>CM028135.1:646370833-647652500 GCA_016271365.2 Neoceratodus forsteri | reverse complement strand
GAAAAAAACTTATCTGATCGATCCTGCCAATTTAAATGGGCAAGGGAAGAAACTGTTTTACCCTTTTATACTGTAACGTAGTGACCCAGCGCTATATAAACTGTAACGTGAGGACATCCCAGATATTTAAAATAAGGTGCACTGTGCTTCTTAATCTGTAGCTTTTTAAAGTTTAAAAAACAACCTGCCAACAGTAGAACCCCCCCCACCACCACCACCATGCAACTCTGACCTGCCATAATTGTTTACTAGAAATAGTTTACAAACTTATCTGGTTAATCCTGCCATTTCCTCAGGGTGTTAGGGAAGAAGCAGTTTCTTTTCCAATGCAGTAAACCTGTAGCGTGGCCGAGCACTATCTATGCTGTAACAAAGGGATGTCTCACAGATTTAAAATAACGCAGTCTGACTGTAAAACGTTAGAAATATGTGGCTTTTTTCTTACTATCTTTATGTTTGTTTAAAATAAGCTGCTGACAGAAGACAGAGGAAAACGAGAGGGTAGTCAGCTTCACAATAGTGAACGCAAGCCCGAGCGAGTGTTGCTATAGCAACACTCGCTGACGCTTGCGTTCCCTGTTCTGAAGCTGCCTACTCACTCGTTCTCCTGTGTCTTCTGTCAGCAGCTTCATTTAAACAAACGTAAGGATAGTAAGAAAAAAGCCACATATTTCTAACTTTTTACAGGCAGAGTGCCTTATTTTAAATATGTGGGACATCCCTTTGTTACAGCATAGATAGTGCTCGGCCACGCTACAGGTTTACTGCATCGGAAAAGAAACTGCTTCTTCCCTAACACCCTGAGAAAATGGCAGGATTAACCAGATAAGTTTTTTTTAATAAGTATTTCTTTAGGAATCACAGCAGGATCAAGCAGATAACGTTCTTTTAAACAGGTATTTCTTTATCCAATTATGGCAGGGACTATAACGACCACATATCATAACCACATGGCAGGATCAGCCACATACAGTACCATAACCACTTGGGGGGTGCTGCACTGGTGGAGCTGCCTCTTGTACTAAAAAGTGGAGCCAACGAGTTGTTTTTTTAAATGACTATTTTTAGCCAGCTATCAAAGGATCAACCAAATATCAGATCAACATTGGTTGGGGGGGGGGCTGCAGGTCATTCAGCTGCCTAATAAATCAGATATGTGGGGCATTGAGTTAAGTAGGGTAGTGTTAGGAGGCCCAAAACACATGTTGTATAAACAGAACATGACATGGCCTGACTGAAGATATCATATTTATCTTCACTCGAGACCAATGACATCAAGATATCTCACTTGTGGCTTCGCCACTCGTGAGATATCATGATATCATTGGTCTCTCGTGAAGATCAATATGATATCTTCAGTCAGGCCATGTCATATCTATTATATATATATATATATATATATATATATATATATATACACACACACACACACACTCACACATATATATATACATACACACACGCATATATATATATATATATATATATATATATATATACACACACACACACACACCCACCACCCAGAGGTGGAGATGGATAATAGGGTTTCTGAGCACAAGGGATGGGAGGGCCTTGGCACCCAACTAAGGATCTAAGGTTCGAGCAGACTCGATAGACCATAAGGCCTAATCTGCTGGCAAATAGCATGTTAGTATGTTAGTGTATATATATATATATATATATATACACATATACACACACACACACATATACATATACATACATTACAAAATCACACATGCCCACACAATGCAAAGCATCATGGGCTGCATATGCAAATAACCACAGAATGTTATGCTGGTCCAACTTTAAGCAGAATGGCATGGTGCGAAGGCCCTCTCACACAGTTGCAAAGGGTGCTAACAGAGAGGACATAGACACGTGTTTACGTCCTACCAGGACTCATCAGTATGCCTCGTCTGTTTGACACCCCAGTGGAATGGACCAACTACCCTAAGACAGTGTGTCTTGGATATGTTGTGGTGAACCCATTAAAATAAAAAACTATTTAAAAGACAAAGAACCTCTGTGCACAAACACTGAGGCAAGGGTTACCCCAAAGGGCATTTGGCTGGGAAGCCAAGTTTCAAGAAAATACAAAATCACACATGCTCACACAATGCAAAGCATCATGGGCTACATATGCAAATCACCACAGAATGTTATGCTGGTCCAACTTTAATTTGGTCCAGCCAAATGCCCTTTGGGGTAACCCTTGCCTCAGTGTTTGCGCTCAGAGGTTCTTCGTCTTTTAAATAGTTTTTTATTTTAATGGGTTCACCACAACATATCCAAGACACACTGTCTTAGAGTAGCTGGTCCATTCCACTGGGGTGTCAAACAGACGAGGCATACTGATGAGTCCTGGTAGGACGAAACACGTGTCTATGTCTTCTGTTAGCACCCTTTGCAAACTGTGTGAGAGGCCTTCCGGCACCAGCATAATATTCTGTGGTGATTTGCATATGCAGCCCATGATGCTTTGCATTTTGTGGGCATGTGTAATTTTGTATTTTCTTGAAACTTGGCTTCCCAGCCAAATGCCCTTTGGGGTAACCCTTGCCTCAGTATTTGAGCACAGAGGTTCTTTGTCTTTTAAATAGTTTTTTATTTTAATGGGTTCACCACAACATATCCAAGACACACTGTCTTAGGGTAGCTGATCCATTCCACTGGGGTGTCAAACAGATGAGGCATACTGATGAGTCCTGGTAGGACGAAACACATGTCTATGTCTTCTGTTAGCACCCTTTGCAAACTGTGTGAGAGGCCTTTCGGCACCAGCATAATATTCTGTGGTGATTTGCATATGCAGCCCATGATGCTTTGCATTTTGTGGGCATGTGTAATTTTGTATTTTCTTGAAACTTGGCTTCCCAGCCAAATGCCCTTTGGGGTAACCCTTGCCTCAGTGTTTGCGCACAGAGGTTCTTTGTCTTTTACATATATTATATATATATATATTGCAAGAAACTCCATTAATGCATCAGTTAGGTTTGATTCCACACCAACAAAAGTCTGAAAATCGGATGTTAGGGTTACCAACACTAGCCCCCAATACCCCCATCCTAAACAGACCAACAGGGGTTGGGGTATGCCTTGGGGTCTTCAGGCCTAACTCTTAACCCCATTCCATATGTAAGAAAGCTGATTTGGTACAGTATAGGGGAATTGGTTGAGAGTTAGGCCCGACAACCCAAAGGCACACCCAATGCCTGTTGGTCTGTGGAGGGTGGAGGGTGGGGGTGGGGTTTGGGGGGTAGGGTTAGTAACTCCAACATCGAATTTACAGACTTTTTTGGGTGTGGAATCAATCCTAACTGATGAATTAACATCATTTTTTGCAATGAAGTTCCCTTCTTTTTGAGAAAGTGAAATGTTACTCATATGGTATTCATAGGTGGGAATGCAGGCCCCCGGCCCTGCACTTCCACCCACCCATAAGTGTAGATGCAAAGTACAAGAGGGTCCTGTGCTCCCAGTTTTCCATAATTGGATCCATTGTTGAGAATGCAGGCCCTCTGGGCCCTGTGCTCCCACCCACGCAAAAGTGTAGAGACATAGCACCGGAGGGCCCTGTTCTCCCAGTATTGCAAGATGGTATCCATGGGTGGGAGCACAGGCTCTCTGGGCCCTGCACTCCCCCCCACCTATAAGTATAGAGACATAGTGCAGGAGGGCCCTGTGCTCCCAGTTTTGCATAATCAGATCCATAGGTGGGAGCACCAAACTCTGGGCCCTGCGCTCCCACCCACCCCTATATGTAGAGGCACACTGCAGGAGGGGCTGTACTCCCACTTTATCATAAATGGTTTCCATAGGTGGGAGTACAGGCCCTCTGGGCCCTGCACTCCCACTTACCTATAAGTACAGACACATAGCACAGACCTAGAGGCACTCCAAGTAACTCTTCTAACTCTTATTTGGCAATATCTCAGTAACCATAACAACTATGGAAAACATTCTTTTGCAGTTGTATTCATGACTTATCCACCTCAACATGTGCTAAAAGCTGTGCTTAGTGAAAAATCCGTGTCTCGAATCATTTTTGAGATATATCCACCGAAAGGCACCGTAGCCACCACAATGTTAACAGGCATGGGACCCTAACCATGGATTCAACGACGTCCTAAACTTTATCAACTCTCATCCTCCCAAAGCTGAACTTATTCTACTAGGGGATTTCAACATAAACTGGTTAGCATCGAGTGCCAGTGCCTATAAAGACTCCATCTCAGCTGCTAACCTTACTCAAATGGTAAACTCCCCTACTAGGATTAACTACAAGAATGGCTCCAGTACCCTCTTGGATTTGGTCCTCACCACTCACCCCACAAGGATTTCTTGTATGACCATTCTCCCAGACTCTCTCAGTGACCACTCCCCAGTCATGTGTGCATGGTCTAACAAATTCCTTAAGCCTCCTCCCAAAATTATCGCTAGCAGAGTCCTTCCTCATGGAAAACTTCCACATCTCAAACAACACCTGATTCTACAAGACTGGCTACCCATCTGTGAAGCAACAGATGTTAACTTGGCTCTTGATCACTTCATCTCAATTTTCAACAAAGCCTGCGACCTCTTTGCCCCTGCTAAAAGGCGCAAACCAAAATCTCTCTCTAACCCATGGATCACCGCGGCTCTTCTCTCACAGCTGAAACTAAGGGATCACCTCTGGGCAGTTGCCAGGGCCACTGGCAAACAACTGGACATCCAAAATTACAAGCAAGCACAAAATGCCTGCACAAAGCCATACGGCTAATGAAATCCACCTATTACAAAGACACTCTCAGCAATACATGGGGAAATGGTCGTGCTTTCTGGGACAATATCAAAGATATCACAGGGAAGCAGCCAAAAACCTCTCTGGCCATGTTAACGGTTGATGGATCCTCAACCCTCGACCCCAAGGTGATAGCAAACATCTTTAACATGGCTTTTTCAGATCTTAGTGCTGTTCTACCCCATGACTTTTTCGATAACAGGGCCTACTCCCCAAATACCTCAGCCCCTCAGTCTAACCATCCCCTCTTCTACATGAGGGAGGTAAGTCTGCATGAAGCTTACCACTATATTACTGAAGCTATTTCTAAATCTAGATTTAGAAGTGACACCCTGGACCTTAAGCTTCTGTTGCTCACCCTCGATGAGGTAATTCATCCATTAACAAAAATCCTAAACCTCTCTCTCAGCTTTGAAAAATTCCATGACTTATGGAAAACAGCCACCGTGACACCCGTCCATAAAAGTGGGGATAAGATGAATCACTTAAATTATTGACCTATCTCCATACTGCCCCCACTCTCTAAGGCACTCGAGTGCATCGTGGCTGATCAACTTACTGACCACTTGGATAAATACAAAATACCTTGTCCACAAAAACACGGCTTCTGGAAAGGTCACAGCACCACCACAGCCCTTCTTGAGTTCACTGGAGCTTTACACAAATCCCTTGACAATGGCCTTCTCACAGGGGCTGTTTTCGTTGACCTCTCCAAGGCCTTCGATACAGTACACCATGGACTACTAATACACCAACTACTGAATGTCAGGCTATCACCTGACTTCTCTCTGGTTTAAAAGCTACTTAGAAAACTGGTCGCAAAGAGTAAAAATTGTGGACGCTTTTTCTGACACCCTGCCTGTTTGCTCATTTTCTTAAACTCCCTCCCTTACCACTGCTCTGAGCAGATCATACTATATGCCAATGATGCTGTTGTATTCTCCACTCACAAAGATCCTGCAACTCTTCAACACAACCTTCAACCTGGTTTCAGTTCTGTAGAGACATGGTTTCTTAATCATAAACTGATCCTCAATGACAAGAAAACCAAATCTATGCTCTTCTACAGCTCTCATAACCCACACAAGCTACACCACTTGGCCATCTCCACCACCCAGGGGAACACTCTAGATCAGGTGGGGTCCTTCAAATACTTAGGGATACAGCTTGACCTTAATCTCTCCTATGGACTTCATGTGGATAATGTAGCTAGAGCTGCTAATACATGGCTTGGTCTCCTCTACAAACACAGACCACACCTCATGCCAGAAGCTTTGAAGGTTGCAGTCCTGAGCTCTGTGATCTCTGTAATAGACTATGGTCTCATCATTTATGGCTCAGCCACAACCACAACCCTTAGATGCCTCTCAACTGCCTTAAATAAGGCATGTCGGCTCATCACTGGTGCTAACCATCTCACCCACACATGTGATCTGTACACTCAAACTGGCTGGCTCCAACTATCAAACCGCATAAAGTTTCTCACCTGCTCCATGGCGAAAATAAATCTACCTTGGCCTTGCACCTTCTGGGGTCTCAACTCTGTTACAACACCAAATTAACAAATGGTGCCTTAGGAGATCCATGCTACAGCTACTGAAAGCCCCCCACTGTCACACTTCACAGGGACAATGTTCTTTTGCTTATCGAGCGCCACTCTGGTTCAGTGGCCTCAGCCCAACCATCTCCTCTGCCCCAACAATTGGTATGTTTAAAACTAGGCTCTGGGACTATCTCACTACCAACAGCTCCTGTGGCTGCCCAACTTAACCTTGTTTCTCCACTTTCCTTCCTGCTCTAGTGGTCCCCCCCTCCCCTTCTCACTGGATTCTACACTCACATATTGGTATACCCAGTTCTGCACTTTTCACCCTCTCCTCACCCTTCCTCCATTCCTTCTCCCCCCTCCCCTCTTCCATGTCCCTATGACTCTGGCACTTCTTATCTGTTGTCTATTTTCTCTGACCAATGCTGCTGGCTGCCTTGCTACAATGCTACCCTTGAATTGTATTGATCTGTACTCTGTTTGCATTGTCCACATTGTTGTAATGTCTGTCTTGATGGTCCCCATAATTTGTATTTCTCTGACATGGAACCTTTGTAAAAGAGCCAAGGCTCAAAGGTATTTGTAATCCTAGACTTGATAATTAAAGCAGCAATAAAGATGAGTATGACTACATAGGCCATTGACAGAGTACAGGCCTATGGCACATTCATAAGGTAGAAAAAATGGCAGAATGGATGGGCCTTGCGGTCCTTATCTGATGTCAACTTCTGTGTTTCTATGGAAAAATTCTGAACTTCAGAGTGCTGTAAATATGGAAGCAGTGTCATTTTTTTCACCAAACCAGCAAAAGGCACATCAGTTGTGCAAGCCTTTGCTACTTTGAAAATTTCAGCCCAAAACTTCTAACACTTTTTTCCTATGACATGGCAAAGAAACTGGCTTTTTTGAACAACATTATTTTTCTGCCTTGCTAACTGAAAACAAGATGGTGGCAGCATGAAACTAAACCCCCAAAACTCAAAAGCAAATAGTGTTTTCGTAAACTTTTTTGTGGTGCATATATATTTTTCCCATTGGCTATAATGGGGCATGAAAAAGTTTACTAACTTTTGAACGGATTAATATTTTTTTACCAAAACTTCAGGAGGCACCTTCCTGACCCAGTTGTCTTATACCCTGAAAATTTCAGACCTGACGGACAAACTGTTCAGGCTGTGGAGATGAGCAAAGAATTTCAAAGGTTGAGCATTTTTTTTCAAGCTCTGCAGCTCCACAACCTCAAATCTGACCAGAACAAAACTTTCTAGATCAAGATATCTATGGTACCACATTTTGCATGCAAAATTGTAAGCAAATTGGATGAGTGGTTGCAAAGTTATTAAATTGCAAATGTTTGGGTGTAACATTGAAGTGGCCATGCAACCCTAACTATACTGGCCCTACTGGGCCAGTATAATATCTATATCTATATCTGTGTATCTATCTACCTCTACCTCTATTTATATCTAAATATATATTATATTTTTTTTCTTCAATGGTCGTGGGAGCACCAAGCTGATGATAAATTCTGTATGTCCACCACAGTATGATAAATGACGCTGACATCAGCAGAGTTAAAATAAATGCCATTTATACATACTCTGCTGACATCAGCTTCTGTTATTTTCACTCTGCCCACTTGTCTCCATAGACGTCCTGTAAATCTCATTCCCTAATCTACTTTCTAGATTCCGATTTATACGTCTCATGATACCCACATGAAATGTGTGACAAAAATCCATCTGCTCTGTCATGCTTTCCCCAAGACTGCTACCTGAAACACTGACATGAACACCGTGTCTCTGATCTTTTTTAATAAAACAAAGCCATTTCCGAGTGCTATCAGCAGATGTTGCACACAATGCTGACAGAAACTGAAGCGGGCAATAACAAAATTAAAGTTACACTACCCTAACCAGAACACTCACCCCCTGCAAAAGGCAAAGAAACAGCCAAATCATTGCAAACACATAAAAATAAAACACAAATCAGCTGATTCACACGCCCCCTGTTCTGGCTCTCCACACAAACTCCCACCCTCTCAGAGACTACAGCCAATCACGCACCACGTTCACACAAGCACCAACCAATCAATATTCACACACATAAAAAAACACCAATAACAACCCTCATACAAAACCCATTTATGACCATTCATTCAGAGTACCAACACAAATTAGCACAAAGCACAAAAATCACATAAAAAAATATCACAGAAGAGCTCCAACCCCCTTTGTATAAATAGCACACATTATGTGTAGATCGTGTGCTATGGAAAATATTCTCACTCCTGCTGGAGTGAGCTCTGGATCCTCTCACTTGTGCCTTTGGCACTCATGAGTATCCAAAGCTCCCTCTGCAGGAGTCCTGAAAGAGAATATTTTCCATATGGCACTATTGCCCATCATGTATCCTATATATATTTATTTATGCAACAGGTGTGAACAATAAATGGATGTCATAAATAATGTGTATTGTAGCTATTGTGTAAATAAAACCATTTATGTGCATAGTAAGTATGTCATCACTTATTTATGTACACAGTTTCTATGTCATCACTCATTTATATACACAGTTGCTATGTTATCAGCCAATTTACAATGTTCAGCCTCAGTAGCAATACTACTCATATTCAAATGCAAATAACTTGAAAACAAAAAAATGATAGAATGGTACTGTCAGCACAAAAGTTGTCCAGCACAAAAATATCTACAAAATGAGTGGTGTTTCATTTATAGATACCTTTTAGTTTTTGCAGAATTAGCAAAAAACAGCAGAAAGTTGTTTTTTTCTGCACTTTTGACAAATACAAATAACTTTAAAATGAAAACTGATAGCACTGCACATTGAGCACAAACGTTGTTCAGCACCAAATTATCTACAAAATGAGAGGTGTTTCATGTATAGGTGCCTTTTAGATTTTTTTATAATCAGCAAAAAATGGCTTATGCCACTCATGAGATTACCCAAGGTCAAACAGCTCTTGTGAAAAGAAATCATGTATTGCACAGGTCCCTGTTACGTATCTTGAGGCCAGGATATTCAAAAGGGTTGTGCATGGTGCAACAGGGGTTGCCATGTGCAACCCACTGATGCACCCATGGTGCGATATTCAAATGGGAAAGTGCCCGGCACAAATCCCGCTGTGCCGGGACACATCAGTAATGTATGTGGCACAAGTGGGGGGGTGTGCCCATGCATAC
This sequence comes from Neoceratodus forsteri, assembly GCA_016271365.2. Taxonomy (NCBI): domain Eukaryota; kingdom Metazoa; phylum Chordata; order Ceratodontiformes; family Ceratodontidae; genus Neoceratodus; species Neoceratodus forsteri. The sequence goes on along the minus strand of CM028135.1, from coordinate 647,642,965 downwards.
CCTGCACATCCTGATATTCAGCCCAGGATGTACTGAGCAGAGGCAGGTGCAACCCCTATGTGCGCTGTACACAGTTGTGCCAAAAGGAAAGGGAGCAACTGCTGGCCACCCACAGGTGAGCTACCGTATTGCAGGGTGCAACATGGCAACTGCCAGCTGTGGGTGGCCACCCGAGTTCCGGTGGCACCTCCTGTTGCGGTCGCCCCCCCATGCCTAATTGTGGGCTTTCATTATGTAAACATCCCTGGTGGTCCAGTGGACCCTATCCCTCAGCCCAGTCATGGGCTTTCAACATGTTATTATCCCTGGTGGTCCAGTGGACCTGATCCCACAGCCCAATCCTGGGCTTATGGTATGTGAAATAACCCAGATGGTCCAGCAGTACCCCCTCCCAACCCACCCACTCAGTCCTGCCACCCGCTGCCCCAAGTCAGCGGCGGGTGTAACACCCTACCAAGCCATCTGGCCGCCCGCCGACTGACAGCATACGGTGGCCGTGTAGCCCATTCAGTCACAGTGTGGGCCAATGGGCATCTGAACCATGCTGTACTACACGATCCCAAAATGTGAATGAAGCACGCTGACTGGGGGCGGGACGGCGGGACTGAGTGGGCGGGTTGGGAGGGAGGTACTGCTGGACCACCAGGGTTATTTCATGTACTGTAAGCCCATGATTGGGCTATGGGATTGGGTCCACTGGACCACCAGGGATTTTAATTCATTAAATGCCCGTGATTGTGTGTTGGGGCATGTTGACCGCCAAGGGGCAGGGTGCATTGGTCCCTGATGGCTTCAGCCTGGCAGGGCACCAGGCGCAAGTCATTGGGGAGCGGCACACCTGCATGCAAATGGGGCCATAATGACATGCAAATGGCCCCATTTGTCCCTTGCATGCATTATGGCCCCATTGCATCCTCCTCTGAATATGTCGATTTGCTGCGCCTAAGCGCAATGGTACTAGCGCTGGTGCATCCCCCTGCTCCTCTCTGGCCACTTGCACTGTAGCGGTGCCATTGCACCATATGCAATGCGGGTGGCCACAGTGCCATATCCAAAGGTGCTGATCCATGGCACAGCACCATTGAATATCACCCTGTCAACACCCTGGTGCATCCCAGTTGTGCTGCGCCCAGGCTTATGCCACAGCCTGACACAGTCTGAATATGCTGCCCCTTATATACATCTATATCTATATATGTGCGTATATGTATATGTGTGTGTGTGTGTGTGTGTGCGCGCGCATGTCCGCGTGGATATATTATTTATAGGGGTGCAGTAGCACCTCAATAGTTAGAGTTGAGTAGCCTGTTTAATGTTAATCCTCACATTTTGCACATTAATATCTTTGGCTCTCTTTGATGAAATGAGCTGAAATTTTATATGCGCTGTCTAGGATGCAAGGTCTTAAAGTGTGAAAATGTTTGTGATGGCAGATTGTGTGATTTCTGAGATCTGCATGTGTCATTTTTTGTGAAAAAAAACTTTTTTCTATACTTAACATTGGATTGTGTTGCTCTCGCCTACAATCTATATTGAAAGGATGTTTTGCCCAAATTTGCAGGGGATATGTGTCATGTCCCAAGGTAGTGCCTTTGACAGGTCTGGCAAAAAAATATCAAAGGTTTCCACAGTCATTAGGCTTTAAATTTTAATGTTTTCTGACCTGCGCATGTACGGTAGGGTTTTCCAGATAATGTTCTGTGGTGAAAGTAAAAATTTGATGCTGTCAATGCTGGTTTTTGGTTTCACTCCACTGAACTGTCACGGCACCAAACATTTTTTTCCTGCTGTGCCAACTACCATCTTGTGGATCTTTTCCACAAAACCAACAAACATGGAAAATACATAAAAATGATGGGATTTTAAAAAACAAACATCAGAACCTAGCTAAATGGGTCTGATGTTTGTTTCTTGACCTAATGGCCACAAATAGATCTTCTGGGCACCCAAAATCCCAGGTGCCCAACTTAGTGAGAGGAGCTATGCACCTGAATTCTCTGTATGAGAACAGCAGGAGTTTGCTGACTTGTACATCTGCAGCTAGAACTCATGCTGCAGGCTGTAGAAACAGCAGTGAGTGCCAATCTTGTTCTGTCTACAGGGGGCTATTGCAAGTTTCCCTTGTGTCTAGTGCCCCCCCAACTTGATCCCCATCACCAATGTTTTGCTGGCATCTACTGGCACCATTAAATAATGGAAGGTATCCTGCAAAGGACTAGTGCTACCCCTTTACACAGCTTTTAGCCAATTATTGAACTGCCATTCTTGTTATGGCCCCCCCACTCTCCGATCATTGTCCCCTTATCAATGTTTTGCTCCCTGGTGTCTAGTGGCACCATCCCCCACCTGGTGATCACCATCTCCATTCATTTTTTGTATTCCCTGGTGTTTATTGGTCCCCCCCAATTGCTATCCCTGTTATATTTTTACTTCCTGGTGTCTAGTGGCACCCCCTCCCTCATCTGAAATAAAGAAAATTATCCCGTGATTATTTTTAAACCTGTGAAAAAATAAAATGGTCCCTTGTTGTCCTCACTGTCCCCCTCCACTATCCTGACCCTCCCACTGAGCACCCACCACCCTACACTCCACCTTATCCTATACTTACCACCAGAGGGTGCAGGCTTTCATCTTCTGTGGACCAAGACATGTCTGTACTCTTCAAAGCCGAACTGTGAACTAAGAAATCAAGGTAAGTGCTCTATAAGGTATTTCAATGGTGTTTTGAACTTATGTTCATAACTCTACTATTGTTAGGAATTTTTTCACTAAATTTTCAATATGGTCTTTTTGGGATCCCACTTCATGAACACTGGCACTGTCATTTCATTAATCAGGCCAGGAAGGTGATTTTGCAGTTGTTGCACAATCACCTTTTGGGACCAAATAATGACATTTCACCACCAGTGTTCATTAGGTGGGGTCCCAAAAGGCCATGTTGAAAGTTTGGTGAAAACATTCCTAAAAATGGCTGAATTACGCATGTTCATTGAAATTTTTCTACACACTCACATAACTGGTAATTTTCAATATTTTGACTCCAAATTTTTAACATAGCCATTTTTTCATACCAACTCATGAACAGTACAGCTGTAATTTTTCACATCCTGTCTGAAATGTGTTTTTGCACCTATAGTGTGAAATGGCATTTTGGAATGGATTTCTACATTTTCACGTATGGGGTTTAAGAGGTGAAGTCATAAGAAGACTATATTAAAAATTTGGGATCAAATATGAAAAAAAAGGCAAAGTTATGACCATTTCTTGCAATTTTGCTACTCCCACTTGTAACTTTGAAAATTTTAACAATTTTGACTCCAGATTTTCAACATAGCCTTCTTATTACCCCACCTCATGTATGTCACATTTCTCAAATCCTGCCCAAAATGTGTTTTCACACCCGTTGCACAGAATGACATTGCAGTTGCACAGAATTACGTTTTGGCAGGATTTGAAGATATACTGTACTGGCTACTTGAGGTGGGGTAATCCAATGTCTATGTTGACAATTTGGTCACTTTTGTCCTAGAAATGAAAGCGCAGGGCCCTCAACAGCTACATATGGTACGTATATGCATCTATGAAGGGATGGGAGTGCAGGGTCCACAGGCAAATAAGAATACAATTGTACTATCTCAAAAAGTAAAGCAATAAATTGCAAAAAACTGCATTAATGCTCTAGTTAGGGGTTACAGCCACAAAAGTAAGGAAATGTGGTTTTAAGGTTTTCAAATCTAACACCCATTCCCCATGCTGTGCACACCAACAGGTGTCGGAGGTGTGCCTTGGGGTTGTCAGCCCTAACGTTCACCCCATTCTTCTATGCTGTACCTATCTCAGCTTATTTAATTATGGAATAGAGTGAGCATTAGGGCTGGTAACCCCAAGGTATCCTCCGACGCCTGTCGGTGTGTGCAGTGTGGTGGTGGTGGGGTATTAGGTTTGGAAACCCCTTTGTGGCTGTAACCCCTAACTAGAGCATTAATGCAGTTTTTTGAAATATATATATATATATATATATATATATATGTATGGTATTTCTTCCCCTCGTCCTGGCCGGCACTCCTACTCCCTTCTGCTGTTCCTCCCAGGGCTGTACTTCGAGACTCAGGCCCCCTCCCTTGTGCTTCCATGACTTAGTCTTCATGGCAGAGTGGTGGAGAGCATCTCAGCCCACCTGAAATGAATCTGGCCAGGGAGGTGCCTTCTCAGGGATTGTGCCCATGGAGGACAGTATCATGCTGCATGGCCAGGACCTTTTCTGTTTTTTCTCCCTTACGGAGGTGAGGCATGCAATGATGCCCATGAAGAGAGCATACATGCATCTGCATGCACTCCTCCAAGCATCTACCCCATCTCCTCCCCTTTCTGCAGCATCAGTGCACTGTCCCCAGCCACCACTAGGGGCCAGTCGGATGCTGACCGCTGGCGACCCCCCCTCCCCAGAGAAGGATAGCAGTCCATCAGATGCTCAATCCTTCTCCTCCCCTGCCAACCTCTGATAGCCTGTGCTCATTCCCAAACATAGGTTGCTAGTGTAGAATGAGGTAAGGCATCCAACACCTCAGCTCTCAGTGCTAACAGGCTGGCAATTATATGTGTGTGTGTGTGTGTGTGTGTGTGTGTGTGTGTGTGTGTGTGTATTCTTTGCATAATCAGTTATGGTTGAAGATAAGGTGATAAAAGTAGGGAAATATGACATTAGGGTTTCCAACCCTAAAACCCCTGCCCCACCCCTGAAGTGAATGAGGGATGATACCTTCCTTGGGGTTGTCAATAGCACATTAGTAAAAGCAGTTATGGTTTGTGGTTACACAGTATAACAGAATAAGTCAAGCTGGGACCATGCCAGTTTCTAATGATATCAAGTACTGTGTGTTTGTTCTCCTGAAGTACAGTATGCCAGAGGATGCATTCTGTGTATGTATTTTTATTATGATACTAGCAATTACACCGTAGCACAAAATATTTGCCTGACACTCACAGTAAGGCACAGCCTTTAGCCCACAGTATCTTCATGTTGTATGTTTACCAAGACATGCTAAAATCATTTCTTTATCATTAGCATGGTTTAACAAGTCTGCATATGTTCTTGGCATCTTGGAGTACAGTCTTCCAATAAAACTGTCATAAGTGAAACACCTCTACTATACTTCATGTGCCACATATGTACTGCTGCTAAAAGAAAAGCTATTCAGGTCCAGTAGTGCTGTCTAATAAATAATAACTCAGCATCTTCAGGGTATGGAAATCAACGGGTAGGAGGTGCCAGTAGACACCAGAGAGCTATGACAGTTTGAACTATCATGGATCTTTACTGTTCGCAATCTTTTCAGTTTGAACAGTAAAGTTCAAACTGTAAAGTACTTCGAATGGTTATTTTCCAATTGATTGATCCTTAGCTAAGTGAGTGACGGACAATATCTTACCTCACAAAGATATACTTACCCTCAAAATTTTTAAATAATAATACAATAATGGAAACAAGCATGTGACTGAGACCTAAATACAGGTCTTGGTCATTCTTTACCAAGTAACATTTCTTTAGAAATCAATTTTTAAAATGAAAAAAAAAAACAAGATGACAGACAGCACTAACAGTATTTCTCTGAGCACGAACAGTAAATCCTTAACAATTAACAGTTTGAATGGTTTTCACTTACTGTACCTGCCTGTCTAGAGGCAATCACAAAAATCATTACAATTCAAAAATGGTGTGAGATCTTCTCACCACATTATCCAAAGGCATACCCTTGGCACAGACCCCATCATCCCTGAAAATTTTAAGAACAAAATGTCATTCTCTCTGGGCTGTAGATGAGGGCATAAAATCCCATGTTAATCAATGGGAAAAAATGAGTTATATTCTGTTTTTTACTACTCCATGTCTAAAAAAAACCATACAGGATGCCATCACAAAACTTTCCGCATCTTGAGACACGTGCAGAATGACTGGTATAAAATTTTGAATTTAACATTGAAATGTTGGTATAATCCTAACTATAGGAGCGATGCTGTGCCCCTACAATATATAAATCATTAAAAAGTTCCATCTAGTTACAGCTTCTAGCTGCAGTTTTACATCATGATGTCATGAAAGGTACAGCACCTACAAAGCAACATTCAGTAACCAATGTATCCAAATTACTGCTTACTGCAACAGGAAAGTATATAACTGTTTTTGAAAGAGCAGTTTTAGGTTCATAGCATTTGTTATCTTGATTAAAAGCATTGTGCAGAATGTGTGAAAACGTAATATATAATGAGTTTCGAAGGCTTGAATAGATATAAAATATATAGAATAGTACAAGGGTTGGTATGTGTAACCAGAATTTTATATACACCCAAGGTGAAGGATGCTACATAAACTCCGAGAGTGAAGCTCAAGGGGTTTATAAAAGCATCCTGTACCAAGGGTGTGCATAAAATTCTGGTTATACCCACCCATGTCTTTTTTTATAATTAGTAGGGAGCATTTTTAATTACTGTGGCGGTTGTATGACTAGCTCAAAGTGTAAGCTTGACAGACAGGGAGCGATTACAACTGCCCGGTTGTAATGCAGAATTATAACTGTAGTAGCAACTAACAATTATTTTTTATTTACAGTGTCTCATTATCCCAAGTATTTTTATTATGACTTCTGCTTATATTTTGTTGTGGAGAATAAAACCAATTATGCAGTATGAAAATGTTACATTCTTATTAATTTTACTAACACAAAAATGACAAAAGTACATAAAATGTCAGTCAGTAGATGCAGCATGTATGTGCTACCTACATCACAAACACTGTCCCAACCATAACACTAGGGACCTTAAGAATAATAATAAAAAAAAAATAGAGTTTTTCTTTCTTTCTTATTTCGTCGGTAGGTGAACTGATTGCATGCCCACATCTGGGGGTGTGGGTTCGGGTATAACAGTCTGAGTATCTTCCTGAATAGGAACATCCTCCATTTGGGCCATGAAACGAGGGTGGGGTGGGGGACAGAGGGGAGGAGCAGGGGGTTCTGGGAAGTTTGTGCTTTCCCATGGGCTCATTGAGAATGTACTACCTTGACTTTTAGAGGATGAGCCATGATATCATCTTGTTCTGGTCTGTCCTGTTGATTGTTCATGGGGACCCAGGTACACTAATGTTCAAACAGCACATTGCTTAGCAAAGGTTGTACCTTAGGTCATTTGGGCAGAAATTACTTGCATGGCCAAAATCCAGATAGAGAATGCACCTTCTTTTATCACATGTGCTGCTAAGATACTTGTGGGAACCACACTTAAAGCAAATCTTGGGCAGCCTTGAGTAAAAGCACAGGGCTCTGTCCTCATCCAAACAGAAACAATTAGGAAAATGTTGTAACCCTGTTATAGGATACCTCAGCTGCACCCTAAAATGTCACCCCTATCCAAATATGTTTCTTGTCCATGATGGTATCTGGGTTACCTAACACCTCACACCATTGTATTAACCATCTAAAATATTCATGCCTTCCTTCTTTAATAGTGCACTGACAGTGCAAATGGTAGGTTTTGTTAGGGGGATGGCCTGAAAAGGGTACCAGAGATCAGAAATTTTCATCAAATCATAGGTTTCATAGGTTTTCAGAGTTTACAAAGACTATAGTCCATATACTCGCCATTGATTTATGTATATCCCAGAATATTATTTTTGATCATATATTGATCAATTAGCTTCTTAAAGGATTCCATTGTTCTGCTAACTATTATTTCAATTGGAAGCCTATTCCAGATCTTAACCACTCTCACCGTTAACCAGTACTTTCTTCTGAGGGTTTTAAACCTATCTAATTTAATCTGCAACGGATGAGCTCTAGTGCCATAGGGTTTATCCTTTAATACCAAATTTAGCTGTTCCCAAAGTGTGGGGTCATTTAGTGCCCTATATATTAAACATAGGTCACCACGCATTCTTCAATATTCCAAGGTATACAGGCCCAAAGCTGTCAGTCTCTGTTCGTACTCCTGCCCCCTGGACCCCAGCTATCCTCTTTGTGGCTCTCCTTTGTACCCTCTCCAAAGATCTTATATCGCCCCTGCACCCTGGTGCCCAAAACTGGGCACAGTATTCCATAAGATGTGTAGAGTGGTAAGAGAACTTCTTTATTATTGCTCTTTATGTGTTTGTTTATGCAATATTGTATGCTGCTAGCCTTTTTTTTATTATTTGATTGTAATGTGGCCTGAAGCTTAGGTTATTACATATTTTAACTCCCAGGTCACTTTCTTCGGTGACAACCTTTAATAATTCATTTCCCAACCTGTACTGATAATGCATATTATTTTTGCCAATATGCATAACTGTACATTTCATTACATTGAAAGTTGACCGTTGCTTTTGTGCCCATTCTTCCAAGCTGTTTAGGGTGGTCTGGAGAATATTAACATCTTCTATACCATTTATCACCTTGCCCACTCTGGTATCATCGGCAAATTTTGATAGCCATACCTCCGGTGCAGAATGCATAGACCCTATATAAATGCTAAACAGACATGGCCCCAACACGGAGCCCTGTGGGACACCACTAGTCACATCTATCCATTCAGAATATTCTCCCTTTACACAAACCCTCTGCTGTCTTCCAATAAGCCATGACCTAATCCAATGAATAATATCAGAATGCATCCCCATATTACTAAGTGCATCAATCAATTTGTCATGTGGCACTTTATCAAAGGCCTTCGCAAAGTCCAGGAAAACCACATCCACAGATCTCCCATCGTCCACAGCCTTGTTTGCTTTACCATAAAATTCAAGGAGATTTGTCTGAAATGATCTGCCCTTTACGAAGCCATGTTGTATATTATCTGTTTTTCCAGTTTGCTGTTGAAAGTCCATAATGTAATCTTTAATAATACCCTCCAGTACTTTACCCAAGACCGAAGTCAGGCTAATTGGCCTGTAATTTACCACATTCTGTGTAGATCCCTTTTTATGTATAGGGACAACCTCTGCCTGTTTCCATGCTTCTGGTACAACTCCCTTTCTTATGGATTGTTGAAACAGACAAGTGATAGGACCTGCCAGTTGATCTGCCAATTCCTTTAATACCCTGGGATGCAATTTATCGGTCCCTTGGGCTTTGTTCTGGTTCGGTGACTTTAGTCTTTTTTGTACATCACATTCTGTAAGGGTAATAATTGGCTTCATAGATGCCGTACTAATATGGGGTGTAGTAATTGTAGGATGATTAAAAACTGAAGCAAAGTAGTTATTATAGTGTTCTGCCATCTCCTGGTTATCCATTATAACAGTTCCATCTTGCTTTCTTAAGGGGCCAATGTTCTTTATATTACCCCTTTTATTGTTAATGTAAGAATGAAAGGATTTATAATTATCCTTTACCCTGGTAGCCAGTCTATATTCATAATTCTTTTTTGCTTGTTCGATGTGCTTTTTAGTGACCCTTAGACATTCTTTATATTTTGCCCAACTACCCTCATCCCCAAAATTGATTATGGATTCTGAATGACTATTTTTGGGTGCTATTTTTTGTGTGGTGTATTGATCTCCCCTCCTTTTTTCAGTTTAAATGTATGTCAATTATCTGTTTCAATTTGTAAGAAAAAATACGCTTTCCCCGTTTGTTCAGGTGTAACCCATCCTAGGAAAACAAATGATGTCCCTGGAAATCCTGCCAATGATCTATATATTTATAGTCTTCTCTCTGACACCATCGCTTCATCCAACCATTTAGCCTAAGTATTTCTTTTAGTAGTGCTGTATTTGCCTTTGGTACAGGTAGTATACCGGAAATTATTAAATCGCACCCCTGGGTTTTTAAGGACTTGCCTACCTCCTCAAAGTCTCTTTGGATCTCTGTAATATTTCTTTTGCCAACATCATTCAAACCAACATGGAGGAGTGTGACTGGTGCAATAGAATTTTCAATGAGTTCAGGAAGTAATCTTTTTATATCTCCAATTCCTCCTCCCGGGAGTGTGCTAACCGTTGTGTATTCCTTTCTATGTCTACTGATCACAGAATCTATATATTTTATCATTGAGTCCCCCACTACCAGCACATCTTTTGTACCCACGTTATTTAAACCAATACTATTACATATGTTAACTACTTTCTTTTCTATCCCATCAGGGGGATTTCCTGCTGCTACTTCAATGTTTTTTGATATATCTGGGATCTTATCACTATGTGGGGATTTAACTGTTTGAGGGCACTGTATCTATTGGGTGTTAAAAGTTTGATGTGCCCACTATATTTCTCCTACCTTTTTTGTTATTTTTTGCTTTACTTGGAACTAGACTCCATTCCTCAGTAGAACTTCTACCAGCTTCCTCATTTTGCTCTGTTTTTGATGAATCACCTATGTATGAATGTAATCCTTCAGAAATACTGTTAACCATAGTATCAATATACTGTTCAAGTGAGGATATATCAGTTTTCACCTGTATTCTTTGTTTTAAGAGAGAAATCTCAACCTGTAAGGTTGCCAACATACAACATTTTGAACATTTAAACCCTATCTGCTCTTCCCCCCTCTGCATACATCTCACACTCCACACACAACTTCAATAATACTGGTTCCAAAAATACTCTAAGATAGTTGCCATCTTAAAGCTGGCATCATATGTACTCTCTCCAGATCCATGAATTACAGTGTAATTTTCTATGGAGTAAACTTCGAGTCCTTAAGGAGTTTGTGGGATACATAGATACGATCTGGGGGCTGCTCTAAACCACTCAATATTGCAAACTAACCACATTCTTCCATTTCTAAGGCTCAGCAGTGTTTCCAGAAAATAAGTCAGTCTTATGAACCCCCCCCCAGTCTGAATTAGGTATATGGGGCCTGGAACCTGAAGGACTCCAGACTGTCACAGTCCTGATGAACCCGGGCTCTCCATCTTGTCCTGGCCTACTGGGTTCCACAAGTGAAAGCCAACTCCTCTCTTTAGAAGTATCCTTAGGCAGAGAGAGTCAGAACTTAAAGATGCAGAGTTAGTTACTAGAACAGATGCAGCGGCAGTAGTAGCAGTCTTTTGGTAAGCCTGAGGCAAAGTTACAGTACCTGTGCTTTTAGCAGGAAGTTGAGAAATAGCACCTGATTTCTGCAGTGAAGGATTTGGGTCAGAACACATCTGTTTCATCTCCCAAAATGTCTGCACTGTCACCATGGTCTCCATCTTTCATCTACCCAGCTCAGCTGTTTTCCATGCCTTTGATCCAACACCTTCAAACAATGCTGTAATTTGCTTCTTGGAAACATTTGGCAGCCATTTTTTCACATCTTGGGAGCATACCCAGCAAGTTGCCGGTATAGCTTTCTCAGGGGAACAGGAGTCTGAGCTAGAACTCACTCTACAGACAGTCTATTTTTGATCTCCTATGGGGCCCAACAGTTTACCGGGATCAGCTGCTCCTGACTCAAAACACATAGGGACAGTCACCACTGAATCTCCTACTCCACAGAATTCAGAAGACACTTGAGAAACTGTAGGCAATACCACATGCAGCAGTTGCATGCTGAGCCCTGACTGACCTTTCACAGACTTGAAGCATTCCAATTCCAAAAGAAGCATCCACCTCTTCTAGCAAGGCCAGTAAGTGCAATTTCTTTTCCTGTAGCATAACAGACAGTGCTGTAACAGCACTGTTAGGTTCTGAAGCATCCACTTCCATAGAAATTGTAATATCCACATCTTGCTGTAAAACCACACAAGAGGCCTCCTGGTTTACCTGACTGGGGAAGGAGAATGACTCCTCCATACAAACAGCTGCATCTCCACCACTGTCCTTGGCCGTTGGCAGGCATATGCTCTATACGACCAAATGTACTGTGAAAAAAGGGCTGCTGCAGTCATATTTGTTTATTTTTTTTAATGCTTGTGTTTAAAGAATTTAGGATTTGACTGTGATGATGAGTATAATAGAAAGCTGCAGCCAGTGACTTGAGGTTGATGGGGGGGGGCGATATGCCATAATCATATGCCATACTGTGGTCTTGTGTAGCTTTTGTATGCAGCAGTACGGATGGCCTGGAGCTCAATCTCAGATTGGCGTAGGCTGCTGACACTGGTGCGCTCTGATTGGTCTGGACTGAGGTTGAGCTCCGCAGTATTGGTCTTGTAGGAAATGAGTGGTCATGCCTCTGCCGATTGGCTGTTTTGGGGGTAGCAAGCCAGTCAGTGGGAGTTTTAAACTGCAGTCCTTTTCATATTCAGCACCAGCTCAAATCACTGCTTGTAGTGCGTTTGAAAGAGGAAGATGACTGTGGCGTACAGTGATTCGTTAGGAGATCGAACAAGGAGACCCAAGAGAAGAAACCCTGGATTATTCTCTAATTTTTCAAAGCATCCTTTGACCCTCTGGCCCCTCACCATTGGGAGAGTACTGGATTTTAAATGGGTAAGCAATCATCACCCCAAATAAATTATATCACTAGCAAAGCAACTCAAAAACCAAAATAGGGCAGGGACCAGGGAGCATTGGTGCCATAGTTATACAGGAGGATGACTCTCCTGTATCTCTCTCTTTTTTTTTGTAGTTTCCTGAAAAAATATTTTGAGGTAAAGTCCTAGGCCTGTGTATTTTCTGTGGGAGTAGGAGGAGAGCACGGGGGGGGGTCAACTCCACTTTCATGATAACAACAGGTTGCATTCAAGGATCTGAATGCAAGTATTGCAGATTGTGGTTTGCATTGGGAAATGGGAGCTTCTTCAGAAGGAAAAATGATAAAACCTGCTCTGTGCTTAGTGCTGGTATAATTCTTTTGCAGATGAAATTGGAGCTTGTTTGGAGGGAAAATGATAAAACCTGGTCTGTGCATGGTGCTGCACTGCTGCTGGTATAATCAGTTTGTGGATGACATGGGAGCTTTTTTTGATGGGGTTGCTGAATCTACTGCTGGGGGGTGGAGCTGAACCAGAATCTGTTCCCAGGGTGGAGGATCATCTGTGTTTGGGGGAGGGGGGCTGGACATGTAAATATGATTCTTCATGGGGATTTGTTACATACCCCACCTGCTTTGACTTTTAAAATCATAGCAAGCTTAGGACATGAATATTTTATTTTTTCATCTCATAATTTAAGTGGAAAAGCCCACCTCTTGGAAACAAATAGTTGCTGACGCAGTCCTTGCTACTGTATTATGAAGTTATATAACAAGATAGTATTTTTAGCTTGCTAGCAGATGTACTGTTTAAAAATCAGCCACCCCCCTCTGCAGAGCCATACCTTTCTATCAGTCTGTTTGATGCTGCAAACATTGATCTCCCCTTTTACACTGGAATCCATGCTGTGGTTGTTTACACTATCTATTTATTATTACAGTTTGATTGGATCACTGCTGGGCTCATCTTAGCAGGAGTTTTTAATTATTAAAGTTGAGCAAAGTATGTATTAGTTAGTAGTGGGTGTTATAAATCTTAACTCTTGTAAGCAATGTGTGCTTCAGAATGAAATAAAGAACTCATAGTCAAGCACTGAGCACACATCCAGAAAGCTTTGCAATGTGGGTTACAATTACATGTCTAAAGTGTGCTTTTTTTCATGCTGTTTGTACTTTATCACTGTCAAAAGCAATGAGTGCTGGTGTGAATGGACCTCTGTCAGGCTGGCTTCCTTGATGTGGTACAGAGGCTTATCACAATGTTTCCTAGACATTGTAACTAAAGGCCTGCCAACTTCTGTGTGGGTTAGGATAAAATAGAATTGGGATTGCTGGCTTACTGCATATTTGACAGAAATAGGGGGCAGCCCTATTGTTTGTGTGGCATGGCAATGCATTTTGTTTTTAGGTAACAGGGGGCAACAGTGCTGGCCAGAAGAGGAGCAACAGTGCCATCTGAGGCCTGGGGGGGACAGTGCTGTCAGTTCTGAGTTTAAAAATCATGGCTACACCCCTGCCACAGTCCACCTGGACACATCTATCTTGCTTGTGAGAGAAACAGTGCCCTGTGCAGCAAGAGTAGAGGAATACCCCAGGTATCCTGGCCAAATGTCCCCCTGTTCACTAATAATACCACCAGCAGCTTAATGTGGTTCAATTTTAATTGTTTTGCATTTGTATTCCAGCCCCCACCCGAGATGAGACTGAAGATAGACAGTATTGTGTAGCCCTTCTTTCCTGGTCAACAAAACTAAATATAATATATATGTGGTGGTGCTGCCAGACCGCAACACAGTACTGTGCAATATTGCAAAATTTTGCAGTATGCTGCAGGGTACAATGCAGTTCAATGGCAATTAAGCCCTTTTGTCATGTAGTATTTTATGACATGTCATTTATTGAAAATACTGCATTGCAGCCTGGCTGGTTCCTCTGGGCGTGCAGTCATGCTGTGATATATGTGTATGCCTTGGAATGCATTGTGAAGCATGAGGCCATAGGCTAAGTGCATTCAAACACCCAAGGCATGCATATATCAGAGCATGACCACATGCCGTGTAGTGGATTATTTATCTTATCAAATGGCCAGAAATATTGGGGGAGGGCCAAAAAGTAGCCCCTGTCTGGCACACATTATAATTTCATTTAGGTGATCTGGTAGATTATGCCATGATTTTGGTGGGTTTAAAGTGATAAAAACAATTATCTGGTTGATTCTGCCATTCTAAAACTGTCTGGTGTCAAATCACTTTCTATTTCGTGTAGCAGTGTAGTGTGACTGAGCAGCATCCATTGCAGTAAAAAAATGTTGGTAGAACTTTATAATCAAGATTTTGCATAAAAAGATGCAATCTGTCTAGTTTCAAACTCAGCTTATTTTGTTTTCTTTAAAAAAAAGCCAACAATTCTACAGTGAGAAGAGCAAATGAGTCAGCGGCTTCAAAACTGTAGACACAAGGGGTGACTGAGGGTTCCTATAGTAACACTCGCTCATACTTGTGTCTACACTTGTAAATCCACCCACTCAGGTGCTCTCCTTACTGTACAGTTAGTGTTTTTTTTTTTACAGAAAACAAACTATGCTTGAGTTTGAAACTAAACAGATTACATCTTTTTATGCAAAAAGCTTGCTATTATAAACTTCTGCCAGAATCGTTTTACCACAAAGAACACTGCTCGATCATGTTACACTGTGACTCGAAAATGAAAGTGATTAGACCAGATACAGTATTAGAATGGCAAGAGCATCCAGATACAGTAAGTCTTTTTGTATTACTTTTAATGTAGCAGAATCATGGCAGGATCAGTCAGAAACTGTTCTGTTTAATCACCTAATGGAGAAGTTTGGGACAGCTACATATAGTTACTGGCTTATGGATGTTAATGTTACGCTATGTGTGGCAGTCTGTGTGTGAGAGGTGTGGAGTGATCTCCTTGTGTAGGCTGCTAGTGAGAAGTTCTGAGGGATGGAAAGAAGTGCAAGCATGCGGTCATTGTGGGAGGGGTGCAGTTATTGTAGGATAATGCAGTCATTTGGTGTGTTTTATTCAATCAGGGACCCCAATTTTCACTAATATTTCCTACCCATTTTACAAATATATATATAATGTATAAGGCATATGCCAAGGGAGCCTCAGAAATATTTCTGATATTTTTTTCTAGTGCAGGTTGACCTTACGACAACAGGAGTGGCACAGCCACGACTCCAAGTGATGTTATAAGGTCAACCGGCAAGAGAAAAAAATGTCAGAGATATTTCTGAGGCCCCGTGGAATGTTCAGTTTATCGAAAACTTGTTTCAGAGTTTTTTGGCACATCAGTATGGTATTTTACTATGTTTGCAATATCTGTGTCTGTTTTTAATGATTATTAACTTTCTCGGTAGTGTGAGAGTGTGTAAGAGTGTGTTTCCATTGAGTAACAAAGGGGGATTCAGATTGGTTAGTGTACTTTGGGAAGTCTGTTGAGATTGGTGTATGAGTATATGCGTGGTTTGTGACTGGGCTCTTTGGGTGGGAAGGTTAAATTATGTGGGAGTGCTGTTGGGAAATGGGTGGTTTGAGGTGAAGTGTGAGTTGTTGCTGCTGAAATGAAAGCCAGTGAGACAGTGGTCTTTGGTGTTGAGTTGCCTGGGGAGAGGAGCCTGTCTTTAGCACTAATGAGACACAAGTGCTGGTCACAGGTAGTCTGTGATGGGTTTCTTGAGGAAAGGAGATGATTGTAAGGTAATGGGGAACAAGTATTCAGGTAAAGGACTGCTGTGACAAAAATAGTGCAGTTTCTTGGTTTCAGAAGGTTTTTCTTAAATTGAAGATGCTAAGAACTTTATTGTGAGACTGATGGTTTGAATCTGAAAGGCTGGGATTCAGAGATGGTGCGTGAGCCAACTGGGGAATGTGGAAGTGAAAGTATGCTTCTCATGATGCCAGCTCCAGCCAGTCTTGACCTACAGGGAGGTTATGTTTTGGCATGGGGACCTAGAGTGAGAGTATTAGATCTACAGTGGGAATATTTTGATCTTCTCATGCTATGTACAGAGAAAGCAAAAATATCACTGATATGTGCCAGGAAATATCAGTGTTGGATATATATATATATTGTGTGTGTGTGTGTGTATGTATATGTGTATATATATAATCATATATATATATATATATATATATATTATAAAATCTTATCTTCTTGGCAAAAAAAACTTTGTTAATCCATCAGTTAGAGTTCCCACCATCAAAAGCTGGGAAATTTTCATGGTGGGAACAGTAACTGATTCATTAATGAAGTTTTTTGCCAAGAATTTCCTTACTTTTTGAGAAAGTATAATCATAGCCTTATTTGCTTATGGGAGCCATCTATTCATAAGTGTATAGAGCTAGTAATGGACCCTCATTTCCCTATGGGAGCACAGGGCTGTCCAGGCCCTGTGCTGACATCACTCCATAATGATATTCATATGTCCATCTGGGAGCACAGGGCCCTTCAGACCCTGCTCTCCAATCCCTTCATAGATGCACATCTGTATGTAGCCAGGCCATGTCCTTCCATTTATAGGACAACAGTGAACAAATTGTTAGTATAGCCATCTTATTACCCCATCTCATGTAAATGAAAATTTTTGAATCCATGCAAAACATAATTCTGCACAACTGCAACACCATTCCATGCCACAGGTACGAAAACACATTTTGGCCAGAATCTGAAAAATGACAGCTGTAACATACATGAGGTGGGGTAGTATGAAGGCTATGTTGATAATCTGGGGCAAAAGTATTTAATATTTCTGAAGTTATGAGTGGGCATAGCAAAACTGCAACAAATGGTCACTTTAAGAGTTATGTTCCCAAATTTTCATCATAGTCTTCATGACCCCACCTCATAACTACCATACATGAAAATTTTCAAATCCATGCCAAAACACCATTCTGCACCACAGGTGCAAAAACATGTTTTGGACAGAATGTGAAAAATGACAGCTGTACTGTTCATGAGGTGTGTGAAAAAATGGTTATGATGAAAATTTGGAATCAAAATATCGAAAATTGCCAACATTATGCATGGACATAGAAACATTTCAATGAATGCATGTAACTCTGTCATTTTAGGAATGTTTTATAAAATTTTTAACATGACCTTTTTGGGACCCCACCTCACGAACAGCGATGGTGAAATTTTGTTATTCAGTCCCGAAAGGTGATTTCATGCAGCAACTGCAAGATCACCTTCTGGGCCAGATTAATAAAACAACAGTTGCCGTGTTTATGAGGAGGGTCCCAAAAAGGCCATGTTGAAAATGTGGTAAAAAAATTCCAAAAAATGGCAGAGTTATGAACATAACTTCAAAACACCATTGAAATACATTATACAGCACTCACCTTGATTCCTCAGTACATGGTTCAGCTTTGAAGAGTCCAGATGTCTCAGTCCACATAAGATGATGGCTTACAACCTCTGGTAGTAAGTATAGGATAAGGGGGGCTGGGGTGGTGGGTGCTCAGTGGGAGGGTTGGGATGTGGAGGGAGATGGGGATGGTGGTGATGACGAGGGTCCATTTTCTTTTTTTCAGGTTTAAAAACAAAAAAAGCTGTCGGGGAACAGTTTTGGTTTTTTTACAGAATTCAACCAAACAAATATTTTGAAACACTGGGAGAGGGCTCCCCAGTGTCCCACCCTACTGGGGGGGTTTAAATACTGACACGGGGACTGGGTCACTGACGTCAGCCACTAAATAAAACTATGGGCTGCAGCGGGTGGTTTTACTCTGAAGCAGCTAACATTCGGCAATGACAAATGCATTTTCTATTAATGCTCTTCTCGTTTCTCAGCCCCCTTCCCCTTGGAGGTCTTAAAACCTTAACAAATACCTGACCTAGGTAAACACCAACAGGTGTTTATCTAAGCAGGGACAGAGGAATTGGATTCTGAGGTCAGTTTGCCCCCAAAATGCCCAGAATGTTTCCATGGATGTGTTTGTGCCACACATTGTGGCAGCTGTTTAGCAAGTCACCCTTCCTTGTTTCATGAAATAAATGAGTTTTTGCCATAATTTGTGGCACAAACTCCCCTTGTTTCGCAAAACAGCTGCTGCAATTTGCTGCACAAATACATCTACAGACAAAATTAACATATTTGTGGACATTTTGGGGGCAAACTTACCCCAGAATCTGATTTCTCAGGCCCTGATTAGGTAAACACAACTGTTGGTGTTTATGAACTGGAAGTATTTTTGAAATATTTACATTCATTTGCTTCACTAACTGAAAACAGGATGGCAGAATCTTGACACTACATTCCATATTTATGACAATAAATACCGCTTTCATGGCAACAAAACATTTATTTTGCATGGCACATCTAATTTTTCACATAAGACATAATGGGAAAATGGACACTTGAATAACTTTTGAACAGATTATTATTTGTTCACCAAACCTTCAAAAGGCACATCTGTGACCCAAGCCTGATATACCCCCAAAAATGTCAGACCAAACCCCCAAGCCATTCTTTAGAACAGCATGACAAAGGATTTGTATACTAATGGTAATTTTCACATTTTTTGACAAGTTTTATCTCTGCACCAGCACATCCAACCGGAATGAAACTTGCTGAATCTAGAGATGTTTGATCCCTGATGGAACATGCAAAATGCCATGTGAATTGGTCAAATGGTTGCAAAGTTATTAAAGTGCACACTTTTGGGTTTAACATAGAAGGGACCATTGAATCCTAACTATAGGGGTGCTACTGCATATATATATATTTATATATATTTATATATATATATTGCAAAAACTGTGTTAATGCATTAGTTAGGGTTGATGCTGCAGAAGTAGGGAAATAAGGTCTTAGGGTTTCACCCTAACACCCCACCCCTGCCCTGTGGAGACCCGGAGGTGTTGGGGGGAGAGGGGTGGCACTGGGGTTGCCAACCCTAACACTCCCCCATTCTCCTATACTGTTGCCACCCAGCTTATTTTAGAGTGGAATGATGTGAGTGTTAGGGTCGGTGACCCCAGTGCCACCCCCTCCCCTGACACTTCCTGGTCTCTGCAGGGCAGGGGTGGGGTGAAACCCTAACACCTCATTTCCTTACTTTTGTAGCATCAACCCTAACTAATGTATTAACAAAGTTTTTGCAACTAATTTCCTTACTTTTTGAGGTAGCATAGAAGTATTCTCATTTTACTGTGGGAGCGCAGGGTCCTTTGGACTTTACACTCCCATCCCTCCATTGAGATAGCACAACAGTATCCATATGTTACAGTGAGAGTGCAGGGTCCTTTGCACCCTGCACTTCCATCCCTCCATTGAGATAGTATCACAATATCCTTATTTGAGCCCAAATGTTCAACACTGGCTTTTTTATGACCTCACCACATGTACCCAGCACAGCAAATTTTCAAATCCTAGCTACAATGTAATTCTGCACAACCACAATGCCATTCTATGATGCAGGTGCAAAATCATGTCTTGGACAAGATTTGAGAAATGACAGTTGTAGCACTCATCAGGTGGGGTAATAAGAAGATTATGTTGAAAATATGGGGTGAAAATATTGAAAATGTACTGAGTTACGAGCGTGCATAGTGAGATTGTGCCAAATGCCCATAACACAGACATTTTTCAAAGTTTTGACCCCAAATTTTCAACATAGCTTATGACTCCACCTGATGAACAATGTGAATGTCATAATGCAAATTTCACTGGAAAGGTGATTTCATCACGTGACTGTAAAATCACTTTTCCGATGTGAGTTGCCTAATGATAGTCATATTGTTCAGGAGGTGGGATCCCAAGGAGTCCATGTTGAAACTTTGGGATTAAAATCTTAAAAAATGGCTGCATTATTGCCAGAAGTTGAACCCCCCCCATTGAAATAAATAGGAACACATTTACCTTAGTTCAGATTGCTGTTGATGGTTCCAGCAGCAAGACGTGTCTTTGATAGCAGGAGTGGGTGTCAAACCAGGGAACTCCTCAGGTGAGTGGCGGTCTGGGGGGGCATCAGGGGGGTGTGAGGAGGTGGGTACACAGTGGGGGGTTGGGTGGGGGTGCAGGCCCAGTCAGCGATGGACGGTTTTCTTTTTTGCAGAGAAAATGGCTGCAAAAGACAATAAGGTATGGTTTTCTACATTTCATCAAGAAACAAAAAGGGGAAAAGAAATGGATGGGACCCACTGCCACCAGTGATAACTAGGGCAATGGAGGGTTGGTGGTAACACTGGACACCAAAGAGATGTGGCAAGTAGACACATAAATTTAAATAAGTGGGGCAATGGAGGGTGCGGGGTACCACTAGACATCAGGGAGACATAGCCAGTAGCCACATACATTTAAATAAGTGGGGCAATGGAGGGTGGGGGGTACCACTGGACACAAGGGAGACTTGGCAAGTAGCCACTAAAATGACACACATTTTCACAAAACCAAGGCATGGGTTTGGCTTAGGGGGATGTCCTGTACCTGCCCATTCCTTTGATTTTGTGTACTTTATTTTAAAATAAAATGATAATTTTAAAATTTAAAATCCATCTTCGTGGTCCCTTTTTGCCAGCCGATCCTTATGAAAAGGGATTGGCTGGCAAAAAGGAATCACAAAGAGGGAATTTTATTTTTAAAACTGCTGTTTTTTTAAATAAATACACAAAACCAAAGGCATGGGTGGGCACAGGACCTACCCCTAAACCAAACCAATATCTTAGTTTTCAAAAAAAAGTTCCTGGGGCAAGTTCCAAGATTTAGTTTTCTCCCCTCGCTAAGCGAGGAAACAAAATGGCAGCTGATGAACAGGTATTTTCTCAGGAAAAGAGATCCCTGTTCATGAGCCATTCATGACCAGGAATTCTTGATCAAAACTGTGCATCTATTCCAAACACTGAACTGAGCATGCTCAGAACCTGAATTTTTTAGATTTAATAACTTTAGAACAGATTAATATTTTTTCACCAAACCAACGCTGGATTGTTTCTTAGGATAATCTCTTTCTACCTGAAAAGTTCAGGCTAAAATTTCAAATCGTGTGGTCACAGCACAATGAGGAAAAAATGGAAAAATTGCAAAAAATTGGTGAAAGAATGCGTTTTTTCGTAATTTGCTGTGCGAGTTTCACAAATCCAATCAAAAGGTAATTTGGCAGATGAAGAGATCTACCACCTGACACTGTCTGTTCCAAATTTTGTGCAAATCTGTTGAATGGCTACAAAGTTATTAACATGAAAAATTTGAGGTTTAACATTAAAGTGCCTGATCAACCCTAACTATAGGGGCACTACGGCACCTATATGTGTGTGTATCTATCTATCTATCTATCTATCTATCTATCTATCTATCTATCTATCTATCTATCTATCCGGTAGTGCCACTATAGTTAGGGTTGCCTGGACACTTCTATGTTAAACTCGAAATTTTACACTGTAATAACTTTGCAACCGTATGACCGATGTACCCCAAATTGGGCATGCACCATCTGGTACCATAGATCTCTGGATGTGGCTAGTTTCATTCTGGTCAGAGTTGCAGTGACAGAGCTGCAGCATGCCAAAGAATTAGACATTTACCATTTAGGTGAAAATTCTTTGCTCATCTGTAACTTCGAAACGGTTTGGGGGTCTGGTCTGAAAGTGGTAGGGTATTTGGTGTCTGGATTCTTATGTGTCTTTTGATGGTTTGATGGAAAAATATTATTCCATTCAAAAGTTATTAAAGTTTTAAGTTTCCCATTATATCCAATGGGAAAAATTAGATGTCTGGTTCGAAAGCACTTTCTACAGCCGCAAATGGGTTCAGTAGTGTCGTGCTGCTACCATCCTGTTTTCAGTTAGCAGTGGGTAAAAAATGCTGTAATTCAAAAAATACTGCCCCTTTGTAAACACTAACAGTTGTGTTTACTTAATTGAGTCTAAAGGAATATGATCCCGGTGTTAGATTTTAAAAATAATGGTCAGAAATTTATTTATTTAATTTGGCCATTGTAAGTGTTGCAAATTTGCTGCACTAAATTGCGACAGTTTCACAAATGCAGTACATGGATACATAGATGCTGTAAGCAAATGAGGACTGATAGGCCCATCTAGTCTTCCCATTTTAGCTGCCCAACTAAACGTCCAGCGATACAAATTTTGCGACACTACTTAATACAAAAAAAAAAACACTGGCCCCCATGAAAAGGCTAAAATCTTTTCTGTCCATTCTTTTAAAAAACTAACACTACAACCTGATTCTATGGCCCTTGTTTAGTTAAACACCTGTTGGTGTTTACTTAAATAAAGGATGTTTTATCCTTTAAGTGCCTCCAAGGTAGCTGAGACGTTTACATTTAAAAAAAAATGTTTTTTTGCCTACATCAGGGTGCCCAATCCCCATGTCAGTGGCAGAAGTCACCTCCACCAGTGTGTGACACTGGAAAGTCCACTCCTAGTGTCCCAAAACATTCATTGCCGGTCTCCCATATCCTCTGAAAAAGAAGGCGTCCTGCTTTCTCCCTCTGTGTACTGTCCCACACTACACCTTCCGTTGCTGGTGCCCCCATCCTCAATGCAACAGAAGCCCTCCCGCTCCCTTCCCCAGTGTGCTGGCCCACCCTCCAGCCTCAGTTGCTGGTGCCACATCTCCAGTGCAACACAAGCCCTCCCACTTCCTGCCTCTGTGTGCTTTCCCACCCTCCACCCTCAGTTGCTGGTGCTCCCATCCTCAATGGAACAGAAGCCCTCCTGCTCCCTCCCTCTGTGTGCTGTCCCACCCTCAGCCCTCTGCTGCCAGTGCCCCTATCCCCAATGCAACAGAAGTCCTCCTGCTCCCACCCTCTGTGTGCTGTCCCACCATCTGTTGCTGGTGCCCCCATTCCCAATGCAACAGAAGCCATCCCACTTCCTCCATCTGTGCTGTCCCACCCTCCATCCTCTGTTGCTGGTGCCCCATCCCCAATGCAACAGAAGCCCTCCTGCCCCCTCCTTCTGTGTGCTGTCCCACCCTCCACCCTCTGTTGCCAGTGCCCCTGTCCCTAATGCAACAGAAGCCCTCCCATTCCCTTCCTCTGCATGTTGTCCCACCCTCCAGCCTCCGTTGCTGGTGCCCACATCCTCAATGCAACAGAAGCCCTCCTGTTCCCTCCATCTGTGTGTGCTGTCTCAACCTCCATCCTCTGTTGCTGGTGCTACTGTCTCCAATTCAACAGAAGCCCCCTGCACCATCCCTCTGTGTGCTGTCCCACCCTCCATTGCCAGTGCCCCTGTCACCAATGAAACAGAAGCCCTCCTGCTTCTTCCCTCTGTGAGCTGTCCCACCCTCCATCCTCCATTGCTGGTCCCCCATACTGAAATGCAAGCTAGGAGCCAGGGGACTCACAAACTTGTGGATGTGGGAAAGGAGCCAGGCTGTCTGCAGCACTGATCCCATAACCAAGGAGGCAAGATGATGTGTGCAGGGGACCCATCAATCCAATATCCTATACTGTAAGGGTAAGAAATGGTCTGTTTCCTTTAGTCTGGGTGTCATGAGAGTACATTGATTATGCTACCATGAGTAGTGAGATTCTGTGGCACAATGCAGGGATTTTTTGCCTTGATTTCCCTTCAGCATGAGTACAACTTTTCCTAGTTATTCTATTTTGCCAGGCACTTTTTCTGGACTTTCTTTACTTGATATGGAGCTCTTTGTGACAGAGTTATTCCTGCTGTACAAAAAGCAGAGGGTCATTGGATTCTTTTAATGACATGCCCAGCAGTAACTAGCAGTGGGTTACACATTGGGCTTTTCTTTTAAGTCAGATGACTCATTTCTCCACAGCATCCAAAGAACAAAATTACAGGAAACATGCAGCAATCTGTAATATAGGCTGTAAAAAAATAAAGACTGAAGTTACTCTGTTAGAGGAGTTGCTGGAGCAATTAGGTATGTGGCTTAGCTTCAGCTTCCTTAGCCCTGAATTGATCATATCAGACACCGGTGACAGCATAATACAGTATGTGCAGTACAAAGGGTAGCTACATGCAAATGCAATGATCTGTACACTGTTTAAATTTGCACATAACAGGCTTTCTGCTCTTCTGCTGCAATACAGAAAATATTAGTGGTGACATGTAAAATGTGTTGCCTAGCCACCCAGTCAAGGGCAATAGAATCCTAAAGGAACTGTGGCAGTTCAACAACGTGCCAATGCACCAGCTGAAGCAGGAGGCATTGATTCACTGGAACTAGACCTATTATATGCTTGAGAGACTCCTGGAATTGCAGAAAACTGTGTTCGACTATATATAGCAGCCCACGGTATGCCAGACGGATCTTCACTCATTGAAACTTTGCTGCCCCTTTGTTTGCCCTTCAGTAGCAATTTCAGATGGCCAGATTTGAAGGTACTGATGATTATGTCAGATGCTGCTACAAACTGGTTATGTGCTCATGATTCCAGGAAAATAAAGGACATTTTGTAATTCAGCAGTCATTCCTGTAGTGACACTAGCTGAAGACATAGCTAAAACTCTTTGAAAATTGTAAACCAAGGGAATGTTTTATAGGGAAAAATATGTGTTAGCAATACATTGTTTTTTCCTACTGTACATGTTAAGAAAAAGACTGAAATCATACTTTTAAGGGGTTTAGTGTGACATTGATCTTTTGAAATCAGTTCTTGTAAACACAGAGCCTGATTTTAGTAAGGAAGGAGGGGCAAGGAGCCACGAGGAAGGGGAGTAGCAAGTCAGACAGGGAAGAACAGGGCAAAATTTTGCCTAAAAACATTCAGAAGTTTTTCGATCTGCCACAGGTGAAAGTTGCCCCATTTTCATGAAAGTTCTGCTGAGGTGGAAATTACAACTTTCACCCAGCCCTACCACCTTATGAACAACACAGCTGTCATTTCTCACATCCTGCCCAAAATGTGTTTCCACACCTGTGGTGCAGAATGGCTTTTTGCCACAGAGAAAGAAAAGTTCACTGATGACATTTATGAGGTGGGGTGATAAAAGACTATGTTGATAATTTGGGGGCAAAATATGAAAAATGACAGTTATGACCATTCATTGCAATTTTGGTACACCTGCTTGTAATTACAGACATTTTCAATATTTTAACCCCAGATTTGCAACATATCTTTCTTATTACCCCAACTCATGTATGTCACAACTGTAATTTTTCAAATGCTGCCAAAAATATGTTTCTGCACCTGTGACACAGAACTGCAATGCAGTTGCACAGAATTATGTTTTGATGGGGATCTGAAAATTTTCTGTACAATGTATATGTCCTGGGGTAATCTGATGCCTATGGGGATAATTTGCTCATGCATCTAAGGAGGGATGGGTGCCCACAGTAAAATAAGGATACTATTATACTATCTGATAAAGTAAGGAAATTAATTGCAAAAAAACTCTGTTAATGCATTAGTTAGGGATCCTATTACAGTGACAAAATATGGAAATTCAGTGTTAGGGTTCCCAACGCTACTGCTCCACCCCACTCCCACCCTCCACATGCCAACTGGCATTGAGGTGTGCCTCGGGGTCATCAAGCATAATTTTCACCCCGTTCCATATGTAAGGGAGCTGAGATGGTACAGTATAGGAGAATGGGGTGAGAGTAAGGCCCGGCTACTCCAAGGCACACCATGATGCCTGTTGATGTGTAGGGTTAGGTGGTGGGGTGGGAAGGTTGGGAATCCTAACACTGAATTTCCATACTTTTGTCACTGTAATAGGAACCCTAACTGTATGAATATATATATATATATATATATATATATATATATATATATATATATACACATACACATATATTCTGTGTTTTGAGAGAGTATATACAGTATCTATAATAATGCCACAGTAGCACCCCAATAGTTAGGGTTGAGTGGGGTGTTTAATGTTAAACTCCTAACTTTTCACATTAATACAGTAGCTATGCCTCCATTCAACTGAATTGCATGAAGTTTTGCATGTGCCATCTGAGGGAAGCAAGGTCTCTTGATTTGGTAAGTTCTGTGGCAGTCAGACGTTCGGATTCCAAGATCCAGATAGGGCAAAAAGTGGACAAATCTGAGTTTTTTTGCTGTTATTTTGCTTTCAACTACAGCCCAGAGGGTTTGGAATTTTGTTGTGAAATGTTCACGGTAGAAGGAACTTGTCCTAAATGGTGCCTTTTGTAGATTTGGTGGAAAATGAAATGGGAAAATTGTAAAACGATTGTAAAACATGGGAATGTTTTATAGAGAGAAATCTGTGTTAGCAATACATTGTTTTTCCTACTGTACATGTTAAGAAAAAAGACTGAAATCATACTTTTAAGGGGTTTAGTGTGACATTGATCTTTTGAAATCGGTTCTTATAAACACATAGCCTGATTTTAGTAAGGAAGGAAGGACCGTGAGCCATGGGGAAGGGGAGTAGCAAGTCAGGCAGGGTAGAACAGGACAAACTTTGTCCAAAAATATTCAGAAGTTTTCTGATTTGCCACAAGTGAAAGTTGCCCAGTTTTTGTGAAAGTTCCGCTGAGGTGGAAATGACAACTTTCACCCACCCCTACCACCTCACGAACAGTACAGCTGTCATTTCTCACATCCTGCCCAACACGCATTTCCACACCTGTGGTGTAGAATGGCGTTTTGCCACAGATAAAGAAAATTTCACTGATGATATTTATGAGGTGGGGTGATAAAAAGACTAATTTGATAATTTGGGGGCAAAATATGAAAAATGACAGTCATGACCATTCATTGCAATTTCAGTACACCTGCTTGCAATTACAGACATTTTCAATATTTTAACCCCAGATTTACAACATAGCTTTCTTATTACCAGGGCCACTGGAAAATCATGGCTGCAATTATGTCACAGAAAGTGTGATTAATTGACCCCCCACTAAAATATGCGCTCCCCGCTAAATTTGCAACTTACATGGACTGCTGTAGATTCCCCCAGCCATCTGTCCTGAGGTTTACACTGCTGATGCTGCTAGGTTTACACCACTACAGTCCTCTGTGCCTTCTGAGTCCCCATCTCCCATGTACTGCCCTCTGGCATTCCAACCCTCAGTCCTCATCTCATTCATTCATTCATATCCTGAAGAACAAGGACACTGCATGGGTTTGCTGGCATGTGACACGCTACTGACATCACTACAGTGCGTCACACCAGCAAAACACACTTGAAATGCTTGCACCTTTTGTTTGTTCCTTCGCACCTTTTCTGTGCTTTGTTTCCCCTCAGGTCCACCTAAGTAGTCAAAAAACAGTATATATACAAGCAGACAGGTGAGGGGGGAGTCGGAGCAGATCAGGTGTGTTCATCTGTTGAAGTGAGGAAGCAAGGAAGTGCAAGCGAGGAGCAAACAGAGAAGGTAACCCTACTCTGCGGACTGCTGCTGACTGCTGGCTGGTTGGCTGGCAACACTTTTTCAAAAAAAGAGCAAATCACTACTGTGTTTCCAGTAACAAGAGCGTTGCCAACCTGCCACTGGAAATTGCTGCTGCTATTGCTGAACTTTTCTGAATACTGCTGCTGCTGCTGCTGTTGAAACAGGTAAGCTGCAATTAATATCCAATTTATATGTATGGGATGCTAAATAATGTGAGAAAGAATATGATAGTGGGGGGGAGGGATTTGAAATAGCTTAAAATTGTATTGCTTTTTTGGGGGGTCTCTGGGGAGCTCAGGGGAGCAAGTAGTGAAAACAATGAAGAGTAATAGTGGGAGCCAAGGGTCCGACTCCAGGCTAGGGGGTCAAGTGCTTCAAAAAATAGAGGAAGACTGGGAGCTTGGGGGTTCAGCTAAGGGAGGGTCCTTGGGGCAGCCCAGGAGGGGGAAGTAAAAATAAAATAAAAGGAATGGTGGAAGCCAAGGAGAGTCCATATTAGGGGTGAAGTGCTTTAAAAACATTGGGCCCTCAGAACAAAGTAGAGTCCATGTTAAAATGTACAGTTAATGTTTTTTTGTAAGTACATGCCAAACTGTGCTGCTGTGAGTCTTCTGTGTTGGAGGGTGGAGGGATGTGCCTGGCAGACTGGCACACATGTTGGAAATAATTTTTCACCATGTGTGGCAGTCTATGGTTCCTCAGAGATGGGAGTGGAGGGGTGGGCCTGGTGGACTGGCACACATGGCAAAAAAATTGTTCTGGCCTCTGGTGAGCAAGCAGGGTGTGGCAGGTGACCAGAGTGGCACAGAACAATTTTTTCCATCATATATGGCAGTCGCCTGAGTCTGTCCTTTGCTCCCATGGTGTGTCCTTGACTTGCTGCTGTGGTTTCTCAGAGATGGGAGTGGAGGGGTGGGCCTCACAGACTGGCACACATGGCGAAAAAATGGTTCTGGCATCTGGTGAGGGAACAGGGTGGGGCAGGATACCAGAGTGGCACAGAACAATTTTTTCCATCATATATGGCAGTCACCTGAGTCTGTCCTTCACTCCCGTGGTGTGTCCAGGCCTCGCTGCTGTGGTTCCTCAGAGATGGGAGTGGAGGGGTGGGCCTGGTGGACTGGCACACATGGCAAAATAATTGTTCTGGCCTCTGGTGAGGGAACAGGGTGGGGCGGATGACCAGAGTGGCAAAGAACAATTTTTTCCATCATGTATGGCAGTTGCCAGGGTCTGTCCTTTGCTCCTGTGGTGTGTCCTTGACTCGTTGCTGGGATTCCTCGGAGGTGAGAGTGGAGGGGTGGGCCCAGCAGACTGGCACACATGGTGAAAAAATTGTTCTGGCCTCTGGTGAGTGTGCAGGATGGGGAGGGCCACCAGAGTGACACAGAACAATTTTTTCCATCATGTATGGCAGTCGCCTGGGTCCGTCCCTCACTCCTGTGGTTCCTCGGAGTATGAAAGGTAGCAAGAAAACTGAATTTCTGGAGTCTTTTGTTCCACAGATACTAGCAAGTCTATGGCCAAGCTCAGTGCCATGACATGGCAACTCCATTAGCTGAGGTTTTGAAACCAATCTGCCCAGCTTAGAACATTGTGGGATGCAAACTAATGATGTGATATTGGAGGATCAAACATCCCATGGAAAGCTCTCCTCCCTCTATGCACTGATGTTCTCGTTCAAGTCTTAATGTTTTTTTGGGTTTAATTTTGGTTTAGTTAAACCACATCATGTCTACACTGCCACCAAAGCCCTTCTGTTTTTCTCGCGAAGAGGCCAAGGACCTTCATGTCTCGTATCTTGTGCGTGCCCAGGATCAGGTTAAGTTACATCTGGAGGATCTTTATGAGGATGGAGGATTGCTGTTTTGTCATGCATGTACCCACACACTCGACTTCGTGCGGAAGCATACAGTTGACATGCACATGAAGTCACAGAAACATCTAGGAAGAAAAAGAAGCTGCAAAGAAAAACATACAAAGTAAGTACTAGTCACACAGATGTTTGCAGTTATTTAATTTTTTACATAGTCTGTCTGTTTTCCCCTTGGGTGACTGGTATCTGTTCTGTCCCTGCCTCCCAAGTCCATATCATCTCTCTCTCTGGCTCCGTGGTACTCCATTTCTCTCTCCCCCCCCAATGGACATGTGCCTTGTTCCTGCATCCCCCTTCTTTGCTGCTTGAGTTCAACACTACTACCTGACCTCTAAGAGCAAGAGAGCAGATTCCCACCCCCACTCAGCAGAGGAGAGCAGCCAATTGGACACTTGATCCTCTCCCCTCCCTGGTGACCTGATGTTGTTCCCAAACAGGTTGCCAGTGTGGCATGAGGTAAAGCTCACAGCTCCTCAGTCCTCCATGACACGGGGCTGGCCTACAGTTTTTTTTTTTTTCCCTGTAAAATATTAAATCTTGTTTGCTTTTGTTTTTTTTTTTCCAGGCACAGTTTATTTTTCCCTATAAAATATTATATCTTTTTTTTTTTTAGGCACACCTCTATGACAGCAGTCGCTGACTTCTTGTTTTAGTCGAGCAACGGAATCTTCCATTGAACGGGCAGCAAGTCCTAGCATACAGTAGTGAAATGATAAGCATTTCTTTGTGTGTGTGTATGACTGTATTGTCAGAAAATGTCAAAATTGTCTGTCAAACCCAGACGCTGACCAATAAAAGTAACAGTGGCATTCATCTTTACAGTTGTACAATCCAGGGCACCCTTGGAGATGTATTTATTTATTTTTTTTAATATTGTTTGAGGCTCCAGCACAAGAAATGAAAAAGATTTCACTTAAAAATGCATAAAATAAAATCAGCATTGTGAAACTGCCAGCCTCTACTTACTGTACACTGAAAAATAGATTGTGTAACTGAATGTTCATTCTGTTTTTTAAAAAAGAAAAAAAAAGAATGCTTTAGAATCACAAACAAATGAACAACAGCAAGGCATAGTATAGGAGCCAGCAAAGGAGTTCACTTTTCTCAGAAAAACTACTGCAAATATGAACCTGTGGCAACCGTGCAAGTCAGCAGTTTAAAAATAACGATGATCTGAACTTACACTACCTCCTTAATGCAATAATGCACCACACTCGAGAAAAATGCTGGCCTGGAAAAATACAACCTGATTAGACTACAAATATTGGTTTAATATTGGTTTTGGTTTGCTGTGGCATAGTTTAGCTCATTTTCGCAAAAAAACAATCAACCCCCCCCCCCCAGATAAATCAAGTAGATTCTGACATGGACTGTGGGGACACCTAGCAGATATGTAACACTATTTAACATAAATTAAATTGTGAACAGTGCCACCTGGTGCATTTAAGCTGCAGGTGTTGGCAATTCAAATGACTCAGCTAATTAACAACTCGGCAGCTACTTATGGCATTAACGAGCAGTAACGAGGTATTTCTCAGTTCCTGTCGGTGTACCAATCAGTATGCCATGCCCACTGAAATATACAGCAGTACCTATCAACTCTTCTACAACAGGCACTGTACCTATAGTGGTGCTATTGCACCACTATCTATCTATCTATCTATCTATCTATCTATCTATCTATCTATCTATCTATCTCTATCTATATATATATATTCATTGCAAAAAATTAATGCATCAGTTTGGGTTCATATTAAAGTAACAAAAGTATGGAAATGAGGTGTTAGGGTTGCCAACCCTTCCACTTCACACCCCCCACAGCCAACTGTACCACCCCACCACCACCCTCCACACACTGATAGGCATCGGGAGTGCTTGGTGCCATCGGCCGTAACACTCACCCCATTCCATGTGTAAGGAAGCTGAGATGTTACAGCATAGGAGAATGGGGTGAGCATTAGGGTCAGTGACCCCAAGGCACACTCTGATGCCTGTTAATGTGTGGAGGGTGATGGTGGGGTTTGGTGGTATGATTGGTTGTGGGGGGAGTGAGGTGTGGATTGTTAGGGTTCCATGCTTTTGTTGCTTTAATATAAACCTTAACTGATGCATTAACAAAGTTTTTTGCAATGAATTTTCCTACTCTTTGAGGAAGTATAATCTTACCTTTATGTGGCTGAGGGAGTGCAGGGCCCCATCAGTCTATAGTGTGTTAAGGGAACACAGGGCCCTCCAGGCTCTGTGCTCCTATGCAGGCATATTGTAATTGTCCCTGATTTTCATGTGGGAGTGCAGGGCCCTCCAGGTGCTGCGCTCCTATCTAACCATAAGTTTAGCAATATTGTAATTAACCCTCATCTCCCTGTGGGAGTGCAAGGCCCATCACTCCATAATGGTATCCATTTGTGGGAGTGCAGGGCCCTATGGGCCTTGCACTCCCATGTATCCATAAGTGTGCAAACATTGCAAGTAACCATCATTTCCCTTTGGAAGTGCATTGCCCTCCAGACCCTGCACTTCCATCTACCCATAAGTATTGAGATATTGTAATTAACCCTCATCTCCTGTGAGAGCACAGGGTCCTGTGGGCCCTACACTCCCATTAATGCATAATGGAGAGCCCTCTGCTCCCATTTCCACATAATGGTATCCATATGTGGGAGAGCCCTGTTCTCCCATCTATCCTTAAGTGTAGAGACAGAGCGCAGGGCTAGAGAAATTCCAAGTAAACCTTGTGCTGCAAATGGCACAATATTACTGTAACCATAGGGACATTGGAAAACATTCCACTGCAGTTACAATCAAGGCCTGGCAATGTGGATACTTATTTGGTATACCTAGAATACTAAGCTGTGTTTAGCGCATAAAATCTGTATCTTGAAGTGTTTTCAAGATATAGCCACCGAAAGGTACTGCTACCACCACAATATTATCCTATGGGAAATTTCTAAACTTTGGAATGTTATAACTATGGAACCAATGTAAATTTTATCACCAAACCAGCAAAAGGCACATCTGTGGGGCAAGCCCTTTCTTCCCTGCAAATCTGAACCCCAAAGTCCTATTTATTTACAGTGAAGTGACAAAGAAATAGAAATGTTTTTAAAGTAGTGCCTCAAATTGTGGCACTGCTTTTGCAAAAGTGTTGCAATTTGGGGCATTACCACAGGTCTTTCATGAAACAGTGTTTCAAATTTGTGACACTTTTGCAAAGTAGTGCCACAATTTGCAAAAGTGTTGCAAAAGTGGTGTCACAAATTTGGGTCATCAAAATGGCCTGATTAAAATAAATATATTTCCAAGCATAATCAAAACAATTATGTCAGCATCATGTTCCTCTGGCCCCAATTAGAAAAACACAACCATTGGTGTTTACCAGGGGGCATTATTTTTTGAATTATGTTGTTTTTTCTGAGTCACTAACTGAAAACAAGATGGCAGAATCACAAAAGATGTGGACCCATTTGCAAAAGAAAAGGTTTTTTCATGAAAAAGACAGTTATTTTGTGAAAGAGAAGCAGTTCTTTCACAAATGAGAAAGTTATTTCGTGAAAAAGAAGCAGTTCTTTCACATGGGACAGCTAATTTTTCACTTAGGAAATAATGGGAAACTTGAAACTTTAATACCTTTAAAACAAATAAATTTTTTTTTCACCAAACCTTCAAAAGGCACGTTAGTGACCCAGACCCCATATACCCTGACAGTTTCAGATGAAAGTGGCAAGCAGTTTCGGAGAAACAAAGTGACAAAGAAATTGACAAGAAAGTGATATTTAAAAAAAATGACATTCCATAGCTCTGCAAACATACATCTGACCAGAATGAAACCTGCCAGATCCAGACAGTGCTTACAAAATTTCAGGCAAATTGGTCAAATGGTTGCAAAGTTATTAAAGTGCAAAATTTTGGGGTTTAACATAGAAGTGACCATTGAATCCTAACTACAGTTTCATTACCATGTTACTATAATATAGAGGATTGTGTATGAGCACTCATACATAACAAGGATATTCTTGTATCGAGAGGTTTCCTTGGTAACAGATGACCTCGAGAGCGCAGCTCGAGAGGTACTCTGTTACCAAGGGAACCTCAAGATACAAGAATGTCCTTGTTTGTGTATGACTGCTCATACACAATATTTTATAGTGTATAGGCAGTCACAGCATAGAAAATCACATAAAACCAGCTGGAGAAGACAACAGAAAATAGAAATTTTTACATTTTCTTTTTTTTCTAACTGACAGTGTGTTGCAGATGTTTCTGCAAGTTCAAGTTTTAAAAAAAACTCAACTTCCAGCTTAACTGGATTGAGGAAAGCAACTATGTGGCAGCATTCCAAGTTGTTATGCTGCAGTAGTGACATAGCTAGTGCAGCATAACAGCTGTGATGACATAGCTACTGCAGCATAGCAACTCCATTCTAGCTATGGATTTCTATCCATAACAACATTCTACCATACACTATATATTCATTGCAACAAACACTTTTTGGCCAGGATTAGAAAAATGATAGTTGTAGCATTCATGAGGTGGGGTAATCAGCCGTCTATGTTGAACATTTGGGGTCAAAATATTAAATATTTTCAAAGTTATAAGCGTGCATTGCAGAATTGCAACAAATGGTCATAACTTTTCCACATTTACATATTTTGACCCCACATTTTCAACATAGCCTTCTTATGATCCCACCTCATGAACAATATGGCTGTCATGCAAATCCTGCCTAAAAGGTAAATTTTTCAAGTGACAATAAAATCACTTTTCAGGTGGATCTTGCATACTAACAGTCATATTGTTCATGAGGAGGGGTCCCCAAGAGACTATGTTGAAAATATGGGTTCAAAATCTCAAAAATTGACTGAGTTATGAATTAAAGTTGAAACCCCCATTGAAATACATTGAACAGCATTTACAGTACCTTAGTTTCTCATATTGCAGTCATCGGTCCCAACAGCAAGATGTGTCTTTGATCGGGAGAGTGGATCTCAACCTGGTACCTCTTCAGGTGAATGAGAGTGTGTGGGGTTGTCAAGAGGGAGGTGGGTACACAGTGGGAGGTTGGGGGGTGCGAGTGTAATTGTCGATGGACTTTTTTTTTTAACAGGTTAAAAAAATTTATAAAAAGACATTGAAGGACAGAGGGACTGCAATCGGAGGGTGGGGGTGCCACTAGACACCAGGAAAATAAAAACTAACAGGGGGGACAGCAATTGAAGGGTGAGGGTGCCACTAGACACCAGCGAGATAAAACAGTGGGGGCAGCTGTTAGGGTGCCACTAGTGCGTGTGTGTGTGTGTGTGTGTGTGTGTGTGTGTGGTGCGTGTGTGTGTGTGTGTGTGTATATATGTGTGTGTGTATATATATATATCTATATATACACATATACATACATATATATATATATATATATATATATATGTATATATATATGGACATATATACTGACAGACTCTTGCCAGTATAGTTAGGATTGCATGGCCACTTCTATGTTAAACCCCAAACATTTGCACTTTAATAACTTTGCAAACATATGACTGATGTGCCTGAAGTTTTTCTTGCACTGTCTGGTACCATAGATCTCTGGATAAGGCAAGCTTAATTCCAGTCGGTGGTGCAGTTGTCTTGCATCCGCATCTCCAAAAGGGCTTGGGGGTCTGGTCTGAAATTGTTATAGTATATAGCGTCTGGGCTGCAGATGTGCCTTGGGAAGATTTAATGAAAAAATATTAATCCATTCAAAAGTTGTTACACTTTTCAGTTTCCCATTATATCCTATGGAAAAATTTATATGTGCCATGTGAAAGCAGGTTTTGCTTTTGTGAAGGCACTTTTTGCCTTCGCAAATGGAATAGTTAGTGCCGTGCTGCTACCATCTTGTTTTCAGTTAGTAATGAGAGAAAAAATGCTGTCATTCCAAAAATACTGCCCCAAGGTAAACACCAACAGTTGTGTTCATCTAATGGAGCCCAAGGAACATGATTCTGGCAATAATTTTTTTTTAAAATAGTGGCAGGAATTATGTTTTTTGCATTCGGCTGTTGGTTGTGTTGCAAATTTGCGGTATTATTTTTGCAAAAAATTCTACAAATTGTGGCAGTTTTCATGCAACTAACAGCGCTGTTGTGCAAAAACTGCTGCAAATTTGAGGCACTTCCTCAATGCAAAATAAACATTGTCCCCTGTAAAAACACAAAATAATTTTCTGGCTCCTTTTGGAGCTCAAGAACTACAAAATCATGTTCCTCAGCCTCCGTTTAAGTAAACACCTGTTGGTGTTTACCTAATAAAAGTGGTTTTTCTCTTTTTACTGCCTCCAAGGGGACAGAGGCATGTTTTAATAATAAAAAATGTTTTGCAGACATCGGGGTGCCCAATCCCCAAGTTGGCATTTACTCCCCCTCAGTAGTGGAGGACACTGGGGAGCCCATCCCCAGTGTCCCGAAATACTTAATTTAACTGTTTATTTCTGACACTGGGATGCCCACCACCAGTGTCAGATGCCCCCCAAGCTCATTGTAATTATTGTTTGCAGACATCAGGATGCCCAACCCCCGTGTTGGCATTTAACCACCCCATAAGTGTGGAACACTGTGGAGCCCACCCCCAGTGTCCCAAAATATTAAATTATTTTACTGTTCTGTCTGACACCAGCATGCCCACCTCCAGTGTCCGATGCCCCCCACAGCCCATTCTAACATTTATTTTTGCCAACATTGAGGTGCCCAATCCCCATGTTGGCATTATGAAGACCCCCCCAGCACTGTGAGATACTGGGGAACCTACTTCCAGTGTCCTGTAATAAAGATTTTGACCCTATAAAAAAAAGAAAATTGTTCCCTGTTGTCTTTTTTTAAACCTGTAAAAAAGAAAACAGTCCCTTGTCATCTCCCCATCTCCCTCCCCATCCCGATCCTCTCACTGAGAAACCCACCACCCCACATCCATCCTTGTCCAATACTTACCACCAGAGATCTTCTGTCATCTTCTGTGGATCAGGACATGTCTGCACTTTTTCTAACCACGAACTGAAGAATCAAGGTACTGTAAGTGCCGTATAATGACTGTCAATGTTGTTTTGAATTATGTTGATATCTTGGCCATTTTTCTATATTTGTTCACCAAATTTTCAACATGGTCCTCATGGGAACCCACCTCATGAGCACTGTCACTGTCATTTCATTACTCAGACCCATAAGGTGATTTTGTTGTTGCTGTGTGAAATCACCTTTCAGACTGAGTAACGAAATGACAGTGCATACTCATGCATACCCATTCTCCTATACTGTATCATCTCAGCTTCCTTACACATGGAATGGGGTGAGAGTTAGGCCTGACACCCCCAAGGCACACACCAATGCCTGTTGGTGTTTGTAGGGTGGTAGGTTTGGGAACCCTGACACCGAATGTCCATACTTTTGTCACTGTAATAAGAGCCCTAACTGATGAATTAACAGAGTTTTCTGCAATGAATATGTATATGTCATCATACAAGCCAATACTCACTACTGCCACCTGTAGGACAGTATCTCTCTCTCTCTCTCTCTCTCTCTCTATCTAGTAGTAGTAAAAACCTTTATTTTTATACAGGATAGTAGATGACAATTTCACATCATTAGGACGAATCCTATTTTCATGATGGTCCTGTGTATAAAACAAAATCATGTACATATACATACCATTTCACAAAATATTAATTTAACAGCCATACATTACAAAACCGTTTAACATAACATAAAAATAAACAAAAAAACACTATGTTACAATAAAACCAAATTTATCCCAAACATTCACATTTTACCTTTAATCCAACTTTTAGGGTAATTATAAAATCTTTAACAGATTCATATTGATTTGCTATATATGGTTTTAATGAATTCCATAACCTATTCATAATTATGGGGAAGCGCATATAACTAAATTTATTCTTTAATTTAGGGGACTTAAAACTACTGATAATTGAACTTCTCATATTATAATTATAAGTTTTATTTTCCAATTTTTCATAAAGATACAAAGGTTGGTTTGTATTTATAACTTTATAAACCTGCTGGGCCCAAATAATTTTCCTTTTGTTATCCTGAGTCATCCATCCCAACTCCTCATATAATTTGCAGTGATGTTCATAGTGACCCTTTTTTAATATAAATCGAGCCAAACGATTATACATTACATCTATCTTAGAAAGCAAACTTTTTGAAGCTAGGCCATATACATGGCTACCATACTCCAACACGGGTAGGATAAGCTGATTTATCACCGTCTCTCTCATTTGTCTATTCATACAAAAGCTGGAACGTCTAAACGCCCCCAGCTTTTTATATATCTTCGATAATGTATTAGTTATATGATAGTCAAATTTCAACTGAGTATCAATCCATACTCCAAGGTATTTATATTCCTTAACTTGTGGCAAAATTTCATTTTGTAGTGTTTTTATTTGAATTGGTTTATTTCCTATATTCAACTCTTTTCCTTGTTTTTGGAATATCATTAAATTTGTTTTTTTACTATTAACTATTAAACCAGAGTTGGATAGCCATGTACAAAGCCCTATAAAATCTTCCTGTAAGTACTTTCCCATAAGTTCTGGGGTCTTACCACCTGAAATCAGTATGGTATCATCTGCATATAAACGAATACTTGAATTTTTAACACTGTCCACTAACTGATTAATATATATGAGAAAGAGAGTTGGTCCTAAAATTGAACCATGGGGCACTCCACATATTACCATAGCTTTCTCAGATAGAGTACCATCAATATATACTTGTTGGGTTCTTTTTCCCAGATAGGATTTCAACCAATTTAATGGCACTGTTCCAATTCCTAGTTCTTCCAAACGTTTCTCCAACAGGTCATGGGCCACAGTATCAAAAGCCTTAGATAGATC
This sequence comes from Neoceratodus forsteri, assembly GCA_016271365.2. NCBI lineage: Eukaryota > Metazoa > Chordata > Ceratodontiformes > Ceratodontidae > Neoceratodus > Neoceratodus forsteri. The sequence goes on along the minus strand of CM028135.1, from coordinate 647,604,497 downwards.
CACGAACACCGTGCCCACAGACATGGAATCCTCCATTTCTGATGCTACAATATCTACCATGTCCGTGAGCGCGGTGCCCGTGGAAAAACCTCTACGAAACCCCGACTGATATTTTGTAAGTAAAGAATGTTCCTCCAAAAAATCATTAAGTTGTTTCTGCACTAACTTCTCCAAAATCTTAGATAGGCAAGATAACAGTGCAATAGGCCTATAATTTGTGAGAGGTAAGTCACCATCTCCTTTAAAAATAGGAATTATTTTACTTTCTTCCAAATAGATGGATACACACCTCCTTCAAACTCCAATTAAAGAGTTTGGTTATCACTGGTGCAGTAACCTGAATAGAATCTTTAAGAAATCGGTTTTCTATGTAATCTAAACCAAAGGCTTTTTTTATCTTAAGTTTTCTCATTTCTTTCTTAATCTGTTTGCAGGTAAAATACTTAAAGCTAAATTTTGAACCATTAAGACTGTTAACATAACCATTTCCCATAACGGGCTGGGGAATATTTAAATCTGGTAATGTTACAAAATAATTATTCAAAATATTTGCTGAATGTCTAACCGATTGGAGAATGCCCCTACTTTCCATTTGGATTATGGGTTTTAAATTTACAGAGGGATCAAAAGATTTTAACAAAGACCAGAATTTCCCTGGGTCAGTAGTCTCTTTAGTTTTAGTTTCAAAATATTTATATTTTGCTTTCTTAATTTGAGATTTTAATACATTTCTGGCAATCTTATATTTTTCCCAATCTTCTGTTCTTAGAGACTTCCCTGCTATTTTCCATAATTTATTTTTCCCTCTAATCTGTTTTTTAATTTTCTCCATTACCCATGGAACATGATTTTTCCTCTGTTTTATTAATTTAAAGGGAGCCAATTCATTACAAGCTTCTAGGAACCATTTTGAAAATTCCTGAATAGCTAAGTCTATTGATGGAATTAAAAATAACCTTTGCCAGTTTATAGAGGCTAATCTAGCCAAAAAAACATCCTTATTGTACCCCTTAAAAACATCTCCTTTTAACCTTTGTTGAAATCTGTCCCACGGGGATCCCTCTCCCCTTAAGTTTAAAAATACAACTTATGGAACAATGGTCTCCCATAATTGGTTGATTTATTTCCAACTGCTGTATTTCAATCTCTGTGGAGACAAAAATTAAATCCAAAATATTACCTGTACTATTTAAAGAGGTTTTTCTAGTTGGATATGCTATTTTTTGTTCCAAATATAAGAATTTAAAGCATTTTTGTAATGCAGTACCACGAGGCTTTCCCCAGGCCACGTTAGAGTCCCCTATTAACAGTAACTCACTTCCCATAGTACATTTCTGAATGGTTATGGCTAACTTGTCAAAAGTATTAATTAGAGATTTTGGAGGGGCATATACAACTCCCACAGTAAAGGCTAACTTTTGTATCCTTACTAATAAACAGTCAATTTGACCTATCTGACCTGCAAATTGTATCTTTGTTTGTCCTAATTCCTCTTTAGTAAATAAAAGAACCCCCCCCTTTCTACCTTCCCTATCTAGTCGATGTCCAATAAAACCATCTGGCACAACCTCACTTGTATTTATTTTGTTTGTTAACCATGATTCTGTTAATGCAACCAAACTGGGACTCAGAGCAGTCCAGGATCTAAAAAGATCCAATTTATTTTTTAAACAACGAGCATTATCATATATTATTTTAAGATCAGTTTTAAATTCAGGTCCTGGATTTATTTCAATGTCCCCACCCAGGATCAAAACCACTATTAAACAATTTATTAATTTTTGTTTATCATTACCCACTACTGAAGTAATAAAAGTTTTGCTTAACATTTGATTTCTGATCTTTACAAATGAGTTTCTTCCTTTAATTTTAAACTGGTTCCCCCCGGTGAATAAACATTTTCTGGTATTCAAGGTGTATCCAATTTCTAAAACCAAAGCACATGAAACTTCAGTATGATGCGAATCTAAAATCTTCACATAAGACATCCATACTACAATAACATAAAACATAAATCTAACACCAAATTCCATTTTTTAAAAATATTTTTATCGACACTCTATTAAAGTTAGGTTTTGTGAATTCTTATCATTAAACTTTATGTTATCTCCTTATCTCATAGATGCGTAGTTCTCTCTACTTAACTACACTTTATCGCTAATCTGTAAATTCAAATACTATATAAGTCTAACTAAACTCCTTATAGGTACTAAAGATTAAAAATATAAATGCAGTTTTAATTGTTTTATGCCAAAGGACTTACTTAGATCTGCTCAAAGCTGATTTCTCCCCTGAGTGGCACTCACGCCACTCGGCTCATGCTGACTGCGCTCGCCAGCAGTGTAGCTTATGTTTTGGAACAGTCTTGCCCCTCCTATTGGTTGACGCAGTCCTCCGTCCCTCCTTCTCTCAGCTGGGCTGGGGAAGCTCACAAATCAGCGGGCTGTGTTCGGAGATTTGGCAGAGTTGGTAAATTACCTCAGGCAGCTCTCACGATGGAATTTAGCAGAGAGGTGAACACAGGTAAAAGTATCTCTCTCTATATATATATCTATATATATCCACATATATCTATCTATCTATCTATCTATCTATCTATCTATCTATCTATCTATCTAAATCTCTCTCTCTATATATATATATATATTATATCTATCTATCTACCTATCTATATATCTATAAAAAGGGGAAGGGAAAATACTCTGTGCTGGTTGACTGAAACACATCACATAAACGTGCGCATATCAGAGCAAGACTGCACACCTGCACTTTCAATACCCTCAAAAAACATTTTAGATATTTTATAAGATAGATAACCCACTGTAGGGTGTGAGGTTGTGGTCTGGTATATGCACACCTTGGATGGTTGAACACATTTGGCCTGTGGCCTCGTGCATCTCAACACACACCAAGGTGTGTGTACATCAGAGCATGACCGCACACCTTACAGTGGGTTATCTATTACATATTTACACAGTGGTGCCAGCCATGATGCAGCATTTATGCTGCAGTATATCACAAAATGCTGCAGTGTACTGCAGGGAACAGTGTAATTCAACGGCACTTACACCCTTTTGTCATGCAGTATTTTGTGACATGTCACTTACTGCAAGTTGCTGTGTTGCGTTTGGTTGGCTCTACTGTATATGTACGTGTGTGTGTGTGTGTGTGTGTGTGTGTGTGTGTGTGTATGTATGTATGTGTGTATATATATATATATATATATATATATATATATATATATATATATACACACACACACATTTATAAAATTGGCACCTAAAAAAAGAGTTTTGATTGGCTGAGAGTCGTCACTTGGCTGTGCAGTGATCTAGCTTGCTGCATGGTTATCCTGGTAGTTTGCCATATCACAAATCACTCCACCAGTGATAAAATTATGAGACACTGGAAAGACAATATTTTACCATCAGCATTAGAATGGCACAGAGAGGTGTTATTAACTCTCCAACTTGAAAAACATATAGCCATGCTAGCCAATAGAAATCAGAACTATTTGGACAGATGGGGTCCGTTGGAAGCCTTACTCACAGCTTGGAAATCATAGAGCACTCTAAGCTCACTACATGTATACATGTAACTCCTGAAGTAATTATAACCTACCTACTTTGGCACGGGGTTGGTTTGGATGGGGGAGATAATGGGTAGGGTGGATTATGGGGTAGTATTGTAATAATTTTTGTCCTAAGTTTACTTGGATTGAGGAGTGAACTCCACCTATATCGTTACTACTCATATATATTGTCTTCTCAGTCTTCAAAAGATACCCATGGATGTATTGTATTATGATTAAACGTGAAATAAAGCATATTAAATAAAAAAAAATGTTTGGCTATGATTTTCCCCCGCTAAGCAGTTACTGTAGTTTTGTAGCCAGTACCCACAGTACATAACAACCACAGTCTTCCACCTGCCACCAATGCCAGCAACAAAAATAAAAATTAGCATGCTTGAAATAAATGATATTCAATTGGCTTTATCAGCAGAATATTCCCCTTGCTTTTGAATGCCACATTTCAGCTGCCTTTTTGTCTTATGGTCACGCTGTGGAACTCATGTGTCTCCTGCCAATCATTTACAAATAAAAAAAAAAGAATGTAATGTCTCTCATTTTCTTCCTTGCTGACAATACTGGCAATTTGCAGTGGGTGAGAAGCCCAGCCTCCATTCTTGTTGACAGTTCTAGTCATTTTTGGCAGGTAGAAAGTGGGAAGCACAGTCAGGTCGAGGTCCTGTTACAGCTACATAATTCACTGCTGCTGAAACATCCGCTTCCACAAAGCTAATAACTCACCTGTAAACCTTGTCTCGCTCTGTCTTCTAATAGGCTATGAAATAACTTGCTTTCTGTCCCCCTCCCACCACAAAAGGCAATTACCAGGCAACCATCATTTAAAGAACATTAATTTGATAGATCACAAAGATGGGCTGGGGGGAGGCAGCATTTTTAACAGTGAAAAACGACAACTTCGTATACTAGAATGCGGCCTCATCATCGCCTCACAATGTACCTGGGGTGTGCAGTGATCTAGCATAATGTACACACTGTCATGTGTTATTGCCAGCGTATATCATCATACAAACCAGTGTTTACTTCTGCCATTTGTAGGACAGTCACTAAATTACACATGAAATTCAATACACATTACCTACCCATGTCCCTCCTTTTGTTGCCCACCCATTATTTCAGTTTCAGGCACCCCCATGCCCACCCCTCCCCCAAACAGAGCCCTCAGCTTCAGTTATATAGTGGTATGCACTGTTTTTTTTTCTTTTGAGTCCCTTACCAGGATTTAGTTAACACAATAGTTTTTCTTTTCATTTTCTTCAAGCAGCCAAGTGCTGCAAGACTGCCATACTGCCTACTGCAGTCTCAGCCTTCCTGTCTGCATCATAAACAATGTCAGCTGTAAAAACAGAGACTATGTAAATTAAAAAATATAACTTTTTTTCTTAATTTATTGGTCAATTGCATACACTCCCATTGAGTCTTGCTGCCTGTCCAATACCACTGACTGCGATGCTGCACATATGCCGAGGTTCCAAACTGTTACAAACGATAAACATTACAGCATGTCCACACTGCCAGTGAACCGTCATGATAATGGTTCAGAACCGCTACAGCCGGTCCACATTGTGGGTGACAGGTGACCATTACAGCTGGCACCCTATCCCACAATTCAGTTCATGCTGCACTGAGGGCAATGCTGGGGCTACACACTCACGTGTCCACACTACAGCTGGTAATGTTACAGAGGCAGAACTGTTTTCGTAACCGTTGTTGAAATCACCTCATAAGTGGTTTCAACAATGGTTATGAAAATGCCTCCTGTAACATTACAGGTGTAAACACAAACCATTGCGGTAACAATTTGGACACTCTGTAACATTACAGAGGGGAGTTTTCAGTGTAGTGTGGACAGGGCCTAAATAAAAAAAAACAGTATTTCACACAGACTTTGCACAAACCCAATAGAACACCAAAAAAAAAAACAACAAAGCAACCTTTCAGGCATGTAAACCTGAGAAAGAAACCAAAAACTCCAGTCTGGTGCCCTGTTACTTTCTATCTACTTTTTTTTGCATACAATGCAAAAATGTACATTGAAAGCAGTAAAACCTTTTACACAGGACTGACCAAATTAGCTGAAGAACTTCAAAAACAGTGCACAATATGTTATCCCTTCTGAATTCTAAGCCCTTCAACTTGAAATCATCAGCTAGGTATAAAAGTTTAGAGAGAGGGCAAAAAGAGTGCTAGTATGCAAGAGATTGGGACCAGCAGTAAGAGGAGGGGGGGTGATCCTCCCCCTCTACAGATCCCTGGTTTGACCTCACCTACAGTACTGTGCGCAGTTCTGGAACTCACACTTGAGGAAGGATAGGGCCAAGCTGGATGTGGTACAGAGGGGGCAACCTAAATGATCCAGTATCAAGGGAAATCCTACATGGAGAGGTTGGAAGACCTCAACATGTACAGTACATACTAAAAGGCATGAAGGGAGAGGGGGATATGATACAGACATACAAGTACCTGCAGGAATAAATAAAAGTAGACTGCAAGAAGTTGTTCACACTGAGTGTGAACACAGGCACAAGATGGAACTTAATGAAGCTGGGAGGGATTCAGGAGATAAACTCGGAAATACCTTTCCATGGAGAGGGTGGTCAACTGGTGCAACAGGCTGCTAAGGGAGGTCATCTGTGCTAATGGACATGGATGGGACAAATATATGAAATGTGTAAGGGTAGAGGAGGAGCAGAAGGGAAGATGAAGCAGTGAGTGACAACAATGGGCCTCACATCCAATCTTATGTGGGGCTGGGTGGACTGAATGGGCTGCTGAGCCTTTTGCTGCCATTAACATTATCTACATGGCTATATAAGCTTGGAAAAATGGGTTCTTCAGATAGCCAAATTAAGTAATAAATGTGACATGCAGACAATTAAGATGATGTCATATGTATGGCATTTCTATTAGAAAAACAATTTAAATATGCATTTCATATACTTCATTATAAAATAAATGAAAGTAAATTAAAACACACAGCTAATAAGACATTAGACTGTATTTTAATTGTTGCCTGCTGTTGTGGCACAGTGCAGCTCCCTCTCATGATATCACTGGGAAAAGGCAGCCAAATCTTCACAAATTTGCACTTAGGAGGTGCTATTTAAGTTTTTATTGCACAAAAATGAATCAAAATAATAACTTTAAAATGGAAGTTGTGTTTTTTTAAGTAGGTAAATAGGCACATATATCTTTATATTTTTCAATAGATAAGCAATAATACCCGACAGGGTGGCAGTATTGGGCAATATTGGACTGCCCAGGGGTGCAATGAGGCCTGACTCCACAGGTAAAGGGCCTTATAGCCCCTGGAAGGTCCAGTATTGCCCTATACCATCCACACTGGAGGGTATTATTGCACTTAGAAAATGGGCATCAGCTTAATTTTTTTCAGTAGTTAAAAAATAGGTACAAAATAAAAAACAATTCTTAAAAATACCCCCCAAAAAAAAAAACAGCAAGTTTTATGGTAAAGTAGTCCCTGCATGTCACAGTTGCCTTCCTTGCCTGGCACAGTTGTCAGTAGAGGGTGTTGCTATAGAGAGCTAGTGCATTTGAAAACGAGGAATCTCTCTTTCTGTAACCGGAGTTAGTAGGTAATTATATCCTTGCTGATGATCCCTTTAGTTTGGGAGGGAGGCTTATGAGTTCAGAATGGCAGAGCACAGATGGAGCTGGAGCATGATGAAAGGTAACTGATTAACCTTTAAAAAAAAGATTGTCTTTGTGGTGTTTGTTTTGGTGAGTGGAAGTGTAGTCAGGACAAGCAGCCCATTTCTATTAGTACTCGGGAGCCAGGACTGTAGTGAGGAGCTGATGTGCACCATAGTAGAAAATGGCAAAGAGCTGTCTGTGATTAGGTAGATTGCAGTCTAGCAGACATTGAGAGAATAGTGGTAAACACAGGCAGGAGCATTTTAGTGGCAGCAACAATCAGTTTAAGTACTGAAGATGTTTAAAGAACTATTGGACCCACTGAATTTAAAAGGTTTGTTTCAGAATGACTAGCGGGGGGGGGGAGAGTGGAGCAATGGAGCTCGAATGTGTGAGAGTGTGCAGCAGTTTTAAAAGAAGATTTTGAGAAGAAAGGAGGGGCAGGGACAAAAAAATATGATTTCTATTAAGATGGAGAAGTTTATTTTACACTACATTTCAGTTGAGAAGTTGGGGGGGGGGGCTGACTCACTCTCTTCTCTCGCTTGGCAAGTGGGAAAAAAATGATGGTTATTGAACTTTCAAATTCAAACCAGCACAGTGATACCAGTTTGACACTGAGACATTGCAGGCTGGAACTTTTTATTTCCTGGGCATTTATTGAATGTTAAGTACCCCTCTAGAATGGGTATCAGTCAATCAGAACCCAGGAAATAAAAAGCCAACTTTCTAATAAAAAATAAAGTAATGTAAGGGAGATGGGGGGAAAAACACTTTAGGACTGTTTCAGTGGAAGTGGGTCAGTTTTGGACCTTGATAGAAACTGCTTTTCAAAGGTTTGGGGTCATGGTGGCAAAGCCGTGTGCTTGATATAGTCGTGGGGAAAGCTAACATGGTACTAGCTGAGAGATGGAGGAATCATTGCAGGCACATTGGCTCAAGAATGCACAGGTTAGATGGGGAAGAGACTTTTGTTATTCATAAACAAAGCGGAGTAACTCAACCTTCCCTCAAGGAAGGGCCAGTTTGAGAAGAAATCATAGTGATCCTCCCTAGGGATGGCACCAGCAGCAAACTTTCCAATTTAATTTATGGTATATTTCAAGCCTGCTTAGTTCTGTTTCCCTTAATGCAGGAAGCACTGAGGCACCATACAGCAGGACAGGAAGTACTGTAAAATGCTTTTGAGGATGACTTGACATACCTGTTTCATGAGGTAGGCCCAAAGTCAATAAAACAGACCAAGCTTCCAGTGGATAATTTTTGACAGGTAGTATTAATGAGGCCTGAAGGATAACTCCAGATCCAATTGTACCCATAAGTACTTCAGCAAACCAATTACTGAGTTGAGAACCAAGCGATCTGCAGATTCTGCCTTTCAGCACCCAACTGTCTAGTATCAAACAGCAGAGCTTTTGTTTGTTTAGCATTGAATATTAACTTTTTTGACAGTACCCACATTTCCAGCTGCCTAAAGGCATCCTCAAGACAGGAATTAGAGTTGTATCAACATGATCTCTATAGCATTGCATTGCCCACTTATAAATAAAAGGTAAGCTCTTAAATGGTGCCCAAGCACTCACCTTAAAAATCAGCCCGAACCCCTCCAGGGGCCCACTATATCTCACAGTTTCCTATGTTCCCCCTAAGAACCAAAAGCTGGCCCTCTCATCCCTCACCGATTATCTCTCTACCCTCCCTCACAAAGCTAAACAGATACTAGTAGGGGACCTAAATATCAACTGGCTTGGTCCCTTGGCTGCACCAACAAAGGACTCCTTTGCCACCCTCAACATGGCCCAATTAGTCACCGAACCCACTACACTTCATCCCTCCATTGGTACCAGCACCCTCCTGGATGTCATTATCTCCAACTGCCCCGACAAAATCCAGGATATGAAAGTTCTACCTGACTCCCTAAGCGACCACTCGCCCATCTTATTCCTATGGACCTCCTCCACCCCTAAAACCTCAGCAAAGACCACCTTCCATAGGTGTCTGTGCCCGGGGGGGGGGGTTAAGAAAACTCAAACAACTTTTCACACAAATGGACTGGTCTCCCTTTAAAACAGCCCTCAGTGTTGACATTGCACTTGACCTGTTCACACAAGGCTTCACTAAAGCCTGTGATCTCTATGCCCCTCTCACCAAATGACAAAATGCACCATGGATCACCCCCCACTCTAAAAACTGAGAGAAAGGGATAATCTCTTGTACAAAGCCTTGGAGTCTGGCAGGACAGCTGACAGACAATCCTATAATGCTGCTCACAATGGCTGCACGCTGCCATCCGCAAGGCCAAAGTGGACTACTATCAATCCACTCTCACCACCACATGGGGATCCGCCCGGACCTTCTGGAGTAATATCAAAGAACTCAATGGTAAATTGTGATCCCCACCTCCATCCCAGCTCTTCATTCATGGTACCATTTTCACTGACCCCTTTACCATAGCAAACTGTCTAAATACTACCTTCACAGATCTCAGCACTGTTCTCCCCAGTTTCTTCTTTGACCCTGTACCCGAATCCCAATCCCGTATCCTGCAGTGCCCTTGTTTCCTCCTGAGTAAAAAATCGACCCGTGAAGCCTGTCCATACCTGCAAAAGGCACTAAACAGCAACAACCCTAGCACAGATCCCCTAGATGCTAGGTTCCTTTGGCTAGTCCTTGATGAGGTCCTAGCCACTCTCACAGACCTACTCAACAGATCCCTGTGTTTGGGGCAATTCCCAGTACCTGGAAGACTGCTGTTGTTACCCCCATTCATAAAAATGGTGACAAATCCTCCCCCAGTAAGTATCGACCCATCTCAATTCTCCCCCCCATCAAAAGTTTTAGAGAAAGTGGTTGCCACACAGCTCACAGAATACGTAACCAAGCATGACATCTTATGTCCAGAGCAACATGGCTTCCACTTGGGCCACAGCACTACACAGCCCTCCTCAAATTCACCAACTTTCTACACTCCTTCTTAGACTCTGGTAACATTGCTGTAGCTGTGTACATAGACCTTTCCAAGGCCTTCAACACAGTCTGACATCCACTGCTTCTAGACTCTGTTTACCAACTTGGTTTCTCCTCATGCCCCCTGACTTGGTGTGCCAGTTACCTCTCCACCCGGTCCCAACATGTAAAAATAAATGGGACCCTATCTGACACACTACCTGTCCACTCTGGTGTGCCCAAGGGCTCCATCTTGGGTCCTCTACTCTTCATCTGGGTCCCGTGTTTACTGCGGCAAAGTGGACCTACATTCTGCGGCAGGACCTCATACTTTCTGTGGCAGAACAACTGCTGATTCTGCAGCCATTCTGCAGCAGATAAATTGTGGCTAAACAGCATACCTTCAAAAGGATTAAGTCTGTTAACCCTTTGACTGCCTTCGTGCAACCACTCTACTACACTGAAAGTGGAACAGCAGGCCATTTAACAGTATGTAGTCTTTTTATCACATATACTAAACTGCAATAATCCAAACCTGGCACAGCCATGGGCATCAGTGTTCTCTTTTAATGAATCTTCACTCCCACCCCGACTTTGAAGGCTCATCTGTTCTTCTGGAAATTGGTGGCCTTTGCTGTTCTCCTAAGTTATAATCAGAGGAGGAGGACATACACACATAGCTAAAACTACACAGAAGGTAAAACCAGCTTGGATTTCTTCTGGTTTATATTTACAGTTAGCAGATACAAAAACAGACTCCGACTTGAAAGCAATTTTTTAAATTTTTTTAATTTAATATACTTTATTATGTTTTGGCAAACAAACGTTACGACAGAAATCGAAATATAACATAGATGCAGAATTTCAATTGAATACAGAATAGACATTATTAACAGAAAGAAGAAAAACAAAATCCAATACCTTAGTAAGTGAGCCAATTCTAACATGAAGAAGGATTAAGTAAATAGCAGTAACTGTTTATTTGTTTGTTTGCTCTTTTCTCCCAACCCCCACCCCCTCCTCATCCCACCCACCTTAGTCTGCCACCGGTTGTTATTTATTATAGTTATAGTTGCCTCAAAAATGAAAAAGTACGAGCCAAAATGGGGATAAGAGTAAAGGGTACTGCAAAGCAAGAAGATAAATGAAAATAAAAGTAATAGGGGGGCTAAATTCCTCGGGGTCTCCTTAGGGTGAGTCTTATCAAAATAAAGCTGGATATGGATGACCAGAAGCTAACTAATTGAAAGAAGGGTGTAAAGTGGTTCCCATCTTTTTTATATTTGCCCATACAATTTTAAATTCTAGTTATAGTAGACTCAGCTTGTAGGGCAAACATAATTTCTTTGAACCATTCCAGGTAGTTAGGAGTGGTCAAATCTAACCAATGTCTCAGTATAACTTTTTTAGCACATGCTGAGATTAAAGCCATATGAGTTTTCTGATTGTACCCTGATATTGATGCATAATCGCCTATAATACAGGTTTCCAAGTTAAAACTGTTTGTTAGTGCAAGTAATGGATCCAACCTGTTTGCAATGCAACGCCAAAAGGGAGCAATCTTTTCACAGGACCATAGCATATGGATTAGATCTGTAGGGGCCTGGTGACATTTCATACATTGATTTAAAGGTAGAATACCCATTTGGTGTAATTTAGAAGGGGTATAATATAGATTATGGTTAATGCAAAACTGCATATATCTGTATCTATCCCATTTATTATATTTATATAGGTGGGCCCAAATTGAAGGCCAATCACTAGCAGTAGAGGATAAGGGAATAGTATCATCCCATTGGTAAAATCTCCGGCATTCTAAATGGTCACTGCCGATAGAATAAAGTCATAGGAGTAGGACATTAAATGGGAGGTCAGGATGACAATAAGATATGGGAGTAAAGTAGTAGTGCAAGAACTGGACCAAGTCAGTGTTACAAAATAATGTGTCAGCATGTGGGATAACTGGAGGTATTTGAAGATGGAGGTATTTTCCCAAATAAAAAGAGAGCAACCCTCCTTAAAGGAGAGCAATTTTTGTTCCCGTACTAGCTGCTCCACACGTTCTATACCTATTTGTGGCCAGAAGGACTGAACATTGATTGGTTTGCCTGAAATTTGCAAATTAGGATTACGGAACAGGGGCTGTGCTATGTCTCTATACATATCCAGTTTGAGAAGAGCACTTAGCTGCTGTTGCACTTGAATTAAAGAATTTAAGGGAGAAATCTGCAGAGGTTTTGGGAGCTTTGTTTTGGAAATAAAGGATAGAACTTTAGGATCCAGCCATGTGCTACACAGAGATTTTGCTCAATCCTGACCCAGGGAGGTAGGTAACCAGCATATTATAAAGGTTGTAACCAATGGCAAATTCTAACCAAGTGAATTGCTAAGTAATATATATAGAAATTTGGAGTTTAGAGACTGCCATCTAATTTTAAGATAACGTCTTCTGACTTTTTTACCCTGCCATATGAATTTACTAAGAACACCATGAACCTGAGAAAACCATGTGCGTGGGAGGGCCTGATTGAGCATTTGTAAAGGGTATTATAAATGTGGTAGGACATTCATTTTAATAATGCTTATACACCCCCACAAGGTTAATGGCAATTTCGACCGCATTTAAAATCTTCTGCTAAAGTGTTAATGAGATCATCTAAATTAAGTTTTTTCATAATTTTTGAAGAGGGGTGGAAATAGATCCCGAGATAGTTCAGTTTAACAGGGTTCCATTATAAGCCCATATGAGCCACATCAGCCTTCATGGTATATTTATTGAGGGGAAGAAGTTCGGTTTTCATCAGGTTCAATTTATAATTTGAAAAATACTCAAATTGGGTGATAATTTGGAATACAGCAGGGAGGGATTGGGCGGGATTGGAGATATGTCACAATAAATCATCTGCATATGCTGAGAATTTATATTCCTGGTAGCCTATTTTTGTGCCTGTTACAAGTAAGGAGGAATTAATTTTCCTGATAAGAGGTTCTAAGTAGAGATTAAAAAGATAAGGAGAAAGAAGGCAGACCTGACGGGTGCCCCATGACAGGGCAAAGAGAGTAGAAAGAATGCCATTACATTGGATTTGAGCTGTCGGTGATGTGTAAAGAATTTTAATCCACTGGTTAAATTCCATAGGGATATGGTATTTAGACAGCAACAGGAAAAGATACTCCCACGACACCCTATTGAAAGCTTTTTCTGCATCCAGGGAAACAAGAGCCACCGGTAAATCTGAATCCCTGGATGCAGAAAAAAAATAGGCTAGTTTCCAGAGATGGTCTGAGGAAAGTCTATTCTTGATAAAGCCTACTTGTTCCATACTAATAAGATGTTCCTATACCTGGCTGAGTCTAGAGGAGAGAAATTTAGCAAGGATCTTAAGATCTACATTGATGAGGGAAATAGGTCTATAATTACCAATCCATAGAGGGTCCTTGTTGGGTTTTGGGAGTACCACAATGGCGGCAAGGGACAAGGAGGTATCTGATATACCCATCTCAAATATATAATGGAATGTATCCAGGAGAATAGGAGCTATAGTCTCCTTAAGCGTTTTATAAAAATTGGTTGTAAATCCATCGGATCCGGGAGATTTGTCTATGGGCAATGATTCTATAGCTTCATAAATTTCTGGTAAGGTGATAGGACCTTTTAGTTTATCAATTTGGGGTCAGCTAACACTGGAAGATTGATATCTTGAAGAAACAAGTCCAATTATTGGGAGAGATGTGCGACTGTCGGGGCTGAACATAGTTGCTGATAGTACTCACGAAAGGCATTCACAATATCTGGGGGGGAGTGAGAAGCACACCTGAGGGTGAGTAAATAGAGGAGATTATTCTATCGGTCAACTGAGTATGCAGTTGTAAAGCTAACAGTTTCCCAGCCTTCTCCCCATGATCAAAGTAGGACATTTTTGAATGAAGCAGCATAAACTCTGCTTTTTCCACTAATAAACTATTGTATTGAGCTCGGTGAGATTCCACTTTACTCCACTCCTCTACTGAAGAAGAAGGGGAGAGAAGCTTCTCTAAATCTGTTATCTGAACCAATATCGAGGAGAGAGCAGCGGTCTTTTGTCTATTATGTTCAGTCACTAAGTGGATTAGTTCTCCCCTTAGTGCACATTTCAGGGATCCCCATAGAAAATCCTTTCTAGGCATGGATGGGGCATTAAGTTCCATGTAAGTTTTAATGAAATTTTGAAGTAGTTGGACACAGTCATCAAGCTTTAAGTGCTGATTATTAAGTTTCCAAATTATGTCTCTATGTACATTTGGTAGAAGATTCAATTGAAGATTGGCAACCCGATGATCTGAGATTACCTCGGATGAATAGTATGCTAGGGAGACCCCTGGAATGTGATCTATTGTCAAGATAAAAAAGTCTATATGGGAAAGGGTATTGTAGGGAAGGGAATGAAATGAGTATTCCCTATCACCAGGATACATAAGCCTCCAGGGGTCAACAAGACCCAGGGAATGCATTAGTTCATGGATAGCTTCTTGGCCAGGGGAGAACTTTTGCCTAATCTGACCAGACCTATCCAGTGTGTTTGAATGAACTAGGTTCCAATTGCCACCCAGAAGTATTGGGAGCTTGGCCCAGGGAGCAAGCATAACCATTAGGGAGACAAAAAATTCGGGATCATCTAAACTGGGTCCATATACGGAACCCAATATAACTTCCAAGTGAGCCAAAAGGACCCTCACAATAAAAAAATCTGCCTTCAGAATCAGCAACTTCTTGTAGAAGATAGAAGGGAATTCTATGGGTGATTAGAATGGCAACTCCTCTTCTCTTTGTATCTTTACCGGTCCCAAATACCTGACCCACCCAGTTTCTACGGAAATAATGAACACACTTGGACATAAAATGTGTCTCTTGTAAAAATGCAACATCAATTTGTAAAGATTTAAGATGAAGTAGAACTTTAGTCCGTTTAGCTGGAGTTTGTGCCCCTTTTATATTCCAAGAGCAGTATCTAATCCCCATCATATAAACTGTTATAATAAAAGAGTAAGACATAAAATTTATAATTAGGCATCCAATAACAGCTATGTAAATTAGATTTAACCCAACCCTTCTTTGTGGCAGACGACCCTATTAACACAATCCTATACCACCCTCCCCAATTTTCCATTAATTCCATGTAAACAATCTTCTCTAACCTTAATTGAAGTACCCCTAACAGAGACTTTATAGCCTTTAAAGTAGAAATGCAAATGAAACATTGTCCAAACCTTAACCTTACCTTACCGCTTATTAAATCTCCTTCCCCTTTAACCACAGCGCTAATAATAAAGAACAGCTTGAATACTTGAAATAAAAAAAACCTACATGTGACTACATGCTTTAATATTAATATTATCAAAAAACAACAATTGTAAGCAGCTGTGGTTACCCCCATCTTCTTTTATAGCACATAACACCCTGTTAGCCTGTTATCACTGCTAATCCCGCCATCACTGAACAACCAACTCTTTTATACTAAATGTATATGAAAAAAGAGAAAAATAAAAAAACTCTTAGAGGGAGAATTAGATCTTCTCTCAGCTAATCTAGCTGATCATATCCTGAAAGGCATAGAGTAGCTCCAGTTATGTATAAAATAAAGTAAACTAACAAAAAAAATTGACACCTCATGACTTGAAAGTCCAACAAATAACCTGTTAACCAGTCCATTGGAGAGCATGCCCAGTAAAGCCCATCTGTAAATGGAGAAAAAAGAAAAAAAATTAAAGAGAAAAAAAAAGGGGGGCTTGCAAGCTAAAATGAATCAACTAAGAGAGGCATGTAACCGTAGAGCTTTGCTGCCCTTTTTGTCCATTCTTGGTGATAGACGATACTCTGAAAGCTATCTTGCTCACATTCATATAACTCTTCCAAAAAGAAGCCGACCAAACCTCCATAGTTGGAAAGAACCTTCAGCAGACTATAAATAAGTCGGGGAGCAGAGACTGCAAAGTCAGAAGCACTTGCTGTGCCAACTAAAAATTGTGCCAGGATCCTGCGATGAGAACCACAAAGCGTGAGGGGTACTGGACCCTATATTTTATCCCAGTGGCTATCAATTTCGTCACCATGGGGTGGTATTCAGCATGCTGCTGCCTGATGGTGGAAGGGAGATCCTGGGCAAACCAGAGTTGTTGGCCCTCCCATAGAACTTGGTGCTTCTCTCTTACTTGACTCAACATGTGGGATTTATCCAGGTAATTCAGAAATTTCAATATGAGAAGGCGAGGTGGTTTCCCAGCCCCAGGCTTTGGTCGTAATGAGTGGTGGGCTCTCTCAATAATGTAGGTGATGTTGTTGGGAGAAGGCCCAGCTATCTTAGTAAGCAATTTTTGCAAAAAAACAATTGGCATCGCACCCTAAGCATCTTCAGGAAGGCCGAATATTAATATGTTATTTCTTCTGCTACTCCTTCTAGATCTTCTAATTTAGATTCTATTTTGTGCAGCGTTTGTCTTAGGATTGTCATTTCAGTATCTGTGGTATATTTCCAGCCTTCTAAGGATGTAACCCATACAGTGGTATCAGAAATAGCTCTGTTAGTTTCAACAAGATCTCCATGAAGGGATTTAAGTTCAGAGGTTAATTCCTGCAGAGCAATTTTAAATGGCTGAAGTTCCTCCATGAATTTCTTTTCTGAAAGAGGAATATTCATTTGGGTTGTGATTAGTGCAGATAAGGACTTGACTGGGAAACCGGATTGGCCTTTCAATCTTTTCAGCCCTTTATCCGGTGTTTGCGGTGGAGTGTGAGCTGGGGGAGCCTGGTGCAGTTCGGCCTCCATTCTGCCGGTAGGCCCCTGATCGTGCTCCGTGTAGACCGGTAAGATTAAAACTGCTTCTCGGAAAGTTTCACCTCTGATTTGGAGAAGAGGCTATGGAAAGCCTATATATTCTGTATTGATATTTATTCAGTGGATTATATCTAGTTTTCTAGGGGAAAAGTTGGCATTCAGGACAGGAGCTGATCCACAGTACTGCCTCTGCTACACAGTCATCACGTGATCCCACCATTTTTTTTCTGATTTTGATCAACGTCCTTTTAGATTATTTTTTAAACTAGGAATACCCCAGCTGCCTTGCAACAAACATGTTGAGTGCAATGTGCAAATCTGTGTGTTGAGCAGGGGATTGTCTTCCTATAACAGTGAAGAAGGGTGTACCTTGCAGTGTCTGCAGGATTTGTTGACTCTTGATTTTTCTTTTTAGGGACACACTAAAAAATGCAAGCAAGTCATTCTTATTAAGCTGGAGTAAGCTTGGTTAGCATGTTCTCTTCTGCTCACAACTCAGGGGGCTATGGTGTACTTCAGTCAGTGACCCTCATTTCATTTATGTATAGCAGCAATCAAACTCTCCGTTCCAATTTTTTTCCATACCTGCTTGCTCAAGTTCTAGTATACCCTATAGTTTCATAGGAAAAATACAAAGTCAAGGGAATGAGCCCATTATGACTTCGCCATCCATTATCCAGGATGGAAATAGTATTTTTTATCTCCCATATAATTGTCCAGATTAATTTTGAAAACACTAAAACCGAGGCTATTTACTACTCTTGATGGCAGGGAGTTTCAAACTGGAACAGCTCTCTGGGTTATAAAATTTTTCCTTTTGGTAGTCTGTATATTAAATGTCTTAATTTTAACATTATGGGATCTGGTGACACTTAAACTATTTCCTGGTTCAAGACAAAGAGTTTCAAATAAGGAAACATCTTTTAAAGCCCGAAAAATTAGACATAGATCCCCTCTTATAGATCTATATTCTAATGAATAGAAATTAAATTTTTTTAGTCTTTCGAGATGTGGAGTATGTTTAAGGCCCTTTATATTTTTAGTGAATCTACGTTGTACCCTTTCCCTTTTAATCTTATCCTTTACAAACGTAGGTGCGCAGAATGGTGAACAATAGTCAAACTTTGATCTTATCAGACTTCTATATAGGGGAATTAATACCTCAGAGTCTCTACTCTTAAGATTTTTAAGTATACAGTTAATTAGGAGATGACATTTTTTAACCATTAGGTTATTATGGTCTGTAAATTTTAGATTATCAGTTATTACTACTCCCAGATCATTTTCAAATGAAACTACAGTCAACGGTACATTTTTCAACATGTAATGTGCTTTTAGATTATTTCTTCCAAAGTGCGTAACCTTGCATTTATTTGTATTTAAAGATAAATTCTTATCACTAGCCCAAGTTAGTATATTATTTAGGTTTGACTGAAGATTACAAACCGAGGCTGCATCATTAACAATGCAGCCAAGCTTAACATCATCGGTATACTTATTTATCTACACATCATTTGATGTAGACATGCTGGCAACTACTAGATTAAACAAAAAGGGTCCCAGCACGGAGCCCTGGGGCACACCACTTGTCACACTACTCCAATCGGAGACATAACCTCTGATACTGACTTGTTGTTTTCTCACTAGTAACCATGATACAATCCATTTGATTATATTTATGCATATGTCTTGATTATATAGACATTCTATTATTGTTTTATGTGAGATGGAATCAAATGCCTTTTCATAGTCTAGGAAAATTACATCGACTGGAAGACCAGCATCCAATGCCTGGCTCACCGGTTCAAAAAAAATTATTAAATTTTCCTGACACGATCGTCCCTTGCAAAAACCACACTGAAAAATATCAGTATTCATAGAATGTTTAAAATGCTCTTCAAGTTTTTGCAGAATGAGTTTTTCCATAATTTTACCAATACTAGGAGTAAGACTAATAGGTCTGTACTGTTTGGAATGAAATTTTGACCCATTTTTATGAACGGGTATAACCCTAGCTGATTTCCATTCCATAGGTACAATACCTTGCTGTAAAGATTTATTAAAAAGTAAAGTAAGAATATCAGCCAACTCAACTGCCAAATTATTTATGAAAATAAAGGGTATGTTATCAATACCAACCAAAGTAGAAGTTTTAAAACTTTTTATCGTAGATAGGACCTCCCATAGATGAAAATATAATATTTGGATTGTTAACAGAGGTAAGTGGTAAATCTAGTTTTTCCTGTATTTTGAAAACACTACAGAATTGTTTATTAAAAACATTTGCCATTTCTAATACTTTGGATATCAACACGTCATCAACTATAAGGGGTCCCACATTGGTTTGTGACTTTTTTAATGAACCAATGTAATTAAAAAAGGACTTTTTAATGTCTTTTTGTTTGACCAGGTTTTTTTCAAGATTCTTCTTGGCAGTCTGTATCTTCAGCTTAGTTTTTTTAGATTTAAGTTTGAACCTTCGCCAATTTTCTGTAGTTTTATTTTAGTTATATTTACTAAAGGCCTTTTTGTTTCTCAGTATGGATTTCCTTATAGAGTTGTTAAACCAGAGAGAATTATGTTTCTTATTTATATATTTAGTTCGATCAGGTACCCAAGTATTAATACAAAGTTGGAGATTAGTTTTGATATTTTTCCAAACTTCCTCAACAGAAAGATGTTCTAATTCTTTTTTCTAGTTCCAGTTAAATAAATAGTTTTTGATTTCAGCATAATTTGCTTTGTTATAATTCTTCATTTTAGTGATTTCTCTATTTTCTAGGATAGTAACAGATAGTTCCCAATAAAGTGTATTATGGTCAGATAGACCAATAGGTTCCAGAATCATTGGATCTTTATAATATTGTTTTGTGTTTGTAAATATTAGATCAAGAATATTGTTACATCTTGTAGGAAGTGTAACAATTTGATCCAAACCTAGAACAAAAATAGTTTCCAAGAAGTCTCTCTCATTTTGTGTTATGCCACTTAGGGACTTCCAATCTATTTCTGGGAAGTTGAAATCACCCAATAATATTGTATTTGTTGGTAATTTGATACTTTGAAAATAAGACAGAAAAGATTCAAATTTAACATTATCCAATGATGGAGGTCTATAACATATGCCAAAAGTGAAAGTCTCAGTTTTTTGTTTAACAGATAACCATAATATTTCAACTCCCAAAGGTTCTGGAGTATCAAATTTGAAGTCAGAACAGTCATAGCACTCTTTTATGTAAAAAGCAACTCCGCCTCCTCTAGAAAATTCTCTATTTTTTTATAGAGATGATAACCAGGAATTTCAATACCCTACTGATTATCCTAAAACCAGGTCTCAGTGATACCACAGATATCAATATCTTAAGATAGTAATAAAATCTGTAACTCAGAAATTTTATTGGCAAGACTTCTAGCATTCAGTAATATTACAGTTAGGGAAGATTTTTCATTTTTCACCGAGGTTGACAGGTCACTTTTTAAAGGAACAGGTACCTAGTTTGGGCTTAAGCTAGCAGAATTTTTCCCCTCCCACCCATTTACTAGTTTAAACAGTTTGCAATAGCTGTATTAAAGATCTCTCCTAACATATTTGAACCTTTTCTGTTGAGATGCAATCCATCGGAAGCAAAAAAATCTTCATGCTTTTTAAATACTTCCCAGTTTGTTAGACATTTTAGATTTTGCCTAACGCACCATTGTCTAAGCCAATTATTGATATGCCTAATTTTTTAAGTAATTCTGTCACTGGCTCCAAGAATAGGCACAATTTCAGAGAAAATAATCTGTGCTCCCTTTACAGCTAGAAGATTTGTTAATCCAATATAGGCTTCTTTAATCTGCTGAACAGTCTGGTATTTGATGTTGTTTATACCCAAATGTATAAGTACTAAGGGCTTAGTTCCACAATTGTGCAGTATATTCTTAGTCATTTTTGCAACATCCTGTATTTTTGCACTCTTAAAGCTACAAAGTGTACGAGTGGTCTTATCAACGTTACATATTTGTCGAGCAAGGTTAGAGATGATTGAGTCTCCCAAGACGTAAATTTGTTTCTGATTTATGGAAGTAAAATCCATCAAATTTTCTTGCTGATCAATATTTGTACACTGATCAAAATGTAATAAGTCATTTTGACTATTGTTCAAAGCAGTCAGAAAAATAGATGTCAATGTTGAATTACCATTCACTGGAGGTGGAGTAGGTACCAAATTTAATAAATCATCACAAATTTGGGAAACGAGTGGTGTAGCTAGTGGATCAAAGCTGTTAGATAGAGGCAAAACAAAATCTCCTGCTTTCCTCCCTTTTTTAGTAATTTTTGATGCCTGAACAGTAAACCATTCATCTTCTTTATCTATTAGGTCAGATTCATTTATACTTCTTTTTCCCTTGTTTGGTTCTTTAGTATTTAAAGTCCCCAACTCTGCTGCAGCTGGGCAACTTGACCCTCCTTAAGAATTGAGCTTGATGCCACCACTTAGGCTGCAGGTTCAAATCAGCCAAGAAATTACTGGTACACTTGCAGGTATAGAACTGTGGCCCACAAATCAAAATTGTGATTGATGTCCACCAGTGGTGACAGAGTCCTCTGCTCAGTCTGCCACCAGCCCTATGTTTCTGCTATCAGCTCCTCCTCCGATACTTGTCACCACACCGAGATTGATTCCACCTCCGCAGGCATTACTGAATCTTCTCACTTCTTGACTACAGCTCACCTTCCGGTTCTTCCTTCCAAATTTATCTTCCAAGGATTCAGCATGCACCATGAGCTGCCTCACAATGAAAAAATAACATAGCTGAGCTACCCATACCTACACAGCAGCAAATCATAACTGCCATGGACCTAATCAAGCTCTGTTACTCTTGCGTCAGAACCCCCCCAATACTGCTTGGACAGAGTTATGTAACAAGAGCCAGCATGAGTCAAGATGCCATGCAGCCACTAGCTTTTCAGCTTTGTAGCAGATGGCATCAGTTTGCTGCCCCTTCAAATGAGCATGTATACCATGGCATACTTAGCATATCAATAGCTATGCCCTTGTCTAGTGTGATTGCATGGCACAGCTAGCATTTCTGCGGCTGTGTGGCTGGTTTTCCTGATTTATGTGGCAAGCACTGATTTCTGTGGCCAGCCCTGATTCCTGCAGCCACTGCTGCAACTGCAGAATCACAGAAAACATGGGGCCCTGCTCTTCACCCTGTACCTAAACACCTTGCCGTTGGCATGCTCAGAAAATATCCTACTATATGCGGATGGTGCAGTGCTCAATGCCTCACACCATAAACCTGCCCCCCTCCAGGACTCCCTCCAAAATGCCTTCACCCAGGCTGAAACAAGGTTTCAGGACCGTAGACTGGTCATTAACCTAAAAAAGATGAAATCCATGATTTTCTCACACCACCAAAACAAAGCAAAAAATACACCACTCCTCATCCTCCCCAGCACCCAGTGCCCCCTTGAACAGGTATTCACCTACAAGTACCTGGGGCTTACCCTCAACACTGCCTTTACCTTCCACAACCACATAAACACTCTAGCAACTGCTGTAAACACTCATATTGGGCTCCTTTACCGGCACAAGGAATGCCTCTCTCCTGATGCCCTTAGGCTTGCTATTACCTCCTCCTTACTGTCTCTAGTGGATTATGGGCTCCCTGTTTATGGGGTAGCAGATAACACTGCTCTTCAGAAAATTCAAATCTCCCTCAACAAGGCCTGCAGGCTCCTAACTGGTGCCCTAAGGCTTACCCACACCTGCTCCCTCTATTCCACTGCGAATATACTCAATTTCGATGAAAGACTCTACTACCAGACCTGTCTCCTGACCAAGAAAATTCTGCTTGGTCTCTCCCCTCCTGGGGTCACCTCCTGCCTCCAAACTGCCACACCCACTATCTCCACCCACTACTCGAACAAAGCCATTCTGACAGTACCTAGGGTAAAAACATCCCTTGCCCAGAGATCTTTCTGCTTTAGGGCCCCTAACTGGTATAATACTCTCCCAGCCACCATCACCAGCAACCCTAAGATTGCCCCTTTCAAAGTGGCTCTCCACAACCATCTCCTCAATACCCACTCCTGTAACTGCAACTAGCCTGCACTTTCACACCCTCTTGGGCCCTAACCCCAACAAGGTCCACTATGGACTGCCACCGCCTACAACAATGATTAGTCCATCACTGGCTCATGTATAAGATGTATTAAAATGTGACGTAAGCTCTCTCATGGCAAAAATGCTTCTTTTCTGTCCTTATGTAAATATCTGCAACCAAACCTGTATATAATATCTGTAAACAATGTCTGTGTCTATTGTCCTCCATTAGACGAGGTACCTTTGCAAATGAGCCCTTGGCTCAAAGGTTGTTAAACCAATACTTTAAATAAATAAATAAATTTGATGGGTAGGAGCAAGCAGCCACCTCCCCTTCATCAGCTACATAAACCAGCTTCCTTCAGCCTCATTCAAAAGCTCCTTTCCTATGCTTCAGCCAAAGAGTCTGCTCCCCCTCTCCCCCACACCATGGTTGCTGCTTTCCTCTTATTTGTTTGTGCTTTGCCTTCTGCAGTTCTGGGTTAATATTTTGTTTGCTTCTCTGGCTGTAGCTTTCTACTTTCTGTATTTTTAGAGCAGCCACGCCTGCTGATCTTTGTTCTCATGCAACTCAGTGCTTACTTGCAATGTGTTTTCAGTGTGTCTATGCAGTTCTGTGTCCTGCCTCTGTTATGCTGCAGTTTTTCATGCCTTTTTCAGTCTGGTTTACCTGCTTTTCATATCCAAACACTTGCTACCTGTTCACTGATTTGCGTACTGTTTATAACCAACACCAGCAAATATTTCACTGTAGTTCCTCAGCATACTTTACATTCAGTTACTCTACCTGGCTAAGCCAACAACCACAACTAAACTATTTAACTCTGTCATTTCAGCCTTCTCAGTCAGTCTGTTTCAGCATTTTCCCACAGAGCTGGTTGCACTACTGCTCCTGCATTTCTGCTCGTAGCTTAATGTTTTTTCTAAGATATTGTACTTTGATATGTGTTCCTATTTTCAGTACCTTGTCATTCAGTTCGGTTTCAATCATACCAGTCCTTCTACTGTCAAACAGTTGGCCTATTGGCCACATCATAGTGCTAACAAGCAGGGATGTAACCAGAAATTTCTGTTTTGTACACACAGTCTCCAAAATTACACCCCCCATTAAAAAATGTATGCATCCTTTCCAGATGGTACCCCCTTCCAAACAAGTCAGATTGTTGTCAGATGATTCCTCTAATCTCTAAAGAGGTTATACATGTATCTGTCTCCTAAACAACAGAAGTTTGAACAGAGACACTCCTCAGTGGCCTACACTAACTCAAATACTACAGATTAGAATCAAAATGTTAACAGAAAGGCAAATGGTTTGTGACAAGTACACAACAAAACTGTACCCAAATGTTTATTTATTTATTACACATATCGGAATTACAACCCTTTGAGTCAAGGACTTGTTTCCAAAGGCTCCAAATGTGTACAGTGAGTGTGCCTGTCTACACCTTTGCTAACAAGCAATCAGCCTGCCAGCCATCATGCAGCTCACAATAATTTGGCCTGTCAGCCTCATCATATTGCTTACCTTTTTTTCATCATACCATCAGGGTCTATGAATGTATTCCTACTGACCATTATCAGCTAAGTTCCCTCACTCACCGTGAAGTCTGCATCTCTAGGGTGAGTCCCTTGTCACTGGCAGGGGTTCTTGTCAGTCCACTTGTCTCCTGTGATGCCTTCCAGCACTCCGACTGGGTGGTGAGAAGGTTCACTGCTCTGATGGAAGCTTCAGCTGTGCAGACCCGTGGTTGGCATCACATCATGGTGTAGTATTTAAGACCACAGCTGCCAGAGGGTGGTTAATTTAGCTGTGAAGACCATGTTGGCAGCACCTCCAAAAGCTATCCTCCTTGCATCTGCCTATGGGCCACCTAGTCTTATTCAGTATTCTCTTCCTTTAGTTTCCAGTCAAGATTAGACCTCCTCATGGTTTTGAGGCTGGGTAATAGCCTTTCAGCAGTCGTTCTCTCCTCACTCCACATTTTAGGAGGGTATCCTTCTTTGAGGTACCTCCTTTGGTTTTGAGATCTACTTGTGGTACTCCAGCAACTTTATCCCATTAGAGGACTAGGGCACAAGGTATACCAGTGTGATGTATCCCTCCAAAAGTTTCCACTAAAATTAGATCACAAATTAGCACAGTGAGCCAAATAGTACTTAAACTTGGATGGATGGATGGTGGTCGAGGCCATGCATCCCCAGAGATTTCTTCCACCAGGGTTTTTCTCCAGAGTGCTAAAGGCCATAAAGTTGTTGTTCAGTACCATTTGTACCATTTTCTCAGTATTAGAAATTTCTGTTATGAGTTGAGCTGGATGGTTACCCACCTTCTCCTACAATCCTGTCATTCCCTCCTCTCTCCTCCAGAAGTCACACCTCAGTCTGCTATTACTCCTCACCAGCTATCAGCAGTCCCTGTCATCACTTTGTTCTTCTGTGTTTGCAGCTCCTGCTATGCAGCTCTCTTGGGCTCCTTCCTAAGATACCTTTAGCCAAAGGAATCACATTCCTGTGGCACCTCTAGGATTGGAACCCTCCTCAAGAGGGTTCCTTTGCCTTCCCAGTACCCCACCAGGGTGGTAGTTCTTCAGGGGACAAAGAGCGTAAATGGCCAAATTAACTACAAATGACAGTCGACATCCAACCATACAACTTGATTTTGGCTACTAACTTGCACAGACATTAACCCACATTGTGGTTGCATATGCCCATAAAATTAAAAGGCAAACTTATGGTTTGATAGGGTGGAGAAACCATCCACACTCCCTTCATCAGCTATATAAACCAGCTTCCACCATCCACCCCTCCAGCTACTCGCTTCTCTCCTTGGACTCCTTCCTAAGGTACCTTTAGCCAAATGAATCACATTCCAGAGATGCTTCTATGAGTTGAACCCTTCTCAAGAGGGTTCCATTGCCTTCCCGGAGCCCTGGTGGGATAGTAGTCCTTCAGGGGACAGAGAGTGTAAATGGGCCAAGTAACTACAAATCATGGTTAACATTCAACCATACAGCTAGCTTTTGGCTACTGAAAAGTTGCACAATCATTACCCACATTGTACTTGTGTATACCCATTAATTTGTAAATTAGTCACTCCACAGTTACTATGTATATTGTTCACAAACAGGGAGAAGAGCAAAGGGACAGATATTTAGCCTTGAGGAACAACATGAGTTATGGCTCTGAGTGATGATAAGCTTCCCATATTTGATTGACCATTTGCTGAAGGTCAGACAAGTTATCATTGAACCAGTGGCAAAAGAGTTGGTGGAGTCCCAGATGCTGTAACTTGACCAGTAGGAGATCATGGTTCACTAAATGAAATGCCTTAGATCAATAAAACAGCATTGGTTGCTAGCACAGAATCCATGGCACTAAGAATATCCATGGAGACTTACTAGGGCTGTGTCTGTGCCATGATTTTTCTGAAACTGTGCTGGATGTCTGTTATGGTAGAAGTAAATTCTTCTTATTCTAGGAGTTGGTTGCAAACCAGCCTCTCCTGAATTTTTGCCAAGGGACTAAGAAGAGAAGTGGGTGATAATATTCAACTGGTTCCTTAGACTTCCCTTTGTGCACTGGTGCAACTAGTGCAATTTTCCTTTTCTCAAGAATAGAACACTGGAGAAGGAACTTATTGTGCAGGTTTCTAAGAGGAGAGGCTATAATTCAGGTAGCCAGTCTGAGCAGATTTTGCTCCAGATTATCATAGCTGGCAGAGCAATCAATCTTGATTTTTTCAATTGGTCAAGAATCTCCTTCCTAGTATATAGTGTAAAGTGGAATTTCAGAGGATTATTTGTGAGGGATGTTTGGATGGTGGAAGGGGGCCCGGTGACACATCACTTAATGAAGTCCTGAATTTGTTGAACTCAGCAAAGAATGTATTAAAGGAATTAAGAGTGGATGCTGGCTCACAGAACTAGCAGAAGAGAGAAAGAAATAAATGCCTTAGCTGGGATTTGAACCTAAGCTACCTGGAATTCCATTCCAGTTGCACTACCAGCTGCGACACCAAGGCAACTGGAAACTTGGGACTCCCAGGAGTATCTTACTCTTTCTGTAATGCACAACATGGTGGTGTACAGATAATTATATTTTTATTCAGAAGAGTGCAATGTGCCTATATATGAAACCAAAAAAACAAAAGAGAGAAAGAAATGAGTGCCTTAGCTGGGATTTTTTTTAATTTTTTGGTAACTGGGCAAGGCCCACAAGGCACAAGTGCCTGTTTTCAGGTGTGACCAGGGAGCACTGAGGAGGTTAAATGACTTGTTCAGAGTCAAACAGTATGGAAGTGAAGTTTGTAGAAGTCAAACCCAGTGCTGCTGGATGTACGAAGATCATTCACAGCTCATTACTCTAACATCTAGGCTATACTGCCATCCCCAGATTTGAACCCAGACCACCTGCAATTCCATCCTGATTGTGCTACCAGCTGCATAATATGGAACCCAAACAAACAGAATGGAATACATAAAATGAAGGTACAGTGGCTCAAGACGACAAATAGTCACAAGCTCAGGGTGCACTTACCAGAATGAAGCAATGAGAGAACACAGTGCCACTGTAGTAGTTAGGTAGGTCAGTACTCCAGTAGCCCACTCGATAATCAAGCATTCATCACAAACAGGCATAGAAACTTCAGATTTCAGTTTTTAACTTTACTTTCTTTATTCAAAAATTAGACAGCAGTCAAACAGGTATTACAGCTCAGGTAAACAGGTATCCAAGTTAGTGTGATCCAAATATAACTGGTAGGAAAAATAAATCCAGCTGTTTACTATGAGTCCGCCATTCCACCATGAACTACCTGTGTACACCTGAGCAAACACCTGACCCATGTAGCTGACATTTCAATGTCAAAATGATGTCTTCTTAAGAGTGTGAGTGGTAGGGTTCAGGGCAGTCTTAAAAACTCTTAAGTTCAAGGTGCAGTGTAAAGTGCTACGAATGAAAAAACATTTTATAAGTGCATCAAAATTCAATATAAAGTGCCCCATGCAGGCAAACTCATGAACGTGCATAAAGATATTTAAATTCATGCATATTAAAAGCCGATTTACCCGGGACCCAATGTACAAATACATCAAATGAAAAAATGCATAAATACATTACACTAAATGAATAATTAGTACACTAAATAAATATTATCTCATCACCACATAAATATAGCACTTATATATAAAAATGTAGACGCACATATAGATCATATTAAACATGCAGAGAAAATATAGAGAAAGGCAGCAGCACATTTAAATAATTGAAGATCACAGAGAATGCAAGGGCACTTTGTTATTAAGTCCAAGTAGTATCAGTGTTTCCAAGGTAGTCAGGGTTATCACCTGTCCTGATTTTTGCAGGACTATCCTGATTTTGGTCAGCAGTGTCCTGCAAAAAAAAAAACATGAAAAATACTACAGGTCCTGACCTTAATGTAGAAAAAAATATTTTATAACTTTCCTCTAAATGTCACAGAAAACGATAATACTTTAACTAAAATACCTTAAAATCATGAGAAACAATATAAACAACTAAAAAACTACAACACTTAGTCTTAATTCTGATGATATAGAGGAAACTTGTCTGTTGCATTGGTTGAGGTTACATATTGTCCTGCAAAAAATCATGTTTCAGTAAGAAATGTCCCACTTTGGGCTTCTTGAAAGGTGGTAACCCTAAAGGTAGTAATCCAAAAAGGTTCGCCCCTCTAAAGTTTTTGTTTCAGATTCCCACCTCTACAGTCAAGCTGCACTTTTTCAATCCCCAAATGTCCTAAGGCAGCTGCTAACTCATGTTGAGCTTCTCTAAAATGCCTGGCCATTGCCTAGTTGTAATTACCCATTCTGATGCAATTTTATGTTCAGCTATGTGCTTCTTCAAGCATGTTTAGTCTGGCCAATGTACATTAGACTGCATGGAAAAGAGAGCATATATTACCCCTTCAGTACTGTAATTTATTAATTGGTTAATTTGGAACCATGTGCTTCTCTGGTGTGCAATTGAATTTGAATTCCTTGTACTGTTGCAATAAATGCAATGGCCACATTTAAAATTGCCTGTAGGTGATTTTGGAAGCCACTGGTTGGGGTTTGTTTGTTTTGACACTAATGTGTGTACTAGAGAGTCTCGTAAATTTGTTCCTCTATGGTAACTTATTCTAGGGGCAGTATTACTTATGTTATCATATTTTCTGTCCCCTTTAAGGATGCCCCAGTGGTTTTTTTTTCACGAAATTGCCTATTAATTCTGCTTGTGGGAAGTATTGTTTGCAGAAATTAGGAGGTGCTTCATCTGTGAGATGTTTGTTATCTTTTAGTAAACCATCTCTGTCAGTGCTTTTTGCATATTCATATGCCTTTTCCACATCTTTTTTATTATACTTTCTCACTGAAAATCTTTGTACCATGTCAATTCTATTATGTTCAAAATCAGTGTCATTAGTGCAAGTGCATTGCATCCTAAAAAACTGCCCTTTTGGAATATTTTGCATGAGAGATTTTGAATAACAGCTGTCGGCTTGTAGTATGGTGTTCCATGCCGTCTATTTCTGATACAACTTGTTTTAAGATTATCTTTCTCTTTAAAGATAGTGAGGTCCAGGAAATGTATTTTTTGTTTATTCAATTCCAGCTTAAATGTAAATGAGCATTTGAGTTGTTAATGTAATCTCTGAATTTAACTAGATCCTCTTTACTACCTTTCCACACCATGAAGCAATCGTCTGTGTGTCATTTCCAAGTACCGATGTATTGCAAAAATTGATTAAACTGTGGGTCAAAAATATACTGATTCTCCCACTCACCAACAGATAAATTGGCCAAGTTTGGAACAAATGTGGTGCCCATGCTAGTTCATTTTAGTTGGGTATAGTATTTATTGTCAAAGATAAAGAATTCATACTCTAAAACTAGTCTAGCACAATTTCCAATAAATTCTGATGAAGGGGTCATGTCATTTGACCTCCCTGAAAGTGCTTTCATAATGGCATTGAGTCCACCTTCATGAGGGATATTTGTGTATAAGCTTTTGACATCAATGCATACCAGTATGTCACCATGATCCACTATGATTTCTTTCAGCAGTCAACACATATGGTTCATATCCTGTATGTGTGATTGGAGGCCAGGGACAGATTTCTTAATATAGTGGTCAACAAAAATAGAATGGAATTTTGGGTGGCCTGAGTTCAAATCCCAGCTAAGGCACTTATTTCTTTCTCTCTTCTCTTTGTTTGGTTGCCATATATAGGCACGCCACACACTTGTGAATAAAAAATGTAATTATCTGTGCAGTACCAGGCTGCACATTAGAGAATGAGTAAAGTACTTCTGGGAGTCTTAGGCTTCCAGTTGCCTTGGTGGCACAGCTGGTAGCACAACCAGAACACTATTCCAGGTAGTCTGGGTTCAAATGCCAGCTAAGGCACTTATTCCTGTTTCTCTTCAGTTTGTTTGAGTTCCTTATATATACAGACCACAACCATATGAATAATAATGTCATTATTTGTACAGCACCAGGATGTGCATTAGAGAAAAAGTAAGGTACTTCTTGGAATCCTAGGTTTTCAGTTGCCTTGAACAGAATTCCGTGTGCACTACATTCAGATCCCAGTTAAGGCACTTACTTCATTCTCATTTCTGTTTGTTTTGGTCACAGAACTGCTTCCCATCTAGGGTTCCAGACAGCCTTTCAGAAGGCAGTTTACCTTAGCCAAAAATGCTTCGGGTCAGATAATTTCTTGTCCTGCAGGTTGTGACATACCTCATCATTGCCCTTTTTTAGTTAGTTTTAAAGGAACTCCCAAGCTTCCTGTAATTTTGCCAATCAGAAGGTAGGCCAGTGACTTTGTAGTGACCCCTGGCTTTATCTCTCAGCTTCATAGAGTTACATAGGTCACTGTCCAGCCATTTGGAGTAGAGTCCCTTTACTCATCTCTGAATCAAGTAGAAGTGTTTATAAACCACATTAAGAATGGTATTAATGAGAACTTAAAGGCAAGGACTGCATTTGCTAATTGCTCTGTGACTCCCCAGTGAACTGCCCCAAGACTGTCTAGAAAAGTAGACTCATCCACTTTAGAGTAATCTTGAATCATTAAAATTCTGGTAGGTGGGTTCAAGGTACTATTTTTCTGGATGCAAACACTGGGGAGTGGTCACTTTAAGAGTCTGCTAGTATTCCTGAAGTTTTCATCCTTTCAGATTTGTTCACTTGAATCCAGTCTAGCAGGGTGTGGTTCCTGGATTTATTATTCAGCTGTCTGGGCTCGTCAGTTATTTGGCTGAGCTGCAACTCTACCATGGCTGTTTTATACGCACAAGTTCCCTCACTCTTCCAGTTAATGTTGAAGTCACCAAACAGAATTACTTCATCGGGAGACTGTTCAGTTAGGCAACTTGCAAGAGCATTAAAAGTTTGGCCACTTGGGGAAGGTTATAAACTTCACCAACCAGTAACAGCCTCATACAGCCAAGCAAGAGTGTAACAAACAAACAATCATAATGGGAGTTGGTCAGGGCAGGGACATTAGAAAATCACCAAATATTACAGAATCCACAATTTCACCATCCTCTACAAAAACTGAAATGTTCTGTAATTGCTTGCAATTTATTGAGTTTTTCCCTTAAATTGTATAAATGTTATTAAAGTTTTACAGAAAAGACTTTCAGACATGCTAACAACTTTCAGACAGGCTTTGGCCAAAACCATGCAGTTTGAGGTAGGGAAAGTTTTATGTGACACTGCTTTAATTTGAATCCCTGCCTGGTTTTGCATCAGAATCCACTGTCCAGGCATTAGTACTCTTCATCTCCTGACATTTGAAGGAAACCTTTTGTTGCCACACAGACTGGAACAATAGGTGAGAGAAAGGTGCAAATTATCACAGTTGCCTAAATGGAGAGCTAATTATAAAGTCTTTTTTAAGTGGTAGGGTGAGTTTTTCCTTGTGAACATACTTTCATTCTGAATAGTCTCTAGTCTGAAAAAGGTGTATGTAAAGCCCATAGCTATGACATACACACAATAAAAGTGTATAAAAATAATCATACAATACAGAATAATATCTGGAATCCATAAATGACATATACCATTACTGCACAAGGAAAGGAGAATTAACAATACATTGCAGTAACTAACTGTGACATCACAGTAAAGAGCTTATAGCAAAACATTCACATTTTGTCACTTGCCTTACAAGCATAATTGGACATTGATATGGACAAAAATATGGGATTTTCAATTCCAAAACAACATACTGTATGATTAATTGTTATTTATCTATAAGCAGCATATTTGCAACCATATCTGGCCAGACAGATATTAGCCATTTTGCTTTTTCAATTTGTAATTTCTGACACACAGAAATAATATGTTGCTGGAAATGTTTATATCTATCATCACACATGCAACTCTCTATCTTATTTTGTAGTCTCCAGACTTTGGCATTAACAAGATTTTTACAAAATATGCCCATTCAGAATTTGCAAAAGGCTGATCTCTTCTTTTCATTTTGACAGATCCATAAGCAAATAGTTTGATATATTTTATTGGACCAACATAGATGTTAAAAAAAAACAAAACAGTGCCTAAGCTTTCAGATCAACCAAGTCCTTCTTCAGAAGCGCATGCCAGTTGTTTAGAGAATCACATTGTATTAACATTCAGATCATACATAAAAAACCCTAGCAAGAATTCTTATTGGTTTAAAATCCATTTTTTTAAAACAACAGATACAGAAATGAAGGAACCAGATTATATCAGTCTGCTACTACTGAGAAACCTTCCAAGGTTAAATGTCAGCAGAAGCAGATATCATGCGTACTTGAGCAGAAAGTCCCATTATCTTAAATAATGAGTGAATGAGTGTGTTATGTGAATACATTCTTAAATAAAAGGAAGACCTTTAGATTTCATACCCACATAAGTGCATGTTAAAATGTGATAGTATTGTATGTTAAAAAACTATAAACCAGAAATTTTCAATATATGGAAATATGAGGGTATAAAGAAAAATTCCCTAGTATGAACAACTGTTCCACCCATTTATACAGTATTAAACCTATCTGGAGACATTTTGAAACTATACTCTCAACTAGTTAACAAACTCCATAAGCATTAAGACCTCCAGTGATGTAACAATATTTTTTACAAGATGATACCAGTTATCAGAATTAGTGCCAAATAAAAAAATTCTCAAGGACCTCCTAGAAAATGAGTTAATACATCCTAAAATGTTCAGAGTTCAATAATGTGTTTGAATATAATCAAATTACTATATGTACAATAACAGTCTTTGGAATCTGAATAAAAACCCAATGGAATTGCTCCCCCCCCGAGAAAAGATAACTGGTAGAAAGAAGTATATATTCAGTATGAATGTGAACCAAGAGCCCAAACACACATGTACCTGAATATAAGCCTTTCCACAATATAACCACAACCCAAACTCCCACTTTATTTTCCCACTCCCTCCTCCACACACAACCCTCCCACAAAAACACATCCTCCTACCCCAACACACACAGAAAGTTACTCCACCCCCACCTACACACACAACTCCCCACCACCACATGACAACACACTATCACTCTACCCCCCCACACACACACCTGGCTTTTAGGAGATAAACCAACATGTAGATAACCAGTTAAAAAGGACGCCATGAAAATAAAAATAAAACCAAAAAACAACACACTAAAGTCTTATTAAATGTCTATCCTTTGAAGTAAAGGTGTGTGTAAGTTTAAGTACTGTAGCATAATGTGTCATAAAACCCAAATTAATGTTCATGCCATCTGCTACCATATTGAGAAGTAAAATAAGCCTGATCTCAAAAGTCCTTCTTTGTTGTGTATTTTTGAGATGTCCTTTTAAGACTTTTACTTACATCTGAGACGGAGTGATTGGTCTGACTGAAGTTTTGCCCCATTGGTTTGTTGGTCATCTTCATATTAATGGTATGTCTGTGCAAGTTTATTCTAGTGTAAATTGGTTGGCTTGTCTCTCCAACATTCCCTGTTTATGGACATCTCTTGCATTGAATGAAATAATCAACATTCTGTGATGCACATGTATAATTCCCTTGTGTGAGATGCAAGCTTATAAAAGGACAATGGCATGCATCTGTCTGAGAAGTGGACCTTGGTCCTTTGTGAGAAGTTTAAATGCTTCAGCTGTGAGGATTTAAACTGACCAAGGGGGGGGGAGCCAGGATGGTCAGGAGTCTTTGGAACACCCCCCATTGGAACATGCAGGAACATAAGCAGACTAGAGGACCAGCTAAAGCAGGCAGGGAGGGGCAGGCAGGGGAAGAATGTATAACAAGTGATACAAGGGTGTCTAGAGCACATAGGAAAGGAAACCAGGGTGGGGGAAGATGCTGGAGAGGAAGAACAAGAACAGAGGGAGAGCAGACTGTAAAACATGGAAGGTCATGTTAACTAATGTCTGTAGCCAATGAAATGAGGTTCCAGACCTGGTGGCCTTGTTGGCAGATGCAGATGTTGACATAGCAGCAATAACAGAGATGTGGTACTCTGCTGATCATGGCTGGGAAGTCAATGTACCAGACTATACACTGTTCAGGAGGGACAGAAAAGGTAAAAAGAGTGGAAGAGTGGCCCTGTACATCAGAGATGGTATAAAGGCTACAGAAGTTCAAGGAAGACAGGGGGTGGCTGAGGTAATGTGGGTCACCCTGGAGCCAGGGAATGGAACAGCAATATGCACAGAGGTAATTTACAGATCTCCGACATAGAGGGAGGAAGTAGAAAGGGAACTAATGGAGAACCTACATGACATGGCAGCTAAAGGTGAAATCCTGCTACTGGGGGATTTCAATATGCTGGATGTGGATTGGGTCACCCAGGTGGCTGCTTCAGCCAGAAGCACAGCCATCCCGAAATCCCTGCAGGGGATTGGATTCAGGCAGCTGGTACATGAGCCAACCAGGCACAAATCAATTCTGGACCTGGCATGGACCAGTGGGAACAGAGTTGAAGAAATACAGATGGAAGGGCAGCTGGAGTCCAGTGACTACCAAATGGAGTGGTTCAGTAAGGAGACATAGACTCAAACCACACAAGGGCAACAATATTAGGTTTCAGGAGGGTGGATTTCACTGAAATGGGTAGATGTATACAACCAGTCCTGGTGAAGGAAGAGGTAATAGAGGTGGTGGAAGAACAATGAGAGAAACTGAAAGAAGCCACAATGAATATAACAAACCAATATGTTAGGATAGTGGCCAAAGCTTAAGCTGGAGGGTGGGATGTTTAGGAGAGAGATCAGGAAGCACTTCTTCAAAGAGAGGGTGATGGACACTTGGAATGCACTACCAGAAGAGGTCATCTCATTGAAGATAGTGGGCAGCTTTAAGAGAGGCTGGGATAGGCATAGAGGGAAGATAAGGATCATGAGTAGAGAGGATGGGAGGAGTTGGGAGGTATGGCAGGAACATTAGCTCAAGCTGTGGACCCTGCAATATGAGCAGACTTGATAGACCAAATGGCCTTCTTCTGCTGGCTTCTGCATATGTTCATAAAGGCAAAAGACGAAGGAAACCACTATGGATCTCCAAAGAGGTAGGGGACAAAGTCTGGGTTAAAAGGCTGAGTTTCAAGAAATATAAGGGGAGCCAAAGGGAGGAGTATAGGGAGGTGTACCTTGAATGTCTAAGGTAAGCAAGGAAGGCTGTTAGGAGGGAGAAGGTGCAGACAGATGAGGGTTTAGCATAGTCTTTAAACAAAGGGGATAAGGCATTTTATATGTACATCAGCGAAAGAAGAAAAAATGGGGGGTAAGGCTCAAAGGGGAGAATGAAGTGTAAGGAGGGTGTCTGGACAAGGCATAAATACTGAACAAATACTTCTGTTCAGTATTCACTAAGGGGGGGAGGGTCAAGGACCACAGTTGGGTTGCAGAGGTAATGGGGGGGTGGAGAAGTGGACACCATTCCATTCACTGAGGAGAGAGTTCTGGAAAAACTCACAAAGCTGAAGGTGGATAAGGCCATGGGGCCAGATGGAATCAATCCAAGGATATTAAAAGAGCTGTGAAGGGAACTAGCAGTGCTTCTGGCAGCCCTGTTCCCAGAGTCACTCAACACGGGTGTCATTCCAGAGGACTGGAGGAGGGCACATGTAGTCCCACTGAACAAAAGCAGCAGTAGGGAGAAGGCGGGGAGCTACAGGCCAGTCAGCCTCACTTCAGTGATGGAAAAGATCATTGAGACTCTGCTGAAAGAAATGATAGTGGCACATCTGAAATCCAGCGGTGCTCAGGATCTGAGACAACATGGATTCACAGCAGAAAGGTCATGTCAAATGAATCTGATAGATTTTTTTGATTGGGTGACTAGGGAAATAAATCAGGAATGGGCTTTAGATGTCACCTACCTAGATTTCAGCAAAGCCTTCGACACCATCCCACATAGAAGGCTGATTAACAAGATGAGTTATCTGGGCATGGGAGACGAGGTGGTGAACTGGGTTAGGAACTAGTTAACAGACAGGAGACAGAGGGTGGTGCTGAATGAGGTTCAATCTGGGGAGAGGGGTGTGACCAGTGGGGTACCACAGGGATCGGTACTAGGACCAGTTCTGTTCAATGTCTTTATTAGTGACATTGCAGAGGGGCTGAAAGCAAAGGTTTGCCTGTTTGCAGATGACACCAAGCTCTGCACAGGTTGGATTCTCCAGAAGGAGTGCAGAAAATGAAGAGGGACCTGTAGAAGCTTGAAAGATGGTCAGAAATGTGGCAACTGAGGTTCAATGCAAAGAAGTGCAAAATAAAACAACTGGGTAGAGGGAACCCTGGTGAAAGTTATAGGTTAGGAGGGAGGAGCTGACTGTCACCAAAGAGGAAAGAGACCGAGGGGTTATCATCTCTGATGACCTTAAGGTATCAAGGCAGTGCACAAAAGTGGCAGGGAGGGCCAGTGGCATGCTGGGATGCATAGGAAGGGGTATCACTATCAGGAAGTGGAAGGTGGTGATGCCATTGTTTAAAACATTGGTAAGGCCTCACCTGGAGTACTGTATGCAGTTCTGGAGGCCACATCTGTACAAGGACATAGATAAGTTGGAGACTATCCAGAGAAAGGCAACAAAGATGGTGGCGGGCTTGCACCACAAAACATATGAGGAGAGACTAAGGGACCTCAATATGTACTCACTGGAGGACAGGAGACAGCGGTGGGACATGATTGAAACTTTCAAGTACATCAAGGGCGTAAACAGGGTGTAGGTGGGGGACCTTTTCCAATGTAGAAAAAGTACTAGAACAAGGGGATGCAATATGAAATTGGAAGGGGGTAGATTAAGAGGTAATGTGAGGAAGGTTTTCTACACAGAAATGGTAGTCGATGCTTGAAATAATCAGTCACAGGAGGTAGTGGGGGCAAGCACAGTGGAGGGGTTTAAGCATGCCTGGGACAGGCACAAGGGAAGCTTGAGAGGGGAGGGAATGATGAAAAGCCATTGATCACATAGGGTCAGTGGCCACATAAAATCTATAGGGCCTATGGGCAGACTGGATGGGCCTAGCAGTCCTTATCTGCTGACTATTTCTATGTTTCTATGTTTCTATGTATTCTGAATTGTCAGTTTTGTGATTTAACCACGCAATCCTAAGTGGAAATGAGCTCACAGGTCCTACATCTGGGTTGATTACAGGGTTGTGTACCATTTAGTGTCATGGCAAATTTGGAGGAGGAGTTTTTAAGGCACTGTACACACAAACCATTCACTTATTTCTGTTACATTGATGATTTTTTTATAATTTGGACAGAGAACACTGACACACTTAAGGATTTTCATCAGGAACTTAATAACCTCCACCCAACCATAACGCTTTCCCTGGAATATTCCGCCACCAGTGTTAATTTTCTGGACACCACTGTCACCAAGGATGGAACCTTACATACATGTATATACAGGAAGCCAACAGACAGACACAGATTCTTACACAGGAATAGTAATCACCTGAGTCACACAAAAAAATCTGTCATGTATAGTCAAGCACTTCGGTATTACTATATCTGTTCAAATGAGGAAGATGTAGATACATAATTGCCAATCTTGGAAAAAAAAAACTTTATTGAGCAGAGACACTCTTCCAGGGAAATTACAGAGCAGTAGAATGTGCAGCACAGGTACCAAGGAAACCACTACTTCAGTATAAAGAAAGGACCACTACCAACAGAATACCCTCAGCAGTCATGTATCATCCTGACCTTGAACTTCTATATAAGATTATTAAAGACCTCAACCCAATATTTAGTGAGGATGTGACCCTAATTTGTATTTTCCAAGAACTACCACTACTATCTTTTAAACAACCACCTAATTTAGCCAACCTGATTGTTAGGAGTAAACCTGTACCAGAACATAATACCATGACACTAAATGGTACACAGCCCAGTAATCAACCCAGATGTAGGATGTGTGATCTCATTTCCACTTTGGATTGTGTGGTTACATCACAAAACAGACAATTCATGATACAGGGGAATTATACATGTGCATCACAGAATGTTGTTTATTTCATTCAATGCTCTCTGCACTAGAATGAACTCACACAGACATGCTATTAATATGAAGATCACTGACAAACCAGTGGGGCAACACGTCAATCAGACTGATCACTCCATCTCAGATATGTCATAATGGTTTTAAAAGGACATTTCAAAAATTCACAACAGAGATGGACTTTTGAGATCAGGCTTATCTTACTTCTCAATATGGTAGCAGATGGGATGAACATTGATTTGGGTTTTATGATACATTACACTACTTAAACTTACACACACCTTTACTTCAAAGGATGGACATTTAACAAGACTTCAGTGTATTATTGTTTTTTTTTATAGAGTCCATTTTAACTGGTTATCTGCATGTTGATTGTCTCCTAAAACCATGTGTGTGTGGGGGTAAGGGGATGGTGGGTTGTCATGTGGTGGGGTTGTGTATTTAAGTGGGGGTGGATTAACTTTGTGTGTTGGGGTACGAGGATGATGTGTTGTTTTTTGTGGGGGTGTTTGTGTGTGTGGGGGAAGGAAGTGGGGAAATAAAGTGGGGGGTTGGGGTTGTTATATTTTGGAAAGGCTTATATTTAGGTACATGTGTGTTAGGGCTCTTGGTTCACTTTCACAGTGAATAAGTACTTATTTCTATTAGTTATCTTTTCCCTTGGATGGGGGGCATTTAATTCCACTGGGTTTTCATTCAGATTCCAAAGTCCGTTAATGTACATATAGTAATTTGATTATATTCAAACACATTATTGAACTCTGAACATTTTAGGATGCATTAACTCATTTTCTAGGGGGTCCTTGAGTGGTTTGCTTTTGGCTCTAATTCTGATAACTGATATCATCTTGTAAAAAATATTGTTACATCACTGAAAATCTTAATGTTTATGGAGTTTGTTAACTGGTTGAGAGTATAGTTTTGAAAATGTCTCCAGATAGGATTAATGCTGTATAAATGGGTGAAACAGTTGTTCATACTAGAGAATTTTTCTTTATACCCTCATATTTCCCTATAGAGAACATTTCTGGTTTATTGTTCTTTTAGCATACAATGCTATCAAATTTTAACATGCACTTATGTGGGTATTAAATCTAAATGTCTTGCTTTTAATTAAGAATGTAGTCACATAACACACTCATTCATTCATTATTTATGATAGTGGGACTTTCTGTTTGAGTATGCATGTTATCTGCTTCTGTTGACATTTGACCTTGGAAGGTTTCTCAGTAGTAGCAGGCTGGTAGAATCTGGTTCCTTCATTTCAATGTCTGTTGTTTGTTTTAAAAAGGGATTTTAACCAATGTGAATTCTTTCTGTTTTTTTTTATGCATGATCTGGGTGTTAATAGTATGTGATTCTTTAAACAACTGGCATACACTTCTAAGGAAGAACTTGATTAGTCTGAAAGCTTAGGCACTGTTTTCTTTTTGTAACATCTATGTTAGTCCAATAAAAGGTATCAAACCATTTGCTTCTGGATCTGTTCTTACAAGGACCAATATGGCAACTAAACTAATTCTGCATGTTTTCATTTAGACAGAATTTTAAGTACTTTTCTTCAGCTGTAAACTGTTCTTCTTGTTGGTAGAGTTTGGAAAAGAAAATATCTATTAATTTCCCAAACTCGCTATGGAAAAAGTTATCCTTCAAATCATGGATGGCTTTTTTTACATTAGCTATCCATATTTATAATGACAAAATCATCCCAAATATCTGGTAACCCATGTGATTTTAATAAACTATATTATAGAACTGAGATATTCTTTGTTTATTAAGTGTCTGTTTCCAGCATTTATGTAAAGTGCATGATTCTTCAGTTTTTATTATGTTATTAAAAACAATTAATTGCTCTCATTTGTGCCATCACATCAATAGGAGCAATATTTAGTTGTGTATAATAACGCAGTTGGTGAATCCCAAAGTTAAGTGCAGAATTTGTCAAACTTAGGCCCCATTTAAAATTAGATTTCAAACTTTTGCAGTAATGATTGTTTCAGGCAAAATATGAGCTGTCCCAAATGTATTTGCAAAGTGTATCAACCCATTGGATAATTGAACTGCCTTCTTTGTACCCTCATTTACA
The DNA here is from genome assembly GCA_016271365.2 of Neoceratodus forsteri. NCBI lineage: Eukaryota > Metazoa > Chordata > Ceratodontiformes > Ceratodontidae > Neoceratodus > Neoceratodus forsteri. The sequence continues at coordinate 647,563,785 of CM028135.1, read as the reverse complement.
GTATGCTGTATGTCCCTTACAACTGTTATTACAATTATATGATTCCCAAGTATTCATGCTCATTTTCTTTCTCCAATTCTCTCTCTCTGGACTTCTGTGTGTTAAGATGCCTTGAATGTTCCCCATAAACCATTATTTTTGATTTAGTGCTATTTAACCATAATCCCAATTTTTTTAAATTTGGCTTTATTTAGTTCCAAAGATATTATATACACAAAGCCTGCTTTATTCTCTTTGCACCCCATTAGGAGGCAATTACAAACAATGCAGATCATGTCTACAGGTTAAATAATGTTAACATTAACTTCCACCATGGTACCTACTACTCCAACAAATGTGGTTCTACTCTGTCTATTTTAACATTGTCACTGCTAGAGCATCGCAAGAATAAAAAAATACAATATTTTTGGGTGTCTATATCCTTTGTAATTACTCTGTATGAAACAGTATGGTGTACCACTTTGTAGGGGATTAGGCCCCATAGACCTTGTTGGCTAAAGCTGAGTGTTGGAGCCAGGCAATTTATTTCCAGTCCTGAGCTTTCAATATTACACTACTGCAGACCATGCTAGGCATAGAATGACTAAAAAGAATGTATTCATTGGCTAATCATGTAGTTTATTACCTTTTTCAGGCCTAAGGATGTCAGTGAACTGAACACTAAAGCATCTGCATAAAGAAAGTATACTGATGTCTTTTATTTTAGCAGAAATGTGTCGACCTAGATAACTCCCTGGTTAGAGTTTCAGTATATGAAATGAACAAAATAGGTGTTAATAGGGATCCCTGTTTGACCCCTTCAGTATCTCAAAACCATTTAAGAGAGCTCAGTCTCTCCCTATTCTTACCTTAGTCATGTTTCCCACATGTAGCATCTTTAAAATATTTAGCATTCTTTCTTCTATGCACCAGTCTTTCAAAAGTTGCCACAGCAGCTCAGTGTTCACATTATCAAAGGCTGAATTAAAGATTTAGAAGGCCAGGTATGCCTTCCTTTTTATTTAAATTCAATATGTTTTTATTGGTGTTAAATAATAACAATGCACAATACAAAACATCGAACAATTCAGAACATACAATGGTTCAATAATAAAAAAACATATAGACAATACCCCAGCATAAGATGGCATACAGCTGCAGGGATCACATGATGCCTCTGTGAAACTAGCAGCACCACAAACTGACTCCAGCCTCGACTTTCTCTATTCTGCCTATTTAAACATTTATTTTCTACCTCTTGTCTCTGAAACTAGCAGCACTGACTTCATATAGCCTCTTGTTCTTCAGAGGTGAAATTTTCAACATACCAACTGCTGTTTTTCACCGGAGAACTGCTCATTTATCCTGCGGCCTATCTCCACCATGGAGGCCAAAATGAACCAGGCTCCACCAGCTCACACCCTGCCACGGACTCCAGAAAAGAGGCAGAAGAGACCAAAGCATCAACCAAGCACCCCCTCTAAAAATACTGCCCACCCTCCAGCCACAATACCTCTATCAGAAAAAAAAGTTCTGGAGGAGCTACAACTATTTAAGCAAGCTCTTCAGGAGCTCACAGCGGAGCTTAAAACAATGAGGGGAGAACTCTCTGACACCAATAGAACAATTTCCAATGTTGCTGCATGTACATCTTTCCTTGAAGGATGGAAAAACAGAATTGACCCTGAAATCATCAGCCTGTGACAGAAAGTACAGAAAACTGAAACCAAATTGGAAGACCTAGAAGGCTGAAGTCACAGAAACAACATCTTAATCTTTGGCCTTCCAGAGGACACCAAGGGGCCTGCACCAATACGTTTTCTCCAGAAAATGCTCACTAAGATTGTGGGGCCTTCTCCCAATAATACTACATATATTATAGAGAGGGTGCGTCACTCCTTAAGACCCAAGCCAGCATCTGGAAAGCTGCCTCCCATCCCTTAATTATAAAGTTTTTGAATTATCTGGATAAAACTCATGTTCTTGGGCAAGTTCGGGAACTTCAACAAGTGTTATGGGAGGGACAGCAGCTCAGATTCTCCCAAGATCTACCCGCCACAGTGAGACAAAGATGGGCGGAATACCACCAAACAGTATCCAAATGTATCGCAGCTGGAATTAAGTACAAGATCCAATATCCCTCGCGAATTTCAACATTTACCTCGGGATCCTGGCACAACTGCGACACCGCTCGGCTAGCCCTCCCAGCTCTGCAAGCCCTGTTCCCAGATTATTTTCTGCTCATTGCCATTTAATTATTAACAAGTTTTACAGGAGTAGCTGTACATCTCTATATGAATGTGCAGACTATGCTGTGGCGTCTGTTTGTTGTAGCACTGAACAACCATACGAGGGCAGCAATGATCTGTATTACGGAAATAACAGACTCGTTTAACTCATTGCCTCCACAGGCTTACTCTGAGAATACATCACTTGCCTCCTGAATCTCCTGTATACTTTTAACAGTGAATCCTGGGCCTTTCTAAGCAAAATCAAGCAATAGTCAGTATGTCGCAAACAAATGCTAATAGCTCAATAACTGTACATGCTAGACACAAAGTATGAGTGGCAGAGTTATTCGGCACAAAATTGCCTTTCCAATGGTGGCATGCATGTAATAAAAAGTAATTTTGTATTTTTTCTATGCTGGTCGAAAGAGCAAACTAAATATTTTTTTCACTAAAAAAAGGGCAACATAAGGCATTTCTTGTTGGAAAATATGTAAAATATCAACACCAAATTAAGCATACAGACATTAGATGGTGTTTTGATATTATGTTTGCTAAAAAAAAGATATGTTTTTACTGTAAAATGTAATTTTTCCCTATTTTAGTCAAGGTGCTTTGATGTGATTTGAGGGCTGAATCTCAACCGCACACACTATATCATAAACAAACGTGTATAACTCCAAAAGTATACATGATACACACAAAGTATCAGCATGAAAGTTGATGAGCACAAAAATGCCTCTCCAATGGTGCAACGCAACCAGTTGTAATCAATACGGTTTTTATTTTATACCTGCTGAAGTGCCAAAAAAGTGAATTTTATTCAAGCTGCTTAGGTGAATCTTGATGGAAAACATGTCAGCCATACACACCATACCATAAACATATGCAAATAACTCCTAAAGTATGCATGATATACACAAAATATCAAAGACAAAGTTGTGCAGCATAAAATTATCTTTCCAATGGTGCTATGCAGTCAAATATATATTATATTCTGTTACAATATATATTAAAATATATAAGTTACTTCTCCAGATGTTGCAAGGGCACACTGGGAGTCAGTAGCCGACTTCTGCAGACGTCCTCAGGACACACCAGTGTTTTTTTACTGACGACTACAGGCATCTGCTAGGACACAATGAATGCAGGAAACTTTGCCCCTTCTCTTTATACTGGACTCTGTGACTAGTTATTTTAAGTTTCCAGCATCTCAGCCAATCTCCTAGATTCATGGAGATTGCTTAGGCCTTTTATTTTTAGATTCCCAATACTGCAAGTTCTGCTCCCAGATCTTACCCTACCTGTAGATTCTCTGTATTCCCTAGTCTTGCAGAAACAACTCTGAATCTCGGCATGAATGTGCAAATTAGCCTTCACAACTGTTTACAATCATACTACTGAATCACATGGGGGCAGTACACCATATAAAGGTCCGGTCGGTTTTGTACAAAACGCTGCAATCCCTTGTGCCGAATTAGATTGCTATTATAAGGAGGACAGTGGTCTGATCAGTTCGTCACCTCTGGTTCACTAGAAATTTACCTCCCCTAGCTGCTCCTTTTCTGTTCTTCTTCATTTTGTTGTCTCATTCTTTTGTTCACAATATCAACCCCTGCTTTCTGCTACTGCAAGTTGTCAATGAGTAAATTAGATTGAATTTTATATCTATATGGAAAACTTTAGAGAGACTTTTTGTGTGTTCAATTTAAGTCCTCCTCTCCCATGTTAAGGGAAGAGATGTTCTACTAGTTGATCGGTATGAATGACAGTTAATCCTCTAGCTCATGTCATTCTCTTTTACCTTGTTATTGGCTGGAGCATTTGTTCAAAGTTTAAACATTGTTGTATACTCTTTAGCTGGTACACTTAGCTGGGGTGGGAAGGTCGGGTGGGAGGGAAAGGTCTGCTGGAGTTTTATCATCCTTACAGAGCGTTATGTGCTATGATAGAGGAGTGGGGTAACCACAGCTAACACTTGTGCACTCTCCACAAAATAAACTTTCTGCCTAATGTGTCTCCTTGGACAGCAGTATCTAGCAGACCATGCTTTAGATCAATCCAGTAAGGGTTTCAGCTGTGTTGCTGTGGATATGAGATATTTTTAGGGAGGGGTTGGGGAGGGGTGGGGTAACTGTAACATACTTTTTCCTAGTAAACTAGTTTGGATAAATTTTACAAGGGATGGAGGGGTCTGGAAAACTGGTACACACTACGATCCTTGTTATTGTAATTCTGCTTCTGGAGAGAACCACTCATGGCCACTGAGGTTTATCTCAAGTAACTATTTTCATGGTAACAAAATCATATGGCTGTCTATTAAATACTGTATAGCAGCTTATATTAGCACCCTCTTTATTTAGCACAGAGTGGGGTGCAGTACTATTTAGCACCCTGTTGAATTAGCACATCAGCTTCATGTCCAATTACAGCACTATGCTCCCTGTAATATTATCGATCAGCTTATTTTAGCGCTTTTGTCAGTTAAGCTCATATAGCGAAAATAAACTGAAAGCTAATATTTCCTGCTATACAGTATGTTACTGGAACGTAAAGAGTGCCCAATGTCCAGTTCTGGTTAAAAAGCTGGTAAAAAGAACAACCATACTGCTTCACCTGTGTAATCTAGATGTGGGCATTGCTTTCCTCCAGGAAACCCACTTGCCCTCATCCCAGGTACTTTCATTTAGGAGAACCTGGTTAGGTCAAGCTCTGGGTACAGGTCCCAATTCTTGTAGGGGTGGTGTTGCTATTTTAATAGCATGCAGATTATCCTTCCATCTACTGGACACCATAGTGGACATACAAAATAGATTTATTGTAATTAAAGCTCTGATTGGTCATTCAGAGGTAGTTCTTGAGTCTATCTATGGCCTAAACACAGATGACCCCCAGATTTTCACTATACTTATGACTCAGTTAGCTCCATGGTCTACCTATACTCTTTTGCTGGGTGGTGACTGGAACCTGGTCTTCTGCAACATTCTTGACTGTTCCAGGGCCAGTACTTCCTCTCTCTCCCCTGCACAACTTGCCATCAGGGAAATGATGGACACCCTGGAGCTAACTGATCCTTGGAGGGCCCCTTTCCCCTCCTGAAAAGAATATTCTTTCCATTCCCCATAATTCTTTTTCTAGAATAGATTATTTTCTTTCGGACATTGGGCACCTTTCCTCAGTATTGTCGTGTTCTTATCTTCCTAAAGTTATGTCTGATCACCACACCACATTATTACACTGGAGTCTGGGCCTGCTTGTCACCCATGATAAGATGTGGAAGTTTAATTACTAATTATTAAAGTCAGACACACTTAAGTCTCATCTCCAAACTTTTTTCACCTCTTTTCTAAGTATTAATTCCCCATCTCTGCCTAAACTGGATGTGCTCTTGGGCACTTTAAAATGTACCCTTGGGGGGAGATAATCCATTTGGCCACTATTAAGAAAAAGCTTCCTTCCCAGGTTATCTCCCACCTTCTTCAAGAAATATGGCAGACAGAATTGTTGCTCTCCTCTTCCCCTCCTTCAAATACTCTAGCCAATCAAGAAATTCTTAGAGACTGTTACAATGCACTATTAATGGCCAAAGCTGAACATCTTCTCCAGCAATCTAAGATTTGCTATTTGACCAGGGAGACAAAGTGGGCAAGCTTCTAGCCCTTCAGCTAAGAGCCCAGGTGACTGATAAGATAATACCCTCCATTCGCAATGTGGCTGGATCCTGCTTCCGGGATTATTACTGCTCTTTATATACCCACCCTAATATTCCTTTTGACTCAGAAGCAGTCGACCATTTTCTCCAAAATATCCAACTCCCGTGTTTGGGAGAGCATCAAGTAGCCATCTTGAAAGCTCCCCTTTCAGCCTCCGAGATATGTTCTGCTATTGATGCACTACTGTTAAACAAAACACCAGGTCCTGATGGATATACTTCAGAGTTCTATAAGGTTTTTAAACAGCAACTGGTCCCAATTTTGTTAGACACCTATAATTACATTTATGAACATGGTATGTCTGATTATTCCCTCTCGGAAACTACAATAGTAGTTCTTTCCAAACTAGGAAGGGACCCTCTTCTTGTCTTTAATTACCACCCTATTTCCCTGATAAATGTATGTTTTAAAATATTAGCTAAAATTCTAGCTAATAGACTAGCCAAAGTATGGCAATATTTGATTAATCCAGAACAAGTAGGCTTTGTAATTTCAGATCATATGCATAAACTAGCACACCTTATCTCTACATCCAGGGATTCCTTAATTCCAGTTGCTTTGGTTTCCCTGGATGCAAAGAAGGCTTTTGATAGAGTCTCCTGGGACTATCTATTTTACCTATTGCCCAAATATCGATTCCCCCCACAGTACATCCATTGGATAAAAGTATTGTATGCCCATCCTACCACTCATGTACTTTGTAATGGTTTGCTTTCACATACCATTACTCTGGAACAGGGCACTCTGCAGGGCTACCCTCTCTCTCCCTTATTGTTTGATCTTTATCTAGAACTGCTTATCTGTCGCATTAATGTCTCTCCCTTAATTGTAGGAATTACTTTTGGACCCCATCAGTACAAAATATCAGTTTGTCGATGACATTCTCCTTCATATTTTCCACCCTTTTGCATCAATTACATCCACCCTGTCTATTATTGAAGAATTTGGTAGATTCTCTAACTATAAGCTTAATGTGTCCAAAACAGAGGTAATGCACCTTAATGTCCATACCTTCTCTTCCAAGATATTTCACCTGGGTTTACAATGGATCAAAGACAACATGAAGTACCTAGGGATATATCTCTCTACTGCTAGCTCACACATGAGACTCCATAATTTTGATAAAACACTTACTCAGATTAAGACAGATCTAAATCATTTAACCCTGCTCCCCCTATCGCTTTGGGGGCATATAAATGTAATAAAAATGAACGTTCTCCCTCGTTTACTATATCCCCTGCAAATGACCAATATTTTTCTCCTGAAGTCCTGGTTCACACAAGTCAATTGAATAATATCCCACTTTATATGGGGTAATAAAAAAACCCAGGAGAGCCATCTCTAAATTACAGCGTAGTAAATAAAAAGGTGGTTTACAATTGCCTGATTTCCTTCTCTATTATTATTCAGTCACAAGTTCAGTTCTGCTGCAATGGATTAAGGAGACACCGCCAATGGCCTCTCCAATATATATTTTCCCCACAGTGGCTACAATTTGAGAACAAGCTTTGTTCCTTCCAGGTCCTTGATCTTAGTACACTTATATATGTCCCTCTTAAGAATATCCCTAAAGATCTGCTGTATACACCTATTAAGACTACTGTCCGGGTATATGCTATGCTAAGCACCACACTTTGAATATCACTAGAGAAAGATGTATCGCAATCTATTCTTAAAAATGCTAACTTTAAAATTGGTGGTAAATCTCTTAATGAACAATTCTGGCAATTCACTCGCAAACTCAAAGTAATTGATCTTCTGAAAGACCATAAATCAGTGACATTCCATGAAGTCAGTGCTGAATATTATTTGCCTTCTATATACTGTTTTAAGTACTTTCATCTATCGCACATGCTTTGTCGCCATTTTTAGGATGAGACTCAGGGAACAATATCTAACAGAACCCATATTACCTGTCACCATAGCCCCTCCTGCCGCACACTTTATTTCTTTTTTTTACCATCTCCTGAGAGACTTCCTGGAAGAGTTTAATTGTCAACTGCATTACTCATGGGACAGGACATTACCTACTCCTTTTCCGGGTATGAGGTCCTGGTCTAATATATAGGCCCAACTATACAAAGATGTAAAATGGGACAGGTACCATTTAATGCAATTTTTTGTGATCCATGATTTATACTACACCCTGGTCAAATTATATAGAATGGGACAGCTCTCTTCCAATTTGTGTACCAGATATGGAACACAACCCGGTACCTTGTTGCATATATTATGGGAATGTGAAAAAGCCTCAATAGTTTGGAATGTAATCAAAACCATATTAGATCCCTTATTGGGACTCTTGGATGCTTTTATAATGGAAATTTACATCCTGGGAGACTATAAAAAAGTCCTAATAGACGATCGATGTAAACAAATGGCCATTATTTTGTTATGTGCCAAAAAGGTAATACTACACCATTGGCTTGACCAAGAAGTTCCCTCTAGAGTGGAGTGGCTCTATGAGGTTCTTTCACCTCTACAAGCAGAAAAGCTCATAGCCCAGATGACTAATAGATCTCACTATTACCAGTTGGTATGGGCCCTCTTCATACTTTGCTAACAGCCTCACCAGAATAGCATATGAGGTGATGCTGGCAGCAATACTTTAAGTACATCTCTTTTCCTTGTAATGTTGTTATATTTCATATACATCTCCTCGACCATCCTGTATGACCACATGTACCAGAGAGGAAGGGAGGGCCTATAGAGGTTAAAAAGGGGGGAGGGAGAAGGGCTTGTTTACAATGTAATGATTTACATGTTGCTAGTTATCTTGTTCCTGTCTGCTAGATCTAAGAAGTCAGTTACCGTAATTAAGATGTTTCTATCCAAATGTAACGACCTTATAAGATCTTGTTGTTTTTCTTTGTGTAACAACAATGCCTTCTCAATTTGAATGGAAACACTTTTAATTAAAAAAAGCATATTAAATTTGAAAAAAAAAGATGGAATTCTCTAGAAAAGGAAGAGAACCATATAGTCCATCAAGGTGAGGGATACAAACAAACACACAATACCATTGCAATAAAGTATCATTAGGACTGGACAGCTGGGTATGTATAGTAATACACACCATACCCCTATAAAGGGAATGTATCACAGGTAAACTAAGGCATATTGCTGCAGTAAATAAATTGATAAATGTTTCTCCAGCTACTTCTCAAAGGCCTGATGTCTATCATTCGGGGTGGCAATTATCTGCTCCACCTTCAAGTTTGCCAACAATTCTCAATACCATTCTGTGTATGTAATTGCCTCCTGATCTAACCAATGCCATAAAGAAATCTGATTTTCAGTATCTGCCATAATTGCCATATAAAATTTCCACTCCCAAGCAGCAGGACTGCCTTCACCTTAATTGTTTGCCAGGAGTTGGACAAGCTCACAGCTCCAGAGGATATGGAGCAATGTACCCTTCCTCTTCTGGCAGCATGTACAATTATTGGTCTGAACCCTACCCATCTTACACAATTTAGTCAGCGTATAACAAAGATTATTCAAAATGTTGAACTATGTGAGTCTGGTTTTGTCTTTCTTAACGTAGAGATAAAAACTGGACCATATCTGACCCCAGTTAAACTGTTTGGCAGGGAACTCACCTTTCCATTAGTGACAGGCACTGTCAGACCTCTAAGGTGAATGATCAAAAATATTCTTCTACACCATACTGAAAGAGTGTGCTGAAAACTACAGTTTTATGCTTATAAACCTGTATCTGTTTGAGCTGTGAAAAATTGATTCTTGGGCAGGGGGTATCCTCCTAGCAACAGACACTTCCTTGCTGTTGCTGCAAAGCAGTGTGGGATAGTGGAGGTTGGGGCTAGTTCCTAGTATCCTCTAGCTGCCTCCTACACACTGTTTGCTGCTCAAAAAGTGCTTAGTGCACTAATTTAAACTTGTATACTGTGCAAAGCATTCTTAAAGGCTAATTTTTATCAGAAATAACATCCTGAGGTAGCGCAAAACCGGAAGTAGCACAACGACGCACTTCCAGTTTCAGTCACTACAAAAACACTCTCATTAGTGAGCGGGGTGAGCATGCATGGGGTCACTCATGGAGATGTGCATCGAGAGACTCACGTCTGCATGTGTCTACCTTGTCCACTGGGGCCAACGGGCATAGGGCTTTACAACCAGGACTACTACAAAGGTAATTTAAAGAAAAAAAAACTACTCATTCTTTCTTTTTCTTTTCAAAAATAGTGTTTGATCTAGCATTAACCATGAAGAAAGCAAATAAACTGTGCACATCGTGTTTAGTGTATACTTTGGAAAACAAACAGCAAACTTTGTATGTGATAGATGTATCCTGTTGAAAAGTTTCCAAAGTCAAGAAGAAGTCAAACGTTTGTAGCCTAAAGACACTCTTAAATCTGACATTAAAGCACTAGAGGACTATATAGATCAGATGTTACTCCTAGTTGAAGCAAACGTGTCTATCACTAAGCACTCAGATGACTCTTTCCACCATGAAAAATCTCCTAACAAACACTTAGCATGTAACTTAGTAGAGCAACCAGTTACATCCTCTACTCCTTCAAATCACACTACAGATAATAATTGGACAACAGTTCCTTATAAGAAACATACCAAAAAAAACCTACCCTGACAAAAATCAAGAACTTCCTTTACAAAACTCATTCGAAACCCTTTTTTTAAAAACAGACAAAAATGTAGATACTGCACCGGGAGAGAGTAGCAACATTACATACAGAGATGATGATCCCAACTACTCCACTACAACTCCCAACACAACAATAACAAACCACTTAAATACTAACAACAGTCCAGCAAGCCTAATAAGGAACCTAAACCTTTAGGCCCTCAAAGAACTAACTCACAAACCAGAAATAAATTCTGCTATCTATAAATCCCTTGACAAATTCTGTAGAAACATGCACACCAGCTGAAACACAAACCAAACAACAACAGGTAATTGTACTAGGTGATTCAATTATAAAATACTTAGATACAGCAATATGTAGCCCAGACAAACAACACAGAATGTGCTCTAGTTTTAGAGGGGCAAAAATTGCAGCTATTACAGCAATGACAAAACCTATACTGTCCACTGCAGGGGAAAACCCATTGGTAATTGTTCACACAGGAATAAATTATATTGGAGGTTCACAACTCTTGAAAATCAAACAAGACTTTGTAGCATTAAATAACATACTAAATGAACGCAGTTGCACTGTCTGCATCTCCAAGGTATTACCCATCCCAAGGGCTACCAGTTATATCACTTCAAAAATTAAGGCCTTAAATGAATGGCTCTACAAATGGTGCTACCGACAAGGAATCAAGTGTATAACACACTGGGAGGAGTTTGAGGACAAACCATCACTTTACTGTTGGGACGGCTGGCATCTAAGCAGAAGAGGCAGTTCTATCCTGGGACAAAAAATGACTACATACATAAACACACATTTAAACTAAAAACTAGGGGGGAGACTGGTGAACCATCCCAGCTTCTTATTAACAATCTTTGCCCAATACCTAGTCTTAAAGTAAATATCCTTACCTTTAATGCACGATCTATGAATATCTCTAAATACACAGAACTGGAAATACTATCTCAGACCTTAGACTTGGCATTAATTGCAATCACAGAAACATGGGGTAACTCAGATAAAGACTGGATAGTGGAACTTCCTGGTTACAGACACTATTATAAACACAGAGAGAATTTAAAAAAAGGAGGAGCGGTCAGCCTTTATATAAGAAATGATATTCACTCTTACGGAATAGAAACAAATACACCATCGGAAAGTGTTTGGGCCTATATTCAACCCAGTAGTTCCCATAAACTACTTATAGGTACTTGTTATAGACCACCATCATCCGACTTACATGTTACCAGGCAGTTAGCAGAAGAAATAAACCAATTAGCACATAAAGACACTGTACTAATACTGGGGAACTTTAATCTACCAACTATAAACTGAGACACCCTTTCTGGAACAAACCATCATGACGAACAATTTCTTTCAGTTATAATAAACCTAGGTCTTAGACAAATTATAAGGGAACCTACCAGGGGAAAAAACACTCTTGACCTAGTAATAATAAATCTAGAAACCCCAATATCTGATACTAGGATCTTGCCTCCCCTGGGAAATAGCGATCACATGTCTATATCCTTCTCTGTGCAATTTTCCCTTCAACCCAAAACCAATAAAATTAAAGTAAAACAATACCATAAGGCCAATTTCAATTGCATTAATCATGCAATAGATGAAATAAACTGGGAACAGACCCTTCTCCTTTTAATTACTAATGAAGCATGGGACCTCTTAAAAAACAAAATATTTTGACTTGAAAAACAATATGTACCTGAAAAAAAAAATATATAACAGCAAAGGAAAAATTCCACAATGGTTCAATAAAAATATTAAGTCACTAATAGTTCGGAAAAAAAAGCTCTTCTCTAAACTTAAAAAAGCATCATCATCTCAAGTTAACTCAACATTGGTGACTTATAGGGAGACAGTTAAAATGCTAAAAAAACAAATTATTATGGCTAAATGCAATTTAGAATTCAAAATTGCTCATACGAAAGATTGTCACAAGACATTATGTTCATATTTAAATGAAAAAAGGGTTGTAATAACTCAATTGGACCACTAACTATTAACACACAAACAATAACGTCAGATATAGAAACTGCAACAGAATTAAACAACTACTTTTCATCTGTTTATGCACAAAAATCAGATGCCTCACTTACTGTAGTAACATCAAAGACAGAGACAAATAGGATTACAGAGCAAGACACTCTGACTGCACTGGACACTTTAAAAAAACATACCAGCCCAGGTCCAGATGATATTACCTCAAGATTCTTAATGGAAACAAAGAATACTATTCTTCTACCCCTAAAAATAATTTACAATAAATCTCTGCTTGAATCAGTGGTTCCTAAGGATTGGGGCTCTGCTATAGTTACACCTATTTACAAAAAAGGTTCCCATTCAAAAACCGAAAACTACCGTCCCATTAGCTTAACATCAATACCATGTAAATTAATAGAAAAAATTATTAAACAAAAACTAGAAAATGAAATGTCAACTTTAAATATTAAAGACAAGTATCAACACGGGTTTAAACTAAGTTTCTCATGTACCACAAACTTAATTTCTTTCTATGACTACATTAGTTACAATTTAGATTGCAATATACCTATGGACATCATTCTATTTGACTACAGTAAGGCATTCGACAAAGTTTCACACTCAGTATTGATTAACAAACTTAGTAGCATGGGGTTTTCATCCCTACTGGTCTCATGGATAAATCAGTGGCTGGATGATAGAACTCAGAGAGTCAGGGTAAATGATGCAATGTCTGACATGAGGGAGGTGACTTGTGGAGTACCTCAGGGTTCAGTGCTCAGGCCTACTCTGTTTAATCTATTTATAAGTGACATGTCTATATTAACCAGCAACACAATGGTCAAATTTGCAGATGACACTAAACTTGGGGGAAAGGTCACTAAATGCAGTATCGAACATGGATTGCAAGCTGATCTATCACTAGTTGAACAATGGGCACGCACTAATGAGATGTATTTTAACATATCCAAATGTGCAGTATGACACTTGGGGAGAAAACAATCCGGTTCAAACATATTATCTGAATAATACTATCATCAGAATTTCTAAAACAGAAAATGATCTAGGAATATTAGTCAATTACAAATTATCTTCATCTACCCATTGTACCAAGATAGCAAATTCAAACAAACGCAATACTTCATAGAATTAACAAAACATTTGTATCTAGATCAGAACAATGTATTTTGTCCCTTTACAGATCTCATATTAGGCTTCTCTTGGATTATGGCTCACCTTTTTGGAGCCCTTATCTGAGGTCAGATATCAATAGGATTGAACACATCCAACGTAGAGCGACTAAGCTCATCCCACATTTATCCAATTTGGATTATAGCACTAGACTTACTAAAACAGGACTTTATACTCTGTCCCAAAGAAGACTCAGAGGTGACTTACTTCAACTTTTTAAAATACTTGGGAACCAGGAACAAATGCAGATATGTGGTATTAAATACTCCACCAGAAATACCGCAGCCAGACTTCATAATAAACAATTAGAAATTATGAGAGCAAAGAGTAATACAAGAATTAACTACTTTACCATTAGAACACCAAGAATTTGTAATAAACTACCACAGGATTTGGTTGACTCATCTAACATCTTAACATTCAAAAAGAAATTAGATAAATGGATGTTTGGGTAGGGACTTGGTTAATGATCCATGTATATGGAGGACAATCATGCTGGACAACTGCCTTCTTTTGTCCAAAAATAAAAAAGTACCAAACCCAGAGATTGGATGTGGTTGTGAGACTGCAACAATTAAACCATCCATTATGGCAGCAGTCCCATCAGCCCATGGTGGCAGACTTGGGTGTTGTGCCACACATGCATAATCTGCAGACATTTAAAGGCTAGTTTATTGAGCAGATGGTGCATAGCCTTAAAGTTAGTGAAATAACTGGGCTGTTCCTCAATGGTGAGATACAAAATGGCAGGGATATGTAGCTCTGGCCAAAAAGCAACTTTGATGGCTGCACTACCAATTTTTGCAAAAGGGTGCATGTGAGTAATATAGTCAAGAACCTATCAAGTTGCTGGTGAATTTTGATGCTAACACCAATTACTGTATGATATAAGGAGCAGGGAAATTTATGATAAGGCAGGGCTAGCAGTGAATCAGGTATCAAATTAACTTTCTGACAAAAATCCCACTCTCTGGTGAACCAATAGGGTGTATAGCACTGTGGACTAATATTATCTAAGGATGGGAAAGACCACTGTAAATATTTAGTGACCTGGGACACATAATAATAAGTGATGTAAGGAAGTTCTAAACCACCCTGCTGCTTAAACCTGGCAAGCTAGGTATAAGTATATCTAGGACTTTTACCCGCCCAAAGGAATTTAGTGATATGAGCATGCAGGGATCAAAACCAGCTCAAGGGGAGCTAGGTGGTCATCATATATAAAGGATAGAGCACTGTGGGGAGAATATTAATTTTCACCACATTGATACGCCTCATAAGGTCAGAGAGATAGAGCTGACCATTGAGCCCAGTCATGCAGTATTGTATCCAGAAGGGAATCAAAATTATGTTGACATACATAGTGGCATCCCCCAAGATGAAATGCAATTCTGCAGCACTCTGCAGAATGCTGCAGAAGACCTACTGAATAAAGCAATGTAATTTCAATGGTAATTAGTCCCGTTTGTCATTCAGGAAAATGTGACACTGCCAGGATGCAGTAAATGCCACAATTTCCTACATGACAAAGGGGACTAATTGCCATTGAAATTACATTGCTTTATTCTGAAGGTCTGCTGTAGCACACTGCAGAGTGCATTAAAAGTGCCTATCATCCTGGGGGATGCCACTGTAGTCCTCCTCCATTGACGTAGCTTGATGCCCAGGTACCGTAAGGTAGTAGGCTAGCACACCAGACCCAGCCCTACAATATCTTGCTTCGCAACCAGAGTGTCCAAGGCAAAAACCAAAGTTTTAGAAACATTTAACTTATAGTCTGCAAGAGAACAAAATTGGTGAATAATACAAAGGGCTTCAGGAATAGAGTTAAGGGGACTGGAAGCATGCAAAAGAATATCATTGGCATACACTGAATTTGATAATCTCTGCAGCCCACCTTAATGCCATGTACTCGCTGACTGGCCTGGAGTCTATGCACCAGAGGATCAAGATACAAATTAAAAAGAAGAGTAGAAATGGACAGCCCTGTCTGGTGGCATGCCTGAGGGGTATGGAGTCCAAAAATTCCCTGTTATAGTACACTTCAGCAGAGGGATTAAAACACAGGACAGCAAATCACTATAAGAATTCTTTTGGAAAGCAAAGTATCTTATGAGGGAAGTCCCATGAAACCCTGTGAAAAGCCTTCTCTGCATCCAACAAGACCAACGCAGTATGGATGCCCAGCTCACCAGACACAGAGAAAATGTGCTCTAATTTACATAGATGGTTGGATGAGACCCTCCTCAACATGTATCCAACCTGCTCAGGCCAAGTAAGATAGTACCACACCCTCTGCATTCTGAGTGCCAGAAAGTTGCCCAATATCTTCATATCCTAATTGATGAGGGATATGGGGCAAAAATTGATGACTTGTGTAGCGTCTTTCCCAAACTTTAGAATTAAGGTATTCATGGCATTAGTTAAGCTAGGGTCAATAACACCATTGGCATTCATGTAGGTAAAATTCATAGTCAATATAGAATTTAATTGTGCTTCTAAAGCTTTGTAACAATTGGCTGTAAAACCATCTAGCCCAGGGGCTTATCCAGTGTAAGCAATTGAATTGCTAGTAAAACATCACTTAATAATAGGAGAAGCAAAGAAGTTCTGGTGCTCAAGGGATAGTGCTGGGAGATGGGACTCCTGCAGGTAAGAGCCAATGACAAGAAGAGAAGGAGGGGCTGTACAGTGGCATATAAGGTGCAGCAGTAATCATGAAATTTCACTGCAATTTCCCTGGGAGAGATGCAAATGTGCACAACCCTGCAGGGGTGTAATGGCCTTATTAAACATCTGCTTCTTGCTTTTTCAAACAGAGGGTCTTCATTATGCCTTCCTTCTCCCCCAATCAGCATACCTGGTATGAGTACAGAACAAGGCATGCTTCATATGTTCTCTTTTGAGCTCTTTGTACTGAACCCAAAGGCCACACAGGTGCAACCAAGTATGTTCAGGAGCAGAAAGAGTCAGATTTCTATTTGCCTAATCTGTTGCAACAGTTCTTGCACTTTTTGAAATTGTTTCCTTTTGCGAGTAGAAGCCAATTGTATAAGGTCCCTCCTAAGGTGACATTTAAGAGCCACCATAGCTGCTCCAAGGAGCCAGCACTAAAATCCAAGTAGTTAGATATTGCAAGTTTAATTTTGTCTGGAACCTACAGATCTTTTAACAATTGACTACTCAATTGCCAGCTAGAGTCCTTATCTGACCTGTGTAAAAACATGTTTTAACAAAACTGGAGAGTGGTCAGAAGGGACTGTTGCTAAAATCTGGATGCTATAAAGGTCATGGGGAAAATACTGATTGACAAGGAAGTAATCAGTTGGGGACTAAGTATTATGGGGAGCATAATAAAAAGTATAATCCCATGTCTGTAGCTCCAACAACCTCCACAGCTCTAACAAGCCAAGGGTATCAACCAATTTCTTTAAAAGTTCAGTGGGCTGTGGGGAGTCCCTGTCTACTATCTTTGTATTAGGGCTGTGCAAATACCTTTTCCCAAATATTCACCCGAATATTTGGTATTCGGGTCCCAAGTATTCGGTATTCAGTATTCGTTTTTCGATATTCAGCCAGAAAAGGTGTTATTTTAAGGAAACTTTAAAAAAGCACTTCAGCAACACCATTCATCACCCACTGAACCTGGTATACCATATACACCTCAATGACACTTCAGCCACCAACATTGAGCTCTCACTAATGCAACACAAGCTTCATGTGGCACATTCGATCCACTACACCACACATATAGCACTCTGAAAATGATATCAAGCATTGCACTGGGTCAGCACTAGAGGGTGTTCATGGTCACAGACATGGGGTAGAAAGTGCTTTGGCCATGGGCATAAGAATATTGGTAGTAGTGGCTGCAGTAGTGGTGACAACTGAAAGGGTGGCTGCTGTAAGAATGACACCAGTGGTGGTGGTAAGCACACTGGCTGTGGATGTAGCAGCCGTAGTAGTAGCAGTGGGAACACTGGTGGTGGTGTCTGCTGCTTCCTGCACAAGGCTTGTATGTTCTAATGCCCCCCTACTACTGCACAACAGAATGTGACAGTGAACATACAGATGGAATGGGTGGTGACACTAGTAGTAGTACTGCTAATGGTATTAGTAGTAGTAGTTGTACTATTACCAATGCTACAAGAACTAAAAGGCTTGCTTGGCGAGAACAATATTTTAGCCCACCAAATAAAGAGAGACACCTGTAAGTCATTGTCTATGTAGTCTATCTCACCACCTTCTCTGGAATTTTATAATGTTTCAATAATATACAGTGGAGCAAGACAAGATGCAATTCAATAATTTACAGTAAATGATGTGCCACAAAATACTGGATGACTAGAGGGCTTAATTGCCATTAAATTACACTTCTCCTTGTAGCATACTGCAGCATTTTACAGTAATTTTGCAAGATACTGCATTGTGTAATGTCTGGCACAACTGTATGAACTACTGTATGTTTTATAATCTTGATGTAGTGTTTCATCCTTGGGTATGTTAGTTGTGGATTGTTTTGTTACGAGGGCATCTCAGTAGCACTCATTTTAACTTCATTTATTTATGGTGTGTGTTTCTTTAAGGTTGTATAATCATAGTGTGTTTGTACATTCCCTACATGCACCCTGGCAAAGACCAGCTTCTGGTCAAAGCACCAGGGCTCTATTATCATCCTAAAGCCTTAGGACAAACAAATGTATTGCAACTTTATGTTCCACTGCTCTTAACTGTATTTTGTTACTGCCCCCCAGTGCTTCCTTTTTTCAACATAGATTGTTTGGGCAGTTTAGCAGCCTAGGGACAGCACCAGCAATAATTGCCTGGATGTGCT
This sequence comes from Neoceratodus forsteri, assembly GCA_016271365.2. NCBI lineage: Eukaryota > Metazoa > Chordata > Ceratodontiformes > Ceratodontidae > Neoceratodus > Neoceratodus forsteri. Next base: position 647,545,223 of record CM028135.1, on the reverse strand, counting down.
GTACATTTGTGGGTCTATCTTCCTGTCCCTCACCACTTGGGGCCAGCGGTGCAGATGCTTTGCTGGGGCTGGACCAAGCACATTTGCCAGATTGCTTAAGACATTATGGATCAGGCCACTAGTGGTTACTGGGTAAAACACAAACTATTACTACACAGTACCTGTGTGTGTGATGCTTTACTTAGTGCTTGTGGAACTACAGTAATATTCCAACCTTTCCAGTTATACTGCACCACAAAACAGTAACAGTAACGAAAAACACTGCTAAGAAGAAGGGAAAAAAAGGCAGCCTATTTAGTCAAACATGGAACCAAGCAAGGAACAGACAGATGACATACAGTCAACTCAGTGAGGCAAGCCTGCCCCACTAAGTGCAATGGTTCAATTAAGAAAACAACAACAAACAAAAAAAATGCAAGTGCACAGCTGTGCACATACAAGGCACATACTTGAGGGGGGTGTATTTCACAAGCACAGGCTAATTATGTGCAGTTGGCTGTAGAAGTGGGGGGAGGGTTAGCCAACACACTCCTCTGTGTACAGGGATCTATCTGCGGAACCAGAGAACTAAAAATAATAATTTAATGAGTCAAGACTGACTGGCTTAGAACTGAAGAAGTTTATTCCAAAATCTGTTTGCACACAGCTGTGTAAACTGTAAATGGAAATTGTTCTGTGTGCCCAGGAACATCTTGCAAATGAGTTCACTCAATGATGTAACTGCCTGGTTAAATAAAGTTTGGTTGATTGACTGATTGATTGTGTGGCCCTGTCTCATGAAAAAATATAATTAAGCATGCACATGTAGGGTGAAGCTTCACAAAATCAAATATTATGCACATATACAGCAAATCATAAGCAGTGACCTTCAGGAGGGGGAGTTAACAGACACCCTCATCAGACATGCAGGGAACCAAGCATGGAACCAGATAACAGCAAAAAATAAAACACAAAAATAAAATGTGCTTCATCCCAAAAAATCACACTGGAGCTATGACAGACAGCAGCAGAGAAGGGGTGTTAGCAGATTTCCCTCCTAGTCTCTGTAACTGAGTACAGCAATAAGGACAAAATACCTGTCCGAAAGCCAAACATAGCTTTTCTGAGTCTGATCAAAAAAACTATACTGACCCAAAAAAGCATGTGAAGCAAAAATCTATTTCTTTTTTAAGAAAGTTTAAGGCCTCAGAAGTACTGCAGAGCAGCTCTCAGAAACCACTGTCTCCTGTCTTCTACCGGCTCAGAGTGAGGAAGTCACATGGTGTGCTTGCCTTTGAGCTCAAGAAACAGTTTTTGATTGGCCAACAAAGCTCTGTGAGACTTGGAAATCTCACCAAATAGTAGTTCCCAAATAGTAGCCGAATAGCAAACAATTCAGAAAACACATCCGAATATTCGAGAAGCCTACTATTCGTGGTATTCGGAAAATACTATTCGTCCCATGCACAGCCCTACTTTGTATTTGTCCAAGTCATTATTCAAGGCAAAATTCCAGTCTTCTGCATTCAAGATCGAAAGGTGGGCATATGGAGTCAAGACATAGAGAACATTCATAAAAAATTGTGAACTATCTACATTCAGACCATAAATATTCCCAAGGACCACTTCAGTAGGATCTAAAGTCCCCACAAGCACTAATTAATGACCTTCGGGGTCAGGAATTTTATGAGAAAATTGGAAGCAAATATTCTTGGTTAATAAAGTAACTACCCCCTGTGTAGCAGTGTTCCTTGCTTCATACATCTGACCCACTCAATCTGTACAGAACAGGAGTACCTCTGCCTCTGAAATATGAGACTCCTGCAGCATGGCAATTTGTCCTGCTAGCCCTTTTAGATGTTTGAGCATCTGATAGCTCTTCACCTTGTTTCGTGCCCCTCTAACATTCTATGTGATATAATTCAGCCCACTAACCATGTATTAAGTCAGATAATAAATCATAGGCCATCCAGCATAATCCCCCTACATTTTGAACCTTCAAAGCAAGTCATAGTGAATTCCAGAATAATCCCAGCATACCCTCCCATAGGAACAAATGACATAAACATCAGTACTTAGAACATCGGACAAATATCTGAACAATGAAAGTAAAACTGTTACCCCCAATAACCAAGTACCAAGTAGCTTGATCAGGAACAACAGGCTCCTGGTCTCTCAGCTCTGAAGACTGACCTCCTAAAAAGACTGGTTGTGCAGTAGCATTGGCAACAGACACCTCCCCCAGCTACCCGGAGTATCCATACCCGACTTACAGAACAAAGTATTACATCAGTAACAAGTGAAAACAATAAGTCCCCAACAAATTGTGGAGATGAAGGGGGAGGCAAGCCTCACAAAAGCTGTCAAGGAATACACAGAATAGCTTAACAGGGAAAATGAAGCCAGTGCAATCATATGTCCAGCCAGCTGAGAAAAACAGAAACAGGGCAGCGAGCAGCCTCCTCCTCCTTCCACACCAACAAACCTGTATAATAATGGGAAAACTCCACTGATGAATAGAAATGTAATAATTTTAAACAAACGACCCAGTGAATAACATGCAAATATGCAGATAAAGAAATAAAAATAATAATAAAAAGAAAAGCATCAGTTGCATGAATAGTTACACCACATCCCAGTCCACTCGGTATTGACAGGCTGACAAGCTGAAAAGAACAGGTGCTGACTGAGGCTCATTGCAGAAAAAAACAGGCAGCAGGAAGACAAAATACAGTAGATAGCAAGAATGATGCCAAATGAGGAGGGCAGAAAATTGAAGTCCCCTGCACAAAAGTCACAATGACCCCTGCATGAGAAACAAATGAAACAACAGTTCCTAGGGAGAGCCGTTTAATGGCAAGCAGGGTCATAAAGGGGCAGAAGAGCAACTTATTATGCACCCTTCAAGGATACAAGTGAAATCAACAGTACTTTGGTGGACTATAGCAGGGAGCAGGATACCACAAACAGCTGCCAGCTGCAAAAAAAGTCTTAATAACAGATAGAATTGCCAAAGCCATATAGAGCATCAAACACACTGCAAACAGCAACGAGCTGGGCTCTGGGTGCTATAATAACTGCAAAGCTTATGGCAGGGTAATAAACCACACTGTAAAATAATTGGTCACCTAAAATAAAAGCCAGACCACAAAAAGAATTACAGCCAAATAAGCAGCAATAATATTTAATTTACAGTAATTGTACAGGTGAGGCCACACACCTGATGAGTTAGGACAACAGAAATTCAGTGAGGTGGGAAACAAGAGGTGGAAAACAGACTGGAGAACCCCATGGGCAATTTCTGCTTGGCTTCAATGGCTAAATGGTATTGTTTCTGGCCATCTGCAGTGTAGACAATTAAATGGTCAAGATAAACCAGGCAAAACCTAATATCAACGGCATACAGTTTAGACTTAACATCCTGATACTCATTTTGTTTAGCTTGGGCCTATGGGCTTAAATCATTAAAAATAAACAGCCTGCTCCCTTTCTACCAAAGTTTCTTCATCTCTCTAAGCTTAGCCTGATTATGGCTCTTGTCCCAAAAATTGAGAAGGTGAAAGGTTTGTCTCCTGGGTTAGGTATTGGGCGCAGCGCCCAGTGTGCTAATTTGATAACATATGACTGTCCAGTCAGTGATGGGCTTGCAAATTTTTGCATAGCTTCTGCACAAAGAGGATCATATCTGAACCTTCCGCCCATTCCAGTAAATCCAGCCACCATATTATTTTTGGTGACTGCATCCCTCCTACTGTTCAAGCCAATCTTCTAGCTGCTGAAGTTTCCAGCAAAGGCTCACTAGCTCAGGTTCTGATCTCACAGCCTGGTCCTCAAGTGAGATGATATCAGTCCCTGTGTCAGACCTTGATAAGTAATTCCGTCAGGGCTGGCTGTAAAATCAGAAAATCTTCCATCAGAATTTAAATGGCATCCTTTATTATGGCAACATCTGTGGAGAAATGGGTTATGGTGTCCGAGTCCAATGCCTCTGCTAGTGGGACTGGAGATGCCAATATTTTTTCTTTAAAGGCCTGTCCAGCCTCCAAGTTCTTGGACAGGAAGGAGATAAATCATGTTTCTGGGCTTTCATTCTCTGGCAGACAAACAATACCTTGTGCAAATCAAACCTGCTGGGGAAGGAGTGAAACGAGGCTATGTTTATGACTGAGGTGGTGAAGCAAACTAACTCGATGCTGTAAAAATAATGGAATGCCCTAGGGAGCTGAGAAGAGAGCCACCATTAACCTCTGAAGTATCATATGACTCCATACCTTCCTCTTTTTTGACATTACATACTGTTGATCACATACTTCAGGGTGAATATAGGATCACAAGTACCACAATCCCTTTGAAGCCCAGTTTGGTTATTTGAAACACGATTGTTTTCTAGTATCCAATTTTCAAGCCTTATAAGGATTAGTCTGCAATAGATTTAAAGGGCAACACACAAGAGGGAAATTAGGTGATAATTTTTTTGGTACATTTATCACCTCTTTCTTATGCAGGGGTACAATTATTGCTGTTTCCAAGCTAGCTGGTAAAGTAAGTGATGCATTTATTTGATTAAACACCTTAGTAAGAATTTACGTCCACCATCTGGGTTGGCAAGATAAATATCTGCTGCCACATCATCTTCTTCTGTGGCCTTGTTTTGTTTCTGTGCCCTAATTGCATATTTAACTTCTACAGCCATAAATACCCAGTTAGAATCCTCCTGCTAACCTGTATACTCAGTCTCTTTCTTTAAAGCAGGTAAGTTATTAATATTCAGGAGCATCTATTTTTTCATAAAGAATTGATGCCAGACTTTTGTGCTTAAGGTTGCTAACATATTTTTCCTTTTGTTTTCTGTACCAAAAGCAACTACATCCTAGAATGTTCTGGAGTCTTTTTCATCTGCTGCAGACTGCATTTTCAGCCATAGTTTAGTTTGATAATCTCATTTTTGTTTTCTAACAGCAGCCTATACTCCCACCCTGTATGCTAGTCTGTGTTCATAGTCCAGTTATTTTTCCTACTAATCTACCCAAGCAGAAAACCACTCCCTTTTGCTTCCAACATTCTTTATGGTACCATTTATGACCTTTCTTGTCTCCCAGTGAGTTTTTATTTCTATCTTCTCTTTATAGATTGTCTTTTGAAAAAGCAATAACATCATTTTAACACCGAGGAGGCCTACACTGGATGTTATATCACCAAAGCTAATGGAGTTTCCATCTGTTGCAAATATTTCAGGCTTAGAGACAGTAGACTCATAGGTTGGTAGTAACTAATTTTATCAGCAGAGAATGGCCTCCATATAATTATTTTATTATTCCTTATTATCATATTCTGCTTTGCATCTCCTTCTGGTTCATAATTTCCCGTGCTACAGTCTGACAGATACGTAGTTTAATTTTTTTCTCAATTACATTTGATAAAATATTAGAAAAACACACCTCATTATAAAATGAATAATATTAAATATTCATTGAATTAAGAATACATAAATATAATTTTAGGTCAAATTCCAATCATTTAGTATTTAATGGCACTGCCATAAAAGGCCCAGCAAAGATCAGTGAAGCATTTTTAAATAAGTTTGCTGATTACACAGAATATACACAGAGATTTGCTCAAATGCCAAAGGATAATATATTTAGTGGCAAGTCGACTAGTAAGCCACTGAGACCTGCATTCTATTTTTGTATAGTTAAACATAAGCAAGTTTTAAAATTGTGAAATAACATTGTCATACACAAGAGTTCTGGTGAAGATGGTCTGGAACTACGGTTTCTAAAATTATTTTCAGAGTATATCTTTCTACCACTGACTAAGATTTTTAATTTATACCTAATTACTGGTAATCTCCCTTCCCAATAGAAGCAAACCACAATTGTTCCAGCTTTTAAAGGTGGCTAATGGGATTTAGTGGAAAATTATTGTCCTACTTCAGTTTTGCCTACCTTGGGGAAGCTGTTTGAAAAAGTAGTTAATGTCCAACTAACAGAGTACTTGGTTTCTGGCAGTCTCCAGTCTCCCAGGGGCAATGTGAGGAAGTATTTTTTTCATGGAGAGGGTGGTGGATGCATAGAACGGCCTTCCTGAGGAAGTCATGGGGCCAAAAATAGTGGGGAAATTCAAGAATGCATGGAACAGAAGCAATTCTAGTAAAGGATAGGAGGAAGTAGGCTGTTGATTAACTAGGATCTTCAGCTTATCCAATAGGTAGGGAAATGGGCAGACGGGGTGGGCCAAGCAGTCCTTATCTGCTGTCAAATTCTATGTTTCTATGTTTCCCAAGCAGAATGGATTTGGAAAAAATCATGGCACAGGTATGGCCTTGGCAGTGTTCATGGACTACATCAGTAGGGTGGTGGACAAACACATGCTTACTGGTGCAGTATTCATGGACCTGTTATAGGCCTTTGACCTGGTTGATCACCAACTGCTGCTCAGGAGACTGGGGAGCATCGAATTGGTGGGTTCCTCTTTCGAATGGGTTTTGAGTTATTTATCCCAATGTCCTTTCAGGGTGAATAACGGGGGTCCTGTCCCAAGTTGCCCTGATTTAACAGGGTATTCCCCGGGGATCAATAATGGGGCTATTATTGTTCTCATTATTTATAGATACTTTGCCATCTGTACTTACCAACATGCATACTTCAATGCATGCAGATGACATTATTTTGTATGACAGCTCTCCCTTAGTGGATGACCTGAATAGGACTTTGGACATGGACTACTCTATTTTGGAGGATTGGTTGTTAAAATCTAGTTTCTTATTTAACAGTAAGAAGACAAACTGTATGATTTTTGGTTCTAGGCCAAGGACTGCTAAATCATCTGTTCTGAAAATTAGTAATAATTCAGGGGATACTGTTGAACAAGTATGTTGTTTCAAATATCTAGGAATGATTTTGGACCCAAACTTAACTTTCACTTTACATATTAAATCAATTTGTCAACCAGCCAACAATAAGCTTGGTGCATTGTTTAGGTTACAGAATTTGTTGACCTTGCCTGCCAGGACCGCTATTGGTAAAAGTGTTCTTCTGCCAATCTTGAGCTATAATTCTTTTTTGTTTACAAAACCTACCAAAGTGGATCTATCTCTATTGAATACTGCCTTCAACGCAATTTGTGAATGTGTATTAAGATTACCTTATAAAACCATTATTGTACTTTATATAAATTACTGGGCTGGTTACCACCAAAGCTCATCCATGAGTATAATTTGAATTGTTTGACTGACAGGACACTGTGTTTAAAAACTGATTGCCCCCTTTTTAACTTAACTGAGCAAAGAAGAGAAGCCCAACCTTTAAGGTCAAACAACTCTATCTCCTTAGTAGTCCCAAGGGTTTCAAATAATATGGAAGAACGTGCAATATCATTATGTGCTGCTAGAAACTGAAACTGTTTGCCTACTCATTTGCATAATAGTGTTAGTCATAACGTCTTTAGGCAACAGTTTATGACATGTTGTGCCCAGCTTATTTGTAAATGTTTTGTGTAATTTATATTGCTGTATGTCTTCTGTGTATATTTATTGTAAAATCTTTTGGCTATTTAAAAAAAGCCCTGGGTCATATATGAAAACTGGCCTTGACTCATTACATTCACCTAGTCAAGAAAAGTCTAAATAAATAAATAATATGACTGAATTAACAATAAAAACTATAAACAATAACATTTTAAATATTTTGCTTCTTACTAATATGCTACGCTCTATATTTTAATCCTTCCAGATTGTTATTTAGCTTTATCAAACACTGTCAGAAATATATCAGAAATCAACAGTACTGTTATAGTCCCCTTTATGCCAATAGACTACCCAAGACTAGAAGAAACAAAAAGAAGATATAGGTAAGAAAAAGATATCAAGTCAGTTGGATCAACAAATTGACAAGAAAGGGAATAAATGGAGGTTGAGGAGCTGTTGTTTTAGGATGCTGCAATGAGAATTAGTTTAATTTTAATAAGGGGAGGTAGTCACTGTCCCATTCTTCCAAAATACAGAAGTTCTCAACTTTATCATATGAAAATATGCCAATAAAACACAAATCTAGTGTGCTTCATCTAGATAATGAGGGAAATGTGATGGCTACTGCTTTACCTCCATGATCTCTGCTATGAAACCTCCTTAAAAAGAATTTGGCTGCAATTTTAAGAGTTTAGTTCTAATTTATCTACAACTTTAGAATTAAAATCACCAGTGAAGATATCATTGTTTCTGGGTATTCCAATTATATTTAGTCGATATGTTTGTTTTCTAATATTACCATACAGTCCTCCAAATCAAAGCTTGCTGGAGTAGGAGAGGCATATCCTTTTATAGCCACTAATTATTTTTTATGCTTAAAACTAACAGACATAAGTAAAAACAAGGATATCTATTATTTAGTTTCAAGTTATGATAGAACTTGCTATTTGAGAGCAATGTAAGTAAGGTTTTGCTCTGCCATGTTTATATATTTTTTCAGCTTTGACATCACGTGTAAAATCTTCCAGAATGCATATCTTGTTATACAACCAAGTCTCTTTAAAAAGTAGAACATTGTAAAGTTGTACATGTTAAGCCCAGTTTCTGTCCTTTGTTTTTGTGATTAAACCTGCCACATTCTAGTATATTAGATTGATATTTTGCATACTTGCACCATCTAGTCAGTTGTCTCAATGATAGTTGTGTTCTTTGTGCTCAAGGAGTCCTTGCTTTCTGAAGTCTCATCTTCATCATATTCACTTAATCTGTCTTCACTATCTGCATCAGCCCATCTTTCAAAACTATACTGGTTTTAATGTTTAGACGCTTTTGTTTTTTTTTCCTGTGGATCTTCCTTATTTCTCTCCATTACACATACTCACTGTCTTCTTGTAAACTGTGGTGTATCTTAATTTGTTTATCATATTCTGTGACCTTTTCTTTTTTCTTTTTCCTTTTTTTTTTTCCAAACTCAACTACTTCATTCCCCCTTTTTCCCAGCTTGTTTGTGTTAATGAGTTTGATTTATGTTCATTATATTCAAATTCCTTTTTGGAGTGTAATATGAGTTTCCTAATCCCTAAGATTTTTAAAGAGCAGGGTTCCAGTACTCAGTAGGGTACAAAGCATAGCACAAATGTTTGCACTGCACTTTCCAATTTTCCAGGAGTCCCAGGATGGTATATTCAGTAAGGCAATATCTGCCTAAATATAGGGCCTTGTCAGCACAGTGCTATGTCAGGTAGCACCACCCCAACATGGCCCCCAAATTGGCATCAAGGGTTGATAACTCACCGGCCTGGTGGTGTTGAGGGTTAAGGCACTGGATGCCACACCTCACCCCACACCAGTGACCCAGGTTTGGGAATGGACTCAGGCCACTGGGGGTTGGCAGGGGGAGGGAAGGATTTAGCATTCTGTGACTGCTCTCCTTCCTTTGGGGTGGTTGAGGGACATGTGCCATGTTGCAGTGACACCTGGCAGAGGCTAGGTCCTCCACAGACACGGTCATACATGGGAGGAGGAGCATGGTGGATGTCTGCACATATGTGCATTGACGTCACTGCATGACTGGCTCCTCAGTGGGAGAAAAATGGTGGAAAATTCGGTGGGGTGACCTCAGTGGATGATGGCCAGCCCTGCATCCTTGGAGTTGCTTGGCATCTTCACCAGCTCCATACTGCAGGTCCCAATGGATGGGATCTTGTCATTGGCCAGATGAGTGCAATGGGGCATATGGATTCACACACCTGACTGACTCCAGGGGTGTGGGTGCTGATGACCAGGGGTCAAAGGGGAATGCGTTGACCAGGCAGAGGAAAAAATATGGGATAAAAAAATGAGTTGATAGCGCTGAAGTGCTGTCTACAATTTTCAAAAGTAGCCATGCATATTAGCCCATAGGACATGCAAGGCACTAAAGGGCTATTTGCATGCCCATTATGGGTCCATTTGCATGGGTAGTGGAGGCTGGTAGTGTGGCACTGCCTCTCCACTGTCCATGGCACTTCTAGCCATCCCTGGTGCTAGTGGTCTCCTTCAATTACCAGCCCCTCATTGCCAAGTACTATTCATGGAGATAGTGGTCCCCCTTCTCCGATTGCCAGCCCCCCATTGCCAAGAACTATCCATTGTGGTAGTGGTCCACCCCATCTTTGATTGCCTACCCCTTATGTACACAAAGAACATTCCCTGGTGGTAGTGGTCCACCCTCCTGCGGATTGCCAGCCCAGAATTAAAACCAAAAAATGCTGGCATCCAGTAGTCCCCCCGAGGCACCAGGCATCTCCACACTCACCTTATCAGTATCAGTGGTGCTATGGGTGCAAATGGCAACTGACACAGTCCTCCTCACACCTCCATGGTCAGCCACCATATGTCCAGACAGGGAGCATGCCTTTTAGTTATAGGACAGAGTGACACACCCTGTCCTACAAATAAGAGATGTGCTGTCTGCCTGGAAATACTGCAGCCAGCTGAGGATGTGTGAGGAGGGCTGTGCCGGTTGCCATATGCACCCACAACACCCCAGATGCCGATAAGATGAGAAGGTATGTGTGCCCAGTGCCACAAAGGAGGGGCACTTGATACCATTTTTTTTTAAATTCAGGGCTGGCAATCAATGAGGGGAGACCACTACCACCAGGGATTGCACTTTTCAGTAAGGGGCTGGTGATCAGAGGGAGGGGTGACCACTACCACCAGAGATAGCTCTTGGCAATGAGTGGCTGGTGATCAGAGGGTGGGGGAGCACTACCACCGGGTAGTGTTCTTTGTGTACATTAGGAGCTGGTGATCGGAGTGGGGGACCACTACCCCAGGAATTGTTCTTTGTGTACATTATGGGCTGGCAATCAGAGAGGGGGAACCACCACCACCAGGAACTGTACTTTTTAATGTGGGGCTGGTGATCAGAGGGAGGGGAGGACCACTATCACTATCACTATCACTACCACTACCACTATCAGTGAGAGGCTGTTGATGGGAGAGAGGGGATCACTACCATGAGGGATCATTCTTGGCAATGAGGGGCTGGCAATCAGAGGATGAGGGGGACCACTACCACCAGGGATTGCTCTTTGTGTACATTAATAGCTGGCAATTGGAGGGGGGACCTATACCACCAGGAATTGTTTGTAATGTAGGGATTAGTGATGAGGGGTGGCATGGCCTACAGGGGTGGGTATGCTTCCCCAGAGGCCAACTGGCTGGTTGGCTGCAATACCTCTAGCAGCCACTAGAGCTGCATGGAGTAAATGGAGGTTTTCTTCTGAGGTATTTGTTCAACACAAAGGGATGGTGCAAAATCCTTTTCCTCGATGCAAATCCACTGAATATTGGCTTGCACTAATATTCCTGTCCCTGCCCTACCATTGGCATACCCCCTTTTTGGTTGACACAGGTACTACCCCAGTTTGCTGGTGCAACGGAGCCTTTTCAGTATTGGGCAACAGCGCAAAACAAGGTTTGTGTGGGCAAACACCTGTTAGTTCCCTCGCAAACTTTTGAATATTGGGCCCCAGGTGTTTACTTCTAATAAATAGGCAATTGACTACTTAATTTACTGTATTTTGATGTGTTATTAAATACTGTCTACTTTCATAATAAAATATTTGTTAGTGAAGTGAAACAAGTGGATTTAATCTTTGCTTTTCATGCTGCTAACAAAAAATAATTCTATAGAATTCTGGAACTGTGATGTGAGAAACTGCCAGCTACTTAGAAGTCCAATGTATTTCAGTGGGAAACTAAATACATTTTTCTATCTTTTTTTTTTTTTTAAAGAAATACTTCTTTCAGCAACAAACATTAAGATTAATGTGCTTGTTCTATTCTGGTTCCTCTGTATGATTTTACAATTTTTGAAAACAATAATTGGCTTTTCTTTTCTTCTTCCCAAGTAAAATCTGATTATGAAGAAAATGTCACCTGATAAATTATAACAGAAGATCACAAATTACCAATAATCACAAATTTTGTATTAAATATATCATGCCCCATATTCAGAACCATCTGGCTACACGTGCACATGGGGGCACCATGCAAAAATATAGGATCCATTGGCTCTGGTGCCATATGCAACCCAAACTGATCATGCTGTTCATTTGAATATTGGGCCATGGTAGCAGGGTGCACAGCCACCAGTTGTCATGCTTTGTGCCATACTACTTAGGCACCAGACTGAAGACCACCCATCAGGGTAAAACATAGCATACACTGGTTAACACCATGACCCCATGGGTGATATTCAGACCAAACATGCAGATGAGCCCATCAGACATGAATAGCAGTAGTGGACCATTTGCATGCCCATTATGGGCTCATCTGCATGCTACCACAGCAGCCATATGAGCTGGGCCTGGTTCCCCCTTCCCAGCACCAATCCACACCCATATTAAAAACAAGTAACCCTGATGGTCCAGCAGTTCCCTCCCCAGCTCCGATCCTCTTTTGTATGATGAAAGAAATGTTTGGTGTTCCAGCAGTTCCCTCCCCAGCCCCAATCTCCATTTGTATAGTGAAACAAATTGTTGGTGTCCTAGTGGTGCTCTACCCAGCCCTGATCCCTGTCCATGTTAAAAACAAGTAACATTGGTGGTCCAGTGGTTCCCCCCTCCCTAACCCCAACCTGCTCAAATCTGACAATCCCTGTCCTGGGGGTCTAGTGGACCCTCCACCCAGGCAGGTAGAGCCCTACCACCTCAGTTCCCCCCAACTGAACACTGAGACCTGGTGACCAGTGTCATGAACCCACTCCTGAGGGTCAGGTCTACTGAGCTCAGTGCCCACCCCTAAGTGCAATCCATGACAGGTGGGGAAACAGGATTACCCTCCTTGAGTCCTTTCAGAATGCTTACTGAGGTCACGACTGACCTGCCATGAGTACCCAGGGCATCCCTCTAAACTCTGGATAAGGGTGCAATACCAGTCTTGATTCTTGTAGCCAAATATGAACCTTTCTTGGTTGTTACACAAATGAGGAAGATCCAGGCATCACACTCTCTTCGAGGAAGCATTGTGCTCCTGATTTCATCTTCTCCAACAGGACATGCAACAATCTGGTTCAAAATCCCTACAAACTCTTCCTTGAGACTTTGGTATTTCACCTTTTTCTACCCAGATGCCCCTTACAGACCCTTGCTCGATTGGTTGCTTATGGCGGCACCCCTTAGCAATAACGATTTGTCATAGATTAATCAATAACTGTCCCACAATTCAAGCACAATTTAGAAAAATCTTGCTTAGGCATGTTTCTTAAAAACAAATGTTTTTACTAAAATACTTAAATAATAATCATAGTTACAACTAAAAGAAACACTAATTTGGTCACAGAATAACAGAAATAAAAGTGGAATAATATACATGAAAAACACACTATTACTTCTATCTAAAGTCTACCTAAAATCCGTAGTGAATTGAAGTAAAAAGAAAGCAAATAAAAGATTCAGTTTCTGTTGTACTGGCATTCTTGTTGCTGGTATTCTAAGGAGAAGAGTGTCCCTTGCAGAAGCTCAGCAAAAATGAGAATTTGCTCTGTGTCAGCTCCTTAAATAGCTGGAGGAAACCTGAAGAAAAATAAGTGACAAATCCCAAAAGGGCTTTCTCTTTTAGGCCAGTAGATGTCACTCTTATGCTTTCCCAACAATACAATTTTCTAGCTACCTTGTGATGACATACTTCCCTGACAAATCTGACATCTGTAAGAGAATTCACACAGGTCTGCCAGAAAGGATGTTCCTTGTCCACTCACCTCACAAGATGCAACACACCATAACAGTTTTCAGGAATCACAGCGTCCTGCCTCTGAAGTGCATGGTTTATGACTAGGCTTAGCAGTTTTCAATTTTTATTTTTAACAAAAATCGATTATTAAAATTGATGTTTATTTTCTGGTTTATTTTTGATAAATATCTATCTTTATTCTTAAAAACAGCTGGTAAATAGGCAACATGCAATCTAATTAATCAGTACAGTGACACAGACAAGTAGACATGGAGACACACAGAGTTATACAGAGACAAATACTAGATGCGCTCATCCCCTCAAAGTGCAATTGATGCTGGATTCAGCTGTGCAATTTTTTAATGTCTGTGTCATTAAAGGCATCAAAACTTCCTGTTATGTCCTTGTTGTGGTACAATATGTCTAGCAGCCCTAGTCTCTCCTCTGAAAGGCACATTCTAAGTTTATCTTGCACTTTCCTGTAGAGACTAAATGAGCACACTACGGCAGTAGATTTAACTGGCATAGCCAGTACCCTCAATGCAACACTGGACAATACAGGAAGGTTTAGCATCTCACTCTTTCAGTACTCCATCGGAGCGATCATGCGGTCAGAGGGAACATACAATTTCATATATTAATAAAAGTCCCACTCAAAGTCTTCTTTTTTCATTGAAAAGTGTTGATTATGGCACCATACTTTGATACATCAGTAGAGAGCTATTTTTTAACAAACGGGTCAAAAATCTGGCAATTGTCAACAAAAAACCAGCACCGTAAAGGCATTCAGGGACATTTCATGTCAGTATTGCACTTAGCTTTAAATTAAAATTTCTTGAAAAAGACTGCATTGCTGCAGACAGGGACTGCCTTTTAGATCACATTGACTTTAAACCAACATCTTTTAATGACGTTTTTACATCACTTCCCATGCTTAGATCAAAGTTCAGTAGTCTCTCAATTTTGTATATCAGAGGTTCTTTTGTTTTCATTTGGACATGTATCATATGGATTTTACTAAGAAAACTGCACAAAAATGTAACCTTGTAGTAAAGTTCTCTTTGACTAGAATCATCCGTTACAAGTCTCCGTAATTTGGAGGCTTTTTTAGACTGATGCTCTACCTCTTCATTAATTAAGTCACACATACTATCCCATTGTGCATGAATGTACTGCACTGCTTCTAACCAAGAAAACCACTGGCAAGGCACAACTCTGGGGGTTGGGGAAGTTTTGTACTGGATAGTGGAACACCATTGTTTCCACACATTTTAAGAAACTCTATCATCTGTTTATTTGCACTTTTAAATAGAACTGGAAAGTGAACCACAATTTCATTAACATCACAAAATTCTTTGGTTTTAATAGCATGGTAGATAGCAATATGTAATAAATATGTGATGCATGGTATGTGCAGCAAATGGGGGTAAATGTCGCTAAGGTCTTTAATCATTCTCTGTACATACATTGCTGAATCAGTGTTTATTGGGATACAGTCTGACCAAGACAAGGAATAGTCTCTCATCATGCCATGGAGTTAATCAGAGGTTACACCCGCATTGCACTGCATAACAACTGTAGACTTCAGTAGCAGACAGTTTATGGCTCTATTTTTAGATGAGTAAAAAACTCCCAAAACATTATTTGCAGGTAGACCTGCCAACTTAGGTGTTTCATCAACAACAATACAGAATTGCTCACCAGTTAGCAGCTCATTTATTTTCAATTTGTGGTGCGTGAAGACCTCTGGAATATATTTCTCCTCCAGCTGATGTCTTTTTGGACATGTTCTTGCAGCAGGTGCATATTTTCCTAGAACACACATTAGATAGCTGGAACCCTGGACAGCGTTCATCGGAATTGCTTCAAAACATAAGGCCTGAACAAGATCATGTGTGAAGTCAGCAGCTTCTTCTTTGTTCTGCCTCATGCACCCCATAAAGAATTCCATTGAGGGCTGCAAGATAATGTCCTGACTTTGCTTTAGTCTCAGGTGAGTCTTGCTGTTAAGATGCTCAGAAATGCGGTTTGCTTGATCCGGTACTTCAGTTTTACAAATCTTGCATCATAAAATGTCAACGCTTTCCCATTACCAATCTTTTTTACATTTTTTAATTCTAGTTCTGGGAATTCTGAGCAATATTCATCTGCACATTTCCTTTTTTTGACCTATGCTGTGTGGTTGTGTAGCTAGATCTGTGGTCTAATTTAAGGATTACAAATTCAATTAACAGCTCAGAAGCTGACAGGGGCAACCACACAGGTATGCTGCTATCACAAATTAGGTGTTAATGGACTAGATGGTCACAAGCTGAAGTACAGAGAGGCATGGCAATTTGCAATTTTAATCACCTGCTGATCAATACGTTATAGTGATACGAGTACTGCAAGAGGTAAACTCATTTCTGTGTAAATCTACGATTTAGAATATCCTTTGAAATTGACTAAGTCATCCGTCTCTATGTAAATCCATGGAAACCAATTTAAATCACAAACTGCCAAGCCTATTTATGACAGATAAATGGATTTTGGCATATCTCTGTTAAGGGACCTGGAAATGCAACCTTAGTTTCCTGCAAGCAGCTGCCCCTCAGGTTAGACGAAGGTAAAATAGTTTTAAAAGAAATCATGTCTCTCTCTCCATGTGCCCTTTGTATTAACACTGGCATTCTTGTGGCATGTAAAATCAAATCAAATCAAATCATCTTTATTTATAAAGCACCTTTCAAAACCAAGGCGCTGTACAGTGATTCACATAAATATATAAGTTAAAATAATAAATTAAAAACTATAACTAGGATAAGCTAGACCAAATAAATATGTGTTTAAATCATTTTTAAATTTCTTGATGGTTGGGCAATCTCTCAACCAATGAGGTAGAGAATTCCACAGGGTTGGTGCAGAAAAGGCAAAAGCACAAAATCCAGATGTTTTTAATTGAACCCTGGGAATCTCCAGCAATCCCTCGTTGGTGGAGCGGAGATAATGGAGGGGGCAATAGGGTACCAGGAGATCTTTCAGGTAGCCGGGTCCCTGATCATGTAGGGCTTTAAAGGTTAGTAACCCAACCTTATAGATAATCCGCCACCTAACAGGCAGCCAGTGCAGTTCGTGGAGCACAGGCGTAATATGACTGGATCTAGAGATCCCAGTCAAAAGCCTTGCAGCCGCATTCTGCACCAACTGCAGGTGATGGATATCAACCCCAGATAGCCCTAGGTACAGGGAATTACAGTAGTCAAGATGGGTAGTGATAAAGGCATGGACCAACGTTGGCAGATCGCCCGGTGGGACCAGGTGTTTAATCCAGGCGATATTCCTCAGATGAAAAAAAGAGGATTTGACCACAGCTGACACCCGAGATTTTAAGGTCAAGCCATTGTCAAAACTAACGCCCAGATTTCGCACTTGATCGGAGGTAGTGAGCGACATACCACCGAGCAATAAGCCTGGCAGTTGGCCAGCCCCCAAACCCATCACCGGGTGACCCGGATCCACTACCAACACCTCAGTCTTATCTGGATTCAGTCTCAACCAGCTAGAACTCATCCATAATCTGATCTCAGTAAGGCAATTGTCTAGCTTTGAGAGAGCACCATCTTGCCTGGGCGGAAAGGACAGATACAGCTGAGCATCATCTGCATAACAGTGAAAACCCAAGCTGTATTGCCTGATGATATCTCCTAAAGGCAGCATATACACTGCAAACAACATGGGCGCTAAGATGGAACCCTGCAGTACCCCACATGGCAGGGAGTGAGCACCAGAGGAATAAATTCCGGTGGTAACCCTCTGAAACCTGTCTGTGAGGTAAGATTGAAACCATTTGAGGACTGTTCCAGACAGTCCACAATAAATCCGCAGGCGCTCCAACAGCACACCATGGTCTACAGTGTCAAATGCCACAGAGAGATCGAGAAGGACCAGATTGGTACATGCCTTTCAATCTCTAGCCATTAGGAGGTCATTTAAAACCCAGACAAGGGCAGTCTCCGTGCTATGCTTCTTCCTGAAACCAGATTGGAGAGTATCAAAGACATTGTGAGTTGTAAGATGATCATCCAGTTGTAACGCAACCTCCTTATCAATAACCTTCCCAGCAAAAGGAATGTTAGAGATAGGCTGGTAGTTAGCTAGACAGTCTGGATCCAGGGATATGTATCCAATATGTACATATACACATACACCGAATCACAAAAAAAAAAATATATAAAATAATTATATCTGCAAATAATGACTGACAGTTGGCTAGCTCGCACCATCCCTCCCTCCTACACTGAATTTGTGGGAACATGTCCCCTAATGAATGGTAAGATTTCCAAAAATTCTGTTGCTGTTCTAACTGGTGAGATAGCCCATCTGCATTGGCATTGATTGATCTGACCCTGTGGATAATGGTTATATCGTAGGCCTGTAGGACAATTCTCCACCTTAAGAGACAACCATTCGTTTTACCCATCTGATTTAGCCACATCAGGGTGTTATAATCAGCCTGTACCTCAAAGTGCCTCCCACAGAGGCACAGCTCTAATTTCTTCAGGGCCCATACCAGCACAAAGCATTCCTTTTCAATTGTGGAATATGCCTGCTTCTGGGGAAGTAATTGTTTGCTAAGGTACACTATTGGGTAATCTTTTCCCTGATTAGAGGTCTGACTGAGGACTACTCCAATCCCCACATCTGAGGCATCTGTCTGGACTACACATGGCTTACTGTAATCTGGACTAGTCAAAACAGGGGCACTGCAAAGTGCCTCAGTTAGCCATATGAAGACTCGTTCAGAAGCTGACTCCCACTTTACCTTTTTGGGCATTCTTTTCTTCAGTAGGCCAGATAAGGGAGCTGCCAGGGTACTGTAATTTGGTACAAACTTTCAATAGTACTAGGCATTCCCTAAAAAGCTCCTAACCTGCTTTTGGGTTTCAGGCCTGGGACACACCTCTATCATCTCAGTCTTGGCTTGATTTGGATGAAGCTGCCTGTCCCACTGTATGGCCTTGGTATGTCACTTCAGTCATAGTCATCTGGCACTTTTCAGTCTTAATAGTGAGCCCTGCCCTCTGTATCCTGCTCAATACTTTCTTCAGGTGGGACAGGTGTTCCTTCCAACTGGTACTGAAGATGGCAATATCATCCAGATATGCCACTGCATACTCTTCAGTACCATGTAACACCTGGTTGTTCAATTTTTGGAAGGTGGAAGGGGTGTTCTTCATTCCAAAAGGCATTACCCTGAATTCAAATAACCCTATTGGAGTGATGAAGGCTGATCTCTCTCTCTCAAGTTCTGGCATTTAATGCCACCTAGTAATACCCTTTCATCAAGTCAATTGTAATAAGGTATATTGCCCCTCCCAACTTGTCCAGTAGTTCATCTGTCCTTGTCATTGGGTGAGCATCAGACTTTGTGACAGTGTTGAGTCCACGATAGTCCACACAAAAATGAGTAGAGCCATCCAGCTTGGAAATTAGGACTACGGGTGAGACCCAGGGACTGTTTGATTTCTGGATTACCCCTAAATCCAGCATTCCCTCCACCTCCCTCCTTATGTCCTTTAGGATGGCATCAGACACCCGGCAGGCTGTCCATCATATGGGCACTTATGTCCCTGTGTCTACATCATGTTTCTCTAAGGTCTTCATCCTGTCTTGGCCATAAACAATGGGGCAAAGTCCTCTAAAACCTCCCTCACTTCCTGGGTCTGTTCTGGGGTCAACTGGGGTGACAGTTTGATTTCCTCCACAGATGACTCCTGCTTGCTTTCCTCCAACAAGTACGGTAGGGAGTCTTCTCCTCCCCAGGGCAACACACTGCAAATACCATGTCAGCCCTATTTGCATATGGCTTCATTATGTTGACATGGTACATCCTATGGGTATGTCTCCTGTCAGACAGTTCTATAATATAGTTCATGTTATTTACCTGTCGGGCTACCATATATGATCCTGTCCACTCAACCTGCAGCTTGTCTTTCTGGATCGAGATTAGGACCATGACTTTCTGATCTACACTGTATGAGCGAGCTCTGGCTCCGTGGTCATACCAGACCTTTTGCTTCTGTTGGGAAGCTGATAGGTTGCTGTGGGCCACCCCATTAAATTCCTTCAGCTTCTCCCTAAACTTCAGGACATACTCCATGATGGGAGTTCCCTGGGTGGCATGCTTGTACTTCCAGTCTTGCTGGATCAAGTCTAGGGTCCTCCACACCCTATGTCCATATAAGAGTTTGAAGGGGGAAAACCCAGTCGACTCCTGGGGCACCTCCCTGCATGTGGACAACAGGTGAGGAAGGTGTTTCTTCTAGTCGCTCCCATAATGTTTGGCAAATGTTTGCAGCATTGATTTTAGGGTACCATTAAACCTTTCTATGAGCCCATAGGCTTCTGAGTGGTAAGGTGTCATGCATCTCTGCACCACCCCACACTTCTCCCACAAACACTTCATCAGGTCTGATAAGATGGTACCCTCTTGATCAGTGATAACCTCCTGTGGAACCCTGACATGGGAGAAAATCCCTAGCATTGTGTCGTCTACTTTGTCTATCTTAAGTGAGGAGAGGGCAACCACCACTGGGCATCAGATGGTGTAATCTTCCACCATCAGGATACACTTCTTCCTGGAGGAACTTGGAGTACTCAAAGTTCCCACAATATCCATTCCTACCCTCTGGAATGGTGCCTTCACAATGGACAAGGGAATTAGGGAGGCTTCAGTGTAACTTCCTGCCTTCCCTATTTGTTGGCACAGGTGACAAGACCTGCAATATTCCTTCACCTGCTGGGGTGAAGTTGGGCCAATAGAAACTCTGGGCCAATCACTGTGTGGTGCATGCGATTTCCAGATGTCCAGACATGGAGATGTCATGAGTGACCTTGAGAAATCATTCATGATACCCCTGGGGCATGACAAGCTGCCTGCACATCACCCCTCCCTCTGTCCTCATGTCCTCAGTATACAACAGTCCATTGTCCCAAGATTCCCTATGTCTCACGTCACTTTCCTGTGTCCCATCAGATTCTGCACAAGCCCTCAGCCTCTCCAGACTAGGGTCAGCTCTCTGAGCAGCTGCAAAATCTTCACATTTTCTCAAGGCATGGGACATGTCCCCTTCAGTTCCTAAACTGGAGTCCATAGCTCTAGCATCAGGGCATTCAGGGCCAGTGCCATCCCTAACCTTCAGACCATTTGTTAGCACTCCATCCTCAATGTAACCTTCTGTAGCTGTTTTGTGAACTGCTACTTGGGAAGTCTTACCTCTCTTTCACTACTCTCCATTTCAGGAGACACAAGCTGGGGAACCAGCCTTCCATTGTTTTCCACAGGGGCGTCTATGGGGTCCAGGGAACTACAAGTGGCCTTTGCGGTCTGACTGTGGGTAACTGCACACACCATCCCCTTCTGGAGATTGTTTCCTATAATCACATCCAAGGCAAGGCTGTCTGCTGCAGCCACTTTTTGCACCCTCTCTCCTGTCTCACCCCAGTTCAGGTGGACACTAGATAGTGGCAGAGTTTTCTCCTCCCCAGTGAATCTCCTTACTGTTACAAATTGATTAATTATATGCAGCTCAGACCCAACGAAATCCCTTTTTTCTCTAAGGTTAGAGATACCATCGTGTTCCTTAACCCAAGGTTTGCACCCCATTTACAGTAACCGGGTGTATGTGCTCCCTCATGTTTATAGGCATGCTTTCAGGGATACACAATGCACCCAACTCTTTTTGAGCACCACCTTGTCCACCTCGTGCCTTTTTAGGACACTATCTAGCAAGATGCCCTGGCTGTTTACAAAACCAATGGCCATCATTTCTTTTATCTGTGAAATCTTTTTTTGTAGCCCGGGGCTCCCCCCTTTCTGCAGAGGCTGTGAGGGTTTTAGCTGCCCTGAAGGCACGCATCTCCCTTTCAGCCCTGCTACATCCTCTCCATTTCCTTTCAGAGCAGGCCTGTTCCTGGCATAGTGATCCAAGAGCTCAGCAGCCTGCTGTGCTGTTTTCGGATCTTGGTTCTCTAGCCAGGTTTTTAGCTCTGCTGGGCAAGCCCAAAAGAACTGCTCTATCAACATAACCTCCTCAATTTTTTCCACAGAATTTGCTTCTACTTCCTCCCAGCAACATTTCAAAAACTGACGATGCTTCGTGGCGAGTTCCTCATAGCTCATATCAGGCTTCTCCAGAGCTTACAGAACTTAATCCTGTATGCTTCAGGAGTTAGTTCATACTTTTTAAGTAAAGCAATTTTAAGTTTCTCATAATCTTGGCTATCATGATTGTCGATTTTACCTAGTGCCTCACGCCCTTTACCAGTAAGAAGCAGGGATAGCTGGAAGCTCCAGGACTCCCTAAGTATTCTGGCTTGGATACAGACCTTTTGAAACAAATTTAAAAATGCATCCATATCCTCCCCCTTTTTAAATTCCACTGTTACTTGGGAACTTAATTTATATGCCGATGCTGGAGTTTCAGATCTATCCCTGTCACTTACCTCCTCTGGTGTTGGTCATTGGCATCTTAGCATCTCCAGTTTGAATTCTCTCTGGTGCTCTTTTTTCTTTCTCTGAGCCTCTCTCTCTCTGCAGCCATTTTTCCTTTTTCTTAGCCTCTCTCTGGCACTGTCTTTCTTGCAATTCCATCTTGAACTTCCTCTACTCAAATTCCAGTTCCAATTTCCTCAACTCCAGCTGCAGCCTGATCTCTTCTGGCTCCAGCTTTGTAGTGGCCTTCCCCTGGTGCTGTGACCCTGGGGTCTCTCTGGTCTTGCTGTCCTCCTCCATAGGATTGGACTCTATGACATCCCTTGGCACTCCCATGCCCAAGGTCTGGTCCCTTTCAGTCACCTGTTGTGAACTGAGGGTCGAGGCAACTGATTGCTCATCAGCTGCCACAAGGGCCTCCATGAGGTGCTTTCTGGTTTGCCCCTCATACTGGACCCCTCTTTCCTGACACAACTGCTTTAGGTAGTCTGCAGAGTATTCACTGTAGATGGAAGCCATCTTCTTCCCTAACTACTGCTACACTACCTTACACCCAGAAGAAAAAAATCAGGTAGGGAACTTTATACTGTGACCAAATTATTTTTTTTTCAAATCTCTGCCTTGATTGTGTGTGGACTGTTTTCAGTTTATCAGTCTGATACACTGAGCTCGAATCCAACTGTTATGCCTGTGCCATTAGTATCTCTCGAATTACAACACTATGCAACCAGGTCTGTCGGATCCCACCACAGCATACCAAATCTGTCATGAACCCACTCCTGAGGATCAGTTCCACTGAGCTCACAGTGCCCACCCGAAGTTCAATCTGTGATGGGGGAACAGGGATACCCCCTGCAAGTCCTTTTAGAATGCTTGCCATGATCATGACTGAACACCTGCCACGAGGACCCAAGCTGTCCCTCTAAACTCTGGATAAGAACACAATACCAGTCTCGAGTCTTGTAGCCAGATATGAACCCTTCTAAGTTGTTACACAAATGGGGAGGATCCAGGCATCACACTCTCATTGGGGTAGCAGTGTGCTCCTGATTTCATTTTCTTCAACAGGACATGCAACAGCCTGGTTCAAAATCTCTACAAACTCTTCCTTGAGACTTTGGGATTTCCCCTATCTCTACCCAGATGCCTCTTACAGATCCTTGCTTGATTGATTGCTTATGACAGCTCCCATTAGCAATAATAGTTTGCCATAGATTAATTAATGACTGTCCCACAATTCCCACTCAATTTAAAAAAATCTCACTCAGGCAGTTTTTTTTTAAAAACAAATGTTTTTACTAAAATACTTAAATAATAATCATACAGTTACAACTAAAAGAAGCACTAATTTGGTCACAGAATAACAGAAATAAAAGTGGAAAAATATACATGAAAAACACACTATAATTGTTATCTAAACTCTACCTTAAGTCCACTGTGAATTGAAGTCCAAAGAAAGTAAATGAAAGATTCAGATTCCTTTGTACTGGCAGTCTTGAGTCTTGTATTGTCAGGAGAAGAGCACCCCTTGTAGATGCTCAGCAAAAATGAGAGAGTTTGTTCTGTCAGCTCCTTAAATAGTGGAGGAAGCCTTAAGAGAAAGAACTGTCTAATCCCAAAGGGGCATTCTCTTTTAGGTCAGTAGATGTCAATCTTGTGCTTTCTCCACAACACAATTTTCTAGCTACCTTGTGATCTCATACTTCCCTGACAATTATGACACCTGTAAGAGAATTCCTACAGGTCTGCCAGAAAGGATGTTCCTGGTCCTCTCACTGCATAAGATGCAACATACCATAAAAGTTTCCAGGAATCATAGCATCCTGCCTCTGAAGTGCATGGTTTATGACAGGTAAATAGATTTTGGCATATCTCTGTTAAGGGACCTGGAAATGCAACCTTAGCTTCTTGGCAAGCAGCTGCCCCTCAGGTCAGAGGAAGGTCAAACATTTTTAAAAGAAATCCAGTTACTCTCTCCATGTGCCCCTTGCATTAACACTGGCATTATTGTGGCATGTACATATACACAGAATCACATAATATATATATATAGCAGAATTATACCTGCAAATAATGACTAGTAGTTGACTAGCTAACCACAACTGGTACAGCCCTCTGCTCACTTCCACAGTTAGATGCATGCCAAGCTCTTCTGTCATGCGTACTGTACAGTCTTGTACAGTACATGTGCTAGGAGAGCTCAGTCTGAGGCCAGCCATGGAGGTGAGCGAAGGGCTGTACTAGTTGCCAGCTCTTGGTGCTGGATCAGGGAGGCAGTGGGGTGGTAGTGCACTACTTGCCAGGGGGTCTACTAGATTACCAGGGACAGAATTTGTCATATACAGACAGGTCGGTGTTATGGAGGGGGAACCACTGGACCACCAGGATTACTTTTTTTAAATTTAATAAACTTTATTAAGTTTTTATAAGAATACAAACAACCATACACAAAAACACTCTGAAAAGGTTATTTTTTTAACATGGATGGGAATCAGGGCTGGGGAGAGACTGCTGGACCACCAATGTTACTTGTTTTTAACATGGGCAGGGATCGGGGCTGGAGAGAGATTGCTGGACCACCAGGGATACTGTGTTTCTTTAACATGGAGGGAGACCAGTGCTGAGGAGGGAACCACTGGACCACTAACAATTTCTTCCACTATACAGATGGGGATCAGGCTGAAGTGGGACCACTGGATCACCAGGGTACCCAGTCCTTGACAGTGCAAGGAGGGTGTGTGGGGCACCCATCCCCTCTGCACACTGTTAAGGGCTGGGTTTCAGAAACATTAAACTGCACTGCACTTTGTGGGCATTTAGTGATTCTGAAAACGTTCCAGTATTATGCTGTGCTGCGTATGCATGGGGATCCCTTATGTCAGTTGCACACTGTGCTTAGGTGTCCTTTGAATATGGCCACACCCTGAATGGACAGCACTATTCCTGGATAACGTATCACAGTCCCAGTTTGTGCCATGCTAACCTTTTGAAAATGGAGGCCATCATATTTTGGTGGCAGAAAGTGTTATTTCTCAAAAAAAATCTGATAACAGATTTGAAGTTTCCCTTTGAATACACTGCCAGCCTTGCTGGTAAAGAATTTCTACTTCATAATACAAGGATTCCATTGAGTTCTTTTTTGCTAGCAGTTGGCAAAATATAAATGAAATAATGAAAAGAAAAGAACCAAAGCAAATTCAATTATTGCAGAGGCATATAAATGCCCCAGATCATCATTCTTTAAGATATACATCCTTACTAAGCACTTGTACATTATTTGTTCTATATCAGTAAACTGTGATTACGTCTGTCCATCTGAGTTTTTGGCCCAATATCCCCTTAGAGAGGTTGTCTAGCATGACCTTTCAGGTTAAGTCATTTTAATTTTTTTACCTTTGGCACACCTGTAACATAGATATTGGCAAAATTCGCCCTTATTCGATTTTGTCTTCCTTTCTCCTTATGCTACTTTTTAATCTAGCCTTTAACATACTCTGCTCTGAGTCTTCTGAGTCACTGCTAGAACTTGATAACTTTCTTTATTTCTTAACCTTATCAGACTTTTTTACTACCATGTCTTTGCCTTTGAATGTCTCTTTCTCATTTGATCTTTTCCTTTTTGTTCCACTTCATATTTAGTTCTCTTTTTCCTTAGAAGTTTTATTCTTTTGGTTACTTTCACCTTATCTTTGTTCATTTGTTTTACTGTCCTCTGTATTTCTTCTTCATCTCTGCTTGCAGTCTTTCAGTAATATGTCTAATAACTTGCTTGTTTGTATTTGCTTTATTAGCTCCATCCTGTCTTGCCTTTGTTGAATATTTTGTTTCTCTGTCTTCATTTTACTTGATTTTATCACCTAAAGGTAGCAGTAATAGGGACACCATTTTGGTTAAGTAAATCATTACCTCTGCTGATCACTGTTTTAAATTCATGTAGGTCCACCTGCAAAAGGTTAACTTCAACATCATTATTGTGATGTTGTCTTCTTTCCTTAGGGACTATGCCTTCATCCTCTCTATACTCAGTTGCTTCTGACTGATGTAGGTTATTTGATTTATTCCCAGTGCATAAAGTGTGCAGAAAAACCTGTTGAGTCTCTATGGGTCATAATTATAAAAATATGCATGAACTACTACCGTGGAAGTCCATTTTTTTTCCTTCATAGTATGGAGTTTTCCTATCATTATTATCCAGTTTTTTCAATACTAAGTCCACAAAACATGAAGATACTGTAGGAAATTGAGAGACAAAGGAACTAAGGGTCATACTGCCCTCCTGAAGTAATGGTAAGGGAAACAATCAAGTAGTAAGGGCCCTGCTTTGAGATAATGTGAGATCCCCATCAGATTTTTTTTCTGATGGGTCTGAGGCACTTCCAGACCTGGTCTACATTAAGCCCTGTTTATTCCACAGGTTAGGTATGTCAGGAAGACACACAGAAGGCTCCTGTCATTTATTAATTCTGGATTTATATAATATTGATTAGCTGTTGCTCACTAAATAGATTTCAGTTAACACTGCATGAGACAGATTTTGTTTATATTTTAGAAGATATAATAGACATTGATTAATTTAATCTTAATTTCAGGAGTACACACTTTCATTAATTTTAAACAAGTATGCAAATGATAATTCATATATTGAGCAATTCATGCTGACCAATATATGCTAAAAAAAGAGATGTATTACAGAGCACTGGGGATGTATAGTAGAACTTTTCAGACAGTTTTCCAGTGATCCTGTTTGTCAGCGATTTGGTGGCAATGGTGAGATTCAGTATTGGTTCTCCAGGTTTATAGAACCACCAACACCTCAAAAGGAACTTTCTAAATTATAATATTTGGAAACAAAGCAGCTTATATTTATCAGCTCAGTATTTCTGATCCCCATTACTTATTACTGAGGTAATTTACTTCAAACACAGGATAGTTGCTTCTTAAGGATTCATCAGCTCCTACTGCTTCTTCCCAACATGATGTCATAATACTCTACTTGTGACATCATAATTATTCCCACAACAACAGACTGTGATGTCACAACAGGGCATTATAATTTCAAGTAGGGAACAAGTTATGGAGACAGATAAACTCTAAGGGATATATATCTAGTTTTTGTGGGAATTTTCTCAGTAGCAAATAATGGAGAGGAGAAATCTATACAAGGTATATAAAATACAAGCTGACATGTGTCTAAATATTGTATTTTCCAAAGTTTTCCCTAAGGCATCAGCTGCTCTTTAAAGATCTAAGCATTAACCAGTAGTATACACTGCATATTCTTTGAATAATTATTTGTAAAAATAAGAAAGTGCTGATCTGGTACCTAGTCATAACAGTAAGTTTTGCATTTTTATAGTGCGTACAGCACCATCACTGCAGAAACAACAGTAGCAATTACAGTACATTAGTTGGAAGTAATATCTTTTCCAGGTATCAGACATGTTAAAACATTTGGTTTAATTAACTGTTTCACTATATGTAAGACAATATGCTACTGCACATATTTCCCAATTCAGTGGCCAGCATAAAGATGGAAAATGATAGCTAGATGATTCTGAGTATGATCCAGAGACTGTGGCTCCATATGTGCTGTGCTTGCCTCTGAGGATGGAAGATCAGAAAGTTGTTGGTACTAGCTCCATACCAGCAACATGTGCTAATATCCAATACTGAAAGTTTAGTGCAACACTAGAGAGTGCTGCACTTCTTAAGTGTCATCCTTTGGATGAGACATTATACTGTGGTCCTTTATGCCTGTCTCTGGTGCTTGTCCAGTTGAACTTAAACATCCCATGACACTTTTGTAAGAGTAGAAGATTGTCCCTGGTGTCCTGGCCAACATTCCCCCTGTCAACAAAACAGGTTCATGTAATCATACCCAGAGTACACCTGTTAATGAGCTGTCACCTTTCAGTGTACCATTTCTGGTCAAAAATTACAAATAAATAAACACATTAGCAAACATTCACTGTGACTTTTCTTCAGGCTAACTGCCGTCTCAGTCATGGATGTCCCATTACCACAGCACTGACTCAGGATCTGAGAAGTTTTAACAGAGTGGGGTGACTTTCCTACTGTAATTCTTCTAAATGTGAAGCGCCATTCCACAGTTTCTCCTTGACACCAGAACAGTGAAATGACATGCTGTGATTGAATCACCATAGGTTTTTCTTGCCCCATTAACTTAAATTACACAAAATAACAAAAACTAATATAAACTGAATTCCAGGAATAAAATTCTACCATGGGCTTTGTGACTTTTCATTAACCACTTGAACATCAACTTTTCTTGATGGAATTATTTTTCTGTAATTCCATTTTGCACATATATTTGTATGAATGTATATGTATATTCTATTCTATTCTATTCTATTCTGTTGTATTCTACAAAAAAATGATAAAATAATGCTAGGGTTCTCAAACAAATGCAAAATAGAAAGGAAATGCAATGCTAGCATTTAAGTAAGGAATAACAAATGATAGGTGGCAGATTAAATCATATTATACAATGGCAAGAAGGAATGCTGGCCTCTGACTGCTAGCTATTGAGTTCTGATTGGTTGTTATGGTTGTATAATAGGAATAATGCATTCCAGGGTTGGTGTTATGCTGGGATAATATCCCTTCTTGGGTGTTGAATGTCCTCAGCCTGAGACCTTGGGCCCAACCACCTGAGGTGGGATGTTATCCCAGCATAACACCCACCCTGTTGGGCATTATTCCTTTTGTTACATCCTGAGTGGTATGTTTGCAACCCAAAGCCATGGGCAGAGGGATTTCAACCACTTGGAGGGATGTTACTATAAAGCACAATTCCAGATCTGGAATGTTATTTCACTTGTAACATGTTTTTTTAGTTATACATGATGTAAAGGGTTTTGAGGACAGTTTCAGTAACTGAAAGGATTTTTTTTTGGTACTGTCCATTTTAAAGCCCTTTGTCTGTTATGTAGCACATTCTGGTCACATGGGGTTTACAGTGGTGCCAGCCAGTATGCAGTGCAGTAGTGCTGCAGTATGTTGCAGGAAACAGTGTAACTGAATGGCAATTAAGCCCTTTTTTACTCCATTATTTTGTGACATGTCATTTACTGCAAGTTATAGTATTGCAGTATGGCTGGCTTCACTGTATCTGCGGTTGTGTGATATTTACAGTGACTTTTTGGACCTAAATTTATTAAACTGTGACCTGGCATAGTCACACTGTGATTGATGTGACCTGACAGGATTATACTGTGACCTGGACTGATTATATTATAACATTTTTGACCAGGAATGGTTATGCTGACTCTAACAAGGAGTTATCCATAGGATAAAACAGGCTCAAACAACTAGTTTTCAACCAACAAGGAGGCAGAGTGGTACTGACCATGTTTAATAAACATTTATAAACCACATTCATAACATTGCTTATGGACCATGATCCATGAAACATATATGTCTAGGTAATTGTTTTGTAATAATATCATCAGTGTCAGTGGCTCAGTAGGTAGCAGACTTGCCTCTGGGGCTGGAAGGTCAGTGTTGTGGGTTCTAGCCCCACACCAGGCATTTCGGGAAATATCCATAAGTGACAGAATGGTGTAGTACAAGGGGGTGCTGCAGTGTTGAGGTGCCATCTTTCATATGAGATTTTAAACTGAGGTCCCTTCTGCCCATCTCTGATCACTGTCCAGGTGGAAGTAACAGATCTCATGGCACTTATTGAAGAAGAGTAGGGGAATTTTATTGAAACAAGCAAGACTGTACACAGGGAGAAAAACTATTCACTAATCATAATGAAATAATCCACAAGAAATCAAAAGACCAAAGCCAATGATTAAATAATAAAAAAACATTAAACATAAGATTAAGAAACTAGTGCAAAGGTGCTCAAACCCTAAAGAAAAATTAAACCAGAAATGTTACCCATTCCAAGACAACAGGCTTGTTCAAGTTATATAACCCATGGCATGTTTCACCATCTATCTTGTAAGATAGCCAGTGGGACATCTCATGAGTCAGATATATAAATGCATCTAAGTTCATTTTCAATCTAATGAAATAAATCTGAGAAGCTACCTGTAACTTTATGGCACCTGACAAGCCAGATGTGTCATTTGAAACAAGTAAACAATGCAGTCAAGGTGTTAGTGTGCCATTTGCCTCACGTTCTATCATAATGTCCATTTACTGGAATATCATAGGTCACAGAAACAAGCAGCTGTTCTTTCCAAGCTGTAGCCACAAAGTTCCAAAACATATGTATAAAAGAGCAAGTAACAAAATAAATGGTTCCTAGTTTCCAACTGTTGGCAACAATTAAGCCTAGAGCAGCAGTGGTCTGACAAGCTTTTATATTTGCAATTTTCCTTAACATTCAGCTTTGAATGGCAGCAAAAAACATATCTCATCTTTGGGGGAACTCTAGAAACATTAAGCTGTTTGAGCAAACGGGGTGTCATACATTGTGGGCTTCCATCAAACTCCCATTCTTCAATAAAATAAGTATCCAATGTCAAAAAGTATAAAGCCTTACAGGAAATTGTTTTGTCTGTTCCATATATATGGTAAAGACTTGAAATTTGCAGAAAGTATCTCTAATATACTGGGGGGCTGTGACACTTTTGCTCAATGTTCTCAATTTACAATTTGCCTGTAGTAGGTGTATCTAGTGCATAAAATGTTGCTGTGTCCCATGTGGGATTTAAGACTTAAGAGTGAGCACAGCCAGGGGATGTAAATTTGAATAAAAAAAAGAAGACAGTTGGGGCAACATGGCAAGTCCACTTTTTTAATTGGCAAATACGTAATATTATGTTTAATTGGGCTGAGATAACACCTCCATAAGCTTTGAAAAACTGAACTAATAATTATGGTTTCTAATGCCTTTGGGGAGTGTGGCAAATGTATACAAGGTTGGCAACAAAAAAGTTTTAATCATGTATATGCTCTCTTTTTCTTCTCCATGGGCCATGATTTCCTGTAGTTAACCTTTTCACTTGCATTTTTGATACAAATGTTCCAATTAAGGGTTGCAGGTTCCCCATCTTCAAATCCAATACCTAAAATAGTAATAGCTTATAGTGTATAATGGAATGCTGTTATGCATGGATTTCCATGCCTGGAATGTGCTTGTTCTGCTGCAGTAGTGACATCATTATGTTCTGCTGCAGCAGAACAACATGGAATGCTGCCACATAGTTGCTTTCCTTTATCCAATTCTGGGGTAGAACAGCATTCTAGAACCTCTAAAGACTTCACAAGACAGTTTCATTGTGAAAAAAAAAACACAATGCACACATTTTACACAATACTATACACTATAAAAAATACAGGATGAGCAACTTTATGCATAACCAATATGTTCTTTCACCTCGGGTTTTGATTTCCATGGAACTCTTGAGCTCTGCTCTTGAGGTTAGAGGGAATCAGAACCCCTTTGTGGCAGAACACACTGGTTGTGCATAGTTGCCCATCCAGTACTCTCTATGTTGTGTAATTTGGACCCCTGTCACAGAGACTGGAGTGTTAAGTCCTCCTTCCAGTTATCATTCCACACTCTTAGTTAAATTAAATAATGCTTCAGAAAATGAGCCAAATGAAATAAACCAACTTAAGGCCCTCTGGGTGGATGCTGAGTCATGCACTAAAATGCAGACATCCTCTGCATAAGCAGCTATCTTCACATCAGTCATATAGTCAGCATTATGCAAAGGCCTAATGAGGGTAACATGCACTATGTGCCTAAGTACGGGGTCAAAGCAAAAAACATACAGCAAGGAGATCAAGGGACAACCCTGTCATACACCTATAGCTACTTTACATATGTTTCTCAACCAACCCTATAAAATGGGTCATACTAACAAAGAGTCATAAAGACATATGATCCACCCAGCCCCAGAACTCGCATGTGAGTTGCAATGTTCTATGCTTAATCTTACTCAAAATGGCCACCTGGGTAAAAAATTCTGAAATTCCATATTTACTTAAAACAAATCCCAAGTAATTATGAAAAAAAAAAACATTTGAATGCTTTCTGTTGATCTAAAGATATTAAAAAGCAAGCATCCTGACTGCATTACCCCTTTCTACTATTTCTGTTAGCAAAAGCAAATGGACCTGTATAGATCTCCCAGGTATGGAACAAGCCTGAGATTAGGTTATTAGATGACTAGCCATTTGTAATAATTTATTATTTTACATTTTTGTTAAGATTTTTAAATAATTATTGAGGAGGCAAATAGGCTTATAACTCCACAGGTTCATTACTCCTCTATCCTATGGAGAAATATCAATACACCATCCTTCATACTGGGAGCTAAAACTCAAGTCTATAAAATAAAGTAATATCCTTGAATAAGTTCTATCAGAAGAAGGGGGCCAACTAATTAAAAAAAATCACTTGTCAAACCATTTTGCCCTGGTGCAGAATTTAAATTAAGGAAGGGAATAGGCATTGTTACCTCTTCTGTTCTGTTATGTAAGGAAGGAACTATATTGTGCTGACAGAGATGGTATGTGCAAACTCTGAAAGAAATCATCTAAATTCACATGGGATGTCAAAACTGGCCCAAACATAATAGGATACAGTTTTGTTCATTGCAGTATTGCCTGTTTGTATCCATCCCTGCTAATCATAAAAGACCACCATCATTTTTTGTCTAGTCAGTTTTTATAACTATCATTGGACAAATCTATGGAAATGTACCTTGTGTCTAAAACTGCTGTTCTTCCTTTAGGGACACTGCTCTTTTCAGGTGACATAATAACATGTCTTGTTTGAGAGTATGTACCTGGTTCCCATAATCTTTCCCTGTGGTAGCCATAGGGGACAATAATTTCTGAAACTTATGTCTCTGGGATAAATATTGAAAATAATCCAACTGTTTTAAATTCTTCCCATTTTTGGGAAAAGTATTTTAAGTCCTTTTTTGAGTCCTCTCACCACTCTATGGGGCTGTCATAAAGACCTAGAACAGATTTCCTGGCTGCCACTATCTCACCTAAAAATAATGTAACATGTTAGTCTTGAAGCAGAGCAGAATTAATTTTCCCCTCTGTGGGACTCATTCTGTAAGACGATACTTTTAATGTAATTTTAAGGAACTGCTGATTGGAGAATTCCATAGGTGTAAAAAAGGCATTCTGCAGTGGCAAATAATAGGGGATAAACCACAAATTTATATGAGTAGCCAGTGTAGACTAAAAGAATGTTTGTTTCTTTTCTCCATGCTGGGTGTAATAGGCATGTATAACCTTGTAGAATGGGTAAGAGATTGCAAGAACACCATGCCACTAAATACCTAATTGGTCTCTGCACCCCTATCCAAAGTGGTTAAGCCAAAATTATAAAATGGGTTCTGAAAATCCTGTATTCTGATTCATCAAAATAGGTCACCTGACCATAGATTAATGCTCAAGAAACCCACAGTTGGGTTGCCAGACTGCAAAATCCTGATTGAAAGCAATGTAAAGTGACCTAGTCAGATCACTCCATTAGAGAGACATTTAAAAACTACAACTATGGTCATTAGGACAAATACATCTAGTACCGAATTACAACTACAGCATCCTCAGTAGGACAAACCCATTAGGCAGAATAACTATTTTATTACAAATGCATGTAGACAGTGTTTCTTTTAAATATTTATTTAGGTAAACCTCTAAAATAAAGTTGCCCATTTTATAAGTGAATTAACCCCATTCCCGGGCATGAGTTTGCTGAGAATTAATCTATGCCTGGGTGGTTGAAGTCACTCGGCCTGTGGCCTCCTGCCACTCCCCCGCATGAATTAATTCTCAGTTGGCCCATGCCCTGTCATGGGTTAATCTTCACTTTAAATCCCCTCTAAACAATATCAGATTATTGTATAAAGATATGGTTGAATTAGTTTGAACAAATCAACTTGAGCAGCTTTAGACTGGGAAGGGAGGGCATAGATATATATATGAGTCTCATAACTGCACCTTTACTTT
Organism: Neoceratodus forsteri; assembly: GCA_016271365.2. Classification (NCBI taxonomy): domain Eukaryota; kingdom Metazoa; phylum Chordata; order Ceratodontiformes; family Ceratodontidae; genus Neoceratodus; species Neoceratodus forsteri. The sequence continues at coordinate 647,511,126 of CM028135.1, read as the reverse complement.
TTGCATCCAGTAATAATACTCAACCTAGAATGATAATGATGAGCTTGATCACATCAACACTGGGGGTATTAAAAAGAATACCCCCCCGAGCATGGTTCTTGACTTGGGGACCAAAAGTAGGGGCAACTAAACAAACGTTTTTGGCATGGGAGACCACTGATAGGGTTTGGATCCTAGGATCTTGTGGGAAAATTGTATATATGCCAGATTGCTGAAAGCTCAAGCTCAGTCAGTGCCAGCACAGAACCTCAGGAAAGGAGCTGGTAAGCAAAATGCTGCCTTTTTTGAAGGCATTGTGATTGTTTTTGTGTCTTTGGGTTAAGGCACTGGGGTTGGAGGGCTGTGTGAGCAGAAGGAAGTGGGTAGATTGTCTGGGCAAGATCCAACCAATCAAGAGGCAGCGGGAGGCCTACAGCGACATTTAAAACACCACACCAAAAGGTTTTCGGAGTTCAGATCCAACTCAGCCAGTGCTGGCAGCAGAACCACAGTAAGGGGGCTGGTGAATAAATTGCTGCCTTTTTTTTAGAAGGCATTGAGACTGTTTTGGGGTGTTTGTGCTATGGGACTTGGGTTGGCGGGGCTTTGTGAGCAGGAGGAAGTGGGCATATTCTTTGGGTGAGATCTTACCAAATGAGAGGCAGAAAGAAACCTCGAGAGACTGTTTAGAAGCTTCCTTCTAATGTGTCCCATTCATGTTCATGTCCCTGTATGTGAGTGGAACAGAACAGGAGTGGTATGGGTGTGTGATTTGCATCTTAGGCATTGGCAGGCATCTGCAGGAGGAAATAGGGAAGCAGGAGACTCTGCTGGTTGAATAAGGTAAGGTACCTGGTCACTCCCATTGTATTACTCACTGCAGGGAAGGGTGGCAGGTAAACAGTAGGCCATAACTAGGAATAGTTGCAACACCATATGTAGGGCAGGAGTATAAAGGTTCCATGTCATAACAGTGAAAAAAAAATAGCTAGTATGAAATGAGCAAAAGAAATTTAGAGTAGAAGAAAACAGTGACCAGCAGAATGCCAAACAGCAAAGCAATGAATAAGACAGCACCCAACAGAAAAACACAAATGGAGCAAAGTCAGGCACAGCTCCTGGGGGGAAGGGGAGTTAGGAGGGGGAGCAGAGTGGGGAGAGGGCAGATTTAATATGCTGTCTCCAAAGGGGTCACAAGTAGGTGAGGGGGACAAAGTCGGGAGATGCACAGATTTAATATTTTCACTCTGGTTTGCACAACTCGGGAAGGGGGACTAAGTCAGGGGTGGACAGTTCTGCGTGATATCCAGTGTAATGTTTAAAAAAAAAATGACAGTAATGTCAAGTATCGAAACCAGGTCTGCTGCACATAGCTACTACACACAGGTGGTGACTTGTACCTCACATTGGCTGAATTACATAGCTTAACAGTAGCTAAAAATTTCACTGCCTACCTGGCTAAACTACCCATGCACTGTAAAGACAATGTCACTCACCTTGCATTTGCTATTATTGACTCGCTGTTTTCCCCCTCGCTATCTTGATGTGATCCTGAGTATAAAGGGATTAAGAAGGGAATGGGGAGAACTAATAATGCCCCTATCTAGGGTAGGAGTATAAAGGAATTAAGGAGGGAGTAGGGGAAACTAATAACATCCTATTTACGGTCAAGTAACAAAGGGTTAGGTACAGTAAAAAGGGAACAGTTAGAAACACCATATTTGGGGCTAGGGTCATAGTTCTTTCAATTTCAAGTGAGTCCAGGAATGGGAATGTTGGGAGTGGTGCAGTGCTGTGGCTGTGAAACAGCAGTCTTCACAGAGACCTTCTGGAGACTGAGGTGCTGACTCATCTGCATGCACATCTTTTGTCTGAGGAAGGAGGTCACTAGACTCTGGGCTGAGTTGACTAGGACTCAGCAGAACTTTATCCCCACCCAGGGGTCACCAGTTCCACTACTGTTGCCTTAGAGGGTGCCACTATGGAGGTACACCTGGACTGTGGTGGGCTCCATGAGGGTAGGGGTGGTGGGTCGGGACAAATTCCTCCGCCGGTGCCACTAGACAACTCTTTCATTGTTCTGATGACTGCCAAAATAAGGCACTGTGGTAGTTGCCAGGGAGGAAGTGAGGATCCTCCATAGGGGAAGCCCCATGGTGGGAGGCACAGGACCCCAGCAGAAGAGGAATCAACTTCTGTTGGGGCACTCCATCATTAGGGTATTAGTTTTGGGAACAGGACAAGAGAGAATGAGGGAGGTGAGGTACTTACCTGGCACCTTGGCATGGAAGGGTAGAGAGAGGATCCTCAAGATTGCTAGGAAGGAGAGGCAGGATGGGAAGCTGGATGTCATTGTCCATCTGTGGACTAATGACTTGGCACGGGAAGCAGCAGGGGTGGTGCAGGATGGGTTAAGGGAGCTGGGAAGGGGCTTGAAGCAGGTAGCTTGAAAGGTGGCCTTCATAGAGGTGCTACCTGCATATGGCTGGGGAAGGCTAGAGAATGCTGCACCAGGGTTCTCAGTGACTAGTTGAAGGCGTGGTGCAGGGAGGAAGTAGCTGGCTACATCTGGGGGATCCTACCTGGGGGATGAACACCTGTATAAGGGAGATGGCCTACATCTCTCTAGGAGGGGGATGGCAGTCCTGGGTGGAAGGTTTAAATGCTACTTCAATGGACATTTAAATTAGCCAAGAGGGGAGGCAGTAAAAACAAGGGAGGCAGTGAATGCACTCCCCCAGAAATTAGAGCTGCAGAGAGGAGAAGCCCTGGGAAGTAAATTCCCCAGGGGTAGGGTGCTTAGGGACAAGAGGGATGATGGGATTGGGGGTTTGGAGGTGGTTCTATGGCAGATAGAAGAGTTAAGCAGGATGGGCAGAGAGCAAATAAAAAAGGGAAGGACAGTACCAGGGGACAAAGGAAGGGTGAAGGATAGAATCAGGAAGGGAGGACAAAGTAGGGCCAAGGAGGGACAAAAAAGTGGATAGCCATGTGTGTCAACAAATGGAGCCTAGGAACCTTGAGGTGACCATTGCGGAGGCAAACCTAGATTTTTTTATTATTTATTTATTTATTTAAATCTCGGATTAACAATACCTTTGAGCTAAACACTCATTTGCAAAGGTTCCACGTCAAGGGTAACAACAGACATACAATAACGTTTAATAAGGTAGTTACAATAATCACAATAAAGATGCAGGGAGGAGCATATGGAAGAAGCTGGAGGAAGGTAGGCAAGGATTTTAGGTAACAGGCAAGGAGAAAAGGCCATAACAGGATCATGGTGCACTGACAACCATAGCTGAGATGTAGCCTTTCCAGGTTACACTATGTTCCTGAAGGATAGAGCAGAAAGGAAAGGAGGGTGGAGTTTATATGTGAGTCAAGATATAAAGGCTTAGGAGATACAATGACACAACTGGGATAAGGAAGGACTGGAGGTTCTTTGAGTTGGCTTGGAGACTGGGTCTGGGGCCTTTATCTACCTGGGTAGTGTAAAGATCACAAACACTGGGGGAGGAGTTGGACAGAGTTTTGGGGGAGACCACTGGAAGAATGGCTGGCTAATGAAGGAGTTATTGATTTTGTAAGTAATAATATATGATGGGGTGTAGGTTGTGCTGGTCTTACGGCACACCCAGGGGCATAGTAACCCAAGGGGCCACAGGTTAAGTGTCTTCAGCCCCTGGAAGTGTGGTAAAATCAGCCCAAACAACACCCCAAAATGTCTTATTGCACTTATAAAATGGGTTTATAGGCAACTTTAAAAAAAAACAACAGTATAAGTTTTTAAAGCCACAAAAATATAATAAAATATTGCTAAAAAATGTAAAACAGTTCCTCCATAGATGGTTTTCACCTGTCAGTCATCTTTCTTCCTATACAATCAATACAGTATGTGATTGTTTACCTTGGAATACAAGAATTAAAATCCCTGCAGTATTCCAGTAGTAGAATGCTCCCTCCTTTACCACCCCCAACACTCTCACACATGGAATGGTAACATGGAATACATGAAATCAAAATTCTGCTGAATTCCATTGGCATACATACACACACACACACACACACACACACACACTCCGCAAGTGAAACCAGAACCTCAATTTCATCTGTTGTTGTGTAATGAGCAATGAGTTCTCTGGCAAGCTGGTAAACACAGGAGGGGATTTTTCACAGTCATCAAAAAGACACCAGCAATAGAAACTCTATATACAACTTGAATTTTCAAATGTGTTTAGGAGTGTAAAGATGGACTTTTGAGTTTAAAGAACATTCAAGTATGTACTTACAGTAACCCCTCACTATAATGAGTTATTTGGGAGCCATAACATGTGTTCATTATAGCTCCCTGTTTGTTACAACAAGGGATGCTTATACTGCACATAGCAGTATGAGCACTATCAACCAGCTTGCACCCATCCACTCCACATAAGGCATAGGGGTGCACGAGGTATAGAATTTAACTTAGATTACATTAATACATTTCATTTCGTATTGCTTTGCTGTAGTTTAGTATAAAGTAGAATTGGGTTACAAAACCCTCTATCCAGTGGCCCACTCAGTTGACTATCCTCCTCCCTGACTCCCTAGTCTCATTCCCGACATACTGCACTGACATGTTTATTAAATTTTTAAATGCAGCTTCAACAACCAGCTTCCTTCTGAGTCCTGCCCCCGACCCTGTCAGTCAACCTCACTCAACCTTGAGGCTTCAGCAGCAGGGCTTTCAGTGTATCAGGTGCAGCACAACTTATTCTTCAACTATGAAGGTAGCAAGCACATAATATAGAGATCAGGCAAGAGATAATCTTATCATACTAAAGGAATGATTGGGGGTGTACTTGGAGGAGGTGGGAGGTCTGGATAGTCAGCAACATGGGTTTGTGCCAGGTAGATCATGTCAAACCAACCTTGTGGAGTTCTATGAATGGGTAACATCAGAACTGGACAGGGGAAAGCCTGTGGATGTATTATTCTTGGACTTCAGCAAGGCGTTTGACTCTGTACCCCACAATGGTCTGGTGGAGAAACTGATGGGGTTAGGAGTAGGCCTTTGATGGTCAGATGGATTGAAAACTGGCTAGCTGGATGCACCCAGAGAGTAGTGGTCTGTGGGGAGCTCTCGGACCCTAGAGAGGTTGGTAGTGGGGTACCGCAGGGCTTGGTCCTGGGTCCGATCCTGTTTAATGTATACATATCGGACATCAGGGAGGGTATAGGGTGTGAAATGAGTCTCTTCATGGATGACTCCAAGATGGGAGCAGTAGTGGAGGGAGAAGAGGGGAGGTTGGCCCTGTAAGGGGACCCGGACACCCTGGAAAGCTGGGCTCACACATGGAAATTAAATTTCAATATCACCAAGTGCAAGGTGTTGCATCTTGGTCAGAGAAACCCTAAACACAGGTACATCCTGGGAGGGGAGGCACTGGAGGCCTCAATAGGGGAAAAGGACCTAGGGTCATGGTGGATGCATGTATGAATAACTCTGAGCAGTGCAGGAGAGTGGCTAGCAAGGCAAACAGGATGTTTGGATGCATCGTAAGGGGGATCACCTCTAGGAGCAAGGAAGTGATTCTGTCGCTGTACAATGGACTGGTTAGACCACACCTTGAGTACTGTGTACAGTACTGGAGACCACACTTGAAGAGGGACATACAGTTCCTGGAGAGGGTACAGAGGAGGGCAACTAAGATGATATGAGGGCTAGGGGATTTGACATATGAGGACAGACTTGAGGAGCTCTGCCTGTTTTCACTGGAGGAGAGGAGAGGAGAGACAGGGGGGACATGATTGAGGTCTTCAAATACCTCAAGGGAATAAATAGGGTAAACATGGAGGGGATCTTTAGACTAAAGCAGGGAGGTATCACCAGAGGGCATGGTTTGAGGTTGGAAGGTGGAAGGGTGAGGGGGGGAAAAGAGGAGGATATTTTTCACTGAGAGGGTGGTGGACCCTTGGAATGCACTGCCTGGTGAGCTGGTTCAGAGATCCACAGTGGAGGGCTTCAAGAGAGGATGGGACAGACACAGAAAGTGGATGTATCAGATGATGGCCTGTCCCAGGGGGGTGGGGATGGATGATGGGGGTTTCTGGAGCACAAGGGATGGGTGGGCCTCGGCACCCAACTAAGGATCTAAGGTTCAAGCAGACTCGATAGACTGTAAGGCCTAATCTGCTGGCAAATAGTATGTTAGTATCATGCCTGTTGATTGATCAACTCCGGTTCCGTGCTACTTACAATCAAATTTCCACTCACACTGCAAAACAGTGGTGCCCTTTTCTAATCAATTAATAATGTAAGCTAATGCAACCTTTAATTTTAAAGAGCACAGCACTACGCTGTCAGCTCACCAGCCCTGCTGTCCTCACTGACACTCCATATCTATCTGCTGTGCCCCACTCCATCAAACTAAAAGACACTACACTGTATTTTATTTAAACTAAAACAGAACTTTGTTTCACTGAACTGTGGCAGCACTTTTTATGTTATTGCTCCCTACTATATTTGCTCAGCACACCGGTGTTGATACAGTCAGGTAATATTGGGAGTTATAGTCACTGGCACTGGAAAATTACACCCACAGTTTTTTTGCAATATCCACAATTTTCAATATTCTCTACACAAAATCCCCAATTTCTTGCAATGTAGTGAATTTTTGTCTGCAGTTATATAAAACAATTTTAATTCTCAAGGAAATCTACTCAGATAAGTTAACAATTTGGTACACAGACTTGGATTTGCCAAAACAATATGGTGTGAAGTGTGAAGTGTGGAGGGTCCAATATGACTCTGCTTTCATGTGACTCACTGTATATATCTATGTAAATATTGTTTGTGTTTATTAGATAATTCTTTTGTAAATAGTGTTTATTATGTATACAGTGTTTTCTGTATTTTGTTACACTTCTGTTGTTTTTGCTGTATTTTTGTACCTCTTCCCCCGGGTCACACCTGGAAATGAGCTTCTGTTCATGGAGCCTTTCTGGTTATCAGCTTTTAAATAAATGAATTCCCTTTCCTGGTTTGAATTCAAAATCCTCTGGCCATGCATATGTACACTTGACCACTTAAAATTTGTGTTGAAGCAGACTATCAAAAACCTTTTTGCTGCCACAGAGACTGAAACAATAGGTGTGAGAAAAGGATCAAACTGCCCCATTCACCAAAATGGAGCATTAACTATAGCCCTTACTTTTGAGTTTCAGGGTAGGTTTTCCTTGTCTACATACTTTCAGTCCAAATGGTTTTGATTCAAATATGTGAGGAGTTTGGATGGCCCTACTGATTATAAACTTGAATGTGCTTCTGAGGGGGTGGGTGTCAGTGATCCTTTATTTGATAATCTGCCACAGCTATATGCTCAGATACAATACAAAACCTACAACAAAAAACCCAAACAGTTCTGAAAATATGCCGGTAAAACTGGTTTAAGTATATTTAAACAGTTATAACCATTGCAACCCGAGTAAAACAAAAACATGTCATGTATTAAAAAGTATTGTATGATGTACTGAAAAGCTATTGGTATGATCTAATACTTTTATCATTTGATTTTAAAATGTTTATACTTTGATTGCTGATTAAGAACAGTAATTATTTTAACAAAATAACAATTTTTTTACTAGAACATTATTAAGCACCATGGTTATCTCTTTATTTGTTTCCTGCACCAAAGCAAGTAGTTGTTAAACAGGATTCATTATTTAACATATAGAAACTGGCAAAATTGGTTGTTTCAGAATTTATTTAATACTGACTGAGAATTACTAAACAAAAAACTGGCAACATTTCTTGTTTCAGGATTTATTCAATACTGATACTGTAAATTACTAAATAAACTCTAGTTAGCACTGCATGAGGTAGATGTCTTTAGATTTTAGAAGATATGTTACATAATGATTAATTATCAGTTCATTTCAAAAAACACAAACCTTTCTTCTTAATGAAAGCATATATAAGTGGCAATACATTTATCTAACAAGTTTATGTGATCAATACATACTGCAGCAAACAATAAACTATATATTTGGGAGGACTGGGGATATACAGTTAACCTCCACAATTTCCCCACAATTTTTGCAAAACATCTCTGCAATTTTGGGTAAAATTTTCTACAATTTTCCAGTGACCATGGCCATAGTCTACAATCGTTATATCCAGGAATTTGTTATAGCAGAGTTCACTATAGCGAGTGGTTACTGCATTTTGTTTATTTTAATGGACTTTAGTTTTTAGATCTAGTTGAAGGCTTTTATAAATCAGTAAAGGTGGAAGCCATGCTTGTGATAGAAATCAAAAATGAATGAAATGACTCATGGTTTCTGTATGAGTTACCCAAATTCCAAATCCTACTGCCTGAACTTGTTCAAACCTGTGCAGTTGTGCAGAATTAATATATGGGTCTCAGAACTTCTTTAGCCAGTCTAGAATTGGAAATGTCCAACCCATTTTATAAAGGGGACCTTAATGTACCAGATGTAGACTGCAGCATTGGCCACAGCTACATTAAGAAGCAGAGTCATCCTCGACTCCCTACAAGGGGCATTTTTCAGGCAGCTGGTGACAGAATCTACTAGAGATGGTGCAGTGCTATACCTGATACTTACAAACAGGGACAGCATTGCAGACATCACAGTGGGTAGCCTCCTGGGTACAGGTGACTATTGTACAGTGTGGTTTGGCATACAAACGGGCAGGAGAAAAAATACACTAGGCTGAGGGTCCTGGACTTCAGGTGGGCAGATTTTAAAGAAAAGGGAGACTGCCTTAGTAAATACCATGAAGGAGAGGAAGGCTGGGGGGCACTGGAGACACAATGGAAAAGGTAGAAGAGGGAATAACTAAGGTGATAGCAAGCTGTTTGAATGAAATAAGCAAGGGTAAGAGGAGGAAGAGGCCACTATGGTTCTGAGAGGAGGTGGCTAGGCAGTAAGAAAAAAAAACAGCTTTTAGGAAGTGCAAGGAGATGCAGATGGAGGGTGACAGGGAGGTATATCAAGACAAACAAAAGGAGGCAGGAAGAAGGGTGAGGGCATCTAAGGCACAAACAGAGGAGAGGATCTACAAGGAGGTCAAAAAAGGAAATACAGTAATAGTTTCTTTGGGTATGTGAATGAAAAGAGGAAGGCAATGGGTGGATAATAAGGATCAGAAGTGCAGAGGGTGGGGACTGTACAGAGGAAGACTGGGAAAAAGCTAAAATTTGAAATGAGCAGTTTTGCTTGGTCTTCAAGTGGAGGGGGAGAGGGCAGACCAATGTGTATTAGGAGGCACTGGCAAAAGGTGGAGTGGACACAAGCCCATTTTCAGAGTAGAGAATCCACTGGGCATTGGAAGCCCTAAAGGGAAACAAGGCAATGGATTCTGATGGGATCCACTCAAGAACTGAGCCTGATGCTAGCCACCCCTCTAGGAACACTATTCAGCACCTCATTGGAGATGAGGTAGTTCCAGAGGACTGAATATGGGCCAGTATAGTCCTGCTGCACAAGAACAGTAGGAAAATGGAAGCTAGCAATTGCAGACCAGTCCGTCTTACATTGGTGATGGGGAAATTATTGGAAATCCTTCTGAAGGAGAGGCTGATTGAGTACCTGCAGGCATTATTCTCTATGTTTCACTGTTGTTAACATTGTAACAATGCCCAGGTCCATCTTGAAAATGAGTTCTTCTCAAGTATGTTTTGCCTGGCCAAATAAAGATTGATTGATTGATTGAAATGGACTGCAGGACCACAGGCAGGAGGGTTTCATGGGGGGAGGTCATGTCTCATAGATTTCTTTTACTGGGCAATTAAGGAGGTAGATCAAGCTGGCCCAGTGGTGCTGAGGGTTAAGGTTCTAGATGCCTCACCTTGCATCACACCAATGACCTGGGTTCAGGAACAAGCCTGGGAGGTTGGGGGTTGGCAGGGCCGGGTAGGGATGGAGCATCTGTGTGACAGATCTCCCTTCCAAGGGGGGATGTAGGGTAGGCGTCACTCTCGAGCGGCCCCTGGCGATGGCCGGGGGTGGCCAGGAAGGGGACAATGCAGCCAGAAAGGCAACAGGGGCGGAGCTCGGCAGACACTGGTCATCATTGCATGACCGAGCTCTGCATGGAGGAACAGAACAAGCAAAAATCCCCAGAGCGCCTGATAGGCGATGACAGGTCCAGTGGTCAGTCCCCACATCCAATGCCAGGCCTCCCAGCTCCACGGAGGCACTCCCTCCACTCCCTGGTCATCCCTCTAAATTGTAGATAGAGCACCAGAGGAGTCAGCGGTCCTTCCCCAAGGGTACTCAGAGCTGGGGGGGTCAGATGGCCAGGTGGTGCGGTAGGAGAGGTGGAGTCTGGGGGCTTCAGGTGGATGGGATAAAGACCGAACTGAGTGCCCTGCTGGAGAGAGTTCAGGTCTCCAGACTAGAGGAGGTATAAAGAAAGTTAAAAAAAGAGGAGATAGATCAGGGGAGGGCAGTGGATGTGACCTACCTGGATTTCAGGAAGTCCTTTGACACTGTATCATAGAGGAGGCTGATAAGAAACTTAGCAATCAAGGGGTTGTGGAGAAGATAGTAAGCTAGGTATCAACCTGGTTGAAGGATAGAAGGCAGAAGGTGGTAAACAGCAATCACTCAGGGGATGGGAGAGTGACCAGCGGAGTACCACAGGGTACTGGGGCCTGTCCTTTTCAGTCTCTTCTTAAATGACATTGCTGAAGAACTTTTGGGTAAGATGTGTCTCTTTGCGGGTGACACAAAAATCTGCAAAAGGGTGGACACATAGGAAGGGGTGGAGAGAATGCAAAGGGAGCTGGTGAAACTAGAGGGGTAGTTTAGGGTGTGGAAGCTAGTTTCAATGCCAAAAAATGAAAAATCACGCATCTGGGGCAGGGAAACCTGGGGGTTGTGTATAAGATGGGAGTAGGTATTCACAGTCAGCAAGCAAGAAAAAGACCTTGGGATAATCTATCTGATGATCTCAAAGTGGCATGGCAGTGCAACAAGACAGTAGGTAAGACTGTCCGGATACTGGGATGCATTGAGAGGGGGAATTTCTAGCAGGAGAAGGGAGGTGCTGTTGCCACTGTATTGCTCACTGGGGAAACCCCACCTCTATCCAGTTCTGGAGGCTGCACCTCTACAAAGACATTTACTGGATGGAGACACTTCATAGGAGGGATTCAAAAATTGTGCAGGGGTTGCACAAGAAGCCATATGAAGAGAGGCTGCAGAAGCTCAACATGTACTCCCTGGAGGAGAGGACAACAAAAGGGGACATGATTGAGACCTATAAGTACCTCATGGGGTAAACAAGGTACAGTAGGGAGGCTCTTTAAGAGGTGGAGATGCACTAGAACACAGGGGCATGCTATGAGCTTGGGGGGGGGAGTTTAAGAAGGATATAAGGAAATACTTCTTCACAGAAAGGGTGGTGGATGCTGGAATAGCCTGCCAGGTGAGGTGGTGGTGGTGGTGATGGAGACAGTGGGGAGCTTCAAGTAATTGTGGGATAGACACATGGGCATAATAGGTACAGGAAAGAGAGGAGTGAGGGTCACTTGTGACCAAATAGGGTTCTGGGTGTAGTAATAGGCAAGACAAATTGTGCAGACTGGATGGGCCTACCGCCTGTCCTTGCCTGCTGACAGATTCTATGTTTCTATAAAAGAAAAGGCAGTCAGATGTCTTTTAACATTTTTCAGGCTATTCACATTAGTAGCTACTAAAGAAACAGTCTGTCAAAATGACAGGGTGCAGATTATTAAGAATAAACAATATCCCCATCCCATTTATATAGATTAATTTTTCTTAGGCCCACACTTATATTTACTTTTCCTCCTACTTCTGACAGAGGCATCCATTGCAGGCTGCTCTGTGTCAGATGAGGGCTTTGACTGATATGAAGCCTCTGATGATGTTCCTCCACTCCATAATGGACTAAAGAACTTTATAGCACTTGGGCAATGGCACCAAACCTTTTTTTTAATTTTTGGTTTCAGTTGATTCCAGTTCTTCCACTTATGGGTAACCATTAGTACTGTGCAGAATGTGGAATTCCACTGACAGATTTTGCACAGAGTGACCATTCCGCTAGTGAAAATTTCTGTTGAAATCTAGCTGTTCATTCTATGGAATTCTGCCGCTGTGATCCACAGAATTATATTACATAGAAGAACATTTTCCCATGTATAATCCTTCCATGACCATTTCATGGAATATATTATGATCCATGGAATTTAATTCCATGGCAATGAAGCAAAGAACCCATTCCATATTATTCCACTGCTGAATTCCACCATTCTACTTCTGAAGAAATTTGGCTCAGTTTCCTCAGATTTTGATGAAATTCTACTCCGACAGAATTTGAAAATTTTGCACAGCCCTAGTAACCATTAATAACTTATTTTCAGGTGCAGAGAGAAGCATCACATCCATGGGGTGATTAGCTGGATCACTAGCTTCAGCTATATCTCCCTCCTCCTGAACTGTGCCCTCCTTAGACAAGGGTTCTGTTTGCTGGTCTGAGGTTGCAGAAGGCTGCATCTCAGGAGATTCAGAGGTTACAAGAGATTTGTGGTACACTAGTGATCTGGGTGTAATAGGTTCGTCACATATAATAAGTTCAGAAGCAGAAGATGCTGCAACATTATTCTGCAAATTTTGAGGGTTAGATTGTACTGGCTGACCTAAAGGAGGGAGAAGAGTCTGAGGTGGATTTTTGAGGTCTGTGAGCTCCGTGAACCCTCAAACCTCACAAACAGGTCTGAGTTTTGCCCTCGCACAAATAGACAGGCTCTAATCTTTTGCATGCATCTTGTGCAGTACGAGGTTGAAGAACTCTTATAAACTGTGTATTACAATGACATTCAAATTATCATTAAAAATGAACATAAAGCTTTGGAACAACTATGACAGGCATTTTAGTGCATCCTAATGATAAAGGAGCAGTAGTTATATGTGATAGAGAAGATTACTTAATGAAAGCCAATAAACAGTTGAATGACCATAATTTATACTCTTAATTGCAAAATGATCCAAGTGCACAAGTAAAATACTGGATAATGGAAACTGGGGATGTCGGCACTTAACCAAGGTTGTATCAATAAAAAAGAAGATGATTTTTTTAAAGTTGAATATAAGAAAAAGTCAGTATACCTGCTGCCTAAACTCTATAAAAACCAGACCCATGTCCCAGGTAGACCTATTGTTTCTTCAATTGGGTCAGCAACTGAAACACTGTCAAAATTCATGGATCAATATACTAGGTTTGTAGCAGACTTAAAATCTTATGTAAAAGATTTATACCACCATGGAATCTAAAAGGGCGATCCTCATGAAATGACAACACCCCTCACCTCCATCCATAGTAGCATGGCACTCAGCAGTGGCTAAGGTAAAAGCAAGTGAAAGATTATCCTATGTAGCACAAGGCAAACTATCTTTATTCCATGAGAAATTAGCCCCATCTCTCAAATCCCACCTATACTCAGTCCCACCCCCCAGAGAACCCCCACCCATTGCATACTAGAGGGAAGAATAGGTAGGAAAGGTAGAATATACTGCCAGTGCAGATGCCCTCCCTACAGCCTGTATGGCATAGGATTAAACCCATTAGTATGACAGGGGTTGACGGATAGTTCAAGGAATATTCCAACTCCTCCTCCTCCTCTTCCTAAGGCGGGGTCATATAACGATAATACAGGGACAACATGATCACAGTCACAAAGACAGGTATAGTGAGCTCCCAACATATCAGTGAGAGGGGCTTCTCAAGGGTGGGGTACCAGAGTGCAGATTTTTCAGGCAAGGTCATACAATTTTTCAGTAGAAACCAAGACAGAGGAAACCCTGACTGCTTACGATAGGTGGTGTAAATGTACCTATGAATTATAAAGTAATAACCACAGTTGTATGCTAGACAGTGAATCATGTATTCTTGTTCAAGCATAAACTCATTCACCATGATAAGAAAACAAAAAGTGATATACTTGGGCTATAAGGCCTGGTGGTTAATGATTGATATTTCTGCTTTCTTTCTTTGTGTTGCATACTCTGCTCGTATGTTCTGACCTGTTTTTTTCGAAACATAAAAATAGAATCTTTCATGATGAAAAAAAGATATGTAATACATTATCCAACTCTTGAATGTTTTAACAGTTTGTGATAATGATTTGTTGATGTGTATAGACATGGAAAGTCTATGCACAAATGTCCCTCATGAGGAAGTGCTGAATGATATAGCACAAGCACTTACAAAACACCAAAAGAATGTGATGATACCAAATTGTTTTCTTATGGACTGCACCAGTATAATGCTTGAATTTAATTATTTTCCTTTTTTAAATAACTGCTACACTCAAATAAAAGGAACTAGTATGGATACCACCTATATGGTGAACCTAGAGAATTTATACGTAGGAGAATGTGGGGAGCACTATGTCTATGATCATGAGCACAATGTTTTCCACAAATTTGTGGAAAATTAGCAACATTTATAGACAATCTTTTTACAATATAGTCTGGAAGTGAAAACAAAGTTGTACAATTTAAGGAATATATTAACAGCACTAGTGTGCATATTACATTTATTTGAATGGGTTATTGTGTCAGTGAATTTCTTGGAGTTAGCAATATTTAAAAATGGTTCAGGACTGAGAACTAAATTGTACAGAAAATTGATCTCAAAGAAAACTATTCTCAGAGCTGATAGTTGCCATTCAGCTTTACTGATCAGTAATATCTCAAAAGGACAATTACTAAATACTAAATTCTATATTCTGTTTTGAGTGTTTCAAATGTATCATTCCTTAACTGACATGTTTCGGATGAAGGACTCTGTGTAGTCTGAAAACGTAAACATTTTATAAAAAAATAATTGTTGATCCAATAAAAGATATCAGACCATTCATTTTGTTCATCTTTTTGTACAAGGACCAACATGATAACTATATTTTTTTCCTAACACTAAATACTGTAATTCCATATGGACTAAATGATGACTTACTGATGTATGTAGTTTTGGAGAACAAAATCTTTTGGAGGAGACTATAAAGACTATTTGTATAGTATTTTTAGTAATATACATATACTTTGTGATCTTTTTATATGTATGTGTGAAGGTTCAAAAGTTTCAAAACCTGTGTTTCAAATTGTTAGATTTAATAAGTTAGACAACCAGTTTTAAGTGTGTCTATTTTATGTATTAAATGGGAGTATGAGAATTAGATAGGTTTTCGCAGAAGTTAGGCAAGCAATTTAATATGAAGCGTATCTATCTGTGTATTAAATAGGTATATGTGAGTTACATAGGTCTTTACACTATATCACCTTTATAGTTTACATTTTCAGTGGTTACCTGTCAGTTGAACTGCTATGTACAATATTTAAATAGTTGTGTGAACACAGTCTTGTCACTCTGAAGAAGATGTTTGCGTGATGTCTTTGAAATGTTAGTGTTGTGTGTTCAGGGTGCCAGTGAGCCAGTTTGGCAGGAGGACTATGAGCAGTGGTTTTAAGCGTGTGAACAATTTATGCACTCCTGAAAGGTGTGACCACAATAGCAACCTTGTAAGTAAGAACATTGAATGCCTTTGGTTACCTGCTCCTCTAAACCCATGAGTGCAGCTGCTGTTCTGGATTTTGATATTTACCCAACCTTCTTTGGAAAAATAAAAAAAAGTTGAAGCATTAAAATGGTGCAGTGATAATTTGTGGAACATGCTGACCTCCTTCTGCAAAGCAGAGACTGTGTTTTTGATCTATAAGTCCATGGTCCTTCACTTAATTGTTTATAAATTTGAGACACTTAAATCTGTGACTTTGTACATTTTTTAGCTTGTTTCTGGGCCAAAGTCACAACAGGTTCTGCTTTAAGTGGTCTCCTAGGTCTGGTTGGCTATGTGCAACCCATGGACAGTTGCAATATGAATGTCCCAGCTCCTTTCAAAGGGCCCTGGGCATGAAAGTGCATAAAGTGCATTAAAATGAGTCTTAGTGGTGTTGTGTCACTATACTCTATGCAAGATGGCACTGCATACCTACATGGATGACCACAGATGCAAGCATGGCCAAGACTGTGGGCAGCACCTGCAGATGCACACACAGCCATGTGGGGGTGGGGTAGATAGAGACATGGAACTTGGGCACGTCCCTTTGCCCCACCATAAATGATCAACTACACTGCCATGTACACCCATGGAAGCGAATGCCGACATAGAGGGTGAAGCAAATGGCACACTCCAGCGAGTCTTGGATGCCAACTAGAACATGGCCACAGGCCAGGACCCCCTGTGGAGTGGCATGGCAGCATGGACACTGTGGCCCCAGGGCTTTTGGTAGGCACTGCATGGCCCAGGGCATTCAACCTCACCATCCCAGAGGTGGCTACACTGTTATGGACATATGGACCCACTATGCTGTGCCCTATGGTGCAGATGCACTCAAGGTCCACCCCAAAACAAAGGTACATCTGTGGCTGGACATACAATTAGCAATGAATGCCACAGGTTTGTAAGCATGCACATTGAGTGCCATCAAACAAAAGTAGTGGAACCTCCAGCCCAACTTGAAGCGTAAGCTGGTGGCTGCTCACAGCTGGCCACTGGCAGTGACCTCACAGTGAAAGCACTAGCCCTGACCCTCACTGAGAAGGTTGCTGCAGAGACCATCTCTGATGTGGTCCACCATGGTGAGGATATGGGCATGGACCTCCTTGCAGGTAAGTGTGACAAAACATCCTGTGAAGGAGGACATGTCTGACACTGTGCCTAAGATAACCACCCTCTGCTGGAATGCTGCGGACCCAGCACCTCAGAATGCAGACACAGCAGTGAGTACAGCACAGGTGGAGTCACCAAGGGACACAGCACACACATGCAGTAGGCAGCATGCATGGCACACCATACCGTGACCCAGTCCCTGACAGCTGTTTTCCCACCTGTAGAAACCACCTACCCTGTCACCCTAAGGACAACAGCAGGAAAAGGCTCAGATGCCGTTAGATGCCAAAGAGGCACACCAGGATGACAATGATGTGGCAGTGAACACTGCAGAGAGGACAGTGGATGCAGACCACCACAGATGCCAGGCTGCCTCATCACAGCACCCCCGGTTCCCCACCACCACCCATCGGCATTTCGAAGCACATGTACACTGATATGCCAACAGGCACCACATCCCACACCTTACTGAACCAAGGCAATGCCTATTCATTACCACCAGTCCACACTGGTGGGGAGCAGCAGGCCACCGAGGGGCACATATCCCCACCAATCAACCATGACAGTGGGGCGGAGGGCATGCCATGACTGCCACCATAGCGCATCACGTGGACACAGGCCTCTGGATTTTTTCAGGCATACTACCATGACCTGCAGAACCTGGAATGTGAATGTCTATCAGAACATAGGGAGAACACGGTGGCACTATGTGACTTCACCGAGGAGGTTAAGGAGATGTGCCAAGGCATTGATCAGTGACGTGCTGGAGTGGTTGACTGAGTGCATGCCACCTGCACATGAAGCACATGTGCCCATGTAATGTAGCCCCATAGGTGGAGTGGGGGGACAAGACACCAGAGGACATGGCAGGCAGATGTAGCACCAGGAGGGACCCCAGACTGGATGGAGCACTGGTGAAGGGATGACCACCATAAACCACAAGAGAGGCAAGTGGTCAGACACTAGGAAGGTGCCTTGGCACAGGGGCAGGAACAAGAACTGCAAGGCCATGACCTTGCTACCATGATGTGTAAATCACCATAGCACTGTGGCCTGCACTGTGTGGGTCCACAGTGCACAGCCACCTCCAGAGCACTGCACATGACCCACAGTTATACAACACTACACAACAATCAATGTACAGTTCCACTAAGCACCACATATGACCCCACCCACCACATATGTTCCACACACACCACAGATGAACCCCACACACCACACCTACACATACATGCACTGCACATGGCACAGGTGCACTCAGGGGGTACATCATCACTGTGCTGCATAGCCACCCAGTTACCCAGTGAATGTACCATGTAACATGGCATGCTGTATGGCACATCCTGACAGCATCCCCCCAACACATGGCAGTCCATCATCATTGCAGGATGGCATGTTGTGTGGCATATCACATGGCATGGACAGTCGACACTGTTCACACATGTTGTGTAGCATAGCACAGACAGTGAACCTTCTGCATGCCTTTCTGGGGGCAAAGCATTATCACACTACCTGTATGATCTAGACTCTGGAACCTTATCTTCAGCCTTCTGAATACATGTTCCACCACGATCTTGTCCTCTTGTGCACTCTATTGTATGCCTCCTCTGCTGTTCCCTATGGTTCCAGTATGGTGTCAGAAGATAGGGCCATACTGGGTAACCACCATCATCTAGAAAGATGAAGAACAGTGTTAGTATGTGTGGACTGCACAGTGGGCACCATGCCCCCCCCCCCACTGAGGTACCTACCAAGCAATCAGCTGTCCACAGCACCCCATTCATCAAGGCGGGCACCCAGGCTGGACCAGTCAAATATATACGCATTGTGGCATGAGCCTGGGTATTTCATATACATGTTTGTGATGAGGCCATCAGCACTGCAGACAACCTGGCAGTTGATGCTCTGATACCCTTGCGGTTTTGGTACACTTCCTCCTTCACCAACAGGGCCGGTATCGCTATATGGATGCAGTCAATGGTGCCAAGCATGTTTGGCATGCCCTGCATGCCATAGAACTCCTCCTTAGTGCTTTGGATATCTGCTGGTGTTGTTGGGAAAGCAATGTGTGCCTTCACATGCTGTAGCAGGGCATCCATAACGTGATAGAGGGCATGGGACACAGATGGCTGACTCACACCCATAAAATCCCTTGCCACCTCTGGAAGAAGCCTGAGGCGTAGTATGCTAATGCACAGAGCACCTTTTTTTCCACTGTCAACACTCTGGATTGTTTGGTGCGGGGCATGACATATGGCTGTACCATGTCACACAGGTGTGAGATGGTAGCATGCATGCAATGTGTGTCCCTGAGGGACATCTGTAGTCTGTGGCAGAAGGTTCTGGACCCATGGCAGGCCTGATGCTGGCATAACCATGACAGCTCCTCATCCAGCAGGAGGGTGTTCAGCAATAGTCCCAGGCACATGATGCAATGGCAGGTGCTATCACAGTTGTCTGTCTATCCGTAGCAGATGAGCATACAGCATGGCAGGGTGGTCACAATCAGTAAAAGAAAGCCAGCACTCTATGCATCATTTTAAATTGTTTTTACTGTGTAAAATGATGTAATTCACAGTGACAGTACCTCTTATAAGAGATTCAGTGTTAAATCAGGTTACAGACCACAGACACACACACACCAGCCCCGGGCTGGTATGTGTCTGTGGTGACTGTGAATTAAATTATTTTACATGGTAAAAACAATTTAAACTGATGCATGGAGTGCTGGCTTTCTTTTGCTGACTGTGGATTTTTATTTGCCAGCACCCAGTGTAGACTGTGAGTGCTACTTCTTCTTGGTGATGGTAGGGTGGCCAGCCTGTACCATCTAGCACCACCTGTTCATTCCATGACCTTTTATGTGGGCTATTCTGGTGCATACTGGAGTGTGGTATGGCATGATAGGGCATGTACTGTATGGTGATGTCCAGTGTTTGAAGCAATGTGACAGAGGCAGCAGCTAGTACAATGGTGGCTGTTGGGCACCGGGGGGAGTACACATAAAAGCAATGGTGGTGGGTCACCCTCACGTACCAGGCAGCCCAGGGGGCAACATGTGGGAGGTCACAGAGCTGGTGGAAGTGATCACATGGCTATATGTGGGTGCTGTACAAGCGGGATTGTGGCATGGAACAACTGGCTTACAGTCTACCACCTGTTGTGTTCCCATAAGCATTTAGCAGGAAGCCACTTTCCATGACCCTCAAGTAGAGGTAGCTAGCCTGGGGGAGCCAGCAGCTATGGTCATGATGTGGAGTAGGTGGCCTCAGGTGATTCTGGGGGTCCTGTCCCTCAGAGTGGGATCCAGGGATATTTACCATAAGGACAATGAGGGAAAGATGTGTGCAGTGGAGGTACCCTCCAAAATAAGTGTTATTCACCTTTCATGTGGTGAATGCACAGTTGTGGCACATCATGGACAGGTCTCTCACACTCTGCCGCACCTGTGTTTTTCTATCATTTCAGAGATACACTGGCCCACTGTCAACTGTTCCTTGTGATGCGCCTACCCACCAGAAGCACACCACTGCCCTCATTGGGGGATTCCTCAGAGGGGTATGATTGAACACCTGTCCAGGGGGCTATTGATGTCACCTTGCAAAGTACAGTATTAAACTGTTAGACCACACATCACCTGTGTCCATGCCATTCTTTCAGCTGGCACTGCATGGCATCCAGCCAGGGTGCACTGTGGCATGCATGCCATGACTCCTCCAGACACATGTCCTAGGGTAGTGGAATGTTGCAGGCAGGGACAGCATCCATAGGTAGGAGAACATTCTACATCATGCACAGGGTGGCCATAGGGCTAGCAGTCATTGGGGTTTGTTTAGTATTGTATCTCCTGGGTCACGGACATGTCCATCCTGTGTGGCTTTCATAGTACATACACACCACACTGTGCAGTCTCATGCATTCCCCATGTACATGGTGTGGGGGTTTGTCTCTGGGCACTTTAAGGTGCATCCCCACCTACGGGGCTGGTAGGGCAGTATGGGCTGGGGGTGGTCATGGTTCACTCCTCCTAAGGCCCATCATAGCCTGCACACTGCACACAGGGGTTTATGCCAGACCTACTCCTGGGGTAGTGTTACACTTGTGGTCTCTTGCAACTTTCTGATGTGGTTGCAGTCATGCATTCATATCCAAGGGGGGGCACATGGTGCATTGCATGGACACACCCCTCTGCACGATCCATGTTGTGAAACTGTGCTCATCAATGTCAGCCACAGGTGCACAGCATTGTGCAGAGGTTGAGCATGTTGGCAGTGCGGAACCTACATGACACACCAACATAGTGCATTACTCAGTCCATCTACATGGCCTGCATGGGCTTTCCACTGCTTCATGCATAGGCCCCAGTGGTTGCACTTTAACTTGTTGACAAAATGGATGCTCATATGTCCAACATCTTGGCACAGGGAGCATTTGAGATGGTCACAGGCTACCACTCAGGTGGTCCTTTGAGACATGTTTATAGTCTACTTTTGGTTGGCCTAGTCAGAACAGTACCCTCTGTATCTACCCAGGAAAAAGCTATTGGAGAGATGTTGAACCCCAGCATCAGACTGAAGAAGATTCACTTTAACTTTCCAGCCTTCAGTCCATATGAGATCAGAGTCCAAAACTGGAGGGGATGGGGCAGTAAAAACATAGCATATCTGCTTTAACCAGTAAAAAATGTCTGTTATACTCACTCCCTAATTCCTGATGAAAATAGTTTTTTTCAGTGTCATGCCCTCTTGGGGATGCTGGCAGGAGCACAGCTGAACAAACTCCAAGTGGCTTTGCATTAAGGCAAAACTGACTGGAGCTCATTCAGCTATGCTCCTGCCAACATCTCAAGAGGGGCTGACTCTGCAGGCACCTGGCTTTTTGCAATAAATATAGTTTTTGCATTTATCTTAGCCTTTTGATATCTTTTGTTTGAGAACTGATGATGGGTGGTGCTGCTTTCTTTGTTTTTGGTTTCATTTTGACCTTTAGCACATCTGAGCAGCAGGACAACCTTTCCTGGTTGTTGACTCTTCATACACAGCCAATTCCATGGGGGGAGGGCTCTTGACATTCTGCTGAAATCTGTACAGGAGAAACTATGTTTGCTAGGTTCACCCTTTCAGGCTGTTCCTCTATGGTGGGTAACCAATCCATATCTTTGTTGGTCTGGGAAACACAAGGGAAGCAATATTTGGATGGTCCAAATGCAATAAGCACTGTTTCTGTAGCAACAGTTTACCTTTGGTTTGCAGAAGCATTTGGTATTCTTCTTGTATCAATGCCAATAAATGCCTTTTCCTTTCCTGCATTTCTATAGCGAGATGGGCTTCTGCCTTCTCCAAACTTTCCAGGCATCTTTTTGAAGAAATATCCGAGTTTTCCATGCCAACCTCCTGGTTTTCTGGGGCAGGGTGGGAGGCTAGATCCCCAGCCCCAAACACACCTCCACCTTATAAGTCCTCAGGGTCTACTATCTTGCCAGACAGCAAGACAGAAAGAGGTTGCCCCTACTGGAAAAGTAGGGGAATTTTGATTCAAATAAAAACAAAGAAAAATACACAAATACAATGGGTAATACAAACACAAAGCATCAAATCACATCCAAATAACCAGAAAATATAAAAAAAAATACAACAAAAAAAAAATAAAAAAGGAACATCGATCCAAACTGGTATACCGCAGGTACAGCGACATTTCAACAGCATGGTCCCCTACAGCGACTACAGTGCCTCTGTACTGTAGGGAACCCACTGTAACCTGGCACTGTCAGGGGTCCTGCACCTGCCCCCGAAAATCAGCTCTGACTCAAAGTTGAGAATCCCTAAGTGTGTGGGGGTGGGGGGCTGGCCCCGTCACAGGAGTTTGGGGGGCTTCAAAACACTCAATTTTGTACAAAACTGGCAGCCGACTGCAAACTCTTCGACAAACCCTACTTCAAGCCCCTATCAAGTCCAGCTCGGTACACTAAATCCAAGCAACAGCTCCTCACCGATTGTTAAACTGTTTATTAGCCACTCTTTTGAAATTAGAATGCTGAATACATTTAACCTCATTGAAAACAGTATGATATTTTTGAGTCTGAGACAAACATTGCTGTTTTAATATATATCTACAATGAATCTGCCAAATTCAATATTTAAAACAAAAAAAAACCCAGCAAATTATTTGCATTTTATTTCATCCAAGCAGGAGAAAAAAACATACCAAAAATCAATACATAAATGTCAGTGCAAGACATAAAGGCATATTCCATTTTTCAACTGCTAAATTCCAGATGTCCTGAATATAGGGACATTCAAAATATAAATGGTTTATGGTTTCTAAAGAGGTCAAACAAGTGGGCCTAGGGCAACAGTGTTCATGTGTATCATTGTGTTTCAAGTTATTTTTACATGCAGTCTACCATGAACACAGAGCCAAATTGTGTCTCACATTCTTGTAGGTATTCAAGGTTTTTCATATCTTCTCAGTAAATGTCATCTTCACAGCAGAATCTAGGACAAAATGAAATTGGTTCAGAAAATGCGTGGACAAAATTGTAACATATTATGCCTTTCTAGGAAGATGTAAAACCTGTTGGCGATCTACCCCCCCCACCCCTCCATTGTTAGTTTATCCAAAACAAGCATCCATATATGTAGGCAGAGTCCTAAGTCTCTTAACTTTTGATTTAAACTTTCCAATTTGCCATTCATTCAATATATATATGTGATGTGGTACAGAAGCCAAGGTACCCATTCTGAAGTGTATGATGATTAGAAGTAAAACATGCTATAAAAATGAATGGGTTGGGCATATTTAACCCCCCTGAAAAGGCATCCAGATATGTCACCCCTCTTTTTATGGGGTTCAGTCTACTGCCCCACAACCACTGAAAAAACAGCAATATAATCTTCCAATTTTTTAAGGGGGGTTACATAGATACAAAAAAATGGGAATTAAATATGTCTTGAAAAGACAGACCCTTTCATTTTTACCAATAGACCATTTTTAGATTCATAGATTCATAGACTGATACAAGTTCAGAAGGCACATGCCCATCTATGAACTCGCCACCAGCTAAATTAGCAGTGGAAGGAACATTTCTTGTCACACATATATTTATCAAGGTTTCTCTTAAATTGTTCTATGTTTTCACTGTTTATAATATTACTAGACAATGTATTCCAGATTGGAGGAATTCTCTGTGTGAAAAATCTAGATTGTTTATTAGTTTTACATAAGGATGGTTTTAGTTTTGAATTGTGGGATCTAGTGGGATTACTTATTGAAAACTTTTCCAATCCTATTGTGTTTAACAAGTAATCGTTTTTGTCTGCATTGTAAGTATAGATTGTCACCTCTTAGTATTCTGTACTTCATAGAGTAAAGCTCTAAAGATTTTAATCTAGAACCATAATCAAGTTTGGACATATTAACAATCCTTTTAGTTATTCTTCGTTGAACTCTTTCTGTCATGTTTAAATAGCCAATGGAAGTTGTAGCACAAAATGAAACACAATAGTCCAAATGTGGATGAACCAGGCTTGTGTATAGGGGCAAGATGACAGATGATTCCCTACTTTTGATATGTCTCAATATACAACTTATAATCTTGTGACATTTTTTAACAGTTTTTTTGGTATGGGTGTTACATTTTAAGTTATCACTTATAGTTATACCTAAATCTCTTTCCTCTGTTGTGATTGTTAATTTCACATTTTGAATAAAATATGGGTGTTTCTTATTATTGTTCCCCATATGCATTACCTTACACTTTGCTGGGTTAAATTTTATTTTATTGTTTACTGCCCATGTTGTTAATTTATTTAAATTATCTTGGAGAGTGTTTGCAGATGCAGTAGTGTTCACAATACAGCCCAATTTACAATCATCTGCATATTTATGTATCCAAACTTCTTTTGTTGTTTGCATACTTGCTATCAATATATTAAAAAGTAAAAGCCAAAGAACAGATCCCTGTGGTACTGCACTGGTGACAGGGCTCCAGTTGGAATTATGCCCTGTTACAACCACCCTTTGAAGTCTGTTGTATAACCATGCTGATAGCCACTTAATTAAGTACATGTCCAAATTTATATTATGAAGTTGGTTGATCAAAATTTTATGGGAAACAGTGTCAAATGCTTTTTCAAAATCTAAGAATATGATGTCCACTGGAAGGCCCTTTTCTAGGGCGTCACTAACAGGTTCAAAAAAACTAATAAGGTTTATTTCACATGATCTACCAGTAGTAAAGCCACGCTGGGAAATGTCAGTACAATTGGAAATTTTAAGATGATTGGAAATTTTAACATGTATTAACCGTTCAATAATTTTACTGACAAGTGATGTAAGGCTGATAGGCCTATAATTAGATATTAACTGTTTATTACCTCCCTTATGTATAGGGGTTATATTTGCTTCTCTCCAAGACTGAAGAACTTTCCCATTATTTACAGACATATTGAACAAATAGGTAAATGGTCCAGCAAGTTCCTTTGATACCTCTTTTAAGAACTTGGGGTGAATATTGTCAGGGCCTGGAGATGTATTGTATTTGCTTTTGTTAATGGCCTCTAATGTATCTTTTTCAAGAAAGAATAATTTAATATTTGATGATTGTAATGTATCTTGATGGGTAAAATTCATTGGATTAAATATGCTTGTAAAATAATGATTAAATTTAGTAGCCATTTCTTTTTATTAGTTATTAATTCATCATTTACCTTTAGTGGTCCAATTCCTGTACATGTTTGTTTTAATGAACCTATATAGTTATAACACTGTTTTTTATTGTTATTGTCTTTGATGTCTTTGGCTAAATTTATTTCCATTTTTTTGTTTTGATGTTTTAATTATTTGTTTAGTTTCTTTGGCAAGTATCTTAAACTTTCCTCAATCAGAAACCTTTTTAGTCTTACTGTATTTTTTATAGGCACGATGTTTCTTTCTTATTATACACTTTATATCTTTAGACCACCACATGGGAACTCTTCGTTTGCTATTATTATCATATTTTGTTCTCTCAGGTACCCAGGTATTTATGCAATAATCTATTTTGGTCTGAATTGTCTCCCACACATGTTCGAAGTCAAGATTATATAGGTCTTTTAACCATTCCCATGAAGTCAGGTACGTTTTTATGTTTTTATGATCGGCTTTATGATCATTTTTAAACTTACTTATTCCTTTGTTATAATTTGTTTTAAGATGTCACATACAATCATGTTATGATCACTGTCACCCAGAGGGGTATGATAATGGGGTGGAGAGGAGGTCAGTATTTGTAAAAAAAAAAGGTCAAGTATATTTTTATTCCTAGTGGGTATAGTTACTAACTGATCCAGTCCATGTTTAAATGTAATTTCTAAAAACTGCCATTCAATAGTACTGTGCATATCAAGTGTTTCCCAGTTTATATTTGGGAAATAGAAATCACCCAAAATTATTAAGTCTTCTTTCACTTCAATAGTGTCTATCTGCTTCAAGAAGACTAGGTTATCTTCCTGGTTTAAATTAGGTGATCTGTAACAAAGGCCTATAGTTAAGGTTTCATTGCCTAATTCGATTTTGGCCCAAAGTATCTCAGTTGGAGAGTCCTCATATATTATCTCATGACAATTGTATTTATTAGATATGTATAAAGCTAACCCCCCTCCTTTAACATTTTGTCTGTTTTTTAAGAATTTTGTAAAACCACTTATATCAGAATTCCAATCATTTTCAGTCAACCATGTTTCTGTAATATAACAGATGTCAATTTCCTTATTAGCAAGAATATATCTTAGTTCATCTAATTTATTTGTTAAGCTATGAGCATTAGTTAGTATAATTCATATTCCCTTAACTTTAACTTTGTTATTATCAATTTCGCTTTGTGTAGTATCTTCCTGACTTGGTGGATTTTTTTGATTATTCAAACCAGGTTTTGATATCCTATTTTTTTTTTCTTAGTTTAGTTTTTTTATTGTTTTTGCAATCATTATTATTGTTCCACATATTGCTTACAGAAGTATATTCTGCTGAATGTGTTTTGTGTATAACAGTTGCACCCTCCCCCCCATTTAATAGTTTAAATTTGCATCTATTGTGTTGTTAAACTGGAGGCTGAGAAATTGTGACCCTACTTTATTTAAATGTAGTCCATCTTGACTGACTGTACATGTCATAGTTTCCATTGTATTCTTTCCAATGTGTTATACATTTAAGATTTTGCCTCAAGCACCATTGTCTGAGCCAATTGTTTGTTTCATTTAATATACAGTTTTGTTTGTATGTTGCTCTAGGAATTGGAAGCATTTCAGAAAATAAAATGTCACAGCCCAAATCTACCAGCTTGTTTGTTAAATTAACAAATTCCTGCTTGATTTGTTGAGGATTTTGGTGTAGAACATTATTGGCTCCTGCATGAATTAAAACTAATTTTCTAGGATTTTTTTTGGAAACAATATCATTAATAATTTTTGTAATATCTGATATTTTAGCACCCCTAAAACATGATAGGGTACGATGTGCTTTGTCTATGTCGCATATCACATGGTTAAGTCCTTTAATTATACAGTCACCTAAGACATATATTTCAGTTTCATTAGTCTGAGAAACCTGGTTTTCCATATTTTACTCAACTTGCTGTGGAATGATAGAAGTAGTATCGAAAGATATTAAGGGTGGGTCTAAATTAATATTCTGATTCATGCAGGTAGATTGATTTTCATTATATGATAGTGTAGTACAGTCTGATATTATCACTTCCTTAACAGAAGTAGTCATAGCTATTGGCTTTTCTTGAGTGATGTCTAAATTTAGGGGGTCAAATGAGTTAGTGATTTCGAGGTTGAATTGTTCGGCTTTCCTTCCCCCCCCTTTTTTTTGATGGTTCAAGTGTTGGACTTGATACCAAGCATCCTCAGGGTTAGTACATTCTTCTTCTTCCCTTCCCCTTTTTTAAGTTGGAGGGGTATTATTTATAGGTGCAAGAACATCAGTGTAGGTTTTATTTTTTAGTACAGGCATAGTAATAGAGTTAGATTGGTATATGTCAGTTTGAAGTTGTACTTGAAAGCGAGATGCCATATCCTTCTGACTTGTCTCAATTTCACTTATCCTTTTATTAAACTGCTCTAAAAGGACTGACATTTAAAAATTATCAAGACATTTAGTACATGTAAATAAGTTGTCTAATGAATAATCAGGTACTATCATATACATATTGCATGTTTTACATAGTATAGCTTTTTCACCATTTTTGGTTTGTATGAATGTTTCCATAGTATCTATCTTAAAGTTGTTAAAGTCACAAACAAGGAAACAAGAAGAGAGGTGTGAAAAAATAATACCAAATTTGGTAATTATAGTTCTTAAGATACCCAGAGAAGACTCAACTTCATGATTAAGTTTTGGAAACAAAGTTCCAAATTCCAAAGAAGACATCTGTTGATAGTATTATGTACTGTTTACCAGAAATAATAATTTAATATTTTAATTTTAACCCAAAATGTGATCATTTTTCAAATTACTTTCACCACAGTAGGCAACATTAAAGATTTTAAAGACAGACATTGTTAGTTCTTTGCTGTTTCTGACTGAGCTTTCAGCAACTCTGAGCTACTAGAAAAGGTATCAAAAACAAAGAAAACACAGGCTGAAATCAGATAAAAGCATATAGATGTTAACTACTTATTCTATAGTCTTCTTCCTAGAGCAAATATTTCATTTTAGTGCTTTATAATGATACTCAAAAGTGCAGGGCAGGATCTCTATTGGCCGAGTACTTTAAGAAATACAGCAAACAATATGAACTGGATGTCTAGTAGCCCCTGATATTACCTACAAGCTGAGTGATCATAGAACCGTCCTTGACTACAGAGGATTTGTGTTTATGACTGCTTTGCTAGAGACCCCTTCTTATACTTAAACAATGCTAAACATGCAAAACACGTGCAGAAATGCACGCATCTTCGTGCGCGGTGAGCGCGCCCTGCCGAGCTTGCCCTGCTCGCTGTAGGCTTCAATAATATAGTATCCCCACCCTGAAATTCTAAGCAATTACTGACAGAGCTGAAGCTCTGTAAGCTGCAGCAGATATCGTAGTGCTGTTAAAAGAAGCACCAACTTGAAACACAGAATAAAAGCACTTAAGTGTCACTGTAATGTTTAAAAATTAATTTGGACCACAAGTCCCTCTTCCTGTGTAAGGATTACAGCAGGGCTCAGTTAGTTACATCAAATTAACAGAAATAAACTTTGCACAAGCACTTTGGTATATCAGTGGATGCTACAACTGTGCAGAGCAGAGTCTCACACAGCAAACTAACTTTAGCAAAAAAGGTGTGCAAAACCTGAGAGGTTTTGGTTTTGGTTTTGCCAAATCACATTTGGCTTTGGTTTTGGGTCCGGTTTTAATTTTGAATTCATGGCCAATATTCATCCAACATAATACATGGTCTGTACCTTCATTTTAAAGTATAATATAAAGGAAAACAGGTTAAATTCTGTAGAAAAAGTTTCACAGCATGGCATCTAGCAAGACAGAGCTGTTAGTAAGTTCACAGGCAATTATTTATCTTGTAAGGTATTATGAGCCAGTGCTAAAGCCAAATAACACAGAGGTTCATTAGATTGCAGTCTAAATTCCTAGCAATAAATGAAAGGAGACAAGACACATTCAATAAAGTGACATTGGCGGAAGCAATGTAACAGATGAGTATAGCAGCATAGCTTGTTCTGCCTTCCGGTGACATCTGCTTCTCAGATAGCTAGCTAAGATCAGAGCTCCATCTGAGACCTACTAAATTCCTCCCTTAAGTGGTTTTGTTTCTTCAGTTCAGTTTTTAAAAGTTGTGGGGAGGTTACAATTTTTCATGGGAAAATACAGGAAGCCTCTTAACTCTGATTTTTCTGCATTGGTGCCTCTCCTCTCCATACCTACACCACAGCAGGATTCCCCCCCCCCCCTTCATGGGTGCGATGGTGATCGGTCCTGTCGTTGATCAGTCTCAGCCCTCTAACGTTGCCCTTTCAGTTGAGATCAAGAATTTTTGGATGGAGATTCATTCTTTATACTCAATTGGAATACTCAGTTACTTCTATTGATAGGAAAATGGGAGAGCTGGGACAGCATGTTTCTGAATCTGACAGCTGAGTTGAGTTGATTGGTTGGAATGGCTCTTAACCTGCTTACTTTAGGAGGCTCAGCAACTCACTAATAAGTGTGATGATTTAGAAAAATGCTCTCAGTGGAACAATTTATGGCTTTATGTGCTACCTGAGGGGGCAGATGTATTAGACATCAGTGACCTCCTCCTTATGCCGATCGAACGTGCACATAGGGCACTCCCCCCCATCTACAGAACCAAACACTTTCCCCCATTCAGTTAGCTGATTTTTTTTTAATTATACAGTCAAACAAGCCATTTTGAATAGAGCTTGGAGGAAGGGACCACTTAATTACCAGGGTACCCAGCTAGTGCTTGCAAATGATTACTTGCTGACAGTTCAATGGAGGAGGAAGGCATTTGATCCACTTTTCCATATTCTTAGCTCACATAATTTAATGTTTTTCTGCTCCCTATCTGGCTCAACTATGAATTTTCTTTGCTGACGGTGCTAAGATGTTTGAAGATTATGACTGTGCTTTGCAAGAGCTCTGTGCTTATAACCTGGTCTCAAATAAACCTAAGGATGTATAGGATCTCAGAGACAAGTGGGCTATTCAAAAAGAAGTTTGGACCAAAGTTTGTCTGGAAGGCATGAAAAGGAGGAAGGAGCAGACTTTACATGAAATTAGATCGCTTTTACAGACTTTTCACTGGGAAGATCCTGCATGATGCGAATACTGACACTGGTCTGGTCTAGTAGCCTGGCTTAGTTGTTTACTATGTGCAGTATTTAAAGACTTAGTGTTTGTCTTATGGTATTTTTGCTATTGTTAAGTAGTGGAGTGAGTTTCCTTCATTAAGGGGTTACATTGGTTTAAGTTCTTGGCGTGGGCTGAGGGGTGGGGTGGTTGGATCGAGGCAGGTATAGTTTTCCTTTTTGGGCTGCCATTCCTTTCACTCCTTATTATACTCTTCCTTTTTTCTGTACTAATGATCCCTTCACTGTTATACTCAGCTTCTAAAGCATTCCTGCAGTGGGGACGAGATTTTTGTAGCGAGTTTCTTTTTCTTTGTCCTTGTTATGGCTAAGTTATAATGGTGGCTGCATCAACATTTCTGGCACTTTCATTTGCCTGGCTAATTTTTTTTTTTACATTGCTCTGGTCATCTGACCATTTTTTTTTTTTGCCTGGTATTCAGTTGCACGGTGGGTTATCACTCCAGACCCCACTCACAGATTTGATTCTTGTTATAATGGAAAAAGAGTCAGTAACAAAGGGCTTGATGTGTATTCTGGGTTCAAGTTAAGAGGGGAGTTAATTATTAAGATAATTTTTGGGTTAGCTTTTGACCCTCCTATTTTACATCTTTTCGGGGTTTAGATTCTGGATTACTATCCTAAATATTACCAGTTTTGTATTGTTTTTAGGATGTTCTTCTTAGAGGAGTGGGTTGGGGGGGTTAAGGCTTATTGAGACAGTTTTTGTCCTTCTGGGTGGACTGACATATTTCTCTGACTTTGCTGGGCTTTGCCTGACTTCGTCTAACTTTACCACTGTTATGGGTGGGGGTGAGCGAGGTTGGGCAATGTTGCAAAGTGGCTATATCTTGAAGTGGTTTATGAGAGCAAATTTTGCCACTTCACTGAAATTTCACCGGAGAGGTAAAACTTCACATCATCTGTATCACTGGTGGATTCTAGCAGAGTACCTTCGCCTAGTAGCCACTGATACCTTTTATGCAGATTGATATTTGT
This sequence comes from Neoceratodus forsteri, assembly GCA_016271365.2. Classification (NCBI taxonomy): domain Eukaryota; kingdom Metazoa; phylum Chordata; order Ceratodontiformes; family Ceratodontidae; genus Neoceratodus; species Neoceratodus forsteri. The sequence continues at coordinate 647,479,609 of CM028135.1, read as the reverse complement.
TCTTATTGTAGAATATTTTTTCCAGCAGGTTGTCATTTTACTCACTGGCCCAGATATTCAAATGGGTTGCGCATGGTGCAACAGTGTTGTACCATGCGCAACCACTGTCACCAGTGTGATATTCAAATGGGAATTGTGCCTGGCATAAATCCCGATGCACTGGAGTGCATCAGTAATGTATGAAGCGCAGGTGGGGGGGGGGCGTGCCCATGCATACACTGCACATCCCGATATTCAGCCCTGGATGTGCTGAGTCCATGCATGCACAACCCCTACTTGCGCGGCATACAGTTGATCCAAAAAAAAGGAACAACGGCTGGCCACCCACAGGTGAGCTGCCGTATTGCAGGGCACAACACGGTAGCTGCCACCTGTGGGTGGCCACCTGAGCTCCAGCTGCACCTCCATGGTGGTGTCCCCCCATGCCCGATCATGGTCATCTGTTCAAAAATATCATGTCCTATATCCCTGATGGTCCGGTGGACCGCTGTCAGCCCGATCGTGGGCTTAGGTATAAAGAAATAAATCCAATATTCCTGGTGATCCAGTGGACTGCTGTCAGCCTGATTGCGGGCTTAGGTATAAAGAAATAAATCCAATATCCCTGGTGTTCCAGTGGACTGCTGTCAGCCCGATCGTGGGCTTAGGTATAAAGAAATAAATTCAATATCCCAGGTGGTCCAGTGGACCACTGTCAGCATGACCGCGGGCTTAGGTATAAAGAAATAAATCCAATATCCCTGGTGGTCCAGCAGACCCCCCTCCCCACCCATCCACTGAGCCCCAGTGCCCCACTCTCCCCATCAGTGGGGGGCGGCAGCGCTGCACCCGCCTGCCACCCCGCCACCCACTGACTGACACCATAGGTAGGGCAGTACGCCCATTGCTCCACAGCGTGAGCTAATGGGCATGCAATATACCATACTACACATTCTAGATATGTGAATGGATCCATTCACATATCTGGAATGTAATAGTACAATATGGGCTGCGCATTGGCTCACACTGTGGACCAATGGGCATACACCCTACCTATAGTGTCGGTCGATGAGCAGTGGGGCGGCAGGTGGGTGGGTGCTCGCCCTCTGCTGACTGGGGAGAAGGGCGGTGGGGCTCAGTGGGCGGTGAGGGAGGGGTCCGCTGGATCACCAGGGATATTGGATTTATTTCTTTATACCTAAGCCTGTGATCAGGCTGACAGCGGCCACTGGACCACCAGGGATATTGAATTTATTTCTTTATGCCTAAGCCCATGATCAGGCTGACAGCAGTCCACTGTACCACCAGGAATATTGGATTTATTTCTTTATACCTAAGCCCACAATCGGGCTGACAGTGGTCCACTGGACCACCAGGGATATAGGACATAATTTTATTATATAAATGCCAGCGATCGGGCTGACAGCAATCCACTGGACCACCAGGGATATAGGACATGAATTTTATTTACTGAAGCCCGCGATTAGGCTGTGGGGCACATTGCTGTGCTGTGCAGGGGGCGTCGGTCCCCAATGGCTGCTGCTTGGCAGGGCTCCAGGCACAAGTCACCAGGAATCGGTGCACCTGCATGCAAATGGGGCCATAATGACATGAAAATGTCCCCATTTGTGCCTTGCATACATTATGGCCCCATTTGCAAATCACTTTTGAATATCACAGTTGCAGCGCATAGAACAATGGAACTCGTGCTAGCGCATCCCCCTGCTCCACTCTGGCCACTTGTGCTGGTGCAGTGCCACTGAGCCATGCACACTGTGGGTGGCCTGGGTGTGATATTCAATGAACCTGTGCCATGGTGCAGCTCTGTTGAATATCGCCCAGTCAACGCCCCTGCTCAACCAAGTTGAGCTGCACCCAGGCTTGCGCCACTTGGTTGAGCAGTTTGAATATCTGGGCCACTGTTTGTTGAAGGCTACTCTGTCTGCTGAAACTGAGGTTACAGTCCATTTGTTATATCAAATCCACCATTTTTGATGCCCTAGGGCATTTGAAGAGTTGGTGGACTTTTTATGGGGTTCTTTATATTGGCTTAGTAATCTGTCTTGATTTAAGCCCCTTTTCTGAGGATCTTACATCTATATGACTTCTCTGCTGCTTGCTTTCTTTCTGTTATTTTTTCTTCTTCCTTTTTAGAGCTGAGGTTCTTTATTATTATTTGATTTTTCATCTGTGATGTTTGTGTATGTTCTCAAGCCTTTCCTTTTGTTCAGTGAATACTATGCAGGAATTCCTTTTATATCCATAATTATACTTTTTTTAGTGTTGGGTTAAACATCCTCTTTGGGGTTGGGATCGGTTGGTTGAGTAAGAGGCTCTTGGCTTTATTGTTGGCAAGGACTGGCTGCCCCTTCAGAGGGTGACTAGTGCTTTCAAACACCCCTATCTCCTTTTATTTCCCTTCATTTTCACCCTCCCCTCCTCCCTTCTTGTGTCTTCCCTTACTTATTATTTTTTTCTCATATCCATTCTTTATTGGTCTATAATGGGTATGTTTCCATCTGGCATTTATTCACTATCCTTATGGCATCTTTAGAGTTGGTTCCATGTGAACCTGGGGACCTCTGGCAAGGCCACGCTTTTTCCCCCTGCGGCGTTTGCATGTTTCTCTGCACTGCCTAGGAGCCTGTTTATTGGTGGGGCTCCCAACTTTGGAAGTCTACTTATGTTACTGTTCTAATTGTGGTTGTTTGGGCTGTTTGAGTATTTTATTTTTTGCCCCATTGGGAGGTGTTCTTTCCTATCCTTTTTCTGGGACTTTCGTACATACAGTTATGTTTACATCATAGTTTTGGATTTATTCACTGCCCTCCTTTTTGGGAGGGTATTCAAAAATTGTTTGTTTGGGCTCCCTTTTTGGGGCCTACATTTTAAGGTACTAGCTGTTTTTTGCTATATAGGTGTGTTTGGTATAGTTTGGTTTTTAGTAACTTCTCTGTCCTTCAAGTATAGTATTGTATTCTATTATTCATATTGATGAGATATCCGAATTACCAGGTCTTAAACTGCCTAGTTTTTGGAATGGAGTACAACTTACCTTTATAATTATTTATATATTTTGTGGTATTATTATATGTCAATGTATATTTGGGGCAGCTTAATTGTTTTTTTTGTATTTTTGGTTAGAGGTTCTTGTTGTGGTAATACTTTTACTGTGCTTTGTAGTTCTTGTATTACTTTTTAGATTCTAGGACTGGGACAGGGCTATATTGTTTGGTAGGATCCCGATGTGTAGTCAATTTCATTCATGTTTTGGGGTGTTGTTGTGTAGGGTTGTTAGACTTATTTAGTCATTGCTTTTTCCTTTGAACTGCTTTTACTATGGTTGTTTTTACTAAGGTTATCTCATATAATATCTTGTATAATGCACATTATATTCATAACCTTATTAAACACTGTCACCTCCTACAATTTTTAAACATCAGTAAGTGGATTTTATATTTTTGCAGGAAACTAATTTATCACCTGAGGAGCATAATACATTTTTTACATTTGGTTTTTAAAATGATTTTTATTCCTTCCATAAGTCAGGCCGTAGAAGAGGGGTTTTACTTTCATTTCACCATGGATTGCCATTTGTTACACACTTTTGCATTACTGATAAGGTGGGTCATTATGAGCTTGTTACTGGTCATCTCGGAGGCCACCCTATAACTTTGGTGAAAACTAATTTTCCTCCCAGTGCAGGTCATCGGCCTTTTGTAACCTTCTTTTCTATTTTGTTGGATCATTTGCAGGGACAGATACTTTTTTTGGGGGGAGGGGATATCTTAATCTCACTTTGTCTCCATACTGGGATTCCTTTAAACCTAAGGCTTTATGTCAGTCTACAGTACAGCTACTAAATATTTCACTAAAACACTTCAGTCATTAGAAATAGTGGATGTTTGGCCATTTTGCCACCTGAAACACAGGGAATTCACTCATTATTTGCCCAGGCACGGTACTTTTGCAAGGCTTGATTATTTATTTACAATGGTAGAGCATGTTGATTCAATCCATGTAGTGGAGCATGGTTCATTACCATTTTTCAGATCATGCCCCGCTGCATACCTCTTTTGTTCTGGGAAGCCCTGAATGCCACACCTTCTGGCACCTCCATCCAGGCCTCTTATGGGACCAACTTCTATTAGATAAATTATTGGTTCAGATCCCCCAGTGTTTGCAAGAAAATGATGTAGATGGCGTTACTCCTACTATTTAGTGGGATACCCTCAAGGCCATTCTTTGGGGTACAGTAATAGCCTACGCTTCTGCTTTGCACTGGGAAAGTGAACAAAAATTACAGAAATTATATTTTACCCTTTGTTCCTATCAGACACTTTAGATGCATGGGGATCATTCTGTTAGACTGTCAGCTTTAGAAGCCCAGGCTCAAGTGCAGAAGCTACTAGATCAAAAAGTGGAGCAGGCTTTGTTTTACCTCTGTCAGCTGGCTTTTGAAGGAGGATCCTGTGGCACCCATTGTTTAGCTCATCCTCTTTGGGCTTGTAGAGTAGCTGCTACAATTGTTAAACTACAAGACCCTATTACAGAGTGATACACCTCTAACATTATGGAGATTACCTCTCTTTTCTGGTCTTACTATCTTTCTTTTTATACTCCAGGTGCCCGTTCCCCCTCACCATCTTGAATACAATCTTTTCTGTACCGGGCATGGCTTCCCAAACTTTCTGTGGAGCAAGTTCAGTGTCCACTGTCTCCTATCTCTGAATTGGAACTGTCTCATAGTATTCAGGAGGCTAAATCAGAGGAGTTCCCTGATATAGATGGCTACCCATCTGAATTTTGTAAGTTGGCCTCCTTAACACCACTTTTGACACCAATTGTTTTGCATCTTTTTTTGTTCTTTTCAGAATAGGACCCTTCCACCCCCTTTATGGCATTATGCACTTATTACAACCCTACCAAAATCTAGCAAGAAACCTTCATTGTTAACCTCTTATCACCCCATTTCTGTACTTAATACAGATTACAAGTTGTTTTTTCAAGAATGCCCTTGTGTCCAATATGACCTGTAATTGTTAACTAAGATTTCGAAGTGACTGTTATCTTGAGTATTAAAATCAGTACCCCCCTGTGCTGGATACGTGTTAAGCTATATCAGTGTACTATGTCCCTGAGAACAAATTGTTATCCCCACTGGGTCTATTTCCGTCTTGTATTTCTGGACATGCAAAGTGCAAATAATCTAAATGTAAATATTTGTGTTTTTCTTCCAGTCCTAATGTCAACAATATTATTGGCAACTGTTCTTATAACTCTTAAGTTGTTGTAATGTTTACACTCTACATACCATCTGGATGGCCCAGGTTGTGCCTGAAAATGGTCCTTGGGACCAGTGTACTTACCCAGTTATCAAATGCATAAATAAAAAAATAAATAAATAAAATCATGTCTATATGGGCATGTTGTTTAGAGGGCCTTCTCCCCACCTTGCTGGACTGGGACCAAGCAGGTTTTTTATGTACTAGACAAGCACATGATAATGTGTGTCATGCCCTTCTTTTATTGGATTATGTTTCAAGTCATTCTATCCCATTGGTCCTGGCCAGTCTGGATGCAGAGAAGACCTTTGACCGGGTGTCCTGGGCCTTTCTTTGGACTACTCTTAAAGTTTTTGGTTTTCTTTTTCAGTTCACCCCTTTGTTGCACGAGTTATACCAACTTCTCATCTTGCTTTGGTTAAGGTTAATGGGTGTTATTCTCCAACATGATTACCCCCGTAACCAGGCCTTTTTGGTGGCTTGAATATCAAACATGGAATGCAGTCTAGTGTCTAGTATCTTAAGAAATGGATGTCATAGGCTAACTGTCCCAAAATGGCAAAGGTCGTGAGCTTCTACTTCATTGCCTTGATACTGTTGGCATTAAGGGATGCACAAGCCACATGGTGAAGAAATGACATGGTCACAATAAAGGAAAATGGTGGAATTCATCAGGTCTTAGTTAATTTAGAGGCTGGTCTGGTTTTTCAGTTTTTTTCCTATTTTCGAGCTGAAAAACCAGACCAGCCTCTAAATTAACTAAGACCTGATGAATTCCACCATTTTCCATATTGGAAGAGAAAACGTTTTGTGATGAGGCCATGGAGGAAGCAGTTGAGGAAGCATCCAAATCCTCCTCCTCCTCCTCCCTATCCCCCCACTGTTGTAAAGAGACAAATTTATTTTCCAAAGGCACAGTTTCAACACAAGGGTTATTTATTTTAGTTTTCACACCAGTTTTAGCCGCAACAGCCTGGAAAGTGGCAGGTGAGGTGTAGGCGGGCATCTCAGGAGGTGGCACTGAAACCACTGTGACTGTGTCTGAATGGTCTGGCAGTAGCTGTAGATCAGAAGGAATCGCTTCCATCAAGACAGCCTCAGGTGGTGCCACATGAATGGGGTCCTTTGGGGGGGAGTGAAGTTGGATCAGGTTCTAAGGGTGCCTCTGCACTCAAAACAGAATGTGCTTCCTCTGGTGCTTGTGGATCTGCAGCTTCTGAACATAAAGATGTCTGCTGTTTAACCTCCATGGTGTGGGGGGGTCATTAGTTGCAGCTGGCTTTTTCTTCTGGGCCTGTAGCAAGTAATAGTCCTGTTCTGGATAATCTGAATTATTAAGAGCAGCCCAAGGACATGACCAGAATGTGTGGCATTCCTCCTCACATAGATTACAACGACGGGTGTTGGTGCAATGCAAACTCAGATGGCCTAATTCCCCAGAAAGTCCACATTTTATCAGCACATAAGTGCTACTCAGGTGTTGCAAAGAGCCAAAATGATAACATGATTTGGGCTGTCCTTGATAAAAAGGCACATCTGTGACCCAACCCAAAATAAAGCTAAAGAAATATTAATACTGCCCCACAAAGCAAAGAGCTGATTAAAAAAAAAACTCTTAGCCCATGCAAAAAACAAGGATATGAAAAATAAACAAACTCAAAAAGTAGCTGCCTGGTTTAAAAACCAAAAAACAAAATGGGGCACAGTATAGAAGAATATCTAATGATCCCAATAACACCAGAGCAAAGAAAAAACATAACTTGGGCTACAGTCAAATTAATATCTTCAAAATACACCTATTTTAACAGGTTCAGATTTTCCACAGAGAATAAGGACTGTTCTCTTTGTATATGTAACAAAGGACACACAGATATGGTAACCCACATGATTATGAGCTGCCCGCTGTACTCCAAGCCATGCAGGGATTATTTATTAAGCACACTTACCTTATATTCAACAGCCATGTATGATCCTGTTTTTCCTCTTATGCACCCTAGAACTGTGGATGAAGCCATAGGAATTGCAAATTTTATGGCTTTGGTGGTATTGATAAAAAAAAGTTATTTCGATCATACAAAACAACAAATTAAAACTGTATCACTTATCTGAACATTTAGGACACTTATAAAATTAAATATCCAGGAAGATGAATTATGACTGTTTTAATGAAGTATATAGGGTCTTTGTATTTAGATAATGCAGCCTAACATATAACCTTTTATCTTGTTGTATCTCTTTTTTATATAGAATATTTTTATTCTTGTCTATGTTGTAATGCTTATGATGTTTACCCATTATGAATGAACAATAAAACTTCTGATAATTCAATTTGATTTGCTACTAGACAGGTATTGTCTAGTTTTTCGCTGATAAGGTGTCCACCATGAGGACAGAGATCAGACAATGTTTCCCCATGGGTTTATATGGTGGCCTACTGAGTAGTACTAACACCCAACTGACCTGGTCTACCTTCAGCCAGTCAGTAGTCATGGATATAGCGAGGATCATCCAGACTCTGCAACCAACTTGCTGTAGTTTGGACCTAGGCCCAACATGCCTTTTTGTAGGGTGTGTTGAGGTTATTGGCCCAGTCCTAGGATAGTCTGGGCCTCTTTGGAGAGAGATCTTTCCAGATCCCATAAAAGAAGCAGTGGTTAGGCCACTGCTGGAAAAGCCCTCGTTGGACCCAGACTGCCCTGCCAACTACAGACTGGTCTCTATCCTACCTTTTATAGGTAAGGTTATTGAAAGGTGGTCGCTTTGCAGCTGGAAGATTATTTATCTAACCATAATATATATGACCCTCTCCAGTCTGGCTTTAGGAAAAGGCATAGCACTGAGACTGCCCTGGTTCAAGTACTTAATGACCTTCTAGTGGCAAGAGATCAGTGTCCATTCCATCTTGGTTCTCCTTGATCTCTCAGCAGCTTTTGACACTGTGGACCATGGGGTACTGCTGGAACACCTGCAGTTCTTTTGTGGACTGGAGAGAGCAGTCCTCAATTGGTTTCAATCATTCCTTGAGGGCAGATTACAAAGGGTGGTATCAGGAATTTATTCCTTGTCCCCTCAAAATCTGACCTGTGGGGTGCCGCAGGGTTCTGTGCTTTCCCCCATGTTGTTTGCAGTGTACATGCTACCACTGGGGGACATTATTAGGCAGTACTGGTTGAGTTTTCACTGCTATGCAGATGAGTTTCAGCTGTACATGTCCTTTGTACTCAGCCAGGAGTATGATACAGTCTCGATATTTAACAACTGCCTACAGGAGATACAGAACTGGATGAGTGCCAGCTAGCTAAGGTTAAACCTGGAGAAAACTGAGGTGTTGGTTGTGGACCCTGATCTGAGGATGGCTGGGTCATGGGCAGGAAAACCATCCTGTCTACAACTTTGGAGTAGCCTGCTCAATGCCTCGAACCAGGTGCAAAACCTATGGGTGGTATTTCACAAACGTTTGACCCTGAAGGCTCAGGTGTCAGCCATAGTCAAGTCCTCCTTCTACCATCTCAGAGACATCACCAGGGTGAAGCACCTGGTTTCATCAAAGGATCTGTCAACATTGGTCCACGCCTTTGTCACCACATGATTAGACTACTGCAATGCCCTTTACCTAGGGCTACCAGGAGTGGACATTCACTGATTGCAGCTATTGCAGAACTTGACAGCTAGGTTGTTAACTGGAACTCCTAGATCCAGTCACATAACACCTGTGCTGCGTGAACTGCACTGGCAGCCTATACAATGGCAGATCACTTTCAAGGTCACATTGCTGCCCTATAAAGCCCTATATGAGCTGGGACCCCAATACCTGCAAGACCTCCTATTTCCCTATCATCCCTCCCACTCACTCCAATCCTCTGACAAGGAATTGCTAGAGGTTCCCAGGGTACACTTGAAGACTTTGGGGGGAAGATCTTTTGCCTTTATGGCCTCTACCCTGTGGAACTCTCTACCTCATCAGATACATGGGAGCCTGACTGTGGATTGGTTTAAAAACTCCCCCAAAAATTATTTCTTTGAAAAGGCATTTCTAGGACTGCAGCGGCCTTGGATTTGCACATTGTTTTAATGGGATTATGGTCTGTATTTTAAAGATGTTTACTGTACTGTCTTTATTTGTATTGTAAAAGCACTCTGAGCAATGGAGGGGCGCCTTTTAGAAATACATTTTTACTTACTTACTTACTGATTGAATGCCAGTGTCTGTGTACCAAAGTTTAAATGTCTAACCCCTGTTCAGAAATTCTTTGTGTTCATAATTTGTTCTGGAGTATTCTGATTCCCACACCTTTTCTCAAGCCAATACACATTATGTGCAATATTCACCCCATCATTTCTGAACAGGATTGTGATGTACTTGAAGGTCAGCTTGATAAGTGGTATAGCCATGAAAGGTGTCCAAATAGGGATGTCTTTTAAAGTGATATTGGTTCCAGAACCTGTGCAGGGATTTAGCAGTTTTAAGATTAATGTCAAACGTGCTTTCTCTAGGAGCACAAATCAAGGCATGTATCTAAGAAGCAAAACAGTTTAATGATTGTTTATGTAATTTTCCCATCTTTGTCTGGTCTGGAGCTTCCTCTAATCCCCCTTCATATTTTATTATCACATTTTTCCATTTAGCCAGTTCTTCAGGGGGTGAAATAAACTGCCATAACTGGTAAGTTTCTGCCTATGTGGTAGTTCTCTTCTCCAGCTAAAGGGATTTGTGGTTGCAGAACTGGAAGTAGAGGGCTCTGAGATAGAAGGTCCTGAGAAGTATCCAAAGAGACTATGCGGCACAGCCTTACTAGACCATTCAGTGGAACTGGGAGGAATAAAACGAGCCTTCTGTGGTGCAGCCGTTTGGGTGGGAGTGGAATCTGTCTGGACAGTATCAGAATTGGTTGCAGGTACTGGATAATCTTTAGATGCATTGGATAGATTAGATATGGCCATCTCAGAGACATCCCCAACATCAGAAAAAAGCTCTTCTAAATGAAGAGTAGTCTCATCTAGAGTTACACTGTCTGTGTGATCCACAGAGTGGCATCTTTCAGGGGAGGAAATATGAGACCAGACTTGCTGAAGCTCAGGTTGTGGTCATTCATTAAGAATAGGTTCAAGCCAGTTAACTTCACCCATGCTGCCCTTTGCACTGTGTCCCTCTGTAACATGCTGCTCAGGCAATTGCCATAATACAGCTGTTGGAATGAGAGTCCTCCCTCCCTGCTGCCAGTTTACTGGTGTGCTAGGACTGCTAAGACATTTATTCTGGTAGTAGTTTAATAACAGAACCACACATACCTTGTTGCAGCGATGTCCCCTTTTCTGGTGTTTTGCTCAGTGTGGCTGCAGCAGCTGGTGGCAACCTTTGATTTTGTGGTGGCTCAGCTATCAGTCAGCTACATCTGTTCTGCTGTCATCAGGCTGAGTGTTAACAAGGAGGGGGAACTCTGGGTTGGGAATCCAGTTTCTACCTAAATCTCAAATCCAGTCTGCCATCAGTGAGGGTAGATTTTGGGGACCAGACAAGTTTGTTTGGTTGAGACTGTGCAGTAGCAGTCAAGCATCTTTTAAGACTGCATGCAGAGAAAATACTGACAGGTGGACTGCTTCCAGGAATCAGGCTATCTTGTTGACATTTCTTCCCAGGTTGGGAGTGAGGACTTTGGACAGTCTTTACATTTGCTCTCTGCTTCCAATCTGAAATTTTCTTTTCAAAATGTAATTTCAATTTCCTCTTCCTCCATTATTGCCATCAAATAGCAGTTTTTTTGTCCTATTGTTCAAATGTTAATCTTTCTTCTTTGGTAAGTAAGTCAGACTCAACATTATCTTCGGGTGTCTCAGAGATTTCCTGTGATACTGCAACCTCAGATGAATCTGGGACAGAGTCAGAAGTCAACTTTTCTGTCGCAGCCTTTCCCCCACCAGCACTGCCCACCATCTTGGGCTCTTCCATCCTCCACAAAGGAAACAGGCAGAGCCCCCCTACAGGAAGGGTAGGGGAATTTTGTTGAAAACAAACAACCATTACAACAAACAATAATGAATTACAATGTATATCAAAAAGTATCTTGTAATGTACTGCAAATATTCCCACAACCCCCCCCCTTTTTCTTATTGTATTACATAGTCAAACCCCTTTAAAGAAATAAATGCAAATATTTGTTGCCTCACTCCTTAAAGAAAGACAGAAAATACTTGAAAATACATGTTTGCAATTCAAGTATGATCAATAAAGAAAAAATATTTTCATGTTTTCACTTCTTGTTGTGAGAAATGTAATAAACCTCTAATACATTTTATCTGCAGACTTTTTCACACATCTTACCAACAGAACTTTAGGCCATTATTTGTTGTTGTAGCACACATTTGCACCTTAGCCTATAAAAATTAAAACTCAAGACAAGCAAAAATGCTAATAAAGTGCTACTGTTGACTTCTTCAAACCAGGTGGAAAGTTTTCTAATACTAAACATTTATTAGTAAGCCTTTCTAACCAAGGAAACATCCATCTCTCTGCTAAATATTTCTATAAATTCAAAGCAAAAGTGCATTCTAATAGAAAATACTCTACTGTTTTGAGTATTGCTATGCATTCTGATGTGGACGCATTCTTTCTTCTAATGTTTTATGTTTATTGTTCCCTCTTACATTAAATTCACCATATAAACTCAATCATAACATACCCCACGTACGAACTGATATTAATTTGTCTATTAACTGATTTATTACCAGAATAGATTTCACAGGCCTACATAATTCAAAGTGTGGTTCTTGTGGTCCTGTGTTTCCTAAAACCTTTTCATATAACTATTTTCTTGAACAAGTCAAAATGTGATTTTTCATTATCTGACATTTAATCAGTTTCTGAAATGTTGGCTTTTAAAATTCTGGTAAATTCAGTCTTTGTGTTACTTTTAATGGTTTATCTTCCCATATTAAGAAAAAAATGCTGTAAAGTGCCACAAATCTATTCCTTAGCTATTGAAGTTCCAGAGTTCAATGCTTATTTAAATGTACTAGACCAAAATAAAGTATGAACAGAGACTACTGGGTTTAAAGAGGATTGAAAATAATTTCTAACTGGTAGCTGTTTATAAAGTCTTTATTTTCAGAATTGATATTCGGTCCCTTAAATTATTCATATTTAACTGCACCTGAATAAAAAGTGACCTGAAGAACTGTATTTTGTATGGTTTTGTTTTTATGGGCAGCATTCTGTTACAGTTCTCTTCATGGAAACTATGATCTGGAGTGTTAAACATGTCACGGTTTGTGCATAGAACTCTGAGCAAGGTTCTTATAGATCCACAGCTCACAATTAGCATTCTGTACACAAACCATGACATAGTAAAAACTCCAAACTACCGGTTCCATGAAAAGAACTATGCAGAATCTTGTTCCTAAAAAGAAAACAACTGAAAACACAGATTTTCATATCAGTGTTTATTCGGGTACAGTTAAACATGAATCATTTTCAGGTATGAATTGCTTTGCTGTAAACAGAAACATTATTAACTGCTGCCAATTAGCAATAATGTCCTATTTCCTTTAGCATGTTTAATCCTCCTTTTTGTTTAGAGAAATAGGTCATTTCTCTTTTAATTGGATTCAAGTTACTTCCCCAAAACATTTGAAAAATAGATGTAAAAGTTTAGTCTCAGATTGTTTTGGTAAAGGAAACATACAGTAAACTGTGGACTAAAAATACTGTAGTTTTAAAATATATATATATTTTTTGTTTAGGTAGCTTCCACCCTTTCCATCTGGCTACCTTTTGTTCACATGCTGCCAATGTGTCTTCCCAGTTGAGGTGGGCTGCATCCTCTGTATCAAACTTTACCCTTAGTGTTTTAGTGAGGTCCTGTGTACTTCTTATACCTGCCACTTGTTGTGGACTAACTTATTTCCCAGCTTAAGTTCTACACATTTATTTAGATTCAATTTAGCTCCAGATACTGTAGCATGATACTTCTTAACTACTAATAACTATAGCATACTGTTATCAGTGTGCACAAAAACACATATGTCATCTATATGTGCTGTCGTCTTTAACACTCCCTTATTTGAAGGAAAATCTATTCTGATAAAATCTTTATTCATAATAATATTTCTTATAAATGGATTCAATGTAAAAATATACAGGAACAAACTCAGTGGAAATCCTTGCCACACCCCCACTTTTATTTGTACTTTATGCCTGCTTTCTCTGAAATTAAGGGAGCCACTGAAGCGGTGCTATATAACATTTTAATCCATGCTGCAAATTAACTAGGAACCCCATAACTAAGTAGAACCTGAAAAAAAATCATTTTCACCCTGTCAAAGGCTTCACTTTGCTCTAATGATAACAGGTAACGTGAAATGTTCTTAGTATCACAATATTCCTCCATGTCCCTGATAATGAATAGATTCTCTTGTATTTTCCTATTGGGTAGTGAGCATGTCTGTACAAGACTGATCAGATACTGTGCTGGTTCTCTCAAATGATTATGCAAATTTTTTGTTATAATTTTTGAATCTGTTTTTAGCAGACAAATTGGTCTCCAGTTAGTGGTCTGTATTCTATCACCAGACTTAAGCACCAGACTTAAGCAAAAATATTGTTAGTCCCTTCATAAGATAAGATGGTGCCTTTTCCTGAGTCAAAAAGTAGGCAAAAACTGATGTCAGCATTTCAGCTATCTCATCTCCAAAGGTCTTATAAAAATCAAGTATCCTATCCAACCAGGTGATACCCCTAAATTAAATGAATTAATCACATTCTGTACTTCTTGTTCCACAATGGGTGCAATTAATATATCTTTGTATCCAGCCAAAATCTGACACTCTGGCAGTTTTAACAAGGTCGCAAGACCAGCACTGCCCCTTTATAAAAAACACAGCCACACTGCTGATTTTGTCTGTACTGAATCACTTTACTTTATTTTTCAAATAGCAGGGCACTGTAACCAGGAGCTTATCAGATCTGGGGAAACAACTTAATTCATATGCAGCACTTATCAAAATGACTTTGGATCTTATTTTAAGCAAAACCACTTTTTTGCAATAGTTATGTATTTGGCATTTTTGAGCTTTAAGCTTTAAATTTAAACCCCTCAGCCATCTGCAAAGCGCATAAATAAAAGAGAACCTCCCACAAAGAAACTCAGGAGGATTTAGGCAATTGAGCAACAAATTAATTAATTAAATGTTCCGAGTTTGAAAACTGACTGTAAGAAGGGCCGGGTGAGACTGTTCCAACTCACAACTATTGCAAAAAAAGTGGTTTTGCTTAAAATAAGGTCCAAAGTAATTTTGATAATCGCTCTGTATGAATTAAGTTTTTTTCACAGATCTGATAAACTCTTGGTTATAGTGCCTTGCTATTTGAAAAACAAAGGAAAGTGATTCAGTACACACAAAATCAGCAGTATGTCTATGTTTTTTATAAAGGGAGAGTGCCTCCCATTTGGTTTTGTGGGGAGTGTGTGTAAAACATATAAGCATGTTGTATGAAACCCTAGGGAGTGCATGACCGAGGTTCAGACTCTGTGTCTTAAAAATTACATAAAGAATAAAAAATCAAAGACCAAATTGAGCACAAGCAACTAGTTCAGATTGGCTTTTACATCATGCTCTCGTGTCTGTCTTAGGCTCTTCCCAGTACTGCCCTATGTCATCACATAGGCATTTGACAGATTCTCAGGTCTTCAATAAATTCTTGACTCCTGATTGCACTGCTGTGTCCTTTAAACATACAGAATTCATTCTCCACCTATTTCTGTACCCTCCACTTCCGGCTTCAGTATTTAATTCTACTTTTAACATTAAATGTTTTGAGAATTATACTGGTATTGTAGATGCATTTGTGATATGTATATTTTTGTAAATAAATACATAATCTGTTCTAGTAGCTATGTGTCCTGTGATATGTTTCCCTTTCCCCCTGTCCCTTTAGTTTTAAAGCAATCCATCATTCCTACTACATCCACATATCTTTGCAATGCAATTGAATCACACTATATTTTACAGGTCTGTCTGGTATTGAAATCCAAAGAGCAGTTAAATTCACCTCCCATATATATCTGTTTAGCCATTGCCAAAAAAGGTTGTATATTTTGAAATAATGCAACCCTTTCAGATTTTATTTGTGGCACATATACATTAATAAAGACACTAGGCTGCTTATTCCAGATTCCATCCAAAATCAAAATCCCTCTTGGTATTAAATCAATTAATTTATTTAATTTAAGCCCTGTGCTTTTAAATAATATCCCACAACCATCAGCTACATCCTTCCTAAAGGATCAAAATGATGGGCACCAGACCCAGTTTCTTTCATCTTGATTTAATGAAAAAGTTGCAGTTATCCATGTTTCCTGAAGACAAATGACATCTAAATTATGTTCCTGTAAGAGAGAAAAAAATTACTTGCCACTTCTTTACATTCAAGACTAATTTAAACTGCACCATGGCAAACAAGACTTAGTAAAGTACAAAAAAAATTCAACATAAATTTCTTTCTTTTTTAAAGTCCTTGAATCAATTTCAACTCCATCTTGTTTCTTCTTTTGCTTCTACTTTTTCCCTCCTATCTTTACTGCCCCTGACAAAGAATGTGAGGAGTCTGAATCTTGTTCCCCTGTGTCTTAGTCTCCCAAATTTTTCTTTTCTGCTAATACATGCTATTTATTTACTAAAGCAGTCTCATTTTTGTCAGGTACTGATTTAGCTAGTCTAGAACTCCTTAATCTGAAAACAAGTGCAATTCTATTGTGTGGAGGTAGCATATTTGAGGACCCTTCCCCCTCCTCCACAACTCCTACATTTGATCCTGGCACTTCACCTGAAGTTTTTTCTACAGTGCTTATGCTATTTGAGTTTGCAATGGAAACGGGAAGAAACTGTTCTCCTGAACTTACACTGAAGCCCCCATTTCTTACAGTACATAGTTACATAGCAGTTGTCATCGAAATGGACCTCCTGGTCCATCTAGTCTGCCCTGTTACAATTACCTCCTACTTCCTGAGTATAGGTTCTGCTAGACCTGTGTTTGTACCTCCCCACTGTCCTAGTCTCACTAATCCTCTGTGACTATCCCATGCATGTTTGAATGCATCACCGAGTCTGCACCTACCACTTCCAGAGGTAGCCTGATCCATAGTTCAACTACTGTTTCTGTGAAGAAGTACTTCCTCATGTTGCCTCTGACCTTCCTCCCTTCCAGCCTCATTGCATGACCCCTTGTCCTAGTGTTCTTCCTTTTCTGTGCAGAAAGCTGCCCTCCCCTCCATTACTAATCCCTTGACATATTTGAATGTCTCTATCATGTTCCCCCTTGTCTCTTCTTACCTCCAGTGAGTACATATTTAGGTGTCTGAGCCTGTCCTCATAGATTTTCTGATGCATGCCCTGGTCCATTTTGGTAGCCATTCTCTGCACTGCCTCCACTTGGTTGATGTCCTTTCTGAGATGGGGCCTCCAGAACTGGACACAGTACTCGAAGTGGGGCCTCACCAGTGATCTATAGAGGGGTAAGATTACCTACCAATTTCTGCTTGTAATTCCTCTCCCAATGCAGTCCAGTATCCTGCTTGCCTTACCCACTGCCTTCTCACACTGACTTCCCATTTTGAGGTCTTTTGTTATGATGACTCCCAGGTCCCTCTTCTGCTGAGTTGTTGTCACCTCCTCATAGGATTATCACCTTTTAAGAAGCTCAAAATGGGACATTTCTTACTGAAACATAATTTTTCACAGGACAGTGTGCAACCTCGGCTAATGGAACAGACTTGTTTTCTCTATATAATCAGAATTAAGGTTATTATTGTAAGTTCCTAGTTGCTTCTATTGTTTCTTATCATTTTAAGGTATTTTAGTTAAGGTATTATAGTTTTCTGCAACATTTAGTGGAAAGTTAGAAAATGTTTTTTCCACTATAATGTCAGGACATGTAGTATTTTTTGTGTTTTTGCAGGATACAGCTACCCAAATCAGGACTGTCCTGCAAAAATCAGGACAAGTGATAACCCTACCTCCTCACTTCCTAGTTGGCATGTTACCCTTGGGTTCTTCCACTCCATATGCATGACCTTACACTTTTTGGCATTAAATTCCAGCTGCCAGACCCTTGACCATTCCTCCAGTTTTTTTAAGTCTCCTCTCATTCTGTCCACTCCCTCCAGGGTGTCAACCCTGTTGCAGATCTTTGTGTTATCTGTGAAAAGACATATTTTACCTTCTAGTCCATCTGCAATGTCTCTAATGAAGATAGCCTAAGGCCTGTTATTCATGTATGGCACAGACATATCTGTCTAGCACTTGTGATACATTGCATTATGGACTTTTGTAAGGAATTTGGGCATGTTAGTTCTCATTGCAGTAACTGGTATAATTGTAATCTGCATGAAGAGAAACAAATGCAGTCTGCCTCTAGCATAAAGGAGCCATGGAACCCAAAACAGACTGGGTTTTATCTGCTTTCCTCTGAGGGTCTAAAGAGTCATACAAATTCTGTTTCATTTGTGCTATATGGTCTGGGGCCTCCTCATCTGAAATCAAAGTCTCCTGTGATTTGTCTGCAATGTCCTGCTAAGGTGTTTCTGTACAGTACCTCCAGCTGAACCTTTCCTTTGTGCCATCCTAATCAGGTTATTCTGGTTCATGCCATCTGATCTATTATAGGCTGCTATGGGGCAATTTTTGAAAATATGTCCTGCCTCTTCACATAGATTACATTTGAACCAGTTAGTGCAATGAGAACTAACATGCCCAAATTCCTCACAAAGTCCATAATGCAATTAATCACAAGTGCTGGAAAGATGTGTGAGAGCCCCACATTTATAACATGTCTTAGGCTGTCCTGAATAAAAACAACCCCCCTGTCCCTTCCAAGAAAAAAATATTGGTAAATTAATAATGCCAGTATCATTTTGTCATACAGTAGCTT
Organism: Neoceratodus forsteri; assembly: GCA_016271365.2. NCBI lineage: Eukaryota > Metazoa > Chordata > Ceratodontiformes > Ceratodontidae > Neoceratodus > Neoceratodus forsteri. Next base: position 647,461,423 of record CM028135.1, on the reverse strand, counting down.
CACTTTAAATCACCAAGGTCCAGTCCATAGAAATTCTGAATCAATTATGAGTTCTGGTAGGCTTAAAATTTCACATCATTGTGAAAGCCAGTGATGAATATCATGCACATTTACTCTTTCATTCCTGAATATAATTGTAATACTCTTTACCATTGGCTTCATAAGGGGTATTGCTATAAGTGGAACCTAAAGGGGGAAAACTTTACTTGATTTTACTTCAACCAAAATCTTTACAGACCTTGAGGTGCTTTAAAACTTATGTCAGAATTGTCTTCACCGGAAACATGGATGAATGCGTGTATCTACAATGCCAGAAATTTAGCAGAGTCTTAGAGCAGTTTTCACCCTACAAAAATCCTGTCTGTTTTGGGTTCCATGCCTCCTTTATACCAGAGACAGACCTCATTTGTTTTCCTGGGGCTGGTTTTACTCTGTTTTTAATACGTTTAGCAAACGCTGGGACTTACTTTTGGGCGGGGGGGGGTGCAGAACTTCCTTCATCCCTGGATTCATTATCTAAAGCTGACATGCTGTTGTTTTGATTCTCCTGACTCTACTATATATTATCATGAAAACCAGCAGCCAATTGATTATTATGCTCTAAGACCTCTGGCTACATTTCTCTCTGCTGGATTCAGTGCAGTTTGAGTCTCCATATTTTGTTTTACCTTTTCTTCCCTCCATCTTCATTAGAACACTGCTCTAACATTATTAATTTATCTGCTGGATTATCCTGAATTTGAACTCCTTCCCTATCAGCTCTGTAAATTAACAGTTTATCCTCTGGTTTATGCTCACACATACTGACAAACATTACCTCAGTGTTATACAGAGTATTGTCACCATTTCTCACACTCTCACCTGGCTTGTTTTCAGGCTCAGCTGTCTTTGTATTATGCTGCTGAGGGACTATGGTAGGCACTGGAGAAAATGAAACTTCCCATTATGGATCTGGAATCCATTTCCCCTCTTTCAATTTTTTTCCGGCTGGCTGCTTCTAGTGCTCTTTCTGGGGACCAAGGCTCATCTTGTGGTCGCAGTTCCTGAATCCTAAACACTGCTGTGATTCTGCTTCAAGCTCTTGCTGACGTCGATCTGCTTTGATCTGTCAGTTGTTTATTAATATCACTATGACTCATCGGCTCAGTGTTGTGAGTTTTACTGGTTTGCCGACTTCCCTTTTGCACTTGTTGTCTCGCATTGCAGCCTTCCAACATTTGTTATTTTTCTCCCAAAAATGTCCATTTTTTTGAAGCAACCTTCCTTTTATTATATTGTTCCTCATCTTCTGAAACCATAGATATCAGTAAATTCCGTTGTTCCACCATTTCTTTATTTAACTGTGCTTCTGCATCAGCAATGTCTCCCACAGTAGTCTTAGGAAGCTCTTCTCCTTCCACTTCAGAACGTTTAGTCCATTCAGAGTCTTTCTCAGCTCCCTCTTCTCATGGAGTCTGCATTTTGCCTTCATTGTCCTCCTGGCTTCCTCCAGCTGGGAGGGAGGACATCTCCTCAACCTGCTGCAGCACATCCTCCTCTCCAGCCTCCGGATCCCCCTTCTTGGAATCAGGCCAACAGCTCCCTCTTCCAATAGCAGGAGAGTTTCCCCTATGTCATGGCTAACATTCCTCATCAATGAGGAAAAAAAGGTACATGCAAGCACCCACAGGCCATACTTGGAAACAAGCAGTCATTGATTAGTGTGTCTTCCTTTGTCAATTAATTACAATAAACAAATAATATTAATAAATTGTTACACTGACACCCTTTACCTCCAATAGTCCATTGTTAAGCACTCCTCGATTCTCAGTGGCACCCCTACTACTCCCTGTCCCATGCCACACACTTCCTGGTGTCCAGTGGCACCCCTTCTCTTGTTCCCCACCCTAAGCCAGGCATTATCTGGTGTGCAGTGGTACCCCATCTATCTTCTCATCCTCTTCAAGCACTCCCTGGCATCTAATGACACCGTCTTCCTCATTCATCCTCTACCATGCACTCCCTGGTATCCAGTGACACCTCCTTCCCAAGTATGCCCTGGTGGCATATCCCTAGAGATTAGTACGTGTTTGCACACTGTACTTATCATCTGTGCTTTTAAAGCAAGGGGGTCATGAAGGGTGAGCCTCATGGACCTAGAGTCCCTGCTGACCTTAAAGTACTGTATTATGTTACTGTAGTATATTTTGGTATCTAGTGGTCTCTGATCCTACTCATCCTATAGTGACTGACACAGCCCTTCTGTCAATACATTGACTGACCATGATCTGATTAAAAATAATAGCAGTATTTGTAATCATACAGCAGCTAACTGAGGAGATGAGTGGAGGGCTGTGCATCCCGCTGTTGAGCAGATTGTGGGAGAATCAGAAGTGGGGTGGGGTACCACTAGACCATAAGGAGTCATGGTAAGGGACAGGCAGAGGGACCACTTGACACCTGGCAGTGAATTATGATCTCAGGGAGATGGGAGGGTTTGGAGACCTGTAGGATGTGTGTTATCTTTCATTGATGGGGACTGCATTCTCTCTGGCAGCAAAGATTGGCGTTAGGTAACAGACTGTATTTCATAGAAGGTGCAGGTTTTTCCAGCAACAAGGATGGGCTTCTAGAATACTGGACTAGATTTTTGTGTTAGGCAGTATTTCCAGCACCAGAGATGGACTCCTGCTGGCAAACTGTATTTCTATCAGGAAAGGGAGGAGGAGTTTCCCAGCACAGGGGATGGGATCTCTGTTACAGACAGGAGTCTGAAGAGCATTTGTTTGATTTCAGCACTAAACAGAGTGGGAAAAAACACTCAGCATGTAGAATGCAAATATAATCACATCAACTATGTTAACAGCATATCAGTAATGGACAGACAACACCAGAAATATGAATAGATTACACAGAGGTAAGAATCACAGCAACATGATTTAATATCAACAAGCAAGTTCAGGTTTCACTCGCACTTGTGTTACAGATTGTGGTGCACTTCTGGCTAGCAAACCAGTCAGTATCCCAAACCAAAAGCAAAATGCACTTGAAATCAGTGGAGGGGGTCAGAAATAACACAAAGCACGCATAGAGCTTGGTGACTATAACTTCTCTTTAGTCATCCAAAAAGTGTGCTTTGCAAGTGCTGTAGGTGTTATTATAAAATGGGCATCCAAAATAAAGAAGTCTCACTGGTCAAAATATATCTTGTGACTGTGCATTAAATCTGTTTCATGCAGTCATCCTGGTCCTAAACCACATCACACAATGAGAAAATCAGTCCTCCTACAACTGGAACTATCTTCCATCAGTCCCCCTACAACCAGAATTGACCATCCATCACAAACATGGCTGCTACCTTAACAGTCTAAAAAAAATTCAACTGGGCCCTAAAATAAAATGACCTTAAATAAAAGATAAAACAAATAAATTAAATGTTGTTTCTCTGATCATAATACTTTCTTTACACATATAAACACATTTGAAACATTAGGTATTGTTTATAGTTTTCATTACAACTGTTACTTTGCAGACAAGGACCCCCCCTGTCTTTACCTGCTCCTCAGATCCTCCTCAAATCTCTTCTGCTTGCCCTGACAGTGAGATAACTGAGTCTGTGACTATAGAAGAGGCCTTTGCTGTGTGTGTGCACAGTGCGTTAGGCAAGGAACATTCAGTCAGTGGAACTGAGTAGAATTTTGAATCCATGTATTCTATGGTAAACATTCCATTATAAACATTCTATATCTTAAATCTTGATGCCAGCAAAAGACAAACTTTGTCCAGCAGTAATACAATAACATCATTTGTAGTGGGCAGAAGGACTATTTTATCATAAATGTACACAAGTAAATCTATTGTTTCTACATCTAAATATGCTTTTCCCAACTGTAAAAAATAAAAAAAAATGAGCCCATTTTATGAGCGCAATAAGCACTTGGGGAATTTGCATGGAACAGCTTTAAGTGCACTCCCAGGGGCTGAATGCACTCAGTCTATGGCATTGTGCATCACTATGTCCTTGGGCATGCAGTAAAATCTGTTCCATGCACATCCTGTTATGCCTTATTGCTTACTAAAGGTATGAGCTTCTGACACCCCTCCTACTATTTGCTCCATTGCTTGGTAAACACCTTAATTGGGGTCATGGCTTGAGCAGGATGGAAAGCCTTATATCTGACAGGTTCTATGATGTCATAATTAAAACATATATATCAAGTGCTTACAAACAGTGTACACAACACAAAAGATATAACAATAATAGAGATACAAAATGTTTTTATTTACACAACTTAGAAAATTATTATTCGGTTTGAGCATCTTGATTTCAAATCCCAACAATCTGTTTTTTCATGTTACTATATAATTTATGCTTTGAGGTAAACTCAGATGGCCACAGAAATCAGATTTTGGACAAAGTTTTTTTAGGAACCTATAAAACACTGATAATTTCTGTTTCTAGAGGAAGCTGACCTGCATATTTTGCAATATTCTGCAAGTTATTAAGGGCTAGTTGAATCATACAAAACAGGCAGATGTGTATACTCGATCTGAACTTGAGGTTATGCTAATGGCACATTATATCATTGCATAACTCAATACCATTAGACTTTATTTCAAGTCTTACAATAAAACCCACAATAGCACATATACTGTACATAAAACATAAAATGAGCATAGATACATAGATACGGTTGGTAAATAAGGGCCAATGAATGGCCCACCCAGTCTGCCCATTTGAGCTCGTAAGATCACTAAGTTTTTCTAGAAGTTTTTTGGCTCTTTATCCCTGAAGCAATGATAGTTGGATTTCATTTCAGACCTGAAAGAAGTATAATATTGTAAGGGACAGCTAGAAAGCATGCTCATAGAGGAACAGCATTCTCCTCATATTGTTGAAAAGATAGAAGGAATATAGGCAGAAAATCTGCAAGAAAGTAAACAATACAATGGTGAGTAAATGTTTACATCAGATTGTCACAGTTCTCTATTTGCAAAAGGGTTTAAGACCAAAATTCTCATTTTACCCACTTACAAGGCTCTAAGCAGAAAAATCCATTGACTTTCCTTCTGTAGGAGTGTTCTCAGATGGTCTCTCCCCTCTTTGGGGGTCTATAAATATGGCCTTCCTTGCAACCCCAGGACCATTCTGGTCACCCTTCTTTGGACTCTTTCCAGCCTGTCCTTATCACCTTGCAAGTGGGGCCTCCAGAACTGAACCCCATATTCCATCTGTGGTCTGACCAGTGTTTTGTAAAGTGGCATGATCACCTCCCTTCTTCTACTTGTGAAGCCCCTTCTAATGCATGTCAGCATTTTTGTTCATGCCCCTGGAAAAAGTCACCCTAGTTGTGTTATTTACGGCTTCTGCTAAGGTATTATCTGATGATAAAATATTCCATTTACTCTGTATCACCTGTCCCACTTTTTCTGCAATTACATTATATTGTGTGACAAAGGTGACACAATTACTCTCCTCAATCTCAGTTCTGTTTCTGGGTACTAACACATTCTTTCTGTCAATGTTTCTTGCCTTTTCCATTGCATTTTTTAAGTGGCTCTTCTCATACTGCTGGCTAACAATCTATTTTCCAATTCCTCTGCCTGACTTTCAAATTCTGAAACCTCAGAACAGTTTCTCCACAACCTAATAAACTGTCCACATAGAACAGAGCATATCAGGGACTTGGGTTGCACACTCTCAGCCCTCAAAATGCTGTTAGTGACTGTTTCCCTTCCAAGCCATTTACTAACTTTGTGGACATCAGTAGCTGTTGGAAACACACCCAGGAGCCTGATTAATCTAAGTTGCTCTGATTTGGAGGTCTGTACAACACCCTCACCCTAATTCTTTACCCTGCCACTGTTTAGGCCTATACTCAAATTGTCTCTGTACTCCAAATATCCTCCACTGTGGCCATGATTCCTACTCCTTCCTTCCCCCCTACTCTATCCTTCCTATGGAGGGTTAACCCACAGATAGAGAGATCCAAGTCATGGTTAAGAGATGCCCAGGTCTTGGTGAATGCCATCAGATCCAAAATGCCCTCCATCACCAAGGCCTGTAGGTAATCCATCTTGTTCCCAGGATCCTAGTGTTGATTGAAACTACCCTCCATAATGTTGGCTTTTTCCCCTTCTCCCTTTCTTCTCCTTGCTATTTCCCCTATCCCTCAGTTGCTGACCCGAGTTCTAATGTGCCAGGCCTCTTTAAGCTTCACCCTCATGCTTCCCAATACCACCACCTCTCCTCATCTATCTACCATCCATCTTCCTGAATCCACCTCCCTTCCCACCTTTACATCCTGAGGCCCTCACTCCCACTTCATCTATGTCCTGGTGAGTGGCTGCAAGAACCCTCCATGGACGCTGGTGGAGCCCAGGATTTGAATTTCTTTTCAGTCATCACAGGTGTGGTGTATTAGTTGAAAGAACTCAGTTCTTCTAGAAAAAAGTTCTATTTGGAGGTATGTTTTCATGAACATACATTAAAGAGGTAGTGGAGCTAAAACAGGCAGACAGGGAAGGAAAATTATACAAATGTTAAGAAATAGTCAGTTGTGACCTTTTATTTCGGAAGTATTTTTTCTTTTACCTTTTACTCATTAGAATGTGTTCTATGTGATAATATTGTGCTGGATGTGTGAAATAGCTGTCAGCCTTGCAGCCGACATACCTATCTCTATCCCCCCACCACTACATCATCAGCATTGTGATCTTACTATTAGTAACATCACAAGTAACTGACCTGGCAGCTAGTGAGTGGCTATTCCTAAGCAGCAGTGATGTCACAGCCAGTGAAGTCACAATGCTGATGATGTAATGGGTGGAACAGAGCTAGATATATCAAGTAATGGGTAGAGTGCTGTTCCACACATCACTCCTATTAACATCAGGTCAGCAATCTTCAAATTAATCAATGGAAAAAGAAAAAGTACATCAGATATAAAAGGCAGCAGCTGACTGATTTTGAAAACTAATATTTGTTTAAGGTAGTACACTAACTCTTTAAGTTCTTAGTTTTAGAACTGTCCTGTTTGTAGCTATAAATCCATGTTTTATTTTCCTTTTCTATACATTTGTTGCCTTGAAAAGCCTTTATGGCTTCCGTGGTTTTGAATCTTAAGGTTGAGAAGGCTTGGAGTTTTTCTGAACATAATTCTGCTTTTACCATTGAACTCATGGCTGTTTTCTTTGCCTTGAATTGAGTAAAGGGTATCAAACCTTTTTTAAGTCCTTGTTTTATCATTGTTGTCTCCAGTTGCTATTTAGTCTGGTAGGCCTCTGTCTGAGGAGGGATTTAGTGTCTAAAATTCTCCCATTAGTCTTTGAGTTTTCTATGATGGGGTAAAAGTATATTTCATGTCAGTGCTAGCCCTTATGGACATTGGACAGCCAATGTGGTAGCTATTGTAAGGATGTGATTGCTGTGAATATTCCTCTGTGCAGTAAAGAGTTTGATGGATTCATAAGTGGAATATTGGTTAATAAATGACAAACTTTATGGTCCTCTGAAGTCAAAGGGAGGAATTTATTTCTGTTTCTTCCCATTGATACCATTGGGGCTATTCCTTATGGTTGTAACTGATGTGAGGAGGTTGTTGTGTAGCAGTTGCTTTTCAGGCACTGAAATTTGAATGGTTGCCAGTTACTAATTAATAAGCATCCTCATCATAGTTGTAATCATTGTAAAGTGATGCAGACTGTGGAAAACGTTTTGCTCTTATCTATTTTTTCAGCTTGTCTGTATGTTTTCTGACCTGTTTTAAAGTTTTATGAGGAGTACGGAAAGGTTTGGATCTAACTGAGAACTTTTTTGTACTACTTTTTAGTGCTGATCTCCAGTTCCTGTTGTGATCAAACAGATGAATAGGCAGTGACCATGTCTCTTGGAAAAAGCATTGGGAAGTGGGACATGTGTAAGCTATATGGCCCCAAATCAGTGGGTATTTTCTATTTGTTATGTCTGTATAAGTAGCAGAAACATGTCTTGGTTGGGCAATGAAGCGGGCGGAGAAGCTAAGTTAGACCTCTCCAGAACTAGCACAGGGTATGTAAACTAGCTTGGTTTATTGCCTTTAGTTCAAGCTTCAAGTGAGCAATAAGATACTGTACAACAGGGAGTTGGTAATAGTACCATGAACACATGCCCAGGGATGTAGTACGGCATAAGCCCATATGCCAAGTGCCTTCAGACACTGGAAGTGCATTCAGGGCACTACTACCAACAACCTGGAGTGCCTTATTGTTCTTATAAAATGGGTTTATGATAGCAAATTTAGAAATTGAAAACAAATTGCTATGACTTTGCAATTAAGTTTTTCCCATTTTTACTTCTGCTGCATCCAGAAAATGATTCAGGGCTGCATCTGTAAACAACTCAAATGTATCTGGTAGAAAGTTTGAAATCTTTATTCTGTTTTTATGGAGAAGAGAATTTAGGCTGCCAGTTTTGAAAGTGAAATTTCTAGAAGTTACTGTGGGCCATGTTTTAGGTCTTGGTAGTACTGTAATTAACTTTAGCTAGTAGCCAATCAGAATGCAGCATTTTCCCTACCCATTTTGCAGACTGCAATGTTGTCCCCCACCCCAATGGTGAATGAAGCTTTAAGAGCAGAACTTTTAAGGTAGCTATAATTCATTTAAGGCTGAGCAAGGCAAATGTGTCTCACACAAGCAGTGTTATCTTAGAAGAATAATCAAGTACTCTGTTTACCTACAAATTCAGTATAAAGCATCCAAAAGAGTGATAGTCAAGAGTTTCTGTAGAGAATAACATCCAAGCTACCATTATTTTACTTCATTTACTTTCCACTGGTAAACATTTTTTTTAATTATTTGCAGTGAGAAGAACAATTAATTGGATAGAATATTTTGGATTCTCTTTACTATAAACACACCTCTTTAGTATCATTGTAATGTGAGAAACTGACAGTACTGGAGACTGAAGCCCTCTGTTTAAGCACAAGACCAGGTACAGTACAGATTAAGGGCAATGTAGACTTCCCCATACTGTGACAGATTTAGTGATGGTGAAAGGTAAGGAAATGATAGTAGTAGAGACTGAAACCCTTGATTTATCCACAGGCCAGTTACAGGATGTCAGCTGGGGGTATCCAGGGGTGAGGTGGGTAATCTAATATCTAGGGCATGGAGGGTAGCACACCTTGCACAATGCCAGGGATTTGCAATTGATACCATTTTGCCTATGGAAGTTTGGGAAGATACATTTGTAGCCACTGTGGGATATTTAACACTCTGAAGAGGTACTTTGCTAGTCTTGATATGCAGATGGATGTATCACGGGGGAGCAGGGACATGTGCAGCACTGAAAGGGCAAGTACACTAATGGCTTACCCACACTATGATGACAATAACACTAGTGAAAGGTAAGGAGCAGACAGCACTGCAGTCCAAAAAACTCCAGGTGCTGAATGTGAAGGTACACTACAGGCTTCTCAACACTGTCATAAAATTGGTGCTGTTAGAAGGTGAGGGACTACCAGCACCATAGTCTGAAAATATTACAGGTATAGTGCAGGCTTCCCTATACTGTGATATATTCAGTGCTGGTTAAAAGTGAGGGATTGATAGCACTGGAGACTGTAGCCCTCTGTTTAGCTACAAGGCTAGGTAAAGAGTGAGCAGCAGTAATTTCAGTGTGATTCTGCACACAAGCCAGCACGGACAGATTTAGGGGTAAATGTACAAGCCCAAGGCAACTTCTACTATTCATGTGACTAATAAATTAATGTTAAAATCAATCCCTGGAGGTGGAACCTTTGTCTGAAGAATTCTGAACTCAGTAAATGCAATTACTGCACTGCTAGCATATTTATTGTTACAGAGAGTTGCAGTGATGGAGTATATGACCATTATGCTCCTTTCGCCTGTAAACCCCTTCACAATCACAGATTGGGGCTGGGAGGAGATTTATACCAAACCCCTCTTGCTTTAAAGTTGGCCCTTAAGACCTCAATGCATTGCATGCTCTAAATGTTGGCTGTCCCTCAAAAAGGCGGGGGTGTTAACTAATAACTGAGCCCAAAAAAGGGGGAGGGTGAATGAGGGGAAAAAGGAGATTTATTTTTCTGTTTTGTGAAGATAGCCATGGAATGAACTGCATGAACCTTTTTTGTAATGTTAAATGCAAGCTCTTGGTTTTCTGTGTGTTACTAAAAGTAAAGCAGCTTTCTCTTAACTTAAACGAGTATCCAGAGTATTCTCTTTGTGAGTGTTCCCCGAGAAGCCACCTGGTTCACTACCTGAGCACATTTGTGTAGTATGCAGACATACAAATAACACTAACTTTTGAGGAGTGTTTGATATACACAGTGGGTGCCACATTCCTGTTACAATGATTTATTACATTGACCCGACCAATAGTTCTCATAATGATGAGAACATTGCCCACATTCCCATGCTGTATATAAACATTGCCATCATAACAACAGCCATGTTGGCACAAATTCTTGTTTTTACTTCACTGCCATTTTCCCCTTAAAGAAGAAGAAGAAGAGCTGTAGTGGGATAAGGTCAGTTTTGTTTTATTGTTTAAGTGAAGTGCTTATCTAAGCCAGATAATATTTTTTAGTCTTGCTTTCTGCAGCTGATCTGAGGGAAGCTGGTTGCAATGCAGAGAATTGTGCTTTCTGTGTTTTAGTGGTGAGAAGATAACATTTCTTAGTCTTGTTTTCTGTATTCGGAAAGTCTTGGAGTTTTTGCTCAGTTTGTTTATTCAATAGCAGGGATAAATAAATAAATACTTCTTAAGGAGAAACAATTCCAGAACCAATCAAAATTGTCTGAGTTTGAATGGTTCTGACTAGATGTTGCTGACAAAGCAAACTAGTTGCTGACAGCGATGTCGTATCCCAGTCCTGTTGCATCATGGGAGCTTAAGGCATGTTTTAACCACAGTACACAGGCAAGGGGCAATATCCTTCCTTCCTTCCTTCCTTCCTTCCTTCCTTCCTTCCTTCCTCCAGGAAAAACATACTCAGCTAACAGCTCATTTCCAGATGTGTCCTGGGGGAAGAGAAGTGGAGAGTGCAATAGTAAGCTACAACAGTAATGTTACAATTATAAAGCAATAATAATAATTATAAAAAGTATGCAGTAGATAATTGAGAGGAAGTACAAAGTAAGTAATGTAAAACATAGCATATGAATAGCATATTATCCTAACTTCATGTGGATCTCTGCTGGCCTCAACAGCAGGGGAATGGCAGTCAGGACTACGGATCGGCAGAAGACCCAAAGGGCAAGAACAGGCAGCGGTCATTGCCTAACAGCCATATGAAAAAAAAAGTCAGCATATTAATAGCAACAGTTCTGCAAAGTACAGGTGGCAGCTAAATGAGGGAGGAAAGGGAGACTGCAAGTACAATGGGTGACTAGTCAAAAGGGAAAAATGAACCAATAATCCAGGGTAGTAGGGGGAGGGAGTATGTGGAAGGAGGAGCAGTGGGATTAGCCTAGGATCAGCAGCAATTGCAGGAATGAGTAGTGATGTCATGGAGGAGGGAGTTTAGTGATATGTAAGAGAAGCATTGTGAATAGCAACAGGGAGGGTGCTCCAAAGTTTGGGGAAGTGGAAGGAGAAAGCAGGTTGACCAACAGATTATTTAATGGGGGAATGTGAGAGAGAGTGGGAATCGGAATAGTGAAGGGAGTAGGAGGTGGAAGAAATGGAGGAAAGTAGGGAGGAATGGTGGGGGGAGGGAGCCCAGCCAGAAATTGGAGATGAAGGTGGCACAATGAGCAAGGTGCCAGGCATCAAGGGAGGGCAAGGAGGGGGAGACACACAGGGAATAGTGGTTTGTTCTTGTGAGGCAGTTCAGGGCAAAGTGGCAGAAGGAGTGAAAGAGGGGATCCAGCCTGGCAACAGTGGACTTGGGGGTAATGCTACAGTACATACAATGTTGCTGTAATCGAAGATAGAATCATCTTCATGACAATCTCTCTATGAGCAGGAAGTGGGATACTTGGCTTGTTCCTGTAAAGTGCCTCAAGCTTAGGGTGCAGCTTCTTGTAGGTGGCATTCAGATGAGTAGAGAAGTCCAGATGAAAATCCAATCATACCCCAAGGTATTTAAAAAGGAGACATGCTCAATTACAACATTATCAAGCGTCCATAAGGAGAGGGAAGGGGAGAGCTAGGCAAGTCTCTGCCTAGTGTCAAAGATTATTGCTACCTTTTTTTGGCATCAAGAAGCAGCTGGCTGGCCTGATACCAGTGCTGGATGTTGTTGAAAGCCCCAAACAATCTTACAGAGAAAATTGTATGCATCAGAGATAGAGCCCTTTCCCAATCAACTGACTGGCCTCTTTGGGAACTGAATCCTGTGTGGAAGCTCCTGTCTAAGAAAGCCTGCAAAGTAAGACAAATCTAGCACTTAGTAAAGTTAGTCTGTTGCTTCTGTTTGTAATTCTTTCACATAAAATCATTACAGTATTTATATTTTCCTTGTCAGTTCAGCATTTTCTCATTTGTTGTCTTTAGAACTTTAAATTCTGTAAATAGTAATGCACATAGGGCACAAAGACCCAGGAGCTACATATCAATGGGGGAGAAATAGCATACTCCAAGCAAGAAAGAGACCTGGGGGGATTATCTGCGATGACCTTAAGGTAGGCAGGCAGTGTGACAAGGTGATGGGAAAGACAAAAAGGATGCAGGAATGTAGAGGCAGGGGACTAACTAGCAGAAAAAGGGAAGTAATAATTCCAGTATACAGAACATTAGTGAGGCTGCACCTTGAATACTGTGTCCAGCTCTGGAGGCCTCATGTATGTAAGGACATAGATAGGGTGGAGGTGGTTCATAGGAGGGCAACCAAAATGGTGCAGGGACTACATTGCAAGCCCTACTAGGATAGGCTGAGGGAATTAAATATGTACTCACTGGAGGGGGGGGCGGTATGATTGAGACATTTAAGTACCTCACGGGGAAGAATAAAGTACAGGAGAATACTACATTCCAAAGAAAAAGATGCTCAAGGATGAGGAGGCAAAAGATGGGGAAGTTCAGAGGGAACATGAGGAAGTACCTTTTCACATAGAAGGTGGTGGACAAGTGGAACAGCCCATTAGAAGAGGTGGTGGGGGCAGAAATGATCGCAGGTTTTAAACATGCTTGAGATTGGCATAGAGGATTGCTGGTATTCGGTGGGGGGGTACAACCTAATGCCAGCAGTGCATGATAGAGCACAATTATAATAGGGGAAACTTCAGTAGGTGGGCCAAAGGCCCCTATCTGCCAACAATTTCTGTGTTTCTTCTTTCTAAGTTAATATACTGATTGTGCAGTGTTTTTGAAAGGCACAGGTTATTTATGAAATGGAGGTGAGTTTGTAAAGTGCATGATAAAATGTTATTTTGAGTGCAGAAGTGTTCCAAATGAAGGTAAATGATTTATCTTCATTGGAATGTGATTTATCACATTTGGAATCTCCATGCAGTGCAGTAAAAGAAGTAATAGTACAATACAATGAGTCATGATGACAAACTCAGCCACACTGTATAAATGGAATTGTTCTTGATAAATGTTTCTGTCATCTAATGTTATGAATGGACATGCCTGACGGTACTCAAGGTTCTACTTTGCTCTGCCACGTATGATCTCTGTTCATCCATTTATAACTCAAGAAGATAAAAACATTTTTATCTGCAGCCAACACACGTCATATCCCATATTTATTTTACTGGCAAATCTGAGTGTCCATCTCAGAAGCACATATTGTAGTTAAATTTGGGAATTGATTGGGCATGGGCTACCTGAAAGGCCTCCTGGTCCAATACACTTCCAATCACTGTTTTGATCTTCTGAGGCAGGTTTCCTCTCAATTCAGAGATTGCATCCTAAACCTTCGGGGAATCATCTGTTCAGGATTGCTGCACACTGACCTTGGAACGCACTTCCCCTGGAGATTTGAGGAGCCGTCTCAGTTGATACACTCAACATATGGTTAAAAACCCCAATGTTTAACATCTGTAATGAGTCTGGCCATATAGAGGAGGTGATTGCACTGCAATCAATGGACAGCAGACATGATAAACTGTATGGTCTAAATCTGCTGGCATTGTCATATGTTCGTATGTCCATATGTATGATGATTATGTATAATCTTTGTGCCTGACATTTTATGCTGTTTTTGTTTATACTGTTTCTATGGCGAACCAGAAGAAAGCCAAAGGCTACTTCCTGTACCCCCACTACAAAAACAGGTACCGCACCTTAGCTGGGATCTCTTGTAAAATGAGGGGTCTGAGCTGACTCTTTCAATATTTGGGCAGCATTGCTGTAATTATGTTTTATTGGATATTGCTGCTTTCACTATTTGAGGGTATAACTCTCTCAGGTTGGGCTTGTTGGACCCAGGGGAGAAGCCTGGGTTGCCATAAGGAGCAGGACCTACCTGGCTGGAGCACGAACATCAGAGAAACCTGCTGGGCTAAGCAAGTGCTTTTGTTAATTTCAAGGTGTTCCTCAGAATCTTTAGTGTGGTTTTAACCATATAAAAATGTGCTTTGTGACCACAAAAAGGGGACTTTGCAGGAGCGGGCAAAGCAGAAGACAGTTGAGGGTTACTTCCTGTCCTCCCACTACAAAAACAGGCACAGCACCTTAGTGAGATCTCTTGTAAACTGAGGAGTCTGAGCTGATTCTTTTAATATTTGGGCAGCATTGCTGCCATTATTTTTCATTGGATATTGCTGCTTTTACTATTTGAGGGCATAACCCTCTCAAGTAGGGCTTGTAGGAATCGGGAGCTTGGTTTGCCATCAGGAGCAGGAACTACCCAGCTGGAGCATGAACATCAGGGAAACTCACTTGGCTAAAAGGGTGCTTTTGTTAATTTCATGGTGTCCTGAAGCATCTTTAGTGTGGTTTTAATCACACAAAATGTGATTTGTAACAATAAAAGGGGACTTTGCAGGAGTGGGTGAATCGGAAGACAGCCAAGGGCTAATTAAAGACCCCCCCCATTAAAGACACCCACTTTGCGAGTGTCGGCGAGCACTAGCATTAGCAATCACAGAGGCAGACATCTCTGCCATGTCAGCCATGGAAGCCAGGCAAGCCTGCCAGGAACCCTGATTGTTGCAGTATCAAGTTTGAAGGTGGGACACAATTCCAAGTAGCTACAAAAAACAGAAACCTTCAACAAATGGCTGAGTTTGGTCATGTGAAACTGGAATAGTTCGAGTGCACTTCTTGTAACAGGAGTATAAAATGGAAAATGGTTGCTCATTTAGTATGTACTAGGTTTGAGTACACTAATGGGTTAAAGCAAGAGATTACCATACTAAAACAGAAACTTGAAATACAATATGGGATTATGGAGACTGAGTACTTTGTACATAGCACAAATCTAATCTGGCAGTCCACAGATGAAGACAGAAATTGTAGAGAGGAACAGAAGATGGATAATAGAAGCAGGGATAAGAGAAAACATAGATCATGGAAGATGGGGGAGTTAAATGAGGATATATTGCCAGAAAATGACTGCTGTGTGGTACAAAATGACCCTACCAAGAGAAGGAGAAGGGATAATCTACCCATGACTGAAACACAAAACTCATTTACACCTTTTTTAAAGTGTAACAACTGAGAGCCAGGAAGGTGATATGGTACCCAAAGAATCTGAAATAATTGCAGACACAATTAGTAACAGAAGCTACCATAGGGAGTTAGATAATGATGCAGGGCAGATTGGTAATTCTCAGAATGGGATTGCACTACAAGTGTGAAATAAACAAATTAGCAAACAAAGTTTGGATCACACTAATATGGAACAGGATACAGAGCAGCACACAGGTGGCCCAAAAAGAAAGGATATAGTGGCAATAGGGGATTCCCTTCTGAAGTAGACAGATAGAATGATTTGTTACATTAGAAAATAAACTACCATGGTCAGCAGTTTACCAGGAGCAGGGATTCTGGAAATGAAAAACAATTTACAGGGCTTATTACATAAGGCCATAGAACCACTGGTTATGACACATATAGGTACTAATGATGTTGGTAGGTAGATGATCACAGAGGTCCAGAGGCAATTTGAGCAAGTTGCTACAGAGTTGAAGAACCATAATTATGATGTAATAATTTCAGAAATTCTTCTGGTACCCCGGGCTGGTAGAACTAGAATTATTGAGACAATCCGGTCTAATGGATTGCTAAAAAGATGGCTCAACATGGAGGTCTTTCTGTTTGTCGAAAACTGGGGTAGATTTGCAAATGTAAATAACCTTTATGTGGCAGATGGCCTGTATTTAAATAGATGGGGTTTAAGGATGTTAATGAAAGATTAAAAAGGCTAATCAAGGAGATTTTAAACTAAAGATTCAGGGGAAGGAGGAAGGAGATACACAAAAAAATTAATAAAGGAAAAAGAAATGCTGGGCTAAATACAAACTCTGAGTCTTTAAATGTATTAGTAATTATGCCAGAAGTATCAGAAATGAAACAGATGAGTTAGAATGCATACTCCATAGTGAAAATGTGTAATTGTGTGCAATTACAGAAACGTGGTGGTAAAATGAGACATGGGGTGCTTAACTGGAAGGGTATCAATTGTTCTGTAAATACAGAGCAACCAAGAAGGGTGAAGGGGTAGCATTATTTGTTAAAAATGAAATTGGGGCCCATCGGCGCAGCAGTTGGATTTCCGCTTGTGATGCCAGCGACCCAGGTTTGGGAACAGACTCAGGTGCTGAAGGGCCAGCCAGGGGGAGAAGGCTTGAGCATTGGATGACTGTTCACCTTCTTTCGGGGGGGATGTCGGGGAAGAGACCCGGTGCTTGCTAACCCTTGGTGGAGGCTGGGGGCATGGCAACGCACAGAGTCCCACTAACTGATGGGGCATGGTGAATGTTGGCATGAGCCTGACATTAGTAGCACACCATGCCCCCAGGGAGCAAATGGGAAAAGAGCTCTGAGGCCGACCAGATGACGGTCATCAGATCCTACTGCCACAAGCCCTTGGTCAGTGCACGGACCATCCCAGCAGCATCCATGCCAAGAATTGCACTGGCCACCCTGCTGGTGCCCTCCCCCTCAGAGGAGAGGGACCCACCCAGTGAAGGGTTACATCTGGGTTACCGGGGGGGGGGCTGCAATATGGGGTGATGGGTGGCTGCAACAAGGCAGTGTGGCAACGAGGGGCATGGGAAGGCCTGAAGGAGAGGTCAGCCTGGAGCTGGGGAAACAAAAAAATAATGAAATTGGGGCCACACTTTTGGAACAAGAGTCTATTAATTTAGAGATAGAGCAATTATGGATAAAATTAAACCCTTCAACAAATGAAGAAAATCATTATAGGGATTTGTTACAGGTCCCCTTCACTAACAGCAGAAAAAAAAACATCTGACTTCTTAAGTACCCTTAATAGACTGAATATGGCCAACAAAAGTATGTTGATGGGGATTTTAATTTTCCAGGGATTAACCAGGATTAAAAATAACTACTACAGCAGCTGAATCTGAGTTCCTAGGCTTGCTTGATGAGTTGTTTGCTTAATAATGTTAAAAATGATACAGGAGGGAACCATATATTGGACACAGTTTTGAGCAGCATGGACAATGATATATATGGTTGTGTCACTTGGGAACCATTGGCAGAAGGGGACCACAGTATGGTCCAGTATTTACTAAACATCACAAGAACTAAACAACAGATTATTACAAAAATGATATGTTACAGTAGTATCAATTATGAAGGCATTATACAATATTTGAGGGACTGGAACTGGAGGGAGGAGTCTGAAGGGCAAAACCTGGACAATTTGTGGGGCTTATTGAAGGATGAGTTGATTTACTGTGTGGAGGAGTTTGTTCCACTTAGAAAGAAGTATGATAAAGGAGGTAAAATTCCAGCGTGGTTTACAAAGAGAATTAAAAAGGTTATAAAGCACAAGAAAAGATCTTACTCCTTGGCTAAGGCATGTAAGACACCTTGCTCATGGGAAAATTACAGAAACAAAGTTAGAGAATGTAAGAAACAAATCAAAAAGGATAAAAAAGAATTTGAACAGACTGGCGAGCAGAATAGGGGATAATACAAAACTATTCTATAATTATGTTCGAAGCCTAAGGAAAACAAAGATTCAGGTAGGCCCACTTATTAAAGATAATGTGACACAATCCAGCTGTAGTGATGTGGCTGAAGTCTTTAATACATTTTTTACAAGGGTGCATCAGAACCGAGAGGATAAGATAGAAAATTGAAAGTGTCCTAAAAAAACAAATAACATTAATGTTACAGCTCTGGAAGTTAAGAGCAGGCTACAGTGGCTGGATCCCATCGTCTTGAGGTCCTGATGGGCTCCACACAAGGTTCCTAAGGAAAATGGTGGAGGTGATTGCTGAACCCTAGGTGGTTGTTTTCCAGAGATCCTTGGATGAGGGCAGGGTGGTTGATGATTTGACAGTGGCACACATAGTATCAATCTATACGAAGGGGGATATGGCAGACTGTGGTAACTATAGACTGGTTTGCCTTACCTCTGCTGTTGGCAAAATTGTTAAAGCCATAATAAAGTAGGAGTTGGAACAGTTCCTGGAGTTAACAGATATAGTACAGCATGGTTTTAAGAGAAATAGGTCTTGTTTAACAAATCTGTTGTACTTTTTTGAACCGGTCAGTGCCGCCCTGGATGCTGGTATTCCAGCTGATGTCACATATTTAGATTTTGTCAAGGCCTTTGCCACGGCCTCACATAATGAGTTGGCAGACACCCTAAAACAGTTTTGGATCAGTTCTAATATTATAAGCTGGATTTGTTCTTGGCTGGAAGACAGGAGGCAGAAAGTGTACTTGAGGGTGTTCTATTCCAGCTGGGCCAATGTGAAGAGTGGAGTTCCCTAGGGTCAAATGGCCGGTGTTATTTAATATCTTTGTATCTTCCATGACTTGTTCCAACAGGGCATGGTTGTGTAAGTTTGCCGATGACACCAAACCAGTGACTACTATAAGTGATAATGAGGGAATCAATAACCTGCAAGGGGAACTAAACAATGCTGCAAAGTGGGCAACTGAAAAAAAAGAACTTATGTTTCATTCAGAGAAATGCAGGGTCCTGCATTTTGAGATGTATAACAAAAAAGCCAAGTACCATCTTAATGGAAAAGAAATATTAACTACAAATGATGAAGTGGATCTAGGGGTATTAATAACTGATCAGCTTAAATTTGATTGACATTGCAAGATGGTAGCTAATAAGGGAAATTGGATTCTTGGATGCATAGTAAGGAATACAAGAAGTAAAGAAAGAGAAGTGGTTATGCCCCTGTATTCCCTCTGGTGAGGCCACACATGGAGTACTGTGTGCAGCTCCAGGCCCTTCGGGGAGGTGTATAGACACTTTGGGTCAGAGCCAGAGGTGGGTTGCTAGGCTGATCTCTGACATTAGTAGAAGGCCCTCAAGGAGAGATTGGGGGAGTTGAGTTTGTACTCATTGAAGTACAGACAATTGAGAGGGGACCTATGCATGGTCTTCAGGGCTTTTGGTAACTTAAACCTGTTGGAATGTATGGGGCTTACTGCAAGGGAAAATAGTAGAGATATCAGAGTCAATGGGCTTCTATTAAGAGGAGAAAGACGTAGAAGTAACACAAGAGGAGTCTGGCTAAATCAGAGGGTAGTCTCTGTTTGGAACAGCTTGCCAGGCAATGTTGTTTATAGTACCAACATAGCTCAGTTTAAAAAGTCTCTTAATAAGGTCATGAAAGATAGGGGACTGGTGGATTATGATAACATTCAACACAAGTCAATATGGCTAACGCTATTGAACTTGTAGGCATCTTATGAATTCTATGAATCCTACAAAAGGTTTACAGGGTACACAAATGGAACAAGTCAGTGGTAAATTCACAGTGGGCTGGTGGCAATGTTGTTGGAGTGAATAAAGTCAGTCATCAGCCAGCCAGGGGCATGTTGACATAATCCTTTCCTGTACCACTCAAGGATAGTGTAAGAAATTAGAAGGCTACCTTAATTTTTTATTCAATAAGGTACTGTACATCTGTCAATTCCTCTCTATTTCAAGAGTGGTTTCAGACAACAGTTTAATATGTGTAAATAAAAATCACAGTTTGTATCAGCAGAACTCAGTTATGCAGCATTTTAAGAGTTTTTATATTGGAATATGTTCTGTTCATGATTATTAACTCAATCCCTCAGAGGTGCGATTTTGTATCAAGGTTAAGCAATGGAATGTTCAGACATGCTTTTGGAAGGAAGGGGTTTAACACTTTGCTTACAGCTGAAGCTAAGGCTGATGCTGGGGTTAAAGTTATAATGCCCCACTTGTTACATTACAGACCATAAGTAGTTTCAGCTGTTGGTGAACTTTAAGAGATCAAGATTCTGTTTTCATGTTTCTTAGTAAGATTCTACCATGCTGTGGCAACACGGAAAACAGTGGCCATCAGTACAGCGACGGTACAACACCACCAACTGGTGTTGTGCTGTCCCTGGAGAAAACTGTGTTTTCTGTAGGGGGCTTTCCCCCCACATCCTCCATGCAGGGGGCTCTGCCCACCACACCCACTTAGACTTTAAATAACCAACTCTGAGGAGTTGGTTAGGGGAGAGGGGCAAACACCCTGGAGGCAGCAGTGTCAGGAATACAGCGGACCATCACAGTGAACTGTCGATAATGTTGGTCTTCGCTGTATTGCCATCACTATTACGACGTGATACCCCTTGGGTACAGATAATGGAATGCCTTACATTTTTTTCCACAGGGATTGGAAAGAAATTTATTTTTAATGATATCAACCATTTTTTTTTTATAATGGCCAGGCTCGCACTTTAATATATAATTGTTTTAGCTAACAAATTTTTAAGGAACATTATTTTATGTCAGTGGAAGACTGAACATCTTTCTAACATTCATAAACCTGGTCAATAGCAACAGAAAAGTGAATATATTTCTACTAGATTAGAACGCTGCTAGATTATGTTGTCATAAGGATTAAAAAATTACGCCTGGCCCAGTGATGCTGGCAGTGTACATTATATTCCAGTGTGGGTGATCTGGGTTTGCAGCATGGACTTGCATACCCACTCTGAGCTACTAACATTATGGGAGCACTGTGGAGGATGCACACTCCAGCCCCTGTGGAAAGATGGTGGAGTACTTGTTGTTAGAGCACCTTTGGGAGGGTATTTCTGATAAAGTACTTGCTGTCACAGCATGTTGTATGGGTGGGGATTCAGTAGTGACAGATGGTATCATGTGTGGCCATGCAATGTACTGCCCTCCTTCCTAGGTCAGGCATCACAAAGATGGTTCAAGTGTGAAGGGTGGCAGATGAGCAGAAAAAACGGATGGAACTAAAAGTGATACTGCTTGCAAGCATGATAGTGCCATATGCCCCCATGCCTCCTGTCCCGGGGGGAGCCCCACCTCCTCCAGGCCCAGTGGATGAATTTTGTGTAAGCAAGGACAGTTCTGACAAGCCCTCTGAGGCATGCCAGAAGGTGGAAGTAGGCCTTTTCCCCTGGGGTATTCGCTGACCAGCAATTCTGAACTAGGATTGTAAATTGCCCTGTCAAGCTGGAAGGAACAGGCATTGTCTTGGACTTAAAGTATGGAACAGCTGGTGAGTTACAGACAGTAGGAAGTGTGACATAAAGACCCAGACTGCCAAAAAAAAAGAAATATGTAAAGTGGTCTAAAGAGCAAAACTGTAAGAAGATAGTAACTGATAAGGAGAAACTAACCTAACTTTCCATTTTAATGAGATTCTTTGAAGGAAATGTAATTTTTTAATCATGATTTGAACTACATGTACATTATTGTTGAGTTGAAATGTTAATAACTATTTGCAAAGTGGGTAGTATCTAAATAAAAAGTGATTGCATGTTATCAGGTTTTTTAGTACTCAGCTATAGGAGGCAGTATAGCACAGTAGTTAGAGGAACTGAGCTGCAAACTTGGAGACCTGGGTTTGAATCCCACAGCCTCCATTTGCATATTATGTGACCCTGAGCAAGTCACTTAACTTCCTTATGCTCCCAGGTTGCACCTGGAAAGAAGCATCGGCTTAGTGTGCCTTTCCTGGTTAAACAGTTTCCCCTTTCCCCACTATAGCAGGCATTGGTAGAGGCCTTTTTTTTCCAATGAATTTTCACATTGACATAGAATGGGAAAAACGGTTTTGATAATGTGGTTTCTTGATGGTTTATTTATGTCAAGGTTACAGTGTTGTTTTAGTAATGAGGCAGTGCATATAGGCATATGACCATACATATTTCAAAATGACCAAGGCCATTTGCCCATCACATTCTTTCTCCCGCTTACTCGCCAACACCCTGTTACCTATTTTTGATCAAGGTAATTATCTAGTTTGAGTTTAAACTGGAACCAATATCGTTTGATGGACAAGACCTATTATGGATGTCTATACCAAGTATTGACCACTTTTTGGGGGAAGTAGTTATTTCTCAATATTTCCTTTGAATCTTTCTCCTTTCAAAGACTTTGATCCCATTCAGAAGGTTAGCACAGTGCTAAAAGGCATAGTGTCACACTGACCAGCCATAGCACATCTGAATAGGATGAGGCTATATTTAGTGGCCACAAGAGCGGCACACAGTAAATAGCATGATTACACTAAATATAGTGCTGTCCTCATGAAACTTAGGGAACCGTCTTGCTTGTGGAGTGCAGTGGTGTATTAAGAGGATTTTGGAAGTGCTGAATGGCTAAAGAGGCAACACTGTTTGTCACTTCCAAAACTCTACACTTGCCAGTGTGCACAGTAGTGCACAACCCTCTGCTCCCCTTCAGCAGCACTGATACCAGATATTGTACAGACATCCTCACCCCTTCCTGTCCCAATCCTCATTGTGTAAAATATTAAGTCCCCAGTAGTCCGGTGGTACTTCCTCCCACTCTGATCCCCATTGTGTACAGCTTTAAATCTTTGGTAGTCTAGTGGTATCCTGCTGCTACCCCAATCACCATTGTAAAATGATGCCCCCTCCACACTCACCAACTCAGCACCCACATCCCTTATCCCCCATGTGGAAACTAATCCACATAAATAACACCACTGCTGTAGGCAGGCACAATGGTGGCCGACAACCAGCACAGACCCTCCTCTCTACCACAGCTGGCAGCCATTGGAATGATAGGGATAGCATGCACACGTGCTGTAGAAACAACAGTTAACTACATTTCACACATGTTTGTTCCCTGTCATGAACATAGAGGCCACAGAGGGGCTGCACTGTCCACAAATCCCCTGAGGGCAATGCTTTGTAATGCCAGAGTGACCAGAAACAAGAACGCAATTATAGTGGACTTGATTTCTTCAGTAGATCTGGCTTGCATTATGGAGACCTGGGTGAGTAACGATGTCTCCCGGTTTTTGAGGCCACCGTCCTGCCTGGGTATACCATAGTGCACTGCTCCAGAGTGGAACACAGGGGTGGGAGAGGGTAGCCATCCATTTTAGATACGAACTGGGCTTTACCCTGCACCCGGTGAGAACACTGAGTTCATTTGAATTTGTGGCTGTTCATGGGAGTCCAGGCACAGGCTGTAGGATTCTCCTGATTTACCACATCCCCCTGGGGTGGCAGGATAATTCCTGTAGGAAGTAGCCTCTATTGTCATCAGTGAAGCATTGTAGGCTCCCAGATGTTTAGTGCGGGGGGACTGTAATGTTTCAGCCGACAATGAATCATCTCGGCTTGGTTATAACTTCCTCCAGACGATGTCATCTCTGGGCCTATCACAAGAAGTTTCCTCCATGACCCACCAGGGTGGCCACATGTTGGACCTGGTCTTCTCTCTTTGGGCTTAAGATAAACAATCTCAAGACTGATCGAGTTGTTTGGTCTGAATATTGCATGGTGGAGTTCCAGTTCGGGGCTCCCCCCAAGAGCCCTCCCCCTGTAGAGAAGGTTAGCTATCGCTGTTTGAGAGGTTTGATCCCTGGGAGTTTTCTGGCAATGGCTGATCTATCTAGTGTGGATAGTGCATGCATTGGGGGTACATGTGGTGCAGTTGCAGCCTATAATAAGGTGTTAACTGATGCACTCGACTCCCTTGCACCAGTTCGTGTATGACCCAAATCTTCTTACTTGCGATCCCCTTGATTTGATGGGGAGCTCAAGGTGATGAAGATTTGGGGTCGGAGATTAGAGTGCTGCTGGTGGAAGACCAGGCTGGAGGTGGACAAACTGTCCCTGTGTGCACATTATGGTGTGTAACAGGGGGCAATCAACCGTAAGAAGACAGTGTTCCTGTCCAGGGAGATTGCCGCTGGGAGGAACCAACCAACTGTGCTTTTTTGGACTGTGGACAGGCTTCTTCATCCAGCCTGTCTACAGCTGAAAAAAGCTTTTTCAGATGCTTTATGCGAAGAGTTTGCGCAGTTCTTCTCGGACAGGGTGTCTGTGATCTGGCAAGGAACTGCACCAGCGAGCCACACTGTGGCTGACAGTGGTCACTGTGGGCATCCAGGGAGCACTCCAACTTGTTGGGATGAGTTTAGACCAGTGAAGGTGGCTAAGGTCAATGGGGTGGCATTCTCAATTGAGGCACATGTTTTGTGAACTGGACCCAGTGCTGACACATTTCTTGATGGAATGTGTTAACTCCGTTGGTCCAGTGTTTGCCTTGATAGTCTGATGTTCTTAATTGGAGGTGGTCTTCCCCGATGTCTTGAAGGAGGCATTGGTGAGACCACTTGGAAAGAAACCATCATTAGACCTGGACGTTAAGGGGAATTACTGTCCCATCTCCAATCTTCCATTCTTGGGCAAGATTGTAGAGAAGATCATGGTGCTTCAGTTTGAGGAACACCTCATGGCCTATGATCTATACGAGCCCCTTCAATCTGGATATCATGTGAGGCACAGCACTGAAACTGCATTAGTTCAGGTGCATAATGACCTCCTTAGGGTGAGAGATCGAGGGGATGGGACAATTTTTGTTCTCCTTGATCTCTCCTCAGCGTTTGACACAGTAGACCACTGTGTGTTGCTCAACCACCAGAGGGAATTCTGTGGACTTGCTGGCACTGTTATCTGCTTGTTTGAGTCTTTTCTCACCAACGAGAGGCAAAGGGTAATGATGGGGAATTTCTCCTCCTCCCCTAGCCTCCTGTCATGTGGAGAACCCTAGGGTTTGGTCTTGTCACCGAAGTTGTTCGCCATGTACATGCTGCCTCTGGGAGAGCTCATTAGGAAGTACAGCTTAGGTTTTCATTGCTATGCAGACGATACCCAGCTATAGCTTTCCTTTGCCCCTGGGTCATCCAACGCTGTGGATGTGCTAAACACCTGACTTGATGAGATCAATGATTGGATGGCTTCCAGCTGGTTGTGACTCAGTCCAGATAAGATTGAGGTGCTGGTGGTGAAGTTGAACAGAGGGCATGATAGGATGGCCTCTGGTGCAGAGACGGGGATTTGTCTTGGGTCTGTACCACTGAAGGCCTCCTCTAGGTTGTGGAATCTTGGCATTATTCTTGACAGCAGATTGATGCTTGAATTTCAGGTGCCGTCCATTGTCCACACCAGTTTTTACCATCTGAGGGATATTGCAAGGATTAAGCCCCTAGTTCTGCCCCTGGACCTCCCCACATTGGCACAAGCCTTTATGATGTCTAGGCTTGACTACTGTAAAGCGTCCTATCTCGGGTCTCTGGAGGTACTCTCTGCATGCTGCAACTGGTGCAGAATGCAGCTGCCAGGTTGTTGACAGGGCAGTTTAGGTACTGTCACATCATCCCGGTGCTGTGTGAACTGCAGTGGTTGACGATCAGGTGGAGGGTCCTCTTTAAGGTGGGCTTGCTCACCTTTAAGGCCCTACATGACCTGGGCTATGGCTACCTAAAGGGGCTTCTAACTCCTGCTTTCTCAGTCTGCTCCCTCCACTCCTCCTCTAGGGGCCTCCTTGTGATTTCCAGGATGAGGTTGAAAACTGCCGGCGACAGAGCATTTAGTGTCGCCAGCCCGGTCCTGCAGAATTTGCTACCTCCAGCTGTAAGAGAGGTCTCATCAGTAGAGGTATTTAAAGCCTGCCTCAAGGCCTTTCTGTATAATCAGGCCTTTCCAGATTTCATTTTATGAGCTTTCTTGGCCTGACTTCTGTGATTATTTTTTGTCCCTGGCAGTTTTAACTATTTATTTATTAGTCATTTCAGTCATTTTGATTTATTATTTAATTGTGCTGATTTAATGTGTAGTATTCATTATGTGGTTGTATTGTGGGTTTTTGATTTTTTGCTGCTGTTTTGTTTATTGTACAGTGCCTAGAGCCTCTGAGATGGGCGCCTTTTAAATAAAATTTGCCCTGCCTTGGCCTTGCACCCAAAGGGAAGTAAGGAGGGTTTGTGCTTGTCACCATCAACTGTTCTGCCTATTATTGATAGTGGGGTTATTCAAGTGGGTTGTCCACAAGGGGTACATGACAATTTGCTCCCAATATTTTGCTCCCCGATGATTCACCCCCAACTGTACACTCCGGCAACTACTCGCTCCCCCAAGTCACTACTGAGTCATTTCACTCCCGGTCATTAAGTACAGGCATGTAAGAACTAAACAATTGTAATTACTGTCAGCGATTAGCTATATAGGCTATTTAGGCTGTATAGAAGTACAGTACATGATTACTCTCACTCTCACTGATTACTTGCAGTACTGGCAGTACATACAGTCTGTGATTGGCTTTGTAATTAGTATCAGTACATACTGTGATTGGCTGGTAATTGCTATAAGAGGTAAGCCTCATTGTCCCCGCGGTCACACACCTTCAACACCAAAAGCCACAGCACACTATGGCTTTTGGTGAAGGTGGAGGGTGCTGAATGTTGCTTCAGGGAGTGGGGGCCATGATTTATGCCAGTGTTTGGGGTTGGTGGTGCCACTGGACTACCAATGAGTTATAACTTTACACAACAGGGATCGGGGCAAAAGGGGGATATCATTGGATCACCAAGGATTTAAATCTCTGTGCAATGGGGATACAGGCAGGAGGGGTAACCACTGCACTAAGAGGGATTTAAATCTCTTCACAATGGGTATCAGGGCAGGAGGGAGAGTGCCATTGGACTACTAGGTATTTGTATCTTTTTTTTTTATCTCTACATAATTGGGATTGGGTGGGGGCTACCAATGGACAACCAGGGATTTAAATCTCTACGTAGTGAGGATCAGGGCAGAAAGGGGGGTAACATTGCACTACAAGGGATTTAAATCTCTACATAATGGGTATCAGGCAGGGGCAGTAGGGGTGTACAATTAGACTACCACGGATTTAAGGTGGGGAGGATGGCCAAGGCTCTGCATAATGTCTATGTGCATACAAATGTGCATGGGGATTGTGCAAAGCTGCTAATGGTCACATCATGACTTGCTAATGGCCCCTTAGCACCTTGCATGCCATATGTGATCATTAGCTTGTCAGCCTCTGAATATGGCACCCAGGAGGAGCAAAGGCAGTAACCTGTTTTGGTCACTCTATCCCACTTTGTTCCTGGGTGTCTGTTTGCAAGTAGGGGTTATGGTAGTGCTACCCATATAACTGTTGCATAGTGCTACTACCATTCAGTATTCATACAGGCAGCACACAACAGAGAGGGCATGTTTCCTGTAAGAATATGGCACCCTGACAGCCATGCACTATGTTTTGCATGGCATTACTTTTGTGCAGCACAAATGGGAGTGGCTGAATATGGAAATCAGTTTCTATTCGAACCTCTTTTATTCCTGAAGAGCTGCACTTGTTCTGATGCTGTTGCTTCACATATTTATGTACTGTACTCGTGTCTTCCCTGCATCTTCCTTTATTATTTTTTTGTTTGTAATTCTTGACTGAAACATCATACTCAGCTGTATGGCTTATTTCCAGGTGTGTTTTAGGGTGTGGGTTACAAGGACCTGATTTATTCAAAGGAGGATTGTGTTGGAGTAAATTCCTTTTTGATTAAATAATTAGTTAATCAATCAATTAATCTGGATTTTGTTTAAGCTCACCGAGACTAAAAATCCGTTTCTAGAAGTGTCCCCAAATTAATTACATTCAACAGTCATTTTAATACAAATAACAGTCTATGATAATAAGACACAGACAGCAATGAAAAACAACAAACAGTATTAGCAAACAATTTAAATCTAACAAAGTTGAGGTATGTTGACAGGCTGAAAATATACAGACTTTAATACAGTGACGTTAGTTCAAGTTCAAGTTCAAGTTTATTGCAGGAAAACTCCATTGAGCAAGCTCATTCACAAGGAGGTCCTGTGAAATATAGACTTACACAACATACATACATAAATAAATTAATAACAATATATACATAAAAGCAAGCGTCACATAGTAGAAGCAAGATAAACATTCAATGACACCGCATGGGGTGACCGAGGGTGGTAATAACTAAGGTAATACAGGTGGCAACTGTAGATAGCATAATGATGTTTGAAACATGGTACTTGTGTTTGCAATAAATACATTTGGCAGATGAGTCGATCACAGAATAGAATGGATAGGGGAGGTAGGAAAGGTTAGATAGTGCGATCAGAGGGGTATATATGTAGGCAGCAGGAGTAGGGAGGGAAGGGATATCAGGAATTAGGTTGCTGCAGCCAGGTAGTAGATATAAGACAGGAGCTGGTGGGTGGGGTTGTTTTCTTAGTATAAAAGAAGTGCGAACAATAGGTAGTTGGTATTCATAAAAGCAATTATGGTCTTACCAGAGGATGCATATGGAGCTAAAGAGCTAGTGTACTGCCTGGAAACTGCTTGCAATTAACTGTAACTTTCAGATGTAGCCAGCTATCACTTCTTTATCTCAAGTATTTTTTCTTTTCTGTTTGTTAATTAGGAGATTTTCCACCAGGCAGCACTGGGTTGATGTGTGGAGCAGCACTCTGTCTGGAGGAAATAAAAGTAAATTCTGTTCCTCCCATCACATCAACAGTGAGATCACACTGACTATGATATCACTAGAAACCAGTGAGAACCATTTCTCACTGCTAGGTTTCACTTTCACATGAAGCAGGAGGGACTGGCTCTCCCTGGTTACTAGTAGTGATGTCACAATTTCCTGCATTTTGATTAGTAGCTTGTGAAAGACACTGCTCAGGCAGCACGGATTGTAGTGTCTCAAGGTGTTTTGTCTCATTTCTGACAATGCAGCAGGAGGAACAGAACTGACTTTTTTTCCCTCCAGCAGAGTGCTGCTCCACATATCACCCCAGTACTGCAAGGGGAAAAATCTTTTAATTACCAAACAGAAAATAAAAAAAATACTTTAAATATTGGAAGTGATAGCTGACTGCATCTGAAAATTACTATTAACTCCAAACAGTACACTAGCTCTTTAAGAGAGTAAAGCAACGAGTTAACAACAACCAGTAGCCTATGCAAGACATACATTTGATCAATGACCTCACAGAGGTCACTGAAGGGGGTCTCATCTGGAACAAATACACTGGCAGAATGCAAAAAGTGTGCCCATATGGGAGGATTTGAAGGACTTGAGATTGGTGCAAACCTGGACATCAGCCCTAAGGTCATTCCATAGCTTAGGGGTTACAGATGCAAATGATCTTTTGCTGGCAGCTGTTGTAGTTCTTGGGACATTGGTGGGAGGAGGACTGGAGGATTCTTCAATGGGGTTTAAGTTCCAGAATGCAGGCAAGATTTGGGGAGGGGAGTGGACAATTCTATGCACCAGGCACTGTGTGGAATAGTGAATTCCACTTTCCAAGGGGTGGGGGGCAGTTAAACATGAACATTGCCTTGTAGCGGTGCTCCTTTTTATCAGCACCCACAGCAAAATGGGCTGCATGGTGATATAAGGTTTTTAAGTCTAGTTAGCTTGGCATCTTTAAGAGAAGATAGAACAAGGGCACCATACAGGATGGCAAGCAGTAAAATACTGTTAGTTATGGACAACTGGCTTCAGAAGTGAGGTAGGAGTTCAACCAATATAGGACCCTAACGTTTGGTTTAGCACTTTGGTCACCCCATCAACATTAGGCTTAAACAAGATTTCCTGATCCAGTAGAATTCTCAGGTACTTGATAGGGTTTATAGTCTCTATGGGGTCACCATTCAGTGAGCATATTTTTAACAATTTGCTCCTTTTTGGGCCAAGACAACTTGGGCCAAAAAGGACAGACTTCATTTTCTTGGCAATTAACTGTAGCTTGTTTGCCTTAAAAGAAAATTTCAGCTGATGGAAGTTGACTTTGAGGCCTGATTCAATAGAGTCATTGTTGGACTGACTCCTTTTATAGTACCACATCATCTGCATAGAGCAAAGCGTGACACTACCACAGTGTTTTGCAGGGGTGGAAATTTGGGTACATAGCTAAGGGGGCTTGAGACTGTGAAATACCAAACTCAACAGGCTGGGGGTCTGGGGGCTGCCTAAGCCCCAGAAAAAAAAATTCAGATTTTTGATAGTCTGAGATGCAATCTGATCCTTTTTTCTAGGAAAGAATCATGATGAGTAGCAAGCTGCCACTCATCCTTATGTTTGGCAAGACAAATGCACAGGAACCCCCCCAAAAATATGAGGCATTTTGAGGTCATGACTGTGCGTCATCAGCAATGACTACCAATGCTCATGGATGCAGCCTAAAATGAGTAACAGACTATGAAGTACTTAGACCATGCCTGTGTGTGGTAGACTACACACAGGCCTCAATATAACTAAGTACTTCATAGTTTTGTTACTGTTTTGTGCTTATAGATTACTGCTTTATTTTCTCTGATTCAAATTGTTTCTTTGCAGGTTATATTTTCTGTTAAATTGTTACAGGTTGTGCCTACAGGTTTTTGTTACTGTGTTGTGCTTTCAGGTTTTACAGTTTGGTGCTTTTTCTCTGATTGAAGCTGTTTTTTGCAGGGTACATTTCCTGCTAAATTATTACAGGGCGTGCTTACACGGTGATACTGTTTTGTGCTTACAGATTACTGCTTTATTTTTCTCTGTTTCAAAGTGTTTTTTGCAAGGTATACTTTCTGTTAAATTGTTGTACAGATTGTCTTGCTGAAAGGAAGGAAAACAGTCACTAGGGTGGTGGGTCAGAGCTGTAGCTGACTGTCTCTGGAGGGCATGGGCTTGGTCCCACCCACCCTGCCCATCACCCACCACCCAAAGTGCATTATTTCCTTTATACCAGGGGTTCTGACATCTCTTCCCCTAAAGGGCAAAGGACATACACCTGTCAAAACCTTAATAGCCCGGCACGCTGAGTAGGGGGTAAATGCAAGCACACACTTTCACACACTAACAAAAAAGGAAAAAACAGAGAAAAAAAAACAGAGCAGGAAGGGAGAGAGACATGTGGGGAGTGGTGCAATGCACTAGCTGTGGGGCATCAGTCTTTCAGGAGACATTCTGGAGGCTGTGATACTGCCCTGTTTGCAGGCACCTCTCTGGTCTAAGGGAGGAGGTACTCATCTCCAGGCCAACCTGGCGAGGATTCAGAAAACCTCCTCCCCCAGCCAGGGACCACCAGAGCCACTGCCGCTGCCTCAGAGGTTGTCAAGAAAGAGGAGCGGTTGGATCATGGTGGGCTCAGGGAAGATGAGGGTGGGGGATCAGAGGTGCATCCCTTCAGTTGTACCTCTTCACAATTCATATGCCATTCTGGCAGAGCATGGTTCCTCTATGGAGCCATACACAGTGGAGAACAAGGAACATGCTGGGAACCTTCACAAAGAAGACCCAGAGGAGGGTGGCTTGACACCCCACAGGGGTAGGAAACAACTCCTGGTGGGGGACTCAATCGTTAGGAAGGTAGAACTGGGGAGGGAGGGGAGAGGGAGGTAAGGTGCCTGCCCTGTGACATGGCTGGGAGAGACAGGAAGTGAATCCTCAGGACTGTGGGGGCAGCTGCATAGGAGAGGGAGCTGGACATCATTGCCCACATAGGGACAAATGACCTGGCTAGAATTAGGATCAGAGCAGTGCAGGAAGAGTTTGTGGAGTTGGGGAGGGGCCTTAGACCAGTAGTATACACCACAATCTTCTCAGAGGTGCTGTCTGTCTATGACATGGGTGAGGCTAGGGTACTCTGCACTATGAGATTCAATGAACACTTGAAAAACTGGTGCTGAGCCCATGGTTTGGCTTTATTGGGAACTGGGGGTCCACCTGAAGGGATGCAGACCTACACTGGTGCAATAGTCTGCATCCATCCAGATGGGGAACCAGGATCCTAGGTGACAGGTTTAAATGCTTCATTAGCAAGCATTTAAACTAGCCAAGGGGGGAGAAATTGAAAAGGAGCAGGGAAATCCCATCCCAACCCACATATAAAACAGGGTAATTAGCAAGGTAAACACTAAGATAGAGAAGTCGATAGGGAACAGGACAGGGGAAAATGGAAAAAAGGGAGGAAGGACAGGGATGGGGCTAAAAGGTGTAAGGCCATCACAAAATGGAGGGTGATGAGTACCAATGCCTGTAGCCTGGATAACAAGCTCCCTGAATGAGTGGTCTTGATGGAAGAGGGATGCCTGGATATCATGGCAGTCACAAAAATATGGTACACAGAGAATCATGACTGGGATGTCAACATACCAAGGTACTCAATCTACAGGAGGAACAGGGAGAGTTAAAGAGGGGGAAAAGTAACTCTCTACATGAGGGATAGTATCAAACCAAAGGAACTAAAGGGTAAACAGGGAGGAGAGGAGGCACTGTGGGTCATCCTGGAGACATATGAGCACTGAGCTGCAAACCTAGAGACCTGGGTTTGAAT
This sequence comes from Neoceratodus forsteri, assembly GCA_016271365.2. Classification (NCBI taxonomy): domain Eukaryota; kingdom Metazoa; phylum Chordata; order Ceratodontiformes; family Ceratodontidae; genus Neoceratodus; species Neoceratodus forsteri. The sequence goes on along the minus strand of CM028135.1, from coordinate 647,428,695 downwards.
CCCATCAGTTCCCACTTGCATACTGTGTGACTCAGAGCAAGTCACTTAACTTCCTTGTGCTCCCAGGTTGAGCCTGGCTTAGTGTGCCTTTCCTGGCTAAACAATTTAGGTAGGTAGGTTACATAGGAAATGGCACGACAATCCACACGGGGGTATACAGACCCTCATCTCAGGGGGAGGAAATGGACAAGGAAATGATTGAAAGCATCATCAGAATGGCAGAAAAAAGGGAGATATTGTTGATGGGGGACCTGAATATGCCAGATGTTAACTGGAGCACCTTTGCTGCAGCCACATCCAAGAGAAGTGTCATTCTCGATGCCCTACAGTGGTCATGCCTCAGACAGCTAGTGTTGGAACCCACTCTGGAGGGAGCAATCTTAGACCTGGTACACTCAAACGAGGATGGAGAGAGGATCTTAGATTTACAAGTGGGTAGCCATCTGGGAACAATAGACCAACAAACAGTATGGGTCACGATAAACACAGCTGTAGGGTCAAGCCATACAAAAGTGAGAGGACTGGACTTTAGGAGGGCTGACTTTGGCAAAATGGGAGAGTGCATCAGAAAAACACTATCAAATGGTCAAGAAGGAGGGGTGGAGGAGCAATGGGGAAAAATCAAAACTGCCATCACAGAGGCAACAAGCATTTGTGTGAAGCAAATAAACAAATAAAAATGAAGGAAAAAATACTATGGTTCTCAAAAGAGGTGGCGGGGAACGTTAGGGAGAAAAAGATAGTATTCAGCAATTATAAGGAAACACAGAAGGAGCAGGACAAAGAAATGTACCAGTTAAAGCAGAAGGAAGTGGGGAAGGCAGTCAAAATAGCAAAGGCCCAAACTGAGGAAAAAATAGCCAACTGGATAAAACCTTTTATATGTACATTAGGGAGCGAAGAAAGGGCAAGGGAGGGATAGTGAGGCATCATAAAGGGAAGGGGAGTGGGCAGAGGGTGGCAGTGAAAAAGCAGGGATACTGAATGAATATTTCTACTCAGTATTCACAAAAGAAGAGGAGGGGGAGGTACTTAAACCAATCAATAGAAGCACTCTGGATAGGGGGATCGATACATGTCCATTCACAGGAGAGGGATCCTGAAAGAACTCCTGAAACTGAAGGTGGACAAAGTAATAGGGCCTGGTGGGTGGGATTCACCCTAGAATTCTAAAAGAACTAAGGATAGAACTAGTGACACCACTGACTAATCTTTTTAATAAATCATGGGAGGATGGTGTGGTACCTGAGGACTGGATAAGGGCGCATGTGATTCCTCTTCACAAAAATGGGAGCACCTAGAATGGAGCACATGACCTAAGGCAGCATGGATTCACAGTGGGAAGGTCATGTCAGACAAATCTCATGGATTTCTTTGACTGGGTGACCAAAGTAATAGACCAGGGAGGGGATGTGGACATGGCATGCCTAGACTTTACCAAGGCATTTGACACAGTCCCACACAAAATATTAATAAACAAGTTAGCCAGCCTGGGAGTGGGTCCTAGGGTGGTAACCTGGGTAAAAAACTGGCTGGACAACAGGACACAGAGGGTAATATTAAATGGAGTCCACTCCAAAGAAAGGGGGGTTACTAGTGGGGTACTACCAGGTTCAGTACTGGGACCAGTCCTCTTTAATGCCTTTATAAGTGACATTGCAGAGAGACTGGAAGGAAAAGTATGCCTCTTTGTAGACAACACTAGATTCAATGCAAAGAAGTGTAATGTAATGCACCTGGGAAACAAAAACCCAAGGGAAGAGTACACGATGGAGGGGAGGTGCTAACAAAAACAAAGATGGAAAGGGACCTGGGGGTAGTCATATCAGATGACCTAAAGGTAGGCAAGCAATGTGAGAAGGCAATACAGAGGCTAGGGGGATACTGGGATACATAGGGAGAGACATCACCAGTAGAAAACAGTAAGTTGTTATTCCTCTGCACAGACAGTTGGTGAGACCCCATTTCAAGTACTGCATGCAGTTATGGAGACCCCATATCCACAAGGACATATACAGCATGGAGGCAGTCCAGAGGAGGGCAACTAAAATGATGTAGGGTCTGCACCAGAACCCATACGAAGAGAGACTAAGGAACTTAGTATGTATACCCTGGAGGAAAGGATGGAGAGGGGGGGGACACAATAGAGTCGTTCAAATACCTCAAGGAAATCAACAAAGTCCAAGAGGGTAGCATATTTTGGAAAAAGAGATGTGCAAGAACAAGGGGGCACAATTTGAAGACTGAGCGGTGACAGCTCATGGACAACATGAGGAAGTATTTTTTCATGGAGAGGGTGGTAGACGTATGGAACAGCCTTTCTGAGGAGGTTGTGGGGTCAAAAACAGTGCGGGAATTCAAGAATGCATGGGACAGACGTAAAGCAATTCTGGTGGGGGTAGGAGGAAGTAGGCTGTTGGTTAACTAGGATCGGCAGCTTATCCAATAGGTAGGAAAATGGGCAGACTTGGTTGGCCAAGTGGTCCTTATCTGCCATCAAAGTCTATGTTTCTATGTGTTTTTATTTATAACTATTGGATGGGGTTTGTAAAGTAGGTGTGCCATTCTATCAAAGAGGGCTGCCATTCTAATGAGTATTTCTACCACTGTCCCAATGGAACTGGTATGTATTGATTTCCCAAGTTTAGAGCTTGACACTTGTAACATTGCCAATATCTTGGCGTTAACAGACCATTTCTCAAGACATACAGATCCTTATGCAACCAAGGATTAAAGGCAGTCTCCAGAGTCATTATAAAAAGCTTTATTATTCACTTCAGATTGGCAAAGAGGATCTACTCAAATCAGGGACAAGATTTCGAGAGCGGAACTGTTCAGGAACTATTATCCTTGTGGTGGATATGTAAATCCAGAAGCACCCTTTATAACCCTCAAGGTGATCTTCAACCAGAAAGGTTGAACAAAACACTGTTGATGCCAGGCTCCTTAGACCCCAAATATAAGGCCATAGAAACATAGAAGTTGACGGCAGATAAGGACCGTAAGGCCCATCCAGTCTGCCCATTTTTTCTACCTTATAAATGTGCCATAGGCCTCTACTCTGTCAATGGCCTATCCATTCATACTCATCTGTATTGCTCCCTTATGCCTATCCCATACCTGTTTCAAGCCTTGCTCTTTATTCATATCCACCACTTACTGAAGTAGGCCATTCCATACATCCACCACCCTTTCTGTGAAACAGAACTTCCTGACGTTACCCCTTGATCAACGTCCCTCTAATCTCATGCTGTGTCCTCTTGTCCTGCTATTTTTCTTACATTGAAACATGTTAGACACTTTTACATTGTTAATGCCCTTAAGATGTTTGAATGTTTCTGTCATATCACCTCTCTCCCTCCTTTGCTTTAGGGTGTACATATTGAGCTCCATTAATCTGTCCTCATATGTTTTCTAAAGCAGTACCTGCACAATTTTGGTTGCCTTCTCTGGACTACCTCCATTTTGTTAATGTCCTTGTGCAGGTGCGGCCTCCTGTACTACATGTAGTACTCCAGATGGTATCTAAGCAGTGTCTTGTAAAGAGGGATTATTACCTCCCTCTTATGACTTGAGATACTCCTACTAATATACCCCAACATCCCTCTAGCATTACCTACTGCTTTAGTGATCTGCTTGGAGGATTTCAGGTCATCTACGATGATGATGCCCAAGTCTGTTTCTTCTCTTGTGATTGCCAGCAACTCCCTTCTATCCTTTAGGTGGCTTCAGGGTTTCTCTTCCCTGTGTGCATGATCTTGCACTTCTTTGCATTAAACCCCAGTTGCCACTCTTCCAACCATTTTGCCAGTTTATCCAGATCTCTTTTTATTTTGCCCACCCCATCTGGATCATTTACTTTGTTGCAGATCTTGGTGTCATCTGTAAACAGACAAACCTTACCCTCCAGTCCATCTGCAATGTCACTGATGAAGATATTGAAGAGGACTAGCCCCAGGACTGATCCCTGTAGTACCCCACTTGTGACCTGCATCTCTTCTGACTGTATACCATTTACCGTCACTCTCTGTTTTCTGCCCATCAACCAGTTTGCCACCCAGTTGACTAATTTCTGACCCACCCCGAGCCTACCCAGCTTATTAATCAATCTTCTACGTGGAACAGTATCGAAAGCTTTAAGGTAGGCGACATCAACTGCACCCCCTTGGTCCACCACTCTGGTTACCCAGTGAAAGAAATATATGAGATTAGTTTGACAGGAACTTCCTGTTGAAAACCCATGCTGTCTTGGATCCTGTGCTCCTGTGGATTCAAAGTGTTGCACTATCCTTTCCTTAAGGAGTGCCTCCATTATCTTGCCTACTACTGAGGTAAGACTGGCTGGTCTGCAGTTCCCTGCCTCCTCCCTGCTACCACTCTTGTGGAGTGGGATCACATGAGCCCTTCTCCAGTCTTCTGGGTCCTCTCCTGTGCTCAGAGACTCACTAAGCAGTTCTGATAATGGATCTGCTAGTTCCACCCTTAGCTCCTTTAGTACCCTGGGATGTATGCCAGCAGGTCCTATTGCCTTGTCCACCCTGAGCTTTGCAAGCTCTTGTAGGACCCTTTTTTTTGTGAAGAGACTTGTGCACACCTCCCTCCCCCTCGTGTCCATGGTGCTGAGCTTTGGGCCCTGCTCTACATTCTCCTAAGTAAATACTAAACAGAAGTGTCTATTTAGGATAGATGCTTTTCCTTGGTCCTCCTCCACACACTCCCCCTTATCCCCTTTGATCTTAACAATACCCCCTCTGGACTTTCTCCTTTTGCTAATGTGTCTATAGAAAATCTTGTCCCCATATTTTACTGCTCGTGCTAGTGTTTCCTCAGATTGGGCCTTTGCCTGCCTTATTGCCTTCCCTGCTTGCCTTAGTGAAGTTCGGTATGCCTCCCTATCTTCGTCCTGCTGTGTTCCCTTTTATTTCCTGAAGGCCAGCCTTTTGGCTCTGACATTTTCTGCTACTGTTTTTGAGAACTAAAGTGATTTCCTCCTTCTTTTGCACTTGCTTTTCTCCTTAACACAGTGGGAAGTTGCTTCAAGTATTGTATCCTTAATGCTTGCCCACCTTGCCTGTACCCCCTCACCTGTATTTCGTCTTGCCAGGGTTAGCTTAACTCTTTTGGTCATCTTATCAAAGTCAGCTCCTCTACAGTCCCATATTTTTGCATTGGAATGGGATGATTTAGGTCTAGTGGCCAAATGGAGACCAAGCAGAAACAATAAGTGAGCTCTCTGGTACATGCATACAATTGCATAAAGAGTGACACTACAGGGTATTCACCCTAGTATTTATATTCAGCAAGGAAGCTTGACTCCCCATAGATTGACCTTTGCAGTTTCTGCTGATGGAGCCTGGCTAGAGGCTTACCTGCAATATGTTCAGTGCCTCAGGAATCATCTTAATGCTGCCAGCCAGTTGGCCACAGAGGTGTCTGCCAAAAGGAACAGAACCAACAAGGACTAAAATGACAGAAAGTTTAGGGTGCAAGATTTGTTGCCAGAAGATGGTGCTATTGAAAAATCTGGGACTTCCCAGGCAGCACAAGATTGCTGATAGATGGGGAAACACTCCTTGCAATGTTGTAGACCACTTGCAGGACCTGTCTGTTTGCAAGGTACAGTCTGAGGGAGGACAGAGTGGAACCAAAACTCTTCACCAAAATTATTTTCAGGAAAGATCGAGGAAGTACTTCTTCACAGAAAGAATGGTGGATTCCTGGTGTAGTGCCCCAAAGTTGGGGGGGGGGCACCTCAAAAGATTGACATCCTTCCCCCATGCCTGAAAATGTAACTTTTGATTCTTGTCCATCCCCCCCGCATGCTATGTCCCTTAACCCCACCCCAGCCTTTGCTCAATTTTGTCCCTTGGTGTGGCGGGGTTGGGGGGGCTGAGGTCAGAACTCATCCCTTCCCAAAAGGCCCAATCCCCGGGTGTCTAACTTGGACCACCTGCCCTACAAAAGGGCCTGGAGAGTGGTGTACTGGGGAGTTCTTGGCTTGGCTGGCAGATGGAGGATGTGGGGAGCACAGATGTAACAAGAAGATTCCTGTGGTTGCTCTGTAGCTCTACTGATGTCGCTCCCCTCTAGTGCAGGTCCGGTGTGGTACAGCAGCAGTCAGATGTGAGCAGCTGCTCCCCTATGTGAGCGGCTCCCCAACACAGTCCTCTAGTTCCAGGCAGTGGCAGTGGGGACAGTTTTTCAGGGGTGGACCATGGTGTGTGGCAGTGCTTTGAGTCCGGGCAAAACAAGCATCCCTGACTCAGTAGTTCCAATGCCAGCCACCAGAGCAGCAGCAGAACACTGGTGGGAGAATGGCTCCCTGGCCACCTTTCCAGACCCCCCCAGCAAACCAAGGCAGTCCTGGATGGTGGTGGTTAGTGGGCACTTGTGCCCAAAGTGGGATTCTATTCATTGCCTATAGCAAACTGAGCAAAGATGAAAAGTGCTGCTTGCACTTCCCTTAGGATAGCCCATTAAGTCATCAACATAAGACAGAATGATCACTAGGAATGAAGATTGTGTTGGGAGTCTGGACTGCCAGGTTGTTCTGCTGCTGCAATACCTGACTGTGTAGCAGATGTCGAGTGGACAGAGAGGGGGCCTCAGCCCCATAGATGTCCCCCCCATGTCCACCTGGCAAGTCATTAATAAAGAGCAACAAGGGCCCAGGATAGAATGCTGGATAACCCTATCCATAATATCTCTCTGGGTGGAGTGGCTACCACCCCATTTAACCAGCTGCTTAAAGCCACTTAGGTAGTTTCCAAACCAGGAGGAGGAGGACAAGCTATCAAGACCTAGTCCCTTGAGTTTATGCAGAAGTAATTCATGATTGATTAAGTCAAATGCCTTAGCCAGGCCTAGAAAAACAGCACTAGTAGATCTAGCAGTCTCCTGGGCTACAAGAAGGTCTGCTGTGAGCCATACTAGGGCTGTGTCCATACCCCTCTGTGGAGAGCAGTTCCAGTTCTGTCAATCAGTTTCAATAGCAGATGTTTTCTAAGCCTTCATCCAATTTGGCCGCTCACCTCTGCACTCTCTTAATACTGGGGATATCTTTCTTCAGATATGAGAATCAAAACAGTAACCTGTTCTGAAGAAGAGATTTGACCAATTATATGTAAAATGCATTACCATATAGCATCTCTCAATCTCCTTACAAAGATTCTCTCGGTATACTGTATGCCACAATATGATTTTTCTTTGCTACAGTAGCTTCTATTACACTCTGTTTCCCCCAATTAATTATTAGGTATAACCCTTTTAGTAGATTTTTAGTATTGTAGTTCATTTTACAGCCATGAATACAGTCTGTTTCATTATGTTGTTAGGTAAAGGTAGGGTCAGCAAGATAACACAGTGCAGGACAGGTGTGGCATCAAAGGGTGGGGGGTGAGGTGGCCAGCCCTGGACTGAAAATGCAAAATCCAAGGACAGAAAATGCTGCATACAAGAGTGGCAGACCAGACATCACACCATAATGTTATGGAAAAGAAAAAAAATTTAGTCAATTGACAAGTGTCTGACAAAACTTACACACTGCTACACCAAACAAAAACATTTACATACTGGTAATGTTTTTTTAAATTCATTCTGGATTGCTATGTGTTATTTCTTTGTTCCTTTATACTGTACTATAACTACCCTGCTACTACCCTATGGCATGCTTACAAAAGAAGTACTCAGTTTGTTTTGGTTTTAAAATAAATAAAAATATAAAGAATTCAATAGGAAATGGACCACAAAATAGAATTACAGCATTAGCAAAAACTTTATTTTTAATGTACCTCAAATTGTATTTTTTTCCAGCTGGCCAGTGGTTCTAAGGGCTGAGGTGCTGGACTTCTTACCTCGCACAATGCCGGTGACCCAGGTTTGGGAATTACTTCAGGTCACTGGGGAGCTGGCTTGAGGTGGGGGGGTCATAGTGGGAATGAGATGCTATGCAACTCTCCCCTCCCGGGGTGGCAGCCCGCTCCTCCATAGTTCCGCTTCCACCGGGTAGAGGTCCAGTGGGAGTGCAGGTGAGAGGGAGTGGCAGCATAAGTCTGGGGTGGGTTGGAAGGGGCCACTGGATCCTGGCATGCATGCATGCCTCCACACGCATGCACGCATGTGTACGCCATGGTCCTGAGGGTGTGTGAAAACTATAAAGAAAATAATAATAATTGTATTGTTCTCCAAAATATATAACCACAGTGTCCATAGCAATTCATAGCTAGTACAGTTCCTATGAATTTACAACACTAAAAAGGACAATAATAATCAATATATTCAAAACACTCAGTTTACAGACATGATTCATATAAAAATGAAAGTACAAAAGAGTAGTGTTTATCTAATGCATGTTTGCATTTATGCAACATTTTTAACCCATAACAGTTCCAAGCTTCAAGTTAATTCCAGAAGTGAATTGGTGTAAGTGATCAGTTCATACCACACTTGACATACTCTGTGATCATAAACTTCCAGTGCCCCTTTGTCCTTTGCCTGAAAATTAAACACTATCTAACCTATGGTAAGAAATTAGCAAAACATTTTGAACATTACTAGGATGTGACACGTATTGTTAAAAATGTTTTGCAAGTTTTATACCATAGGTTAGATACTGTTTAATTTTCAGACAAAGGACAAAAGAACCCTGGAAGTTCATGATCACAGACTAAGTGACGTGAGGTACAGACTTATCACTTACACCAATTCACTTCTGGAATGAACTTTAATGTTAATGTAGACAATTTTTTAATCTTCTCAAACTATTCACTTTAAATACTGGTGATGTTTTTTGTTTTTTTAAATTCATTCTGTACTTTTATGTGCTATTGTCTTTGTTGCTTTATGCTGCACTTTCACCACCCTACTACTAAACTTTAAAGCCTTCTTCAAGTGGTACCATTACTGCTCTACCCTGTTCATGTTTGATTTGATCATTGAACTTCTGAGCATCTGTTTGGGACTAACCTTGGTCCCCTTAGGGAAGTGTGCTTCTATTCCTATACCCATTCTGGCATCCTGCCCCTCTTTCCCTTCTATCTGACCAGTTCGGTAGATGGTTACCAACTCCCTTAGAAAAAACACTTTATTTATACAAAGAAACAAGCAAACAAAGAAACAACTGGAGTAATACAGTCCAAATGGGCATAATAAGTACACAATTATTTCATTTAAAACAAAAACATAAAAAGACACAGTAGCCAAATGCATTTTATAATTGTGTATTCCTGGAGTTTAGGCAGTATTTAGAATTAATTTGTATCTCAACCTTTCTGATCTGTTACAACATAGAAACACAGAATTTGACTGAAGGAGGAGACCAAAGGTCCATCAAGTCTGCTCTTTTTTTTATTATAATATGCTTTATTGAGTTTTTCCAACAAATACATTGCAGAAAAAAAAGAAAAACAAAAGAAAAACCATACGATACCATATATAATGAAGATTTTCCCCTGGCATTTAACTCATTGCATTGAGTAGTTGCCCACACCCTCCCTCCCCTCCCACTTCCCCTATACACCCCACCTCCCCTCCACTCCCCTTCGAAGACATCTCAGTAATTCGCCGCTATTTTCTCTTCCTCCCCCCTTTTCTCCCACCCCTAATACTGGACTGCGTATCCCTTGTACTACATAGTGATATCTTGGACACCTGTACTTACAAAAGATATTTGCTTTTCCCTTATCACTGTCCTGATTTGCTTAAAGACTGGAACATTACACTCTGTCAGGTGACTTGAACCTCCCGGCCATAAATTCCGTAAATTGTTTCCATCTCTCCTTAAATTTAATTGTATTGCAGAATTGCATTGCAATCAATTTTTCTGCATAAAAAGCTGTATAAATTTCTTGAACCCATTCTCTAAGAGGTGGTGCAGTGTCCTTAATCCAGTGTCTAAGAATAAGAAGCAATGCTACCGCTGAGATAAGAGCAAAGTAGTATCTGTATGTTTGAGATGGTATGGCTGAAAGGTTACCCACTATACAGGTCTCTATGTCAAAATGGCATACACCTTTAAATAATGGATCTACAAATTTACTTACTTGTTGCCAAAAGGCCTAAATTATTGGGCAAGACCATAGCATATGAATTAGAGTTCCCTGATCTTGTGAACACCTATGGCATATGCCCTCTTGAATCTTATCCATTAATTTAAGTTTTGTGGGTGTGTAAAATAAATTATGTAGAATATTAAAGTGAAACAGCCTTAGTCTGCCCTGTTTTATCCATCTATAATTAGGCTTCCAGACCTGTTCCCATGTTTCTGAATCATATGAAATACCTACAGAGTGCTTCCAATAAAATGCAGTCAAGGGGTATTTCTGCCAAAGTCTTGCCATTAAAAATTTGTAAATTTTAATAATAGCTTTAGGTTGACTTGCTAGATTAAATATTTGCCCTAAAATTTCCGTCATCTTAGAGGACCAGGGTGGAACTCCTAGATTTGACTGGATACATTTTTTAAGCTGTAGATACTTAAATCCAGGTAAGGATCTCATACCCAATTTTTGTTGGACCTGTTTAGGAGAATCAAATTTGTTATCTGATATGAGATCCGACACCGATACATCGTTAAGTTCATACCGAAAAATTGAAGAAATAGGTTTATTCCCTATTTGCATATTACCATTGAGACATACTGGCTGCCCAAGGTCCTGTCTCTTATCAAAGTTATATAGTGCACACCACTGGGCATGTGCTCTCACTGACCACATTATAGGAGTATCTTGCCAAGAAGTAGGTAGTTTTTTCTGGGGGAGATATAGTAATGCCTTAGTTGATAGGTACTGTTCCTGGGCTCTAGCTCTTTCTATCTTAAGCCACGCCAATTGTGATTCCTTGTTCTCTAAGGGTGTCAGCCACTTAAGATATTTGCTACCCTGGAATGCTAAATAATAGAGAAATAAGTGTGGTATACCCAACCCTCCCCTTTTCTTTTCCATAGTTAACTTACCAATTGCTCTTCTAGGTTTTTTACCCTTACACAAAAAATTGGACCAAATAGAATCTACCTTTTTAAACCATGCTTTGGGGAGAAATACATTCAATATAGTAAGAGGGTACATAATCCTAGGAAATATCACCATTTTAATCAAGTTGGCTCTACTCCAAAGAGAGAGTGGTAATCCTTGCCACCTTTTTAAATCTTGTTGCATCCGTTTAATCACAGGGTCAATATTTAGTAATTTCAGGGTATTAACCTCTGGGGCGATCTCTATTCCTAAAAAAGTAATTGATTTGGGTGCCCATCCCAGTCCCAGCTCCTCTACATCCCTTCTAGAACAAATTGAATTCAGTGAAAGAACTAATTTTTTATTACGGTTTAACTTATATCTGGACAGAATACTAAACTGGTCTATTGTTTTCAACACTTCTGTTAAGGACACTTGCCAGCTTGAGAGATGCAAGAGGATGTTGTCTGCAAACATTGACATTTTATATTCTTCTTCTCCTATAGTTATACCCCTTATCTCCTTTACAGTATCAATTTTTCTAGCCAAGGGTTCGATATACAAGCTAAATAACATAGGAGATAAGGGACAACCTTGCCTAGTGCCCCTTGTGAGCCTGAAACTATCCGAGGAAACCCCATTATGAAAGACTCTCGCTGAGGGGAATGTATACAGAACCTTAACCCATGTGATATACTCAGGGGGTAATCCATACCTAGGCAGTAAATCGAATAAAAATCTCCAGCTCACTCTATCAAATGCTTTTTCTGCATCGGGGTACACCAAGACCTTATCTGTGTTAGTGCCCCCTGACGCAGAAAGCAGGTGCCATATTTTTCTGAAGTGATCACTTGAGTGCCTACCAGAGACAAATCCCACCTGCTCAGGTCCAATAAGATTTGCCCAGACCTTTTTGAGCTGAAATGCTAGTATGCTTGCCAATATCTTTATATCGACATTTAATAATGAAATTGGTCTGTAGTTTTCTGGTCTAGTTAAATCTTTCCCTGGCTTAGGAAGTACCACAATTCTCGCCTCCAACAATGCTAGCTCTCTAATAGGGGAGGAGAATAAATAGATATACAACATTCTCAGACATGGACTAAGTTCTTCTTTAAAGTTCTTATAAAATAAGGCCGAATAGCCATCAGGTCCGGGCACCTTGTCCAAAGGTATCTATAGCTTTCTCAATCTCTTGTATAGAAATTTCTCCTTTAAGTTCCATTTGCTGAGTTAACGTGATCTGCGGGAGATTGATATCTTGCAAGAACTTCTCTAAATGTAAAAAATAGTCTACCTCGAGGGGAGGAGCTGTATATAAATTTTAATAATACGTACTAAAGCTGTTTGCTATATCCACCAGATTAGAGTTTAATTTCCCTGTAACCCCGTCCTTTAAGTTAACTACCCAGTTGGTTTCCTTCTGTTTCTTTATTCTTTGAGCCAGCAATTTCCCTGATTTTTCCCCCTGTCCTATATATGTAGCTTTCCATTTTATAGCCACCTTCAGCGTATGATTAAGCAAATGTGCCATGTATTTAGCTCTTAAAGCATGAAGTTCCTCCCAGATGGACTTGTCCATTGTCTGGTGCAAATGAGACTCTATAAATTTTATTCTGGCAAGCCATTTTTCTACTTGCACCGAAATCTTACGCTTCCTCGTGGAAGCTAATCGAATTAACTCTCCTCTCCATATCACTTTCATTGCCCCCCAAAGTGTATCTTTATTCTCCATCGACTCCCACTTATTGTTCCAGGAATCTTTAATAAAAGTCCTCATATGATTTACTATTCCCCTCCTCCCCTAAAAGCTGGTTATTAAGAAACCATGATTTGGAGACCTTTGGATGGTTTTGAAATTTCAATTTTACCCAAATTAAGGAGTGATCTGATAATACTCTGGGACATATACCTACTTCCTTGATACCCTGTAGAGACATTTTACTAATAAGGAAATAATCTATTCGGGAGTACGTTTTGTGCGGTGGAGAATAGTAAGTATAATCTATCTCTTGTGGATGGATAGTTCTCCATGAATCAATTAAGCCAGAGTCCTCCATGAATTCCCTCAATGCCCTCTGAGCCGGCGATATAGCCACTCTTTTGCTAAATGACCTGTCCAAATCATTAGAGTAGACTAAATTCCAGTCTCCTCCCAACAGACACAGTACGTTGGGGACAGACACAATAATGTCTACTAAGGGAAGAAAGAACGAGGGGGAATCCACATTTGGCCCATATATAGATCCCAGCAAAATTTCTACCCCTACCAAGAGCCCTAGAATTATAATGAATCTCCCATCCGGATCCTTCCATGTTGTCTTTTCCTGAAAGGGAACATTCTTGTTAATCAATATTGCAACCCCTCCTCGTCTAGAACTATTACCCACACCAAAAACCTGGCCCACCCAAAGTTTCTGCAAGGTTGAGACACGGTCTGAAATAATGTGCGTTTTTTGCAGCAGGACTATATGTAACTGATATCTACTAAGATGCCTTAAGACATTATATTTCTTTGCATTGTCCTTCCCTTCTTTAATATTCCATGACATTATGTTCCAGCTTCCCCTAACAGTTATCTTCATTTTTAGTGTCCAGCCCATCACTGTTCATCCTCTGTATCCCTTACACCCTTTTATGTGCAGTCCCTCTTTCCCTCTACAACTATCCCCCTCATAACAACCCCCCACCCTCCCTCCATATCCCCAACCCCCTTCTTCCCAGGCCGAATGCCTGCTCCTACACATTATGGCCGTCATGCACTTTGGGAGCTGCTCTGAGGATCATGCTACTGCCAAGTTGTAAACCCTTCCCATATTACCCCCATGTACACAGTAGAGGAGTGAAATATGATCCCCTATATAAGCCTAGATTAAAATCTCCTTTAACATGTATATGTCTTCCAATAAACCAATTATTACTCACCTTCCCTAATTCCCATGTCTAACCCCCTAATTAATTCCCTCCTTTATCTATCTAATTCAACTGCAACTAGCCCATGCTATGTCATATAACTATCTGTTATGGTTCACTGCCTAACAAACAGATCACAGTCACTTTAATGTAACGGCAAACTTGCCCGTTGATACAGTTTGCTACTATCCAATTCCAGAGCGTGACTATTGTATTGATTCATCTTGGTTGACAGATCGCATGTACCACTAGATGGCGGAAAGCGACCATACCAAACATGTAGAATTAAATCCCAGCTACTTCCAAACATTTGTTTCCTTTTTCTAAAAAAAAGTTATATGTATAGCATTATTTCTGCTTTAGAAAAAAAAATTAAATACTGAAGCATATATTCTGTCTCTTTAATCAAAGTGCCTGAACCTCACTTCCCGAGATGGCACATAAGTCTTAACAAAGCTTCGTAGCTCCACAGGAGACTCCATTACGTCCCCAGAAACATTATGATTCAGTTTGAATATCCTGCTAAATATACTAAGCCTTGATTATGCTTATGTTATAGAACAGTGTGTTGAGATTCATTTCATAACATTCATACCCCGCTCCCAATATTATGCACTGAGAATATCCATCTATAAAGCTATTTCTATACAAGACAAAGTCATGAACTTTGCAGAAAGTCCCTTGATTTATACATGGATGAAAACTAAAATTGGCATCTTCTAGAATCGTTCTATGTTGCTAGCACCTCAATTCCAACACTGGAGGTCTCAAAAAAATGGTACAAGTTATATTAGGATTAAGTCCCAGCTGCATCCAAAAATTAAATCTATAGCCTCTTTCTGCACTAAATTAAATAAAACATTGACGGTCACAAATGCAATCTTAATGACATAAGAGGCCACTCCTTGGTATTCTAAGCAGCACACAAAGTAAGGAGCACTCCCTCAAGGCATCTCTTTGGGTTCCGCAGTATCCTCAAAGTTCCTGTAACATCTTGAGCATTCAGCGGGGCACTCACCCCTCCTTGTTAAATAGATCAGGCAATCTCCACTTTAGATCCTCCCAGGGCTTGCACCGCCGATTCGTAACTCTGATTCCCGTTAGGTAAGGAAACTTCCAGGCGAGCTGGAAACAGCATTCTATGCTTAATCTTTGCTGGCCATAGTTTAGCTTGGATTGGCTTATAAGCTGCCCTTTCTTGATGCACCCTGAAGGTAAGATCTGGGACCAGACGTAACTGTTTACCCTCCCAGATTATCTTTTCTGCGCTTCTTGCTGCTTTTAATATGTGGTCTGTATCCAAATAATTCAAAACTTTAAATATGATGGGACGAGGTAACTGCTCTGTCATAGGTTTTGGCCTGACTGCCCTGTGGGCCCGTTCTATCACATAAGTAGGGCCGTTAGGTGATGGACCCGCCACTCGAGTACACAGCTTCTGGACGAAACTCACAGTGTTTGTGCCTTCCTCCCCTTCTGGGAGGCCCAAAAGCACTAGGTTGTTGCGCCTAGACCTGCCTTTGAGATCATCCAGCTTATCTTCTATCTTCTTGACAGCTCTTTTTAAGGCTGTGTTTTCTGTCTGGACTTTTTTCATCTTGTCTTCTATACAGGAGATGCGTGCTTCTGCATCGGCGACCCTTGTTATTAAGCCGTTTATGGATGATTTCCATTCCCTGAAGTCTGCAATAAGGGAAACTAGTGCTGCTTTGATCACCGAAACATCCTCTTGTAGTTGACCCGGTGCTGAGAATTCTAGGCTTTCTTCTGGGGACTCACTTCTATGGGGCCTTTTTGATTCTAGGCCTCTCGCTGTCAATTTGCTTTCTTAGTCAGAGTCACTCCATGTTTCATCTTTCTGTGGCTCCATATTAGTTAGTTTTAGTCTCACCCTGCGATAATCACTTGAATTTAGATAGCCAAAAGTCCTTATTTGAGTGAGAAATTAAATATTTTTGGCATGAATCAGCGGAGCTGCTACTGCGAACTACTTACTCCCTCAAGTGCATCACATGACTCAAATCTGCTCTTTTTTAATTACCTCACCCACTGACCTACTTTCCTGGTGGGCTTCTCCACACCACTACCCCACTCCTCCAATGTTTGCTGCCCCCCTTGGGACTATGAGTACCTTTGCCATGTTCAAACCTTTTTATTAAAACCTGTTAAGGGTAGCTGCCATATCATTCCGGCTGGCAATCTGTTCCATGGTTCCATCAACCTCTCAGTGAAGTAGAACTTCCTCAAGTTTCCCCTGAACTTATCCCTAACAACCTGCGGTCATGCCCCCCTAGTGACTCTATCCCTGTTTCTTACAACTAGGTCCTCACTGTTTATCTTGTTTATACCCCTAAGAAACGTATAAGTTTTGATTCCCCCCCACCACCTGGCCTCCAGTGAATACATATTTAGGGCCTCCAGTCACTCCTCTTAATAATAATAATAATAATTTTATTGTGCAAAAGGGCCTTTCAAAAATCAAGGCTGTTTACAAAAGAATTAAAAGAAGATGGTAAAACAATAAATACGGTATAAAACATGTAAAGTTCAACAGGGTTCATTTACTAAGTGCCATCAAAGGCCTGGCACCATAAGTAAGTTTTCAACGCTCGTTTAAAGCCTCCCACTGTTGTGCAGACCTGCAGCTGAAGGGGTAGAGAATTCCAGAGGGTGGGGCAGTATACATAAATGCATGCACCCCAGATGACTTCAGAAACACCCTCGGGATCTCTAGCAACCCCTCACAGGCCAAACAGAGCTGTCACTTGGGGCAATAGGGAATCTGAAGCTCTTTTAAGTAGTCAGAGCCAAGTCCATGTAGGGCTTTGTAGGTCAGTAAACCAACCTTAAAGGTGATCCACCACTGAATTGACAGCCATTGCAAACTTTGCAGAACAGGGGTAATATTAGATGTTCGAGAAACCCCCATCAACAAACAGACTGCCACATTCTGCACTAGCTGCAAGCATCGGATATCAACCACAGGAAGCCCTAAGTATAGGGAGTTGTAGTAATCGAGGCGCGAGGTCACAAAGGCGTGGACAAGTGTAAGCAGGTCTCTGGACAGAATGAGGTGCTTGATCCTGGCGATGTTCCTAAGATAGAAAAAGGAAGACTTGATGACTGCTGGCACCTGAGATTGGAAGGTCAGCTCATTGTCAAGCACCACCACCTAATCTCTCCAGACAGGAATTCTGCCTTCGTAAGGGAGATCACTGATTGGTAGTTCTGAT
The DNA here is from genome assembly GCA_016271365.2 of Neoceratodus forsteri. Taxonomy (NCBI): domain Eukaryota; kingdom Metazoa; phylum Chordata; order Ceratodontiformes; family Ceratodontidae; genus Neoceratodus; species Neoceratodus forsteri. The sequence goes on along the minus strand of CM028135.1, from coordinate 647,411,600 downwards.
GATGCTCTACCAATCTAAGGAGGTCGACCTCCAGGCCAGATTTCTGCCAATGTAGCTCTAACCTACGTTCAAGTCGCTGCAACTCCCTCAAGGACCCATCAAACCATGGGGCCCAAGGGCAAAGGGGGAGAGGACGAACACAGACAGGAGCAATCAGGTCCAGGGCTGTGGAAGTGGCCTTATTATAGGCTAACACCAAGGCCTTATGACTTGTGCTAGCCACAGAAAACTCTGAGAGGTCAATCACTGCCACCAGGCAATTGGAGCTCACCTCCTGTAAAGGGTGGTAACTAACCATCTCCACAGGGGGAGTCTTATGAAGGGGGGTGCAAAAGTTGACTCTCATGGCGTAATGATCGAACCTTCCGATGGGTTCCACCCCCACGTCGGAGGCCTCCATCTCCAGGAGGAAAACCAAGTCAAGAGAGTGACCGTGCCAATGGGTGGCAGAGGTAACAATCTGTGTAAGGCCCAGTGATGTCATCAATTGGCGGAAGTGCTGTCCAAATTGCAGGAGTTCATCATTGACCTAGGCATTAAAGTCACCCAGAACAATCAATTTAGGTGACTCCAGCGCCATGTTGATGACGAAATCTGCTACTTGCTGCAGGAATCACTTCTCGTCCCCTGGTGGATGGTAGACAAGCGCTATCCTGCAACCCACACCTGCCACCATGGTACACTCAAAAGATTTGGCCTCCTCAACTGGTACACTCGTAAGGCCCAACTCAGTCCTAAAACAGACCGCTACCCCCCCCCCATTGTCCAGTCTTGAGCCATGAATCAATGAATACCTGGCTGGAGCTGCAGCTTCCAATGTGGGGCCAGCATTTTCATCCAGCCAGGACTTGGTGATGCAAGCCAGATCAGTAGTCCCAACATGATCTGCAATAATTGCAGTCTTGTTCTTAACCAATCTGTCATTGCATAACATTGCTCGAGTTGGACGGGTTTCAGGGGCTGCCCAGGCTGCTTGCCCACCAAAAATGATGGTGTCCTTGGGTATGGGGACTAGACATGGCGTACCATGTTCCAGGCTCCATTTCGCCCCAGAGCATCTTCTAGACCTAACTACCCCGATGTAAGAGCCCCACTCATTCGTCCTCTGAAGCCCATGCCCCCCACCACCACCCCTCCTATGAGTAATACCCAGTGCCTGACAGAGCTGGTAAGTTGACGGCATCAGTGGAGGGGGATAAAAAGGACAGAGGGAATGGAGAGCAGAGGATAAATTGCGCATGACCAAAAAGGGAGGCTTACACATCCTACAAGCTAAACACAGGCAAATTACACAACACCCAGGTACCTAATCCAAAGAACCACAACAGAACAAATAATAAAATCCAAAATTCCCCCCCAGAACAGATAAAATACTATAAAATTATAACCTACCCCTACACAGAAGGATACCCTAACCAAAAGCTCAGCACATGAAAAACATAAACCAAAAAAGAAATAATAAATCAACCAAATAATGATGAAAACTGCCACAAACCCCTCTCTCTGGAATGCAGCACACAGAATGATCTCCCACCCCAACCCCCAGGTCCTCTCACAACCTGGAAATGAGAGAAGTCAGCCCACTCTGGTTACCCAGAGTTAAAAGGTCCAAAGTTAGAGTAAAAGTCCATAACAGAAAAGTCTTCTTTAAGCTTAAATAAAAAAAATAAATGAAAAGTGGGCACCCAGGTCCTCTCACCACTGGGGAAACCACAAAAAGAAGCTCTCACTGTCCAAACAAAAAGATGATTTATAAGTCCAGGCTGAGTCATGTAGAAAGTCAAGGGAGTGTAGGCAATCCACAGAAGATCCAGATGCCGCTCAAGATAAGCCAAAAAGAATTCAGTCAGCCGCAGGCAGCAATCACGGGCTCACCAGGCTCTGCTCCCAATGGCCACAACTGGAAATAAATTCTGGAACACCTCAACACCCAGGGAATCACTAGGCCATAACCAAACCCCAGGAATCTAGGGGAGCAATAGACTCGATTGCCAGTTTCCTGGTCGATCTAGGGCCCAGTCTCCCGTGTCACAGCAAATCCGGCCATTGCATCCAGGCAGAGTCAGGCCCACCCATGCTGCTAGCAGCCAACCCAGCAGGAAAAATACGAATCTCCACACACAGTCTGCACCAACATTCAAGAAGGAAAATATATCATGCAGCACAATAATCAAATTTGGCTAGTTCATCCGGATCAGTCACCAGAAGTATCCACTGTAGGGCAGAGTATGTATCATAGCTTCACACCAGCTGTTCTCACTCCATCTCCTTAAAAATCTAGGCCACTTCAGAAAAGGCATGCCACACAGCCCTGCTGGCCCTGGATCATTTTGCATTTGTTATCACTATTGCACCTCATCTCTTTTCACACAGCAAAATGTCCATACTTACTCCATGGCTGCAATACTCACTGTCCTGTATTAGTGTTGACAATTAATAGTTACCCTACAATTAACAATTAATAGTTACCCTATACCTGACAAGTTTAACAATATAACAACTTATAGTAAAAAAGTTTATGGAATGGTTTATATGTAGTTCCTTATAAAGATGTTTGACTTTTTTTTTGTATGTTCTTTTTCTGCTCCATCATGGAACTCTCTCATGCTGCCCCTACTCACCTAGTGCCACTGTTATGATCCACCTGAAGCCCTGGTTCCTTAGAGGTAGACGCCCTGCACCTCCCTCTAGCCAGCAGACCCCCCATCTCTGAACCCACTGAGGTAGGGCTACCTCCACTTCCAGCGCTCTATCTCTTAATCAAATGTGCCGACCGAGGGGTGGACGGACAGAGGAGGGTGGAGAAATGGGCCCGGTGTTTGGTGTGTGGTGGCATGGTCCCAAGGGTAGCCTATCCAGGACTGTGGGTTTTATTGGACTGTTTCCCCCAGGAATATGGGCATGCAATGACATTGGCACTGCTGAGCCATAGACGCCTCCGTGCTCCTCATCCTTAGCAACATCACACTAGTATTTCCCCCCCGGTCAACACTGGGGGTCTCTACTGCACTGGATGCTCCCTGGATCCCTTCCCAGGGAGAGGAGAGTGGTCCATTAGATGCTTAATCCTCTCCCTCCCCTGCCAACTCCCAGTGCCCAAGCTCATTCCTGAACTCTGGTCACCAGTGTGGTGCAAGATGTGGCATCCAGCGCCTCCACCCTTAGCACCACCGGGCCAGCTAAGATGTTTGACTTTATAGAATGAATGACTCAACGCCAACTTTGCTAGAAGTACTGATTGACAGGGCAATAGATGTAGTGCATCACCTTTCTCAGTTTGTCTCAAATGATAAGAACCATGATATTATAGTCCTTTTTTTTTAGCAATGTGTTGCATTTACTGACATCTTCTCACTAGACATTGGTCCTGTATCTTAGCTCACCAAATGCACTCATTGTTAGCTATCCGCATGAGATCAAGGTTTAGAGATCCAACACAAATGTAAACGAAGGTACATACCTCCTAAAATATACACTGTTTTCTAAAACATGATGACACTCTCCTTTAACTTACATTACATCAAGGAGTGCTTCCTGGCATCAGACAGTCTGCATTACCAGCACTCCATAAGTTCAACAAGGCAGCCTAATGAAAAAAGGAGTAATGTACAGTGAAATACTCTGCAGAGTGTTTCCTCTTACAATAGTGTATCAGAATGCAGTGAAATAACTTAGATTTTACTTCCATGTTTCTGTAAATGATTGGTCTCACACTGGGCTGTTTCAGTTTGGAAACCTAATTAAATATGATGAAGAGTTTCATTTTTGCTACAGTACATATTATAGTACTTTCTAGCATTCCTGCCAAGTCTTGAATATCAAAGGCAATTTACTATGTTGTTATGACTGGTAAAATGTATTAGTAATACAAATTCATGTATTCTCAAGAAACAAAATGTTTCAAACTTACCAGAGGGCTGGCCAGTGAGCTTTTTTCACAGATTTCTCTTTCATCTTCTCTCAGATGTCAACTATTCTAACTAAAGAAGGGAGGACAGACTGTGTGTCATATCATGGCCACCCCCCTTCCATCTGGTTGGCCTTGACTTGTCTCTGGAAATCAGAGTCATTTATGACACGACTCAGGTCTGACATAAGTCCAGTCAACTGCCTAGGCTCAGATCTGCTAGCAACCCAGTTCTGACCCAGCCTGGATATTGTAAACTATTTTGAAGCTTTAGTCCTGTTTAGAAAGGAAACATTGGTGGGAAAAAAATCTATAAAAAGTGTTTTAAACTTTAAATGACACATCAGAAATGCTTATTAGGATGAGTTGAGTTAGCTGGTTCTTTAATTTGACCTCATCCACACCTGTCTCTGACCCAGTTCTGGCCTGGACAGGAATAGGTACCTGTTTTGTCAAACCATAGTAAATCTGAATAAATAAGGACCTTTTGGAAACATTTTCAGGTAGTTAAGCAAAATCTTTATATTGGATAAGACCACTAGAGTTTAAACACTATTATTTTCAAAACCATGCTGGGAAGAAATAAGTTACATCAGTTCTAAGGTAATAAGACTAAGGGTTATAATAAAAGGAGGAGAACTATACAAACACAATAGTTTTCAAATACAATATTATGTACGGAGGCAAACTGTCAGAAATTCTTTGTTCAGTGCCATTTGAAACTTATTTACTGACACTTTGTGTCTATTTACTAGCACTATACTATTCCACAATTCTAATCCCTAATTCTAATGATGCTAGTTAGGTCATCGGTGTCTAATATTTCTGCCCACATCTATGTGAAATGCTGTTTAAGTACCATAATGCAAACTTCTAGTCACAGAAGTAATTACTATTTAAAACAAGAGATTCCATTTGCCACTTTTTACAGTAAAGAAAATGAGTGTTGTGACTGTATGTTGTTTCCAACAGAATGGCACAGAACTGAGAACTTGGATCAGAGGTGGCAGTGTGATAAAACACTATACAGTGGCACATTTCAGTGTCATGTCAAGGACTGCACAAACTACCCAAAGTTCACATTTTGCTAACATTTGTGAAATGTGAGATTCATTACTAAAAGTAAAACGCCTTAACAAGCAGACATTTCATGTGGATTAACACTTGACAAGGATGCAGATGGCCTAAGATGCAGGGGAGGATCACTAACCCCAGCAGGGACACTAATCCCAGGAAATGCCTGCCTATGAAGGTGTTATTGTGATAGTAGCTCTAATCATGTTTAACAAAAAGAAAGACTTTTAAAAAATGAAATACGTGCTTCTAAGACACAAATGCCCAGTACAGCAGTCAGTGAGTAAGTGAGTGAGTCTGGGAGCAGCATGAACAATTAATTAGTCTTCTTTTTTTCAGTTAAATGGTTTATTAGGTTTCATAAGACAGTTACAAACATAGACAGCCTCATAACATGCAAAGGTTGTACGCCAATATTTAGATTTATATATTTGCATAAGTCGCCCTGTCTGATTGTGCGTAATAACCGAAACTTCCTAGGACCATTACTATACATGTATGTTGTACAAGTAAAAGCATATTGCTGTAAAGTGAGAAAAAAAATACCTGTAATTGATCTTACGTAGTTGCTTCCTAGACATGACTATCGAAAGCTGAAATCTATGTTGTAAACATGTAAGTTAACTTGAGGGTAGGATATGGAGAGGAAATAAGACAGTTAAATCCACGGACCAAATAGGAGGTACTGCTGCTGATATATGCCATGGCTGCTTGTGACCAGAAAGATGTACCTTCCAGTGGTCTCCTCTGGGATATGTGTCTACAAAGGAAGGTCACACAAAGTAACTGACATCCTTACATCATGAAACTGATACAACCAGAGGTGTATTCAGACCATTATCTGCAGCCGCCCTGTAATATGAAGAAAACATTTTCTTACCACAAACAGCAAAGAAAAAAATATATATAACTATAAGACATATTCTACAGCTAACACTAACCACACTCACTGTCTTATTGTCAGACTAAAAGAGAGTATCATAAAATGTCAAGAAGAGTTAAAGGTGAACTATACATCTTACACCAAGGAAACATCGTTGTGGTTCTATGAATCTATCAACCTATGCCAGCTCTGACAGACAGATATGCCATGTATGGAGCCCAGCATTCTTGAAACCTCTCTACCCATCCTAATGTGACATGTGAGTGTCTGTCTATCTCATATAACTGAGTGAGGGCAGAAAATATTTCGCCTATGGAGGGAACATAAGAGCTCCTCCAGTTTCTGAAAAGGGTGCGTTTTACTTGCATACTTAGCAACATTATCCAGCAAAACTTTTGAGATGTAAGAAAAGGGGCTTCAGATTTCATGCCAAGTAATAGGAGGGGGGCATGAAGAGGGATAGGTACTGTGAGGATCTCACTAGCTTCTGAGATTGTTTTTTCCCATACTAGGGTTATCATGGGAGACTGCCAAAGGATATGATATAAAGTGCCCCCTGGTTGCTGACATCTCCAGCAGTTATCATGTGATATAACCTTAGCCTTTTTAAGTGCCTCTGGGGTTCTATACCAAGAATGTAATATCTTGTTGTGAATTAACTGGCTTTGAGCATCTCTATGGACTAGATATCCTGTTCACCAGCACTGTCTCCATTGGCTATGTGAGATCTGAGTTTGCAACATTTGCTCCCATTTGGCTTTGGAAAGGAGAAAAGAGTTTGTTAGGGTAACTCTGAGTGTTGTGTAGCTCAGACCACCTTTCTCACCTGGGGTCTTCAGCCATGTATGAATTGGGGGGGGGTCAGACCTCGTCTTTGAACTTTATGAGAACAGGTCTTAGTGTATCCCTGATCTGGAAGTATTTCCAAAGATCAGTTTTAGGTAAAGACCACCTGTCTCACAGATTTGAGAAGGTGTCAATGGCTTGGGATTCCAAATCCAAAAGATCACCCACAAACAAAATACCTGCCTCTTTCCAGGTAGGCCACAACACTGGGTATTTGTCAATTGTGGCTTCTGGGTTCTGCCAGATAGGGGTAAGTAGGAGTGGGAGAACAGGGGAGTCTATTTTCTTGTGGAGACTTTTCCAGTATTTGTGAGAGAAGCTCAGCATTGGGTGGGAATTTAGTTGTGGGGCTAACCCTGAACCTAACAGGGATGCCAGGATAGGTGTACCAGAAATATTCTGTTCTATTTGTAACCATTGTGGAGTGGCTTGTGATGCAGGTTGAAATAACTACAGGGTCTGGGAGCATTGGTAGGCCATCTTGTAACCTTCCATCCATGGTAGTCCACATCCTCCCTGCTTCTAACGAGCACGAAGCATGTTTCGGCTGTAATGAGGTCTAGTGGTGCCCCAGAGAAAAGAGCCTATTGTTTTGCCTATTTTTGGGAGTCAGTGTGTGGGGGGTTGTATGGGGATATGGGAAAACAAATGAAAGAATGTTGGGGCCATAAACATTTTAAAAGGCAGCTATTTTGCCTGCCATAGACAGGTGGAGCCTAATCCAGCAGTCTAATTTCCCTTTGCAATCAGAGATTAAGAGGGCCAGGTTATTATCCCACTATTTATCAATCTTAGGACCTAATTTAATGCCTAAGTATGTAATGATATTTGGCGACCATTTAAGGCCTGAATTAGGCAAGGATTGCGAGCAACATAAATCATTAAGAGGCAGAACTTCTGTTTTAGAGGGGTTAACTCTGAGGCCAGATACGGATGTAAAATGATTTAAAAGATTGAGCAATGCACATCTCCCAAAGGGACCAATAGGTCGTCGGCATACAAAAGGGTGGATTATTGGGAGTGCCCTATGCTGATTCCAGTAATTAAGGGATCCGGTTAGATAGCAGCTGCAAGAGGTTCAACTGCCAGTACAAATAGAAGAGGGGAGAGGGGGCACCCTTGTCTGGTACCTCTGTGGAGATTGAAAGGTTCAGACTGGATAGAGCTGGTTAGCACTCCAGCAAGAGGGGAGGTGTATAGAGTCTTTATGGCAGATTAAAACTGTGGGCTAAAACCAAAGTATTGAAGGACAGCTAGCAAATAATCCCATTCCACAGAGTCGAATGCTTTCTCAAAGTCCATGACCAGGGCAGCGGCTGGGGACTTTGAAGCTCTGGCCTGGTGGATTTGATTAATAAGGGTACAGATATGATCTGCACTATGCCTACCATTTAAAAACCCAACCTGCGATGGGTGAATCAGAGAGGGTAAGATTGGGTTGACCTGTTTGCCAGGGCCTTAGCATACACTTTACTATCTGAGTTGATTTGGGATATAGGTCGGTAGCTGGCCTTCTCCGTGGAATCTTTCCCTTTCTTGGGAAGCACTGTCATTATAGCCTCCCATAGAGTGTGAGGTAAGATATCTTGGTCTTCAGACTCTGCATACACTTGGGAGAGTAAGGGGGTGATCAGTGGTGCTGCAGCCTGCAGAAATTCCACTGGGAAGTCATCACCTCCGGGAGCTTTCCCCACTTTGAGGGACTTCAAATCTGTTGCAATCTCCACTGATGTGAGTGGCTCCTCTGTTCGAAGTACAGCCTGGAAAGTTGTATAGACTCTAGAAACCCAAAGATCTCGGGGGGTGGTCCTGTCCTTGAGGAGGCACATAGCTGGGAATAGAACCCTCCCATTATGCTGTTCACATCCTGGGGGTTGGTTTTTACAGTCCCAGTCTGGGGGTCTTCGAGTCCAGCTATGCTCCTACTGGTTTGCTGTCTGCACAACTGGTATGCTAATATTTTCCCATTTTTATCACCCCCTTCCCAATATGTATGTCAGATCCAGAGCAGTGCCACATTGGTCTTCCTAGAGATCAATTTGTTTAGCCGGACTGTCAGGACTTGACAGCTTACGGCAGAATGTAGGAAGGGAGAAGACATTTGCTTGAAATTATGCTCTGCAGTTGCTAAAGTGCTTTCCAGTTGTGTAGTCTCCCTTTCCCTGTCCTGTCTCCTGTGGGTCGCATAACTTATGATTCTCCCCCTCATATTTGCCTTATATGTTTTCCAGGTGTTTTGGCTGATGTGTCAGAGACAGGGTTTTCTTGCATAAATAATGCTGTTTCTTTTTTGGCCCAGGTCACAGATTTAGGATCCTGCATGAGAAGAGGGTCAAGCCTCCATGTGGGAGAGCGGCGCACAGAGGAGCCAAAAGAAAGTGCCAGTTGAACTGGAGCATGGTCTGATATGACCATAGGGAGAATAGAAGAATTGAGAGCATACTGGGTTAGGGAGTGTGACATGAGCCAAAAATCGAATCTGCTAAAGGTACCATGTACTCCAGACAGAAAAGTGTAATCACGGTCTGTGGGGTGGAAGATTCACCAGATATTGACCAGTTTAAGCTTGTCAGTGAGTCTGTGCACTGCTTGGGCACTTTTGATATGTGTTTATTTCCCCTGGTTGCTTCTATCTATTATTGACACCAGGGTGAGGTTGAAATCTCCTTTAATTATTATAGGGGTATGTTCCTCTATCATACCTTCGATACTACTTGATAGGTCCAGAAAGAAGGAAAGGTTGTCCTCATTAGATGCATATATGTTTACTAATAAGATATGATCAATCGGGGTATCCACAAGGGCTGTCACCCATCTGCCTTGTGGATCAGCTTTGCTTTGCAATATGGACCATGGGAGGGACTTGTGAAGGAGTACAACAACCCCCCTCTTTTTAGTAGGTGCACTGGCATGGATTTCTTTCCCCACCCAGTCTTTGACTAGATATGTATGGTCTTGCTTAGTTAATTTAGTTTCTTGTAGAAAGGCTATCTGGGTTTTCCCCCTTTTCAAATGCATTAGTACTTTTTTATGTCTGGATGGAGAGTTAAGCCCCCCTAACATTCCATGTGACATAAGTTATATCATCCATATTCCAAGGGGTAGAGACAAAGTAAGTACAGGATAACTAAGTATTTGAAAGGGGGGGGGGGGCTCCCAGATATTGGCTGCATGTGAAAGCATTGTACCAGTGTTTAGGCTACGTGACAATCTTTGAGAAAAGTCTGCCATGACATAACTATCTTACCTGGTTTCCTATTATACCTTAAGGGCAGTGTGTGTACAATAGCAAATAAAAGAAAGAAAAACATCCATCTATTTACAGGTACAGCATAACTATGCACTATGGACAGAGTAGATGAGAAAAAGGGGATCGAGGGTAAGGCACCCTCCACCACCCTCTCGTTCCATGACCACATTAAAATACTGTCCTCAGCCACTAATTCCAGTATTGGTCTCCTATACAGCCACAAAGATTGCCTACCACCAGAAGCATTGTACCTGGCAGTAATGTCCTCAGTCCTGTCACTGGTGGATTACGGACTCACCATATATGCTGCCTCGGACCCAACAGAACTCCAACAACTCCAACTTGTTATCAATAAGGCCTGCCAGCTCCTCTGTGGTGTAGATAAGCGTACACACACCGCACCATCTACACACTCACTAATGTTCTCACACTAGAGGAAAGGCTGCAGTATCAAACCTGTCTCTTCACCAATAAAATCCTCCTGGGCCTTACCCCAGTCGGTGTTGCAGCTTCCCTCCAGTCTGTCACCCTCTCTGTGGCCACTCGCACTGCCTCCAATGCTATCTGGAAGGTACCCAGGGTCAGGACCTCATTAGCACAAAGATCATTCCCCTTCAGAGCCCCCTCATGGTACAATGCCCTCCCCCTGCCGTTGCCGCAACTACCAAGTTAGGTCCGTTTAAGACGGCCCTAAAAGCCCACATTGTATATGCATGTGGCTGCCAGTGCAACCGCTAGACTCATCCTAGGCACTGCCCTTTCAATAGATAATATTGTGGCACCAACAAGGTCTCTAATGAGGCTGATTCGCTTTCCCCTGCACCCGGGGCCTTATGCCCTAGACCTATCCTAACTAGCCCCTAGCACACGCTTATTCATTCCTGACAATGCCTCAGAAGGCTGCACACTGCAAAACATCACTCGTGACATCACCCTGGCATCCAACCATAACCTGTATTGCTGCATCTGTTAGCTTCTGCATGTATAACGTTTGTTCACTGCACATCTGTAAGTTCTGTATGCATGTAATTCTGCCTCCTTCTCTTATCACAACCAATTGTATAGGCAATTACTCTATGTACACTAGACTCACTTGTTTGACTATGCCCACTGTTAAACTGTATTTACTGGTTGTTGTACTTGTCATTGTAATACCTTGTACTGGATGTGGAGCCTTTGGAAATGAGTCAATGACTCAAAGGGCTGTAATTCCTATGCTATTAATAAATAAAAAAAGATCCAATCTACCCAGCCTAAATAAGGGATCTGCATCCTTATGCTGCACTAGGCAGCTACACTTACATTAAGAAGTACAGGTGTGTGATATCAGTGGCTTTGCTTAGGCCTGCATTCGCCACACTGTCCTGGAGAAAGCCCTGTTTTTTCTCAGGATACACCAACCCTCTTCCTCCATGTCCAGATTTTAGTGCTTAGGGGGACAGGATTTAATCATGGGCAGGGTAAGGTCTGAAATGACTAACCATAAGCCCTATTCACAGTGTGCTGTTAGAAAAGCAGGCAGTCAATGAGGGATGGTCACCCCCCCCCCGACCAGAGCACAGTAGATTAGCTATGGGGAATGGAGGGCTGGGGTTTATCTTGGCTAGTATACATAAAAACTTAGTCACCATGTTTTTAAAAACATATGCTGCAATATGAGTCCATAAACTTGATTTATATAACAACAGGGTCAGGCATAGGCACACCCACTGTTAGCTAGCGTCAGGGGCAGGGACCTTCCATTTACATTCATGTGGAAATGTATATTAAATTGGGAGCCAGACTTAGACTATGCCATGCCCAGGCCATGAAGATAAAAGAAGTTTAAGGCACTCATCAAAGTTTTCTCTTGCACTGATGTTGATTGAAGGGCCATCTCTGCTGTTGTAGTCTGCGAAGGATGATTCTCCGGGCTTGTGACTTCTTGATTGGTGGCTAGTAGAACCGGAGTGGAGGCTATGCCCAAGATAAAAGCTGCAGCCCCTGCTTATATGTCCTCTTCCAGGATGGAGGACTTGAGCACCATCTCCTGTTCTGGGTATGCAGGGAAGTCCTCTGTGTCTGGCTGCTTCTCTTCAAGCAGGAGAGCATATCTTTTTGGGGAGGCAAAGACACTTATCATGGTGTCTGAAGGATCTAAGCTCTGGAACTGGAGCTGGACCTCTACGGCAAGATGCTCCTGAGGGTGGTTTCTTTTAGTATGCTGACCTGATTGTTGCCTCTTACGGGATCAAGCAGGTAGGTCTGAAGTGCCTCCTGTAAAATGGAAGCCAGTACTATGGTTTGCCTGAGTAGGGATATGTCACTCACTAGGCCTTGCTTAGGAGTCACATCTGGGGGCCTAACAGATGGCTCACGATAGTTCTTGTTCACTGTGGCAGGCCAGTTCTGGTGCAGGTAGTCCATGAGGGCCTCGGGAGTGGAAAAAGAGACAATCGTGCCATTGACATCTAGACACATTACAGCAGGGTAACAAAGAGAGAAGCTGATACCTAGTGAGTGCATAAGATGCTGGGCTTCTGTGTATGCCTTCCAAATTCCAATGAAGCGCCAACTCGCATGAATAATCCTGGAAAATTAATATTTTGTGTCCTCTCCATAGTAGAGTCCCCAACTCACACGCTCAATTGGAAATCCAGTCCTTATCTGCAAAAGTTTGTATCCTGGCCATTATGGGCCTGGGTCTCTCACCAGGCTTAGGCATGGGGTTCAATGTTCTGTGCGCTCTCTCTATAGTAAAGCCTGAGGGTAACTCATGTTTTAGAAGCTCAGGCAGGACATCATATAAAAATTCCAGGACATTCCCCCTTTCTGCATATTCTGGAAATCCTAGGAGCCCAAGATTGTTATGTCGGCTCCTAGTCTCAATGTCATCCATTTTTGCCTGCTGGGAGTGTAGAATTCAGTCTTGCTCCTGGACAGTTGCAGTGAGGGAATCAATAGCCTCAGTGTTAGCTTGTACCTTAGTTTCTGCAATATTAATTCATTTGTCCATTTGCTGAATGGCCATTGTAGTATTATTAGATGCTGCTGTGATCTCCGACATATATTGCATGAGTACGGTGAGCATCCTGCTGATTTGTTGTGCGTCCAGGCCTGCCGATGAGATCAGGCCCCCACTGTGCACCATGCTGAGCTACTAAAATTGCCAAAATCAAGCCCTCAATGGATGAGCAGCGTTTGCAAAAAAGATTTGCCTTTTGCTCAGGTATGTTATGGTTATTCCAAGCCACTACACCATGCTTTCCCATATGTTAAGGTGATGTAAATCTGCGATGATTAGCCCTAGGTAACAGCGTGAGGGATTCAAGCAAACATTTGTGATGAGAGCCAAGTGATGCCCCAATTAATTAGACTTATAATATAGAAACATAGAAACACATATTTTGATGGCAGATAAGGACTACTTGGCTCACCTAGTCTGCCCATTTTCCTACCTATTGGATAAGCTGCAGATCCTAGTTAACCAACAGCCTTCTTCTTCCTACCCCCCACAAGAATTGTCTTAAGTCTGTCCCATGCATTCTTGATTTCCCCCACTGTTTTTGACTCCATGACCTCCTCAGGAAGGCCGTTCCATGCATTCACCACCCTGTCTGTGAAAAAATATTTTCTCACATGCCACAGAGTACAAGAAGTTCAGAAAACAACTTCTGCCTGATATCAGCCCTCCACTCATCTGCTATCCAGCCCAGCTACCCTCCTTCCCTTGTGAAATTTTATCAGTGGCACACTGACGTGTGTCACAAATGCACTCAGCAGGTCAGGCCCTCTACTCCCACAGTGCCAACCTCCAAGCACAGTAATGAGAACAGGTAACAGACAGAGCAACCCTCATGTCTGCTTGTGGGTCCAAATCACCTTTAGTCTCAAGTTCTGGGGGGATTGAAACTGTGAATCTTATGCTAGCATACCTAAATGTACAGGTGCAGATTCGTACCCTTTTCAGGTATTGCGGTACAGTCTTATACCAGGGGGCACCAATCCAGGCTTCCAAAATGAACCCTTAAAACTCTATAAAAGACCTTAGGTATATTCTTACATTTTCCCAGTTTAGTAACACCATCAAGCTCTTGAACAGTTTTGTCAGTCTTAACCCTCTATACGGCACATGTAAAAGAAAGAACTTTGAAGACCCAGGCAGTATCTTTCAAATGAAAGGTTTACTTAAAAATGGAAAAAAATATGTTAAATGTAAACATAGAACAATATATCAAAGAGCATACAATCACATAAAGAAAAACAAGGAAAACTACAGACAAACTCCTACCAACATACAATTAGATCTTTTCTATTTAATGTTTTATATCTGTACAGTGCTTAAGTTAGATCAGAGATCTTGTTTCTTAAAAGCCTCAAAATATATATATCTCAAAGATCAGACATGTCCTAGTTAAACTGTGTCTCTCTCACACACCCCTTCTATAATGCATCTAGCTCCTCCTTTTAGAATATAAAAAATATACAAACTTCCCATCAGAAGATATTTTAAATACTGTGACTTCAGCAAAATGTAATTTCCCAAATTATGACAGTCTTTAATCAAGCCTTTCCTTTGATCTTGTGTGATTTCCTGTTCCCAAGGCAGGTCAAAAATATTACAACTTTTAACACCATGGTGATAGAACATGTTTTTCCTCTAAGACTTCATAAAAGTTTACGAGCCCTAAATCCTGGCAGCTGGGTCAGTTCTAATTAAGATAGAAAAACAGGAAACCCTTAATTAAGTCTCTCTAGTCTTTTAATTACCTCCTGGTTTCAGGTTAATATATCCTGTAGCTTTCTCTGACCTGGGGGGGGGGGGTCACCCAGGAGCACAGGATGTCTCATGTGAGACACTCACATACCACATTATATATTACAAATATCATAGAACAATCATAACCAGCTGGCCAAGCGTCACAATGTGTGCCCCCAGTTCAGTAGGAAGGCATCATATGCTGCCAGCTAAGCCAATTCACTTTTCTACATTGTGACATTCCTGCTTCACTCCTAATGATCATGCAATAAAAATATGACCCCAGTCTGCCACCCCATCCATTTCCACCTCTATGGTTGGTAATACATGGTGGGGGGGGGGCAGGGATGCATGTCAACATGTCTGGCAGGGCAGATTGAGCCAGTAAGCTTTGCCCATCAGAAGGCAGCATGTATATTTAATGTCACATTTCTCCTTTGTGGGTAGAGGTGAAAAGTTAATAAAAAAAAACAAACTTTTTTTTCTTGAACATTCATCTGGGTGAATTTAATTTCACTTTGGATTTTACATTTATGCCAGCCCTAATTATTTTTATTTACTAGAGATTATTTTGCTAAAAAATGTATGCTAAATATTCTGGGCGGCATTTTAAGCAAGAGTTGGCTACCACCAACCACAGCTGCTTGGTGACTGGACTAGCGTACACATGCAGGTATCACTGGTTCTGTGCTGCACTCTCAATTGTGAAATGCTCCTACCTCAGGTCATAGGCCAGGGAAAAACAATCACTTGTTCCCTAAACTACACATTGCCTCCCAACTGGCACATACCACACCAAGATAATCATTGAGCAACAAATGAAGCAATGCTAGAATTACTGGATGCAATCATCATGCCTTACACTAGCTTTATCAAAAAGCTCATAATTTACCCCTGAACAGAGAATGCCCCTCAATTTGAACATATTCATAGCTCTCATAACTAAGGCATTTATCCCAAAATTAAAACAATCTAACATTATCTTCTTGTTTGTACCACCCTCATGCACTAACCTTTTGCAGCCATTGGACATCAGCCTTCACAAACTGATAAGAGACAAACTAAAAATCAAGTTTACAAGCTGGTATACAGTTTTATGTCAGAGCAACTGAGTCAGGGGATAGAGGCATCTGCTGTAAACATCTACCTGAGAATATCCATGCTTAAACTGAAAAATGCTCAATGGTCGGTGAATGGTGGTTGTGTTAAACAGGGTCACTGTATGCCAGGAGGACTGCATTCAAGGGCTCGAGTTGGGTGCCATCCTGGAAGCATGAAAAACCTGTCTTTAGGCAAGTGAAAAGTGACGCTTGTAAACTACTGCATTGAACTGCACCATACTCTGCACTAAGTAGGGAAGCCCACTGTGAGTGACTACCACATGTGTTTGGCATTTGTAGTTGGCTTTTCACAGATACAGTAATGTCATGTGTGTCAGCGCTTGTGTAAGCTTTTCAACTGGGTTTGTTTAATCTGCTGTACTTTTTATGTTTGCTTGCATGCATGCACAAAGCAAACATATTGGTGTTACTTGGTCAATGTAAGGGGCCGTGGAGATGTGTGCTGCATAAATCAATGGATATAGAAATTGCAGGAGGTTTGCTATTCAAAATCCAGTGCTGAGAAGGCTGGTGATGACAGTATTCAGCTGACTAATTGGCATAAAGTTTGTGTAGTTTAAAGGATGTAGCCTAACCAATCACACTGGTTTTCTGCAAATTAGCCTGCTAACAGACATCATCATTAGGGGTTGATGCTCAACATCAAGCCTCACTGTATATGTGTGTGTGTGTGTGTGTGTGTGTTTCTCACTTATAACAGTCATCCCTAGTTACAGACAGGAGTCTGGAGAGTGTCTGTTTGAAAGCACTAAACAGAGTGGGAAAAACACTTAGCATGCAGAATGCGCATACTGTATATTAGCATCTAATATGTTAACAGCATGTCAATAATGATCAGAAAGCACCAGAAATAGTGGATTCAAATTACATATTGTTTATAAGTCCCAAACACCAGTTGGATAAGTTAGAAAAATAAGAGATTTAGAAACAACTCTGTTCATCTAGTAAATCAAATATTTTCACTTTTTTTTCAGATGCCCGCTTCTGCTGTCAACCCCTGACCCTGTAACCTCACCTCCAGTAGATATTCCTTCTACTTCTTACTTCAATGTATGAGTGGGTGCCATGGTTGGGGGTGGTGCAGTGTCTGGATGATCGTAGTGTCATCCTGCTGATGGGGGTTCTTTTTTTGCCCATTACTTCCCATGAGTCAGAGCTGGCAGTGTGCAATGGTGCTCACATGGACAGAGAATATGGGGTAAGCTCTCAATGCCCATCTCTGGCTTTTGATTCCAGTAACCGCTGCTGTGCCATCTAGCTTCTGCTAGGTGATAGCGAAACACTGGTACACACCATTCTCTGACCCCAAAGAAGGAGAGCCATTGATGGATATTCAATACCCCACCTCCCGCCAGCCCACAATGGACCCTGGACCATTTCTAAACACAAGCTACGGTGTGATGGGAGTTGAGGTATCCAGTGCCTCAGCCCTCCATGCCACTGGGCTGGCTAAATGTTTACTGGAGCACAGATTTCCTTGGACTATATTAATTGTGCCCAGAGAGGGACTGAACTTACAACCCATTGTTTTACAGTTCTGTGCTTGTATCCTTGATACCATTCAGCCAGAACTATATTTTTACAATGCTTCCCCCTTTATCTTTATTACTGAGGGAAGTGACATAAAAACAAGATTATTGTCCCTTGGACCTTGTTTGCTTTGCCTGCTTGTCTACACAAAACATGACATCACAATGCCATTATAACATCATTGTTACCTCCATAGTAACTGATTGGGATGTCACAAACAGAATTGTAATTGCAGAAGTACACAAACAGAGCAAATAGGACAGAAATCCTATTTCCATTCAAATGTCCTTAATGATGAAGAAATAAGGGTGACAGTCACAGAAAAAGTGTGAAACATAAGCTATCTTTATGTCTCAATATTCTGTTTTTCAAAGTTGCTCCAACATTAGAAGCAGTTTAACTCTTTATTACAGTACACTGAGGGCAAACATTCAGCATTGTCAAATACTTGCTTAACTGGATAAAATAAACTAAAGTGATGATTTTAAACTTTAATCATAAATAAACAAACTGGCACTAAAGTTTGGTTAGGTTGTTATTGTTGCTGTTTTGCACCACCAGACAATGCAGTTTCTCCCCACCAGTGAAATTTAGACTGCTAGGGAATGTTTACTGTGACTTTATTTTCTGGCATTCTTTCACATGCTCCACTATAGCAAACATAAAAGGTCAGTGAAGGTTTTATGTTTTTCAGTAGGAAAGCAATTTGAAAGACAGAGAGTCTCAGTGCAAAATAACCGAAGCAAGGGTTACCCTGGAAGGGCATTGGCAATTAGTACAAGTTTCACAGACAGAAAATTACACATTGCTAGTCAGAACATTCATTCCATAGGGAAGGAAGGGGACTAGCAACAAAGCCAAGTTTTAAGAGCTAGCAGCTCCAAAAATAGTACAAAGAAAATATTACAAATTTTGAAAAGCAGTCAACTATTACATTTTACTTTTGAAATCATGTTCTTTTTCCATTTGCTCATTAAAATGCTTCTTTACCTGACTGTACTAGGTATGATGTAAAGAATCTTATTTTACCTGGAGACTGACATATCTAGTTCTATTCCTTTTCATACCTCATCAGCACCGTGATCTCATTTATTGTGACATCACAAGTGACCAACCTGGCAGCATGTGTTTGGCTCTTCTTGGTTGAATGTGATGTTACAGCTGTGGTCACAGTGCTGATGATGTATAAGGAAGGTAGAACTAGCTATGTCATTCGCCAGGTAGAGTATTGTTCCACACATCACACTTACTACTGTCAAGCAGTAAGTCTCTAGTTCAAAAAAGGGAAGAGACAAAAAAAAAGTACTTTAGATGGAAGCAGTAAGAGTGCATGTTAATATTAATTTCAGGCACTATACTAGCTCTTTAAAGGCATACCAAATTCTGTATACTTTATTAAAGGCATCATGGGAAGCACAGCATATTCATGGTGATATTCACATGCATTCCATTATACTTTCCATTAGTGATGTATGTGAAGTTTGGTGTACTATGTAAGTCCTTATGCAGTCTCTAAGGGGATATACTTAGGCAGGTGGGGTTAGGCAGAGAATGACACAAAATTAGTTGATGAGTGGCACAAAGGGGTCACAAGTTGTTATTTGCACTAGCACACAGGTCAATGTGCCAGCACATTGAAAGGGGTGGGGGAGAGTCTGACATAATGAAGGCAATAGTTTGCACAGTGGCTTCCAGACACCCATAAAGCCCCAGATGAAAGGTGCAGTGGCTCTCTGACTTGGTAGAATTGCTGAAAGCTCTTCTTGCAAGGATCATAGCCTTGTGAACTGTAATATTCCTTCCAGCAGGGGAAGGGTAGATTAGGTGGTGCATAGTGCCACTGACAACAGCACCAGAACACAGAACATGGCTAGGAAGGAGGGGCCTGCTGGATAACTGCTGTGTGGACAACCAATTCACACAATTGCTGGACTACTGGACCACCAGAAAGAACTGATGAGGAATAATATATATACAGCAGCGTAGCCATCAAAGTACAGGGCAAGGGTTTTGGGTAAAAGACTTAAGTGATAGTTAAATGTGCCCAGGCAAGGCATGATATTATTCACCTGGTGCCATTTCATGGGCTGACTTTTTTGACTGTCACAGTCCAATATATTCACTAGCACCTTGGAGTAAACAAAAAGTACTATACCCTTTAAATGTAATTGTCTTTAACATTTCGATCTGGTAACTTTTTGCGATAATATTTTTAAGGTTTTTATAATTTTCTTGTCACTTGAGTACTTTTCACTTGTATATGTATTAATGATGTTATTTACTACATTTATGTAAGCAATTACACTGGAGAGGTTGGGCCGTATTGTGCTATATCAGCTTGCCCAGGGGTGTAATGAGGCCAGATGACACAGGAAGAGGGCCTTATAGCCCCTGAAATGTCCTGTATAGCACAATACCACCCACCCTGGAGGGTTGCACTTAGAAAATGGGGACTGTAAAAAAAATGAGTTTAGAAAATTAAAATAACAATTAGTTTAAAGTAAGTTTTGTAATAAAATAGTTCCTCTGTTTGCATTAGAATGCAGGTCACCTCACAGCAGAGAAAAACAACATGGTCACCAGAACTAATCCCCAGGGAGATTAGGTCACCATGGTACCTGTCACATTCAAGTGAATGCATGAAAATTGAAAGAAATAAAAAAAGAGAAAATGAGTTGATATAACAGTAAGTTGAAGGTCTGCTTGATAAAGAAACAGCTTGGCATGAATCAGTTGCACTCAGGCTGTAGAATTCATGAGCCGACATAATAATAAGTTGCAGGTCTGCTTAATAAAGAAACACAGCTTGCCACAAGTCAGTTGCAATCAGGCTGCAAGTCAAGCGGTGATAGGTATTGATTCTGAAATAAAGATTTCTTCCAGCCCATTATTCACATTTATGGAATGGGAAGTTGCCCTCCACAGAGAGAGACAGGTTACAGATCATATGTCTCTGGTTAACTTTTGTGCACATATTTGCTTTGGGCAAACTCATCCTCACAGATCCATGCTATCAGTCAGCAGCTCGACCCTCCTCCCAGTACCAAAAGCCCCAGCTGAAACTATAAGGATGGAGTGGTGGGGCTCAAACCTATTTGCTTACCAGGTAAATTGCTATGGGAGGATGAAGCATTTGGTTGTTTAGCAAGTAACTTGGCTGCATAACTGTGGCAAAACAACTTTAATTAAATAAAATAAACAGTAGGCACTCCAAAAAATTGAGGAAGAAACAAAAAAGAAGCAGTCAGTCCGATCGGCTACAAAACTGCGAAAGACTTGAGTGAGAGAGACAGAGAAAGTGCTATGTCTGGTAGCACTACTGTATGTGAGAGGAGCAGTACTTCCTTCCTTTTCCATACCACAGGTGGACAGCCATCTGCAGTATGGAAAATTAAGAAAGTACCGCTGCTCTCATAAACAGTAGTGCTACTGGAGGTAGCACTTGCTCAAGTCATTTTGCAGTTTTGGAGCTGATGAGCCGAATGAACTGACTGCTTCTCTTTGGTTTCTTCATCCATTTTTTTATGTGTGCCTACTGTTTATTTAATCAATTTACATTAGATAATACAGATGGGGGAGGTTGGTCAGTCACCAACTCACTCAGTAAGTGAGAGGAAACAGTGGTGGCAGATCAACTTTGAAAATTCTATTTGCCCTATGATTCAGTCATCAGGCCAGGTGGGGCTGACATATTTTCTAATCTAGGCTCTGTTGTCTGATACATGTCTACTTGCCAGGGATATCAGCCAATCAGAGCTCGGGAATTTTTAAGTTAATTTTCTAATTCTCAGCAAACCATACATTGTGAGCCATGCCTAATATTCATGATATTTCCCAGGATGTAACCAACAATGGCCCTATTTAAGTATGCTGATCATTTGTTTCTTTGACTTTGAAAAAGGATAGCTATTGTAGATCCAAAACATGTCAGGCAACTTTGGAAATCTATCTTTACTTGCACTTTGAAGAAATAAAGTAGCACTTATGCACTTTGAAAATGGAATCTGATTCAGTAATATCCTTTTTGACAACAGAGGTGGTGAGTGCCCAGTTTTTTGAGTTATGTTACTGACTGCTTATTGGGAGCACCACCCTCCCTGTGCACATATTTTTTAAAGTTTTACAGTACACCTGGATATGCAATTTGTATAAGTACATGCTGCATCACTGTTGCAGGGGATAATATACACCATCAAGTTAGCAGCACCAGTTTCTAAGTGGAAGTTTTAATAGGTGGAATGCATAAAACCCTGTGTGTCCTGAACAGTGCTACCCACCACTGTCGTTGTATATAGGGCCCCTGTTATCTCATTCCAGGGTGAGGAAGGAATATGCCTCACAATCTCATTTATTTGGATCATAGTGAGACCAAAATAAAAAAAAAAAAAAATACAACTTCAGTGCAAAAGATTCTAAAGCAAGATTTATACAGGAAGGGAATTGGCAACAAAGCCATATTTCAAAGAAGAAAAAATTACTGACCATAGTAATATTGTTTCTTCCAGGTGATCCTTCAGTATTCTTACACTTATGCAGCCCACCTGATGGCTTAAGTTGCCCTGGAGTACATACAAATTTAAATATTTAAATGAGCCACGTGGAGAGTTGAGGCTTATGCAGGCATTGTGCCACTCAGCTTGATGGCAGATCTATTTTGGAGACATGGAAAGTGAGAATGTAAACCTAACAATCAACCTATATTAGAAAAATAATTGAATTAAACTAACATGTGAAATAAAATAGACTGGCCTCCTCGCCCAGTCTATGGCAGATTAAAAAAAAGGCCATAGGCACTGACTATGGAAACAGGAACAAGAAATGCTCAAGCAGTAACAATAATGGCAAAGAAAACTCTGACTCTTGAAGAACCTGGTGACACAGTTGAATATGGCCTGTCCCAGTTGTTATGGAGAAAGAGTTTTTCTGTCTCTTCTCTGTCTGGTTGCACAACCAAATTTTCTCATGAGATCTAGGACTTGATCAACCCGATGGTCTTGCAATTCTCTGCCTATCACTATCTCTTTGCCCTTACTTGCTGTTCTGTCTTTTCTTCCCCTTGACTATCTGATGGTATAAAATAAATGTGAATCATTTTATGGAACTGTAATTGATACTGGGATTCCTTTCTTTAAAACTGTATAAAGTTATACTGTTGAAATGACTGCAAAGCTAAAACTGTATATAGTTATACTGTTGAAATGATTGCAAAGCTATTTGGAACTCAAGGGGCTATCCTGAGAATGCTGGATGCAAAATCTCTGCAGAGCTGGCTAAAAGAGGTCAGTTCTGGGTCACAATGTTCTTTTCGTTGCACCTGCTGAAACTGACAAGAACACTGGAAACTTACAAGAACACTGTGTGAAAAGCACACTATTTTATTAACGAGCTCCTGTACATCCTTATAAAAAGGAGCTGCAATGTTTTGCAAAAGAGAGACAGAGACAGATTGAGATCTGAAATTGAGAAGAAAAAGGACTCTGCTTTCTATGTTTGTAATGCCATTGTAAATAGTTACTCTGAATTTTATTTTTTTATTTTACTGGTATTAATAAATCACTTGTGGCAAATTTTACAACTGCTCCTGGTTTTCCTGTGCTTCCTGACCTGTACCTTGATGACACACCTTTTCCAGGTTCTGAAAGGGGAGGTAGGGTGGGAGGTGTAAGCATAATGAGATATATCCTAGAAGAAACAATATTACTATGGTAAGTAATTTTTTCTTCAAGCCCTGGGAATCCCTCATTATACTTACACTTATGCAGACTACAAAGCAGTACCTTGGGAGGCTGGGTACAGAACCTACTTAGGGAAAAGGTTCTGCAAGACAGCAGTGCTAAATTTGGCATCTATTCTGGACTGCACATCCAAGCAGTATTGCTTTGTAAATGTATGCACAATTTTTCAGCTAGCTGCATTACAGATTTCCAACAAGGGAACATCCCTTTCAACAACCACCAAGGCAGCAGTGCCATTAGTGGAATGTGCCCTGAGACCTTGTGGCAGTTGCTTGCCTGCCTTGCTGTAGCAGAACTGTATACATAAGACTAGCTATTGAGTGATAGTTCTCCTGGAGGCTGGCATACCCTTACCTACTTCACCGTATGTGAGGAACAGTTGTGAGTGGGAGGATCTGAGGTCCTTAGTATGATCCAGATATTGTTCAAGTGACCTCTTAATGTCCAGACTATGCAGCATCTGCTCACCAGGATTGGATCTTTCTGTGAAGAACACTGGAAGAGTGATGGACTGGTTCAGATGGAACTCGAACACTACTTTAGAGAGAGATTTTCTGTTAGTCCTAAGTACTACCTCATCTCTATGGAAGATGATGTAATTAGGGTCCATGCAAAGAGCTTGCAGAACACACACCCTTCTGGAAGAGGTGATGGCCACAATGAAGACTGTCTTCCAAGTGACATATTTCAAGTCTGCAGTAGCCATAGGCTTGAATAGAGGCTGCATGAGCTTGGCTCTGCATATATTCAGATCCCATAGAAGAACCAGGTCTCTACTAGGTGGATACAGGTGTAGTAGGCCCTTAAAAAAACTCTCAGAAATGGTGTGTGAAATCACTGTTTTCTCTTTCCCGGCAGAAATTAATGCTGAGATAGCTGCTAGGTGGACTTTGAGGGTTGAGGGCCTAAGACTGAGGTCCTGAAGATGAACTAAGTAGTCCAGGAGTATGGACAGAACTGCTTGCAAGGGATTGAGCTGCCTAGGGGCACACCACTGGGGAAACCTTTTCCACTTAAAGGCATACGTTTTCCTGGTAGCCGGCTTTCTAGAAACCTTGAGGACTTCAAGAACACCCTCTGAAAACCAAAAATTGCAGAACTCTAACTGTTCAAGAACATGCTTTGAGGCGTAGTGTCTTGAGGTGCCAAAAAGGTATTCTGCCTTGGGACATGGTCAACAAGCTGCATGTCTAAGGCAGACAAATGGGATGTCTGATAGAATGGGTCAGAAAGAGGTAGTACCAGGGCTGTCTAGCTCAATCTGGAGCTACCAGTATCATGGTTGCAGGCTGGTGACTCAATTTTAGAATAACTCGTAGTGGCTGTTGAAATGGAGGGAAGGTATATAGGAACTTCCATGACCAATCCCGGGTCAGTGCATCCATGGGCACTGAACTTGTGGCTGGAGGCCTGCAATAAAATGGGTGAAGAAGGAGATTGTGTATGGAAATGAAAAGGTTTATTTTCGATGTGCCCCACCTCCTGAAAACTGTGGTCAGTGCCTGTCTATATAGGGACCACTCATGATGCCACTGACTGATTCTGCTGAGAGAATCTGCTAGGGCATAGTCCTTTCTCAGGAGATGGATTGCCAGCAGTTACAAATCCATGGAATAAGCCAGACTCCAAATCTTCATGGCTTCTCTGCACAGTCTTGAGGATCTGGTGCCCCCCTGTTTAGTGATGTAATACATGATGGTAGTATTGTCTGTCCTGATTTGGACAGATTGACCTTTCACCTGAGGGGCTAAAGAAGTGCAAGGTGAGATAGGCTGCTCTTAGCTCCAGTAGGTTGATATGCTGCCTGGCTACCTGAGGAGACCATGCTCTGATTACTGTGTGGTTGCCTAAGTGTGCTCCCCTGTCTAGCGTGGTGCCATCTGTTGTCAGTACCACAGTGGGGGAATCATTGTTTTAAAGGAACTCCCTCCCTCCCTCCTGAGACTGTCCCATTCCTTCCACCATTTGAAAGCTTATAACAGTGTCTGTGTGACCAGAACCAGCTTTGAGAGAGGGTGCCTTTTCTGGGACCAGTGTGCTCTCAGATGGTATTGAATGTCCCTCATTAGGAATCTGGAGCCTGGAACTAAACTTGTAGTGGAGGCCATGTGACCCACTAACTGTAGGAAAACTCTTGATGGCCTGGGCTGAACCAAGACAAAAGAATTTGTCAAACATAGGAAATTTTCCACCCCCTTCTGTGGAAGGAATGCCCTGCCTTGGAGGGCATCCGATTCTGCTCGTATGAACTCCAACAGTTGCACCAGTTCTGTTTGGGATTTTTGTACATTTATGAGGAATCTCAGTGATTCTAGAGTGCTTTGAGTTAAGTGCAGGGAGTTCTTGACTAGCTGGTGAGACTTCTCTGTGACTAGTCTGTCATCAAGGTAGGGAAAGACAATCACGCACTGTCTGCACCATCACCACTACCAGGCACATTGTGATGACTCTTGGAGCAGAGGAGAAACCAAAGGGAAAGACTTTGAACTGGTAATGGCCAGATGGAAGTCTGAACCTGAGGAATTTCCTGAACCTGAGGAATCTTCTGTGACTGGGCCTGATTGGGATGTGGAAATAAGCATCCTTCAGGTCCAGAGGAACCATCCAGTCCCCTTGCTGTAGGGAAGGGATCACTATGGCTAGGTTGATCATCTTGAACTTTGTTTTTCTTAGATGCTAGTTCAGAAACCTGACATCCAAAATGGGTCGCCACTCCCCATTTTTCTTTTGAGTGAGGAAGTATCTCCTGTAGAGGCCTTTCCCCCTACGGTTGGGAGAAATCCTCTACACTTCATTTGCCCGCAGTACCGTTTTGACCTCCAACTCCAACAGTATTCTTTCTTTTGCAGTGAGAAGCTTGAAGATTCTGTGGTTGTGCAGACTGGGAAATTTGTGGAACTGCAGGGTGAGGCCATGACTCACTACTTCCAGTACCCACTTGTCTGTGGTGATATTTTCCATTCCTGAAAGGAATGAGTCAACCTTCATCCCACTGGCAATGGATGGGTGACCTAGGAAGGACCATCAGGGGTTCTATTTGGATTGGGCTTTAGGGATTGGGGATAGAGCAGACAGTTTAGAAGGTCTTTGGCCTCTACCCCTAAAGAAACCTCTCATTTGAGAGTAGTCATAGAGCATGTACATGGAATAGAAAGGATGGGGAAAGTACCCCCTACCTGTACCTCCCCTTCCCTGAGGTTTCTGAAGAAAGAGAAGGCCTTCTCTTCCTGGACATTACTTTGGTAGGTGGTCTTATAATTATCCACCTTCTTCATGTAAGCCTCTGTCTTGCCATCAAAAGGGAGTTGTTGTCACATGGAAAGTCCATGGCTTTTGTATGGATATCATGGGAAAAGTTAGTAGTCTGTAACCATTCAAATCTACATAAGGAAATAACATGTGCCATAACCCTTGAGGCAGTGTCATTAACATCTACAGCCACGTGGAAAAGGTATCCGGTGACTTCTTTGGCAGTTTTGGTCAACTCTATTAGATCTGTGCTGCATCCACAAATATTCTGTCACTGAAGGCCAAAGAAGAAGTCCAGAGAGCCTTTTGATACTGGTCTGTATAAGCTATGTACATTGCTTGCCTCAGCAGAAAAGACAGGCGTATAAACTTTCTTACCCATACTGTCCATCTTTTTGGAGTCTTTCTCCAGAGTTTGGGCTGAGCAGGCCACCTTGATCTTGTCAAGGGCGACCACCTGGACTACTCCTTCATGATTAGGGTGAACACAGAGGTATTCAGCATCATGCCAAATTATCTGGTACTTCTTCTCAACTTTTTTTGTCTACCCCTGGGGTCAAAGTAGGACTCTGCAAGACCCTGAATGTAGCTCTTTTAAAAGATTTATGCATGGGGAGGACCAATTTCCAAAAAGTCAGGCTCATCTTCCTCCTCCTCCTCCTCTTCTTGAGTGGAATGATTGAGGATATTAGTCAATTGCCTCACAAAAGTATAACTGGAGGAAAAATCCTCTGGCTCATGAGAAGAGGAATTGAATTCATGTTCTGAGGAGCCATCAGGGTCCATGGAGCCCCCACTTTCAGGCTCCTCTTCACAGAAAATTTGACTCCCCCGGTCATTGGTGGTAAGGGCAGGAGTAGGAGCTGTATGGGATGCCTTCATAAGGGAATCCAAGTCTTTAAAAGCTTTAAAAATTTACCATAATTTAGATAAGTCTTTAGCAGAGGGCATTTTCATATTGTCAACTGCAGACTCCTTTGCTTCTTCAGCAGGAGGGACAACGACATGCTTTTCTTTTTGTTCCTTTTTTGCAAGTCCCACATCTGGGACCTGCTGCAGGTATCTCTTATGTTTAGAAACATTTGAATTTTTGGCAGAATTTTTACTTTCATTAGTATCCTTGGGTGGTCATTCTGTGCATTTATTAGATGAAGAAGGACCATCCTCAGTAACTTTAGGCAACACAGAGGCAGTCTGAGAAGCCATAATACACTGAAAAATTTGCAACTTTTCCCAAAAAGGTGCTTGGGCAAAACTTGTTAAAAGAGACACAGTCAGCACAACTCCTGGCTATCTGCCGTCGCCAGGAGAATGAATAAAGAATATTCCCTTCCCCCCCAAAGAAAACATAACAAATGGGTCTATATGCCTGCTGAAAAAATACAAACAGAACCTAGAGAAAAAAGAATCCACAGGAATGACAGAAAGATGAGAAAAAGTTGTTCTGAGTTCTTCTTTACTTCTTTGAAAAAAAAAACATCCTGCTGAAGTGACACCGTCACAGTCTGTCAGACCACTGAAGTAAAATGAAAGTAAATGAAAGAAACGGTATCTCCGGGTTTCTATGAGGTAAAAGAAGGACCGCAGATACTAGAAAGGAGATACTAGAAAAACAATACACTGTATAACTATAAAAAAAAAAAAATGGAAGTAAACTGCAGGCTCCCGACAAGGAACACTGAAGAAACTCTCGGGGTTATGCTGCTTGCTCGAGTGGAGAAATAGATCTGCCATCAAACTGCTCAGCACAATGCCTCCATGAACCTCAACACTCCACGGGGCTAATTTAAGCATTTTAATTTGTCCTCCACATGCTCCGGGGCAGCTCAAGCCATTGAGATCGCTGCATAAGTGTAAGCATAATGAGAGATTCCCAGGGCTTGAAATATCAAATTTCACATACCTCACTAATGCCAAGCATCACTGGATGTATTTGCATGGACAGTTGCATATACTTCCCATGATGCTTTACATTAGTATTTCTCAGTACTAGTATTACCACCTCCTTGGGGGTAGTCCTTACTTTTAGCTTTCTCTCTTTCTGGATGAGGCTCCCATACTCCCCTTCCTCAGATCCCCCCCTCCCTCTCCTTAAGTTTATTACAGCCTCACCCCCCCCCCAAATCCATTGCAGGTCTCACTTTCTGCTATAGCCTACTGTTTTGAAAGCTTCCAAACACACCCTCAGTTCATCAGAGCAACTGCTTACCATTTTCTTATCATGCTGTTGGTTACCCTCACTGTCCTCTACCTCCTAGTCCTCCTCTCCTCAGGCCCCCTCTAACTTCCCTCCTCTTCTTCTCCCTTCCCCCTCCTTTTCTTCTCCTAACCTTCCTTCTAGTGGTCTTCCCCCCCTCAGCACTCTCCCTGGCCTCCTGGGAGCAGCCTTCTCCCTTCCACCTGGATCTAACTTGATGCACTGAGGTGCCTCTGATCCCTCTCCTGCAATCCCCCTCCCACACTGTCTATCTCTCTCACTCCCCTCTCCCCACTTCACACAAACATCCCATTGGCTCCCTTAGTCTCCTCTTTTCCTTGTACTAATTATAGCAGTTGACATGGAACTCAGCTACAAAAAACAACATTCTACACCTCCTAATGGTGAACTTCAACCCTGATGTCCTGGTGATTTCAGAATCTTGGCTCTCCCTGAAGATCCCAGATACTGCCAGAGCCATGCCTGACTTCTCAGTCATCTGACAGGATCGTACTAAGAGGTGCAGAAGCATAGCCATCAAACTTTCCTCCTGCATGCAATTTGAACCTATGCTGTCCATCTTCTCCTCTTCTGCCTATGAGATGCTGCTCCTGAAACTCTCCAAGCCCTTCACTGTCCCCATGTTCATTGCTGGATCCAACTGCTGTACTGGCATATCCCCCTTCCTCTGTCACTGAGCTCCTCCTCACCCTGTCCTCCCATGCCTCTACTGGCAAATTGCTCATCCAAGCTGCCTTCAATATTTATTGGCTCTCAAACTCCCATAATAAATTATTTCAAAATGTAAAATCTCTCCAGCTCACCCGACTGTCCTCTGATCACACCAGACTCAAACCCCAAACCCATAACCACTCTTTTCTGACTGGATCCACTCCTCCCATGCCGCCATATTGTCAATGCTGGTACCATCCCTGATGCCCTCAGTGACCATAATATGGTCTACTGTATGCGTTGGATTCACCACCCCAAAGTCCCCCCAAATATTCATCCAGATTAGACCTTTTGGATCCCAGGATCGAGCTTCTTTACTTCCTGATCTCATAGCAACTGACTGGCCCCTCATACTAGAGTAGCTGCCAGCAATGTTAACACTGCTCTTAAGTTTTTTAACTACAAATTATTGATGGCCTGGGATCATCATGCCCCTTCCTTAGGCAAACTTGGGTCCATAGTGCACTCCTCCATTTGATCACTGTGGAGTGTTGTCTTGTCACCATGCATGTGACCTTACCTGGCAGAACCTGACGTCCGTTAGCTCCCTGACAGATCTTGCTAAATACAAGTGACTTCACAGCATCTTCCCCAGAGATACTAGATTTGTGAAGGCTGACTACTTTGCATCCACTCTCCAGGACAACCTTAGCCACCCCTCAAAGTTCTAGAAGTCATTCATGTGCCCTTCTTCCCAACCCCTCATCCTTACAGTGGGAAACTCCTCCATCTCGGATCCTGCAGCAGTCACTTTATTGTTAAACTCCTTTTTCACCACCTGTGCCTTCTCTCTCCTTCCCTCCACCACACTCCCTTCCCCTTTGCCTCAATCCTCTCCTTCCCCCACCATCTCTTTTCCTTCTCTCCGACAACTTCCTCTGCTACCCTCAAGACCTCCAAGCTCTTAACCCAGACAAAGAGGGAAACCCAACAGCCTTGACCCCAAACTCTTGTCTTTCTCTGTGCCAGTAATTGGCCTTCCCAATACCCACCTCTTAAATTGCTCCTTATCACTTGCCACAGTTCCTGAACTGTGGAAGCAGGCCACAGTGATCCCCCTTCCAAAAGGGGGTGACTCCTCCCTTCTTGGCAACTACTGCCTCATCTCCCTCATCCCTTCCCTGGCTAAACCTTAGGAGCACCTGATCCTTTTCTAATACTCCCCTTTCCTTGACAGCTCCTCCTTCTTCACTCTCTACCAGTCTGGCTTCAGGAAATCCCAGTCCACCACCACCTCCCTCTTTAGATTCACTGACTCCATCCTTTCGGGACCAGAGGCTGGTCACCTCCGACAAATTTGTTGACCTGGCCAAAGCCTTCCACACTGTTGCCCACCAGATCCTCCTGGATAAGCTAAAAGCTGCAGGGCTCTACTCCTCTGTTAAATGTTTTTTCTCATACTTTGAGGGTAGGACCCAAGCTGTCCATATTGCTGACACCATCTCCCCTCCTTTCTCTATCTGCTCTGGTGTCCCCAAGGATCTATCTTTGACCCTATCCTGTTCTCCATCTTTCTAAAGAACCTCTCCCTCACCTGCTTCTCTTTGTCCATTCACATGTATGCAATCAACATGGTTCTCTACCCCTCTGGTTCCTCTACATTGGTCCTAACTATCAGACTCTGACAGGAACTCAACAATGTCCAGCACTGGTATCAGGTTAATCAGCTGTCACTCAGTGCCAAAATAAAAGTGTCTATGACTTTTAGAACTAGGCAGCGACTTGACAGTCTGTCCCTACCCCCTCCTTCGAGACCATTGATGGTGTTGTGACGGATGATGCCTCCCACTTTAAATACCCAAGGGATGGTTGGATTGTCGTCTGGACTTCTGTATTTACATGGATGCTATCCACCAGAAGCTGCACCCTAAACTTTGGACACTTTACAGGAACAAAGCAACTATTCTGCTTCCTGCCTGTAGAGCCATTGTCACAAAGATAACTCTAACAACCTTCAATTAGAGCAACATTATATATAGCGCTACTTCCAAGTCCACCCTTACTAGGCTGGAGCCCCGCTTTCATTCTTTATGCCACTTTGCCCCTGGATTGCCTCCGCAGAATCCACCACTGTTCCTGTATTCTTTTCTCTTTTTACCCTCCCTTGATGCCAGGCACCTTGCTCATCATATGACCTCTGTCTCCAAATTCTGGCTTGGATCCCTTCCCCCCCTACATTTCCTCCCTCCAATCCTCTCCTCCCTCCACCTCCTAATCCCTTTGCAGCTCTGACACTCACTTTCTCACTCTTCCCCCTGTATAATCCTTCTGCTGGTCAAGCTGCTTTCTCCTTCTGCTTCCCCAAACTTTGAGCACCCTTCCTGTTGCTCTTCCATATCTCTAAAACCTCTCTTTTGTGACTTCACTGTTCAGTCCTGCAGTTGCCATTGATCTTAGGCTAATCTCACTCCTCCTCCTCCTCCTTCCCCTATATTACTCCCTAGTGCCCTGATTTATTGGTCCATTATACAATGGCAAGAACATTTTCTGCTCTGATTGGTCAGTGTATTCCTGAGACAGTGATGATATTACACAATAACATCACTGTGTGGATTTTATGGAGCATGACCTTTTTTTTTTTTTAGAAACAAAGATATACTGCCTCACTAAATATCTACTAAAAACATTTTAATTTTTATTTTTGTTTTCTATAACATCAAGCCATTGTATGATTGCAACAAGGCACACCCAAGGTGTGTGTTATCATGTAATAACATCACTCTTGGGGTGGTGGAAGCACTCAGCTTCACCTTGTGCTTCAACCCACCCCAGGAGTGACGTTATTACATGATAACACACACCTTGTCGTGCCTTATTGCTTAAGTATCCCACTTGGACTTGTCCCAGTTTTACTCACACTCTCCCTTCTCTCTTTCATTTTGCTGAACTTTGCTATTGCTACAGTATACTAGGTTTTGCACTACTTGAACACTGTGGGTCCTCTTAATTGTCAGCCATATACTGTTTATTATTGTTATTATGATTGTAACTTTTTTACTGTAACTTACTATTGGACTTTTGTCATCCATTTCCCCAGGACACATTTGGAAATGACCAAAGCAGCTCAGTATTTTTTCCCTAGTGAAACTCTTAAAATAAATAAATAAATAGCATGTATAATTTGGCATACCATACAAGTCCTTTTATGCAGTCTCAGTGAGGATATCCTCAAGCAGGCAGGAAAGAATGAGGCACAAACAAATATATTCCAAGAGGGAAGAGTAAATATTAACACTTTCTTTCTGTCATACTTGTACTTCTTGAAACCCCAATAAGCCTGCTGTCAATGCCAAGTGGCCTTAAAATGATCTGTCTGAAATAAGCCTGCTGCTGTTTTTAAATTGGAAATTTATACAATCTATTAATCACACATGTTTGTAGCAAATGGACACATCTTTTGAAAAAAGTCACAGGGATGCTCAGATGCAACTGGATGGATGCAGATGCAGTCTCAACATGCATTTGCATCCGAACCTTTTGATAATCCAGCCCTACACTACATACCTGAAAGTGAGAAATGGAAACAGTGTATATTTAATGACCAAATCATCTTTGACTAGCTTTGTGAATCAGACCTTTGTTTTTCTGGAATTGTAACATTAACTCTCTCCCCAGAATGCACCTAAAAAAGTTGGTTAATATTATGGCAATAGCAGGTAACACAGGAAATGCAGTGTGCAGTACATACAATGGTAATGCAGAGGTCATAGGAGCACAGTTATTGCATTTACTCTACAATTCTGAGCATCTGAGTCTCTATAAAATCCCATTTGTTCTTCTGGTGTTCCAAGTAAAATATTAATTGCAGTACATAAATCACTTTTTGTTTTAAAATACTGTAGCTTGTTATTTGCAGCACACCTGATATTGAAGAACAAAATATAAACAAGCATTTGTCAATGCCGAATGTTGCTTGCTTCTATGTGCTGTTTAGGTATTTGGAAGTCATTGGAGTGCAAATATTGAAAATTTGTGAACTTACGAGCGTGCGTAGGAACTGCGCAACGCACACTCGTAAAACAGTCATTTTTAGGAATTTTTTCACCAAATTTTCAACATAGCCATTTTAAGAACTCTGCTCATGAACAGTGTCACTGTGATTTTGTTAATGTGTCCCATACATTGAGTTTGCACACCGACTGCGCCATTGTCAGCTACATGGTAGGAAACATGTTTTGGGCAGGATGTGAAAAATGACAGCTGTACTGCTCATAAGGAGGTGTGGTAAAATGGCAATGTTGAAAAATCTGGTGTGAAAATATTGATTCTGAACTACGAGCCGTGGGAACTGCATAGCCTGCCTTCGTAAAATCAGTCATTTTTAGGAATTTTTTCACCAAATTTTCAACATAGCCATTTTAAGACCTCTGCTCATGAACTGTGTCACTGTGATTTTCTTAATTTGTCCCGTACATTGATTTCGCACACCGACTGTGCCATTCTGTGCTACATAGGCGGAAACACATTTTGGGTGAGATGTGAAAAATGACAGCTATACTACTCATAAGAAGGTGTGGTAAAATGGCAATGTTGAAAATCTGGGTGAAAATATTGAAATTCCATGAACTTCTGAGCCTGCATAGGAACACTTTAGCATAATAAAACAGTCATTTTTGGAATTTTTGCACCAAATTTTCATCATGGGGTTTTGGGACCCCTTCTCATGAATGATGTCACTGTCATGGTGGTATTCTGGCCTGAAGGTGATTTCACAGTCACTGCGCAAAATCACCCTTCAGGCCCAGCTCTTCGCATGACAGTGACATCATTCATGAGAAGGATCCCAAAACCCCATGTTGAAATTGGTGCAAAATTCCCAAAATGCCTGAGATATGCAACAAAGTTGAAACCCCCTATCTAGGCCATTATACAGCTTACCGGCATTTCCTCAGTTCGTGGTCGGCTTTGAAGAGTGCAGGCGTGTTCCCGGATCCACGAAGATCGTCGGCGCGGAGTCAGAGTAAGTAGGGTGGGGGCAGTGGGGAGCTTGGTGCGCAGTGGGTGGGTGCAGGTTGTGGGAGGGGGTTAGGAGGTGCTCCGCAGGACGTTTTCGTTTTTCAGGTGTAAAAAAAAAGGCGTCGTGGGACCGTTTGCACGCTGGGGTGGGCTCCCAGCGTGGCACAGAGAGATGTTGAGGCGTTCAGTCGATGGGGATTGGGCACTCCCATCGGCCAAATGACTCATTGCCACGCTGGTGGGCTCCCAGCGTGGCACCTCTAACTGGGGAGGAGACGCAGCTCAGCCGACGAGGATTGGGCACCCGTCAGCCTACGCAGTAAATGCGGGGGAACACGCCGCGCCTGCGTGTGGGGTAGAGCTACGCTTCAGTGGAAAGCTTCTTATCTCTGCTCACTGAAGTGTAGCTCCCCCTTTCAACTGTATGCCACTGCATTTTGGAGCGTGTCATAGACAGCTCCAAAATGCATTAGCTTACAGGGGCCGCGCCTGCCAGCTCGCTGCCTGAATTGGAGGAGGAGGTGACACACCTCCGAAATCTCCGATGATGGCACTATGTTTCTTGCACATGCGTGCAAGCAACATAAAAAGGAAAGGAATGTGTTTTATATAGCATCTTTTACACAAACATTATACAAAAACATTTCATAATCCTGGAAAGGCTGCTGCTGCCATTCAGGGAGGCAAGGGGATTCAAACAATACCGTGAGAGAGGGGAGAAATATTGCAGAGAAGTTACATGCAGATGATTAAGTGACTTATTCAGTATCATACCATATAAGGTGCACAGTAGGTGTGTGCAGGTCAACTTTCCAGTTCTGATCAGACAGAGTGGGTACACTGAACCTACAACCAAAACTGAAAATATAAAATGTGTGAAAAAGGATTTGTGCAATAAGCTAAAAGTGAAAAGAGTGAAGTTTATTTATTTGAAAATTGGTAACCACTAAAGGTACTGTACACTAAGCCAAGGCTCATTTCCAGGTATGACCAAGGGAAAGGGTTACAGGGCTAAACAGTATAACACTACAGTACTTTACATGATGCAGATAAAGTGCAGACAAATTAGCAGCAGAGATACAGAACTGGTACAAACGTGGAACAGGATAAAGTGCAAAATATGTTGTACAAGCACCAGTGCAAATAGAAAATTGATAATGGCATCATGCAATACAAAATCAGACAAAGCAGGTGCAGGTGGGTGGATTAAGGAGTTTCAGCTGACTCCTGAAGGATCCTATAGTGGTAGAGTGATGCATGGAATGAGGGAACTGGTTCAAGAGTACTGGCAAATGATAGGAGAAGGTAAACAGTCCAGCAGAGAAAGGGGGTGAGGAGTGGAGAAAGATCACTTGTTCCTTGAGCAGACAGAGCATGGAACTGAAGGGACTGGAGAGAGGAATGAGATGAGACAGGATGGCATGTAGCCAAGCCAATACTTGGAAATGGACAGTGCTGTGTGACTGGCAATGTGAAGTAAGGAAAGATGGAAAGGAAGGAAAAGAGGATGAAGTGGTGCACGTGTGGAAGAGAGTTAGTTACAAAGTGAGAAAAAGCATTGCAAATGGTGTCCAGTCTGGCTAGGGACGTGGAGGGGGCTGTACCATAGACCCATCAGCATAGTCAAAGACTGGGAGCATGTTTTTGATGACCATCTCACAGGGGACCAGGAGGGCTAGACAGTATTTGTTACAGCACAAGGCACCAAGCTCAGGGTGGAGTTTCACATGGATAGCATTGATGTGAGCAGAGAAGTCATGCTTACTGTCAAGCCATGCACTGAAGTACTTGAAGGAAGAGATCACTTCAAAGGGGGAGCCATCCATCATGGAGAAGGCCAGTGGTCTTGAGAGCATGGCCACTTCTTGGCTAGAACCAAAGGTCATAAACACTGTTTTTTAGTGTTGACTTAGAGATGGTTAGAATGGAACAAGTATAGGACATTGTTGAAGTCCTGCTACAGTAGGTTTTCCGCAGAAGCTGTGGTAGGATCAGAGACGAAGCTTGGCTGCTTCATCAGCATACATGTGTATGTGAGTTGGCATAGGCAGAGGGAAAATCATTCAAGGAAATGAAGAACAGGATAGGGCCTAAGATAGAACCCTGTGGGACTCCAGCCTGGATGGGGAGGGGAGCTGATAACATGTCTCCAACCTGGACTGACTGCTGGCAGCCTGTTATATAGGACAGGAACCAGTCAGTAGTGGGAGCTGAGAGGCCAGTTGAGCTCAGCTTATTCAGGAGAAGCAAATGGGGCACCAAGTAAAAGATGAGTTGCACTCAATAGGCCATAGAAACATAGAAACATAGACTTTGACGGCAGATAAGGACTGCTAGGCCCATCTAGTCTGCCCATTTCCCTACCTACAGGATAGGCCGCAGATCCTAGTTAACCAACAGCCTATATCTTCCTGCCCCCCACAAGAATTGCCTTATGTCTGTCCCATGCATTCTTGAATTCTCCCACAGTTTTAGACCCCACAACTTCCTCAGGAAGGCTGTTCCATGCATCCACTACCCTCTCTGTGAAATAATACTTCCTCACATTGCCCCTGAACCGCCCTCCTTCTATCTTTAAATCGTGTTCCCTTGTTCTTGCAAGTCTCTTTTTCTGAAAGATGCTACCCTCTTGGACTTTGTTGATTCCCTTGAGGTACTTGAAAGTTTCTATCATGTCCCCCCTCTCCCTTCTTTCCTCAAGGGTATACATATTAAGCTCCTTTAGTCTCTCCTCATACGGCTTCTCTTGCAGACCCTGCACCATTTTAGTTGCCCTCCTCTGGACTGCCTCTATCCTGTCTATGTCCTTGCTGGAGATGGGGTCTCCAGAACTGGACACAGTATTCCAGATGGGGTCTCACCAACTGTCTGTACAGAGGGATAACAACTTCCTGTTTTCTGCTGCTGTTGCCTCTCCTATACATCCCAGTATACCCCGCCCTCCCTACTGCCTTCTCACATTTGCTTGCTAACCTTAGAGGTCATCTGATATGATTACCCCAGGTCCCTTTCCTGTTTTGTTGTTGTTACTACCTCCCCACCCATTGTGTATTCTTCCTCTGGGTTCTTGTTTCCCAGGTTCATTATTTTGCACTTTTGCATTGAATCCTAGCTGCCATCGTCTGACCATTCCTCCAACCTTGCCAAGTCCCTTTTCATTCTTTCCGCCTCTTTGTGTATCAACCCTGTTGCAGATCTTTGTGTCATCTGCAAAAAGGCATACTTTTCCTTCCAGTCCCTCTGCAATGTCACTGATGAAGACATTAAAAAGGACTGGACCCAATACTGAACCCTGTGGTACCCCACTGGTAACCGCCCTTTCTTCAGAGTGGACTCCATTTACAATTACCTTCTGTGTCCTGTTGTCCAGCCAGTGTTTTACCCAGGCTACCACCCTGGGACCCACTCCCAGGCTGGTTAATTTGACTAATAATCTTTTGTGGGACCGTGTCAAATGCCTTGCTAAAGTCTAGGTAGGCCATGTCCACAGCCCCTCCTTCTGTCTACTACTTTGGTCACCCAGTCAAAGAAATCTATTAGATTCATCTGACATGATCTTCCCACTGTGAACCCATGCTGCCTTGGATCCTGTGCTCACTGACCTCTAGGTACTCAATTATTCTTTCCTTCAGAGTGACTCCATCACTTTTCCTCCACAGAGGTCAGACTGACAGGTCTGTAGTTTCCTGCCTCTGTCTTGGTCCCACTTTTGTGAAGGGAATTACATCCACCTTCCTCCAGTCCTCAGGTACCACACCATCCTCCCATGATTTATTAAAAGAGTAGCCAGTGGTTTCACTAGTTCCTTCCTTAATTCTTTTAGAATTCTGGGTGAATTCATCAGGACCCATTGCTTTGTCCACCTTCAGTTTTAGGAGTTCTTGCAGAACCCTTTCTTCTGTGAAAGGACTGGGATCGACGCCCCTATCAAGAGTGCTTCTGTTAATTGGATTAGGCACTTCCCCCTCCTCTTTTGTGAATACTGAGCAGAAATATTCGTTCAGTATTCCCGCTTTTTCACTGTCCCCCTCTGCCCACCCACCGTTCATTCTATTCAGTGCAGTGGCCTGAGAGTGTTCCAGGCTGGAGGGCCATAGTGAGCCAATGACTTTACTATTCATCCCTTATGTGCTATTGTGATCCCACCTCAACCTGTTTGGAGCCCCATGATGGGGCTGTATGAAACTGAAGACCCAGATTTGGATACCACTGCTCATACGTTCATTTGCGGAGATACAGTGTCTCTACAAAGCCCAGTGCAGCCCTTCCTCTTCCTGCTGTTGTGATCCCTGGGACTCCCAATGGTTCTTAAATAGATACGCTGTACTTTTTATTTTTTTTATGATTATGTTTCTAGCCCTCCAGCCTGGAACACTCTCAGGCCACTGCACTTGTCAACTTGCTGTACTGCTCACTGTGTTTCCCCACCATCTTCATGTTTATTACGGTTCCCTGGGTCAGGGTACTACAACCCGGACAGACCGAAGGTGCAGTGACAGGGAACCAGCATTGGGCATGTGGCAGTGGCACTGGAAGGGCCATCGCCTGTCTGGGCTGGAGGGATATTTCTTGTGTGTAAGCCTGAAGCCCACCCATGCCTGGTGCATGTCTAATGCTGCGGCACATGGCAACCCTGCCTGCATCAGCCACGCTCCTTATGTGCAGCCCGGCATCTCGTGATGCCCCCTGGTCTCCACCAGGGGTCACTAGAGCACTGGGTAACCCATGCCCTCCCACCCAGAGAGGAGAGCAGCCCAGTGGGCACTCAATCCTTCTTCCTCCCCTGCTGACCCCCGACTCCCAAGCTCGCTCCTGAACTCAGGTTATCAGCGTGGCGCGAGATGTGGCATCCAGCACCTCAACCCTCAGTGTCACCAGGCCGGCTGATACCCTGTACTTTATGGAAACATTTTCTAGGATTGCCTGTTCCATTCATACCTGTATAGGTAGAGAGAAGAGAGTGGAGAGGGCTTTCCAGAGCCTGACTTTCAAGTGGCAGCTTTGCACCACTTATCCCAATCCCAGAACCATTTCCCAGAATTTTAATGCATAACTGAACAACCAACTGAAGTGGCAGAGGCTATCAACACCCTGTTGCCTTCAATGAAAGAAGTAAGCAGAGGAGGATAAATGAGCTCAAGATTAACTATTTGGGATTAACAGGAGTAAGGAATGATCGGTTCAAAATGTATCTTTGTGTATGAGACTTGTGGTTCCAGCATGGCTGAGCTTTCTATTTCTCAGACTACTAAAAAGAACATTTGGATCAGAACTCTGGGTAAAGGGTGAGGTGGTGAATAAAACTGAATTAACTGATTTACATTTAATTGCACAAACTGCCTTGCATGACTGAGTGTCTGATTGATGTGCCCAGCATGGCTGGTACACAAGATGTGGGTCTGACTTGCATCAGTCACCTGCTGAGACTCTGTGTATCTAGAATCTGCCTCAGAGAGATAATCTAGAGGAGAAGGAAGCACCTGAATATAGAATGCAGTGGTTCTGGGGACTACTGGAATGTGATAAAGAATGGAAATTAACTTTAAAGTACTGTACTGGAATAAATACTCTATTTGAGAACTCTGCATGAGGGTGTGGACATAGTATTTGTTGACTTTGTGGTATAAGATTACCACATGCCTCCAAAGACACTCCTCAACAGCCGCACACAGAATTCTCACCAGAAAGGGTCCCCTGGGCACAAAGGAACCCTGACCAGCCCCCTCCTCAGGGAAGCAGGGCCTAACATGAACCCCACTGCCAGGGGATGGCTTACACTCTGGTTGGGATTTACCATTTATATGTCATTTGGGAATCTTCAGGTGCCCCCTATATTACTCAAACCTGCCACTGACTACCCTAACAGATTTATTATAAGCCTTAGTTTTGTGGGATGAATAGTTTCCCCATCAGTTCTGAGGCAGTCAGCCAAAGTCTAGTATGACTTGATAAGCATAATATCATTTGGTTTGCTGGCTTGGAATGGGAAATAGGGTTCACTGTGAAGGACCAAGGTGCACATGACACGTAGAATGTATGCAGTGGCTAGTCAGCTGTTTGTCTCCTTCCTCTGTAACCCTCCATCTCAAGTCCAATTAGGTGACCCATGAGGTCATGATGATGGGTATGAGATTAGCCTGATGTAATGTAAGAAAAGTAATGGGCTAGGATAGGCTGTCAGAGTAACATTGTCTGTGGTTGGACTCATGTAATAGCATCCTTTTTGTAACTGGATACTTTTACATGAGATTCTGCCCCCAGACAGTGTCACTGTTCAACTTCAACTTCAGCTTACTTTATTTATAAAAAGTGCAAGTCGCCATGTATCCAAGCACTTGTACAGTAATATAAAACAATAAATAAAACCATAATAAAACAAACAAACCTTTAACAGCAATTAAAAATTCAATCATATTCTAAAAAAGCAAGATTAAAAAGATGAGCCTTCAATGCAGATTTAAAGCTCTCCACAGTCAGGCACTCCCTTACCCGACAATGTAGAGAATTCCACATGGTAGGGGCCACATAACTAAAAGCCCGGGCCCCTGAGGTCTTCAAACAGACCCTGGAAATCTCTAGCAGCCCCTTGTCAGTGGAATGCAGTGGGTGGCAGGGGCAGTAGGGGGCCAGAAGATCTTGCAGGTAACCCGGTCCATGACCATGAAGGGCTTTATAGGTCAGTAACCTGACCTTGAAGGTGATACACCACTGAATCAGCAGCCAGTGCAGACCGCAGAGCACAGGTGTGATGCATCAGGATTGAGGTAAGCCAGTCAACAGCCTTGCAGCCACATTCTGCGCTAGCTGCAGGCAGTGAATATCAACCCCCAGTAGCCCTCGGCATATGGAGTTACAGTAATCAAGGCAACCGGTCACAAAGGTATGGACCAGCATAGAGAGGTCATCAGGAGGAACCGAGTGCTTAATCCGGGCGATATTCTTCAGATAGTAAAATGAGGGCTTGATGACAGATGACACCTGGGACTTAAGTGTTAATCCATCATCAAATAACACCCAGATCTTGCATCCGGTCAGAGGTCACTAGCTGGTTGCCTTCAAGTCAAAGCCCTGTAGGCTGCCCAGCCAATG
Source organism: Neoceratodus forsteri (assembly GCA_016271365.2). Lineage (NCBI taxonomy): Eukaryota > Metazoa > Chordata > Ceratodontiformes > Ceratodontidae > Neoceratodus > Neoceratodus forsteri. Next base: position 647,370,293 of record CM028135.1, on the reverse strand, counting down.
CCCCCTCTGCCCGATGGCCTGGGTCCACAACCAGTACCTCGGTCTTATCAGGGTTCAACCTCAACCAACTGGCATTCATGCAGTCCTGGATCTTGGCCTGGTGGCTGTTAAACACTGAGATAGGATCCTCCTGTCCGGGCACTAAGGACATGTAAAGCTGAGTATCATTCGCATAGCAGTGAAAACTCAGTCCATACCATCTCACAATGTCCGCCAACATCAGCATGTACACTGCAAACAGCATGGGTGTAAGCACAGAGTCCTACAGTACCCCATAAGGCAGGGAGACTGGGTCTGAAGGAAAAATTCCAGACACCACTCTCTGAGACCTGCCTGAGAGAAAAGAATAAAACCATCTGAGGAATGTACCAGACAGTTCACAGAAAAACCGCAGGTGCTCTAGCAACACACCATGCCTCACAGTGTCAAATGCCACTCAGAGATCCAAGAGGACCAAGATGGAATGAGTCCTTTAATCCCTCGCTATTAGGAGATCATTGAGTATCACACAAGGGTCATCTCGGTGCTATGCCTTTTCTGAAATCCTGAGTGGAGAGAATCATAGATGTCGTGGATGGTCAGATGTACAGTACCTCCAGCTGCAGCGCAACCACCTTCTCAATAACCTTCCCCACAAAGGGACGGTTAGAGACTGGCCTGTAGTTGGCGAGACAGTCTGGGGTCAGGGAATGTTTTCTTAAGTAGGGGCCTCATCACAGCCTCCTTCAGGGTGTCTGGAAACACCTCTGTCTCTAATGAACACTGGACAATCTAAGTCAGGAACAGGCCAATGACCTCAATGCACCCCACTAGGAGGCAGGTTGAACCCGTGTCCAAGCTACAGTAGGTTGGCTGCAGCTCCTAGACAATCCACATGACATCCTTGATCTCCAGTCGGTCGATGTCAGACCAGACAAACCGAGGTGCGGCAACCTCCCACCGACCACCACCACTCCCGACAGAATGCACAGCATAGATTTCAGACCTAATGTCAGCAACCTTATCTGCAAAGAATCGAGTGAACTCATCACATTTCTCTTGTGACAATGCTCTCCATGACCAAAGACAAGTTGGACTGCACAGCCTGTCAACCGTTCGGAAGAGCTGAGCCGGTCGATTCTGTGCAGCGGCAATCTCCCTGGACAGGAACTCTGCCTTCTTAAGGGAGATTGTCGATTGATAATCCTTATAAGTGGTCATCAGTCTAATCCTGTTGGCATCTAGGCCAGATTTCTGCCAGCCTTGTTCCAACCTTCGCCCAGCTTGTCTCATCTCCCTCAAGGACCCATCAAACCAAGGGAACTGAGGGCAAAGAGTGAGTGGATGAACACAGACAGGAGCAACAGAATTCAGAGCCCCCCCTGCAGACTTATTATAGGCTTGCACAAGGCATTCTGGATCCATGCTTGCACTCGGAAAGCTAGAAAGGTCCAGGACTGCCACCAGGCCATCTGAGGATGAACCCCTTAAAGGGTGATACCAGACCATTTCCACGGGATCAGGCCTATAAGGAGACACCTGGAAATTGAACCATATAGAGTGATGATCAGACCATCCAACTGGGTCCACCACCAGGTCAGAGACTCGGAGGTTTCCATCCCCAGTAGGAAGATCAGGTCCAGAGAGTGACCATGAATATGGATTGCAGAAGTAACAACTTGTGTGAAGCCCAATGAATTCATTAATTGGGAGAAGTCCTGACCAAATTGTGAGAGTTTGTAGTCGACCCAGGCATTAAAGTCCCCCAGAACCATCCATCTGGGAGACCACAAAACCATGCCGATGACGAAGTCTGTGACTTCCTGCAGGAATTGCTTCTCGCCACCGCGTGGACAGTAGATGAGAAGGATCCTGCACCCCACACCTGCACCCACGATACACTCAAAGGATCTGGTCTCCCCCACTGGAACCTGTACCAGGCCCAATTTCTCTTTAAAACAGATGGCACCACCCCTGCCCCTCTGATCCTTCCTCGGGTGGTGTATCACCAGGAACCCATCCAGAACCGCTTCCTCCAACACTGGGCCAGCATTTTCATCCAGCCAGGTCTCTGGGATGCAAGCCAGGTCAGATGACCCAACAAGATCAGCAATCACTTCTGTCTTGTTTTTAATGGACCTGGCATTGCATAACACCGCCTGAGTAGGATGAGCTTCCGAAGGTGACCGTATTACCTGCCCACAAAAAGAGGAACCCATGGGTATGGGAACCAGGCAAGGAGGACCTCTCTCAGGAACCCATTTTGCCCCAGGGTGTTTTCTGGCTCCCAGCACCCCTATCCAGCCACCAGGCTTCCCTCTCCCTCCAGGTCCACGGCCCCCGCCCTACTTCCTTCATACTATTCCTAGAGCATGATATCACTGGTATACTGCACCAGACAAAGGAGGACAGTTAAAGGGTGGGAGACCGCAAAGCTCAGAGGTAGAGTAGCACCTGACTGGGAGAGCTCCCTGCCAGTACATGCTGATGGATCCCCAAAGCACTCATGTCACAAATTATCCCAAACACCAAATAAAATAAATAAAAATAAAATAAAGTATAAATTAAAACAAAACCACCTCCCTTCTTATTCCAACCTAAAACAAATACTTCTTAAAAACTTTGATGTCTATAAATGGGTTAGTCCAGGTCCAAAAGTTCACCGTTTTATAGATCGTAGATTGGGCGGGGTGGGACTCTCACCACCCACCGATTACCCACAAACTTTGACCAAAAAGACTGCTGGCCTCTCACCCCAGTGATCACCAGTCACCAGAAAGTGCACCACCAGCCACAGTCTTAAAATCCTTGGCACTCCTTACCGATCTGCCCCAGCAACCCCTTAGCCCTTAGTCCATCAACTCCAACAAGAATCCTCTTCACTGAGAAAGTCCACATGATACAACCACCTGAGGTGGGCAGCCCCCCCAGATCAGGGGTCCAATGATCAGCCCTCTGACTGCTACTGCGACTGCGACTGTGATTCAGTTCACCATAGTGCCCCCTATCTTCCTTAACACATGGCCATCCAGCCACATGGTCATTATACTATTGAATGCTACAATTATCTTGAGCTACTGTTTGTTTTGTGCTCTTCCAGGTCTTGTCTAAAATAAGCATTTATTGTCTGGTGCACCTACCTGGTTAACAAAAAATAAATAAATAAATCATACTACTCATGACATGTAATAAGGCTTTGCTGAGCATCTAATATTACTCAAAAGGAGAGTGGGTATAGAAAGATGGGGGTACACACATCATTGCCCCTGAAGATCACCAGACAGTTTTTTGTGTTAGTTTGTGCAAGAGTAGCACATTTCAGAAGTGTGTGTGTGTTGGCGAAAGCAGGACACACTTTAGTAGGTGCGTCCCTCATTCCCCAATAAGCCAGCATGCTAGCAGTGACACCAGCATTATGCGAATTGGACACAACTTCTAAGAAAAGTGCCACTGCAATCAGAGACAAACTTGTCATGCAGCGGCGTCAATGACATGACTCCCAACGAGCATTTCTTGGTGAAGCATTTAAATAAACATGGCAGCTGCTGCTGCTGCTGTCTGCCACACACAGTCCCCAGAAAGCTGACTTTGGGGGTGCCCAACCCCCCTGTCAGCATGTTTAATACCCCTCCCCAAGATTGTGTGGCACACTGGGAGCCCACCCTAGTGTACCTTCCTGTGTTTGGAAGGAAGCTGTCCTCAGCATGTATCTGCCTCGCCCCATCCCCATTGTGTGCCACACTGGGAGCCCACCCCAGGGTGGTCAGCATCACCCCCAAAGTCATGGGACACATTGGGAGCCCATCCCAGTGTGCTCAACATTTTTCCTACACCTGTAAAAAAAGAAAACTGTCCACAGTGTTCATTTTTTTATTTTATTTCTCAATATCTGAAAGAAAGAAAACGGTCCCTCGCTGTCGGGTCCCCTCCCCCAACCCGTACCCACCTTCTGTGCACCCCTCCCCACATCCCCTCACCCACACTTACCTCCAGAGGTTAGCACCATGATCTTCGGTGGAATGAGAACACGTCTGCACTCTTCAAAGCCGACTGCGAACTGAAGAAATGCCGGTAAGCTGTATAATGGCATAAATGGGGGGAGATGTTCAACTTAAGTCAATATCTCAATCATTTTTTTGAATTTTGCCTTCAAATTTTCAACATGGGGTGCATGGGACCCCACCTTATGAACATATGCACTGTCATCTCGTTACTCCATCCTGAAAGGTCATTTTTCGGTCACTGCGCAGAATCACCTTTTGGGTCTGATTAATGAAATGACAGTTCCACTGTTCATGAGGTGGGGCCCCAAAAAGCCTATCTTGTAAATTTGGTGAAATAATTCCAAAAAATGACAGTGTTATGAGCATGCATTATGCAGTTTCAACACACGCTTGTAACTTCAACAATTTTTTATATTTTCACTCCAGATTTTCAAAATTGGCATTTTTTCACACCTCCATATGAACTGTACAGCTGTAATTTTTCGCATCCTGCCTGAAATGTGTTTTCTCACATGTGGCTCACAATGGAGTGGTTGCTGTGGGAAATCAATGTTCGGGACAGAGTAACAAAATCACAGTGACACTGTTCATGACCAAAGTTCTCAAAATGCTTATGTTGAAAATTTGGTTAAAAAAATCCCCAAAACAATTGCATTATGGGCATGCATTGTGCAGTTTCTATGCACGCTCATGACTTCACCAGTTTTTCATATTTTTACTCCAGATTTTCAACAATGCCTTTTTTTACACCTTCTAATCAACAATGCAGCTGTCATTTTTCACATCCTGCCCGAAATGTGTTTTTGCACCTGTGGCACCAAATGGCACAGTCGCTGTGCAAAATCATCTTTCAGTTAATGAACTCATAGTGCCACTGTTCATGAGGTGGGATCACAGAAAGCCCATGTTGAAAATTTGGAGTGAAAATACCAACACTGGCCCAGGATGTTGCGGTTTCCAACTGTAACACCCAATCTGTAGAGACTGACAGGTATCAGGGGAGTGACTTGGCATTGTCGGCTGTAATGCTCATGCCATTCAACTCCCATCACCACCCTGCAGCCAGTGATGGGCATCAAGGTGTGTCTTGGACTCTTCAGCCCCAAAATTCACCCCATTCTCCTATACTACACCCATCTCAGCATATTTCCTTATGGAATAGGGTGAGTGTAAGGCCCGAAGACCCCAAGGCACACCACAACACTTCTCAGTGTCTGTGGGGTAGGATGAGGTGAATTGGCATGAACATTATGGCCAGTGACCCAAAGGCATACCCCAATGCTTGTCACTATCTGCAGGGTGGGGCCAGGGTCATCGTCAGTTCAGTACTTCACTGCCAATCCTATTATGCATCTCTCTAACTCCTGCACTGCCAATGCCAGCAAGACAACATTCGGCATTGACAAATGCTTGTTTGATTAGAGAGACAGAGGGGGAGAAGAGAGAGAGAGAGAGACCGAGGGAGAAAGACAGAAGAGAGAGGCAGAGAGAGAGAGAGGAGAGAGGAAGAGAGAGAGACAGAGAGATAGAGAGTGGGGAGAAGAGAGAGAGAGAGAGAGAGAGAGAGAGAGAGAGAGGAAAGAGGACCATACCTCTCAGCTTTCCCTGATTTTCAGGGATGTCCCTGATTTTGCCTCAAAATGTTTCTGTCCCTCCTAAAATTTGTGTTTCTGTGACTGAACAGTGGGTATACTGTATATTCACAATATTGTCAAACGGAGTTACAGACTTGCTGTTCTCCCGACAAAGTATTTTACACCAATACTCTTATGCTGCCTGCTTCAGGGGATAGAACCAATTGTTAAAATGTCTCCCTCATTTTACTTCTTTGTCACTGATTATTTTAAGCCATGTTCAAGTGCCAAACACCACTGTAAATACCCACAAGCAAACATTTGGCATTGCTAAATCCTTGTTTTAACTGGCACAACAGATTTCCCCAATGTTGCAGCCTTAAAATTTCTCTCCTCCGATCAGATCTAGAAGCAAATGGTTTGATACATTATATTGGACCAAAATAGATGTTACAATGAAAGAACAAAGTGCTCTAGCTTTTGTAACCAACCGAGTCCTTCTTCAGAAGCTTTATGACACTTATTTAGAAAATCCCATACTATTAACACCCAGATAATGAATACAAAACAGAAATAATTCTCATTGGTTTTACATACTCATTCAAAACATAACAGAAGATTACATCAAATAAGCTAATTAACTCATGTATGTTTTTAGCTGAAAAGCCATTGAAGGTCAAAGGTGATCAGGAAGATAGCAACACATGCAGAGTTCTCCTCACATAAATTTTAATATGTCTCAGTATATTTCAAGAAAACAGTCTAATGAAAACAAAACCTTACAATACTATTCTCTCTAATAACATGTAAGATGAGGAGCTTATAACTTTAATTGCAAGTGTCCTTGTGTGTATAGAACACAATCAATGAAAGGCAAACATGTGGATGATGGTACAAGCTAAAATGAAACATAATTGCAAGTTAAAAACAATCCTCAAGAATAAAATAAACAGAAATTATATATGCAGTGGTGTTCCCCAGGATGAACCACACTTTTAAAGCACTCTGCAGAATGCTGCAGCAGACCTACTGAACAAAGCAATGTAATTTCAATGGCAATTAGTCCCTTTTGTCATGTAAGAAACTGTGGCTTTCACTTCACCCTGGCAGTGTCACATTTTCCTGAATGACAAAAAGGTCTAATTGCCATTGAAATTACATTGCTTTATTCAGTAGGGTTGCTGCAACATTCTGCAGAGTGTTGCAAAATGCTGCAGAATTGGGGTTCATCTTGGGGGACACCACTGTATATGGCATACAGAGGGTTTAAAGTAAAGTTTACTCAAAGTGAGCAAATGTTACACACATAATGTAAGGTAGAACTTAGCTTGAGACATTTTCCCAACTATACTCTCAACCAGTTAATATATTCCATAAACGTTAAGGCCTACAGTGTTGTAACAGGATTTTATACATGATAATATCAATTGTAAGTATAAGTGCCAAAAAAAAAAAACTGCTTGTCAAGGACCACCAAGAAACTGAGACCATGAGCCTAATATGTACAGATTTCAATACAGTGTCAGTGTATAACAAGCATGTACAGAAACAGTTTAAGGAATCTGAATAAAAACTCATAGGAATTAAATCCCTCCACTCCCCCTTCCTGGGAAAGATAACTAGCTAGAAGGAGATATATGTACAAGAGTTCTAAAACACCTGATAAAATAAGCACACGGGTCAGCACCAACAAATTCTTTAATATAGCTTATATAGCAACTAGAAAAAACACTATCAATGGCATAGATCTCACCAAAATAAGTAGAAATGCAGGTATTTAAAAACAAGCCGCACTGGGAGGGAGGGAGGGACTCAGGATGGAGTCAGAGTCACATCACCACACTTCATTGGAGGCATTGCTCAGCAGAAGAATCAGCAGCTGGGCTGGTGCAGACTGAATAGAGCAGAGAGCAGTCAGCTGAGCTGACCAATTATAATTAGTTTTTTTGTTGGGCAGGCAGCTGGCAGTGCCAGGCACTAGCGTGGGCTGTGGGCTGTGGTCTGCGGAAGGAAGGTGAACCCTCCCCAAAAAAACATTTGTGGCATAAAAAGGACCAGAGGAAAAGCCAGGCAGTGGAAGAAGGAAGGGGTAGCAGGCAGGAAGGACTGTGTGTGGGAGGAGAATGGGAGTGTGTTTGGTGGAGTGGATTATAGAGGATCCAGTCTGGTCTGTGTACAAGACAGGAGGATGGGAGTAGGACAGGAGGACACCAAACAGTACCCAGTGTGTTGTGTTGTGTGACACCTTCTCATGGGGTACTGCCCTCATCCTGTGATCTACTTTGATTGCATCACCCTGCTTGTCTGTGTCTTTTCTTTGACTGCACTGACTGTACCCACCCTTGGGGATCATCCTGCTGTGTGCCCTTTTGACTGTTCTATACCTAGTGTGTGTGTGTTACCATGAGAGGTCCAATGAGCAGCCATGTGGTGGTAATATTCTTCTTAAGGCAGCAGTACTAGATTAAAAAAATTAGCTCTTTTGCAGCAGTTTGTTTCCTGTGCTCTGTTGAACACTTACCTGGTAATCTTTCTTGTTTTTGCTGTACTGTCACCCCGTAATTTGCTCTGTTTTTCTTTGTTTTTGTTTACATTTCTCCAACCCACTATGTTGAATTGGAACCCTCTGTTGCCAGCTGCACATGTGCATGACTCGCAGTATTACACAGGGACAGTTGAATCATGCAGCACAGACTCCCACAGAAGTAAACAAAAGACGTGGTGTGATATGGTATGAGGGGGGAGCTCGGCTACAAATTAGGCAGCAGCCATAAATTTTAAATATCTAAAAAACTAAAGATCACTAGAAAAAATATTTACAGGTATGGAAAGCAGAACTATGGCTGCATGCTTCCAGCCCAAAAGCAGAATTTTGATAATCACTTCCTGATTATCTAGTACTGCTGCTTTAAATACATGCTAGAAATATATTCCCTGTTGGGAAAATAGACACATGAATGAAAATCTTTTTCACTGTGTTCTGTGACTGTATGAGTGATTCCACCTCCTGGGGCCAGCCCATCACCCTGCTGCTGTGTGCCCTTTGACTGCACTGTACCCTACCCAGTGTGTGTTACTCTGAGAGGCCCAATGAGTGGCCTCAGGATTGCAGGAGCAGCTGCATGAGGAAGGGAGCTGGATGTCATTGTCCACCTAGGGACAAATGACATGGCTAGGAATGGGATCAGAGCAGTACAAGAGGAGTTTTAAGAGTTAGGAAGGGGCCTTAGACAAGTAGCACATACTGTAACCTTCTCTGAGGTGCTGCCTGTCTATGGCAAGTGTGATGCTGGGGTACTCCGCACCATGGGATTCAGTGAGTGGTTGAAAAACTGGTGCAGAGCTCAGGGTTTTGGCTTCATCAGGGACTGGGGTTCCACCTGGAGGCATACAGGCCTATACTGGTTTGATGGTCTGCATCTGCCCAGGAGGGGAACCAGAATCCTAGGTGATAGGTTTAAATGCTTCATTGGCAAGCATTTAAACTAACCAAGGGGGGAGGCACTGAAAAGGAACAGGGAAAACCCAGCCTCCCCCCAGAAAACACAGTAGTTAGAGAGATAAACACCAAGTTAGAGAAGTCAATAGGGAGCAGGACGGGGTAAATGCAGAAAAAGGCTATAAGGAAAAGGATTGGGCTAAAAAGGGTAAGGCTATCAAAAAATGGAGGGTGATGAGTACCAATGACCATAGTCTGTGTAACAAGCTCCCTGAACTACTGGCCTTGATGGAAGAGGGACACCTGGATATCATGGCAGTCGTAGAAACATGGTACATGGAGAACCATGACAGGGATGTCAAAATACCAGGGAACATAAGCTACAGGAGGGACAGGGAGGGTAAAAAAGGAGGAGAAGGAATAGCTCTCTATGTAAGGGAAGGATTCAAAGCAACGGAACTAAAGGATAAATAGGGAGTAGAGGAGGCACTTTGGGTCAACCTGGAGACAGGATATGGCACCACAATTCGCACAGGGGTTGTATACAGACCCACATCTCAGGGGGAGACAATGGACGAGGAAATAATAGAAGGCATCCTTAGAATGGCAAAAAAGGGGAGGTATTGTTGATGGGGGACCTGAATATGCCAGATGTCAACTGGAGCACCTTTGTTGCAGTCACATCCAAGAGCAGGGTTATTCTTGATGCCCTACAGGGAACATGCCTCAGACAGCTAGTGGGGGAACCCGCTCAGGAGGGAGCAACCTTAGACCTGCTACTGTCAAATAGGGATGGAGAAAGGATCTCAGATTTAGAAGTGGGTAACCATCTGGGAACAAGTGACCACCAAATAGTGTGATTCACGACAAACACAGCCATAGAGTCAAGCTATACAAAAGAAAGCGTATTGGACTTTAGGAGGGCTGACTTTGGGAAAATGGGAGAGTGCCTCAGAAAAGCACTAGCAAATGGGAAAGAAGGAGGGGTGGAGGAACAATGGGGAAAAATCAAAATGGCCATCACAGAGGCAACAAGCCTTTGTGTGAAGCATATCAACAAAGCAAAATGAAGGAAAAAAACACTGTGGCTTTCAAAAGAGGTGGCGGGAAGGTTAAAGAGAAAAATGTAGCATTCAGGAAGTATAAGGAAACACAGAAGGAGCAGGACAGAGAACTGTACCAGTTAAAGCAGAAGGAAGCGGAGAAGGCAGTCAGAATAGCAAAGGCCCAGACTGAGGAAAAGATAACCAACTCTGTTAAGAAGAGGGATAAAACCTTTTATAGGTACATTAGGGAGCGAAGAAAGACCAAGGGAGGGATAGTGATGCTTAATAAAGGGAAGGGAGGGTGGGCAGAGGGGGACAGTGAAAAAGCAGGGATGTTGAATGAATGCTTCTGCTCAGCATTCACAAAAAAAAGGAGGGGGAGGTACCAAAATCAAAGAATAGAAGCACTGTGGATAGGGAGGTCGATAACAGTCCATTCACAGAAGAAAGGGTTCTGAAAGAACTCTTAAAACTGAAGGTGGACAAAGCAATGGGGCCTGATGGGATTCACCCAAGAATTCTAAAAGAACTAAGGGTAGAACTAGTGACACCACTGACTACACTTTTTAACAAATCATGGGAGGAAGGTGTGATACCTGAGGACTGGAGAAGGGCATATGTGATTCCCCTTCACAAAAGTGGGAGCAAGACAGAGGTAGGAAACTGCAGACCTGTTAGTTTGACCTCTGTGGTAGGGAAAATGATGGAATCACTTCTGAAAGAAAGAATTGTTGATTTCCTAGAGGCCAGTCGGGCACAGGACCCTAGGCAGCATGGATTCATAGCAGGAAGGTTGTGTCAGATGAATCTAATGGATTTCTTTGACTGGGTGACCAAAGTAGTAGACCAGGGAGGGGCTGTGGTGATGGCCTACCTAGACTTTAGCAAGGCGTTTGACACAGTCCCACACAAAAGATTAATATATAAGTTAGCCAGCCTTGGAGTGGGTCCCAAAGTGGTAGCATTGGTAAAAAAATTGGCTGGACAACAGGATGCAGAGGTAATAGTAAATGGAGTTCACTCTGAAGTAAGGGGGTTACTAGCAGGGTACCTCAGGGTTCAGTACTGGGTCTGATCCTTTTTAATATCTTTATAGGTGACATTACAGAGGGGCTGGAAGGAAAAGTACTGTATGTTTCTTTGCAGACAATACAAAGATCTGCAACAGGGTCAATACAGAAGGTGGGGTGGAACGGATGCAAAGGGACTTGGCAAGGTTGGAGGAATGGTCAAATGTATGGCAGCTTAGATTCAATGCAAAGAAGTGCAAAGTAATGCACCTGGGAAACAAAAACCCAGGGGAAGAGTACACAATGGGGGGAGGTGAGATACTAAAAACAACAAAAATGGTAAGGGACCTGGGGGTAGTTATATCAGATAACCATAAGGTTGGGAAGCAATGTCAGAAGGCAGTAAGGAGGGCTGGCGGGATACTGGAATGCACAGGGAGAGGCATCATCAGTAGAAAATAAGAAGTTGTTATCCCTCTGTACAGACTGTTGGTGAGACCCCCATCTGGAGTACTGTGTGCAGTTCTGGTGACCCCATCTCTGCAAGGACATAGACAGAATGGAGGCTGTCCAGAGGAGACTAACTAAAATGGTGCAGGGTCTGCACCAGAAGACATACGAAGAGAGATTACAGGAGCTTAATATGTATACCCTCGAGGAGAGGGGGGACATGATAGAAACTGTCAAGTACCTCAAGGGAATCAACAAAGTCCAAAAGGTAGCATCTTTCAGAAAAAGAGATGTACAAGAACAAGGGGCACAATTTGAAGATGGGGGGGGGGGGACGGCTCAGAGGTAATGTGAAGAAGTATTTTTTAATGGAGAGGGCTGTGGATACATGGAACAGCATTCCCGAGGAGGTAGTGGAGCCAAAAACAGTGGGGGAATTCAAGAATGCATGGGACAGGCATAAGTCAATTCTATTCGGGGGTAGGCATAAGCTGGCTGTTGGTTAACTAGGATCTGCAGCTTATCCATTAGGTAGGGAAATGGGCAGACTAGGTGGGCCAAGCAGTCCTTATCTGCCATCAGATTCTATGTTTCTATTTGTGTCTGTGTGGTGGTATTCATCTCCTTAAACACATGCCAGAAATATATTTCCTTGTTGGGGGAAATAGACACATGAATGAAAATCTTTTTCACTGTGTTCTGTAACTGTGTGAGTGATTCCTTCTCCTGTGGCCAGCCCATTACCCTGCTGCTGTGTGCCTTTTGACTGCACTGTACCCTACCCAGTGTGTGTTAGCATGAGAGGCCCATGAGTGGACAGTTGTGTCTGTGGTGGTATTCTCCTTAAATACATGCCAGAAATATATTTCCCTGTTGGGAAAATAGATACATGAATGAAAATCTTTTTCACTGTGTTCTGTGACTGTGTGAGTGATTCCAATTCCTGTGGCCAGCCCATCACCCTGCTGCTGCATGCCCTTTGACTACACTGTACCCTACCCAGTGTGTATTACCTTGAGAGGCCCAATGAGCAGCCAGTTATGTCTCTGTGTGGTGTGGTATTCATCTCCTTAAATACATCCCAGATATATATTTTCCTTGTTGGGAAAATACACACTTGAATGAAAATATTTTTCACTGTGTTCTGCGACTGTGTGAGTGATTCCATCTCCTGTGGCCATCCCATCACCCTGCTGCTGTGTGCCCTTTGACTACACTGTACTCTACCCAGTGTGTGTTACTGTGAGAAACACAGTGGGCAGTTGTGTGGTGGCACAATTTCGTGCAATAATAATGAAACAATAATTTTGTTTATTCAGAGTCAGAATTACAATTTCTGACCTTTCACCTTGCCCAACCTGCTTTGTGTGTGCCTATGCCCACTTTCCCAGCAGCCCTTGCATTCTGTAAGCCTCAAACCTGGGATCCTTCCTTTGTCTGTGAACTTGCAAACCTGTATATTCTTCAATAATGTTATGAGTCCACTGCATCACAGTGTCACCTGCTCCCTCTACAGTACCACAAACTGGCAAAACTTAGACAACATAATCAGGTACCACACCTGCCTAATGACCAAAAAGTTAATTCTAGGCCTCACTCCCCCCGCCCTTGACAAAATTATCCTCTCAACATCTCCTGGCCGAACCACTCATAGCTCAAACAAGCTGTTGCTATGGATACCCCATTGCTGGACTTCCCAATTCCAACGATCCTTCAGCTACAAAGTCCTGTCCTGGACAAACTCACTCCCAAGCCTATTGACTGATGAAACAAGGCTTGGCTCTTTTAAATTCAGGCTAAGGAAACACCTCCAGGCCTCTAACCTATGTGATTGCAACTGACACTCCCCCCACCAATGACCTAGAACAACTTTTTGTGTCCTCCATATCTAATGTTCTACAAGCTAATTATTTGACAAACAGCCTTCTTCAGAAGCTGTTTGCTACCTTATGGTTGTGCAAATCAGTGTAAATCATGTTATCTTGGAATGGTAGTCACTCACTGAACAAATGGGTATCAAATCCTTGTTATGTAATGTAATGTACTGCAATCTGTAACAAATATTGTCCCTGTACCTTCTATGTATGACGTGGAACCTTTGTAAATGAGTCTTTGACTCAAAGGTCTTTCTGAATATCTCAGTAAATAAATAAATAAATAAATAAAATATACAGCCAAAACCAAATGCTGTAATTGCAGGCAGCGATCACTGATCATAGACCACATCATTTTCTAACACAGGAATTGTGTTTAACTGTGTGTGCAGTATACTGCTGCTATTATCATGGGCTACTGGAGAATCTGAAGAGTATGGGGTGGGAGGAGGATGGGCAGGTGGATAGAAAACTGGCTGGCAGGGCAGGTACAGCGGGTGAGGGTGGGGGGGGTCTCATTCTCAAGGTTAGTCACAAGTGGGGTACCACAGGGGTTGGTGCTGAATCCACTCCTATTTAATGCCTATGTCATGGACATTGGAAATGGTATCAGGAGCAGGATGAGTCTCTTTGCAGACGACTAAACTGTGGGCAGTGGTAGATAAGAATGAGGGAAAGCTGGACCTCCAGGAGGACCTGGAGACTCTAGGAAGGTGGTCAACAATCTGGAAACTAAAGTTTAATGCTGCGAAATGCAGGGGTCTTCACCTGAGAGCCAAAAACCCGACTCATACATACACCTTGTGGTGGAGACATTGCAGGTTTCAAGGGGGGAGAAAGACATTGTGGTGGTGATGGATGCCAAAATGAGCAACTCAGAGCAGTGTAGAAGGGTGGCAGCTGAAGCAAATAAATGCTGTAGTGCATAGCCAGGGGGATAACTTCAAGGAGTAGTGAGGCACTCCTTCCGCTGTACAATAGTCTGGTTAGACCACACCTTGAATACTGCATGCAGTTTTGGTATCCCTACTTAAAGAAGGACATTGTGTTAATGGAGAAGGTACAGAGGAGAGTGACAAGGATGGTACTGGGGCTAGGGGAAATGCCCTATGAGAAGCGACTTGGGGAGCTCAACCTATACTCGCTGGAGGAGAGAAGAGACAGAGGGGATATGACAGAGGTTTTCAAGTATCTCAAAGGGGTCAGTAGGGTAAGCCTTGAGGAAATCCTACAGCTAAGGGAACCGGAGTCACCAGAGAGCACCCCATGAAGCTGGATGGGGGTAGGTTGAGGGGGAAAACAAGGAGGTGCTACTTCACTGAGAGAGAGAGTGGTGGAGCCCTGGAATGCATTGCCCAGAGAGCTAGTGGCTGCTACTACAGTGGAGGAGTTCAAGAAGGGCTGGGATAGGTGCAGGGGGAGGGTACATCCAGGAGCCCCACTGGGAAATAGGGGTCCTTGTGTGGGTGGGAAGGACAGCTAAAAATCAGTGCCCAGAATAGGCACTGACCATCAAGCAGACTAGATAGAACATAGGGTCCATTCTGCTGGCTACATAGTATGTTAGTATGTTAGTGTTATGGCAGACACCAACACAGATGAAGCATCTTGTGCTGGTGGTGGAGCAGGTGTTGGTGGTAGTGGTAATCCTGGTGTAAGTCAAAATAAACAAAATGTTTCACATGATAAAAATTCAACAAACAGCAAAAGAACAATAAAGAAGCGTAGTAAAGTAGAACCTTTTAAGAAAACTTGTGAAGCTGCTGGTATGCCGTTCATGCTGTTAAAATCTCAATGACTAGCAGTAAGAGTGCAAGTGACAATGACCCCCCTCTCTGACTCAGACAGTAGCTCCTTCTCTCAGTCTGACACTGTTGTGATTGGTGATGATTCATCAGTTCCTCAATGAAGTGAAATGAGCATGTCTGCTACTGACAAAGAATCAGGTAGTGCACTTGTAAATAAATCCACTAATATTGGCAATGAAAAGCACATAGTCAGTGAATCCACCACTTCTGCATTGGCTAACAATGTGAACCCCTCATGGGCCACTGCCATGCCCAATCTTCTAGCATCAAGAGGATGTCCTGGATTCTGCTCAGATAGATGAAAAAACACAAACCGATTTTAGTTATCTTCCTATCACTTAAACAAAGTCTGTCACATCTGAAGAGTAGAATTATTTCTGTGTCAGTTAAAGTGAACCATGCGGAGCAGTTTGTTCCCTAGGTAAAGAAAGTGTAAACTGTGGTAAAGTTGCATCATGCCTCGGCACTACAGCTCTTAAATGCCATCTGAAAAAACATTCAGTATTGCTTGATCATCCAAAACCCATGGTCTCCATCTTCCAGACCACGTGTGAGAATGAGAAGGGTTAGGAGGATCAAGATTCTGAAATGCATGCTTGTCTGAATTTGGTGAGAACAGAATCACTGCCCACCCTAGGACCACCATTACCACCAACACCCACACCATTAGCACCAGTTGCACATCCAGTGATGGCACAGAATGTATAAGTCCAAGTTCACCTCACCAATGTCCATCTGGCCATTGAAGCACAGTGTCTAATAAACCAGCAGGGACATGCTGTAAGCAGCTAACACTGTCTCAGGCATTTGAACAGAAGAATACTTTTACCAAAATGCATCCAAAGAGCCTTCATCTTACTCACAAAATTTGTGACTTGTTAGCTGGAGCCCTTCTCCCATATTCTCTAGTAGATCATGAGGATTTTCAGGTGCTCATGAAACTTGCAGAGCTTTGTTACAATGGTCCTCATCGAAGGTACTTTTCCTATGTTGAAATACCAAACATTTATCAGGCATTAATAGCAACAGTGATGCAGTGACTTAAAACTGCAGAGGGTGGGGTTATTCATGTCATAACAGATATGTAGACCAGCAGTCAAAATATAGATTATATGTCCCTTACTGCTCATTGGGTCACTTCTTCTTGTGCTTCTTCAAAAGCAAAGACACCCCAAAAGATGGTGCTGCTGCATATAAAGATGTTTGGGCAAAATTATACAGCTGCAAACATCTTGCAGGAACTAAATGAGCTCTTTCATGAATGGATTTATTCTTATGGTATAAAATGTGGCTTTATAGTAAGTGACAATGGAGCCAACATCTTGAAAGCAGTACAGGATGGAGGGTTTATGCATGCTTCTTGCTTTTCACATTGCTTACATTTAATTGCCATAGGGTTCCTGAGCAATGAAACACAAGTGGATGGTATGTTTGCTGTTTGCAAAAAAAATGTGATTCATTTTTTGCATTCCACCAGGGCCATATGGATATTGTCTGAACTGCAAAAGAAACACAAGCTTCCCCAGCAAAAGCTTATTCAAAATGTTTCCACTAGGTGGAACTCAACTCTTTATATGCAGCAGTGCCTATTGGAACAAAAGCGTGCTGTACATGAGTATTGCTCCAATTACATTATTGGAGATGGCATTATGATTTCTGTGCTGCAGTTGAAATTAATGGAAACAGTGTGCTGTATCCTAACTCCTTTTGAGACAGCTACAAGGGACATGTCTTCAGAAGATGCAACTCTAAGTCAAGTGATCCCACTCATAATGCTGATTTCACATCATCTGAGTGTTCCAACTCTACAGATAGAAAAGACAGATCTGAAGCTCAGACAACATGTCTGCAGTATCATGGAAATCTTGTAAAGAGAATGTATGAGTGTAACCCCCATGCCACTTTTGGTAAGTTGGACACCCCCCATAAAACAGGACTAGTACCCACATACAGTATGGCATACCATTTTCTTTTAGCAGAAATTCTAAGATTGGTGCCACCTTTAGCATTAGGATGTATATCAGGCTCATTATCTAGAGCAGTGATTGTTAACTGTGGGTCCGCAGCCAGCAGGGGGTCCAAGAGAGGTCCATGGGGGAGCCCTGGATCAGTCATAGAATTCTTAGATTCGAGTAACAAAATTCTCTAACACTTTATTTTTGTGACTGCAATGCAACTTTAATTACAGCACCAGTGGTACACTTTTGCTGTCAACTGAAATCAGACACTAACTGCTACTGCATGCCAAATAAGTGACAGCATTTAACAGCCATTAACTCCATGGTATGCTAGTAAGGTGTTAATGGCTGTTAATAGCTTTATTAAGACTGTGATAGCTGCTGCTAAATGGATGGTAAGCCTCATGTCAGTTGCAGTCATCTCGATCAGCTGTGCCCTTGCCTGCATTAATATCTTGCATACAGTCTATGTCTCTCTCTGAGCTCTCCCTGCAGCTCACAGCTTGGTCCATTGTTGTCACCTATCTCAGATCTTGTGAAAGGTCACCTCACTGATTGAGCTTGCTCAACAATCACCTAGTCACAAGCAGTCCCAATCATCTTGTTTGGCTGTGCCCTAGCCTGCATCAATAGCCTGCATACCTGTCTGCATTCTGCTGGTATTCTCTCCCAGTATTCTTTCTGGCTAGTGCCTGCTCTGCTGTGTTAGAGTCTGCGTCTCTCTCTGAGCTCTCTCCGCATCTTGCAGCTCACAAAAAAACACCCGGTCCACTGTTGTTACCTATCACAGATCTCTACTCATGTTTTAATCAAGGTAGAAATGGACAAATTGTTAAGTGTTCACCTTGTTGATTAAGCCTGCTTTTCTTTGAAGCCGTGGTATTTGTGGGGCTCTCTATCCATTTTATTTCTCACTGGTAATGTTTACTGCGAGGTAAGAATATGTGTTTTTCATGGCAGTGGATAGGAAGCTAACAGTCATTCATAAAGTCTGTTTGTTAGTGCTTTCAGTAATTAAGTAAGTAAACTGTGATAGTTAGATGTCTCCCCATGTATCATCTTGTTTTTCTTGCAGTAATGGTAAGATAGTTAGCTAATAAATTTAAAGTAAGCAAACTGTGATAGTTAGATGCTCCCCATGTATCATTCTGTTTTTCTTGCAGTAATGGTAAGATAGCTAATAAATTTAAAGCATAATTTATCTTAACTTAATAACAATAACAGCCTTTTCTATTTTTTTCACTTTATCTTTTTATTGAAATGCGAGTGTATAAGAAAGCACACAACTAATACAATAAAAGACTATCCTCCATGTAAGGTATAAATATCACTTAACAAAACATAATATTTAGGGTAAACATATTGGAGAAGCCTTATATACATGTATTGATAATAAAACACAAACCTAGACAGGATGTAAGTGGACAGCAGAAGAGTTACAATCAATAGGGTATTATAGAATCAGAAATAGCAACCATGTACGAAATACATGCTAGGGCAGGCTATGGCAAAGCATTCAGTAAATTGCAAAAAGTTATAAATGTGGTAATATGAATAATGTTCAGTAATGGAGAGGTGAAGATAATAGAAAAGTGTGCAAGAAAAGAAAGAAGACAGAAAAAAGCAAGGAAGAAGGGAAAGATAGAGGGAGAAAATGGAAGAAGGGAAAAAAGAGGAAATCTGTGCACAAAAGTTTCAAGAAAACCTAATCTGAGAGCAAAATAAGAAGGAGAGCTAAATATCCATAAGAATTAGGGTCTAGAAGAACTAGATTCAATGTACTTGAAGTAATCCTGCCAACATATGTCATATACAGTGAGTCGGTTATTAGTAACCTGAGATAATCAGTATAGGGAGGCATACTGAGAGAGGCTTTGAAGAACATCTGAGAGAGAAGGCATCAGAGTTGATTTCCATTTCATAAGAATCAGACATTTGACCAGAAAAGAAAGCATGTTTAGCCATACAAAATGTGCATGTGAGAGGAGAGATCTATTAGGGATAAGGATGCCTGGAAGGATTAGCTTGGGGTCAAAAGGTAGGTTTTGTCCTGTTACTCTGGAGGCAAATAAACAGACTTTATGCCAGAGCTTATTAATGGGAGTGCAAGACCACAAGATATGAAATAAATCCCTATTGGCCAAATTGCAGATCCAGCAATTATTATTATTTAATAGGCCCATTCGTTGAAGCACAGAGGGGGTTCTATACGAAAGGTGTAGGATGTTAGTTTGTATTAAAGAACTACGGGCATCTTTAAAGGTATTATGTGCAATACGCCAACAATTACTCCATTGTGCATCTGAAATATTGTAGTTAAGAAGAGTACTCCATTTATTTTTGGCCTGTATAGACTGATCAGGTAGATTATCAATAATATCTTTGCAAATGGAGCTATTTAATTTTACTGATAAATGAGTCCAATGCGAGATGTATGGGTTTAGAAGAATATGCCTATACACTAAACTAGAGAGAGAGAGTTATAAGCTGCCCGAATTTGTAAAAACTTCCAGAAGTCCTGTATAGGAAGTTTCCATGTGACCTGCAGATCTGAGAATGATCTGAGTGAGTGAATTCTGGTCCAAGATATCTCCGAGAAAGAAAATGCCTTTGTTCCTCCATGTACAACAGAAAATTGGGTGATCTTCTAGATTGAGCAGTGGATTGCCTCATAAGGGGGCATAAAACCAGGGTGTTGGATTGAATTTCAGGAATTTGTGGGTTAGTTTCCAATAAAGAACAGAGGATGATACAGTCAGGTGAGATTTTAGTTTAGAGGAAATGGGATTAATGCGGATTCCATTTCAACCCATAGTGATGAGTGAGGGGAGGATTTCTGAAACCATTTAATGGTTTGGGCCATTTGGAAAGCCCAGAGGTAGCTTTTGAACCAGGGGAGTCCGAATCCCTCTTTTTTCCAATGTGATTGAAGATTGTGCACTTAAATCTCAGTGGTTTCCCATCCCAGATAAAGGTACCTATTAATTTATCAATTTTAGCAAAAAAGGAGGATAGTAAGACTAAAGGAATTTTGACAAAGAGGTAAAGAATCTTGGGAGAAATGGACTTCTTAATGGCTGCAATTTTCCCCATGAAAGAGAGATTAAGAACCTTCCATCTGTGCAGAATTGTTTTGATGTTATCAGATAAGGGGTTAAAGTTAATGTCCCATATCTTCCCTAAGTTACTAGTAATTTTGATTCCTTGATATATTATACCCTGTGGTGACCAGTGGAATACAAGAGGTATGTTCATAAAAGCTTTACAGTGGTTGTTAAGGAGCATAGTTTGTGATTTGCCATAATTCAAAGCAAGGCCAGAAATTTTAGTAAAATCATTAAGCAAATCGACCACCAGGGGCCCAGCCTCATTCAGGTTTTCGAGTAAGACTAAGAGGACATCTGCATAGGAGAGAGAAACATATCTTGAATTGCTCACAGGTATGCCCATAATGCCTGAAGATTGACATAAACAGGCAGTCAGGGGTTCCATGGCTAAAATAAACAGGGAAGGTGACAGGGGACAGCCTTGTCTAGTTCCCTTTACTACGTGAAAGTAAGAGGAAAGGGTGGACTTAGTAAGTACTTTAGCAACAGGGGAGTTATATTATAGCTTGATCCAGTAGCAAAAGGTATGAGAAAGACCGAAATAAGATAAAACTTGATGAAGGTAGTCCCAGTTTAAAGAATCAAAGGTCTTCTCGAAATCAATAGCTATGGCTGCAGCTGGTGTCTTGAGGGATTTGGCTTTGTGAATTAAATTAAATAAGGAACACAGGTGATCAGAACCAGATCTATGTTTAATAAAACCAGCTTGCAAACAATGCGTTAGCTTCAGGAATCAAGGATTCAAGTTGAGAAGTTAGTAGTTTAGCAAATATCTTCCCATCCATGTTTAATAAACAGATGGGCCTGTAACTTGCGGGGTGAGTAGGGTCTTTTTCTTTCTTAGGGATTAGGATTATGATTGCTTCGGTGCAAGATGGGTGAGGCTTGTCAGTATTGGAAGCTTCTTGATAAACATTAAGAAGAAGGGGACATAAAGTGTCAGAAAACATTTTATAGTCATCGACAGGGAATCCAACACCCCCCAGAGGATTTGCCGGATTTCAAGGAAGACAAAGCTTTCTGGATTTTCTGAAGCAAGAAGAGTTCATCTAAAAAATGTGTTTCAAGAATAGGAAGATGTAATGATTTAAGGAAACTGTTGAATTTGTATAGTAGATGGAGGATTTGTGTTAGAGTATAGTTTTTGATAAAAGGTTTTCATGATACGATTTATAGAGGGGTTTTTGGAGGGAATCGTACCTTGTTCGTCTTTTAGGCTTAAGATGTGTTGTTCCATTTGTTGTGCTTTGAGCTGGTAAGAGAGGAGTTTCCCATTTTTTATCACCGTGTTCCCAAAACTTATATTTAAGTTTAAACAAGGTTAGTTCAGTTTTACGAGAAATTAATTTGTTAATTTTAAGTCTAAGTTGAAGAATTTCAAGATGAAGTTGAGAATCAGGACAGTGCTTATTAGAAGAAAAGTATAAATTCTCTTTAGCCTTAAGAGATTTTTCCAAGTCAGCCAGCTGTTATTCCCTTTCTCTTTTTCTATGTGCAGCAAAACTGATCCTTTTCCCTCGAATCATAGCTTTAAGAGCTTCTCATACAAAGGACATAGAAGATTCAGTTGGGGTATTGTGAAAAAGGAAGTCCTGAATTTGTGCTTTGATCATGGGTAAGAAATTGGGATCCTTGAGAAGGAGAGGGTCCAGCTGCCAGTAAGAAGATTTAGGTGTTAATGGGCACCACAAAATTTGCCAATTGACAGGGGAATGTTTAAAGATTATGATGGGAGAGATGGATGAATCAATAGTTTTTTCCATTATAACAGGAGAGGCTAATCAGTAGTCCATTCTACTGTATGTCTTATGTAGAGAGGAGTAAAAAGAAAATTCTCAATCACGGGGGTGAAGGAGGCACCATACATCAGCTAATCCAACATCTTGTATTAGTAATGAGAGGGCTTTAATACTTCTAAGGTGGGCCTCTGTAGTGCGGCAATTTCTGTCAATGCTGGCTTCTAAAGCTAAGTTAAGATCCTCTCCAAGAATAACTGGTGTATTATCAGTGTTAAAGGATGGAATCTGTTGAGCTAAATTATGAAAAAACTCCAGGGAATCAGAGTTGGGTGCATAGACATTAACAAGCAGAAGAGGACCAGAGCTGGTATTCAGTTTGACCATCACCCATCTGCTATCAGTATCGGAAACAGAGTTTACAAGGGACCATTTGAGGCTCTTTTGAATAAGACTAGCAACTCCTCTTTTTTTTGAGGTCTAGGATGATTCATTGATCTGACTGACCCAATCTTTTTTAAGTCTATGAACATCCTCTGCTAATAATTTTGTTTCTTGAAGGAAAGCGATTTGTGTTTTATGTTTTTTGAGCTGTGAAAGAATTTGCTTCCGCTTACAAGGAGAATTAAGTCCCTTCACATTCCATGTATATAAAAGTATGTCACTCATATTGTTAGTGTTAAAGAAAGGGAATAATCACTGGAGTGTGAAGGAACAAATAAATGAGGCAGAGGATGATTAGAATACAATATAGAGAGCTTACGTATATGCAGAGAGTGGCAGGAACATTCAAGCCAAAAAAAGTGAGATGTATGATACATGAGTAGCACAGATATCTTATTAAAGTTAGAATAGAGATGGGGAAGGAGAAAAGTAATTAACAACAACAACAACAATACTAATAAGCTAAATAACAAAGAAAACATTTTATGGGTGTGAGGAGATATGAGTCAGCCAACTGGCTAAGAGACTCTCTCACCACAATCTGGGGCATCGAAGTAGGAAGGAGACTAGGGAGGACCAGTTATAAATATTGGTCCAAACCTATGTCTGATCCCAGTAATATAATGAAGTAAGTATTCCTGATAAGCTAAACTGAAAGGGAACAATACCAAGAAAGGCAGGGGACTGTAATAACATCAGCTTAATTCTAAGCTAACAGGACAAAGTATAAAGATAAAGCTAAACACCAGAACTTATTTATGAACATTAGCAGTAATAGTACAAGATACACCAACTCGAAATCACAGTAAATTAAAGAATCATACATGAGATGCCACTATAGCCTAGACATAGAGCAAGGAATTCAGGGAGCCAGGTGAAATGCAAATGAACAAATATAAAAGGAAAAGTAGATCGTTACCACATTAGAGTGACTCTGAGTATACTTTGCAGTGCAACAGAATAAGTACATAATAAATACAATATTGAGGGGGAAAGAAGAAAGGGGAGGTCAATTTAAGCCCTTACGCCCTGAGCCAAATGCAAATCGGGATATGTGGAGAGGTATGGGCTTCGGTGATAACTGTAGACAGAAGAGATAGTCATAGTAAAGATCAGCTCTGATTACTCGAAAATCACCTAAATAGGTGTTATACGGGGTGACTAGGTCTAGAAGACTAGGCTCAGCGAGCCCCAAAACAAGAGGGACTACACAGCAGCTGGTTTCTCTAATATCTGTAGGCTTCGAGTAAAATAAGGAGCATAAGGAAGCTGTAGAGTGACAATCCTTTGCAACAGTACACCAAACATAACCCACCTCTTTGAGTGCTAATGATAGTTCCATATTGTAAACGGGAGGTAGTACAAATAATGGAGCATAGGGAAGGAGATAGATTAAATGTAGTTGCCAATAATACTTAAGAACCTGTCATCAGGAGAGGGAAGGGGTAAGTTGCCTTGTAATATATAATACTTCACATATGAAAAAAGAAAAGGCAATAATCAGGATGCATACCAATTGAAGATATGCAACTGAATAGCCAAAAGACTATAAACCTGATGCACTGCTAAACTGGAGAGTAAAAGGCTAGATACAGAGATCCTGTTTAGTGAGGTAATGTATAAAATCTAACACTAAAATAATGGGTTAGAAAAGCATTGCTGATATACCAAAGTTCCCTTGAAGACCTTTAAGCTGCTCGTTTAAACACTGCAACAAAAAGTAAATTGATTGCGCCGTGATGCATAGCCTTTGTTTTCTGCACCCGCTGGGAGCGAAAGCAACCAGGTAGCATAGACTGTAGAGCAGGCGGCTAGGCAGAAAATGTGTACTGGCATTCCCTTTAAGTATTCTGGAAGCAAAACCTACCAAGATATAGCAACTGTGACCATATTACCGACCATATAAGCTCATGACACCTTAGATTTATTAGCAGGATAGTGACTATTGATGTTCTTGCTTTTGGTCTTTGCCCTGCGTTTCTTTTGGGTGGCTCTAAAGATTGAAGTGGGGAACTTGCAACAACTTCTGCCCATGAAGTATCAGCAGAAATACATCCCTGAGGCACAGGGCCCAAATTAGAGGGATGTTCATCTGAAATTTGCTGGGAAAGATTCTCCTGCTAGGAGTGCATGTCATCCTCCAAGAGAGCAAACTTATTGCTCAAGGTAACAGAGGGGTTGATTTGAAGGTGATAGGCTGCAGCTTGGGGTGTTTGGGGTGAAACCCTGCTAGAACAGCATGAAAGTCTTGAATAATAATGCCCCAACAGAAGCTTCTCTTGCAGCCGTGTTGATTGCCATGGGGTCAAATCAGTTTCAGCATTGCTGCTTGGGGCTATGAGTTCTGCCACACTTTCCCCATGTTCGTGTACCTCATCGTCCACCCTCCATGTGGATACCAAAGCTGTGTTTGGGTTGCCAATTGCTGCTGAACCTCCCAGGGTAAGACTGCAGAGAGAGACCTCCAGATAGTTGGCTAAGGCGTCAGGAGTTTCAAAATCCTTGAAGGAAGAGCCTGAGAAAAAGCCTAGTGTCATGGGGTAATGTAGAGCAAATTTAATGCTTCTTTGGTGGTGGATTTGTTTAAGTGGATTGTAGGCCTTCCTTCTGATGGTTAAATCTTTTGAAAAGTCTCTGTAAATGGAAATATTAAACTCTTGCCACTGAAGTTTCACCATTTCTCTGGCTTGTTTCAGTATTAATTCTGTGTGGGAATAGTTCAAGAATCGAGCAATGATAGGCCTTGGTTGCTGGTCTGATGTTGGCCTGGGACCCAGAGTGCGGTGAGACCGCTCAACGATTAACGTTAGGTCAGGAGGCAGTTTAAGCATTGCAGGCAGCACATGTAATAAAAGCGCAGTAGTGTCTCTTAATTCTGCACCTTTAGGGAAGCCCAAAAATCATAAATTGTTGTGACGATTAGGTTCTCAATATCGTCAATTTTGGCTTGTAGTGATTTAATAGTTTGATCTTGATTGTGGACAGGAGTCTGGAGGTCATGAATAGTAGTGGTGTTACAGGCCGTTGCTTTCTCATTAAATGCAATTTTCTGGCTAAAAGTTTCAAGAGTGGTCGCATTCTGTTGGGTGGAGGTTTTTAGATCATTAATCTCAGCCATCAGTTTAGAAAACATTACTTTCACTCTAGCAATTGAGCTCTATTGTACTTGGAGATCTGCCATAATACTGAAGGATGAGGCCTAGTATGCTGCAGTACAGTGTAGAATAATTGAATATAAGTAGATGATGAATCAAAAATGACTTACCAATTGTGTCAGGCAGTAAGATTACAGGATGGTCACAGGAGTTGGTACCAAAGAAAGGTCTGGTGAAGGCTGGATGAGGTTAGATTGCATTCATTCCTGCAGAGATTCTGGACTATGCTGCCATCTTCTGCCTGGTCAGGTCACGCCCCCAATTACAGCTTTTTCAATATATGTAATAATGTGTAATAAAAACCTTTTATACTTACTATACCGTTTTTTTTTTTTTGCTAACGGTATTCAGATTTGTGCAGTATACAAAATGCTTTTTGAAATCTGATGAAATTTTTTAAAGGGGTCCCTGGCATGCCAAACACTTGGCCGGGGGGCTCGGGCCCAAAAATGTTGACAACCCCTGATCTAGAGGAAGGGGGATGGGGGTACAAGAACTAAAAAATTAACCTTTGTAAACACAACCAGGTCCAGGGGAGAGAATGCTAGGTGTATGCTAGACCTAACTGCTGAAGGGGCCCCATTAATTCTGCACAGAAGCAAGGATCAGAATGTCCAAAACAGCAGCTGGGATTTTGCACTATGGCTTTATTCAACAGATGTTATTAAAGCATCAATGGACCACCAAGGGTCAGTAATGGCAAACAGGTACATTTTCCAGAACTCTCCTTGCTAGGCAGTATTGTTCTCCACAGAAACAGCAATTTCTTTCTCTTCTCCATGGTGTATGCTCATGGACTGTGCCACACACCTGAACACATTTCCATTTCCCAAGAGTGTATACCTGTGGAACTGGGCCACATACTCACACATCTTCTTTCCCAATAGATGTATGCTTGTGGACTGTGCCACACACCTCATCCTGCAGCAATGGCCTTTGCTCAGATAAACTGGCACCCTTCCATGAATCAGTTAGCCCTGCCTTATAAGCTTCCAGATGGCATTCCTCCCACCCATTGCCCCAACTGACAGTCTCTACCATTTCTACAGGGTTACACCACAAAAGCCTCCATTAACACTGAAATCCTAAAGACTCCAAACTTCACTTCACTCACTTGATGAATATGGGGCACTGACAGGTGTGATCTAGCTTCATCTATGGGTAAACACACCCCAGAACAACCCCCTACATGGAGAACGTGTCTCCCAAAATAGTACTCACAGAATTGTTGTTCCTTGCTCTAGGCATGAAAACAACCCCAAAACACACTTTTCATTCTGTCCTCACAAATTTGCTGCCCCTTACTTTAGGTGTGGGAACAACCAAAAAGTATATTTTCCCTTGGTAGCTTATCAGAACATTTTCTCACAAAGTCCTTCTCAAAGGCAGCTGTAAACACACAAGGACCTTTAGGGGATTGCCCCTTGGATCCACTGAACTAGCAGTCCCTTCCACTTCTAGAGTGAAAATCAGGAATCCTGCTGAAGAAAGGTCTCCAACACTTCACTGAAAGCTGGTGATTGTAATTCAAACTAGGGTGAGAAACTCAGGGCCCTCAGACACAGAGCCCACTGGCAGAGCTCCTGCCACTCTCGCTTCCACACTAAGACTCACTTAACATTCTAAAACTTCCCCAGAACAGCTGACTCAGAAATAGTTATGCTGCTGTGAGAGTTCCAAATGACATAATCATTCTTTCCTAATAGGAGGAAAGGGACCTGGGGGTAATAATTACAGGGGACATGAAGGTATCAGCACAGTATAGGAGGGTGGCAGCACTGGCAAACAGGATGCTGGTGTGCATTGCCACAGGGATCACCTCTAGAAAGGGGGAGGCCATCCTGCCATTGTATAGCTCACCAGTGAGGCAACACTTGGAGTACTGTGTACAGTACTGGTACCCATACCTCAAAAAGGATGGGAGATTACTGGAGGGGGTGCAGCGTAGGGCTGCAAAAATGATCATGGGACTAGGGGAGTTGCCGTATGAGGAAAGATTGAATGAGCTCAACGTGTACTCACTGAAAGACAGAAGGGAAAGAGTGGACATAATAGAGACCTTTAAGTACTTGAAAGGCATAAATAAATGGAGGTAGGAGTGTTCTGCTTAAAGGGGGGATGGATCACTAGGGAGCACAGTCTGTAGTTGGAAGGGGAAGGTTTAGGAGGGAGATGAGGAGGCACTACTTCTCAGGGAGAGTGGTGGCATGTTGGATCAACTACTGGAGGAGTTAATTGCTCAAAGGACAGTGGATAGCTTTAAGTGGGGTTAGGATCAAGTCAAGGGCAGGGTTAATACAAACAAGAACACAAAGGGGGAAGGACTTGGAAAGAGGAGGAAGGAGGGGTTTGGGTGGGGGTGGGGCAGCTGTAGTGAAATAAAACTAAGAGCAGCATAATCGGGCAGACTTGATAGACTTGTGGGCCTTTTTCTGCTGGCAGTTTTGTATGTTCATATGTTCGTGGGCTAGCTGAGTAAACAATGATGTTATTACGTAAGAAACCCCTATGAGCTCCTTACTAGCTGCCTGTTCTACTTGCCTAACACTAATACTAATAGGATTGTAGTAACCACAGGGGACTGGGTGGTTACATGGGTGCTTCCAAAACAATTATAGATTAGTTGCAATGACAAAATCAAAACACTACATACTTGCAACTCTTTTAGATTCTAGGTTCAAGGCTATACATTTTCCAAGAACAGATGACATAGAGCACTACAAATTACAGCTGCTAGATAGTTGCATCACTGATGGAAGATAAGAGTCAAACACAGTCATAGACACATGCAGTAGCTTAATGTTGTCATCTCCACAATGAGCAGGTCCATCTTCACAAGGAGACACAGAACTGGGAAAATTCACCAAAAGTGAGCAGTAGTTGTTCCATAGTGTCTTCCACCCTTCTTACCAAGCTAAGGCTGTAGCAAAACATCTACCAAATTGCTTCTACCATACCCACTTACATTGATTCCTCATCTGAGTGTTCTCTGTCTATCATGGTGGACAGTTACCTGCAAGTATCACTTCTTCCCATTGATGCATGCCCTTTTGAATACTGGAAATCAAAAAAGTTAATATGGCTCAAGCTGTATGATGAAGCCTGTTAATAGCTTGGTTGTCCTGCAACAAGTGTCTCTTCAGACCACATGTTTAGTACTGCTGGCAATATTGTCACAGACACCAGAAATAGGTTGCTGCCAGAAAATGTACATAAGTTAACTTTTATTAAAATTAATAAGGCAAGAGTTCCATATCCCTACAACAGCATACAAGCTGATCCTGAAGGGATTGGTGTTTTGGATGCTGATGGTGGTGATGATGACAACTCAGATGGTGGTGGTTGGTAAACAGTAACAATGTATGGGATGGTCTCTCTGGGCAAAAAAGGAAACTTAACAGACTGTGCTGAAATTGAAATGGGTTGGTTGTCTCTCTCCGGTTTTGATCTACTATCATGGACCATATAGTTATAGACACAACATTTTCACCATTTCAGTGGCAAACTGCTTTGTACTAGGCAAGGCAAGGTTTATTTTTCTAGGCGCCTAATCCCGGAGGCCCTGGGCACTGTATAATAAAAACACACTATCAGTATAATAGCTGGACATCAAATAAATATCACAATGATCACAGCATAAAATAAATACGGTCTTTGACAGCACAGAACTCAATTAAACAGATACTCAAATGGAAAGGAAAGGGAAAGGATGCCCCCAGAAAGGACTAATAAACAAGGTCCAAGAAGATCCGACTAAGCTGGGCTACTAGGACCTAAAGTCAACATTTTTTTTCCAAGAAAAGTTTATTATCAGTGAGAACAGGCCCAAATTTGTCATGAAGGGGACACTGTGACTGTCAACCCTTTTTGTATCACGTTATTTCTAGTTGACATGAAAACCCATAGTTTTGGATTAAGTACATTGTCCTTAAATATCATGTGCCAACTACTGCAGCTAGATTAAATGTTACGTAAGATATTATGTGGTGAGAAAAGCACCATTTTCTTTATGTGACTGAAATGCACATTTTACTTACGTATAACCTGGCCGACTGATGCATTGTGTTAGAAAGTTGCATGTATTACTTCACTTTGCCAACCAGAGTGTTGGTATATACGTATGTATTATCTTAGAAAACTGTATGTATTATTTGCCAAAAAGAATGACTGGTATATATTTTTTATTCAAATGTCTTGACTGACTACATTATGACATAATCTGTGGTGCACCAGTTCCATGTGCTGTGTCTACAGTACCTTGACTTTGCTATACAAATTTTCTTTCAATCATAGCAACTTTCAATTTACGTTTTAGGGCTGCAATGGTTTAGCCCTGCAGACCTTTTATAATAAGTTAAGGGACTCTGCATTCCTTCCTAAAATTTTAAGAACCTGGATTGAGTAAACCCTCCCACAACTGCCCACTGTGAACTGTACCGCCCCCAGCCCTCTGTTTCCAGTTCATTTGTAAACCCTCCTACAACAGCCCACTGTGCGCTGTACTGCCCCAAGCCCTCTGTTCCCAATTCCTGTTCACAAAAGTGTTCCTTTTTCCAGAAGGAGTCATAAAGGAGTTGCCTTAATAAAAGAAGAATAAACTCTTGGGCATTTCCTTGTTTGTTTAGTTTTTGAGCACTTTCTCAATAAAGTTGAGAGACAGAGAGAGAGAAAGGGAGAGGGGGAAGAGAGAGAGAGATTTTATTTTTTTATTTTATTTATCAAATTCTCGGATTACAAATACTTTTGATCAGAAACTGCTCATTTACAAAGGTTCCACATCAAAGGACGAGGGTCAACATACATACAGAGGTAGTAAAAGAATGCACAATAAACAACCAAAACAACTAAAAGAAAAAATAAAGATACTCAGTTATAACGTACTTTGAGATAATATTCATATAACGAGCAGCTTGAGTAGGCAGCTGGCTGCGGTAACAATAAGAGACAGAGGGCACCATAGGCAGTTAGTATTGCAGGCGTGCAACCGGGACAGGAAGTTGGCAGGCTAATGGGCCACTGTCCGATGGTGGTGGAAAATATCTTGTACCAGTGGAGATGTGAAGCAGGAAAGGAGTCACAAGAAAGGCCCAGTGCCAGAGGGAATGAGACTGGGAAAGGGCATGCTGTGAGACATGAGTGAGCTGGGAGGTGTTCAGAGAGATCACTGTTCAGAGAAGCAGTCACATTGAGTGGTAGAGGTGAGGTAAAGTCTGAGATTCCTTTTGAAGGGTCCAAGTGTAGTAGAGGAAGTGCTTCTTTATTGAGGGAATTGAACCATTGAGCAGCTCTATAGATAAAGGACCGCTGACCCATGGAGGTATGACATTTGGGAGCCTGAAAGGTTAGAGATTGGGCACCACGTGTTTGTTGAGTGCCACTGTAGGTAGTAAGGAGTGAGCTAACACCAGGTGGCATGAGACCAAGGAGAATTTTTTTGGTAAGTAAGATTGATTCTTTCTTGTCAATTTCAGCAGCTCTCTCTCCTCCACTACACTGGGGTGGACAGCAGTTCTACAAGAAGGAGGTTTAAGGTGAATTATTTGAAATAATAAAACAAAAGATGATTTTAAGGCTGCTTTCACTGCAGCTACACCCCTCTTAGAGCGTATCTTTGATCAGTAGCTGTGTTCATGGGTGTCAGTTTTTCTGCATCCCACTCCCCTTGTGCTGCTGAAGAACATGCAGTCATGCCACTCCTAGATCATGTCTTGGATCAGTAGCTGTATTCATCCCCCCTCTCCCTTCCAGAGATGAATACAGCTACTGATCAAAGACCTGGCAAGATGACCACATTGCTGCTCCATTTCCCATAGCTTCATGCTTCCCCCATGCTGTTTTTGCTGACATCGGGGTGACCAATCTCTGAGTCAGCATGTATCCTCCCCCAACCTCCACTATTGTGACACACTGAGAGCCTACCCCAGTGTACCTAGATAATTTTTTTTAAATTTTGTTTCCTTTCTGACATCGGGATGCCCACTCCCGGTATTGTATTCCCCACCACCACCCAAGCTCACTTTCATTGCTGATGGATGTGCCCAGTCCCTCTGTTGGCAGCGTGTAACCGCCACCCGACTCACGTGGCATACTGGGAGCCCACCCCAGTGTGCCCAAAAGTATTTTTATTTTTTATTTTACTTGTAAATACAGAAAACTGACCCCACAGTCCTTTTTTTAACCTGTAAAAAGAAAACAGCCCCTAGTCATCTCCCCAGCCCCTCCCCAACCCCTCCCTCCCACTGAGCACCCACTTCCCCCTCTTACCCCATACTTACCTCTGGAGGTCAGCGCAGTCATCTTCTCCAGACCGGGACATGTCTGCACTCTTCAAAGCCCAATCGCGAACTGAAGATTTCGAGGTAAACCATACAATGGGTGTCAATAGGGGAGGGTTCAGCTTATGTTTATAGTTGATATCGCAGCCATCTGTAGGAATTGTGACCCCATATTTTCAACATGGGGTTATTGGGACCCCTCCTCATGAACACTGGCACTGTCATTTCGTTATAAAATTTGATGAAAAAAATCCCCAAAATGACCGTGTTATGAGTGTGTGTGTTATGCAGTTTATATGCACATTCATAACTTCACCAATTTACAATATTTCCACTCCAGTTTTTTCACATTGACATTTTTTTACACTTCCTCATGAACAGTACAGCTGTTGTTTTTCACATCCTGCCCCAAACCTGTTTTCACACCTGTGCTGCAGAATGGTGTAGTTGTTGTGCAAAATCACCTTTTGGGACAAATTTATGAAATGACAGTGGATGTCTTCATAATGTGGGGTCCTAAAAAGGCCATGTAACGTTAGTGAAAAAACTCCAAAAAATGGCTGAGTTACATGTGGTTGTTCAAACTTTTATATGCACGCATGTAACTTTGCTCATTTTCAATATTTTCATTTCAAATTTTCAGTGCAGCCATTTTGTCACATCACTTCTTAAACAGTATAGCTGTCATCTTTCACATACTGTCCAAAATGTGTTTTCACCCCTGTAGTGTTGAATGCCATTTTCCCACGGATTTGAAAATTCTCACCTATGGGGTTCATGAGGTGGGGTGATAAGAAGACTATGTTCAACATTTGGGGTCAAAATATGAAAAAAATATCAAAGTTATGCCCATTCTTTGCAAATGACGGGGTTTATGCCCTTGTTTCCCTCACCACCCATTTGGCATCACAATACAAATAGATGACAAAGTTATGCACATTACTCGCAAATGACATGATTTATGCCCTCTTGCTCCCCCAACTCCCCACCTCCTCAAGCCCAAGACACATACCCACATAAAGTTAATGCATTAGCAGCCCCAGTGGCTCTGCCAGAGTT
Organism: Neoceratodus forsteri; assembly: GCA_016271365.2. Lineage (NCBI taxonomy): Eukaryota > Metazoa > Chordata > Ceratodontiformes > Ceratodontidae > Neoceratodus > Neoceratodus forsteri. The sequence goes on along the minus strand of CM028135.1, from coordinate 647,337,375 downwards.
TGTTTAAAAGGGACAGCAGCAAATTGCTGAGGTTAGATAATATCCCTTACTTTTTTTGTCCTGTATGATGAGAAAGAATTGAAAAAAAAAATACATATTTATAAAATTGGTAGGGAAAATGCTGTGCTTTTATTGGATGAAATGCATCACATGACCATGCGTATATCAGAGAACAACCACCCACCTGCACTTTTACCCCCCTCCAAAACAATTCTGATGTTTTATAAGATAGATAAACCACTCTGAGGTGTACAGTCATGCTCTGATATATGCACACCTTCGGTGGTTGATGCACACCAAGACATGTGAATATCAGAGTGCAACTGCACACCTCAGAGTAGTTTATCTATTACATATATATATATATATATATATATATATATATATATATATGTCTATATATTTATATATATATATATATTTTTTTTAACTGAGTACATATATGGTTAATGTACCACTTTCTTCTCAGAGGAGTTCTGTTTAATGGTGAAGGTAAGAGGGAGGGTTTAAGATATAGCAAACTGCCAAGTTAAAGACCATGTTTTTTACACAACTGTACCTCAAATGAGAGCCAGAGAGGGCAGTAAGCCAAGTCCAAGGGGGCAACAGGAGGGTGGCCTTGCTGGAAAAGCTTACTGCAATGGAGGGCACAATAATAAAGAAAAAAAAAGGTGGGTGAACGTAAGCTGCCTCTCTCCTTAGAAAGTGTTAATTTAAAATAGGCCCGACAGGCAGCCCCCTTCTTTCAGAGAAAGTCCATGAGCAGGCTCTGAAGATGGATGAACCATACCTTGGGAAGAAACAAGCCAAGCATACCCATTGGATAGAGAATCCAGGGTAAAATATTCATTTTAATAACACTGACCCCACCCCAGAGAGACAAAGGGAGGGCCATCCATCTCTGCAGGTCCTCTTTAATTACCTGCAACAAGGGTGTAAGATTCTGCTTTGATAAGTCAGCTAGGGATTGGGTGATATACATTCCTAGGTAAGTGATGGCCTTGGGTTCCCAGCACAGGCCCAGGTCAAGAATCTGTTGCTTGGGGACTTGAATGTTCAGAGGTAATACCTGAGTTTTATCCACATTAAGCTTATATCCCAGCACTGCATAGAAATGATGAATTTCCCCTAAAGTCACAGGAATTGATGTCAGGGGATGTTTAACATGGAGAAAGAGGTCATCCACATAAGCAGACAATTTGTAACTAGTATTTCCCACCAAAATCTCACTGATGTCAAGGTTTTGTTGGATTCGGTACAGGAGAGGTTCCAAATACAAACTGAACAAGAAAGGGGAGAGTAGGCATCCCTGCCTTGTACTATGTTGAAGCATCAATGGGGTGGATGTAACTCCATTACATCTGATTCTGGCTGTAGGTTTACAATATAAAATATTTACCTAGGTACAGAAATTAGAAGGGAATCCAAACTTCTGAAGGGTTGCAAAAAAAAGAAAAGGGCCAAGAGACCCTGTTGAAAGCCTTTTCCATGCCAAGGGAGACCAGAGCCACAGGAGTCCTGATCTCCCCAGACACAGAAATGCTGGAGTGTTGGTCCGCCATGACACCAACCTGCATTGGGGACATTAACCCTTCTCGGACATGAAGCAGCCAGTTGGCAAGTATCTTAGACAATATTTTAAAATCAGAATTAAGCAAAGAAATGGGACGATAGCTGCCTGGCAGCAGTTCGTTCTTTCCAGGCTTAAGTATAAGGGAGATGCAAATCTGAGTGAGAGAAGTCTCAGTGAGACCAGAGGAAAGCAGGTAGTTGAAGAGATGAGTTATGAAAGGGGCTAAAATATCTGTACAAGCAGTATAGAAAATATTAAGAAAACTGTTAGGCCAAGGAGCCTTTTCTTTTGGGAGGTGTTTAAAGACCTGGTTGACCTCTAATAGAGTTATAGGGGCTTGTAGGAGTTCCTGCTGTTGGTTTGATAGACCAGGAAGAGGGAGTGGGTCTAAATATGCCTTGATCTTCTCCATGAGACCAGAAGACAAGGGTTCCTGACTGTAAAGGGAGCTGTAGTAGATGCAAAAAGCTTCTACAATATCTTGTGGGTGGGTAAGAACCTCACCCCCAGATGTAAGCTGGAGACTAGATATTGCTTTTAGAGAATCTACATGCTGTAAACAAAGAGTTAGGAGCTTTTCAGCTCTTTCTCCAGATTCTAAATAACACATTTTTGTGCTCTGTACAGCAAGGTCTGCCTTTTCAGCTAGCAAAGCGTAATATTGTGCCCTAAGAAAATACAAATGGTATCAGGTGCCAACATCAGACTTAGAGATGAAGGAATGTTCAGGTTTATGGATCTGAGATAATAAATCATCCAGCTTCTTAGCTCAGCATGTTTTGGCCGTGGTGGCTAACCTGATGCACTCACTTCTTACCGCATATTTGGTGGCAGCCCACATCACATACAAGGCCACAACAGAGCCTTCATTATCCTGGAGAAAATTTCTGAGATGGGTTTGGATTGCTGTCAGGGAATCCAGGTTCTTAAGTAGATAGGGGTTAAGGCGCCAAGTCTTGTCGTGGTCCTCCAGCCAATGGATAGTGTAGCTCATCATCACAGGAGAATGGTCAGAAATAACTAAGGACTGGATAGAGCACTCCAAGAGTCCTGAAAGGCTCTATTTGCTGACCAAAAAGAAATCAGTACAGGAATGAGAAGAGTGTGGAATAGAGTAAAAAGTATATTGGTATGGAGTAGGGTGTAGTGTGTGCCATGGGTCCACCAACCCCAAAATGTCCATAATCTCTCTTAGTCCCCTTGTCCTGGGAAAAGACCTTTCCTACAAGAGTCAAACTGATGCAAATCTGATTGAAAAAACAGATTCCAGTAGCCCCACAGGAAAACAGGGAGACAGGTATAAGGTTCCAAATGCATCAGCAAGTCAGAAAAGAAATGGGAAAACTCTATGTTGGGGCCATAAATAGTACCCAATAAAACTTCTGTGAGGCTCAGGAGTCCATATAAAGTAGGAAGTGCCCATCAGGGTCCCATTGTTCCTGCACCATATTAAAAGGAATCCATCTATCTATCAGAAATAGTTACTCCACCTTTCTTTCTGCTATACCCTGCCCTGAAAGCCTGAGCCACCCATTCTCTCTGGAAGAGTAAAAGCTTTTCCCTATTCATATGTGTATCTTGGAGAAAGACCACCCCTGGCTGAAGTGTTTTTAAGGTGCTTCAATACCGTGGCCCTCTGCTGCTTATCTTGTGCCCCTTTAATGTTCCATGAGATAAATCTAAAGGGTGCACTCATAAATGCAGACAAATCAAAAAAAAACAAAAAACTAAGAGGAGTGCCCCGACTTGTGTTCTAAAAAAAATCTCAACAGGTTGTGCTCCAGTCCCACCTGTCCCCTCTGCCCAAACACCACAGTAACCAAACCGTCATAAGCTACAGTTGTCCGCACCCCCTTCCTTCCTTAAAAGCAAAAATAGAATTCCCATTCAAATACCCAACAAAAGAAAAGAAAACCCTATGTATTAAGCTAGCAATAAGACACGACGAGGTGTGGGTTATGGCCGGTAAAGAAACACGCCCCAGGTGGTCTTGAGGCACAGGCGCTTGCGCAAGTGCCTTAGCACCTGGGAAGTGTTTTATCAGGCTCAACCCACACCTCGGAGTGTCTTATTGCGCTTATAAATGGGCCCCCAGTAATGAAGTTGATTTAAAAAAATGGACATACAAAGTGTACATCAAAAACTGAAGAATTATGATAAATGGAAAAAACCAAAAAGTAGTTCCTGTCACTGAATTGGAGTGGAGCTTTTTAATCACTGGAAGAGGTTGCTGGTTGTCTGTGTGTGTACTCCTGAGTCATCCACACAGAGGATGACTAAAGAGCATATTTTTTTTTTTTTGAGTCATCCACATAGACAGAGACTAAAGAGCATGTTTTTTTTTTTTCATTTTATCATATTTGCTAGTTTGACCACCCAGTTTCAGTTACAGCAGCTAGGATCAATCGTGCCCCATATTTGATTATCCACCCCCCCTTCCCCGACACACAACTGATTTAACTTTGTTTCCTTTTTTAATTTTCTTCTGAAATAATTTTGGGTTTTACTTCATTAAGCAACTGCTTTGAGTGGGAGCGACGTGTCCTCACCGCCACCATACACAGTAGTTGTCTGCTTGCGGTTTTGAATCACAAGTCAGAGACGTAGAAAACTCAATTAATATTAGTTTTTAGCTGCCTGACAGTAATGCTATCTGGTTTCTGTCAGGATTGTTGGTGCTGGCATATTTAGAACAGGAAGGAAGAATGATCGAGTGTAGAGATGTTGCTAACGGTCACTGTGTTGGGAGTCTACTGAGGAGCGAGACCAAGAACTGGAGATAAAATGACGAGACAGGGAGGGACTAAAAGAAAATATTGAAAAAAGGTAACTGTTTATAGGTTTCATGCAGTCGGAAGGGGTGCTATACACTGACTGGGTCAATGTCTGATCATTTTCCGGCTTTCTGTTTTACAGTGTGTGTGACTGGTAGCTATGCGAGACAAGAGGCTTTGCTGTGACAGCTGTGTGAGTCTGCAACAAGTCTGTCACATTAGAGTGGTAAGGTGTTCCCGATGTCAGAGAGGTCGTGTGATTGGTCAGGGATACTGCTTGTGTTGTGAGCCGAAGTATGGTGATAAAGTGCCGGCTGAGAATATATGGCTGTATAAGGACACGGGTGAAAGGGTGTTTTAGCCAATGAAAATGTTTGAATTGTTTAGCCCATTTTATAATAACATAAAAAATCTGTCCCTCATTCCTAGTGACCATACTCCAAAACCTTTTTGGTCCATAATGTGTGCAAATACCCAACCACCTAGAGCTTCCCTGACCTGACACCCCCTCAACTTCATATTATCATGAAACAAATATAACTATATACAAATCAGCACATTAATCAGCTTAACCTCATAACATATAATACTACATCCCCACCCTTGCCTCCTCCCTCCCCCATCGCTCAGTTCAAAACATAACCATAGGGTCAAACTGTAAAGCTTTAAGATAACATTTACAAACTCATCTTAAACAGTTCAAATATAGACTAGAGAGTGACACTCTGTCCATTTTTTTTCTTAACTGTTGTCAAAAGATCTTGAGCAATCTCAATCAATGAGCCCTCTCAAGTACCAGATTGCAGCTCATGGATTCTATTGTGTAAATGCTGCTGGTTGAGTTAATTAAGAAATTGAAATAAAAAAGGTTGTGGGTGGCTACCATCCAGAGGCATTGCTTTCAGGGCCCTATGTGCCTGTTCAATCATGTATGAAGGTCCATTGGGGGATGTCCCACTAATTTCTCACACTGCTTCTGAGAAAATAGGATGGCATTGGGACCCTCCAGCCACTCAGGCAGCCCCAAAACTATGGCATTGTTCTGGTGACTTCTCCCCTCAAGGTCATCTAGCTGATCTTTCAGTTTGTCCACCTTATGATGAAGAGTGATAATGTCGGACACCAATCTACCTCTCCAGTCATCTAGAGAGCTTGTTCAGCTTTCATTGTCCCTGACTCGGCATGCCAGTGACTCTGCAGAAATCTGTAGGGCTTTCAGCTCCTCAGTAAGTACTTAGATAGATTCCTTCAGAGGGGTAAACTGTGAGTGCTGGGGAGCGGGTGGAGGCAGGTCGACCCGCTGCAACAGCCTGTGACTTGATTCTTTTGGTGGCCTTATCCCATTCTGGAGTCTGCAGCAGGATATGTCTTGGGGGGCAGCCTACATTTCAGCATCTATGTTTCACTGGTAAAAGTGCCAAAAATTGCTGAAATTTGCCAGATTTGACTCTATCCGCTGTTAATCTTTGACAGGGATACAGAAGGCTCCAAAATAGGCAGTTCTATAGGAAATATTACTTATTTAGAGCTGAAGGGTTTGAAGAGTTCCAGCGACACATCTTGTTCCTGCAGCACATCACGTGACTCCCTCCTCCCCAAAATTAAAAAATGGTACAATTCAAAGTTGAGGGATATCGTATGAAAACTGCTACTAATTCCATACTTAGACCCAAAGGTTCCCACCCAAAGTCTTTAACAAGGTCTATGCCTTATGGACAATTTATACATCTCAGGAGGAATTGTTTGGAGACACTGGAATTTGTCAAAAAGTCTAATGAGCTTAGGAACAGATGCAAAAAGAAAAGTTATTATTCTGAACTATTTGATGTTGCTCCAGTAAAAGCACTGAATACTAAAAGATAGTAGTTGCTCATACCTAAGAATAAGAATGCAGAAAGTGACAAGTAAGTTATATTTGTCACAAGGTACAATAATGTGAGTGAGAAAATAGGTCAGGTCATAAGAAATTGGCATATCCAACACAAAGATGACATACTTGCAACTGTTGTAGACAAGAGCCCAAGTGTAACATACACTAGAGGTACCAGTATACAGGATCACCTAGAACACAGCCATTTGGGTACTGAAATCAGGGGACCCTTCAATTGTTTACTGCCAAAAAAATACAGGTTACTCACCTGTAACAGGAGTTCTAGGAGTGGTATATGTTGTTCATCGACACTGTCTGGCAGGTTCCTTGCTGCTTTAAATCTTGCTGGAAGGTCATCAAGCTGGCTCCTCCCACCTACCTGGGTGGTAAAACCCTCAGCTCCACCCCATGACACAAGATCTAGCCCACTGGAAGCCAGGTTGCGTGTTGAAGCCAGGTAGGTCGTGTAGGTCGTGTGGATGAACAACATATACCACTTCTAGAACTCCTGTTACAGGTGAGTAACCTGTACTTCTAGGGACGTGGATATGTTGTTCAATCCACACTGTCTGGCAGACTCCTAGCAGTTCTCCGGGAAGAAGGAGGCAAGGCGTGCACCTCCTACTTAGGGAATAAGGATTGGAGAACCGAGGTCCCAAAACCAGCATCCTGGCATGACTCAAGGTCAATGTGGTAATGGGAAATGAAGGTGTGTGCTGACTTCCAGGTAGCAGCCGTGCAGATTTCCTGGACTGGGATGTCCCTAGAAGCAGCCACCAAAGCAGCGGTATGGCAGGTAGAATAAGCTCTCATCCCTTTGGGTGGCTCCATGCCCGCCAACCAATAGCAGAGATCTATGCAGGAGGTGACCCACCTGCCTATCGTCCACTTGGCTGCAGGTCTAGCAGGTGCGGTTTCAGCTTAGGTGACAAACAGCTGGTAAACCTCTCCCCGAACTTCAGCCATTCGCTCCTTATAATAAGAAAGCGCTCTTCTAGGGTCCAAAGTATGGAGTCTATATTTGGCCTCCGAGGTGTGATTGGGGTAGAACACCAGTAAAGTCAACACCTGGCTAAGGTGAAACTCTGACACCACCTTCAGAAGGAATTTCCAGTGGGGACGAAGGACAACCTTGTCCCTGTGGAAGACCAGATAAGGAGACCTGATGGAAAGTGCCTGGAGCTCTCCCATCCTTGTGGCTGATGTGATAGCCACCAAGAAGGTGGTCTTCCATGACAGGTGAGAGGTGTCACACCTGTGCATCGGTTTGAATGGCTTGACGATGAGTTTAGCCAATATCAGCAGTAGATCCCACGGAGGTGGAGGGTCTTGCACTGGAAGGGATATGTGGTCTAGGCCTTTGAAAAAGTGCCCGACCACCTTCTCCTGCACCACTGACGGCTTGCCGGCCCACACCCGGTAAGGCAGAGATGGCTGCCAGGTGCACCTTAAGGGTCGTCAACCCAAGCCCTAGCTGAGAAAGAGACCACAGGTAGTCCAAAATGCTAGCCAATGAACAGGAAGAAGGGTCTAACCCCTTGTTCTGACACCAAATGGAGAATCTCTTCCATCTGAAGGCTTAGCATTTTCTGGTTGACTCCTTACGGGATGCCTCAACAATACTGAGGACCTCGTCGGAAAGGCCCAAGGTCTGGAACTCTAGCCGCTCAGGAACCAGGCCATCAGGTGCAGGGATTGAAGGTCCGGATGGAGAACCTTCCCCTTGTCGACTGACAGCAGGTCCGGGCGGGCTGGAAGCCACCTCGGGAGCCTGGATCTGAGGCTGAGGAGATCTGGGTACCTTGTGGATCAAGGGAAATGAAGAGAAGGCATAGAAGAGGCCTGGGGTCCACGGCCTTAATAAGGCATCCCCCTGCAGCGAGCCCTGCTGAGGGGGGCAGGTGTGAAACAGCCTCAGCTTCACACTCTATCTGGAGATGAACAGGTCCACCTGAGGGTAGCCCCAATGGGAGAACAGATCTTGTACTACCTCCAGCAGGAGAGACCACTCATGAGATGCAGCGCCTGTCTGGCTGACGGCATCAACCAGACTGTTGGAGGCTCCTGCCACATGGATGACTAGAAGATCCACTTCCAGGCTGATCATGAGAGACCAAATGTGAACAGCTTCCTTGCACAGAGGCAAGGAGTGCATCCAGCTCTGTCTGTTGAGACAGTACGTGATTGTGGTGTTGTCTGTCTGGACCTGAACCACCTGACCCCGTACAAACAGAGTGAAGGCAGTGAGGGCTAGTCACACCACTCGAAGCTCCAGCAGGTTGATGTGGCATCAAGATTCCTGAGGGGAACAGAGGCCAAGGGCTCTGAGCTCCCCAGATGGGCACCCCAACCCAACAGAGAGGCATCGATCATTACAGTGATCGTCGGCTCGGGGCGGACGAATGGGATACCCTCCTGCAGATGATCTGGGATGAGCTATCACTGCAGGCCATCCCACATCTCCTGGGTCACTGTCACCAACTGGTCCAGAGTATTGGAACGCTATGACTACTGGCTGGTCAGCCCCCATTGCAGGGGATGCATATGCCAGCAGGCACAATGGACCACGCTGGTGCAGGCCGCCATGAGGCCCAGGAGGTGCAGGAAGTCCCAAGCAGGGCACAATTGCCCAACCAGAAATGATTGGGGAAAGGAGGAAAGGACCTCGGCCCTTTCTGCCGGAAGCTGGGCTCTGGCTCGAAGAGAGTCAAGCTCTGCCCCGATGAACTGAATCACCTGCGATGGCATGAGTTCCAATTTGGCCTTGTTGATGAGGAGGCCAATCTGAGAACAGACCTGGTGGGCCAGATACCTGGACCACTCCACCTCCAACCTGGAGGGGGCTGCAATCAACCAGTCATCCAGGTAAGGGTACACTCAGACCCCTCAGTGCCGCAGGAATGCTGTCACCACTGCCATACATTTGGTGAAGACCCTGGGAGCTGGAGAGAGGCCAAAGGGCATGGCCCAGAACCTGTAAAGAGATCCCTCTGCTCTGAAGTGGAGGAATCGCTGATGAGATGGACGGATTGGGACATGGAAAGAATGCATCCTGAAGGTTCAGAGAATAGAACCACATGTCTGGTTCCATGGATGGAATAATCTGAGCCAGAGTGACCACCCTGAAGGTGCGAGGCCTTAGGAACTTGTTCAGGTCATGCAGTTCGAGAATGGGGTGCAAGCCCACCATCCGTTTTGGGACCAGGAAGTGCCTGGACACAAACCCTGGGTCTGGAGGGGGGTCTGCCACCTTGCTGATCACCTCCTTCTGGAGGAGCAAGGCAATGTCAGCTCGATGAGCCAATAGAGAGGCTGCAGAACCCATAGCCCCCCATGGGGTGGCAGCTCGATAGGAAAGGAACTGCCTGAATTCCAGAGGCAGACCCCTGCTGACCACTTCTAACACCCAGTGGTCCATAGTGATAGCGAATCAGGTGGAAAAGAAGTGGAAGAGCCGTCCCCCCATGGGGGAACCCGGGAGGTGGACGAGGTTGGGGTGACACCTGAGCCAGTCACTGGGCAGGCTTGGAGGAAGGGCCTGCTGAGAGACCTCCTGGACCCTTGCCTCCAGGCTTCCTACTAGAGGAAGTGGCAGACTTGGCCTTAGGGTGCCAAGTGTGAGCCTGTTGGCCCCAATGCTGGTGTTGCCGGGCTGGACGTGCCAAAGGAGTGGACGGGCGAAAGGGCTTATGCTGCTGCTGGCAGCCTTTGTCCTTCTGGGCAGATGTGACCAAGTCCAAGGTGGCACTGGACTTCTCGATCCTCTGGAGATGGCCTTCCACTCTGGGCCTGAACAAGTCAGTGCCCAGGAAGGGAACGTCTGCCAGCTTGTGCTGGGTGTCCACCGTGAAGGTGGAGATCCACAGCCAAGCTCTGTGGTGCATGGTCACTGTGGCTGCTACTGATTGGACACAAGAGTCAGCAATGTCCAATGAAGTTTGGAGCTGTTGTTTAGCCACCCCCCTTCCCTGATCCTGCACCTGCTTGACTGTCGTGTGAAGGTCAGCCAGGAGATGAGGAATCACCTCATCTAGGGAGCCCATAAGGTCGTGTGAGAAATGTGCCATCAGGACAGCCGAGCTAGCCTGACGAAGGCCTAGGGAGGAAGCAGTGTAAACCTTCTGCCCCAAGTAATCCAACTTTTTGGATTCCTTATCGGGTGGTTTATCCACGTCCCGAGCATTTCCAGAACACCGGAAAAATCTATCAGTCACTAACCCCTCTTCAAAGGGGTGTTCTGAGAAACTGGAGAGTGAAACGGTGGGGACCGTTTACTTGCAAGCCATCCTGGACGAAGGTGCAGGACAAGATGCTGGCCGCTGCCACAACTCCAGGGTCGGGCTAACAATGGCTTTGGCCACCGGAAAGGCCTCCGCAGGGGAATCCCCTCAGTCCAGTATCTCCGTAAGAGGATACTTGGCCCATTTTTGAGCGGGTTTGAGCTGCATCCCAGTAGAGTCTGAGATGAGTCGGAGCATACACAAAAATGAGGATGGGCTCTCGTCCACTGACTGGCCCCCTGCAGATTCCAGGTCAAGCGGTCTGGAGAACAAGAAAGGAGTCATCATCAGACTCTGAGGAGTCTGCGAACAGCTGCCAAGTGCCTGAGCCACCCTCCACCTGCCAACATTGATCGGGAGTGAGGGTGACCAACAACCTATGGGGTAAGCCCTGACCTGACCGAGAATCCTTGGTCAGGGCACCAATCTCCGGTTGTGGAGGCGGAGGTTTCACCACAATGGGTGGAGCAGCCAGTTTCGACTGAACAACCAATGCCAGGGTCGGCTCCTCGACTACCATGAGGAGTTGTTTCGGCCGCTCCAGTGACAGCCACTTAATGGATGGAGAACACAATGGAGTTGGCTTGTTACCAGTCAATAAAAGTTGCTGCCACATCAAGTCCTTGTAGTGCTGATACAACTTGCGTCAGAGCCTATCCTCCGCAGAGGATGAAGAGGACAAGCGGCGACGCCACTTTCCATGGTGCCGAGACTGAGACCGCTGACGTCAGCAGGACCGGCTGGACCTGGAAGAGGACTGAGTCTGAAACCTTCTGGGATTCTGAGGGTGGGTCAGAGAGGGAATGGGGGAAACCCACCCCTCCCTAGGTGCAGGGACCTTAACCGGGGACTTTGGCACAGGAGGCACAGGCAAGTCCTCGGTAACCACCGGGAGAACCGGTGAAGAAGGGCTGTCAGCTTCTCCAGTCAACAAACTGTCCGATGGGTCAAGAAAAATCTCGACCACGTCGACGGATGTCTCAGTAAGCTGACCTGATGGAGACACCATGAAACCAGCGGCTGTAGCTGCAACCTCAACCAAAGTCGAGAGTCGACGGTCTGGTGAAGGGAATCTCTCCCGCTCCCATGAATGGCGATGGTGGGACTTACCTTTAGAATCCTTCTTCCTGGACCGACTGGTATGTCTTGATGGCCCTTCTCCCTTAGTGGAGAGGGACTGACAAAGCTCCTTAAAAGAAGCAGTGTAGGAAGAGCCCAAGGGAGCAGGATAAATGCTGTGTCCAAGGAGGGAGAAGAAGCAGTCTGGGCCGCCTCCTCCTCAAGGGTGATCATCTGCTCCAGCGGCTCCACGGAGCCTGCTGCCATGGACACTGCCCAATGGACCTTCTTAGACTTGACTGGTGGGTACCATTTTTCGGGGCACCCGAGAAGTAGTCTGGCAGCATGGTCCTCCAAGACGGAAGCCGAAAAAGACTTGCACAATTCGCAGGCCTGTGAATCGTGGCCAAGCCCCAGGCAGTAGACAAATGTGGAGTGCAGATTGGTCCAGGACATCTTCTGCCCACAAGGGCACTGACAGACACCAGGAGTCGATTTGTCCATCTCAGCCATGAGGGAAGACGAAGACCTCAGTCTTGTAAATTTTAAAATTAGTTTCTGGAAATCCAAAGAGTGTGGATCCAGGCATAAAATGCAGAGCACTAAGGAGGGAACCTGAGCTTCCAAATGGTAAGGAAGATCTGGCATCATGGGGCGGAACCAAGGGTTTTACCACCCGAGTGGGTGGGAGGAGCCAGCTTGAAGACCTTCTGGTAAGATTTAAAGTGGCAAGGAACCAGCTAGACAGTGTGGATTGAGCAACATATCCACATCCCTAGAAACATGATTTCTATAGATGTGGGAACTGTAGTGTTTGTTAATATGCACAACAAGGCGAATAATTTACCCACCCTAAGTTCGAAATAAATGCGGAGATTTGTAAGTTTATTAACTGTGCAATGAACATTGTAATTTATGCAGTTTGGTATTTCTGTGGTTCGGTGTACATATACAGAAGACAATTAGACCCAGCAAAAAAAGATTACAGGAACACATCTATAGCATGAACAATCCAAACTTAAAGACACTAATTGGCAACCATTTTAAGGAGAAACATGCTGGCAGGATTTCTGAACTGACTTTCATGAGCATTGAATGGGTAAAAGTACAAAAAAGTGGGAGAGAGACAGACTGCAGTTCTTATTGCAGAAGGAGAGTCAGTGGGCCTGATTCTCAAAGCCTCCGGCATTGCGCAAGGGGCTTGTGCCAAAACAGTGCCCCTTGTGCTGAAAGATGCACCAGAAGTGATTCTCAAAGGCAGCCTGTGTCAAATGCAGGCTGTCAGACCCAAATGGGGCTTGCACCATCCCTGTACCCTGAAATGGGCTGTTACAATGTGCTAGGGGTCCTGCAGCAGACGTAAGCTGCCACAGCCCCATACTTCCAATTCACAGAAATCTCCCAAAGGGAGAAATTCTAAGTTCCCTTAGACCAGTCAGGGCTGGTTTAAGAGGACTTAGAAAAATCTCCTTTGGGAGAGATGTGGGTTGTAATAGTGCCATGGGACCCCCTTCCCAAGCCCCATTGTGCCCCACAAATGCATACAGAAAAGAATCCCTTGTACAATCCCTGACATGCCCCCCAATCATATCTATATAAGAATCCCCCTGCCCAGATCACCACTGTGCCCCACAACGTTAGTATATATGTATAAGAATCCACCCTGCCCAGATCCCAACTGTGCCCCAAGTATAATTTGTATAGAGAACTCTTGAGCAAGATCCTGCCTTACCCCACATTTATAATTTATATAGATGAACCCCCCTTTTCCAGATTTCGATGGCCCTGTCAGTATGGGCAAATAAAAGAGCCCCTCACATTGGTGGTCCAGTGCCCCCACCCCATAGGTAGTGCCCCCATCCCAATACAGAGCCAAGGTCTGGCACAACACTCCTCACACCTCTGTGGCTGGTCCCCAACTGAACGGTCAGTGAACACATACTGTAATGTGTATGCTCTTATTGATAATCAATGAGTGTGTACAAATTACACTATTCGTTCATTAACAGTTCAGTCAGGGACCAGCCGGTGAAAATAATGAGAAGAGGCAGTCTGAGTCCCGCTCTGTCTGGGGATGAGGGCACTATCATTGGGGTGGATGTGTGGGCACTGGACCACCAATGTGAGGGGCTCTTTAATTTGCCATACAGATGGGGACAACAGGGATCTGGGTGGAGGGGGCTTCTTCTACATAAATTATAAATGTGGTGTATAGTGGGGATCTGGGTGGGGGAGTCTTATATATATATATATTAACATTCTGGGGCACATAGAGGATTGGGTGGGGGATTCCTATGTATATTCAGTATGGGGCACACTGTGGCTCAGGTTGGGGGAACAGCTTGCCATTGCCGGGCTTGCAGCAAACCCTCTCGTGCGCCATGTGTTTGCTGCATGGTAGGAGTTGCCCCAAGAGTGGGAATGCAGATACCAGGACCCCTCCTGTACCTGAATCTGATGTAGGGTCCTTGGTGCAAGGGGCTGTAGTGCAAGCTGCTGTTTGTTGTAGCTTATGCCGAACACAACCCTCTTTGAGAATTGGACCCAGTGGATCTATAAATTAAGAACAATGAAACAAGAACGCATTGAATGACAGCTCATTTTAAGCCCTTCATGTAATGTGTCTTTTTAAGGTTTGTGCCCCCTCCCCTTTTAGCTAATTGCCCTACTTGATTACACTTTATCACCCTGCCACTTTAGTCTGAGTTATTTCCTTTACCTGTCCCCCCCCCAAAAAAAATCCTTTAATATGTCTGATTGAAACTAATAAAAAAAACATGAGACAGAGTACCACTATCACTGGGAAGGAAATTATGTGGTTATGAGAAGCACTTTTCATATAGTCCATAATTTTACTTGTTTTTTAGTGAATGAGTAACAGTTTATTCTTTTGCCTTTTTTTCAGATTTGGAAGTTCTTTCTTTCTGCTTATTCTCCATTGAAACCCCTGAATCAGGACTGGTGGATGGCTGCAGAATTTTTCTGCCTTTTTCATAACTAACTCTTCTACAGGTTTGGCTTATTATTTGGTTATACACATGGGAAAGTTTAACAATTTCCACAGATCTCCTTATTTAGGGTTCCTATAAATGTTTTAATGGCAAATCCATAGAGCAAGAGATTTAAATGTGATGGTATGTACCAGGAAGTATAATGGTCTACCATTACATCCCTGCTAAATGACATTGGATGTTATAGATATTTTTTGCTGTGCCATCAGCTTGTTGACCAATTAGTTTTCCTTTGTTTCTTTTAAAACAGGAAAACAGGAAAGTGACATTATGAATTAACAAAAGTTTCTCTATAAATAATGGTTTTTGATATTTTATTTGCGCTATTTAACACTGGGCACTTTTATTTTTCATTATGTAAGTATGATGTCATCATTAAGTGCCCTATGTAAGGATAGGCTACCTGGTCTACACTAGCTATGCCTCCCTGAGAAAGGTCAGGTGATTGAAGCTCTGGGGCATGTGGTGGACTGTTGGAGGCTCAGGTGGGATGCTCTTTCCCCTGAATTTTCTGTATGTAGCAGGACACTGAACACTTTGCAATTAATTTAAAATCTGACTTGTAATAAAATACATCAAGTCACCCAGATGTCTGTTCATGCAGTTTGTTTGCACCTGCTGTCTTTGTAGCAGGTTCAAGTGCTGCCATTTTTGTTTTGCATGCTTTCTCATCTGATTGGCTACCTAGGCAAGCATCCCAGTTCCTTCCTTGAGTGCGAGTTTCAGTTCTGCCGTTTAGTCACAAATTTAGCCTTCCCTCATGGACTATATTTGTGCGTGCCTTCAACTTACCCTACCTGTTCAAGAATATCCCCATAAAGCTTGCAAGTAAGGACTTCTTTATTACACCAAATTACACACACCATTTAATGCAAAGCATCATGGTATGCCTATGCATATCACCATGCATATAAATCCCTGGATGCTTTGCATTAGTAAGGCATGCAACATTTGGTATTTGTTTGAAACTTGGCTTTGTAGCCAAGCCCTTCCATCACAAATCTTGCTTCAGTGATTTTGCAGTTGTTTTTCTAGTTTTAAAAGGGAACATAAACAATGTTGTTTACATTTTGAAATATAATTGTAAACAAAAAAGCTTGTGTGAGATCTGTTTAATCACCCCAAGGTTTCATGCTTGTTTTAAAATTGTCCTATTTTTTTTCTTTATTTAAGGCCCCATATTAATACATTTTCCCCACCCAATATTCAGTTTTTTTTTAAATTACTTTGCAGTCCTAGAACCCGGTGACATCATTTGAGCTGAAGACTGCAGTGAAGCAGAACACAGTGGCATTGGCTCAGTTGACTGCATCATTTTTGATCATTTTTGAAACTACCACCCAAAATCTCTGTCAGTGATACCTGACATTTTAACCCCACTTGACACACAGTAGGAACATAGATTATGAATGGGAGGTAAGCATTCAACAGATATCTGACATCACAAGGATTATTGCATTTATGGAAAGAAAGGAGAAATACAATACTGTATGTTCTGGTAATGCCACCCAATCTAGCTCCTCTTTAAAAACATATTTACTCAATAGCAACTATTTCCTAATCCTTACCCTCATTATTAGTTCAAAGTCTCCCAAACAATCCACATGTAGATTATAGAGACAAGGCTTATATTCATCTGTAACAGTATTGCATCAGAGTTCATAATCACAGACGCGTGGTCACCACCATTTTTAACTGAACATTTGCATGGCAGTTCAGTGCAGAAACCCTTAATAACATAAAACAATACATTTGAAGAAACTCTACAATAGAGGATATTTCTGAAAACCTGACTAAGTTATCTAAGTTTGATATACTGCAGTTCTTTTAAAAAATATGTGTTGAAGTTTGAAATTGAGGGGGTTAGAGGGTAAAGCCTTACTAAATTACTGATGGTTATGTGAGCGCAGTAACTGCCATAGTTATTTTTATTAGTCTTAAAAGTATTGTGTACGTTGTTTTTGCTCCACAGGTCTTGAGAGGCTCAACATATGAGACACAAATATGCATGGACCTTGGTCTTGGACAATTTATACTTTATATTCCACTCATGCAATATCACATTCTGTAACCTTACAAATCCTGAAGCTAAAATGGTTTTGTACCAGAGATGCTTGTGTATTGGTAATGGGGTACTCCTGCAGTTTGCAGCTGTACTGTGCTGTCTGGCATGTTTATTGCAAAACCCAGTAAATATAAAAAAAACATATTTACCATTCATTGCATCAAATCTAGCATTCCAGTATGCTTCTCGGGTTAATCTTTTTTTTCTCTGTCTCCTCCACTGCTGAGTGGTTTTACAAGTTCTAATCCTAGAAATCTGAATGTTGATAATGGGTGCATTATTAAATTTCTTGTTACTGGAAAGTTTTCATCATTCCTGTATTTCTACTTTTATGTGTGGTTCATAGCTCAGTGCTTATGTAACATATATATTGTAGAAGGTTGTTGGATACAGAGGCCAGCATTAAGAGGACAATGTTTATTAGGTAGTAGTATAGAATGTTTGTGCTTAGGTACTTGGATGCTTGAATTGTTTGATAATATTTGATGGTTTTGGCCTTTCTCTGTATCCCACCTGTAGGAAGGAAGCTTGGTTTAGAATTATGAAAGCTCCCTGGTGGGATAAGAGTGCTGCAGAAGAAGGAGGAGGTGTCGGGGAGGATGGAGGGGGAGTGTGACTTGCTCTAAGCAGAGCGGGGAGTCAGCTGCTTCATTTAAATAGGCTGTGGGGGAGGAACTCTTCCCCCACATAATACCAGGTTACTCCCTGCAATTATTTCCAGATATATGTGTTTTGAACCATCATTGCACTATAGTTGTTTACATATCGAAATGTCTCTGTGATATGGTATATGTGGAGGAAACCCCAAGAGTGTTAAAAACATGCACAGTATCTTGGAACATAACAGTAACATAGAAACATAGAAGTTGACGGCAGATAAGGACCGCAAGGCCCATCCAGTCTGCCCATTTCTTTTTCTACCTTATAAATGTGCCATCGGCCTTTGCTCTGTCAGTGACCTATCTATTCACAGTCATTTGTATTGCTCCCTTATGCCTATCCCATGCCTGTTTGAAGCCCTGCACTGTATTCATAGCCACCACTTCTTGTGGTAAGCCATTCCATGCATCTACCACCCTTTCTGTGAAAAAGAATTTCCTCACATTTCCCCTTAATCGGCCTCCCTCTAATCTCATGCTGTGTCCTCTTGTCCTGCTATTTTTCTTATATTTAAACATGTTAGACTCTTTCACCTTGTTAATGCCCTTAAGGTGTTTAAATGTCTCGATCATATCACCTCTCTCCTCCTTTGCTCAGGGTATACATATTGAGCTCGTTAATCTGTCCTCATATGTCTTCTGATGCAGTCCCTGCACCATTTTGGTTGCCCTTCTCTGGACTGCCTCAATTTGGTTAATGTCCTTGTGAAGTGTGTGGCCTCCAATACTGCCCAGTACTCAGATGGGGGCCTAACCAATGTCTTGTACAGAGGGATTATTACCTCCCTCTTACGACTTGTGATACCCTACTAATACACCTAACACCCCCCTAGCCTTACCTACTGCTTTAGAGGTCTGCTTGGATGATTTTAGGTAATCAGTGATGATGATGCCCAAGTCTCTTTCTTCCTTTGTGACTGCTAGCAACTCCTCCCAGCCTGTAAGTGGCTTCAGGGTTTCTCTTCCCTATGTGCATGATTTTTGCACTTCTTGCATTAAATCCAGTTGCCACTCTTCTGACCATTCTGCTAGTTTATCAGATCTCTTCTCATTCTGCCCACCCCATCTGGATCATCTACTCTGTTGCAGATCTTGGTGTCATCTGCAAACAGACAAGCCTTACCCTCTAGTCCATCTGCGAGGTCACTAATGAAGATGTTGAATAGGACTTAGCCCCAGGACTGATCCCAGAGTACCCACTTGTGACTTGCATCTCTTCTGACTGTCTACCATTACCACCACTCTCTGTTTCTGCCAGTCAACCAGTTTGCCACCCAGTTGACCAACTTCCAACCCACCCGAGCCTACCTAGCTTATTTATCAATCTTCTATGTGGAACAGTGTCAAAGCTTTGCTGAAGTCAAAGTCAAAAACATCAACTGCTCCCCCTTGGTCCACCACTCTGGTTGCCCAGTTAAAGAAATCTATGAGATTAGTTTGACAGGACCTTCCTTTTGTAAACCCATGCTGTCTTGGATCCTGTGCCTCTATGGATTCAGGTGTTGCACTATCCTTTCCTTAAGGGTGCCTCCATAATCTTGCCCACTACTGAGGTAAGACTGACACGGTCTGTAGTTCCCGCCTCTCCCTGCTACCACTCTTGTGGAGTGGGATCACATGAGCCCTTCTCCAGTCTTCTGGGACCTCTCCTGTGCTCAGAGACTCACTAAACAATTCTGCTAATGGCTCTGCTAGTTCCTCCTTTAGCTCCTTATGTACCCTGGGATGTATGCCATCAGGTCCCATTGCCTTATCCACCCTGGGCTTACTAGCTCTTGTGGGACCCTTTCTTTTTGTAGAGGGAGTAGTGCTCACCTCCCTCCCCTGTATCCATGATGCTGAGCTGTGGCCCTGCCCTACCTTCTCTTCAGTAAATACTGATCAAAAGTATCTATTTAGGATAGATGCCTTTACAGGTCCTCCTCCTCACAGCTCCCTTTTCTCCATTAAACACTAATACCCCTCTGGACTTTCTCCTTTCACTAATGTATCTATAGAAAGTCTTGTCACCTTCTTTTACTGTTCGTGCTAGTGTTTCCTCAGTTTGGGACTTGCCTGCCTTACTACCTACCTGCTTCCCTTAGGGCAGTTTGATATGCCTCTATCTTCATCCGCTGTGTTCCTTATATTTTTCTGAAGGCCAGCCTTTGGCTCTGACCTGTTCTGCTACTGTATTTGAGAACAAAGTGGTTTCCTTCTTCTTTTGCACTTCCTTTTCTGTCTACACAATGGGATGTTGCTTCAAGTATTGTATCCTTAATTGCCCACTTTGCCTGTACCTCCTCACCTGTGTTTCTTTTTGCCAGGGCTAGCTTAACTCTGTTGGCCATCTTATCAAAGTCAGCTCCTCTGAAGTCCCATATTTTTGCTTTGGAATGGGATGATTTAGATGTAGTAGCCAAATTGAACTATACCATGTGATGGTCACTGGCCCCCAGGTGACCTTCTACCTGGAGATCTGTGATCCCTTCTTTGTTAGTCAGTACTAGATCTAGGATAGCCCTGTCTCTTGTGGGTTGCTGTACCAGTTGTTTGAGGCCCTCCCTGCAGGGAATCCACTATGAGTCTAGTTCTGGCAGATGTTCCTGCTGGTATCGACCAATCTGTATCTGGCATGTTGAAGTCTCCCATTATCAGAACCTCCCCTTTAGCTGTCATGTTTTGTATATCTTCTAACAGTAATGTGTCTATGTCCTCCCCCTGGTCTGGGGGCCTGTAGACAACCCCAGTTCTTATGGCTGTCCATTTCCTGTTTCCAGGGTGACCCACAGTTCTTTGGCTCCTTATGTATATTCTGAATTTCTGTAGCTTTGATATTTTCATTAACATACAGGGCCACCCCTCCCCCCTTTTTGCACCTCGGTCTCTTCTAGACAATACATTGCCAGGTACTGAAGTCTCCCAAGTGTGGTTACTGGTAAACCCGTCTCACTAATTACTCTACTATGTCCAGTTTAGCCTCTGACATTATTGCCTGCAGGTCTGGGATCTTATTTCCCAGGCTGTGAGCATTGTGTACATGATTTTCCATTGGCCAGATTTTGGTGTGTTAGTTGTTGGGTGAAGTTTGGCATTACCCCTGTGCATCGTATGGGGAGACAAACCTTTTTCTTACCTGGTGATGCAAATGAACAGCAAACATGCTGAATTCCTGTTTGACCACTAGCTGAGGGGGGAGGGGTGTTCTTCCACATTCGACGTATGGGGTGCTGCACCCCTCTCCCCATTTGCTAGTTTAAATATTCTGCAAAGACGTCAAACTTCTGCCCCAATGCACTGACTCCCTCTTTAGTCAGATGCAGTCCATCAAATTTAAAGAACTTTCGCTCCCAGAACTGTTGCCAGTTCCCTA
The DNA here is from genome assembly GCA_016271365.2 of Neoceratodus forsteri. Taxonomy (NCBI): domain Eukaryota; kingdom Metazoa; phylum Chordata; order Ceratodontiformes; family Ceratodontidae; genus Neoceratodus; species Neoceratodus forsteri. The sequence continues at coordinate 647,316,732 of CM028135.1, read as the reverse complement.
CAAATCTGTGTCCTTTTTCCTGGCACCAGTCCTTGAGCCACGTGTTTAGCTCCCCTAGCTCCCCTTCTCTGACCTTCCGTCCATCTGCTCCCTTCTCCCAGACTGGCAGGATCTCAGAGAAGGAGATGCGAACAGAAATAGATGATAGTTTGTCACCCAGCCAAGTCAGGTGTTCCTTGGTCTCCACAACTGACGGCTGAGATCGATAGTCCCTATGTGTACTAGGACATCAATGTTTTCTCCGCTTTGTGAACAATTTTAGCAATGCGGTCAGTGTCTCTCCATGCTGATGTACCTGGGAGACATCTGACCATCACCCCTGGCTGGAGATGGGTATCAACTCCCCGAATCATGGAGTCTCCTATGATCAGAAGTTTTTTGGATTTCCTTTGTGCTTGTTTAGTTTTGGTTCCTGATTTGGGTGAGTATTGTTGTGCTGGCTCCTGTGCCCTGATGTCCTGCTCTGCAGTGTCTTCTGCCCTCTTTATTTGATTTCAGAGATAGAGGCAGATACTGTTTGTAGTGTTTATATGGTTTTGGAGTAATGTGTTGGAGAGCAGAGAGTGATGGGCACCTGATTTGCTTCCTCCTAACCACCTGCCAACCTCCTGGACCAACTACCCTCTGCGGTCGAGGTTTTTCTGTTGGATGCTGGGGAAATGGCGGGTGGTTCTTATAATGTATTTCCTCTTCAATAGAAATTTGAGGCGTGCAATCTCTGCCCATGCTGCCTGGAGCTGAGACCTAAGATCTCCAAAGGCCCAGCATGTAGGACAGTGTCCTAAATCCTGTAAGACTGTCCTTCTGAGAATTGTTCCACAGTACCTGCAGTTAATGAAATCCATTCCAAATAAGTTGCTGGGTTTGTAACCTAGTCAGAGTAATTAGAAGGAAAAAAAATGCAAGTAATGGTTTAATTGTGCATTGTTTAACTTGTTATAACAAGTTAAATTACTAGTGCCCTATAAATGAGATCACCTTTGGAGGCCCACTGATCCGCCCTTCCTGCTCTGCCACAGGAAATGTCACAACTGTGGTACCCTATAAAGGAGTGTGGCGTGGGGTGGTTGGGGATGAGGGTGGGTGGTTGAGCCCTTCCCTGCCTAAAAAGAAGAACCACGGACGAGAAAGAACAAGGAGGTAAGAGCAGAAACAATCAGTCAACAACAAAAGCAGTAACCCTGAAAGCTTATCCTAATGTTAGATAAAACTGTAAAACACTAAAGCACCACCTGTAATAATTTCAGAGAGATATACCCTGTAAGAAACACTTTGCTCCAGAGAAAAATAAAGCAGTAACAGAAGATATACCTTGCAAAAGATAATTTGAATCAGAAGATTACAGCAGTAATCTGTTAGCACACACTATAGGCACACCTTGTAATAATGCAGAAGAAGGTATACCAGCAACAACAATTTGAATCAGAGAAAAAATAAAGCAATGAAATGTTAGCAACAAACAGTAGCAATCCCTGTGAGTAAAAAATAAAAACACCACCACACAGTAAATCTGCTTAGCCAAACTAAGTCTTAATCCTTCTCCCTTGCTCTGGTAAGTTTCTCTACTCTGCCTTTCAAGCAGTCTTAGAAGGAAAGAGCTCAGGTGAAGCTAGGTGCCTTGGCCAGCAAACCAAGTCTTCTACCTCCCAGTAGAATATGTAGTTACACAGGAATGATGAAAGCTGCATAGTAGCATGACATTTTAACAAATAAAGATGCCCTTTACCAGTGCTTAGACTTGTAGAATTCTAACATGTAAAACCACTCAGCAGAGGTGAAGCTAGATAAAAAAGATTGTTGACCAGAGAAGCATGCTGGAGTGACAGATCTGAGGCACCGAACAGTAAATCTGTTTAAATGAGCTAGACTGTCTCATGGAACATATTGTATTTCTTCTATATTTCAAGAATCAATCTTCTCCATACAGCCCCACTCTATACTCTTAGGACTAGAGGCACTAGGACCCATGGGACTTTGAACTTTTGGGGCCAGCATGAACCATATGCATAGCACAAAGTATGGTGCCATGCACACAAACAGCATAATTAGTGGTGCTGACTCTAACTGCCTTGGTTCCTTTTTTCCTGACATAGAGAAGACACCTTGTCTGCTGGACCAACAGAATTTCAGATTTCACTCACATAGGCCTCTTAGTTTATGGTTTATGCTTATTTTTACAGTACATTGTTTTTTTATGTTGATTGCGTGCATGCGCAAGAAACATGTTGCGTCAGCTTCTCCACAAGCAGGTTGTGGAGGCATGGCACTGTTGTGCCCAATGCTCCCACAGCCTGAAAAGGCTTGTCCCACTTCCCGCAATGTCATGGCACACTGCTGCTGATACTAGTTCAGCCAGCGTGCCACAACTTTCTAAAAAATCAGCTGCTGCAATCAGGAGCCGCCTCGTCATTGCAGCATCAGCCATCCGCTGCAATGAGGGAGTGACCCGTCATTGCAGGGTGGGATGTGACACCCCTGATATTGTTTGTGAACAGGGCGGTGGGTTGCCGCCATGTTCACAAACAATATAACCCCCTCCCCTCCACCATGTTTATTTGCCGATGGGGGAGCCCACTCCCTGTCGGCGTTCTGTAACCCCTCCGTGTTGTTCCTGCTGACGGGGTGCCCAATCCCCGTCGGCATAATGATAACCCCCCGTTGTTCCTGCTGATGGGGTGCCCAATCCCTGTTGGCATAGTGATACCCCCCTATTTTGTTCCTGCCGACAGGGTGCCCAATCCCTGTTGGCATAATGATACCCCCCTGTGTGGTTCCTGCTGATGGGGTGCCCAATCCCCATTGGCATAATGATACCCCCCCTTCCATTTCTATAGCCGAAGGGGTGCCCAATCCCCCCTTGGCTCCTGCAGCTCCCCTTCACCTTTCCTTGTTTGCTGATGGGGGTGGCCAATCTCCCGTCGGCTAATGCACCCACACAGGTGGCACACTGGGAGCCCACCCCAGCGTGCCAAAACACCTGCTAAAGAGGAAAACGCTCCCCCGATGTCTTAATTTTTTTTTTCATGGAAAGAAAGGAGAAATACAATACTGTATGTTCTGGTAATGCCACCCAATCTAACTCCTCTTTAAAGACATATTTAGAAGAAGAAGAATCTGTATTTATATAGCGCTTTTCATACATCCAAAGCGCTTTACAAGCAATGCTAGACTGGTAGTGAAGTGACTGAATGTGTGGTGGTGGCCATATCGCACATCATCACCCACACACAGCCTGGGTAATTGCATGAACTGGTTTATGGGAAGGGGAATGTTGGCCAGGACACTGGGAATGTTCCCTACTCTTTGCGAAGAGTGCCCTGGGTTCTTTTACTTCCACCTGGACACCCACCAGGACAACACCAGGATGGGCAGAAGGGACCTCAGTTTAACATCTCTTCCGAAGGACGACACACCCCTGCAGTACAGCACCCCCCAATACTACACTCAGATGCCAGCGATTTTTAGGTGCAAGTCCAATCCCGGTGTGGGACGAGAACCCATGACCTTCTGGTCCAGAGGTGGATGTGCTACCAACTGAGCCACGCTGACACCTCAATAGCAATTATTTCCTAACCCTTACCCTGTGAAGAAAAAAAGGTCCCTCGGAGCTCTTCCAGGCCCCCCTCCCACAACCCGCACCCACCCACTGTGCACCCTGCCTCTCCACACCCCCATCACCGCATACTTACCTCCGGAGTCCGGCGTGATGATCTTCAGTGGACCGGGAACACGTCTGCACTCTTCAAAGCCAACTGCGAACTGAGGGAATGCCGGTAAGCTGTATAATGTAATGAATAGGGGTTTTTCAACTTTAGTGCATATCTCAGGCATTTTGGGGAATTTTTTCACCAAATTTTCAACATGGTGTTTTTAGGACCCCTCCTCATGAATTCTTGAACTGTCATGGCATTAATCGGCCCCAAAAGGGTGGTTCCGCGGTCACTGCATGGAATCACCCTTCAGGGCTGATTAACGAAATGACAGTGCCAGTGTTCATGAGGTGGGCTCTCAAAAAGCCTATGTTGCAAATTTGGTGGGAAAAATCCAAAAAATGACTGTTTTACGAGCGTGCGTTGCGCAGTTGCTATGCACGCTCATAACTTTGCAGATTTGCAATATTTTCACACCCTATTTCCAACATTGGCATTTTGTCACACCTCCTTGTGAGCAGTATAGCTGTCATTGTTCACATCCTGGCCAAAATGTGTTTTCACACTTCTGGCGCAGAATAGCACAGTAGCTGTGGGAAATCAGTGTTCAGGACAGATTAAGAAAATCGCAGTGACACTGTTCATGAGTAGAGGTCCTAAAATGTCTATGTTGAAAATTTGGTGATGATAGCCCATCAATTGACAGTGTTACAAGTGTGTGTTGAACTGTTTCCACGCACCCTTGTAACTTCGCAAATTTGTAATATTGTCACGCCACATTTTCAACAGCGGCATTTTTTTCACACCTCCTTATGAACACTACAGCTGTCATTTTTCACATCCTGTCTAAAATATGTTTTTGCACTCCTGCCAGAGAATAGCATGGTCACTCTGGGAAATCAGTGTTTGGAGCAGATTAAGATCGACTGAGTGAGAGGGCCAAGTGACTGGGCTCTGTCGGGACTGCTGCGGATATGTTTGTGGGCAGACAAAGGCCCCAACACTAGAGCCCAGTACAAAAGGGCAGCCTGCAGCACTAGGAAAAACACAATAAGAGAGCGACTGAGGGAGGGGGAGTGAGTAAATTCACCGAAGCGCTGTCAGGACTGCTGCGGATTTCTTTGTGGGCAGAAAAAGGCGTCAGTGCAGGCAGGGGCCCAGTACAAAAGGCCAGCCTGCAGCTGTGGGAGAAACAGTATGAGCAAGTGAGACAGGGGGACTTGGTGAGCTCAATGGAACTCTATCAGGACTGCTGCGGATTTCTTTGTGGGCAGAAAAGGGTGCCAATGCAGGCAGGAGCCCAGTACAAAAGGGCAGCTTGCAGCACCAGGACAAACAGAATGATAGCATGAGAGAGAGGGAGATTGAGCGACCTCAACGGAGCTCTGTCAGGACAGCTGCAGATTTCTTTGTGGACCAAGGTGCCAACGCAGCCAGGAGCCCTATACAAAAGTGCAGTCTGCGGCGCCAGAAGCGGAATGAGTGGTGAAGAGTGGTAGTGAGCGAGCTCAACGAAGACTCTATTGTGACTGCTGCAGATTTCTTTGTGGGCAGAAAATGCTGGCAATGCAGGTAAGCCCAGTACAAAAGGCCAGCTTGCAGCGCCGGCAGAAAGCGGAATGCGTGGAGTGACAGAGGGGAAGTGAGCGAGCTCAGTGGAGCTGTGTCAGAACTCCTTCAGATTTCTTTCTGGCCAGAAAAAGCCACCAATGCAGGCAGGAGCCCAGTACAAAAGGGCAGCCTGCAGCGCCAGGAGACACAGAATGGACGAGTGAGGGAGAGGGAGTCAGTGAGCTCAATGGAGCTCTGTTGGAACTGCTGCAGATTTGTTTGTGGGCAGAAAAAAAGCAGCAATGCATGCAGGGGCACAGTACAAAAGGGCACCCTTCACTGGCAGGAAAACCAGAATGAGTGAGTGAGTGAGCTCAGCGGACCTGTATTGTAACTGCTGCAAGTTTCTTTGTGGGCATAGAAGGCAGCAACGCAGGCAGGAGCCCAGTAGACAAGGGCAGCCTGCAGCACCAGCAGAAATGGAATGAGTGAGTGAGAGAAGGGGAGTGAGCGAGCTCAACAGAGCTTTGTCGGGAATGCTGCAGATTTCTTTGTGGGCAGAAAAAGGTGCCAACAGAGGCAGGAGCCCAGTACAAAAGGGCAGCCTGCGGCGCTGAGAGAACCAAAAGGAGTGAGTGAGACGGGGGAGTGAGTGACCTCAACAGAGCTCTGTCATGACAGCTGTGGATTTCTTTGTGGGCAGAAGAAGCCACCAACATAGGCAGGAGCCCAATACAAAAGGGCAGCCTGCAGTGCCAGGAGAAACAGAATGAGTGAGTTAGAGAGGGAAAGTGGGCCACCTCAATGGAGTTCTGTCGAGCCAGCTGCGGATTTCTTCCTCGGCAGAACAAGGTGCCAATGCAGGCAGCAGCCCTGTACAACACAGCAGCCTGCAGCACAGGGACAAACAGACTGAGCCAGTGACAGAGGGCCACTGAGCGAGCTCAGCAAACCAACGCAATCAACATTCGGCATTGACAAATGCTTTTTCTCTCTGCAGCAAGTCCATTATTTATGTAGTTGTTCTTAGGAGCATCGCAGTTTTTGTAACAAATCGACTTGTTTCTCTCAGCCCTAACACATTCGATGGCCATTTCATTTCCCAACCATTATGTCAAGTAGGGTGCCTGTAAAATATCAGCTGCTTCAGCAACAAGTATATTTCTGACCATCACTCCTCTCTGGGCAAGTATCTTATTGCTCGACAGCCTCATGCCTGAAATGATAGGCAGCCCCCCAAAGTTGTAAAAAGTTAATAGTCCTGGCCCCTGCTGTGCTCAACATCAGAGTCCCATGACCTCAACAGGCAACCTCATCCTCACACAAGAAATGCTGCAAGGACACAGGTACCAGTCTGGCTCTTGCCACTCTGCCTCAAGGTCACTGGTTCCATTTTCTGTGGGACTACTACAGGTGCCCTCTCCTCCATCTCTCTGTCTCAAGGACAGGCTCTGATCCCATATTGTTCATGCACTGGTGCTAGGATCTTGGTCTTCAACACCCTTGCTGCCTCTTGTGATGTCTAGGATGAGAAGTTTGGTTTATGGGCTACAACACTGTGCCCCTCCAGGCATCTGCTGCCAAGACTGCATATCCAGATAATCTTGTCTCTGGCAGGATTTTTCCAGCCGACACGAGAGCCTGTGTTTCATCGACTGAATTGGTACAATTACTTGGGTCCATTTGGTTCTGAGCGTGGAGCCAATCCTTGTCTAACAAACCTGTCTTCAGCAAGTTTCTTTTTTTCTAGTGAGATTTCACAGTGTGGCTCCTTGGTGCCAGTGCCAGTTTCAACCTCACAGCCAACATCCTTACTTACCTACATGCCAATGCTGTGGCTAGCCCAGATGCCAGCGTTGCTGCTGCACTTAGTGCTGAGGTCAAGCAACCTCAGTGCTATCTCAGTGCCAACCATCCCCAGTAGTGTTTTCAGCAACTGAAAGTTTTTTGATGCAGGTTGTGTCTTTCATGTAATGTGTGCCTTTTCTCAATTATCTTGAGTTGCAGTTTGTATCTTTCATGTAGTGTGTGGCTTTTTCAATTATCTTGAGTGATTTGAATGCAAGACTTTATACTTTCACTGAATTTATGTTTTTCTCTTAATTAGCATATTTTCACTAATCTTGTCTATTCTACTTATCTTGAGTGATTTTCACTCATCTGCACATTTTACCTAAATTGATGCATTTTCATTCAGCTGGTATTTTTTGTGTATCTTGTTTTATTTTCGCTTATTTGCATGATCTTTGTACGGAATCCTGCTTATTCACTCAGTTTGTGTTTTTTGTGTAATGTGCGTCCTTTTAGACGCATCATGAGCTATTTCTCATGAAAGCCTGTGCCATTTGTTTACACTTAGCATCACTCTATTGATGTCTTTTCCACTTTACTTTGCATAGTTCTCCACGTTTTTGTTATTTTTCATGCTGGTCTACTTTGCTTTTTTGTACAAGTAACATCACATAAATTACTCTTTTTCACACATCTTGCATTATTTTTCAAATCTAGATCAAATGGTTTGATACCTTTTATTGGACCATAGAAATCTGCAATTCTTTTCTTGCAGACTTGTATGATTTGACAAGCAATCCAGCACTGTTTAAGTGTTTAATTTCCATGCAGTTTACACTAATTGTTTCACATAAACTTGTATTATTTTTCCATCTCTTGTTTGCTGCATCATGCCCTGAAGCCTCTGCTGCACTGTTGACTAGAGTTTCTTTACCTATTGGTGCATGCCTCCTGGGGATTGCCTTGCAGGTTCTCTATGGGCCATCATTTTCTGGCACCATCACATAATCTAGGGTATACTGTTGGTTTAGCAGGGATACCCTCTGGGGTGCCCATGTCCCTGTCTGCAGGGTTTTATGTCCACTATTTATATCATGTGCTCTTTGGGTTATTTTTTCCAGGAGCTAATCTCATGAAGTGGGTTTTCTTCTCTCTGGTTGAGGTCCCTGGTCATGCTTGATCATAATTCAGCTGATTGATGAGACCAAGAACCCCTCTAACAATTTAAAACAAGTAAAAATACTAGAGTTATTTTTAAAGCAGCTGAGTTGGGGGAGCACTGGTACCATAATTATATGCTTTCATTTGGTCACACACCTGATGCACCCCTATAGATTTTACAAAGATGTATTGTAAATGTGATGGGTTGAGCTTGCCAAACCCTTAATACTGAAGTCCCTGGTCATGTGTTTCCAATTTGCTTTTTGTCTTTGGGCTCCATTGTGCTGCAGTCATGAAGTCCTTATACTTTGGGAATGGACTTCAGGAGGATTAAACCATAGTGAATATCCTTGTTCCCGCTGCCCATTTCTGTGGGCTCTACTAAGCCTGCATTACTTACTGTTGCAGCCTTTTGTTGTCCTTCTGCATTCTACTTTAAGCAGGATTATGCAACTATTTCTGAATCCTTCTGCTGTGGAGATGACTTATCAATGGATCCCCTATGAGATGTCTATCCTCAACCTCGCCTGGTGTGGTAGCAGATTCTGGTGCAGTATGTCTGTATGGCATAATGCAGTGCACCCTATGGTCCTGGGCGTACAAATTGCTCTTTGAGCTGCCTGTATGTGAGCAGATATGAGCCAGCCTTGATATACACCTGTACTGCTTATATGTTTGCATCCTAATGTCTTGTGAATTTTTTGTTAACTTCCATTATCAGCTGTTTCCAATGTTGTATTATTTTTTGTACTATCTCTTGCCACTTGCCTTCTTATTGCTTTTGTAACTGTCCTGGGTTGTGCCTGAAAATAGACAGTCTCTGTCTAGTGCACCTACCTGGTAACAAAAACTAAATAAATAAATAACTGCTAAGGGTGGGAAGGCAGTGGGCCACCAGACAAGGGCATCTAACAATACCTTTGATGTGGCCTCCTGTTTGGTAGCATCTGACATGTGTCTCAGATGGAGATCCTGGGTATGCCTAATTTATTTAGGTCAGGTCACTAACTGCAAAGCTCTGACTGCTCTTTTCCAGGGGGGATCATTTTTTCCATCATAGTGGTACTGGGGCTGTTGGAGAGAACTATCCCTCCAGTACCACAAGATTATCCCAACTCAGTAGCGCAGCCTATTGTTGGTGGGGGGTTACCACCAGTGCTCCTTTTCTTCATTTTTACCAGGCAAGGACTAAAGGACTCTGATCTTCTTAGCTGAGATTGCATACCTCGCTTCTTAAGGGACAGCTCGCTACTCAAACAAAAAGTTGAACTGTTTGGAAAAGACTGATTCTTGAAAGATAGTAATGTTACTTAACATAACTCTAGATCTTCAAGAATATCTTCTTCATAGAGCCACACTCCCCCACTAGCCATCACCCTCTTCTTTATGAAAGGGTTACTTGGAGTTAGGACTTTTCTATGTCACAAACCTTGCCTGGTCTGGAAAACTTAAAGGGGAAATTAGTCAGCTGCTGTCTTTAATTGCACCATGCATTATACTACAGAACAAGACTGCTATACTTGGGTGCTGTGTGCTCAGACAACCTAATTTTTCTCCAGCTATATGGACCAGAGCACTGAGACCTAGAAGCTTAATGAAGCTTGGGGCTTGTTTTACAGAATATTGTTTTTCATTTTTAGCCTTCCAAAATATATTAAAAAAATCTCTCATACACTTATCTTACAGCCGTTAACTTTTTGGCAGATTATTTTTGTCTTCTGCCGGGCTAGTTTTTTGTCCCTGGCTTTGGCCAGTCCAGCCCTAGGTTGAGGGTTGCCTACTAAGAGCAAATACTAATGGATTAGTTAAATTTGTTTCCATCCTCTCTACAGTTCTGTTTGATAGTACTCCAGTTTCAGATCTGTACTTTAACCTTGAGAGGTTCTGTGGCACTCCTTGCAGTGTTCCCTCCTTTCAGAGTTGTCTGTTTTTCCATTCAACAGTTCCTTCTTAGTTATAATAATCTTAGTTCTGGTGTCACTTTTTTTTTGTCCCAGATACTCTTGGGGGAGGCATTCCATTTCTCATACTTTCCATATTTTACTTTTCTAAACAAACACACATACACACACACACTCACTCACACAATGCATGGTTTGGACCTCATTCATTCTTTGGTAACTGGGTATAGCCCACTAGGCACATGTGGCTGTTTTCAGGGGTGACCCAGGAGCACTGGGATGATTAACTGAATTGCTTAGAGTCATAATGCATGGTTGGGTTCTTGTACCCATTGAAAAGCCATCATGTATTTTCTCATATATGATAGCAGCCAATTAGGGCATTATGACTCCAATTAGCTAACTACAATATATTAATGTGTTATTACCACATTAATAATGCATTAATACCCGACTCACCACAAACCACCCCATAACACATAACAAGCCCATTAACACAGCTAACAAGCCCCTTCATAGTAAGCTCATTAAGACATCTAACAAGCACCTTAATGACATATGTAATAAGCCTCTTCCTAGCACATACAACAGCCACCTTTGATCCCCCACCTGCAGAAACCTACTCTACCCAAAGCAGCAACTCAGATATGCTCAAGCCGACTTAGCCGACTGCACACTGCTTATGAGATCACAACTTTCCCAACCATGCCAATTGCAAGCCACTCCCAAGACCACCACACACCTGCTCCACAAAAGAAAAAATCATGGGAGTCATGCCACCTTTTATAGATGGCACCTGCACTACAGAAACAGTAAATGGACAAAACAGGCAGTCCCTACACTACAGAAAAGCCCTGCACTACAGGAAGACATTGGATATGGCAAACCATATCCAACTTAATGCATTATATGAAACAAAATCTAGAAAAAGGACTATGTATTCATGAAATAATACCATCTCTGGGGCTAATGAGCTTCATAAAGGCCACCCACTCTTCTGGATCATGGCTTTATGAGCTCATTAGCCTCCTCCATATTATTTTCTTGTACATAACCCTTTTCTAGCATGTACCCTCTCTTTCTGTATATATATTTCAAATAGTTTTTACTTTTGCTAGTTTTTCTCTCTCTCTATCCTCAGTACATGCTGGTCCCAAAAGTTCTAACTTCCACAGTATCGTAGTGCCTCTGGACCTAAGACCAAAGAGTGTGGCTTTATGCAGAAGATATTCTTGAAGATCTAAAGTTACAGTATGTAACTTTTTACATTATCTCCATTTATAGGATCATTCTTGTGATGTTGGATGTCTGTTAAATGTTTACCTCCCATTCATTTCATCTGTATTCCTACTGTTTGTCATGTGGTCACAAGATGACAGGTATATTTGATAAGGATTTTCCATTCACCCCCCCCCCCCACACACTTTATCTATTCTGTCCACTTTTTGTACCTTTTCCCCATTACCATCTCTTCCTCCATCCTATTTGGAAAATCATTTTCAGTTGTACATTGTTTATTGTTCATACTTGTATAGCATCATCACACCCTCTGTCCAGAAAGAAGGATAAGGCAGGCAATATATATACAGTATAAGGCCATCATTGATACAATCTCTGACCCCTCCCTTAAGGCCAAAGGGAAATGGAAAGCCTCACTCCAAATGTTCTTTTCTGAAGAGGAGTGGGCTTGACTATAGAGGTGGGCCCATATATCTTATCCACACAGCTGTAGCGTGCTTATACAAAATAAGGTGAAGCATCAATGGTACACAACTCCTGCCCAGCTTAAATCTCTAGGCCTACTTACAGAAGATACCTGGAGGCAGTATTGTATAGTAGTTTAGAGCACTGAGCTGCAAATCTGAAGAATGGGGTTGGAGTCCCACACAACCACTTACATACTGTGTGACTACCTCCTTTGTGATCTGTATTATTATTGAAATACAATAAAATATAGCTAATTATAATACTGTGTGACCATGAGCAAGTCACTTATCTTCCCTGTTCTCCCAAGATGCACATAGAAACAAGTCTTGGCTTAATGTGTCTTTCTTGGCCAAACATTGTAAAATACAGAATAAATAAAAATTGCTGGAGGTGCCAATAACCTGGAGTTGACCACCTGCATGTCTTATGGTCTTGTCCCCACATTTTCCGCTTCTGGAGCAGGACACAAAAGGTGTGGGGTGCTGTTCCCTCTGTCTCCACAATGCTAATTATTCTGCCTCTCTCCCCAAAAAAACTCACATCCCCCACTTCTAGCTTAATTTGGTACCTATAGTAGGCATAGTGGCTAAGCAGATACTCCTGAGCAGATGGAGGTCAGCAATCATCTATTCAGTTGTGGAGTGTCTAGTGGCAGTCAGAAATCTAGCAACCTTGGCTAAAATGTTCCATATGACTAAACGCTGACTAAAAAGACCAGGTTAGCCTACTGAGACAAATGGGGCCCCTTCTTGGCTTTGTTGTGTTGTCTGTCGGACCATCCTTAAGCAGTACCTCAAGAATGGAGTTGAAAGACTAAGCCTGTTACCTCCAAAACCAGGTGTCTTACTTATAGTTTGGGGAAGACATCAAGTTCAGCCCTGCTTTAGGTCTCATGTCTCCTAGATCTCCTGTTCCAGCTGTCTAGCCATTTTTCTCCCCCAACCAACAACTTTCTTGGAGGTTGTAGTAGAGTTCATGGCTTTCTTCCCCTACTAGTCACCTGGATGAAGGTGGCCCACCTGTTGGTGGCTTCCCCACCCCCTCCCACTCCTTCGTCCCTGAATTGAAATGTTCACAACAAAAAGAGGCACTCTGTATTGTACAATGGCTACTTATACTGTTTTTCTTGCACTACCACTATGAGAAGATAAGGTTAAAGATAAGGAACAGAGGCAGAATTGGTAGGGAGATAGACACAAGTCCTTTTAAAGAGGAGAAAGTCCTCAGGGTACTTGTAAAATCAAAATAAAAAGTTGGAAAGACAATGGAACTGGATGGGGTTCACACTAGGATACTAAAGGAGCTCAGGGAGGTGCTGGCTGCACTCCTAACAGCTTTGTTCAACTTATCACTGGAAACAGGGTTGGTTCTGAGGGACTGAAGAAGGGCAGATGTAGTCCCACTTGAGAAAAGTGGGAATAGGGAGGAGGCAGGAGATTACAGACCTGTCAGCCTGATTTCAATAGTGGGCAATGTTATAGAATCACTACTGAAGGAAAGGATAGTAGAATACCTAGAAACGGATGGATTGCAGGATCAAAGGCAACATGGTTTCACAGCAGGGAGGTCTTGCCAGACAAACCTGAATGAGTTCTTTGAATGGGTGACCAGGGACATGGATCAGGGCAAAACATTAAATGTGGCATACCTGGATTTCAGGAAGGCATTTGACACCATCCCACATAGAAGACTGGTGAACAAGTTGGTCTGTCTAGGAGCAGGACAGAAAGTAGTGAACTGGGTAAGAAGTTGGTTGAACAACACGAGTCAGAGGGTGATGGTAAATGATGTCTGCTCGGGAGAAGGCAGGGTAACTGGCAGGGTGCCCCAGGGGTCAGTACTAGGCTCAGTCCTCTTCAATGTTTGCATTAGCAACATTGCAGAAGGGCTAGAAGGGAAAGTCTGCCTGTACATGAATGACACAAAAATCTGCAACAGAGTGGACACACGGGGGGGGGGTGAGGATTGATTTGAGGAAGTTAGAAGAATGGTCAAGGGTTTGGCAGCTGGGTTTCAATGCTAAAAAGTGTGAAATCATGCACTTGGGACACAGAAACCAGGAAGCTACATACCAGCTGGCAGGGGAGGTACTGGCATCCACCAAATAGGAAAGGGACCTGGGGTAATCATTTCTGATGACCTGAAGGTAGCTAAGCACATTGAAAAGGCAGTGGGAAAGGCTAGTAGGATGCTGGAGTGCATAGGGAGAGGGATCACCAGTAGGAAGAAAAAGGTAATATTACTCTTGTATAGGTCACTGGTAAGACCACAGCTTGAGTACTGTGTTCAGTACTGGAGGCCCCCACCTCCAGAAGGACATAGACATGGTGGAGGCAGTACAGAGGCGGGCAACCATGACGGTGCAGGGAATGCATCAAAAGCCCTATGAGGAGAGAATATGTACTCACCAGAGGAAAGAAGGGAAAGGGGAGATATGATAGAAATATTTCAAGTGCATAAAAGATTTTAATAAGGTACAAGAAGCTAACATTTTCCACAGACAGACTGACTCAAGGATGAGGGGTCAGGCTATGAAGCTGGGAAGCTACAGGAGAGACAGGCAGGGGAGAAGAGGGGGAGTAAACAGGAAGGAGAGGAGGCACTGTGGGTCACCTTGGAGACTGGAAAGGGCACCACAGTCCACACAGGGGTTGTGTACAGACCCCCATGTCAGGGGGAGGGAATGGACAAGGATATGATCGAAGGCATTCTTAGAATGGCAGAGAAAGGGGAGATACTATTGATGGGAGACCTGAATATGCCAGATATTAACTGGAGCACATTTGCTGCAGCCACATCCAAGAGCAGGGCCATTCTTGATGCCCTACAGGTGGCAGGCATTAGACAGCTAGTTTCGGAACCCACTCATGAGGGAGCAATCTTAGACCTCTTACTCTTAAACGGGGGCAGTGAGAGGATCTCAAATCTAGAAGTGGGTTGCCATCTGGGGACAAGTGACCATCAAACAGTGTGGTTCACGTTAAACTCAGCTACAGAGTCAAGCCATACAAAAGTGAGGATACTGGACTTTAGGAGAGCTGACTTTGGCAAGATGGGAGAGTGCCTCAGAAAAGCACTAGCAAACAGGCTAGAAGGAGGTGTGGTGCAACAATGGGGAATCATCAAAACTGCCATCACAAAGGCAACAAGCCTTTATGTGAAGCAAATAAACAAATCAAAATGAAAGAAAAAGCCACTATGGTTCTCAAAAGAGGTAGCTGTGAAAGTCAGGAAGAAAAAGATAGCATTCCGGAAGTATAAGGAAACACAGAAGGAGCAGGACAGAGAGCTATACCAGTTAAGGCAGAAGGAAGCAGGAAGGGAAGTCAGAATAGCAAAGGCCCAAACTGAGGAAAAGATAGCCAGCTCAGCTAAGAAGGGGGATAAAACCTTTTATAGGTACATCAGCGGGTAGAAAGACAAAGGAGGGATAGTGAGGCTGAATAGAATGAACGGTGGGTGGGCAGAGGGGACAGTGAAAAGCAGGGATACTGAACGAATATTTCTGCTCAGTATTCACAAAAGAGGAGGGGAAGTGCCTAATCCAACTAACAGAAGCACTCTTGATAGGGGGTCGATCCCAGTCCTTTCACAGAAGAAAGGGTTCTGCAAGAACTCCTAAAACTGAAGGTGGACAAAGCAATGGGTCCTGATGGAATTCACCCCAGAATTCTAAAAGAATTAAGGGAGGAACTAGTGAAACCACTGGCTACTCTTTTAATAAATCATGGAGGATGGTGGTACCCGAGGACTGGAGGAAGGCGGATGTGATTCCCTTCACAAAGTGGGACCAAGACAGAGGCAGGAAACTACAGACCTGTCAGTCTGACCTCTGTGGTAGGGAAAGTGATGGAGTCACTTCTGAAGGAAAGAATAGTTGAGTACCTAGAGGCCAGTGGAGCACAGGACCCAAGGCAGCATGGATTCACAGCAGGAAGGTCATGTCAGATGAATCTAATAGATTTCTTTGACTGGGTGACCAAAGTAGTAGACCAGGGAGGGGCTGTGGACATGGCCTACCTAGATTTTAGCAAGGCATTTGACACAGTCCCACACAAAAGATTAATAGTCAAATTAACCAGCCTGGGAGTGGGTCCCAGGGTGGTAGCCTGGGTAAAACATTGGCTGCACAACAGGACACAGAAGGTAATTGTAAATGGAGTCCACTCTGAAGAAAGAGAGGTTACTAGTGGGGTACCGCAGGGTTCAGTATTGGGACCAGTCCTTTTTAGTGTCTTCATCAGTGACATTGCAGAGGAACTGGAAGGAAAAGTATGCTGTTTTGCAGATGACACAAAGATCTGCAACAGGGTTGATACACAAGGAGGAGTGGAAAGGATGAAAAGGGACTTGGCAAGGTTGGAGGAATGGTCAGAAGTATGGCAGCTAGGATTCAATGCAAAGAAGTGCAAAATAATGCACCTGGGAAACAAGAACCCAAGGGAAGAATACGCAATGGGTGGGGAGGTAGTAACAACAACAAAAAAGGAAAGAGACCTGGGGGTAATCATATCATATGACCTTAAGGTTAACAAGCAATGTGAGAAAGCAGTAGGGAGGGTTGGGGGTATACTGGGATGTATAGGGAGAGGCATCAGCAGCAGAAAACAGGAAGTTGTTATCCCTCTGTACAGACAGTTGGTGAGACCCCATCTGGAGTACTGTGTCCAGTTCTGGAGACCCCATCTCCGCAAGGACATAGACAGGATAGAGGTAGTCCAGAGGAGGGCAACTAAAATGGTGCAGGGTCTGCAAGAGAAGCCGTATGAGGAGAGACTAAAGGAGCTTAATATGTATACCCTTGAGGAAAGAAGGA
Source organism: Neoceratodus forsteri (assembly GCA_016271365.2). Lineage (NCBI taxonomy): Eukaryota > Metazoa > Chordata > Ceratodontiformes > Ceratodontidae > Neoceratodus > Neoceratodus forsteri. The sequence continues at coordinate 647,300,155 of CM028135.1, read as the reverse complement.
GAGGGGGACATGATAGAAACTTTAAGTCCTCAGTGGAATCAACAAAGTCCAAGAGGGTAGAATCTTCAGAAAAAGAGACTTGCAAGAACAAGGGGACACAATTTAAAGATAGAAGGAGGGCGGTTCAGGGGCAATGTGAGGAAGTATTATTTCACAGAGAGGGTAGTGGATGCATGGAACAGCCTTCCTGAGGAGGTTGTGGGGTCTAAAACTGTGGGAGAATTCAAGAATGCATGGGACAGACATAAGGCAATTCTTGTGGGGGGTAGGAAGAAATAGGCTGTTGGTTAACTAGGATCTACGGCCTATCCAGTAGGTAGGGAAATGGGCAGACTAGATGGGCCAAGCGGTCCTTATCTGCCATCAAAGTCTATGTTTCTATGTTTCTATGGGGGACTGAGAAGGGATGTGAGAAAATATTTCTTCACAGAGAGGGTGGTGGAGGCTTGGAACAGCCTCCCAACAAAGATGGTGGGAGCCAAGATGGTTGCAGGAATCATGCATGCATGGGATAGATACAAGGGGACCTTGGAAGAAACATGGGGGTGGGGATGACCACATATTTGTGTAGGGGCTGTGGTGGCATAGTAGGCAGGGAAATAGGGCAGACTGGATGGGCCAAAGAGGTCTTTATTTGCCTACAAATTATATGTTTCTATGACTGTTACCAAAAATTGCTGATTATTTTCTTTGTATGTATCTTTTATATTGGCTGTTGAATAATGTTGCTGTGTTTGTGTTTTCTGTGTACGTATTTGGAATTTCTTTTTCAATAAAAAGAGCTACAGTAGCTACAAAAAATCATCATGCCCCCTTTAATAAATGTAGTTACATTATGTGTTCTGCAGCACAAGGAATCTGCTCTGTATTCCCAGAGTATTTTTTCCTTTTACCCTTGCCTGTCTGATGCTGAGTCCATGGAGCCCCTCTTCTGGGATTACATAATATGGCCTCCCAGCCACTAGGTGACACTGCTAGAACTCGACAGGGAACCAGGTAGACCACGTCCAAAAACCTGTGACCTCATTTCCTTTTTTCTTGATTTGCATCTGGCCTCCTAAAACATAAAATCATTAAAGCCATGCATGCCTCACTCAACCGCAAGAAGGTTGAGTCAGAGTACACTTTGGCTTTGTAAAACCAAGGTATGAAGACTCTAAATCAGCACAAAAAAAAAAAGGTTCCTAAATCTAAACTCCAGCAATTTGCCATAGGAACTAGTTAGAATCAAGCACTCTTGATTTGTTTGTCTATAAAGGTCCAGAGAAGTTACTTTGCAGTTGAACTCTGCAACAAATTGTTTCCACCATTGTTTATTGCTGCAAATGCAGCAACCATATCCTTCACTAAAAGCACAATTTAATATGTATGCTCCCTTAACAGTAAATACTTGACATTTTGTAAAGCTATGTATTTTATGACAGCACAAGGAATGGTAACTATTTTAAAATTTTTATGGTGCTACATGTTGGCTTGGTACAGGGGCACCGGTAGGCATACGCACTGTACGCAGCAGAGTACAGTAAAAAAAAATCTGGCAGGGGCAGCAAGTAAGGCAGGGGCAACAAAAAGAGGAAAGCATGGACGTTGTGAGTCACAGTGTGTCTGTCATGCTGAGCCCTTTTGCCTTTGTTGTTGTTTGTTTGGTACGGGGCACTGATGCCACCAGCCAAATACACAAACAAGAACAACTTACCAGGCAGGCAGAAAAACAAAGGAAGGATTACAGGAGGAAACTGAATACTGTACTTGAACCCAGACATGGCAAATGGGGGGGGGGGCAATGATGTGGGTTTATGTTTACAAAACGGGGTGTGGGGGCAATAGTGCATCAGTTTTGAGTACAAGTTTAAAATTCCTGGCTACACCCCTGGCTTGGTATAACCTGCTCAATATCTACCTGGAAAATGTGTTTTGTTCAAACAATAGCCATGGAAGGCATCCTTCATTATTATTATCATCATTTTGCATTGACTGCTGGTGAAGTGGTGTATTTTCTTTAAAAATGGGTTACTGCCAGACCATCAATGCAGTGGTAGCATTACCACTTGCAACGCTAAAGACCCAGATTCAGAAGTGAGCCTGGGTGTCAGAGAACCAGATGGGGGAGGAGGATTGAGTGTCCACAGGACCGTGCTCCTCTTCTGGGGGAGACAGTGGGAACAGTATGATGTTTGCCTGGCCCCTGGCAGAAGCTGAGGGGAAAAGCAGTATAGGCCAAAAGGTCAGAGGTGGGACAGATGTTGGCACACGATGGGCAGAAGTGCATGATGTGTGCCCTTACATTCTTGCATGCCATGCGTCCAGGGGAACAGAAAATGGGAAAGAACCCTATTTGGCAATATGAAAGCCATCCGTTGTAGACCCTGCACCTAGCAACTTAGGCTCCTCCTCTGATCTAAATCTGGATTTGGTCCTGGTGGGCCAAAAAGGACTCTCCATCACCATGCCAAAGGGGGCAAGCCTTGGGGGACTGTAGGAGAGATAAGTCCTAGGTGAAGCTGGGGTGATGGGGCTAGGCAAAGCAGTCGGAAGGAGGGCCAGCTGGAGAGGGGAGGATAAACAGAATAGCCAAAAAAAAGGGGTTTACTAACTTTTAAGGCCCTACATTGACTGGGTCCTGATTACCTGACAGATCCCTTGCACCCTTACATGTGCTTATGCACTTCTTGTTCCTTCTAGGTGAGTCTCCTGATTGTGCCAAGGGTCAGGCTCAAAACATTAGGAGACTGGGCCTTCAAGGTAACTGGCCCTGTGCTACAGAATTATCTCCTGAGAGCCATCAGAGTGGTCCCTTGGGGGAGGCCTTTATGAGTGGTCTGAAAATGCATCTTTTCTACCAAGTGTTTGGGGAGTAACGTATTCCGAGAATGTCATCATCCCAGCTGTGTTTTAGCTTTATTTCACTAAACTATGTATTTTGTGTATGTATTTATTTAACTATGTCAATCTTTTAGCTAATCAGTTTTGGTGCTTGAAGAGGGCGTGATATTCTGGATGAGTATGCAAAAGGAAATTCTAGTAGCATATGACAAAAAATACAGATTTGATTTTATTATGTGACTTGACAATGTTCTGTTCTTACTTTTTATGAGAAGAACATTATTTTTCTTATTTATTCTTCTTTCATTTGGTCCAATACATTGCTCCTCCCCTCCATGTCTTCCTGGATCTACCAGGTGTCCATCAGAATTTCTCTCTCTCCCCCTGCCCTTCCCCCTCCCTCCCTCATCCTCATCCTCTATTTCACATCGCAGGTGTTCCTCAGTCCCTGCAAGCTTATCCTACTTCTACTGCTCCTCAAAGCAGGTGACATAGATCTCAACCTGGGCTGTCTCCTCCCTCCCTCCCTCCCCCACCATCCTCCCCAAAGATCTACGTGTGGCTCACATTAATATTCATGGTATCTTTCCCAAGATTGACCTGCTCTAAACTCTCAAGGTATCCTTCCTCTCTGATGCCCTAATAGTCTCAGAATCTTGGCTTTCACCTAAGATCCCCTACTCTGCCATAAACATTCCTGGTTACTCCTTCTCCCATCAAGACTGTGCTAAAAAAGGTGGTGGCATCACCATTTATCTTTCCTCCTCCATTCATGCTACCCCAGGTCTCTCAATCACCTCCACTGCTGTTTACAAGCTCCTCATACTTAAACTCTCTTTCCCTCACTCCCTTCCTATCTTAGTAGCAGGTGTCTACTGCTGCCCCTGGATATCTTCTGCTTCTGTCACTGAACTATTAGCCAGTATCTCTTCTCATGCCTCCTCTGGTGAGCTAATCATTCTCGATGACTTCAGCAGTAATGGCTTTCTCACTCTCACTCTAATCTCTGCCAAAACATTAAGTCCCTGCACCTAACACAGCTCATCTCTGTTTCTACCAGCCATAATTCTCTATCCCAAAACCATTCACTACTGAACTGGGTACTCACTACACACCCTCACTGCAACATTGACTCTGGTACCCTCCCTGATGCACTCAGTGATCACCACATGGTTTACTGTGTTTGCCAACATTCACTGTCTCAGAGCCTACCCAAAAATTATCCAAATCAGGTTCTTCAGGTCTATTGACCTATCCTCGTTACATGCTGATTTGCTTTCCACTGACTGGTCCTCTATCTCCAGGACCAGTAAAATCAACCATGCCCTCCAATATTTCCACACTAAGTTCCTACTAATCTCGGATCAGCATGCCCCTCTCCAGAAAACCATGGTCAGAGGTTGTAACCTTTCCTAGATCTCAGCTGAACCATTGGCTTGCCTCCATCCACATGGCCTGGCTTGGAAGACCTACAAGTCCTCTGGCACTCTGGCAGATCTTAACAAGTGACGTGCCTCGAGGAATACTTGTACTAGGGCCTACCAGGCTAGCCAAGGCTGAGTTCTTTTCCTCCTCATTCCAGAAAAAATCACCTCTCAGAGTTCTGAAAAGTCATCCATGCCCTCTTCTTCCTTTCTACCCAGCCCCCCTCTCCAGTCCACAAGGTGAGGGACTCCACTATCTCTCCTCTCCCTTCTGTTACCTATGCTTTCAAGTCCTACTTCACCACCTGCTCTTCCTCACTCCTGTCTACCTTCTGTGCCACCCGCCCACACCCTACATCCTCCATGACCCCCGCACTTCACTTCTCTTTCCTGCCAGTTACTCCATTTTCTTTTCTTTTTTACGCCCTTCTGACTCTCAACTCTCAGAAAGGCAGGATCCCTGATGGGCTTGATCTCAAACTCCTGTACCTCTCTGCACCTGCCATTGCCATTCCCATCTCCTACCTTCTCAACTTATCATTCTCTCTTGCCTCAGTCCCTGACTTCTGGAAGCATGCAACAGTCATCCCTCTCCCTAAAGGTGGTGACTCATCCTCTGCTGGCAACTTCTATCCAATTTCTCTCCTTCAAACATTATTCAAATTACTAGAACACATAGTTGTGTCTCAACTCTCCCCCTTCATTGATTCCTCTCTTTCTTCACCCCCTTCCAGTCTGGATTTCACAAGCATCACTCCACCACCTCCTGTCTCCCTCAGGCTCACCGACTCCAGCAACCAACTGGTTCAGCTCCTGTCTGGAAGGCAGATCTCAATGTGTGAGAACTGCTGATTCCCTCCCCCCTCCCATTCACACTGGTGTTCCCCAAGGCTCCGTCCTTGGCCAGTTGCCCTTCTCCATATTCCTCAATGACCTTCCCTTAGCCTGCTCCTAGATTTCCATCCATTGTGTGCAGATGACATGGTCCTGTTTACATCTGGGTCTTGCCCTCAGAGTTAACATCCAGGCTTAAGCTTGATTTGACTCTATCCAGAAATGGTTCAGGTCAAATCAATTATATCTAAATGCTAAGAAAAATGGTATCCATGTGCTTTGGCACTAGGAAGAAACTCATGGCTCCCTCCACCCACCCCACCTTCCATACCCTAGATGGAGGTTTAATGGACGACATACCCTCATTCAAATACCTTGGTGTCTCTCTTGACAGGCACCTTAACTTTTCTCAGCACGTGGACATCATTCACATAAAAACTCCATCCCATGTTCAGTGCCCTTTATAGGAACAAAAGCTGCATCCCTCTAACAGCTCGCCAAGATGTCATCTCGAAGATGATCCTTCCCATCTTTGGTTATGGCAACATTGTCTATGGTGATGCACCTAAGTCTTTTTATTTATTTATTTATTTATTTATTGAAATGTTTTACCAGGAAGGCACACTGAACAACAAGTTGCTCATCTCCCAGTGCTACCTGGGGGGTGGGGGTACAACTGGATGAAAAATTAGACATACAGTTTAACATTTATCATATCCAACAAAATAAACATTCAGTTACATTTGTAGCAAGACATATAGTTAATAAATGTCATAAATAATCATACAGTTACATTTGTAACATAACATACAATTAAATATGTCATACCTGTGGAATATGCATTTAATTACAAGTGGCATGTCTGAGGAACATAGTGCAGAAATGTAATGTATCCTTGGAGCCAACTCCTTGCAGAAATGGATTATGGTTAAGAGGCAGATTATTTAGCAGTTATTGAATAAATGAGGTCCAGTGGGGGAACATCAAGGAGTGTAGAGGGGTAGACAGGGGAAACAAGCTGAGGGAAGGAGAGGATAAAGATGAGGGGGGACATTATCGGAGAAAAGTAAGCAAAACAAAAATAAAAATAATCAGTTGTGAAGGGCAATTTAACACAGTGCTAGTGCAATCTGGGAGCACCTCAGACAAAACAAAAAGTGCAAATTATTAGCTCAAGTGAACTAATTCCTTTAAGTGCAGGGAGGTGGGGGGGCAGGAGAGAGTTGGGGTAAGGGATAGGGAAGGGAAGGATGAGTCATACCTGGAACTGGCCCCTTCAGGGTGCGGAAATAGCTGCCAGTGGTGGAATGATGTGAGGTGAGGGGTTAGGGGCTGGAGTAGGCAAGGACAAGTTGGGTAGAGATGGTAGCGGGAATGATAAAGGGAAGGAGGAGGAGGGGTGGGAGAAACTTGCCTAAGACTAGGCCTCTTCAGAATGCTGAGAACCCTGCCAGAGAGCAGAGTCAAGCAAGGACGTGTTAGGTAGAGAGGATGGAGGGGAAGGAGGAGGGAAGGAAGAGTCATTTCCCAGTGCTGGACCCCTCTAGGATGCTGAAAACCCTGTCAGGGAGCAAAACTGGGTGAGGACAAGTTGGGAAGAGACAAAAGAAAGGATGAAGAGAAAGGAGGGAAGAGGAGGGAAAGAAAAAGCTTGCCTAAGACTAGGCCACTCCAGGATGCTGAGAACCCTGACAGAACACAGAATCAAGTCCACCTTGGCCAGACTGGATCCCCTCTTCCACTTCTTCTGCCATTTTGCCTTGTCCTGCCCTCTCCGTACTCACCACTGTTTTCTGTTCTCTGCTCCCCCTCCCCCCCTTGGTAGATCACCACTTAATCCACCGTGCCTTCTTCATTTCTAAATTCTGGCTGGCTTCACTTCCCTCTTATCTCAGTTCACTTTCTCCCCTATGCCTCCCTCTGCTTACTCTCTCTGTAACTCAGGTTGTCACTCCCTACTGCTCCCCTCTTTTAAATCCCTTGCTGGTCAGAATGCCTTCTCTTTCCACTTTCCTAATATCTGGAACACACTTCTTCTAACAATTCACTCTGCCTCCTCCAAATGTTCTTGTTCCTCGCTAATCCAAACCCACACCGCTCCCTCCTGCAAATGCCCATAGCCCAGTATCCTGCCTCCTTTCTTTTTCCTTGTCCACTACCTTTCCCCATGCCCTTACACCTCTCTGCATCTCCCATTCCCCCTACTAAAGTATTCCAACCTCTACACTCATCCTCTCCCCCATCACAACCGTTCCTTTCCTCTCTCCCCTCCTTCCACTCCCTCCCTCCAGCTCACTCTCTGTCTCTATCCCCTCCTTGTCCCCAAAGAAGATTTCAATATCCTGGCCCTGGATTGGACCACCCAGGTGGCTGCTTCAGCCAGAAGCACAGCCATTCTAGAATCCCTGCAGGGGGTTGGACTCAGGCAGCTGGTGCATGAACCAACCAGGGACAAGTCAATTCTGGACCTGGTATAGACCAGAGGGAACTGAGATGAATAAGTACAGGTTGAAGGGCAGCTGGGGTCCAGTGACCACCGCATGGTGTGGTTCAGCATGGCAACATGGACTCAAGTATGCCACACAAGGGCAAAAATATTAGATTTTAGGAAGGCACATTTCACTGACATGGGTAGATGTATACAAGCTGTCCTGGAGAAGGGAGAGGTAAATTGAGGGGGTGAAGGAACAATGGAAGAAACTGAAAGGAGCTATAGTGGGGATAACAAACCAATGCATTAGGATAGTGGCCAAATGGAAAAGAAGAAGTAAACCTCTATGGTTCTCTAAGGAAATGATGAGGGACAAAGGCAGGGCTAAAAGACTGAGTTTCAGGAAATATAAGGGAACCCAAAGGGAGGAGAACAGGGAGGTGTACCTTGAATGTCGAAGAGAAGTAGGCAAGGCTTTTAGGAGAGCTAAGGTGCAGACAGAGGAGGGTTTAGCACGGTCTATGGAAAAAGGGGACAAGGCATTTTATAGGTACATCAGCAAAAGAAGAAAAACCGGGGGTTGTGAGGCTCAAAAGGGAGGAGGGAGAGTGTAAGGAGGGGTTTTGGACAAGGCAGAAATGCTGAACAAGTACTTCTGCTCAGTATTCACTATGAAGGGGAGGGTCAAGGACCACAGATGGGTAGCAGAGGCAATGTGGTGTGGGGGGGAAGAAGTGGACACCAGTCCATTCACAGTGGAGAGAGAGTTCTGGAAGAACTCACAAAACTGAAGGTGGATAAGACCATGGGGCCAGATGGTGTTCACCTGAGTATACTAAGGGAGCTGTGAAGGGAACTAGCAGCACCTCTGGCAGCACTGTTCACTGAGTCACTCAACATTGGTGTGGTTCTAGAGGACTGGAGCAGGGCACATGTGGTCCCACTGCACAAAAGCGGTAGTAGGGAGGAGGCAGGGAACTCCAGGCCATTCAGCCTCACCTCAGTAGTGGAAAAGATAATGGAGACACTGCTGAAATAAAGGATAGTAGCACACCTGGAATCCAAGGGTGCCAGGATCTGAGGCAACACAGATTTGTAGCAGGAAGGTCATGTCAAATGAATCTGATACATTTTTTTGATTGAGTGACTAGGGAAGTAAATCAAGGAGGGGCAGTAGATGTTGCCTACTTAGATTTCAGCAAAGCCTTTGACACCGTCCCACATAGAAGACTGGTTAACAAGATGGGTATTCTGGGCATGGGAGACAAGATGGTAAAATGGGTTAGGAACTGGTTAACAGACAGGAGACAGAGGGTGATGGTAAATGGGGTACAATCTGGGGAGAAAGGCGTGACCAGCAGGGTACCACAAGGATCAGTACTGGGACCAGTCTTGTTCAATGTCTTCATTAGTGACATTGCAGAGATGCTGGAAGGAAAGATCTGCTTGTCTGCAGATGACACCAAGACCTGCAACAGGGTGGATACTCCAGAAGGGGTGCAGAAAATGAAGAGGGAACTGTAGAAACTTGAAAGATGGTCGTAGACGTGGCAACTGAGGTTCAATGCAAAAAATTGCAAAATAATGCACCTGGGTAGAGGGAATCTTGGGGAGAGCTACAGGTTGGGGGGAGGAGCTGACTGTCACCAAGGAGGAAAGGGACCTGGGGTTATTATTTCTGATGCTTAAAGATATCAAAGTAATGTACAAAGGCAGCAGGGAGGTCCAGATGCATGCTGGGGCATATAGGAAGGGGTATCACTAGCAGGAGGTGAAAGGTGGTGATGTCATTGTATAAAACATTGGTAAGGCCTCACCTGGAGTACTGTGTGCAGTTCTGGAGGCCACACCTGCATGAGGACATAAACAAGGTGGAGACTATCCAGAGAAGGGCAACAAAGATGGTACAGGGCTTGCACCACAAAACATATGAGGAGAGACTAAGAGACCTCAATATGTACTCACTGGAGGAGAGGAGAGAGTGGGGAGGACATGATTGAAACTTTCAAGTACCTCAAGGGCATAAACAAGCTGCAGGTGAGGGACCTTTTCTAATGTAGAAAAAGTACTAGAACAAGGCATGATGTGAAATTGGAGGGGGTAGACTAAGAGGTAATGTGAAGAAGTTTTCCTACACAGAAAGGGTAGCAGATTCTTGGAATAGTCTGCCATAGAAGGTAGTAGGGACAAGCAGAGTGGAGGGGTTTAAGCATGCCTGGGACAGGCACAAGGAAACCTTGAGAGGGAAGGGAGTGATGAAAAGCCATTAATCTCATAGGGTCAGTGGCCACATACTGTAAAATGTAAAGGGCCTACGGGCAGACTGGATAGGTCTGGCAGTCCTTCTCTGTAGACACTTTCTATGTTTCTATGATTCCTTACTCCCCTCACCTACTACCTTAACACCATTCCCACTCTTCCCACATCCACTTCCTCCTCATCTGCTACCTTCCTCTGTCTCCTCTCCCTTCACTTATCCTGTGCCTTTCTTTTTCCCTCCCCAACCCCATATACTTGATATTTCCAACCCTTATCCATTTCCTCCTTCTCTTCAATCTTCCCCTATCTTCTTCTCCTTTCTTGCCTTCCCCCCTTTCCTATCTCTCTACTCTCCTTCTTCTCTTTCCTCTCTCATATTCCACTCCAGTTGCTCCCCCCTGTTGCCCTCCTGATTTATGACCACTTGCTTCTTGTCCTGTTCTTAACATTACAGCCTGAGAGTGCTTGTTACCCCACACTCCTGATGTAATCAATTTGTACTGCAACTAATTATGCCAATACAATGTATTCTGTACGTTGATGTGCCTTATTGTTGTATAACATTACTGCACTTTTTACTTGTATTATGTACTTAATCACTCCCTTCCTCCCCCAGGACACATCGGGAAAAGAGTTTTATGGCTTAGTATGTCTTTCCTGGTAAATCTCTTTTAAATAAACAAATAAATAAAACATACTGTTATTATTGCTGTTAAATGAAGAATAGTGTAGTATGAATGGCTGTAACCCCAAAGCGAAAGTATCAGATCCACCCTCTTTAAAGAAAGTTTGACTACATAGGGTGAGACAAAATTAGTAAATTTCACTTTCATGGAATTTTTGCAAAATTACATGTATTTTACATAATTTCATGGAATTTTCCAAATGTTTTTAATGGGACATAACTCAATCATTTTTGCAGCTAGTCACTTGATAGTTGGCATGCTTACTGTATGGAAGAGTCCCGAAAGGGGTGTCAAGATTCATGACATTTGGAGTAGGGGTGTGGAACATACAGGGGCTCAAACTCTGGCAATGTCACATGTCTAGAACACCAGCAACATAAAGGAGGTTCAGTAATGGTGCTTAAGAAATTTAAAAAGTAAAAGCATTGAGCGTTTTATCTTCCTCTAAAACTATTTGTCATGCGGTCTGAAGAATACAATCTAAGGATTTAGGCAATTGAGCCAGAAGACTTTTGTGGACAGACTCGGCAGTTAACATCTTGTGGCTAATGATTTAATGAAGCCCCTGCACAGTAAAGTAAAAAGTAAAATGTTTTTTGCTTTGTCAGTTTGCCAAACAGTGTGTGAATTTGATTCAGAACATTAATGAAGTATTTCTGCAATTTGTCCCTGTCAACTCACAGTGTGATTGTTTATATTTAGTAAACTTACTATGTGTTCACAAGAAAAGCTGTAATCACTGTGGTTTTTGAGTGCGCTTCAACAAGAGATGTAATTGCTGTAGCTTTACATGTCAGTACAAAAGCTGAATTTATACCTGGGAAGGAGCACCAAATAGCTAACTTTGTATGCTGAAACCAGATTATTGGAATTAGAGTAAAAAGCAAGTGAGTCCACAAAAATGTTTGCACTTTTTCACATGCTTGTAGTCCTGTACTTCCTTTTTGGGTGACTATTTGTATCCCCCCACCCCCAACTTTTTCTGTAAGCTTGACAGATAGACTCTGTGGATTTGCTTGTCACAGTGATTTCCTTCTTGTTTTTCACAGACAAGTTCCCTTCAAAAGAGAGTTACCTATTCCTTTTCCTGTAGGATCTGTCCCTTAAAATAACCAGAATTTCCTCTTCTTGGTTCCCCAGTCAGTTTCTTCACTCACTGGGTCTCAGTGAGTTCCTCTAAGTTCTGGACTTCCAAGAGTATTTAGTGCTGAAACCAGACACTTTTGCAGGGTGTGATTCTCATATGTCCTGCTTTCAAGTAAGAACTGTCCCTGTTGGCTTTCTTGCTCCAGCTGTTGGTCCACTAGTATCCTGCTTCTCAGCCCAGCTGCTCTTCCCTTTGTAAATCCATGCATCTAACTTATGCCACTGGTGCCCCATGTACTAGCTACTTTCACTTTCCAGTACTTCAGATCCCCATGACTTCCTATTTTTATTCACATGACCATACCCCCCTCCCTATTTGCAGAACTGCAGTCCATCTTCGGTTGGCTATTGATCACATTCATTTGACTTATACTGCAGGCAGGCAGATTATCTTACCTGCACTAACATTATGGCCCTGCAATGCCCCCACAACGCTTCTGCAGCAGTTATGCCCAGCATCATGCTCCATCCTGACTGAAGATATCCAGATACTTTTATTACAGTGGCCTCAGCTGCACCTAGATGTGATACTTGCCATCCCATGGTACCATGGTTTTCAAATGCTAAAAATATACACTATTAACTTCAGGGTTTTTAAAGAGTCAGCAAGTGGCATTTTACAGAAACAATGCTGCACATGCATGTGCTTCCACAAGTCATTTCGTCAGTGAACTTTAGTGGTTAGCTGATATATTGCAAGAACAAAGACAAGTGAACAGTGATGTCTATGACTATTTTTCATGGTACTTCACTCAATATAGTGACCTAATGCTTGGCACCACTATGCTTTTACTATAGAACCTTGTGTGAATGCTACCTTATTGCCAATCTATACAGCCTTTACTTTCCTCCACAACTGCAGCTCAAGTGTATGGCTGGGCAAAACACATGAATATGGTTTCGACAAAAGTATTGCAAAATTACAGAATTTCACAAAAGCTCATGAAATTCAACTTTAGTTACTGATGTTATTCTGTAATCTTTGGCTGTTTATAATTTGGCCAGCCACTGAGCAAGAGATTAGAGAGTACACACACACACACACACACACACACACACACACACACACACCACACACGCACACACGGTTTTACATACGAACATACAAAACTGCCAGCAGAAAAAGGCCATCTGGTCTATCAAGTCTGCTCGTTTTTGCAGCTAGCACCCCTACTCTGCAGTTGCCCTTTCCATCCTACCCCCCTCCCTTTTGCCCAATCCCAATCCCTCTTGAAGCATCCCACTGTTTTACAGGCCACCACCTCTGCCGGTAGTGCATTCCACTCTGCTACCACCCTTTCCGTAAAGAAATGCCTCCTCATTTCCCTCCTAAACCTTCCACCCTCCTCATTTCCCTCCTAACCCTTCCACCCTCCAAACTCATGTCATAACCATGAGTGTCTTTCCCCTCCCTCCCCTTGAACAGTCCCTCTGTGCCTTTCCTGTTTATTTCTCTCATGTATTTAAAGGTCTCAGTCCTACCCCCCCATCCCTCCTCTCCTCCAGAGAGTACATGTTCAACTACCTCAGTATAACCTCATATGGTAACTCCCCCAGACCCTGGATTATCTTTGTTGCTCTGCATTACACCCCTTCCTGCAATCTAATTTCCCTCTTTTGGTAAGGGTGCCAAAAATTAACGCAGTACTCCAGGTGGGGTCTAACCAGCAATCTGTATAATGGCAGAATCGCCTTCCTCCTCCTAGAGGTTATACCTCTTGCAGTGCAACCCAGCATCTTGTTGGCCACTGCTGCTGCTTTCCTACACTGTGCCAAGCTGTTCATTTCTCCCTTAATGAGCACTCCCAGATCTTTCTCCTCCTCAGTCACAGCTAGCTGCATCCCCACCAGATGGTAGTTCCTCTTTAGATTCTTTGCCCCGAAACACAGCACCTTGCTTTTTTTGGCATAGAAACCACGTTGCCAGGAGTCAGACCATGTCTCCAGCCTTGTTAAATCTTCCTGCAGTCTTTGTCACCCTCTTGGTCATCCACCACTGCTCCCATCTTGGTGTCGTCCACAAATAGACTGATCTTGCTCTTTATGCCTACCGAGATGTCTGCAATAAATACCCGAAATAACACTGGCCCCAGCACTGACCCCTGTGGGACCCCGCTCATCACTGCCCTTGGGGATGATGATTCTCCTCCCACCACCACCCTCTGCTGCTGTCCCTGCAGCCAGTTCTCCACCCATTCCATAAATTTTGTCCCCACCCCTATGTCCCTTAGCTTACATGCAAATCTCCAATGTGGCACTAAGTCGAAGGCCTTATTGAAGTCCAGATACAGGACATCCACCACATTCCCTTTTTCCATTTCCCTAGTCACCAAGTCATAGTAGTCCACAGGTTGGTCTGGCAGGATCTGCTCTTGACAAAGCCATGCTGCTGACTGTCCTCCATCCCGTGACCTCCAACATGGTCACAAGCCTCTCCTTCAGGATTGTTTCCATCAGTTTCCCCCACTATGGACGTGAGACTCACTGGTCTATAGTTCCCTGGTTCATCTTTGGGACTGCTCTTATGGAGTAAAACCACATGAGCCATCCTCCAGTCCTGAGGTACACACCCTGAGTCCAGAGTGGCATTAAGCAGAACTGCCAATAGGCCTGCCAGGACCTCTGCCAACTCTTTCAGTACCCTGGGTGTATGCCATCCAGTCCCGGTGCTTTATCCACCCTCAAGGCCCTTAACCCTTCTAGCACTCTACCTTCTGTGATTTCCCCATCTGCCAGCCCCTCCCACTCTGATCCTAGTCTCCCCCCAAGCTTAGGTATTTCCCCTCCTTTCTCTTTATTAAAAAACAAGCAGAAGTAGTCATTAAGCACTTCTGCCTTTTCGCCCTCTTTTTCCATCCATTTCCCCTCCTTCTTAATCCTTACTATTTGGTCTTTGCAACCCCTTTTCTCCTTGATATACCTGAAGAAGTTTTTCACCCTCTTTAATACCCTTTGCCAGCCTGAGTTTCCGTGATGCCTTTGCTGCCCTCACTTCCCTGGTCATTTCCTTTGCTTCCTTGAGGTACTCCTCCCTGTCCTCCCCCTCCCAGTTCTCCTGTATCTCCTACAAGCTACTCTTTTCCTTCTCACCCTGTCTGTGGCACCTTTGCTCATCCAGCTGGGTTTCTTTGCCCTAGCCTTTTTACTTTGGGCCTTGCTGCAGGAATCTGTTGCCTTCACTATCCCTAGCTTAATGAGTCCCCACCTCTGAGTCGTGTCCATATTAAGATGAATTATGTTCAGCAACCCTTGCAACACTTCACCCTTCTTTTTGAAATCAGCCTTTCTGAAGTCTAGCACCTTGGTGCCAGATGCCCCCCTCTCACTAACCAGCTGCAGCTGGAACCATACTATCCTGGGGCTCACTCCCTGCCAGTGGTCCCTCCATCCTCAGATCCCTCACCCACTCCCTGTTAGACAATACAAGGTCAAGGGTATTAACTTCCCTAGTTGGTTTGCTGACCAACTACATCTGGAAGTTATCCTGGAAGGCATCTAGCAATATCTGTTCCCTTCTACACTTGGTGCAGATGTCCCCCACTCCACTCCCGACACGTGGAAGTCACCTAGTATCACCATCCTACCCTTCCCACATTTGCTCTGGATCTGTTCCTCCAGTATCCTATCTGTCTCTTCCAATTGGGAGGGCGGCCTGTACACCATCCCCAACCATAGTGTCCTGTGTTTTGAATCTTGGATTTGCATCCATAGAGACTCTGTATCTCCCCTTCCCCCTTTCCCCTAACAGACCTTAGCCCCTCCCTCATGTAGAGCACTACCCCCCCTTTCCCCTTAAATCTTTTTTTCTGTATTGTTTTTTCTCCTGGCAGCTCATCTCTTACTGATACAACCTGTTCACTGGGATATTGTATACTGTTGCCAGGGTGCAGTAAAGAGGGTGACATAATGTGGGAGCCTGCAACAGTGCATGATCAATGTGGCTATTTGGGACTTTGGGGTGTGGTATACTGTGCACGCCACCTGCCCGATAGAGGGTTGGTTGGGGTGAGTTGGTTATATGTATAGTAGGAGGGGTGCGGGGGACATAGCCCCCCACAGAAAATCATGCAGACACCATGTGTGGTCTGGCTGGGGGGAGACCAATTGCGTGCTGCTCACCTTCATGTCACCCTTTTGCCTGTGCTCTTATTTACTGAGCGATCTTTGTTTGTGCACTGGCGTGGGTGAACCCTGAGATATAACCCAATCAGGCCAAATCCGGCCATCATGCAGATGACTAATAGGTTTTTCTCCTATGTTTTTTTTTCCACCCATCCTCCCATGGCGGGCATGGTGCCTCTGTCAGCCTTGTACAGACAGAGTTTCCCCTATAGTAGAAGCAAGCTCCCTGGTCCAGCAGTAGTGTTAGCTGTGTTAACAGAACCTGTTGCCAGCCCTCCCTGACCAAGATGCACTGCCAAGCAGCAGCTGTCTTGGCCATTTGCTTACCACTCAATGTAACTTCCCAGGTTCAGTTCTGAATCCAGGTCATTAGCACATCAGCACAAGGCACTGCTGCTGGGCCATCAGAGAGGCCTCACATGCTTATTTTTAGGGTCAATTAACCTAATAACATTGATGATATTCCAGTCTCTATTTTAGAAGTTATAGAGACTTAAAATTCTGCAGTTTATGTACCTGTGAAATGGAATTTTATTTTGGAATTTTAACATTTCCAAATGTTTGGAGGTTTATAACTCAGCCCCCTTGAGCGATATAGTAGAGATCTAAAACTTGATACACTTCTGTATAGTCATTGGTAAACTCATGATACAAAAGTTGATGCAATTTGGACAAATACTTTTTTTAAATTAGAAGCCAATAGCTGAAGTTACAATTCTGGCAACATTTCACAAACTTTTTGTGGAAATGTGGCAAAATTTCCCAGAAGAGAAATCATAAATTTGTACGAACTCCGCAGGCGAAAAATAAGTTTCTCCCAACTCTGTTCCTTATTGATACATGGCCATATTACAAATCATAACCATAAACTAAAAATGGTATTCCTATTCCCAGGGGCATCTGTTCGCTCTGAAGAAGTAACCCCTTAGCCAAATAATGCTGGTGGTGACGCAGCTTCCTTTATTTGTGTCTCATATTTAAACCAAAGCAGTTTCACTGAAATCAATTTCTTAGTGTGTCATGTTTTTCCAGTCAGTTGGAGGATCAGTTATTTGTTTAGATTGGAACAGATCCACCTCACGTTCTTTTTTGTATTTACTTCTTGTAGGGTCACAAGGCCACCCTGGCATTGCACTGTGACTAAACTATTGTCAAAAACAGTTATGCGCTGTGCAATTACATAAAACCTTATTAAAACAAAAACAAAAAGACATGAAAAACAGAACTGTGTGGCCTGCAGCTCCCCAAAGTTCTCATAACTTGCTGATTTAACATTTATTAATGACAAACCCACCAAAAGCGCTCCATTGTGCCAGTATGTAACAAATCTGAAACTTTCAGTTTTCAAATATTTCCTGTTTTTCTGTCCCAGGTAAACCGAAAACAAGCATCTTAACAAACTTCAATTTTGCTGTTTTGCTCTCCTTAACCTAAAATCCTCCAAACTGCTTTTTGCCAAATTTGGTGGGCTGTGGGATCGATCAGCTGGGTCCGCATGCTAGTCTTCAGCTCTGCAGCCCAAATGCTGGCTATATCGTGACTCTCCAAAATTGTGATTTAACATCAACAGTCCTATCAGCCCTAACTATAGTGACACCACTACACTAATATATATTTTGGATACACATTGACCTGACTCAGAATATGCCATTTAACTGCATACATTAGGGGCAGGAAAATAAGTCACAAATGACAAAACAGAGAAGGAGAAGGATCTAGGGGTAATCACAACTAGGGCAATGAATAACTCCGTGCAGTGTAGAAAGGCAGCTGCCAAAGCTAACAAGATAATGGGTTGTATTGCCAGAGGCATATCATCCAGGAAGGGGGAGGTGATCCTGACGCTGTACAGGTCACTGGTTAGACCACACCTGGAGTACTGTGTGCAGTTCTGGCAGCTGTACCTGAAGAAGGACATTAGGTTACTGGAGGCAGTGCAGCACAGGGCAACAAGAATGATCCAAGGGTTAGGGGAATTGTCTATGAGAGTAGGCTGAGGGCTCTGAACATGTACTCCTTGGAGGAGAGGAGGGATGAGGGGGCATGATAGAGACCTTCAAATACGTGAAGGGGATAAATAGGACTGACACAGAGGGACTTTTCCAGTAAAGGAAGGGGAGGGACACCCAAGGGCACAGTCTGAGATTGGGAGGGGTAGATTCAGTAGGGAGATGTGGAGACACATTTTTATGGAGAGGGTGGTGCAGGTTGGAACACATTACCAAAGGCCTGTAACACAGTGGGCTGCTTCAAAATGGGATGGAACAGGGTAAGGGGGATGGTCACTGGAGATGCACGGTGGGGAGGGGCAGCTGCAGTATAAGGGCTGCTAGCTGCACAATCAAGCAGACTCAATAGATCGTAAGGCTTCTATCAACTGACAGGTTCATATGTTCGTATGTAAGTGGCAGAGACACAAGTGAATTGTGTAAGACCACTCCCCCTTCACAAGTGACGATAAGTGGCATATTCTGAGTCACTCTGTTGTATTCCCAGTTTATATATTTTAAATTGCAAAACCTTTACATTAATTCTTATCTTTCTGTTTGATTTCACTACTATGCTTAGCATGTAACAGAGACCATTATGATGTCATGAGTCATTGGTAAAGCTCTTTTTACATTGGTCAAGGGTTCCTTTGTGACCGGTCTAAACTGAGGATAAAGTCCAAAATAATTTTAATTTATTTTTATCTTCATTTAGAATGATTTAGTGGCTAAAATAAATAATTTACCTGTAAAGTATGACTCTCACCTACACTGCATAATTAAAGGATATTGCATATCTTGAAAAAAATAAGCTATTTATCTGTGAAGGAGTACCATTCTGAATGATGCCTAGTAATACGCAGTTGATCTATGAAAGCTAGGCAGCACTGAGAATGTAATAGCATCACAGATAAATAGCTTATCTTTATTTTGGCTACATGATATGCAGTCTGTACAAAACATTGGTATGGCCTCACCAGGAGTACTGAGTGCAGTTCTGGAGGCCACACCTGCGCAAGGACATAGATAAGGTGGAGACTATCCAGAGAAGGGCAACAAAGATGGTGCAGGGCTTGCATCACAAAACATATGAGGAGAGACTAAGGGACCTCAATATGTATGGCGGAGAGGAGAGAGTGGGAGAACATGACTGAAACTTTCAAGTACCTCAAGGGCATAAACAAGGTGCAAGCAGGGGACCTTTCCCAATGTAGAAAAAGTACTAAAACAAGGGTGCACAATATGAAACTGGAAGGGAGTAGATTAAGAGGTAATGTGAGAAAGCTTTTCTATAAAGAAAGGGTAGTCTACACTTGGAATAGTCTGCCAGAGGAGGTAGTAGGGGCAAGCACAGTGGAGGAGTTTAAGCACGCCTGGGACAGGCACAAGGGAAGTTTGAGAGGGGAGGGAGTTATGAAAAACCATTGATCACATATGGTCAGTGGCCACATACAATATATAAGGCCTACGGGTAGACTGGATGGGCCTAGCCATCCTTATCTGCTGACAATTTCTATGTTTCTATGTTTCTAATTTATCTTATTTTGCCAGTTGGTTGTCTAACCACACAACAAAAAGGGGACACACATACCAGTCCCTGAAGGGCTGCAAATCAAAGTAAAACTACCACAAGTAATAATAAAAACAAGCATTTGTCAATGCTGAATTGGCATTGGCAGTGGCAGAGCTAGAGATGGATAGTGCTGTGATTTTGTTAATGGGTCTCAAAAGGTGATTTTGCACAGCGAGCACGCCATTGTGTGCCACAGCTGCGGAAACGCATTTTGGGCAGGCTGTGAAAAATGGCAGCTGGACTGTTGATAAGGAGGTGTGCACAAATGCCAGTGGTAAAAAAGTGGGATGAAAATATTGCAGATTGACGAAGTTACAAGGGTGCGTGGACACTGTGCAATGCATGCTTGCAACACAGTCATTGTATGGACTTTCGGCACCAAATTTTCAACATAGGCATTTTAGGACCTCTGCTCATGAATAGTGTCACCGTCATTTCCAAAAACTGTCCCAAAAACTGATTTTGCACAGCGACTGTGCAATTCTGTGCAGGACATGCGAAAACACATTTCAGCCAGCTGTACTGTTCATAAGGAGGTATGGAAAAATGACAACGATGAACAGCTGGAGTGAAACCATTACAAATTCACAAAGTCACGAGCGTGCGTACAAACTGCAAAATGCATGCTCGTAAAACACTAATTTTATTGATGTTCATCCCCAAATTTTCAACATAGGCATTTTAGGACATCTGCTAATGAACAGAGTCACTGCCATTTTCATAATGTGTCTCGAACACAGACTTTCCACAGCGACGGCACTTTTCTGCACTGGAACTGTGAAAACAGATTTTGTTCAGGATGTGAAAAATGACAGCTGTACTGTTCATTAGGAGGTGCAGAACAATGGCACTGTTGAAAATCTGCAGTGAGAATATTATAAGTTTGCAAACTTATGAGAGTGCACGCAAACTGCACAACAAGAAGGTGTGGTAAAATGCCAATGTTGAGAATCTGGCATGAAAATATTGTGAATTCGCTAACTTATGAGCGTGCATAGCAACTGTGCAATGCACGCTCATAAAACAGTCATTTTTTTTAATTTTTCCCACCAAATTTGCAACATAGGCTTTTTGAGAGCCCCCTTCATGAACAGAGCCCCCTTCATGAACAGTGGCACTGTCATTATGTTACTTGGTCCCAAAAGGTGATTCTGCGTAGTGACTGTGAAATCACCTTTTGAGACTGAATAATGCCATGACAGTACAAGAATTCATGAGGAGGGGTCCCAAAAACCCCATGTTGAAAATTTGGTGCCAAAATTCTGAAAAATGCCTGAGATATGCATCAAAGTTGAAACAACACTATTTATTCTATTATACAGCTTACTGGCATTTCTTCAGTTCGCGGTCGGCTTTGAAGAGTGCAGACGTGTTCCCGGTCCACCGAAGATCCTCGCACCAGACTCCGCAGGTAAGTATGGGGTGGGGGTGAGTGGGGATGCAGGGTGTGCAGAGGGTAGGTGCAGGTGGGGGCAGGAAGACTACGAGGACTGTTTTTGTTTTACAGGAGACAAAAAAAAAAAAAACATTGTGGGACTTTCTTTTGTTTTAGGGGATTTAGCATGCTGGGGTGGTCTCCCAGCGTGCCACCTAACTGTTTGGGGGGGTCTGTAGCTGATGGGAGATTGGGCACCCTTATTGGCACACAAAATGGGGGGGAGGATTTTATGCCAATAGGGATTGGGCACCCCGTCGGCACACAAAGAAAGCAGGGGGGCGAGCCAAAGGGGATTGGGCACCCTTCAGCATTTAACAATGGGAGGTTCTTTATGCCGACAGAGAGTAGGCTCTGTCGGCACACAAAGAAAGTGGAGCCCGAGCCAAGGGGATTGGGCATCCCCTTGGCATTTAACAATGGGAGATTTATGCCAATGGGGAGTGGGCTCCCCCATTGGCACATACAGAGGGGCAGGGATAACCGAAGTCGGCAGTTTTGGTGGCCACTGTACCGCCATGTCTGCGAGCATGTCCAGGGAAGGTCCGCTGCATCTGACAAGCTTTGCTCGGATTGCAGCGGACCTTTTCTTAGATGTGCTCACCACATTATGTATGCATGGTGTGGTGCCGGCATGCAGGCTGATTGGGGAATGAGGGACGCACGTACTGGTGCATGCCCTGCATTCGCCCAACAGTGACCGTGCCTCCAAAGCTGCACTACCGCAAGATGTTGACCGCACAAGCGCACTAACATAAAAAGAAGGCCAACACATCAAAGCAAGTGCAGATGCAAATTAATTTATTGTACCATAAGACAGAAATGCAGACAATAGAAAGCTTTGGTTCCCTGATGAAGCCTTGTTTTTCGAAGTGATACATGGGCATATTAGCCTCTGCTTTTTGTGGTCAGCCATAATAGCTTTTGCCTTGCAGATTATTTTACCATGAATAAGATACATAGATACATAGACAGTGTTGGCAGATAAGGGCCTATGGCCCACCCAGTCTGCCCATTTGAGCTTGTAAGTTCAGTTTGTTTTCCTAGAAGTCTATTTCCCCTTACCCCTGACCTCTAGAATTCCTTTATGTCTATCCCATGCATTCTTAAATCCCGTGATTGTTTCAGCCCCCACCACTTCCTCTGGCAGGGTGTTCCACTTGTCCACCACCCGTTCTGTGAAGAAATTCTTTCTCATGTTTCCTCTGAATCGTCCTCCCTCCAACTTCATCCCAAGCCCTCTAGTCCTGAAACATCTTTTTCACTTAAAAATAGTGTTTTCCTGCACCCTGTTCCTCCCTGTAAGATACTTGTATGTCTCTATCATATCCCCTCTCTCCCTCCTCTCCTCCAGGGAGTACATGTTCAGTTCCTTCAACCTGTCTTCATAGGACTTGTGATGCAATCCATGCACCATCTTTGTTGCCCTCCTCTGAACCTTCTCTACCCTGTCTATGTCCTTACGTAGGTATGGTCTCCAGAACTGTACACTGTACTCCAGGTGGGGCCTCACTAGTGTCTTGTATAGCGGAATTATGACCTCCCTTTTCCTGCTGGTGATGCCCCTGCCTATACATCCCAGCATCCTATTTGCTTTACCTGATGCCTTGTCACACTGTTTCCCTACCTTGAGGTCATCAGAGATGACAACCCCAAGATCCCTTTCCTGCTTGGTGCATGCCATATCCTCACCCCCCAACTGATATATTGTACCAGGGTTTTTGTGCCCCATATGCATTATCTTGCACTTCTTTGCATTGAATTTCAACTGCCAAACCCTTGACCATTCTTCAAGTTTCTGCAGGTTACTTCTCATTCTGTCTACATCCTCTGGTGTGTCTACTCTGTTACAGAGCTTTGTGTCATCAGCGAACAGTGAAATTCTGCCTTCTAGATCCTGTGCAATGTCACTGATGAAGATGTTGAATAGGACCGGTCCCAGCACTGATCCCTGTGGTACCCCACTGGTCACTCTTCCCTCTGTGGAGTGACAGCCATTTACCACCACCCTCTGTGTCCGGCCACCCAGCCAGTTACCTACCCACCACACTACTGTCCTGCCCACACCCATATTCCCCAGTTTGTGTAATAGTCTTCTATGTGGCACAGTGTCAAATGCCTTGCTGAAGTCCAGATAGGCCATGTCCACTGCCCTCCCCTGATCCACCTCTCTAGTCACCCAGTCAAAAAACAAGAACAAACCTCCATCCCTCCAGGTGGGTCCCCAGTCACCAATGAATCCAAACCCTTCCTCACAGCACCAGTTCTTCAACCATGAGTTAAAGTTCCTGGTGCATGCACTATGCTCTCCTTGCCTCTCACAGGTAGTACTTCTGAGAAAGTGACAGAAGTAGCTACTTGCTTGAGACCCCTCCCCAGGTTCCTAAACTCTTCCTGAACTTCCTTTGGCTCCCCATTTGCCAAGTCATTAGTACCTAGGTGGATAATGACATCCAGCTCACCCTCCCATCTTGCCTTCCCAGTGATCCACAGTATCATCCTTCCATCCCTCCATGCTGTGGCACCTGGTAGGCACCTCACCTCCCTGTCCTCCCCCTCCTGTGTTCCTAGCTGGATCCCTCTTATGATGGAGTCCCCCACCAGGATTCACTTCCTCCTCCTCTGGGGTCCACTGCTTTCCCCACTGAGGTCACCTCCTTGGCTAACCTCCACATCCTTTCCTTCCACTTCTCTGGGTACCTCTATTTGGTTGTCCTCATTTGCCAGTGTGGCATATGAGTTCTTGAGAGGAATAGGATCTGGGATGTGCCTCTGCCTGACTGCTCTAACCCTCCCTGAGCCCACTGTCATCCAAGTGCTCCTCGTTCTCGGCATCCTTTGAGGCAGCTGCATTGGACTGGGTGGTCCCTGGAAAGGGGTGATGGTACTCCTGACCCAGTTTACTTCCGCTCTGAGTCTGGCTACCTCATCCCGGAGTCCAGAGAGATGCATGCAGATAGGGCAGCACCTCAGTGTCCAGAAGGTCTGCCTGAATATGGCTGCCCCACAGCCACTGCATTGCACCACTTCCCACATTATACTGCAATTCCACTACTTGTCTGCTACTGAAGCTCTCTTAGTTCACTTTTTATTAATTTACAGTACTAAAAATCCTGTAACTGATCCTCAGATATATATATATATTTTTTTAAGGAAAAAGAAAACAATAAATAAATAAATGAGTCAAAACACTTGTCGTGCTGAGGGTGGTCTTCTTCCCCCTTATGCCCCTCCTACTTCACACCTCTTACTATACCCTGTGTTTAGCTCCTGTCAACCAGATTTATCAGGGCATATAATTAAGAGTTGGGGGAAGGGGAGGGAAGGGGGGCGAAAATTTGCAGCAATTAAAGACAGCACAGAATTACACCACCACTATGTTTTAAATTTTCAACAGCCCAAAAACAATTATAAGTAAAGACAACAAAGAAAGAAAGTATATTGTCACAACAAGCCTACAATCTAAGTTTAAAAGAAAAATACCAATTACCAGTTACTCTAAAGCACTGAATTGAATATGTTTCCTTCCTTCTCCTTCTGGCTTCTTCTGAGAAAATAAACCTCTGTTTGCTACTTTAACTGTGACTAAGCCCCACCTCCAGTTATCACGTAGCTGAGGTCAGAGGCCAGACAATTAACACCTTCACCCAGCTACAGGACAGTCAGACAAGCCAAGATAAAATTTGCAGCAATTAAAGACAGCACAGAATTACACCACCACTATGTTTTAAATTTTCAACAGCCCAAAAACAATTATAAGTAAAGACAACAAAGAAAGAAAGTATAGTGTCACTACAAGCCTACAATCTAAGTTTAAAAGAAAAATACCAATTACCAGTTACTCTAAAGCACTGAATTGAATATGTTTCCTTCCTTCTCCTTCTGGCTTCTTCTGATAGATAACTATACAGACTACAAAATAGGCTGCTGTGAATTATAAAATGGCAAGCAAAACGCTGAAACATAATTGGTCAGTTGGGGCTGTCACCCCTGATGTTATTCTGGTACATCATAGGAAAGGTAAATTGTGTTGCATTGCATTGTACAGTATGGCCCGGATATTCAAAGGGGTTACGCCTGGTGCAACAGAGTTGAATCAGGAGCAACCCCACATTGTGCCCCAGTGGGATATTGAAAGGGCTGCCAGGTGCAGTGCAAATCCCAATGCACTGGTGTGCAATGTAATTGTATGTGGCACAGATGCAGGGGGGAGTGCCCATGCATATGTGGTACATTCCAATATTCAGCTCACAATGTGTGGCTCATATGCTGGTGCATCCCTGCAGTGAGCCGCATAGGAGGGCTCAAAGTTGAGTCCATGAGGAGTGAGAACAAATCCTGGCCACCCAAAGGTGGGCCGCTGTATTGCAGGGCACAACACAGCAGCCGCCAGCCGTGGGTGGCCACTCAACCTCCCAGAACACTGTCCTTAAGCACACACATCACCCTGGTAGTCTAGTGGTACCTTCCCCCCGAATCCCCAATCGCCAGTGAATGTATGGTAATCCTTTCCCTGGTAGTCTAGTGGTACCCCCCCTTCTGATTCCCCATTCACCTGATAAATGTAAACAATGTCCATCCCTGGTGGTCAAGTGTTCCCCCTTCCCGCTCGACTCCCGATTCCCGATATATATAAGACTGTCCCTAGTGGTCTAGTGGTCCCTCCGCCATCGCCGTGATGCAGTACATCATCGTCAGAAATATCCTGGTGATCCAGTGGCACCCCATCCCTCCCACCACATAGAACCCGTTGCCCACCGCCCACCCCGTCATCGGTGGCGGTAGCAACCTACCTGCATACCGCCTGTCTGACGCTGAATGACAGATATAGCATGGGGTGTAAGCCCATTGGTCTCTAGTGTGGACCAATGGGCTTGCAGCCCATACTGTACCTGTCATTCAACGGGTGGCAGATTGCATGCAGATGGGTTGCTGCCACCCGCTGATGATGGTGGGAGCAGGGTGGGCAAGGGGTTCTGTGGGTGGGAAGGGTGGGGTGCCACTGATCACCAGGATAATTTTGATGTTGATGTACAGTGACCATGGCAATGGGTGGGGGACCACTAGATCACCAGGGATGGTCTTCTTATACATATATCATGGAATCGGGAGTTGGAGGGGAAACAACTGAGTACCAGGGACGGATGTCTTTTGCATTTATCCAGTGATCAGCAATCAGGAGGAGGGGGACCACTAGACTATCGGGGATATTCTGTTATACATATACTGCGATCAGTTGACAGGCAGGGGGGCCCACTGCTCCATCAGGGACGATCGGTTTTACACTTCTCGGGGCATTGGGTGGAAGGGGGGACCACTTGACCACCAGGGATGGTCTGTTATTACATTCCTCGGGGATTCGGGGACTCAGGAGGGGGACCACTAGACTACCAGGGTTTGTTTGTTTTACATTTACCCGATCATAGCTATGGACGGGGGATGTCCCAGGATCCCCACTGCACACATCATGCTGTGCAGGGTGCCAGGCATGCAAATGTGGCCATAATGACATGCAAATGGCCCCATTTGGTCCTTGCATATTTTATGGCCTCATTTCATGCCCCCTGCTGAATATCATGGGTGTTGTGCCTAGTGCAACTGCACTTGTGCTGGTGTAGCCCTGTGTTCCCTATCTGTGGCTTGTGCCGGCACAGTGCCACTGTGCCATGCACAGTATGTGCACTAGCCTTGCCATATTCAGTGGTGCATCACTGTTGAATATTACCTGGCCCTGGCACCGGCGCATCCCAGTTGCTCTGTGCCCAGGCTTGCACCACTGCCTGGCGCAGTCTGAATATCCAGGCCTATGTGTTTTATTTTACATGCATCTACTTATTAAAAATAATTTTGAAAACCATTTAAAAAAATGTGTGTTTATGTTTTTGTTGTGCAGACACACCATTTTATCATTACAATAATAATTTCCAGGGTGTGTGTCATGCTAGGATTACTGGGGTTACTTGGCAGTTTAGACAGAAGGCCAATGCCTATCAAGTCTTTCTCCCATGCCTAGTGGATTTAAAGTACCCTGTTTCTTTTTTGTAGAATGAATTCATCTAGTCTATTTTTAAAGGTGTTGAAAGTCTTTTTGTCCACCAGCTCCTTTGGCAGAGTGTTCCAACTCTTTACTGCCCATAATGGGTAGCATAGGTATCATAAATATGTGTCAAGCCAGTGGAGCAATTTGCCCTTTAAGGCTTGTCAGTTCTCAGTGGAAGAGTTCTTGTTCCCTGTTGCCACTGTACAATAAATCTAGATTCCTATAAAACAGTTCCATACTGTTACTATTATTTCTTTAGGTAGATTATTCCACTTAGTAATGACCCTTTGTGTTCTCCATTTGCCTCTTTTCTGTTTTATATGATTCACCCATCAGCTGTGAGTAATGTTTTCTGCTACTATACAGTGTTATTTTCTTTCTTAGCCCCAGCAGCTCCATAAAGCAGGGTCTTTATGAGTGCTATATATTAAGAATAAGATCTTCTCAGTCTCCTATACTTCAAAGAATATATGTTTAGATGTTCTACTCTTTCAGTGTATGTTATTTTTTTTTTACTTCCTGTACTATTCTTGTCATGTATGTAATTTTTATCATTTGTTCTTTGATCTTTTTTGTGTAGTGGTATGATACTCAGCTCTTGCCATCCAGAAGCAACTTCCCCTGTGTCCACAGAGTTTTGGAAGATGTTTGTTATTGGACCTAATTGTACTTCTGCTAGATCAGAAGTGACTCTTGGGTGTAATCCATCTGGCACCAATGCCTTTTTCAGATTTAGTGCCTCCAGTCTCCATTTAACATCTTCCCTGTTACTTTGTGTTGTTGGACTTTCTGCCTGATTGACCTGATTGCTGTTTACATTTTCTGCCTTCTCCTTGTCTCTGTAAACACTGCAGAAGAAGTTATTAAACATGCCAACCATTTCCGTTTCAAATGTTATAGTTCTTCCTTCTTCATTTAGTGGTCCCACCTGTTTATTTTCCCTTTTTATGTTGTTTATATAGCTGTAAAACATTTTATAATTGTCCTTGACCTTAGCTGCCAGGATCTTTTTCCTCTTCCCTTTTTGCTTTTCTGATTGTTCTCTTGCATTCTTTAACTATTTTATTAGAAACTTCCCCAGGACTGAATCATATCATACAATCATGGAATCATAGAAGCTTGATGGCAGAAAAGGAGCATACTGGCCCATCAAGTCTGCCGTTTTTTTAACCCCTACACCTCCATGCCAGACCCTGCCCTCCCTCCGATACTCAGCCCCATATGCTTATCCCATGCCCTCTTGAATTCTTCCACTGATTTAGCCCCCACTACTCTGTCTCTCAGTCTGTTACAGGGCTCTGCCACCATCACTGTGAAGAAATGCCCTCTCACATTGCCCCTGTATCTTTTTCCTTGCAGTCTGAGGCTGTGCCCTCTCGTTTTGACCCTCTCCTTCCTCTTAAGCAAGCCCTCTTCTCCCACATTATTGAGCCCCCTTTACATATTTAAAAGTTTCAATCATGTCTCCACTTTCCCTCCTTGTCTCCAGTGTGTACAGATCCAGCTCCTTACACCTCCGCTCGTATGACTTTCCTTGCATACCCTGCACCATCTTGGTTGCCCATCTTTGAACCCTCTCCAATGCATCTATATCCTTGCGGAGATGTGGCCTCCAGAACTGAACCCCACTCTCTAGGTGCAGCCTCACCATGGCTTTGTAAAGGAGCATTATTACCTCCCTCTTTCTGCTAGCAATGCCCCTGCCTATGCATGCCAACATTCATTTGGCCTTTCCCACCACTCTACTACATTGGATTCCTACCTTAAGGTTTGAGGAGACTATGATCCCCAGATCCCTCTCCTGTTCTGTTACTTTAATTTCCTCCCCACCTAGGGACCTGCTCTTCTGTTCCTACTTCCCAAGTGCATTACAACGCACTTCTTGGCATTAAATTTCAGCTGCCATGTCCCAGATCATTTTTCAAGCATCTTTAAGTCTTCCCTCATGTCCTGCACCCCTCCCGGGGTGTCCACCCTATTGCATATTTTTGTATCATCCGCAAATAGACACACCTTCCCCCTTAAACTCTCAGCAATATCACTGATGTAGATATTGAAGAGAAGTGGACCCAAAACTGATCTCTGGGGCATTCCACTCTTCACCCTCGCTGTCCCAGAGTGCACCCCACTTAGCACCACCCTCTGAGTTCTTCCTGACAGCCAGGCCTCCAACCAGCATGTTATTTTCCCACCCAACCCCAGGCATTCCATCTTGCTCACTAGCCTCCTATGGGGGATGATGTCAAAGGCCTTACTGAAGTCCAGATAGGCCATGTCCACCCCCCCAGTCAGTCACCTGAGTCACCCAATCAAAGAACTGAATTAAGGTTGTCTGACAAGACTTCCCCTTCATGAAGCCATGCTATCTGCTGTCCTGCAAGCCACTCTCCTCCATGTAATCCACCACCCTCTCCTTGATTAATGCCTCCATGATCTTCCCCACCATTGATGTGAGGCTGACAGGTCAGTAGTTCCCCTTCACCTCTTTACTACCTCCCTTGTGTAAAGGCACCATGACTGCCCTCTTCCAGTCCTTCAGCACTCTTCCATGTCAAGGGTGCAGCCAACTCCTCCTTCAATTCCCTGATCACCCTGAGGTGTAACCCATCAGGCCCTATTGCCTTGTCCACCCTCAATCTATCTAGCTCTGCCCTAACCCTATACACACTGAATGGGCTCAAATCCACCCATTTGCCCTCCTTCCCATTTGACTTTACTGCAGGACTGGATTGTGTTTGTTTTTTTGTTTGTTTTTTTGCTGCCTTGTGTGCATTTTTCCTTTTCCCAAGTTTTCTCATTATTTTCTGGTTGAACCAGCATGGTATTATGTCATATTTGTTGCACCCAGTCCTTTCTGGTGTGCATTTGTTCTTTAATATTTTCAACTTTTCAATTAGTATGTCCCACTTATTATCCAGATGATTTCATCTGACTTCGTTTCTACAAAATTGGCTCTACGAAAACACTTACATTTTGTGTTCCCAATGTGATCATGTTATGGTTGCTTCCCTCCTAGTGGATGTTTTACCTTGCAGTCTATTATTTCATTATTCAGACTGCTCATGAATAAGTCCAGAATGTTCCCCCCCTTGTGGCTTCTGTTGCATACTGTTCCAACCTCAATGCTATCAAACTGTTAATAGATTCTTTTTCCATATTGATTTCCCCTTCCATTTCTTTCCCATTTATGGTTGGCAAGTTGAAGTCACTGAGAAATATGGTTTTGTACTCAGTGTTTAAGTTGCTTATTACATTTTTTAATTTTAAATTCTTTTCACATGTTTATGATTGTGGTTTATACAGTACATCACACCAATTAATAACTTTACTTCTCCAGTTGTGATTTTGACCCAAATTTGCTCAGTATCTGTTGTGGTTTCCCGGTTTATGTTCACCACACATATGTCTTCTTCAACATAGGGCCAACTTCTCTACCCTTTTTACCCCCTTTATCCTTATTAAATAGGTTAAACTATTTTATTTGTTTCCCCCAACTCTTGTTTACCTGCCACTGAGTTTCAGTTAATCCATGGATAAGAATATCTTACTTAGCTACAATATATAATAATAATTATATAATTCCCTGCTCATCTTCCCTGGCCTCTCCTCTTCTTACTCTCTCCACTCTAGGGATTCCTACACCTTTTCCATTCCCCAGTCTCCACCCTTACTCATTTGCTGGTCAAGCTGTTTTCTTCCACCGCTTCCTTTCCCTCTGGAACCTGCTCCCCCCTTTCCTGCACCTCTCACTCTCACTCCCTGTCTTTCGGCACCTGCAAAGGCATCTTCCTGTCCCTCCCCCATACCTGTCAACCCCCTCTTGGCTTTTATTGACCTTTCTTCCTCTCTCATCTGACCCCCCCCTCCTGTTTAGAATCCCAAAATCTAGGGTAGTTGTGCCTTTGCCAGCAGTCTGTTCCGCTTCCCACTAGTACACTCACCCTCCTCAACAGGCAATGTGCACGTTATTGTATTCTAGCATGTTCGTCCACTTATCTTTGCATTAATCCATGCTATTGTTAATTTTACTTGACCCAACACATTTGCTTCCTACATCTATGATGTTTGCCTATGTATACTCAAATCTGATGTTTTTATATTTTTATTCTTTCGATACTCCCCTTCCCCCCCAATGATAAAGTTTATTCTTTCCGCCAGTACTTGTGAGTCTTCTCCATTCAGATGCAATCATTCTGATCCATATAGCCTTGGATCCCTTTCTATTTGTTTAAATTTTTTAGATGAACAAAGTAGGTGATTTGATACCTTTTATTTACATTTAATACTTTGTTCATCTTTTTGTACAAGGACCAATATGGTGACAACAAATTTCTTAGGAAATGAAACTCTTCCCTTGAGCAAAAGTTAGGGAACCAGCCGTTAAGCTGTTTAATTTCAAGTTGCCTTCTACCAGCTCTGTGGATGGGAAGAATCTCTTGCAACCTTTTATTTTCAGTCTATTACCTATTTTCTGAAAGTCTCTCTATATTTTCAGACCAGTTCTCCTTCCCACATTTTGTCCCTGCCTACATGACCACAGTCGTTTTTTCAATGTCTATTAGTAAGCCATCAATAATTGTTTTGAAATCTTTTATTTTTGATCCTGGCAAACAGCTAACCATGTTATTTTGTTTTCTGCCCTTACATATATATTTATCTGTATACTTGAGTATTGAGTCTCTGATCATTGCTATGTTCCTTTGATTACTGTTTACATTTTCTGTTGCTCATCATCCCTTGGTAATTGATTTGCACCAGTTTGTATTACTGTTGCTTTTGTTTCCTCTGTGGCTGTATATAGCTTATAGTTTTCTTCATATGACATCTTAAACAATAATATTATTGGACCTGTCAGTGTTTCTGAGAATTCTTTGATTAATTTTGGATATAACCCATCTGTCCCAGGTGATTTATTTGTTTTAATGATCCTGAGAATGCTTAGGACCTCTTGTTTGGTGAAGGTGTTTTTTCCTAGTAATATTATTATGGTATTAGGCATATTAGATGTTTGATTATTCTTGCAAACTGGGCAGAAATAGTCACTCATTGTGTCACTTATATGTTTAAGATCAGTAATTAATGTCTAATTTTTATAGCTACATGGTGATGTCACTGGTATAGTGCAGTGGTTTAAGGCTTTGAGTGCAAACCTGGAGACCTGGGTTTGAATCCCACAGCCCCCACTTGCATACTGTGTGACCCTGAGAAAGTCACTTAACTTCCTTGTGCTCCCAGGTCACACCTGTAAACAAGCTTCAGCTTAGTGTGTTTCTTCTGGTTAAACAAAACCCTTGCTGATGTACTGCTATGAGTAGGAGAGATAAGGGACTGTGACAGGATACCTAGACTGTCTTCTTCCTGAATACTGCAGTACTGACACTGTAATGCAGCATGAGAGGGGTGCTGCATTTCTGAGGTGCCGTCTTTCGCATGAGACGTTAAACCGAGGTCCCATCTGCCTGGATTGGTGGTAGTTCAGGTGGATGTTAAAGATCCCATTGCACTTATCGAAAAGAGTAGGGGAATTTCCCCGGTGTCCTGGCCAAATTTCCCTCATTCACTAAAAATACCACCAACAGCTTAATCTGGTTCAAGGTCAGTTGGCATTCATCTGTATCCCCCTCCCCCGGGTCGTGCCTGAAAATAGGCACGATTTGTCTAGTGCACTTACCCGGTCAACAAAAGCTAAATAAATAAATAAAAAATAAAATACTTCGACTAGACATGACTCACAACTCTCCACGTTGTATCCATTTATACAAGTGGTATGTTTGTGTTTGGCCCCTCCTATAACCCTGCCTGCACTAGATTGCACTATTTCATTGCTAGGCAGGAAGTTTCAGTTAGCTACTTCAACGTTCACTTCCTTTTCAGCCATTTTTATAGCCTCTTTAATAATTGTGCCCAGTAAGAGGGATTTAAGTAGTAATTGCTCCGATTCCTGTTGAACAGCATGTTCATCATATTGAGGGCATGTAAGATAAATATCTTTGTGGATAGTGCTAACTGCACTGATTTTTAAAATGTAAGTATTTTTTGTAAAAAATGAGGGCTCTTTCTTACAGCAATTTGCTCTTGAAAAGTGAAGCCATGAAACTGAGCATGCATATTACAGAGCACTGAGGAAGGCATGGCTCTGGGACAGGCAAGTCCCATGAACCTTTGCAGCAGAAAGAGTCTCCCAACAGAGAACAGAGAGGGTCTAGCCTACCAGAGTGTGAACATTAACAACATTAACAATGAAAACAAAGCACTCTGAGTTAGTTTAAATCACTGATTTTCAAATGGTGAGGCCAGCCTCCCAAGGGAGGCCCTAAACTCTTCCAGGGGAGGCCCAGTCAAGTCTGAGAATGTACAGTATTTAAATTTATAGTTTGGAATGTTTTATGTGAAGGGATGAAGCAAACTAAATATGGATAATGGCAGGTGAATTTCTTTACTTATGTACACATTTGTGACCAGGAAAGGCACTGAGCCAAATCTTGTTTATTTATTTGATTTATTTAAATTTTGTTAACCGGGTAAGCCCACTGGGCCCCAGAGGTCCCTTTTTTCTGGGGCGACCTGGAGTTATTTACATAGAGTTGAACAAGTACAGTTGATAGATACAGAGTAGTACATTGCATACAAGTGAACAATGATTTTGTACAACAATAATTGGACAACAACAGTCAATGGATATAGAGTAGTGCATAGCATACAAGTATGCGATGTTTTGTAACACTACACAACATCCATAGCAGCTGGAGTAGGTGTATATTTATATGTAAACTGGTGACTACAAGGGCACACTGAGTCAAGGCTTGTTTGTACAGTAGGTGTTTGTATGCAAATTAGTAACTGGAAATGGTGCACTGAGTCAAGGCTTGTTTCTACAGTTGGTGTTTATTTATATGTAATTTGGTAACTGGAAAAGACACACTGAGCCAATGCTTGTTTCAGGTGTGACCTGGGGTAAGGTTGCAGGAAGTTGATTAACAACAGGGTAAG
Source organism: Neoceratodus forsteri (assembly GCA_016271365.2). Lineage (NCBI taxonomy): Eukaryota > Metazoa > Chordata > Ceratodontiformes > Ceratodontidae > Neoceratodus > Neoceratodus forsteri. The sequence continues at coordinate 647,266,404 of CM028135.1, read as the reverse complement.
TGGGGGAGAAATGAAGGTGACTAGGATAGTTGTTCCAGATAGAGGGGAATGAGACAGAAGGGTCCAAGAGTCAGAAAAGTGGAGTAACGAGGATAGCTTGGGGTGTGGGGCTAGGGGTAGAGAACAATAAGTTGAATAAAAAGAGAAAATGCTTAGTCACCTTTATTAATATCACTTTATTCCTGGTGTACTATGCAACGTTTTGTTTTGTTTTTTACTATGGGAAGGCCTAAGATATTTTTCCAAATCTGAGGGAGGCTCAAAATCTTTTCTAGGGCTTGGGGGAGGCTCACTACCACAAAGCGTGAGAATGAATGGTTTAAACTAATGCATTTGCCCAGATTATATGCACACACACGCACGCACCCTCTTCTGTTCCATGGCAGCCTGCCACATCTAACCTGCCAGAGTGTGAACATCACTGTGAGCTGAATCAAATTATACAATGGCTGAGGGAACTTCAATTCCTTCACTGAGATAAGTTATTCACAGCAAGCTGCTACAACATTGATTTCTTGAAAAAAATGTGTCTTTTAAACAGGATATTTATATTAATTATTTGAGTCAATGAAGCTGTGTGCCTCATACTTTTTTACTGTTGAAATTCTTACTGTGACCAGTAGCTGCTGTTCAGTTCAGTTCAATTCCTTTCTCAGTGTCTGTCTCTGTGCATGAATGCTTTCATCATCCACCCCCACTTCTCACTTAGGGACAGAACTGAGTCTGAACCTTTGACTATCATGGTAGATTATCTTCAGCCTTCCTGCAGCTTATAATGGTATGCTTTTATTTGCATTTCTCTGTTAGAGAGCAGACCTGTATTAAAGGCATTGTGTTTTTACAGAGTATTCCTCACCTCTCTTATTTTATTATGCTGTTCAGTGTGCACCTCCACATATACTTTTTTTTTATTTCTATTTGATCAAGCTTCACAGCCAGTGGGCCCAGGTAGGAGAAAGCTTCACAGCTGTATCTTTATAATGCAATGTACAGTATTTATCCCATTTCACTACCATGGTTTGTGTATCTGTAGCAGCCTGTATATTCAGGGCCCAATCCTCAAATGGTTCCCTGCTCCTCCATGCATGCAGAGGTCCTGGAAAAGCCATGGATCATCTCCTATGCATCACATGCACACCATCTGGGTACTGCACAGGATCCACAGTATTGGTGTATGGCCCCTTTGCACCCTGTGCCTGAGCAGCATGCCCCTTTATGCAGGTGGGTGGGAAGGTGGGTTGCCAGGGGGCATAGGCCAGTATCTGTCCAATTCTGGACACAAACACCTCATAGCATAGGGCTGGTGGAGGGGACCATTAGTTACACCTTCCAAAGGCCAGCAGTAGCAGCTATGTGTCTCTCTCTGCCTGTCCACAAACCACATATCCTACCCTGTTTGGCCCTATCTTCTCCAGCGCCCAAGTCCTCAGAGCCTCTGCAGTATGCTGAAGGTTCTCACTGGTACCAGGCAGTGTTCCATGAAATTCTGTTTAATTTTCTGTGGGGATATGGCAGTCCAGGAGACTGTACCCTCCTCAACCCCTTTCCCCACCAATGAAATGTTATTTAAACACTATGCAAATTGTATGCACCCCATTGCTTGTTTAACGTACTATTTGTGCTCCCTCCAGTCTCAGGTGCAGCTCTTCTTTGGGCTACCCCAAAGCACTAGACAAATGGCAAGTACTGGCAAATGGCCTTGGACTCTAAGAAGCATGTATTTGCCCTCTTCCTTGATCTAAGTAAGGCCTTCGATACTGTGGATCATACCATCATCTTACTGCACTGAGTACCATTTAACTTGATAGTTCTGCCATTAAATGGTTCACCAGCTACCTAACCAATAGGTTACAACAAGTCAAAGCCATAGGAGATCTGTCCCCACAAAAATCCTTGTTATGAGGAGTCCCACAAGGCTCCATCCTGGGCCCTATCCTCTTTGCAATATACATCAATAATCTGGACTCGCAGCTGGGCACAGCAAATGTGCACTTATTCGCAGATGATACTGTACTCTATACCACAAATTCATCCTTGGATCTGGCCCATGGATACTTACAGAAAGACTCCGTCACCCTCCAATACAACCTTCTCACTCATAAGTTCCTCCTCAACAACAAAAAGACTAAAGCAATGTTTCTCTTACCAAAGTCTACTTCCGGATGTCCACATATCACACAGATCTGAACACTCTTAGATGAACCCCTTGAAGTAGTTGATACCTTTAAATACCTAGGGTTCTGGCTGGATAACAAACTCAACTTTCTGTGTCACTTAAATGAAACCTTGAAGAAACTAAGACAGCGATTAGGTTTATTCTATCGCATTAAACACCTACTCACGTTAGAAGCCAGAATGAGACTAGTACAAACTACATTCCTACCTATACTGGACTACACTGACTTCCTTTACAGTCATTGCCCATCAACAATGCTAAACAAACTGGACACCCTTTACCACCGGGCTTTAAGATTTATCTTAAATCTACCCCATAGTACACATCACTGTCGTCTGTACCAGGTTTCGGGATGGACCTCACTCTCCACTAGAAGAAAAAGGAATGCTCTCCTCTGGTTTTTTTAGAGCATTATCTGATAACCTCCCTGCATACATCTCGAACATCTTCAAATGGGCTAAAGGTTCCTATGGCCTGAGACGCTTCTCCTTAATCTGCTTCCAGATTCCTAAAATGAAAACTACCCTTGTCTCAGCAGTAATCAACTTCTCACTTCCATCACTTTGGAACACTGTGCAAGACTCATTAAAATTATCCTCACTTCCAAGCATTTTCACATTCAAAGCTCTATTAATGGATTATCTGAAGGAATCATGCAACTGTTTCAGATGCCGATGACCTTTAAGCCTCGAGTGCCAGTCTCAAATCCTATGCCTAATTATCTCATCCACCCCACATTCCTAACAACAGAAACCTAGGACCTACAAGCCTAGTTCCCTTAATCCAAGATGACCCTGCCTATTCTCTACCTTTTACTTATTCTGGTCTCCCTTTTGGCTGCCTACTCTTTCACCCCAATTTCTACCCCATTCCTTAATACCTCCCTATTTTTTATCATTCAGGTATGAGCTCTTACTCAGCGGAGACTATATGGGATTGTTGTCTCTTCTCATTTCAGTAAAGCTTATCATTATGTACCTTGCATGTTAATTATGTTGACCGGTATGTATAGGTCCATATTGCACCTTGCATCACCTTCACAGTTTTTTTTTTGCACCATTGTCCACCATAATTATAATCTTATGAAGTGTACTGTATTGTATTTTTGCCCAGGAACACCTTGAAAATGAGCTTGCTCAATGGTGGTTATGCCTGGTTAAATAAAGTAATTGATTGATTGATTGACTAGACCTCTATCACCTCTGACACCAATAGACCACTACCATCATGCCATGGTACTGCAACACAGACAGGGACAGAAGTGGGCAGCAACCTCCCCAAATCTCTTATGTTGCATTAAGCAGCATGGCAGAAGTGGTGCAGAGTCCTCCAGATATACTGAGAGATCATCTCTAACTGCTGCTCTGGCTATTCTTTTTATATTTTCTCCCTCTCCCTGGGTCAGTCACACACGGGGCTCATAGTAGAAGTATGCACACCTGCATGCCTGCTCTGAGTCCAGCAGATTCCCCCTGCCATGCCTCTGCTCTGCTGCCACCTCTGTTCACCCAGGTAGCAGCACTGTGGTAGAGATAGAAACCCTCCCATTGTGGAGGAGGGGAGCGTCGTGTGAGGCAGTTAGTCTCTACTCCCTGGCCAGCCTTGAATGACTCTGGCTTGTTCCAGAACTCAGGTTGCTGGACCCATGAAGCAGCCTTTGGCCATTTCCTGCTGGCAAAAAAAGAGAAGACAATAGGAACTTCATTTGCTATAACTACACTATATGGGAAAAGAGATCTGTTGTATTAAGGGAATGGGATGAAAAATGTAAAGAGCAAGGCCGCCAGTAAGTTTTGGTGGCTGCACTGTGTGGCCTTCCAGATATGTGGCCTGAAAACCACTTGTTTATTGTTGTATGTCTGTGTGAATCATATGAGTGTTCTGAGAGGCCTCTGTGTGTGTGTTGCACATAACCCCTTACTACCTGTATGTAATTTGGTGCTTTGTAAAGCCCTTAGGGTTACAATGTGTAGGAAAGGTACTATATTATATAATTAGGGTCTGTTCTACATGGCTTTCCATCCAAACTGAAAAGCTTTGGTACCACATGTCAAAGGTCAAAAAATTATGTTGCACTTGTCTGTGGTGTAATAACATTTTAATAAGAATTGAAATTCAGTGCCATTTGTGCTCTATTCTTCTAACAATTGCTGTCTCCCCTTACTACACATGCACACAGGCCCAAACACAGAAACTTTCTATTTTTTTAATTAATTTTAATGAATAAATCCACCCTGCACCCAGCTGCTAATGCCCCACCCAATGCCACTGATGGTCTTCTGCTTTCAAAATCATTTAAAAAGAAAGAATCTTACTTACAACAAGCATTTGTCAATGCCGAATGTTGCTTGGTTGTATGTGCTGTTTAGGTATTTGGAAGTGACAGTTTCATGCCTTCCTCCCAAGACATCCACGGTGTCTTTCCGTTCAGTATTCACAGAAGAGTGGGAAGGGCAAGGGCCACAGCAGTACAGCAGTTGCCAAGGGGGTGAAGAGGTGGACAAAAGAGTCCTGCAGGAGCTCACTAAATTGAAGGTAGACAAAGCGATGGAACCAGATGGCATAATGCCAAGGATATTAACAGAACTGCGAAGGAGATAGCAGTACCTCTGGCAGCCATGTTCACTGAGTCATTCAACATGAGGAATTGGAGGAGGGCACATGTGGTCCCTCTACACAAGTCCAGCAGCAGGGAGGAGGCAGGGAACAATAGGCCATTCAGCCTCACCTCAGTAGTGGGGAAGATCATGGAGACATTGCTTAAAGAAAGGATAGTGGGGCATCTAGATGCTATCAGAACCCAGGACCATAGACAACATGGATTCACAGTGGGAACATCAGGTCAGATAAATCTGGTTGATTTATTTGACTGGGTGACAAAGGAAGTGAATCAGGGTGGGGCAGCGGACAACGCTTACCTTGATTTCAGCAAAGCCTTTGACACCATCCCATAGGAGGCTGATAAACCAGCTGGGTAGGCTGGACATGGGGAAAGGGTGGTAAACTGGGTTAGAAATTGGCTAACAGACAGGGGCAGAGAGTGGTGGTAAATGGTATGCAGTCTAGGGAGAGGGGCCACCAGTGGGTGCTGCAGGGATCGGTCCTGGGGCCAGTTCTGTTCAATGTCTTCATTAGTAATTGCAGAACATCTGAAGGGAATTTTTTCACCAAATTTTCAACATAGCCATTTTAAGACCTCTGCTCATGAACAGTGTCACTGTGATTTTCTTAATTTGTCCCTGACATTGATTTCAAGACACCGATGCATGCCATTGTGCCATACGGAAACATGTTTGGATGAGATGTGAAAATGACAGCTATACTGCTCATAAGAAGGTGTGGTAAAATGGCAGTGTTGAAAATCTGGAGTGAAAATATTGAAAATTCATGAACTTACTTAGGAGTGTGTAGGAACTGTACAACGATTGTGAAACAGTCATATTTTTGAATTTTTCACCAAATTTTCAACATAGTCATTTTAAGACCTTTGCTCATGAACAGTATCATTGTGATTTTCTTAATTTATCCCAACATTGATTTTGCACACCGACTGCGCCATTGTGCGCTATATGGGTGGAAACAGTTTTGGGTGAGATGTCAAAATAACAGCTGTACTATTTATAAGAAGGTGTGGCAAAATGGCAATGTTGGAAATCTGGAGTGAAAATATTGAAATTTCGCGAACTTACGAGCGTGTATAGGAACTGTACAACACACGCTCGTAAAACAGTCATTTTTTGGAATTTTTTCACCAAATTTTCAACATCGCCATTTTAACACCTGAGCTCATGAACAGTGTCACTGTGATTTTCTTAATTTGTCCTGTAAATTGATCTCGCACACCGACTGCGCCATTGTGTGCTACATGGGCAGAAACACGTTTTGGGTGAGATGGGAAAAATGGCAGCTGTACTACTCATAAGAAGGTGTGATAAAATGGCAATGTTGGAAATCTGGAGTGAAAATATTGAAAATTCGTGACCTTACGAGCGTGGATAGGAACTGCGCAACGCACGCTCGTAAAACAGTCATTTGTAGGAATTTTTTCACCAAATTTTCAACATAGCCATTTTAAGACCTCTGCTCATGAACAGTGTCACTGTGATTTTCTTAATTTGTCCCGTACATTGATCTCGCACACCTACTGTGCCATTCTGCGCTACATGGGTGGAAACACATTTTGGGTGAGATGTGAAAAATGACAGCTGTACTACTCATAAGAAGGTGTGGTAAAATGGCAATGTTGAAAATCTGGAGTGAAAATATTGAAATTTCGTGAACTTACGAGCCTGCGTAGGAACTGCGCAACGCACGCTAGAAACAGTCATTTTTGAATTTTACACCATATTTTCAACATGGGTTTGGGACTCTTCTCATGAAAGATGTCACTGTCATGGCGTTATTCGGGCCCGAAGGGTGATTTCGCAGTCACTGTGTGAAATCACCCTTCGGGTCTGAATAACGCCATGAGAGTGACAGCATTCATGAGAAGGGGTCCCAAAAACCCCATGTTGAAAATTTGGTGCAAAAATTCAAAAAAATGCCTGAGATATGCAACAAAGTTGAAACCCCCCTATCTAGCCCATTATACAGCTTACCGGCATTTCCTCAGTTCGTGGTCGGCTTTGAAGAGTGCAGACGTTTCTCGGTCCACTGCAGATCGTCATGCAGAGTCTGGAGGTAAGTATGGGGTGAGGGGTGTGGGGAGGCTGAGTGCGCAGTGGGTGGGTGCGGGTTGTGGGGGTGGTTGGGAGACGCTCAGGGACCGCTTTTGTTTTACAGGTTTAAAAAAAGAGGTCATGGGACGTCTTGCCATGCTGGTGGTGCTCCCAGTGTGGCAAAAGGATGTTGAGGGGGTAGTTCAGCTGACGGGGGATGGGGCACCCCCGTTGGCCATGACATTTGTTGCCATGCTGGGGTGGGCTCCCAGCGTGGCACAAGGATGGGGGGGAGTTCAGCCGACGGGGGATTGGGCACCCCTGTCGGCCAAAGGACCGCTTGCCACGCTGGGGTGGGCTCCCAGCATGGCACCTACTACTGGGGGGGATGCAGCTCAGCCGACAGGGATTGGGCACCCCGTCGGCTATACAGTGTGCGGCGCGCACACCTGCGTGTGTCTGTGGGGGAGCTGCGCGTGAGCAGCCAATATCTTATCGGTGCTCACTGAAGTGTAGCTCCCCCTTTCAACTGTATGCCACTGCATTTTGGAGTGTGTCATAGACAGCTCCAGAATGCATTGGCTTGCAGGGGCCGCGCCTGCCAGCACACTGACTGAATTGGAGGAGGAGGTGACACACCTCCGAAATCTCCGATGATGGCACTATGTTTCTTGCACATGCGTGTAAGCAACATAAAAATGAAAGGAACTGGGAAACAAGCATGAGTACGATTTTCACTATTAATGTACTTGTGTGAACATGTGTTGCTTGAAATTGAAGCACATAAGTGCAGATCTTGTTCTTGCTCATCACCCAGGTCTTGCTTTTATATGAAGTAAGCTTTTTTTTCCAAATTATTTTAAAAGTAAATAAACTGTCAGTAGCATGGCAAGGGGTATTAGCAGTTGGGTGTAGGGTGGATTTATTACTTTTCAAATTTCCCAAAATTCTGTGCCTTTTCTATGTGTGTGTGTTTTTGGGGGGGGAGGCAAGAATGTATTTTTTAAGATAAAAAACATATACTATATAAAACAGTGAATGCCCTGCCACATGCACAAGCCCGCATTGCCAGCAGGGTTCTGGCTACTCTGGAGATCGGTGACAAAACAGGCTTGGTTTGCATGGCTAGCTATCCACTGTTCTCTATACACAACATTATAATTATGACATCATTTTTGGCAAATCAGGATTGTTTATTTCTAAACATTTCAAGTGCTATTTTTCCCACAAGACATCTCATGCAAACAGTTTAAATGCTACAATGCTAAATTCAGATAGCATAGTCCATGTCATCACACAAGGGTTTTTTCTAATTTTCCACAAAATCCAACAGTTGTATTTTAAATTCAAGTTGCATTTCTTAACAGAAATCTTCAACATGATTTAGAATACATTTAGTTTATGTCTGAGGCGCTAGGCAAATACAGCACTCTCTGTGTGTGACTATAACTTAATAAAATGTTCCTGCAATTGGAGGTACTGATCCTGGCGGGATTTTTATACCTCTACCGATTGGTGTTACTCCTAGACTGCAGTCTCGTGCCTGTGGTTCCTCTTGATTTGTTGAACCAGCGCAAGTATGCCATCAACCGCGGCAGGAGCTATGAGTAGTTTTCACTTAGACTCACCACTCTGACCAGAGTTGTTTAATACAAGTCCTACTGATGTACAGTATCAGACTCCCTGATATTATTTACATAGGAGAAGGAACATTTTTGATTATCTTTAGTGTGGTCAATCTTAAATTCTTGTTTCATTCTATCCCTCTTAATTAATTTCTTTGGGGCTGATTCTCAATGGTTCAGCTCAAGTCATGATTGCCAATCAAGTCATGACATCCTGCACCCAGTTCTCTATCAGGCAGGTTCCCAATGACTGATTCCCTCAGCTTGTGGCAACCCAAGCCATGTGCCAAATGAAGGGTGTACCTGGGCAGGTTGCTGCAAGCCTGCAGCAGTGCACAGTGAATAGATGCAAGTGCCTCCCCCAGCCCCGATCCCTGATCAAAACCTGTTGATTGCCCAGCTGGGCTAACAGACCCCCCCAGCCCAGATTCCTGAAAGTATTAATGATATAGCCCTCGAAGACTAGCAACCCCCAATCTCTGCTCCCCCATTTTGATATATTACTGTATCATTGGTTGTCCAGTGGATCCCCCAAGCCTGATCCCCTGACACATACCTGGTGGTCTAGTGTACGCCCACTGAGCAGTGCCATACCATCCTGCTCCCCCCAACCTGTACCCTTAGCTGGTGACTGGCACAGCCCACTACTCACCACCATGGCCAGCCGCTGACTGAGCTCTGTATGAGCATGTACTGTATATAGTATGCGCTCAGTGAATGACAGCTTCTGCCATTCACTGAGCATGTACTATATACAGTATATCCTCAAACAGAGCACAGTTGGTGGTTGGCCATGGTTGTAAGTGGTGGGCTGTGCCAATCACCAGCTAGGTTATGGGTTGGGGAGCAGCGGGGTGGTAGGACACTTCAGACTGAGAGGGTAGGGGTCCACTAGACCACCTGGTATGTTAATACTATATGTATCAGGGATCGGGCTCAGGGAATCCACTGGACCACCAATGATACGGTCATATATCAAAATGGGGGGATCGGGGCTTGGGGGTCTGCTAGCTCACAAGGGCAACATCATTAATACTTTTGGGGATTGGGGCTGGAGGGGTCAGCTAGTCTACAAGGTCTGTATCATTAATACTTTCGGGGATTGGTGCTGGGGTCTGCTAGCCCACAAGGGCTATATGATTAATACTTTCAATGATCAGGGCTGGAGGGGGCGCTGGCCCACCTGGGCAATATAATTATTGTTATTGGAGATGAGGGCTGCCTGCACTTCTGGGGATCAGCTGGTGGCACATTGGCACAACCCCCAGAGGATACCGAAGTACACTTACACCAGCCCCTGGTTGGTATAAATGTACTTCAACGGTTGTCCTCCCCAGGTGTTTTGAGAATACAATTGTTGGGGATTTGGCAGCTTGCATCTGCTGCAAACCTCCTACTGCCATGCTGCAGTCCATTTTTTGGTGCAAGGCTGATGCAAGCCCCCTTTGCCTCAAGCAGCCTGCATTTGTCACAGGCTGCTTTTGAAAATAGCCTGGGGTGCATTTTTTGACACAATGTGCCACTTATGTCTTTTTTCTTTGACGCAGGCACCTTGCATCCTTCTTGAGGGCTTTGAGAATAGGCCCCCTTTGTTTTCTTTAGTTCAGTCTTATATTTCCTTAAATTTATATCATTTGGCTTGTTCCTAGATCCGGTGTCTCCTCTTGTTGGCTGCATTACTCTTTGTTCTGATCCTTGCATTATATGTGTATCCACAAACTCAGTCATATATTGTCATGCCACTTAGTTCTTTCCAATTACTTCCCGAAAGATTAAAATTGTCTAGTAGTATAATATCCCCCAACTTTGATGCTGTAATTATTTAACTTAGTAAATATAGAAAAATATTTGGGGTGGTGTGTTTAACAAGATTTTACACACACCCGAGATGTTGGATGCTACATAAACCCCAAGAGCGAAGCTCCAGGGGTTTATTTAAGTATCAAACACCAAGAGTGTGTGTAAAATCTCATTAAAAACACACCACCCCATGTTCAATTTTATATAATTGTTGGGGAGCATTTTCTCGCCATAGCAATTATATTAAAACAGCTGTGGTCTGGTCCGGAGGAAGCACCTTCTGCATTCTGCGTCCTAGCGCGAGTGCCTATTGAAATCTTTTTTTTTTAAGGTTTAAGCAAGAATTACATGGGTAATAAAGGAGGAAAAGTCAACTGCTGAGAGGCAATTTTTTTTTGATTCACCTACAGCCGAATGATAGTGTCCTGTGCTGTCCAAGGGGAGAGTGGCGGTTGACACCTGTGTGGAGCCAGGGAAACCCAGCGTGTGTTCGCCGTTATAACCCACAGGTTATAATGGTGAATTATAACCGGGTTTCCCTATGGTAGAAACGCTCTCCCAGTTATTATTGCTTGATTATACTTTTACTCAATTCCTGGCAGTCTACAACAGGTTCCCAGTATTTTAATATATGGACCGTGTCTATTAACCGCTGTTTTCAATCAGTTTATAACCTGATAATCCCATCATTATGACATCAGTATGCTGTAAAACTTGCTTAACTAAATCATAATGATGGAATTACAGGATAGAATGTCACCACCTGTCAAAATTCTTGCTGCTTGGACATTCATTCAAAACACACACATTCCTTTCAGACAGTTACAGACTCGTTGCAGTATAGATCGCAATGGATAATTTCAGCACCTCAATTGCTCAACATTCAAACCAGGAGGCATTCATAGCCGAGCAGGAGAACAAACGTACTTTGAAAAAACTGTATTTTTTTCCCACAGTGGCTAGTTTTTCCATACGCTATAAAATACAATGCCTGAATACCGGTGGTCAACCATGGACCTAATCACCTCTCGCACTTACCATAAAAACTGTAAACCTCTCTAGCTGTGCTCTCGAGGTTTACTTGGCAATTGCTTGTGGTAATTACATTGTGGTTAACCACTGTTACTCAGGCATTATCCTTTATGTTTTGTTAACTTTCTCTAAGTGAAATTTTATCCAAATGCTTTCTATATTTTTACTAGGGTCTTTGATACTATTCAGCTCAATGCATTCTATGCCATCCCTTATATAGACACACACCTCCCAATTTTTTCCTAGTTTGTTGCTATTACAAAATTAGTAACCATGTATTTCATTGAACCAATTGTTGGTTTCATCCCACCAAGTTTGTGTTATTGATGTTATGTCTCTATAGTCATCCCTTGTCAGTGTGATTTCTAATTCTGTTTTTTTTTTGTAGATATTTAAACTTCTGGAATTTGATAACAGTACATTATAAACATTCTTGTCATCTTTACATAGGATGTTTTCTACCCATAATGACACATTTATGGTTGCCTTATTTGTTTCCTGAGCCCCCCCTATAGTTGGAGTTTAATCCTTTGGTATGGCTGTTAATTTTTTTCCCCAGCAGTGTATACCCATGCTTACTCAGGTGCAGACTGTCCCAGCTGTAGTACCCACAATTTATTTCAAAATTTTCCTCAATGTGTTATATAAGTGTACTCATTTTTAAGTGACCATTTTCTGAGCCATTTGTTTATGTTTTTAATAAGAACTTGTTTTCCCCTACTGGCTCGTGGGACTGGTAATAAGTCTGAGAAACAGTCATGCACCCCTTTCCTTTAAGGTGTCACTTAGAGTGATGAAGTCTTAATTTCCTTAGTACAGTACTTATTATTTATTGAATTTTGATGACTGGATTGGTCCACTGGGCCCATGAAGGTCCCTTTTTCAGGGGCAACTTTGTTTGCCCACATTATTTGTTCCCACATGGACTACTACCAGAGGTTTTTAACTTGCATTTTGTAATATGTCATGTGACACCCTTTCTGTATCTAAAATTATTGCACCTGAAAAGCTACTGCATGTGCTATTTAACTTGCCTTGACTACAGATGTATTTCTCTGTGAATTTAAATATAGAGTGACCTAACACATAGGTTTTATGCTTTTTAGTATCTATATTCATGTTGTTTGATTCTAGCTGAGTGTTATCACTGTTAGGGTCCCCTGATGATGCTTGTGCCTCAGTATGCAACAAAAAGATTCAGACCTGTTCAACTGGGTGTTTACTCACCTGGTAAAAGTGATTGTGTTGGTCGGTATCGATGGCACTCCAGGAATTACCTCATGGGTTTTAGCCCACCTGATAGGCTTTAGATGCACATGTGACCTAGTGTCAAATTTCACAGTATACCTTGATCCCAGTAGTCCCTGCCCTCCAGTTCAATTTTTTTTCCCATGCTGAAACAAGGTTAGTCAATAACAACATGCACTATTCTCTGTGTACTGTACCTAAACAATATGAATGGATGAGAGAAGTCAACAGTACCATATGGGTTTATTTCCTATTGTTTACAATTCTATTACTCAGACATCTAATATGCCTGATGAAATTATGATGTGACCTCGAAGTCACCCTGGTTAGACTCTGTATACAGTTAGATGTATCTCTACCCTCATCTATGTCCAGTTTCATCCACTATCTTGATGTCTTTGGGTAGCTCCAATGCTCAAGTTTTAGTATGCTGTCCTGATCCCAACATGTTCTGGCAGTGTGACTCATACATACTCTTACCCCCTTTGTGCGCTCTGATGGGAGGACCCTGGAGTACCATGGATACCGACCAACACAATCACCATTACCAGGTGAGTAAACATCCATTGTGTTGGTCGTGTATCCATGGCACTCCAGACATTACCTCATGGGTACTTAATTAGCAGTATTCTTCCCATCAGGGTGAGGCAGAGTGACTAAGAGTGAGTATGTTATTGGCCACCGAGAGGACCTTGGTGGCAAAGGAGGCCCTCTGTTTATACAGGTTCTCCAACCTATAATGTCTGGCAAAGGTATGAATGGATGTCCAGGTGGCTGCCTGGTAGATATCCTCAGATGAGGCATTTGTTATTTCTGCCCAAGTTGTAGCCACCACCTTGGTTGAATGAGCCTTGATGCCCCCTGGTGGAATGGCATCCTTGAGCCTATATGCCACTTGAATTATCCTCTTTAGCCAGCTTGCAATTGATGTCCCTGATGCCACCATGCCCTGTCTATATCCCTTTGTGATGATGAAGAGTCTTTCAGTTCTTCTAAGGGTCCAAGTTCTGGTGATGTATGTGGCTAGTGTGGCTCGTATGTCAAGATGATGTGGAATAGGATTAATCCCCAGTTCCCCATGCACCTACAGGGTTGGGAATTCTAGCATCTGTTCCATGTGAATCTGGGAAGCCACCTTTGGAATGAAGGCAGGAACTGTTTTCAAAGATACTTCCTCAGGAGTAAAGATTGTGTAGGGTTCTTTACATGATAATGCCCCAAGATCCCCCACCCTGCGGGCTGAATAGATGGCTACAAGGAAACAGGTCTTCAACCCCATCCAGCACAACTGGTTATCTTGTATTGGCTCAAATGGGAGCAATGCCAGGGTATCTAGCACTAGTGTGAGGTCCCAAGGTGACACAGATGGTCTGGTTTGAGGCCTCATCACTTCCAAAACTCTCATGAATTTAACAGCATCTGGATGGGACCCTGGGCTGTGCAGGCCCAGCGTCCCTAAGGCTGCCCCATAGCGGAGAGCTGTACTATGAGGGAGGAATGGGACAGTCCTTTTTCCATGCCCTGTTGCAGAAACAACAGGATTGTCACCATGTCTACTGTGTTAGGGTCCTGGTTCTTAGTTCAGCACCATGCGGAAAAGATATTCCACTGTTAGTCATATGTGGACATGGTGGAGGACCTTCAAGAATGCAGCATGGTGGAAATGATTGCTTTGTGATAGCCTGCCTTTAGCAGTCTCTGCCTCTCAGGAGCCAGGCTGACAACCTGGAGGACTCCAGTGCCAAGTGAATCATTGGGCCCTCTAACAGTAGGTCCCATCTGCAGGGTAGCCTCCACCTGTCTAATGTCATGGCCATCACCATGGAGAACCATGCTCTCCATGGCCAGTATGGTGCCACTAGAATGATGATCCTCTGAGACTCTGATCTTGGCTAGTACCTGAGGGATCAGTGGGATCGGGGGGGAACATATGCTTTGTCTTGCGTCCAGTCCTGGGACAAGGCATCGACCCCACTGGTCTTTCTTTCTTTCTCTGTACCTTGAGAAGAAGTCTTTCACTTGGTGGTTCGATTCTGCGGCCATGAGGTCCATGGTGATGGGCCCACACATGACCTGAATCCTTTGGAAGACCTCCGAGTGTAGTTGCCACTCCCCAGGGTGGACCTGTTGTCTGCTTAGCCAGTCCACCCTGATGTTCAATCTGCCTGCTAGGTGGACAGCCCCAATGTGCTTCAGGTGGACCTGTGCCCAGGTAAACACCTTTGTCACCTCGGTCATCATGGCCCGACTTCTTGTGCCCCCTTGTTTGGACAGGTGGGCCACGGTGACCTGATTGTCTGACAGTATCAGGACATTGCATCCCTGTATGGTTTCTTTGAAGGCTTTCAGTGCGAAGAACACTGCTCTCAACTCCAGTACATTGATGGAGTGTCTAGCTTCCAAGGATGTCCACTGGCCATGCGCTGATTTGGAGTCTAAACATGCTCCCCACCCCGTGAGGCTGGTATCCATCTCTATTGTGACCTTGTATGTCAACTTTTGGGGTGCCCCCCTACTGGAGGTTGCTCCTGTCCATCCACCATGTAAGAGATTGCCTTACATCTTGTAGTAGGGTGACCTTGACCCCCAGATTCTCCTTGGATGGGGAGCCCTGGGTCGACAGGTACATTTGCAGTGGCCTCATGTTACACCTGGCCCATGGGACCAGGTCTATACAGGAGGCCATACACCCTAGCACCTGTGCTATTTGGCTGATGGTGGGTCATTGGCAGGTTTTTAGGCCCCTTACGAGATCTACCATGTTGTCAATGTACTGCCTTGATGATCTTGCTATCCCTGTGGCCGTGTTTATCTCCTCCCCCAGGTGTTCCAGCTGTTGGGCTGGTACCAGTGAGCTCTTGTTGTGGTTGACCACCCACCCATGCTCTTCTAGGGTTCATAGCACCAGAAGGGTGTTCCCCTGTGCCTTATTCTTGGACCTGTCATCCAGATAAGGGATGATATCCACCCCCCCAGACAGGCTGCCAGAATGATTGACACCTTTGTGAATGTTCTTGGTGCAGAGGCTAGCCCAAAGGGTAGTGCCTTATACTGAAAGTGCTGGCCTAGCATGTGGAAGCGCAGGTACTGCTGGTGGCTCAGTCAGATGGGAATATGAAGATAAGCATCTTTTAGGTTGATCGAGGTTTGGAAATCCCCGATTCTGACACTTCTGAGGGTTGAGCGGAGAGTCTCCATCTTGAACTTCTGAGTACAAACAAACTTGTTCAGGTACTTCAGATCCAAGATAGGATGGAGTTCCCGCATCTTTTTGGGGACCAGGAAGAAGAAGATCGAGTAAACTCCTTTCCCTTACTCCTTTATGGAGACAGTCTGAATGGCCTTGTTCAGGATTAGATCCAGTAGGATCTGTTGCACCTGATGAGCAGATGTCCTTCTCCTGGATATTGGGGATTGTACAAATCTGTCTTGGTGTGGTCGCTGTGTAAATTCTATAGTGTACCCTTTGGCTACGACCTCCAGAACCCACTTGTCCATGGTAGTGTCCACCCACCAGTCCAAGAACAGTGAGAGTCTCTACCCTCTTTTCCCCTGAGCAGGTGTTGATGGGTTTATGTTCTGGTAGTCATTGTGTTTTTCCCTCTGCCTCCTCTGCCTCTGAACTTGTTGTTTCTTCCTATGAATGAGGAGAATGAGGAGGAGGCTTGCCTGGCATTGAAGGTACCCAATTGGTGCTGCCATTGTGGTAACCTCTGCATCGAAAGGAGTTGGACTGGCCATATTGGCTTTGCCTCTGTCCTTGATGGAACCTGTTGTTTCCCTGAAACCAACATTTGCCCAATGGTAGGTACATGGATCTGCTGTAGTTCTTTCCCAGATCCTTGCCTTCCTCCTTTAGCCTCAGAAACTCCTGCAGACCTTCCCCAAAAATATGCTTCCCTTTCAGTGGGAGATTTTTCAGGAGGCTCTTTGATTCATTATCCATCTCCCACAACTTCAACCATAGTGCCCTTCTAGCTCTATTAGTTAGTGCTGATGCTCTGGCCTCTAGTTTAAGCGCATCCAAGGCCATATCCCCCAAATATTTTGTGGTGTCCAAAGAGCATTCTAACAACTCTGCATCCCTTGACTTGGAGTCTGCTCTCTCTAGGAGCTCCTCTAGCCACCTGATTTGTGCTCAAGCTGCATAGACTGCCATGGTGGCTGCCCTTACTGCCATGCCAGTGATCTCGAATAACTTTTTTAACATGTCCTCTACTTTCTTATCAGTTGGATCCTTCAGAGAGATGGTTCCACATGGCCGAATGGTTGTCTTGCTGAGGGCAGCAATCTGTGGGTCTATTGTAGGGGGCCATGCACCAAGAGTTCACTCTGTCCTCCTGGATAGTATACATTCTATCCAGGTTCCTTTTCTCTGACATGCACTCAGGTTAGTTCGATTCCCATTCTTTGGTGAAGATCTCACTGATCACTGGGCACACAGGGAAAGTCTCCTTGCTCTTAGGCTTCTGTTGTACCATTGGATCGAGTTTGGATTCTGGCTTGGCAGCCTCCTCCTCAAACCCCATTGTGACCTTTATGGCTTTCATGATTCCTGGAATGAGGTTAAAGCAGCAAAGTTTGGAGGTAAGGAAGGGATGAACTAGGAGATGTCCATCTCATCTTCGTCCAAGGCCTCGTACTCATCACCTTGAGGTTCCTCGTCCCCTTGTCCATTGTCTGGCTAAGGAGGAATGTGTTCCAGGAGCAGTGTTTTCCTGTCATTGAGGTCACCAGGAGGTGCGATGGGATCCAGTCTTGGGTTTGGTGCTGGGACTATGTTCTGGGCTAATAGCCTCCAGCTTTTCCATGACTCGCAGCAGGAAGTTCTGCTGGCTTTCCATCATGGCTGTTGTGGCCTGTTGATTTTGGATGAGGAGAGCCCCCAGAGTGACCCACACAGTTCCGTTGGTTCCTGGGTTACTGGGATCCAGCGATGTGGATTGCTCCAGGGATAGGTCATCGTCATCATGGAGACAGGCTGGGCACTGAGGGCATGAGTTGTGAGGCAGAAGGGTGGGGCTACATGTGGTGTACTTCTCAGTTTTTGCCATCTAGAAAACATAAGTGGTTATAAGGACTGATTAGGAACTATATTCAGTGAGTGACCAGATAGGTGAGACTGGCCTAAGCACCTCCTGGAAACTCATGCCTTATCACTCTAAATGGCAAGTACTCCAGAAATTTGTATGGTATACTTCGATGGCCTAGAGAATATGGTACAACCCCTTACTCTTGAGCCGCTTGTTAGGGGGTCTGGAAGGGTGGAGATGCTTTCAGCAACATGACATTGATATTGCTGCTGCCTGTGACTGGTGGGCCAGGTGGGCCTATGTAGGGAAGCATTCGATCTGCTATTATAGGTGACTGAAACAGGCATCAGAACTCCAGATTAAAAATTATTACTATTAGTATTGTTATTATTATTATCCCAAGTGGTCTGCATGAACCCGCTGAGTAGGTGATTCACTCAGATCTGCATAAAAGTGAGAGATTGTGCCTCCTCTCAATCCACTGTGAAAGGTGATCGAGGAGCTAGGTCAGCCTGTAGGCTGAAGCTCATAAAATGGAGGCTCCCCATCCTTGTACAAAATGGCTGAGCTAGCTGGGCTGTGTCCTTGTACAAGATGGCGCCACAGCTCCTATTGTTCCCCTTGGTAGCCTCCTTCGACCATGCGGTATGGCATGGGTAGTAAGAGATGGAGGGGGAGGTTTATGGGACCTCCAAGCATGCCCCTGTTTCACTAATGCATTTAAATTGGGGAATTGTCCCTGTTCACACTGTATGGCCTTGCTTGGCTCTCTGATATACCATGCCCTCTACCCCCTTCGTTTGATTGGAGGCACGGCGATCGGGGACCCTGACCTACTCCACTTGTGAGGATAGTAGGCCAGCCTGAGAAACATCCTGATCTCTGCAAGCTGTTCCATAAGAAAGGCACAATATCAGCCTTTTAAAAATGAACAGTGCGATGATTATCGCAAGTGGTAGCAGAGAGGGATGAGAGGAGTCCCTGACCCACCCCCAGAGCTGCCCATCGGAGCGAATGTCCAAAAACAGGGACACATGGCCTCACCATGATCAGAACTAGCTCCAGAATGCCAGTCTGAACTTCAGAGCATGGTGCAGTGTCTCCATAGCGGCCCTTCAGCGGTGCCGCATGCCAGAGGGAGCATGAATTTTAAACTGAATGCAGAAGCCTGCATCTGCTCCTGCTCACAGCCATACCATGTATTCAAACTGCAACAGTGCAAATCCGCGATACTGCCTCGATTATCTTGCAACAAAAAGACTTTACTCTGAATTTTACACATGCCTAAACAAACCTTACAGTTCAGTAGGTCACCTTTACTCTAAGTAGATTACCACTGAATCTCTTCTGAGCAACTCAGAAAAAAAAAACCTCAATGCTTTTTAAAAAAAATGTCATTTTTCTACCAAATAACTCTATAGCAGAACAATTCCTATAAACAACCCAACTCTATTTTCTGTGAAAAGCGATTCTACTATCAACACATTTAGATTTCATCTGATATCTTAGCTGCCCTTTAGCAATTCCACTGTGGTAGCAAAAAATATCCATTCAGAGCTAGTATTTAACTTATTCAGGTGCTCCCATAATACTTCAGCATCCTGATGCACAGTTTTATTTCTTTGTGGTAGCATTTGTGTCTTACCTTGTTTTGAAAGATTCTAGGCAGGGACCCCTGTGTGCTAGCCTTTCAGATGCACAATAGAACTAGAGGGCAGGGACTCCTGGGACCAAGGTATACTGTGAAATTTAATACTAGGTCACATGTGCATCTATAGCCTATAAGGTGGGCAAAAACCCATTAGGTAACGTCTGGAGTGCCATGGATACATGACCAACACAATGTTCTGTTTCAAAGGACAATGCTCTTCTATCCTATCCTTTTTCTATCATTGTTTCTCATCACTGTGCAGTCCTCATCAGAACCATCCTCCTGTTCCTTTTTGCCTTTTTTATTTATTATAACTGTTTTTGTCCATCTCCCCAGAGTTTGGAAATGTTTGTTTTGTACTGTCCACTCTGCAACTCTCTATTTCTTCATTTACTGTTTGCACTAATTTTAAAGTTCTTAGCTTCTCTACAGGAGTTCCATTTCCAGTTCCACCATTTTTAATCTTAATTCTCTAATTTCCTCACACTGGCCAAAGGTAAAGACATCAATGTCCATTGCTGATTTAAGACTGAATCTATAACAGGCAATGCAAAAGATTCCCATTTTCCCACTGTTTAGGGTAATAAAACCTGATTTCTTATCCAAGGTTTGTTATCTGACAGTTCCCACTTAATAAACCAGCAGCATTCCTCATCCTGTTAACTTTCTAGAAATGTAGAGACTTACCAGATAAAAAAAGGATTACAAGAGAGGGGGCCTCCCTCTCAACCTCCTTGGTGGATGCAGGCAGATGCAATTGCCTCTGCTGGTGCATTGCCTCCGTCATGCCCTCACCGACATGTGTGAGGCAGTGATTAGTTATAGCTTCATAACTGGAGTCATGGCTATTGACCTCTGGCTTCATGCTCCAGCACAGTTTGGGTTCAAAAGCTTATTTTCTGAGGGATTTTGCTCCCTGATGCTGTTTGCTGCAATCTATGACTGCTAATATACCCTGGAGAGTGCTTAAAACTCCCTTTCCCAAGGGTAAAGCACTTGACTAGATGGAAAGGTGTAGCCCAGTCCTCCCCATTTTCTCCCCCTACTGCATCTATTAAATACAGCAATCTTAAAGAGACAGTATTACAAAATGTGCCACATGCAATGAATTCATCTGTGCTCCACATACTCAAAAAGGATCAGAATGTATAAACTACATACAGAATAATTATTTATTTATTTTATTTATTTATTCAAGAGTTTAACCAGGCAGGCATACTGAGCGGAGAACCACTCGTTTCCAGATGCGACCTGGGGGGAAACAGGGGAGGAGACATAGGGGAAGGTCAGTAATACACAAAAATTCTGTACAAATGAGGAGGCACTGCTAGGGAGCCTATACAGTAGGTAGCTAGGACAGACATGTAACATATATACAAAACTAAGACCAACAGAATGAAATAACCATTGCAGTAATGAAATGAGCACAGCTACAGATTACATAACTAGAGCAGGAGAGAAGGAGCGAGCACCATGCGTACCTTGCCAGAGCTTGATAGTTATAATATGCTATAGTAGGCCATCAGGAGTTTGGGCCTCCTATTGAGCAGGGCGGGAGCAAGAGCAGACTGTGAGGAAATGTTCTAGGAGGCGGGTTTTGAGGTGTCTATGATTGGAGTAGTGGCGGATATCTGCTGGAAGGTCATTCCAGAGTTTTGGTAGTTGGTAACTTAGCGCCGCCTGACCCATAGAGGTGCACATAAGAGGGATTTGGAATAGCCTAGTATCTGAGTGACAAAGCGAGTAAGCCAAGGGGAGTAGAGAAGTTAAGGAGGAAGCCAGGTAGGGAGGGAGGGTATGGGACCAGTATTTAGCAGCGACTCTGGAACAGTGGATTAGTCTGCGGGCCAAGAGTGAGGGAAGGGTCAGGGAGCTGTATAGGTCGCAGTGGTGTGTCAGTTTTAGACATTCCAGGATGAAACGGCAGAAGGAGTGAAAAAGGGTGTCCAGGCTGGCCAGAGTTGATGGTGAGGTGGCGCCATAGACCACATCCCTGTAGTCAAAAATCGGGAGTATCATTTTTTGTATGAGTTCATGCCTGACCAGGGTGGACAGGCAGCCTTTGTTGTGGTAGAGGGCCCCAAGTTTAGGATGCAGTTTTTTGTGCAGGGATTCCACATGAATAGAGAAATCTAGGTATTGGTTGAGCCAAATGCCTAGATATCAGAACGAGGTGCAGGATTCTAAGGGGGAAAGGTTCAGGGTTTGGAAAAGGGGATGCTCGGCAAGCTGGGAGAGACGCGGCTTTGAGTCAAAAGTTAGAGAGACAGTCTTTTTTGCATTTAGGAACAGCTGGTTTGAAATAAACCAGTGTTGTACAGCGTTGGAAACCTGCTGAAGTTGGTCATGTACTGTTGCCATGGAGGGGCCAGTGTTGTATAACACTGTATCATCCGCGTACTTTTGGATGGATGAGTGGGAGCAAGCTAGTGGGAGTTCATTTAGGAATACCGAGAAGAGGATTGGGCCCAAGACTGATCCTTGTGGGACACCTGTAGTGATGGGGAGCAGGGTAGATAAGTGGGGGGCCAATTTTCACCGCTTGGTGTCTGCCACACAGGTACACCCAAAACCAGTTAGTGGCATGGTTGAAGAGGCCGGAAGCCTTTAGTTTATCTATAAGGAGAGTGTGGGAGATGGTATCAAAGGCTTTGGCCAGATCGATAAAAATGACCGAAGTGATATGACCTTTGTCAATACCTGAGAGGATATCATTTGTTACTCTTAGTAGGGAGGTTATGGTGGAATGTGATTTTCAGAAACCTGATTGGTATGGGGTGAAGAAGGAGGAATCAGCTAAGTGTTGAGAGAACTGAGCAAGGGCAAATTGTTCTTGTATTTTTGCCAGAGTTGGGAGGAGGGAGATGGGGTGGTAATTCCCTGGAGAGGTGAGGTCGCCCCCCTTAGGAAGAGGGATGACGGTAGCCAACTTCCAAGTGGTGGGTATTGTAGACGTCGAGAAGGAGAGGTTGAGCAAGTCGGCTAACGGAGCAGCTATTGCAGGGGCTGATATCTGTAGTAGTCTGGAGTTCAAGCCAGAGGGGCAGTTGCCCTTGTTTGGGTTTAGGTTGCACAGTGCTTGGTAGACTTCGGCCAGGGAGACAGGATGGAAGGAGAAGGAGGGGTGGGAGGAAGTGGGCTGTGAATTTTGAGATTAAGTTATCTTGGGTGGGGAAGGGGGGAGACTATGTACCAGGGAAGCTGCACTGTTGGTGAAGAAGGTGTTGAATGCCATGGCTACTTCATGTGGGTCAGTGATGGCCAAGCCGCTGATTGACAGTGCTGGGGTAGGTGGTTGAACAGGCGGGGATAGGAGAGATTTGATGGTTTTCCAGAAATGGGCTGGGTGGTTAAGATTTGCACATAGTGCCGACGCGAAGTATTTCTGTTTGGCTAGGTGAATCGACTTAGTGCAGGAGTTACGGAGGGCACGATAAATTTGTAGGTCTTGGTGGGAGCTAGTTGTTTTGTACTTTTTCCAGGCCAGGTCCCTGGAGTGGCTTTGACTGATGATATCTGCGGATATCCAGGGCAGGTGGGAACCCCTAACTGTGGTTTTTCTTAGAGGTGCGTGTTGGTCCCAGACTCAGAAAAATATTTTTGAAACTGTCTAGTGCAACATCTATCGAGACAGCCTGAGGGATGAAGGACCAGTCAACCTTAGCCAGGTCCGATAGGAGTGGTGTGAGAGATAGTGACTTGAAAGACCTGGCTAACAGGGTCCGGGAGGGAGGTTTGGGGGGCTTATGCACTTTTCAGACCAAATAGACCATGTGGTAATCACTTAGGGAGTCGGGGAGTAGACCTGCTCCTATCGACCTTTGGGGGTGAGTGGTCAGGGCCCAGTCCAGGAGGGAGTGGTTGAGGGTTTTTAGGTTCAGCCTGGTGGGTTGGGAAATTTGTTGTGCGAGGTTCAGGGCGTTTTCCTTGGAGTGCAGCTTGGCACAATCTGTTGCAAGCCAGTTGTGATTGAAGTCCCCTAGGACATAGAGCTCTCCTGTTGCGGCGGAGGATTTTAATTTGGCCAGGTGGTCTAGTATACCAGGTGTTGGGGTATTAGGGGCTCAGTAGACTCCAGCTATGAATATCGAGGCGGAGTATGGAAGTGAAATTTTGACAGTTAGGGACTCAATTTGAGGGAGGGTGTAGGGATGTACAGGGTGAACTGGTGCTTGGCAGAAATGAACATGGATACCCCTTTCTTTCCATACTGGTCTTGCCTAGTTAGGGAGTATCCTGGGATAGCAACAGTGGAGTCGGGTGGTGGGGTTTGGAGCCAAGTTTCAGAAAAGTATCAGGATGTCAGGCTTAGTGTTTGGACTGATAATTGTAGTTCAGGGGTTTTGTTAGGATACTGCAAATGTTTAGGTGCAGTATTTTCAGTCCCTTTGTAGAGCCAGGGGCTGGTGTCTTGGGAGGGTAGGTCCGGGGTTAGGTTCTATATCCCCAGCTAGTAACAGGAGCAGAGTAGTGAGATAAGCAAGCTTGTACCAGGTAGCCCTGGTCCTGCGCTTGCAGTTGAGAGAGCTAGGTGTTGTCCTGTGAGCGTCAGCCTTGAGACAGCACATAGCAGATAGTCCAAGGGTATGAGATGGGGGGAGAATGGAGACTCCGATTTCCCAGTTAAGGAGGGGGCTAGAAGGAGTTAAAATTGGGAGAGTGGTAGATCGTGTTAGTTCAGTAATTATGCCCTTGTGGAGAAGATGCGTGGTTGCTTTAAAGGGCTAGAGGCTGGGGAGGGAGGCTATTGGGAAAGCAAGAAAGCACAGAGAGAGGCGAGAGCAGCATATTTATTCTGTGACAGTCAGTCAAGCAGGCTATAGCGGCCACTGGTGGCATTGTAGATAATCTGCTAATGGAAAGTAGGCTGATTGTTTCTAATGCCCTCCCTAGCCTATCACGTGACAAAGCCTCTAAATCTACGAGCTGACCAAGGGTGGTGGGGGTGGGAGCTGGCGCAGGCGCCAGTGGGGCCAAGACCACGCACCAACCGAATCAGCAGGCTCACCAAACACGCAGTGCATGGTCGCTGTACCTTGCTGGAGTTCTTGCGGCTTGGGGGGGTCGTCTACGTAGCTCAGCAACCCTCTCAACCCAGGCTTTCCTTGCTGGGAGGGCAGGCATCTCCTTGCCCTCTCGGCTACCAGCTGTGGATAGAGGAGAAAGCGATGGTTAAATAGGGACTGTTGGGGAGGCTTGGCGATGCAGGTGAGTAGAAGGAGGCAGATTGTGTTTGCAAAAAAAAGGTAGCTGCAGTCTAGCAAATGCAATTCCACTTGTATTAACATAAAAATGGAGGCTGAAGTCTAGCAAAGCAAGTCCTACTATAGTGACATCAGAATGTAGCTGTAAGTCTAGCAATGCAAAGCCTCTAATTGTAATATCAAAAAGGGTAGCTGTAAGTCTTGCTGTCGTCTTTAAGTATCAAAATTTCTTGGCAAACAATTCGGGTGCAAAAGTAGTGAGAGGGAAAAAACTATCTCTGCGTCTGGGCCGACTTAAAGGCCTCTGCGCTTGCCAGGGTGCACTGTGTCCTTAATTTAGACGGCGCCAAATTCAAAAACAAGTCGCCAGCGCCAGTGGGGCCAAGACCACGTGCCGACTGAATCAGCAGGCTCACCAAACATGCAGTGCATGGTCGCGTACCTTGTTGAGTTCTTGCAGCTTGGGGAGGGTCGTCTGCGTAGCTCAGTGACCCTCTCGACCCAGGCTTTCCTTGCTGGGAGGGCAGGCATCTCCTTGCCCTCTCGGATACCAGCTTGTTGAGTTCTTGTGGCTTGGGGGGGGCAGCAACCCTCTCGACCCAGGCTTTCCTTGCTGGGAGGGCAGGCATCTCCTTGCCCTCTCGGATACCAGCTTGTTGAGTTCTTGCAGCTTGGGGGGGGCAGATACCCTCTCGACCCAGGCTTTCCTTGCTGGGAGGGCAGGCGCTCCTTGCCCTCTCGGCTACCAGCTTGTTGAGTTCTTGCGGCTTGGGGGGGTCATCTGCGTAGCTCAGCGATCCTCTCAACCCAGGCTTTCCTTGCTGGGAGGGCAGGCGCCCTTGCCCTCTCTGCCACCAGCTTGTTGAGTTCTTGCGGCTTGGGGGTCATCTCAAGTAGCTCAGCGATCCTCCCCAACCCAGGCTTTCCTTGCTGGGAGGGCAGGCGTCTCCTTGCCCTCTCGGCTACCAGCTTGTTGAGTTCTTGCGGCTTGGGGGGGGTCATCTGCATAGCTCAGTGACCCTCTCGACCCAGGCTTTCCTTGCTGGGAGGGCAGGCGTCTCCTTGTCCTCTCGGCTACCAACTGAAATCACATAAATCAGATTATTACATCCTAATACATACTTAAAACTATAACCTAGTCCAAAAAATATCAGTAAGAAAAATTGCAAGATTTCACCTTAGTAATTTTAACCAGGTTGATCCATTAAACTTCATTTATAGATCTAATTACAGATAACATATGTAGTTTTATAATTGTTCTGTATGTATTTTATACATTTTGACACTTCTGATTGTGTTGAGCACCAATAAATTTATTGCATGTGGCACGATTTGTAATACCGTCTCTTTAAGATTGCTGTATTTAATAGATGTCAGTAGGGGGCCACAGTATCCTCTTGACAAAGAGCTAACGTATGAAACATTGAGGTTGGTCTGGCTCTGTCCTCATCGCCATGCTGGCTTTTATCTTAATAAAGTTGCGGACACAGAATCTACATGTGCCGAACATTATCTGTTAAGTTTTCTGGCATGTACTGTGTCACAGTTCTTTTGTTTTCCTGCATGTGTATGTGTATTTGTAACATGGACACCACAGTAAAGGTGAGCAGCTTTGTTTAAAATGAATTAACCAGATAACTAAACTTTAAAAAAAGCAATAAACTGCCTCAGTCCAGTAGACCCCCACACTCTCACTAAGTAAGAAACAGTGACCATGTTTTGTTTTTTTTTTCCCTTTGAACTGCTCAACATCTCCCACATGCAATAACTAGCCAATGATAAGTTGGGCTAACAATGCAGTGATGTGCCATCCCTAGCACTGTCCAATACATCCCAAGCAATCAGATGAATTTTGCAGCACCACACACAGAAGACAACAAAAAAAATCCACTCATTCTGAATTAAAAACAAAACAATACTTAAAAAGAACCACATAAAAAACATATTTAAAAACTAACCAGCTATTGCATAAATTGAATATGCAATAGGGACACCTGTGGGATAAATTATTTATTTGCTCTCAAACAGTTTGATCTCCATCACATTACTCATGACTTACACCACTCATAAGGTTACCCATATCCCATATAAATCTATGCTCTAGCTATATCAACATCTAACTACAAATTTTATTTATTTATTCTCAGATTACAATACCTTTGAGCACAAAGCACAAAGAGTGACCATGCCACGGTCTGGTTCTGCCTGGACCTAGGAGGGGTAAAAGGCTGCACAAAGACGGAAGTAACCGACTTCAGGGGGGCGGATTTTAAGGAAATGGAAAGGATCCTTAAGGAGCATTTGGATGGGATTGGGTCAGACATGGACGCTGATAGTAGGTGGGAAATCATCAGGAGAGGTGTGCAGGATGCTACCAGCACCTGTGCAAGAGTAAGACAAAAATGCAGTAGGGCCCAAAAAACCCTGCTGGTGGACCAGGAGGTCCAGGGAGGTGGTGCGGGAAAGAAGACAGCCTATAAGCAATTCAAGTGCTCAAGAAGTGAAAGGGATCGAGGGAGTATGAGCTGATGGTTAGAAGGGCCACTAGGGTGGTGAGGGCGGCAAGGCAAGGAAGGAGCAGAACCTGGCCAGGGAAATTAGGAGAGGGAACAAGGGTTCTTTAGATACATTGGGGAAAAACGAAGGGTGAAGGGCAGATTAGCAGGATTAAATCAGGGAAAGATGGGCACAAGGCCTGGGGAGCAGGCTGAGGTACTAAATGAGTACTTCACCCAGTTTTCACCAAGGAAAATGGGGTGCTGCATCATACATGGGAGGAGACAGAGATACTGAGGAGGGGGGACCCTTACCGATCGGCGGGTCTGGGGAGAGGGGGAGGCATCACTGGCAGGAGGGGGGGCTAAGCAGGGAGAAGAGGTTCCGGAAGTGGAAATCACAGCAGAGAGAGTGAGGGAAGCCCTCAGCTCCCTTAAGACGGAGAAAGCACCGGGGCCGGATAAATTACATCCCAGAGTGCTGAAGGAACTTGCGAATGTCCTGGCGAAACCCCTGGCGGAACTTTTCACCTTCTCTCTGAGGACAGGGTGGGTGCCCCATGACTGGAAGGTGGCGCATATAGTGCCTATCCACAAGGGGGGATCAAGGGAGGTGGCAGGAAACTACAGGCCTGTCAGCCTGACATCGGTCGTGGGCAAGGTGATGGAGGGCATTGTCAAGGAGAGGGTAGAGGGGGAACTGGATAAGTCAGGGTGCCTGGATGATAGACAGCATGGATTCATCCCGGGAAAATCGTGTCAGACAAACCTGGTGGAGTTCTATGACTGGGTGATGAATGCCTTGGACATGGGTAGACCAGTGGACGTCCTCTTTCTAGACTTCAGCAAGGCATTTGACTCTGTTCCTCACGTGGGCCTGTTGGATAAGCTGGGAGAAATGGGGTGGGGAACCAGATGATCAGATGGATAGGCAATTGGCTCCAGGACCGGACCCAGAGGGTCATAGTTGGCGGATAGTCTCATCCCCAAGGAGGGTCATTAGTGGGTCCCACAGGGTCAGTCCTTGGGCCCCTTCTGTTCAACGCCCACGCCTCTGACATAAGGACAGGAATCAGAGTGAGATGAGTCTCTTTGTGGATGACTCAAACTGGGGTGGTGGTGGATGGGGAGGAGGGAGGGTGGCCCTCACAGGGGACCTGGAGACTATGGAAAGATGGTCTAGAAAGTGGAAGCTGAGGTTCAATGCAGGGAAATGCAAGGTACCCACCTGGGGCTAGAAACCCAGGCCAAGTGTACACCCTGGGGAAATGCTACAAGTCTCAATGGCTGAGAGAGACCTGGGGTGGTGGTGGATGTCAAGATGAACAACTCTGAGACTTGTAGGAGGGCAGCAGCCAAGGCCAACAGGATGCTGGGATGCATCGCTAGGGGGATCACCTCCAGAAGGAGGGAAGTGATACTCCCTCTGTATAACTGCTTGGTGAGGCCGCACCTTGAGTACTGCATGCAGTTTTGGAGGCCACACTTAAAGAGGGACATTAACCTCCTGGAGAGGGTCCAAAGGAGGGCAACCAAAATGATTTGGGGCTTGGGGGACAGGACCTATGAGGAGAGGCTCGAAGAGCTAAATATGTACACATTGGAAGAGAGAAGGGACCGGGGGGACATGATAGAGGTCTTCAGGTACATGAAGAGGGTAAATAGGGGAGGAACAGTCAGGGTGCTTCGAAGGAAGGAGGAGAGGGCCACTAGAGGGCATGGGTGGAAGCTGGAGGGGGGAAGATTCAGGGGAGAAAGGAGGAGGTACTACTTCACTGAGAGGGCGGTGGAGCCATGGAATGCGCTGCCTAGGGTGCTGGTGGAGGCAGAGACAGTGGAGGGGTTTAAGAGGGGGTGGGACAGGTACAGGGGAAGGGTTCTGGAAGCAAAATCCAATGCAGCAAGAATATCCGGAACTGGGAAGAGAGAAGCCAGAGAAGGTGAGGGGGGCAGCAAGGTCAGCACCCAGGGTGGGGGCCGACCAAACGAGCAGACACGAAAGACTGTTAGGCCTATTCTGCTGGCATTTTAGTATGTTGGTATGTTAGTAAAGCAGCTCTTTTACAGAGGTTCCACATCAGAGAGGGGGGTGACAAACATACAGGGAGGCAAAATACTCAATTTCAATTAAGAGACAGTTTAGTAATAAAAAAAACAACAAAAAAAACCCACCTCAACAGCAGTAATGTCTGTACAGTGCATATATAAGCAAACAACAATAGAAATAGAGAAGGCAGCCAGAAGCCTTGTCAAAAGGTGAGCAGGGTACTGGTAGAGAGGGGGGTTTGAGGAGAACAGGTGACGTACGGGGGTAGTATGAAAGGGAGGAGGAGGGGGAAGGGAGGGAAAGAGAGCAGAAGAAGAGGGGAGGACTGCCCTTGTTTAAAGTGTGAAGGTGGGATCTCGTGTGTGTGTGTGTGGGGGGGGTTAACTCATAGGTAGAGGTAGCTTAGGTGAGTATACCATGATGAGGGTGCTGGGGAAAGGGCATCAACAATAATGGTGACCCACTCCCCAGCGCATCCCTCGAGGGCTATGGTAGGGTAGGGCGGCCGGATGGGGGAGATTGGTGAATATAGCAACAGAATGTTGCTATACGTGTGCTCATCTTGAGGCCGGCGAGAACACGCGCATGGCGAGGTGGGGGGATGTGAGGGGTTGTGCTGTGGTTGGCTGCCGCTTCACCTGTGGCATGGTGGGTGGGCTGCTGGTGCTGGTAGGCAGGGTACTGGATTCGGGTCCGGGCGCTGGTGCATTTTTGTTGTGCCTGGCCCAAACCTTTAATTTTTTAATGTTTTCATCCCCCCAACATGTACCCCCTGGAGCTGAGAATCCTTTAGTAGGGGGGTGCGGGGGGCCCCCAAGATAAAACATTAAAAAAGTAAGTCCCTGGCACTGTTTTGCTGTGTGCCGGGGTATCAGAGTGGCAAAAAAATTTTTTGGCACTATTGATTTCTTAATAATGGTGATCACCTTTAGGCTTTTGCTGTTATCACATAGAACCTCTAGGTGAAGCAGTCACAAGAGCTATTATTAAATAATTGAGCCCACTGGTCCCAAATGCATAATTATATATCCCATATATATCTATGCTCTAGCTACATCTACATCTACTATATATATATATGTATATATATATATATATATATATATATATATATATATATATATATATATATATAATATAAGTATTATACTGGCGTGGTCGCACCAGTATAGTTAGGGTTCAATGGTCACTTCTATGTTAAACCCAAAATCTTGTACTTTAAAAACTTTGCAACCATTTGACTGATTTTCCTGGAATTTAGGATACACTGTTGGGAACCACAGATCTCTGGATCTGGCAACTTTCGTTCTGGTTGGATATACAGGTGTGGAGCTGCAGAATGTAAAAAAATGTGAAAATGACCATTTTTATGCAAGTGCTTTGTCAAGATGTGTCTCCAAAACTGCTTGGGGGTTAGGTCTGAAACTTTCTGGGTACATGGAGTCTGGGTCACAGATGTGCCTTTTGAAGGTCTGGTGAAAAAATATTGCTGTATAGAAGGTTATTTTCACTGTCTGTTCATTTTCACTATATTCACTATTGCTGACAATTAGTGAAAATAAATGGATAGCGAAAAATAATAGACAGCTGATTTTTAATAGTACTGTACTGAAGAGTAAACTGTCCATGCAAATTGTATCAAATGTGAATACGTATAGAAGGTTAACTCCCACTAAATATAATGGATGCTAATTCAACCTGCTATACGGTAATCTGTTCAAAAATTATTAAATGTCAAAGTTTCCCATTATATCCTATGGGAAAAGGTAGCTGGCAGCCTTGATCAAACTGTTTTTGTGCTGCAAATGCAGTTTTTTATGCTGCAAATGAGGACAGTTTTGCCGAGCTGCCGCCATCATGTTTTCAGTTAGTGAGGCAATCAAAATAAAATATTTCAAAAAATACTTAGCGTTAGTAAACACCAATAGTTGTATTTACCTAATTGGGGCTCAAGGAATCATATTCCGGGATCAGTTTGCCACAAAACTGCCCAGAAATATGTTAATTTACACCTGCGGCCGTATTTGTGCTGCAAATTGTGGTGGTTGTTTTGCAAAATGGAAGGGGTGCTGCAAATTATGGCACAACTACTCACTGTTTCATGAAACAACCATCATTGTTTTGCAGAACAACTACCACAATTTGTGGCACAACTATGTCCATCAACAAAGAAAACATTTATGCCATTTTTCAGGCAAACAAACTGAAGGATCCCATTCTTCGGCCCTCCATTACACCTGTTGGTGGTTACCTAAATGAAGAGCAGTTTTCATTTAAAATCTCCCGGGGAAAGAAGTCCAAGGTATAATTAGAAATGAAATTGAACAACATGTGCGTTTCACTGTATTTACTGTGCCTTCCCTTGTATCTACAATTCTGCACACCGGGAGCCCAAATCCCCAGTGGCAGTGTATTTTATCATTATTTACCTCTGTTGGACATTGAGGCGCCCATCTGTAGTGTCCCGATATAGCAACAGATGATTTTTTGTGATCTGACACCAGGATTCCCACCCCTAGTGTCAGATGTCCTCCCCACAACCAGTGTTTTTGAAATATTTTTGCAAACATTGGTGGGGCAATCCCCATGTCAGAATTCAGAATCCCCCCTCCAACCCCCCTGCAGAGTGAGACACTGGGGAGCCCACCCCCAGTGTACCAACGTAGATGTCATATACATGTATAAACCTGCAAAAAAAAAAAGTCCCCCGATGTCTTTTTTTATCTGTAATAAAGAAAATGGTCCTTCATCATCCCCTCTATCTCCCTCCCCCATCCACACCCTCCCACTGAGCACCCACCACCCCACATCCCCCCTTATCCTATACTTACATTTGAAGGTCATCTGCTGTCATCTTCTGTGGACCGGGACATGTCTGCACTCTTCAAAGCAGAACCACAAACTGAGCAATCAGGGTTAGTGCCATATAATGTATTTCAGTGGTGTTTTGTACTTCTTGTGATATCTTTGGCATTTTTAGCTATTTCTGAACCAAATTTTCAACATGGGCTATTTGGGACCCTACCTCATGAACACTGTCATTGCCATCTCATTAATCAGGCTCAGAAGATGAATTCTTGGTCGTTCCACAAAAATCACCTTTCGGGACTGATTAACGAAATGACAGTGCCAGTGTTCACGAGGTGGAGTCCCAAAAAGCCCATATTGAAAATTTGGCAAAAAATTCCAAAAAACACCAGAGTTACATACAGTAATTGAAATTTTTCTATGCACAGATGTAACTTTGGCAATTTTTGATGAACTCTTTATGGTCTTCAGAATATAGCCATCTGAAGTGCGAGATTAAAAAAAAGAAATGTTTGGTAATGAAATAACTGTATATTAAAAATTTATTGGTGTAGACCTTAGTGACTACCTTCATTGTAGAGGTATTGTTATCCTGAACAACTTTGCAGCTGGCTGTGCGTATGTAGCTGGTATCCTTTTCAAGATATTTACATTTGTTTGGGGTGCCTGAAATTGTGCTTGACCATGGTGAATAAACAACTTCTGCTGCTCTGCACTGCATTCTCACACATTTTTCACATGTCTAACAAAACTAAATATCTTGAAACCCATACCAGTTACACATACAAAAGCAGTAGCAAAGTTGTTCAGGACAAAAATACATTTAACAATGAGGGTATTCACTAAACTGAACTAATTACAGTTTTCAAAATATAGCAAAAAATACCAAAAAACACCCAAGTTACATACAGTAATTGAAATTTTTCTATGCACACATGTAACTTTAGCAATTTTTGATGAACTCTTTATGGTCTTCAGAATATAGCCATCTGAAGTGTGAGATTCAAAAAAAAAGAAATTTCTTGTAATTAAATTACTGTATATTAAAAATTAATTGACGTACAGCTTAATGACTGTCCTCATTGTAAAGGTATTTTTGTCTTAAACAACTTTGCTGCTTGTTGTGTATATGTAGCTGGTATACCCTTCAAAATATTTACATTTGCTTGGCATGTCTGCTATTGTGCTTGCTCATGGTAAAAAATGCAACTTCTGATGCTCTGCACTGCATTCTCACACATTGTCACACATGCCAAACAAAACTAAATATCTTAAAAACCATACCAGCTACACATACACAACCAGCAGCAAAGTTATTCAGGACAAAAATACCTTTACAATGAGGGTAGACATTAAGCTGAACTCCTTAGATACCCCATCTGGAGTACTGCATCCAGTTCTGGAGACCCCATCTCTGCAAGGACATAGACAGGATGGAGGCAGTTCAGAGGAGGGCAACTAAAATGGTGCAGGGTCTGCAAGAGAAGCCATACAAGGAGAGACTAAAGGTGCTTAATATGTATACCCTTGAGGAAAGGAGGGAGAGGGGGGACATGATAGAAACATTTAAGTACCTCAGTGGAATCAACAAAGTCCAAGAGGGTAGCATCTTTCAGAAAAAGAGATGTGCAAGAACAAGAGGACACAATTTGAAGATAGAGGGGGGACAGCTGAGGGGCAATGTGAGGAAGTATTTTTTCACAGAGAGGGTGGTGAACACATGGAACAACCTTCCTGAGGAGGTTGTGGGTCCTAAAACTGTGGGAGAATTCAAGAATGCATGGGACAGACATAAGGCAATTTTTTTGGGGGGTAGGAAGAAATAGGCTGTTGGTTAAATAGGATCTGCAGCTTATCCTCTAGGTAGGGAAATGGACAGACTAGGTGGGCCAAGTGGTCCTTATCTGCCATCAAAGTCTATGTTTCTATAAGAAGAGAACTAGTGACACCACTGACTTGCAGTCTTTAAAATATATCATTGCAAAGTGTGAGTTTTGTAAAAAACAATAATAAAACTGATTAAGTAAATGGCTACATTTAAAAAATTATAAGGAGTACAGCTTAGTGACTATCCTCATTGTAAAGGTCTTTTTGTTCTAAACAACTTTGTTGCTGGTTGTTTTTGGGTAGCTAGTATAGTTTTCCACATATTAAGATTTGTGTGTAATGTTTGCAAATGTGCTTAGAATTCTGCACAGAGGCTTGGGAAGGGAGTATTTCATTCAATAGGCATAGTGATTTTTAGTTGTGGAAGGATACAATGAAAACTCTGAAAATTTGTGCTTTGGTATCCCATTTTTCCAGCTACAGCAAGATGTCCTCAAGCTCTGCTCACAGCCATAAAAATGGCTGTTTCCCCTCACGTTTATAGTAACTTTCAAAGAAATTGGCCTCTCTCCAATGACTTCCAAGATGTATAAGCAAGCTGGGAAGTAATCTTGAACAAAACGGTTAAACAAGCACTGAAAAAATAAAACAAACCCACTGTTGTGATCAAGCATATGCATGATACTTTACAGATTAAAAAAATATCAGTGACAAGGGGTCATCAAACTGCTTAGCTTTATGTTTTGTGAAAAAGTTGATAACACTGTTTTTTTTGGAGAATCAGGCTGGATTCAGCATTGGCTTGGTACCCAAGTCAGTACTGGGGAGAGAGCACACTAACCAAGGTGAAACACACATGCCAGGGAGTCAGGGACCCATGTGGTTTTCCTTTTGTTTAACTAACTTACTTAACATTTATTTTATTACTATGGTGCACTGCTGCCAGGTAGACACCTGACAGGTGAACTTGCAAGGGTGGAATTGGAGGCATCGGTGCACAAGCACCAGCCCTGCTCTCCAGTTGATTACCTCAGTCCTTTTCCAATTGGTTTGGTATGTGATCAGTGGTGTGGGGCACACTGTATGTCATCAGTTGGTGACTCAGTGGTGAGGTTGTGATCAATACTCTGTGATGAAATGCATCAGTAGGCCAGTGGCGAGGCAACATGACTGAGCTCAGGAATTTATGCAACAACGTCTAAGTGGAAGAAAACAGCAGGCAGCATGGACACTGAGGAGGTCTTACTCTGTGCCACTACACAATCCTCAGGTCACTTAAGGGTGCAGCAGCCAAAGAAATTGGAGAAACAATTTAGAAAGCTGTTTTCTCTAACTTTTGTTTGGTGTCTGATGATGGCCTGGGAAATGGAACAGGCTAGAACTCAAATCAAAGGATTGGTCAGTGGAGAAGAGACAATGCCTGCCTGGTGATTTTATTTAGCCTGCTTGCTCCTGGGTTTGGGTTTAAGAATTAAAGGCTTAACCTGTGGTTAGGCTGGCTCCAGATGTGCTCTCTCCCTGTGACTGCTACAGCTGTCAGCATTAATTATCTGGAGTTCAATTTGCCCCCCCCCCTTGTGATTTAAAAAAATAGTAGCCCCAGTCAGATCCATTGTCTCTCTGGCAATAGCAAAGGGCTGACTTTACTGGGAATGGGGAATCTATCTGGATGGTTAATTTAAAAACAATACATAAAACAAATACATACATCAGAACAATTGGTAGGGGGTGGAAGTTGGGGTCTACTCCCCCCCCCCCGTTATCTCCATGTCTAGTCCTGATCTTTCTGGGAATCACATTTTAATGTATTTTTTATTTTCTGGTTTGGATTAAGAACATGGGGGGGGGTAGATCTTCTGGAGCTGGGGCAGATTGCCCCCTTTTTCCCCCCTGGGGGACAGACAGGTCAAATTAGGGGAGCAGACTGGTCAGACCTTGTGATCCCCTTTTTCCTGCTAAATCTGGAATGGGAACAGTGGGGGGTCTAGGAACATCTGTAGCCAGGGACAAGTGAAATGTCAGTGTCAGTGGCTCAGTGTCAGTGACTCAGTAGGTAGCACACTCACCTTTGAGGCTGGGAGATCAGAGAGCTGTGGGTTCAGTTCCCACATCTGGCACTTGGGTTAATATCCCAGTACTGACACTGTAGTGCAGCATGAGAGGGGTGCTGCACTTCTGAGGTGCCGTCTTTTGGATGAGACATTAAACCGAGGTCCCATCTGCCTGGATTGGTGGTAGTTCAGGTGGATGTTAAAGATCCCATGGCACTTATCGAAAAGAGTAGGGGAATTTCCCCGGTGTCCTGGCCAAATTTCCCTCATTCACTAAAAAAAATACCACCAACAGCTAAATCTGGTTCAAGGTCAGTAAGCATTCATCTGTATCCCCCTCCCCCAGGTCATGCCTGAAAATAGGCAGGATTTGTCTAGTGCACTTACCCGGTCAACAAAAACTAAATAAAAAAAGAAAAAAAAAATAAATCAGTAAAGAGACTAAAACGAGGATGTTCAGCCATTGGTCTTTTCCATAGTGTAGTGTTTTTCAATAGTGTAGTGTTGTCTATTACTGTTTTTGTTTGCATGGTGTTTTTCTTCCATAGTGTAGCATGGACATACACTCTTTGCATGTGGTTTATGATGTTAGCCCAGTACTCTGACCAGTAGACAAGTGCCAAGGCCCAAGTTCTACATACATGAGGAACACTTAACATGTGGGATACATTCGATGGGGTATCTTAGAGTGAACAGGTGCCCTTAATGAGCACGGCATCTGGGACAGACAATAAATAGAATATGTAGTAATCAGAGTATAGCAGCATACAAATATCCTGGTGATTCATAGAACCTTTCCAGAAATGGCACCAGACATCCATAAGACCTTAGTTGACCATAAGTATTGTGACCAGCGAAGGCAAGAGCATAGGCACCGTTCAAGAAGATGAGTTTTTAGACCTTTTCTGAAGCTGTCCAAGGAGATGGATCATTGAAGGGCCCCCAGTAGTGCGTTCCAAACATAAGGGTCTGTGTACACAAATTACTTTCTCCCTTAGCTGGTCTGCATCTGGGCATCTCAAGCAATTATTTTGGCAGAGGTACGGAGTCGCCTGTAAGATCACTTAGGGATAAGTATGCCAACAAGTCTAGGGGTAGCAGGTTTATGTATTAGTTTGCACACCATGGACAAAAGGGGACATTGGATCTGACTAGCAAATGTGAGCCAATATAAGGAGTCCAGGATATTGCAATGATATGTTCTGGGAGGGGACATAGTTGCAAAATGCCCAGTTCTGTTATATAGGACCTCTAGCCTTTTTGTCTCGGTCCTACTTAGGGACTGCAAAATAGAGGCAGGATATGTGAGGTTTGGAAGTAGTATACTATTCGCAATTGACAGTCTAGAGTCCGAGGTAAGGTGGCAATTCAATCTATATAGGAGGCCCAGTTTCTGGTGGATGGTTCGGGTAGTTTGGTCCACCTGTGCCTTAAAGGTAAAGGCTTGATCAAGCAGCAGGCTAAGATATTTGATCATATCCACAACCTCAATCATATGACCAGAGGAGGTTGAGAGGGGGAGCAGGTGACTTCTAGCAGAGCTAATTTGTTTGGATCTGAATGAAACTGCTTTTGTCTTTTTGAAGTTTAGTACCAGTTTATCAGATAGGATTCAAGTTCTCTAGGGTATCAAAGTCTCTTTGGAGTTGGGTATTGAGCTCCAGGAAATTATGAGCGCTCTTGTAAAGGATAGCGGCATCAGCAAACAAAAAGAGATGACTGCTACCACAGTTGTTGCCCAGGTCATTGATAAATAATGAAAATAAAAGTGGGCCTAGAATTGAGCCCTGGGGTATACCATCTGAAACTGGCAGTTGGGTAGATGTGGTGCCCCTCCATTTGACCATTTGGGTTTTTTGAGAGAGACAGTGGGTAAACCAGGTGAGCAAGTGGGAGTCAAGGCCTAGTTATTTTAATTTCTCTATGTCAGCATTCAGGATCCCCCTCCAACCCCCAGCAGAGTGAGGCACTGGGGAGCCCACCCCTAGTGTACCAACATAGATGACGTATACATGTACAGTATAAACCTGCAAAAAGGAAAAATGTCCCTGATATCTTTCTTTGTTTTTTTACTGTAATAAAGAAAATGGTCCCTCAGAGGGTCACGTGATGCAGGGAGCTGACTAGCAGTCTTTCTCTACAGCTACAGCCGCCCGTTCCTTATTACCTCAATCTAAAAGGTTTCAAAAGGCAATTTGACCATTCCTTTCACTTTCCCAGCTGCAAGACCTGATCTAGAAAGACTCTGAGGTATTGGATTTGCAAATGGACATAGAAATGCATAGAACTCAGCCTAGATACACTCTATCCCCGTCATCTACACAGGCCCCCCAAAAATCCAGGGCCTCTTCATCTGCCAGTGGCTGAGACATTGAATATGCAGTACCAGAGGATGAACCGCTGACCCTAGCGCGGTTTCTGGCCGAGTTCAAGCCATTTCACGAAGAAATGCACTCAGTTACCGAAGAGCTGAAACTGGTAGTGCAGACCTTAGAAGAATTATTAAAGTGAGCAGGGGATAGTGAAGCCAGACTTACCTCGATCGAGAAGAGAGTGGTGAGGCAGGAACCAGAGTTCTTGGCACTGCAGCCAAAAGTGCATAAAATGGAGAGTAAAATTGAAGATCTAGAGGGCTGTAGTAGACAGAACAACACTGTCATTATTGACCTCCTGGAGCAGGAGGAAGGGACTGATGTGATCCTATTTGCTCAGAGGTTATTGGTGAAGCTGGCAGGCCCTACACCCTTTGGGGCTAATTATATTACAGAACGTGTGCACAGAACACTGAGAGCAATACCCCTTCCCCCGGAGCCCCTCCACGACCATTTATTTTCCACTTTTTGAATTACCAAGAAAGGCAGCACTTTTTTGTCAAAATAAAAGAAATTCAGGAAATCAAATGGGAAGGCACCACATTAAGAGTTGAGCAGGATTTGCCTGTGTCAGTCCGGCAAAGAAGAGTCACATACCACCCATTGGTAGTTAAACTGATTGCTTCAGAAATTCGCTTCTGAATGGGATATCCTGTCAGACTGCAAGTTTTTCTGTCTGGAGTTTGGGTCAGCTAAAGATGTGAGTGCGGCCACTGATGATCTGAAGACGGCGCTACTGGATCTCTTTAAGGAGGGCTGAAGCAGGTGAGTGTTTCAGGGTGAATGTAAGTGAGTGGACAGTTGAGCGGGAACAGAATGGCTTACTCTAAGGTAATCCTTCTTCCTATTTAATCCAAGCACCAGCGGGTCTGCCTGCTTCCGATAAACTGGCCTGTTATATTTTTAACCCGAGGGTGTCCTGCCTGAGCTGTTCTCTGTCCTTGGCAGGGAAATTCACAACAGAGATGCAGTCAGAACTGTATGGCATTTTTTTTCAATGGAAGAGCTGTAATTTGCTTGCCTACTTTACTGAGTATTCCAGCAGAGCCTGGATGCGAGGAAAACAGAGATCTAGAAGTTTGCATGGACATGCACACCAGTGCTGCACATTTTTCTGTTATTAATGCTGGACTAAATTGACTATATGTAGCCACTAGAGGGAGCTCACTACATTTGCATTGTTTTTGATCTCTTAATCAGCAGTAGGGTAGACCTGTGGGTTAAACATTTACAGTTTGACAAATTTTGTAGTTAGCATTTAGTTAAAATGCACAGTTCAAGTTTTATGAAGAGCTTTATCTGTGGTCTGCAATGTGGGCACAGTTAGTTTAGCAGGGTGAAGGGTATACTCATTTTCATTTTGGGGGGAAAGGGAATGCTCCAGTCTGCCCTGAGATATTATAATCTACCCTGCACGGTTTGGGATCATTTGATCTCAATTTCTTAATGGGAGGGGGGTCACAGCATTGCAGTGAAGTTAACTGTGTATTGCAAACCCCAGCTGCTTTATTTTATATGTTAGTTCTGGTATGGTACTCCCACTGAGTAAGTTCCACATGCGTGGGAGTGGGTACCGACTCAAAGGTCTAGAGCCACTTGGGGTACTCCTAGTATGTTTTGTGGGTCATATGTGTGTGTGGGAGGTGGTACCAGAAGAGTGTTGGACTATGTAACGCATAGTTGCCTTTCCGGTCTGTGTTTATGGGAAAATGGGGAGGCAGGGAGCTGGAGTTGGGCAGTGGGATCTCTTGCTGACATGGACCAACGAGTGTTTGCATGGGGTGGAATGGGGATTTTTTGCTATTTGGTGATGTTATTCATTCTCATGTCATTATTTGAAGGGGATGAGTTTTGGTGGGAGTGGAGAGGGTTGAATCCTTCTTCTTTTTACGTATTGCTGTTAGTATTGTTTAGGTTAAGTGCAATTGTTCAGTGGTTTGAAGGCACTTGGAGGGAAGGGAAATGGTGGTGAGTTGGGGAGGGTCAGCCTTGCTTGTTTGGGAGCAGTATCTAACAAACATCATCCAAAGGGGATCTCTTCTGTTTACAGGTTTAGTGGAAACTTTATGTTTACATCCAGGGCTTGGACATGTGTGAATATGGTCTCATATGGGGGGTAATTACGAATGGATTTCTTGGACTGTCAAAGGGTCCAGGAACAAAATGTAGAGGTACAAAATTTTAAAGCACATTCAGTTGCATAAGGGGAATGTTATACGCTTGCAGGAAATGCATATGCTTGAGTAGGAAGCCAGCTTGTTTAGACGACAATTCGTGAGGCAGGTCTACTGTGCATGCTGGGAGATAGTACGGCTAGCAGAGGGGTAGCCATTTTAATTTCAAGGTCTACACCTTTTGTTTGTGAACGATGTATCAAGGACCTGAATGGGCATTATATATTTATTCAGGGCCTCCCGGATTGTACGTGGATGTTAATAGGGAGTGTGTATGGCCATAATGCATTTTTTTTTTTAATGAAACTGTTGAATGTGTTAACTCCCTTTGTAAACCTCCCTGTTCTACTAGGCAGAGGCTGGAATTTCCCTTTCTCCCCAGACCTGGATAAAAAGGATGCAAGAAACGGGGTTGACCCCAGCCCAAAGAGTGATTTGTGAACTGTCAGATCACTCAGGGTTATGTGATCCATGGAGGGTCTGACATCCGACTCTCAAGGAATTCACTTTCACATCAGAGGTGCACAAATCCAGATCAAGAATTGATTTTTTCTTATTTAGTCACTCTCTGCTCCTGGGTCTCTTGGCTTGTGAAATAGAACCTTGGTTAATATCAGATCATTCTATGGTTAGATGTTCTCTTAGCCTTAACCCCAACATACCCAGACAGACAATATGGAAACTGAACTATCAGTTACTGAAGTCAGACCAGCTTAAGAGAGTATTAAACAGAGTACAGAACAATATCAGAGAGATAACCTTAACTCTATGGGGCAAGGAGATCTAGAATGGGCAGTTGTGAAATGTGTCATAAGGGGGGAAATTAATTAAACTAGCAGCAGAGAGAAAAAAAGAGTAGGGAAAGTAAAGCACTTCAACTGTTAGAGCAAATACAGGAATTAGAGAGAACTCTCTCTTCCGCTACTTCAGAAGCAGTTAGAGAGAAGTTAATTGGCCTTAGGAATCAGTACAGTGGATGCCTGCTCATCGGTGCAGCAGTTGGATTTTCACTTATGACGCTGCTGACCCAGGTTCAGGAATGGACCTGGGTTGTCGGAGGGTCGACTGGGGAGAAGGATTGAGCATCCCCAGGACTGCTTTCCTTCTCTGGGGGGAGGGTGTGGGGTGTCACTAGCACTTGGCAACCCCTGGCAGAAGCCCGGGAGTCACCACAACAGCTGGTGACAGCAAGGAACCTAGAGGGCAGGACAGACACTGGCATTATTGCATGTTTCTGCCCCCCCACTAATGAGGAAAAACTAGCCTGCCCACTGCCTCCATGAAGCCCGCCCCTTGACTGCGATTGGCTCCCCAGGCTGACTTCCTCCCTATCCTGTTGACCATGGCACCCTTCAAGGGGAGGTCAGGTGCCAAAACCCCACCTCAGGGGGTAAGCTAGGGGGTCTCGGGAGGGTGGCTGATATTGGGAAGCCGCAGCGAGAAGGGGTCTGTGACCAGATGGAGAACTAGCAATGAGGAGGGGTGCAAAAAGAATAAATAGAAACACAGAAATGTAGAACACTGAAACATAGAAGTTGACAGCAGATAAGGACCGCAAGGCCCATCCAGTCTACCCATTTCTTTTTCTACCCTATAAATGTGCCATCGGC
This sequence comes from Neoceratodus forsteri, assembly GCA_016271365.2. NCBI lineage: Eukaryota > Metazoa > Chordata > Ceratodontiformes > Ceratodontidae > Neoceratodus > Neoceratodus forsteri. The sequence continues at coordinate 647,224,593 of CM028135.1, read as the reverse complement.
CTTTGCTCTGTCAATGGACTATCTATTCATACTCATCTGTATTGCTCCCTTATTACTATCCCATGCCTGTTTGAAGCCCTGCACTGTATTCATATCCACCACTTCCTGTGGTAGGCCGTTCCATGCATCCACCACCCTTTCTGTGAAAAATAACTTCCTCGCATTATGCCTTAATCGGCCTCCCTTTAATCTCATGCTGTGGCCTCTTGTCCTGCTATTTTTCTTATGTTGAAACATGCTAGACTCTTTCACCTTGCTAATGCCTTTAAGGTGTTTGAATGTTTCGATCATATCACCTCTCTCCCTCCTTTGTTCTAGGGTATACATATTGAGCTCTGTTAATCTGTCCTCATATGTTTTCTGATGCAGTCCCTGCACCATTTTGGTTGCCCTTCTCTAGACTGCCTCAATTTGGTTAATGTCCTTGTGAAGGTGTGGCCTCCAGTACTGCACGCAGTACTCTAGTTGGGGCCTAACCAGTGTCTTGTATAGAGGGATTATTACCTCCCTCTTCTGACTTGTGATACCCCTGCTAATACACCCTAGCATTCTCTTAGCCTTACCTACTGCTTTAGTGGTCTGCTTGGATGATTTCAGGTCATCTGTGATGATGATGCCCAAGTCTGTTTCTTCCCTTGTGACTGCCAGCAACTTCCCTCCCAGCCTATAGGTGGCTTCAGCGTTTCTCTTCCTATGTGCATGATCTTGCACTTCTTTGCATTAAACCTCAGTTGCTACTCTTCTGACCATTTTGCTAGTTTATCCAGACCTCTTCTCATCCTGCCCACCCCATCTGGATTATCTACTCTGTTGGAGGTCTTGGTGTCATCTGCAAACAGCCAAACCTTACCCTCCAGTCCATCTGCAATGTCACTGATAAAGATATTGAAGAGGAGTGGTCCCAGGACTGATCCCTGAGGTACCCCACTTGTGACTTGCATCTCTTCTGACTGTATACAATTTATCATCACTCTCTTTTTTCTGCCCGTCAACCAGTTTGACACCCAGTTGACCAACTTCTGACCCACCCTGAACCTACCCAGCTTATTAATCAATCTTCTATGTGGAACAGTATTGAAAGCTTTGCTGAAGTCAAGGTAGGTAACATCAACTGCTCCCCCTTAGTCCACCACTCTGGTTACCCAGTCAAATAAATCTGTGAGATTAGTTTGACAGGACCTTCCTTTTGTAAACCCATGCTGTCTTGGATCCTGTGCTCCTATGAATTCCAGGTGTTGCACTATCCTTTCCTTAAGGAGTGCCTCCATAATCTTGCCCACTACTGAGGTAAGACTGACTGGTCTGTAGTTCCCTGCCTCCTCCCTGCTACCACTCTTGTGGAGCGGGATCACATAAGCCCTTCTCCAGTCTTCTGGGACATCTCCTGTGCTCAGAGACTCACTAAACAGTTCTGATAATGGCTGTGCTAGTTCCACCCTTAGCTCCTTTAGTACTTTGGGATGTATGCCATCTGGTCCCATTGCCTTGTCAACCCTGAGCTTATCGAGCTCTTGTAGGACCCTTTCTTTTGTGAAGGGACTAGTGCACACCTCCCTCCGCCGTGTCCATGGTGCTGAGCTGTGGGCCCTGCCCTTCCTTCTCTTCAGTAACTACTGAGCAGTAGTATCCATTTTGGATAGATGCTTTTACATGGTCCTCCTACTCACATGCCCCCTTATCTCCTTTGATCTTAGCAATACCCCCTCTGGACTTTCTCCTTTCATAATGTATCTATAGAAAGTCTTGTCATCTTATTTTACTGTTTGTGCTAGTGTTTTCTCAGTTTGGGCCTCTGCCTGCCTTACTGCCTTCCCTGCTTCCCTTAGGGCAGTTTTGTATGCCTCCCTGTTTTCATCCCGCTGTGTTCCCTTATATTTTCTGAAGGCCAGCCTTTTGGCTCTGACCTTTTCTGCTACTGTTTTTGAAAACCAAAGTGGTTTCCTTCTTCTTTTGTGCTTCCTTCTCTCTCTAACACAATGGGATGTTGCTTCAAGTACTGCATCTTTAATGCTTTACCACTTTGCCTGTACCCCCTCACCTGTATTTTTTTTTTTGCCATGGCTAACTTAACTCTGTTGGCCATCTTATCAAAGTCAGCTCCTCTGAAGTCCCATATTTTTACCTTGGAATGGGATGATTTAGTTCTAGTGGCCAACTTGAACCATACCATGTGATGGTCACTGGCCCCCAGGTGACCTTCTACTTGGGGATCTGTGATCCTTTCCCTGTTAGTCAGTACTAGATCTAGGATTGCCCTGTTTCTTGTGGGTTGTTGTTCCAGTTGTTTGAGGCCCTCCCCCTGCAGGGAATCCACCAAGTGTCTAATTCTGGTAGATGTTCCTGCTGGTATTGACCAATCTGTATCTGGCATGTTGAAGTCTCCCATTATCAGAACCTCCCCTTTCGCTGTCATGTTTTGTGTGTCTTCTAACAGTAATGTTTCTAAGTCCTCCCCCTGGTCTGGGGGCCTGTAGACAACTCCAGTTCATATGGCTGTCCCATTTCCTGTTTCCAGGGTGACCCACAGTTCTTCTGGCTCCTCATGTATATTCTAAATTTCTGTAACTTTGATATTTTCATTGACATACAGGGCCACTCCACCCTCACCCCCCTTTTTGCACCTCGGTCTCTTCTGAGCAGTAAATAGCCAGGTACTGAAGTCTCCCAAGTGTGGTTACTGGTAAATCACATCTCGCTGATTGCTACTGTGTCCAGTTTAGCCTCTGTCATTATTGCCTGCAGGTCTGGGATCTTGTTTCCTAGACTGCGAGCATTTGTGTACATTATTTTCCATTGGCCAGATTTCAGTATGTTAGTTGTTGGGAGAGGTCTGGCGTTTTCCATGTGTGTCGTATGGGGAGCTGGACCTTTTTCCTTACCTGGTGATGCAAGTGAACTGCAAACATGCTGCACTTCTGTTTGACCACTAGCTATGGGGAAGGGGTGTTCTTCCCATTCGATGTATGGGGTGCTGCATCCCTCTCCCTATTTGCTAGTTTAAATATTCTGCAAAGACGTCAAACTTCTGCCCCAATGCACTGACTCCCTCCTTAGTCACATGCAGTCCATCACATTTAAAGAACTTTCACTCCCAAAACTGTTGCCAATTCCCTACAAATTTGTGTCCTTTCTCCTGGTACCAGCCCTTGAGCCACATGTTTAGCTTCCCTATCTCCCCTTCTCTGATCTTCCATCCATCTGCCCCACCTCTCCCAGACTGGCAGGATCTCAGAGAAGAAGATGCCAGATGAAATGGATGATAGTTTGTCACCCAGCCTGGTCAGGTGTTCCTTGGCCTCCACAATTGACTGGCTGGTGAGATCATTAGTCCCTATGTGTACCAGGACATCAATGTTTTCTCCTGCTTCCTGAACAATTTTAGAAATGTAGTCAGTGTCTCTCCATGCTGATATACCTGGGAGACATCTGACCATTACCCCTGGCTGAAGATAGGTATCAACTCCCCGAATCATGGAGTCTCCTATGATCAGAAGTATTTTGGATTTCCTTTTTGCTTTTTTTGTTTTGGTTTCTGTTTTGGGCAAGTTTTGTTGTGCTAGCTCCTGTGCTGCAGTGTCCTCTGCCCTTTTGTTTGATTTCGGAGATCAAAAAAAGAACCAGTACAGTGACCTCCTGAAAGAGCAGGTGGAGTATGCCATCCTTAAAACCAAAACATTTTATCTTGATCAAGGTGAAAAGTCAAGCTGCCTGTTAGTATTGAGGTTACGAGCAGAAGAATCCTCCAAAATGATACAGAGTATTAAGTCCCAGAGGGATGGTACTATTAAACTTCTTCCTCAGGAGATAGTGTTAGAATTCAAACATTACTATAAAAGATTATATAGTCCTATGGAGCATCAGTCCAATAAGGACACAGTAGAGGAATACCTGTCCTCGGTTCAGCTACTGACTGTACTGGATGAATTGAAGAATGAACTGAAGAATGGGTTGATTTCCCCCATATCTGAGACTGAAATATTGTTGGCAATTAGATCTTTATCACTCAACAAAGCACCAGACCAAGATGGTTTTTCACCTAATTTTTACAAGTGTTTTTCTGAACAATTGGTACCAGACCTAAAGAGCTTGTTTTCAACTATACTAGACTCAGATGTGGTGGATAAATACCTGTCTGAAGCCCTTATAGTAGTTATTCACAAACCCAGTAAAGATCCGGATAAGGTCACCAGTTACCACTCTCACTAATCAATTATGACATCAAGATCCTGGCTAAAGTTTTATCGACCAGATCGGTGACGGTTATGCCTCTCATAATTCATCAGGATCAGGTAGGCTTTATGGCAGGAAGAACGTCATCTGACCATCTGCGCAAGTTGGCTCATGTCCTCTCTGCATCCCGGGACTGTGACACTCCAAGTGGTCTGATGTCCCTGGATGCAGAGAAGGCGTTTGACCACATAGACTGGCAATTCCTGTTCCTAGTTATGGAGAAATTTGAGTTCCTCTCTGCCTTCACTAAATGGGGTTCTTCTTTGTATAAACATCCCAGTGCAAGGTTGTATTGTAATGGATTTTTCTCCTCTACTTTTTCATTGTTTTCTGGTACTAGACAGGGATGCCCCTTATCTTCCCTTCTCTTTAATATATATCTTGAACTTCTGAGCAGGTTTAGATGTAATGCACAAATACAAGGAGTGGTAGTAGGTACCCAGGTGTTCAATCCTTCTTCATCTGATTCATCCCCAGGAAACTTTTCCAGTAGTTCTGAGTGTAATAAAGGGATACAGTAAAATGTCCAATTACAAAATAAACGTAGAGGAAACTACTGTGTTCTCCCTCAACTCAAAACTACAGAAGAGTGTAGCTACAGATTTAGGATTACAGTGGAGCCCGAACACATTAAAGTATTTGGGAATTGTGCTGGCACCGAATGATTCCAAAATGGTTCAGTTAAATCTAGATTCAATCCTCCAGACAATTAAACACGATTTGTCTAGATGGCATACTATCCCCTCTCCCTCTCTCTCTCTCTCTCTCTGGGGGTGTATAAATCTAATCAAAATGAATGTCCTGCCAAAGATGTTCTACCTTATTAATATGCTTAATGCTTGGTTGCCTTTGGAATGGTTTAAAAAGTCCCACTCAGTTATATTAGATTTCATCTGGCAGGTGAAGGTGCCCTGAAGAACTTATCATAAACTGGCTGCTCCCAAGTCCAAAGGGGGTCTGCGGCTGCCACATTTAGGACTATACTACAGGGTTAACAGTGCTAGTAAATATTTAAAGTTGCTTCTGACCCCAGCTGAAAAAATTTCCTTGCCTTATATTCCCTCATGGGTAACACTGGAAATTGAGCTAATTAGGGAGGTGGGTTTGGACCCCGTTGCCCTTTTATACTCTACTCAGAAAGCCCTCCCTAAAAAACTAGTCTCTATGCCAATAGTTACCTCACTAAGGATGCATGCGCAGTTATGCTCATTTTTACAGTATGTGGCAAGAAAGGACCCAAAACCAACCCCTATGTAAAAACCCTAATTTGAAAATAGGAGGCAAAGTGATTTCAGATTCCTGGATCCCCTTGCTGAGAGACCTGAGGATCCAAGACCTGCTCTGAGAAGGGGGATGTCTCCCGATGGAATCTATCATTAACAGATACCAGTTAGGACCCAAGCACACTTTTAAGGTTTTCCAAGTGCGACATATGATAGTACAAATGCAAGGGGACTTTATGAAAGGTAGAGTATTGGGGAAGTATTATGAGTCACTCTCCTGGGGGGGGGGGTCTGGGAACCACACATTGTATTATGGTTTTATACCTCGTTGTTTGACCAAGCATATGTGGGTCTAGATGTGATTCCCAAATTTTTGGCTGGCCTGTTCCAGGAAAATATCAAGGATTGGGAGAGCATATGGAAAAGCACCTATCAATATATTACCTAGGATAGACTATGAGTTATGCAGTTTCAGTTCCTGAACAACATGTTCTGGACTTCGACCAAGTTACATAGAATAGGAAGAACATTTAGCCCTTTGTGTAATAGATGCCATCAGTAGGAAGGTACCTTCTGACTCATATTTTGGGACTGTCCTCCAGTAAAGGAACTTTGGGATACTATTAGGATCAAAGCCAACCCTTTGCTCGGCATAGAAAATCTTTTTTCCCCTGAGATTTGTTTAATTGGAGACTATGCCAAGGTAGAATTGAAGGCCAGAAGATATTATATGGTCATCATTTCCTCTTTCTTAAAAAGTGGGTATTAAGGTATTGGTTGGATGACCTTCCTCTAATTTATACCGAATGGGTGTGGGAATTATTGCCCAACTTAAACGTGGAAAAATTAGGGGCAAGCCTGAGGAATTGTCTCAACAGATACACTAGAATATGAGAAAACATACACACCCTGTATCTGCTTCAGGTTGGAGTACATTCTTCCTGATGGGGCTGAAAAGAAAATAAGAAGTTCTGGGAACTGAGGGAACCATCGAAATTCAGACTGACTTGACCAGGGGATTGATGTATCTTACATGGGATTTGGCAAGGCTGGTGGGATTGGGAGTAAGGAAGGAGGGCACAGGGATAGGGGGTAGTCGGTGGAGGGGGGAGAGTGAGAGTGGTTTGTAACCAAACTGTTGCCAAAGTCGCTGGTCATTTTTCTGTAATTGCCTCTTACTCTGTATTGCTAAAATCAATAAAGTCGACTTTCAAAAAAGAAAAAAGAAAATGGTCCCTCATCATTCCTGCCTTCTCCCCCCCCCAACTGAGCACCCAGCACTCCACATCCACCCCTTACTCTGTACTTACATTTGGAGGTTATCTGCTGTCATCTTCTGTGGTCCAGGACACGTCTGCACTCTTTAAAGCAGAACCGCAAACTGAGGAATCAAGGTTAGCACTGTATAATGTATTTCAATGGCATTTTGCACTTCTTGTGATATCTTTGATATTTTTGAACCAAATTTTCAACATGAGTTTTTTGGGACCCTACCTCATAAACACTATCACTGTCATCTCATTACTCAGGCTTAGAAGGTGATTTCACAGTCGCTTTGCAAAATCACCTTTCAGGACTAATTAATGAAATGACAGTGCCAGTGTTCATGAGGTGGAGTCCCAAAAAGCCCATATTGAAAATTTGGTGAAAAATACCAAACAAATGCCCAAGTTACATGTGGTCATTGAAGCTTTTCTATGCATAAGTGTAACTTTGGCAATTTTTAATATTTTCACTCTAAATTTTCAAAATAGCCATTTTTTCACACCACCTGATGAACAGTACAGCTGTCATTTCTCACATCCTGCCCAAAATGTGTTTCCACACCTGTGACATGGAATGGCTTTTGGCCACACATTAAGACATTTTCACCTATGGGGTTTATGAGGCAGGGTCATAAGAAGAGTATGTTGAACATTTGGGGTCATAATATTAAAAAATTACAAAGTTATTACCATTCATTGCATTTTTGGTATGCCCGCTCGTAACTATGGAAATTTTCAAGATCTTGACACCAGATTTTCAAAATAGCCTTTTTATTACCCCACCGCATGCATGTCACAACTGTACTTTTTCAAATCCTGGCCAAAATGGGTTTTCACACCTTTGGTACAGAGGGGCACTGCAGTTGGACAGAATTATGCTTTGACGGAGATTTGAATATGTTCTGTACCAGGTACATGTCTTGGGGTAATCAGATGGCTATGGTGATAATTTGCTCAAGCATCTCCCACAATAACATAAGGAAAATCACAGAGCATGGGGTATATGAAGAATAATTACAATGTCTCTATGCTTATAGATAGATGTGAGCACAGGGCATGTAGGGCCTTATGCTCTCTTAAACAACTACAGTTATGGTGATTCTTTCACAATAAGTAAGGGAAATTCATTGCAAAAAAAAATCCATTAATGTATAAGTTAGGGTTTATGTTACAGTGACAAAAGTATGGAAATGTGGTGTTAGTGTTCCCAACCCTAACACCTCATCCCACCCCCCAATCAACCCTACCTTCCCACCCCACCCCAACCCTCCACACACCAACAGGTGTTGGGGTGTGTTTTGGGGTCATTGACCCTAATGCTCACTCCATTCTCGTATGCTGTACCATCTCAGCTTACTTACACATGGAATGGGGTGAGTGTTGAGGTCAATAACCCAAGACACACACCTACGCCTGTTGGTGTGTGGAGGATGGGGTAGAGAGGTAGGGTTAGTTGGTGAATGGGACGAGGTGTTGGGGTTGGGAACCCTAACACCACATTTCCATACTTTTGTCACTGTAATATGAACCCCTAACTGATGCATAAACAGAGCTTTTTGCAATGATACATACAGTATATATTTTATAGTGGGACAGCAGTGCCACTATAGTTAGGGTTGAGTAGTCACTTTAATGTTAAACCCCACATTTTGCATTTTAATAACTTTGCAACCATTCAACCAATTTGCCTGAAGGTTTGTATGTGTGGTCTGGTGCCACAGAGTGCTAGATCCGGCAAGTGGTGTTCTGGTCAGAGTTGCAGTTGTGGAGCTGTGGAGTGTCAAAAAGTGTGAACAATCTTCACTTTTTTGCACATTCATTGATTGTCTCTACAACCTGAATGGCTTGTGGTTCTGGTCTGAAATTTTCAGGGCTTATCAGGACTGGGTCACCAATGTGCCTTTTGAAGATCTGGTGAAAAAAATATGAATCCGTCCAAAAGTTAACACACTCGTTAGTTTTCCATTATAGCCTATGGGAAAAAATAAAGGTGCAGCATGAAAACTTTTGTGAAAGCCCCTTTTAGTGTTGTGCATGGGCTTTTTACTTTTATGCTGCCACCATCTTGTTTTCAGTTAGTGAGGTGGAAAAAACAATGTAGCTTAAAAAATACTGTCCCTTGGTAAACACCAGCAGTTGGGTTTACCTAATTGGGGCCCTAGGAACACAACCCTGCCATTAGTTTTTGATAGGATGTTCAGAAATATGATTTCTAAAATTTTCCTCCATTCTAGCCAGAGAACTTTAATGAAAGTTCTGCAGTACTTTCACAAAGGTCCGCAGTTCTTTCTCAAAAGTTCCACGACTAACTAGCAGGATTTTCACAAAAGTCCGTGGTACTTTCACAAAAGTTCTGTGGGTAAACAGCTCCCAAAAAACAGTTTCTTTGCCACGTCATAGCAAAAAAAACGATTAGAACTTTTGGGATGAAATTTGCTGGGTAGCAAGGACTTGTATAACAGATGTGCCTTATGCTGGTTTGGTGAAAACATTTACATTGGTTCTATAGTTATGGCACTCCAAAGTTGTGAATATTCCCATAGGATAACACTGTGGTGACTGTGGCACTTTTCAGCACCTATATCTCGAAAACGGTTTGAGCTAAGCATGTGTGGAGGTGGCAAGGGCATGAATACAACTGTGGTGGAATTTTTTCCAAAGTTGATATGATTACTGAGATATTGCCACATTTTCAGTACAAGGATTGCTTGGAATGTGTCTAGGTCTGCGCTATATATCCGTACTTATGGGTAGGTGGGAGTGCAGGGCCGAGAGGGCTCACGCTCCCACATATGCATACCATTTATGCTAACCTGGGAGCACAGGGCTCTCCTGCACTATGCCTCTACACTTTTGGGCCCTGCACTCCCACCTATGGATCTTATTATGCAAAACTGGGAGCAAAAGGCCCTCCCACGCTATGTCTCTATAGTTATAGCAGGGTGGGGATGAAGGGCCCAGAGGACCCACACTCCCACCTATGGATACCATTTTGAAAAACTGGGAGCACAAGGCCCTACTGCTGTATGTCTCTAAGCTTTTGGATAGGTGGAAGTGCAGGGCCCAGAGGGCCTGCTCTCTCTCACCTATGGATACCGTTTTGCAAAACTGGCAGCATAGGAACCTCCTGTGCTATGTCTTTATGCTTATGGGTAGGTGGGAGCACAGAGCCCAGAGGGCCCACACTCCCACATATGATATGGATATGAGTAACATTACACTTTCTCAAAAAGGAGGGAAATTCATTGCAAAAAACTGTGTTAATGCATCAGTTTGGGTTAATTTCACACTGACAAAAGTTGGGAAGTTCGATGTTAGGGTTACCAATCCTACCACCCCATCCTCCACACACCAGGCATCGTGGTGTGTCTTGGGGTTGTTGGGCCCAACTCTCACCCCATTCTCCTATACTGTACCATCTCAGCTTGTTTACACATGGAATGGGGTGAGAGGCCCAATGACCACATAGCTGCATGAAGACATATGTGTTTTTCCGGACTATAAAACATTGGCTTTTAGCTTTATTTTTTAAACAGTTATAATAGCAAGTTTAGGACATTCCAGAGTTTGATTAAGGCTAAGCTGATAAGAAAGCAAATTATGAAAATAGAGCTCAGAGTTTTTTGTATAAACACACTAAGGGGATTTAAACTCCAAAAGAGGAGCTAGAATGAAAACTTACAATAGAATATGCAAACTTTTCAATTCCCCCCCCCCAAAAAAAAATGGGTGTTTGCAGAATCCACTAGCACCTTTTGGGGTGATCTGAATGTTGACACCCATAATGTTCATCAGAGTGGGACAAAAAGATACCTCGACAGGAAAAAGTAGGTAAAAATATGGCGAAAACAAAAAAGTTATGACTTTAAGAAAAATACCCATTGAAATGAATGGAAAGTGTATATATGGGAAGACTGGGGGATTATATATTTTTTTAGAGGAAAGAAGGCAGAGGGGAGATTTATTATAATTATATATGACACCAGAAAACAGAAAGCTCATGACTGTATGTGGATTAGAATACAGTGAGATGGATATAACTTTAAGAATCCACAAAAGGCAGATGGGGCAGATTTTCAAAGAGCTCTTAGATCGCCACATGCTCTGGGTGCATCAGGGACCCTGCACCCAATTTTGTAAAATTAATGGTCACAGCAAGTAAGATGCAGGAGTTGCTGAAGCTACAGGGCTGCACCAAACACTGGGTTCACCTGCAGAGGTTGATGGAGGGATCCATCACCCCCCCCCCAGGCAAGCCTACACACCCATGGAGGTGGAGGGAGAAGTCTTGCTGGAATGTGGAGAACAGGGGCTGCTATGGCAGGGAGAGTGCCATAGGGCATGATGGGGCATGGTGACAGTTACAGGGAATGGAGGAGGCATCTGGCAGGGTTGCCATATAGTGTATCTGACAGCCGAGGGGATCAAGTAGGGGGGTAGCATGGTGATATTATTATGACAGGGCCCCAGGTGGAAGCATTCCCACCACCTAACCCACAGGACTGTGGTTTCTGCCAACAAGAACATTCAGAGTGATTTCTTCACAATAAGGGCAGTAAGGATTTGAAATGTGCTACCCAAAGAGTTTGCAGAGACATCATTCTTTAAAGGCTTTAAAAATGAAATTGATAGGCAATTGCTGAAAATGAGAAACAGGAAAGTGTACACCAATCAGGAGTGTGATATTTATTTATTTAGCTTTCGTTAACCAGGTAGGTACACTAGACAAGACAATTGCCTATTTTCAGGTACGACCCAGGAGAGTACAGGAATAATAGATTTAGGTACTTACAACAACATTGTACAAATTAGATGTGTTACAGTTCATGTGAGGATACAGATTCAACACAGCATACGAAACATGGTAAGGCATGGATTATACAGTATTAACATAATGAAAATAAACACCTTGTGGGAGATAAGAGCAGTAATGTTACAGATTCAACACAGCGTACAAGGCTACTTCTGTCTTATAAACCAAATAAATTGATTGTGTGCCCATTCATTTTAATGGAGGGTTTTCTTTAAGTCATAACTTTTTTGTTTTCCAGTATTTTTTCATACTTTTTTCTGTCTAGGAGGACTTTTAGTCCCACTCTGATGAATACTATGGGTGTCAACATTCAAATTCCCACCTGTGTCCACAGCAGACACCCATTTTGGGGGCATTGGAAAGTTGACACTGACATAGTTTGTCAGAGTGGTGGTAATGAAACCTTGACAGAAAAAAGTATGAAAAAATACTGAAAAACAAAAAAGTTAGAAACAAAATAAAAATAAACGGGATCCTTGCCTTCACAAGGTGCGGGACATGGCAGGATGTAATTTTTCATGAATTCACCAGCCTGTGAAAGTGATGCCCCCAGCCTCCTGAGGAGGCTTCTTGGGCTGGGGCTGGAGTAAAGCTGTCCAGTTGGGCCCATAATTGTGGTTTGTGACTTTGCTATTTCTGCTGCTAGGTTATGAAGCAATGTTGATATTCTTCAACATTTTCTCATAACATTGCTATTTTTCTAGATTTTGCCCCCAACCTTTCAGCATACTCTTTTTTCACCCTGCCTCATTAACAAGGCAGGTGTAATTTTACAAATCCTCTCTGAAAATTGTTTTCTCAGTCACGCCACAAAATCACATTTCAGACTGGATTTAAAAAATTCCACTTTTCTTGATCAGAAGTGGGGTTAGTCAACTGTGCTGGAAATTTAGTGTAAAATATTTATCATTTTTCAGATCTTGCCTAAAACATCTTTTCACACTTCTGTTGCAAAATGATATTAGACAGGACTTCAGAAATGAGGCCTGTCACATGCATAAGGTGGTGTAATAAACAAACTATGTTAATCACTTAAGGTCAAAACTGAAAAAATTAAATTATGAACAAACATTGATGTGGTTCAATGTTCACTCTTAACTTTGCAATATGTTTACTTCTGAACCCACATTTTCACCATACTCATGTTGTTTTACCCCCACCAAATGAACATGGCAGGTGTCAGCATCAAATCCCCCACCAAAACCTTTTTTCACAGTTGTTCCACAAAACAATGGTTCAGGTCACATTTCATAAATGGCATCTGTCATGTTCTTATGCAGGGACAAGAAAAAAAATACTATTTTGAAAATTCAAAGTCACAGTCTAAGAAAACTACAAGGTTATGTGTGAGCCTCTTCTTTTCTCAGTCATGACAATTTCACTATTATAACCCATGTTAATAATGTGTTAATTATCCCCTGTGCACTATTAATACCAAACACCTACACAGCAAATACAAACAAACATTCTGCATTGACAAATGCTTGTTTATAACTGCAGTAGCATTTTAACTTTTATGTCAGGAATCAGAACTTTAAAGGTCTAACATTTTCAAGTTTCTAAAGCCAAAATAACCCCACAGATAATCTGTGAAGTATAAATGGAAACACAGCACTCTCCTCAGTTAGAGGCGCTGTCGAGAAAGACCCAGCAACAGTGGAATTGCTAACAGCTTTTAGTGTGGAAACAGACACAGCTATTAAATGGTGTAACCCTTTGTAAGGGTGACTACATCCACATAACATGGCCACTAGCAGGCTTCAAGAATTGCAATAGCAGGACGTGCAGTGTGCAGGCATATTTGATCACGTTTTTGAGAATGACAGAATAACAGGCTTATAGCATATATTAAATATAATGGTGAAATGGCAAAAAAACTGCAGGGACAAAGCAATTTATACTCACAGATTGTGCACCTGAGAAGCTAAGCATATTGTTAAAGGGGCAATGATTCAGCTGGAAAAGCCTATGTTAGCATTAAGGTGCTGTCTTTGTTCATGTGTATTAAAATGATAGGAGCAAAAAGTACAAAATATTTTATTAACATTTGTACTTGGTAGATAATGCTTTGTGCTTTCAGAAATCTATAGTACTGAAGAGGAATATTAAGTAACTGTTATGACCAAGTGCATTACAGTACCATATGTATGTGTCCTGTTAACACTGATATAGTAACATGCTGACTCTGGGTTATTTATCATACTAAGAAAACTACGTTTTTGTAAGATTTTTTTTTTATGTGGGGTCAATATAAAGTTAAAAGAAGACAAAGTGGTGGATAAATGTATACAGTATATATTATTTAGATTTAATAAGAGATGTTCAAAAGGTAATGGACGTTTTGCTAGTACAGTAGTAAATAAACAGTCACCTGTGGAATTCTCCCATGTCCTCCTAATGGAGTAGTTGGGTAAACAGTTTCTGAACTGCTGATGCTCCGTGGAGATTAAGGAAACAAAGTAGGTGATTTTTTGCTGACAGATAGAGAGAGAAAGCAAGAGAGAGGGAGCGAGAGAGAGAGAGAGAGAGAGAGAGAGCATGAGGATATGCCTGTTGGACAAGCACCAAAAATGGCCAACCCTAGAGGCAAGGGACTACTGCTACTACCTGAGCCACTACAGACTGGATCTTTGGAAACAGAGGATAGCTTCAGTAAGTGCAGCTGTAGGGTGGGGCCCTTAAGAAGATTATGATGTTTCAGTTTGAGGCTGGTACATAGGAGAACACCCTAAAAAGTAACAAGAACAAAAAGAAAATTTGTTTTAAAATGTATTTGTTGCCTGGACTGGTGGTACATCTAGTAGTTTGTCATGCTACCATGTTGGTGATCCAAATCTCTAGCCCCATGCCACAGGAGCCACAGATACTCTTGTGGCATTTTTCGGGGAAAGAGTTGTAAGAATAGGAGACCATGTCATGTCAGAGCCCCCCCCCCATTGCCATTCAGCTGTCAGGTCATAGTGTAGCAATAATCCCTACTGAGAGGGACTTTATAGGCAGAAAGCACATATTTAGCATGGCAGCAACCACCACTATCCTTGCACATCAAGCTGATGCCCTGGAGACTCTTGCTGACTGTAGCCAATCAAGTTTGTCCATTGCAGCAGTTGGATATCAGAGATGAATCACACATAAGGTTGTTGCTTTGAGCTTTGCAGTTCTTTGTTGTTAATTTTGTTACTGAAATTCACATGTATCACAAAACAGAGTGCAATCAACGAATCACATGTACAAGTACAGGCAAATTACAGGAGGAAGTAAAGTACAGCTCTCACAATTGCATGTACAGTAGATCTTGCTAATAAGGATGAACAGAAAGCAGAGTTAACAGCCTGGCTAGTATATGCTAGTAATAGATTGGCATGGTGCTTGTACACTGGGGGGGGGGCAGGCTCTTCCACACGGGGAATGAGAAACAACAAAACTATTTGCACATGGCATACAAATAGTGGTGTCCTAAAAAGGTACTTAAAATAATAGTATGCATGGATTGGAAATCCTGAGGGACAGCTGGAGAGAGGTATAGGAGGATCAATAGATACTTCAGTATGGACTGAGTGGGGCCTTCTCAGCCATCATCTGTCCTACGGTGTCAAGCCAGGTCATGGTTTGGAGCACAAGCTGTGCCTTCTGAGGCATTCAGATAAGTAAGAATAGGGTACCACTAGTCCCAATATCAAGTCAGAGTGTCAGAGCTGAGGTACGTTTTGCAGTTTTGCACCTACTGTACCATCTTCAGCATGCCAATAATGAAATACTGACAGACTCTGTGCTTTTGAAATACACTGAATCACTAGTAGAAACTGATGGTTAAACAGGTGAAGAGGACAACTTCTGTTCTGTTATCTAATGACTTTTATGTTTGTGTGCTCATGAGTGTGCATGTAAACATTTTGTTACAAAGAACTGCTTTTTAGAGTTGTGTCACCATTGAGACCAATGCAGCTCAAACTACAGTGGTCTCAGCAGTGACAGACCAATGACCAGCCAGGCTGATCACGATACTGGTTGCAGGACAGAAACTTCTCATAACTGAAAGGACCAAAGCACTCCTATGAAAGAGTGCTTCCACGCTGAGCAGCTTCATGATCAACCAGCTTGCTTCCCTGAAGTTTAGACACAAGTAATAACAAACTCTGGTTGGAGTCAATAAGGCTGTGGAGAGCTTTCAGGAACAGCAAGAGTGCTGAAAAGAATGTGCAGTACTCTCGCCACACCAGAGTCAGCCATAACTAATACTGCAGTAATTTCAGTACTGCGCATGTGTGACATTCGTACATGTGCAGTTTGCCCCAGAGTCAGCTGTGTGCAACATGGCAGCGATGACATAATTACATATATGCGATAGTCATGCATGCGCAGTTTAAGTCAGAGCTGCAATGTTGCACATGACAGCTGTCACTTCTGTAGTTGCAAAAAGGAAAAGAAGTGTGCCAGCATTTTTCTATTTCTGTTGCAAAGACAAACCTGGTGTTCAAGGTCAGCCTAATTAATTTTTTTATAGTTTGACCAACTTCAAACTCTGAAAATGTTGCTAGTACTATGAATGGCACCTACATGTGTCAGTGTAAATTTTAAATGGCATTTATAGTTGGGAAATAGAGCTGCAAAGTTATAAAATTCATTGGTAAATATGATACATTTCATATATATATATATATATATACACACACATATATATATATATATATATATATATATATATATATACACACATATATATATATATGGATATAGTTTACAAACCATAAAGACTTCTCTTTAGTGAATACCCTCATTGTAAATGTCTTTTTGTCCTGAACAACTTTTCTGCTGGTTGTGTGTGTAACTAGTATGGATTTCAAGATATTTACATATGTTTGGCATGCCTGAGACTGTGTTTGCTCTGGGCAAAAAAAGGTAGTTCTGCTGCAATACTGCACATTTTCATGTATTCCAAACAAATGTAAATATTTTGAAAACCATACCAGCTGCATATACACAACCAGCATCAAAGTTGTTCAGGACAAAAATACGTTTACAATGACAGTATTCACTATACTGAACTCATACAAGATAAAAAAATAAAAAAAATTCCGGTAATGAAATGGCTATATATTAAATATTATATTGGTGTACAGCTTAGTGACTACCCTCATTGTAAAGGTCTTTTTGTCCCGAACAACTTTGCTGCTGGTTGTGTATATGTAGCTGGTATGCTTTTCAAGGTATTTACATTTGTTTGACATGCCTGCTATTGTGCTTGCTCATGATGAAAAAGCAACTTCTGCTGCTCTGCACTGCATTTTCACACATTTTTGCACACGCCAAGCAAAACTAAATATCTTGAAAACTATACCAGTTACCATACAAACAGCAGAAAGAAATTAGACAAAAGACTTTTACAATGAGGGAGACACTAAGCTGAAATCCTTAAAGTCTTTAAAATATAGCCATTCAAAGTGTGAGTTTTGTAAAAAAAAATAATAAAAGTAAGTAAATGGCTACATTTAGAAAAATATAAGGAGTACAGCTTAGTGACTATCCTCATTATTAAGGTCTTTTTGTCCTGAACATCTTTGCTGCTGGTTGTTTTTGGGTATCTAGTATAGTTTTACACATATTAAGATGTGTTTATGTGTGCAAATGTGCTCAGAATTCTGCACAGAGGCTTGGGAAGGGAGTATTTCATTCAATAGGTGTGGTGATTTTTTTAGTTGTGGAAGGGTACACTGAAAATTCTGAAAATTTGTGCTTCGGTATCCCATTTTTCCAGCTACAGCAAGATGGCTGCAGGCTCTGCTCACAGCCATAAAAATGGATGTTCCCTCAAGTTTATAGTAACGTTCAAAAATTGATCTCTCTCCAATGACTTCCAAGATATATGTGCAAGCTGGGAAGTAATTGTTCAACGAGCACTGAAAAAAATAAAACAAAGCCACTGTTGTCAACAAGCATGATACTTTACATAGTAAAAAAAAAAACAGTGGCCAGGCATCAAACTGTTTATATTTGTGTTTAGTGAAAAAGTTGATAACACTACTTTCTTGGAGCATCAGACTGGATTCAGCATTGGTTTAGTACCCAAGTCAGTATTGGGGAGAGAGCATACTAACCAAGGTCAAACACACATACCAGAGAGTCAGGGACCCATGTGGTTTCCTTTTTGTTCAACTAACTTACTTAACATTTCTTTTACTACTACCCCCCCCACCCATTATCTCCATGTCTAGTCCTGACCTTTCTGGGGATCACACTTTAATGTATTTTTTATTTTCTGATTTGGATTAGGGACATGTTTCCCTCCTTTTTCCCATGGGGGTCTGGCAGGTCAGGTTAGGGGTGCAGACTGGTCAGACCGTGTTGTCCCTTTTTTCCTGCTAAATCTGGAATAGGAACGGGGGGGTCTGGGAGCAGCTTTAGTCAGGACAGGTGGAATCAGTGAAGAAATTAAACAAAGCTGTTCAGCCATCAGTCTTTTCCATAGTGTAGTGTTTTTCAATACTGTAGTGGGGTCTAGTACTGTTTTTGTTTGCATGGTGTTTTTCTTCCATACTGTAGCAGGGACATACACTTTTTCCATGTGGTTTATGAAGCTGGCCCATTACTCAGACCAGTAGACAAGTGCCAAGGCCCAAGTTCTATACATGAGGAACACTTAACATGTGGGATACATTCGATGGGGTATGTTAGAGCAAACAGGTGCCCTTAATGAACATGGCATCTGGGACAGACAATAAATAGAATATGTAGTAATCAGAGTATAGCAGCATACAAATATCCTGGTGATTCATAGGACCTGTCCAGAAATGGCACCAGACATCCGTAAGACCTTAGTTCACTATAAGTAATGTGATAAGTGAAGGCAGGAGCCTAGGCACCATTCAAGAAAATGAGTTTTAGACCTTTTCTGAAGCTGTCCAAAGAGGTGGAGAATTGAAAGGCCTCTGGTAGTGTGTTCCAAAGATAAGGAGCTGTGTATACAAATGACTTTCTCCCCATAGCTGTTCTGAATCTGGGCACCTCAAGCAATTATTTTAGTGGCGGTACGGAGTCGCCTGTCAGAACACTTAGGGACAAGTAGACCAACAAGTCTAGGGGCAGTAGGTTTATCTATTAGTTTGTATACATGGATAATAGGGGTATTGGATCTTACTAGCAAATGTGGGCCAATTTAAGGACACCATGACATTGCAATGGTATGTCCTGGGAGGGGACATAGTTGAAAAATGCACAGTTTTGTTATATAGGACCTCTAGCCTTTTTGTCTCAGTCCTACTTGGGGACTGCAAAATAGGGGCAGCATATGTGAGTTTTGGAAGCAGTACACTATTCACAATGGACAGTCTAGAGTCCGAGGTAAGGTGGCAATTCAATCTATATAGGAGGCCTAGTTTCTGGTGGATGGTTTGGGTAGTCTGATCCATTTGTGCCTTAAAGGTAAAGCCTTGATCAAGCAGCCAGCCAAGATATTTGATCGTACCCACAACTTCAATCATATGACCGTAGGAGGTTGAGAGGGGGAGTAGATGACTTCTAGTAAAGCCAATTTGTTCAGATCCTAATAAAACCGCCTTTGTCTTTTTGAAGTTTAATACCAGTTTATTTGATAGGATCCAGTTCTCTAGGGTATCAAAGTCCCTTTGGAGTGGAGTATTGAGCTCCAGGATGTTATGAGAGCTCTTGTAAAGGACAGCATCATGAGCATACAATAAGAGATAACTGCTACCGCATTTGTTGCCCAGGTCATTGATAAATAATGAAAACAAAAGTGGGCCTAGAATTAAGCCCTGAGGTATACCATCTGAAACTGGCAGTTGGGTAGATATTGTACCCCTCCATTTGACAATTTGGTTTCTGTGAGAGAGACAGTGGGTAAACCAGGTGAGCGAGTGGGAGTCAAGGCCAAGGTGTTCCAGTTTCCCAATGAGGAGCTCATGACTGACCAAGTCAAAGGCCTTGGTGAGGTCTATGAATATGGCCCCTGTGGGGATGCCATTACCAAGTGCCTGAAGTATATCAGTAGTAAACTTAATTAGTGCAGTATTGGTGCCACGGTTGAGTCTGAAAGCGTGTTGGTGATTGGATAGGAGGTGATGCAGTTCAAGATATTCCAACAGTAGTTTATACACCAGTCTTTTCTTGATCTTTGCTAGGATACATAGAAGTGAAATGGGTCTCTAATTTCATATCAGTTCCTTGTAATTGTCTATTGATTAGCAAAATGCAATGTAATCAGTTTTTAATCACTTACTTAAAAGTAAAGTAGTGTAAGTTTTTATATAGCTGATACTGTGATCCTCCCACCTGCCAGTATTACATTGCGTTTTGCTAAATGGGAATCTCACAGTCCTGCTGCATTGCTGCGAGGGAGCTGAGAGCTTCCCTTTAAAATAAAATCAATGGTTAAGCTCAATATGCCACCAAGGCACCTCCAGGAGTTGAGACCTATGCTTTCTCTTCTCTTTCCCTTTATAATGAGTGTTTTTGTGAGATACCAAGATAAAAAAAAAGATGGCTAGACAATACTGCCTACTTTCAGCCTTGTCCTGGGGGAAGACAGATGCAAGTCAACTGAAACTAAACCAGACTAAGCTGTTGGTGGTAGTTTAGTGACTAGGGAACAATTTGGACAGAAAAGTCCCCTCCTCTTTTCAAGCTGAATCTTTAACATCCACTGGAACAACCACCAGAAAAGGCAGATGGGACCTCAGTTTAATGTTTTATCTGAAGGATGGCGCACACCGACAGTGCAGCATTCCCCTAGTACTGCACATGGGTGCTGGCAATTATGGTATGACCCCAATCATAGTGTGGGACAAGAACCCATGATGACCTTCTGTTCCAGAGGTGAATATGCTATCAAATGAGCCACTCTTTCCCAACAAAGTGCAGAGCTCAAAAAGATAATGAGCAGATAATAATCAATAATATGGTGGTTCCAGGACACACCAGACTAAAGGTTCAAAAAAGCTGACTTCCACAAAATGAGATCCAGCATTAAAGCACTGCTGAGTGACAGATCCACAGAGGATGTAGAAGCTCGCTGGAAAAACTTAAAAGACTCACTGAATGTGGTAACAACAGACTGCACAAAGTTAGTAACTAAATAGGAGAGGAGGCAGTAGAGCGCAGTGGTTTAAGGCTCTGAGCTGCAAATCTGGAGACCTGGGTTTGAATCCCACAGCCCCCACTTGCATACTGTGTGACTCTGAGCAAGTCACTTAACTTCCCTGTGCTCCCAGGTTTCACCTGTAAACAAGCTTTCAGCTTAGTGTGACTCACCTGGTTAAACAACTGGAAAAAAATATATATACAGTAAAAGGAAGAGATACCCTCTCTGGTTTACTAGAGTGATAGCACTAAAGATTAAAGAAAATAAACAAGCCTTTGGGCAGTTCAAGGAGTCACAGAGGGAAGGGGATAGGGAGCTCTGCAAGGAGAAGCTCAAGGAGGCTGGAAAGGCTATCAGGTTAGCAAAAGCCCAAATGGAGGAAAAAATAGCACTGGGAATCAAGAAGGTGGACAAAACCTCTTTTTAGACGCATCAGTGAAAAAAGGAAGAGCAAAGGGGGGAATAGTCAGAATGTCAACAAGCAATGATCAGATATTGGAAAAAGATGAAGACATAGCTGAAGCACTCAGTGCATTCTTTTGCTCAATCTTCACAAATGAGCAGAATGGTAGTGGTACAGCACTAAACAGAACACAGCACCTTGAATGGGAGACAGACACAAGCCGCCTCACAAGGGAAAGAGTGCTGAAAGAACTAGAAAAATTGAGGACAGACAAAGCCATGGGATTGGACAGAATTCAACCAAGAATACTGAGATAGCCTCGAGAAGAAATAGCTGCACCATTAGCTGACCTATACAATGAATCTCTAGAATATGGCAAGGTGCCACTTGACAGGAAGAGGGCTACCATGGTAGCCTTGCATAAAAGTGGCAGCAGGGAGAAGCCAGGAAATTACCACCCGGTCAGTTTGACCTTGGTGGTGGGTAAAATCATGGAGACACTCCTTAAAGAAAGGATAGGAGACTTTTTAAAAGAGGCAGGAAAACTCGACCCCAAACAATATGGATTTACCACAAGTAGATTATGTCAGACTAACCTGATTGAATTCTTTGATTGTGTGACCAAAGCAGTGGACCAGAGGGCAGTGGACATGGTGTACCTGGACTTTAGCAAGGTCTTTTACACTGTCCCACACAGGCTGATCAATAAACGTGAACACACAGGTGTCGATCATAAGAGAACAAGCTGGATAGCGCACTGGTTGCAGGGTAAAACTCAGAAAGTCACAGTAAACTGTGCCATGTCCAAAGAGGGTTTTGTGACCAGCAGAGTCCCTTAGGGATTGGTGCTGGGTCCAATCCTTTTCAACATATTCATTAGCGACATTGCTGATGGTTTTGAGGGTAAAGTATGCATGTTCACAGACAATACAAAACTACGTAGAAGAAGAAGAATCAGCATTTATATAGAACTTTTTATACACAGTATCCAAAGCACTTTACAAGCAATGCTAGACAGGTAGTGAAGTGACTAATTGTGTGGTGGCAGGCATATCGCACATCATCACCCACACACAGCCTGGATAATTGCATGAACCAGTTTATAGGAAGGGGAGTGCCAGGACACCGGGAATGCTCCCTGCTCTTTTATGAAGAGTGCCCTGGGTTCTTTTACTTCCACCTGGACACCCACCAGAACAACACCAGGGTGGGCAGAAGGAACCTCAGTTTAACGTCTCATCCGAAGAACGGCATACCCCAGCAGTACAGTACCCCCTAATACTGGACTCAGATGCCAGCGATTTTTAGGTGCAAGTCCAATTCCGGTGTGGGACAAGAACCCACAACCTTCTGGTCCAGAGGCGGATGTGCTACCAACTGAGCCATGCTGACACCTGTAATATATGTTATATAAAATTATGTAATAAGGTGGACAATCAGGAGGAAGCCTCCAGTATGAAGGAGGATCTCAAGAAACTTGAATAGTGGTCCAACGACTGGCAACTTAGATTTAATGCTAGAAATGCAAAGTGATACACCTGGGAAAACAGAACTCTAGAACTCAATACTTCCTTGATGGGCATTGACTTGAAGAGACCAGAACTGAATGGGACTTAGGCGTAATCACATCAGATGACCTTAAAGCATGGATTTAATGTGAAAAAACTGCACAAAAAGCAAGCAGCATCCTCTGATGCATAGGCAGCGGGATAACTAGCAGGAAACAAGAAGTGATCATTCCACTATATAGATCCCTGGTGAGGCCACACCAGGAGTACTGCACCCAGTTCTGGAGGCCCCACCTGAAGAAGGACATAGAGCACTTGGAATCAGTTCAGAAAAGGGCCACAAAGATGGTGCAGGGCCTCCATTACAAGCCATATGAGTCTAGATTCCAAGACCTAAACTTGTACTCCTTGGAACAGAAAAGGGACAAAGGGGATATGATAGAAACATTCAAATTCATCAAGGGTATAAATACTGTTCAGGAAGACAAACTCTTCCATGCAAATGGAGAGGCACATATAAGAGGGCACAACTTACGCCTGAGAGGGGGAAGGCTCAAAGGCAATATCAGGAAGTACTTTTTATGGAGAGGGTAATAGATACAGGGAACAGCCTGCACCCAGAGATGGTTGCTGCAAAGGTGGTGAATACATTTAAACAAGCATGAGACCGGCACTGCAGTATAAACAAAAGCAGCAAAATATAGGCAAGGGGGTTAGGTTCATGGGCAGACTAGATGGGCCACTCTTGGGTCCCCATCTGCTGACAAATTCTTATGTTTTTATGTTCTTGATTTAAAATGCAAAATAGTTTAATATGTTCTCAGACGTCTTCATAGGCAAACAGCAGACACAATACAGCAAAAATAGCATTTAAACAGCAAAAGTGACAAGTGCAAAAAGTAGTTCCTATGCTCATCATCTGCTCGGTTTTAGCTACAGTGGCAACTGTCCCTGGTGCGTCAGCTATCCAAGCCTTCCTTGGGGATCCAGAAGGAAACGCTTCTTCATTACATTGCCAGGTAATTCATGACACCATTTTCTAAAGTATCCTCATGCAAAATTGTGTAACATTTACAATTCTCAAAGTGCAAGAAGGCATAGGAACTTGGGCATTAGCATTAGCCTTTCCATTTACTTTTTGCACTTTTCACTTTTGCTGTTTATTTTTTATACTTCTTTATTGATAAAATGTCTTATAGCAGACCAGAAAAATGAATGTACAGTAATTCTTGCATCAATTACAGATTTCTAGATCCTAAGTCATAGGGATTATTTGAACAAGTAAGGAATTACACTTTCCAGAAAAAGTATGAACAATTGCTTATCTGTTTCTGATAACCACCTTGTTTTAAAAACAATCTTAAAAAGTACGTATTAAAAAAGGAACATAGCTTTCATCTTAAAACAACTCTCACTAAATATTTTATCCTACCAGTTTTCAAAAGAGAGATACTTATTTGTATGTGGCTTAAGAGAGGTGCAAAATTACATTTACATTTAATGGCCTGGATTAAAAGTCTGTGTTTTAGTATATTTCCTCACCAACTATCAAATTGGGGGAAATCAGTAGGGGATAATTCCCCTTGATAAAGTGTCCATCATGTCACATATTGGTGGTATAGGCCATGGATCATTGTATTGCAAAAGTGATTCTTTTCATCTCTTGTATGTGTCTGACTATTTGTAGCCACTATTTGTAGCTACTCCGATAATGTAGGTAGGTCAGGGTGTAACTGTTTTGCTACCACCTTCAAGGTAGCTATTGTCAAAACTACCACAGGTATTTGGCCTCTTAGCCCTTCAATGAGGGTGGTGGGATCCATAATATTATATGAGACGGTAAGGCTAGGAGATGCTTAAGTTGATCCCCTATGGTCAAGGCCCCTAGAATTCTGTGGCCGCAGAATTTTGCCAGAACTTGTAATCTACCGCAGAACTTCTTCAGTGCCGCAGAATTCACTGTTCTTGGTGATTTTTTATTATTTCTGTTTATCCATAGAATCTGGTTCCCTTCCCCTCTTTTTATATCCAAAATCTCTCTGAGCTCAGAATGTAATGTTATCATTGCTCTAACATCATAAATTAGCTAATGAAATGGCTGCATTCTGCAACAGAAATGGTAACTTATCTACCACAGCTCCCACTGCCAGAGGTGGAGGCACAGTACATCAGGCATGGTGATATTTGCTCAACCTGCACTACAGCCTAATACAATTTTCAGTCTTACATTATTGCACTAGGGCCAACTTAAACAAAGCCTTGTCAATAGCATAGACCTGTTAAGTCCATACCTCACTTTGTACAAACTTATTTGTACCTGTAAGTTATAGAGACGCCATCTGAAATGAATAACTGGTAAAATGAATTTACATGTCATTTTTAAGAAAAAAAGTAATTATGCCCAGAAAAGTAGAATATAATAATGTATAGACCTGCTGAAAGAACGGACCTGTTAAATAATTGTGCTGTACACATTTTTGCCAGGGTTATTGATTACATATTTTCACTGGTTGATAGAGTCAGCCAAACATTATGGAGAAATGTGTTCAGAGCCAGCTGTTGGGTCAGAGGGTAGCATGTTGTGTTTCCTTGCTGGCAACAGGTTCAGAGATTAGTTCTGGGAGCTGGCTGGGCAACAGAAGGACTGGGGGAACACATCACTGCTTTGAGTCTGGGATGGTATGGTATAGTGTTTTGTCACACAGTGGACACATTGTGATGGGCTGGAGAGCTCTATCTCACAATTGGTTCACATGCATGTCATGGCCTGATGGTGTTATGCAATGTGTCAGGGGAAGCAAGTTGGCATGAAAAATGAGTTTTGCAGTAACTCCTCTATTCTGTTTATTCCATTTCCAATGGGACTTGTTTGAATGAGGATGCAATTTCAAGGAAATTAAAAAAAAAATATATATATATATATATATATATATATATATACACACACACACACACACACACACCTGTATGTATTTTACAGATTGCATATAAATATATAAGTGATAAACAGTGGAGACCTCATTAGTGGTATAGATACCATTCATATAGAAATACCTTATTTATCACATAAGGTCCCCTCTGCTTATTTCATTTATGCAATAGGCTAGGACCTTAAGGGAGAGA
The DNA here is from genome assembly GCA_016271365.2 of Neoceratodus forsteri. Taxonomy (NCBI): domain Eukaryota; kingdom Metazoa; phylum Chordata; order Ceratodontiformes; family Ceratodontidae; genus Neoceratodus; species Neoceratodus forsteri. The sequence continues at coordinate 647,198,934 of CM028135.1, read as the reverse complement.
TATTTGTTTTGTCTTTTTAGGCATAAAATTATTTCTACAAGTCTGTTATTTTTTGAACTAGTGTTATTGTGCTTCCCCCATCCTGATTACTATAACCACGGTCATGAAAATGAAGTCAGGATGACAAGCTGACACTGTGATATGGTAATTTGTTAGTGCCGCAGAATTTCCACAGAAATTACAAACCACTGCCGTAGAAGTTCTGTGGCAAATGGTAGTCTTGCCGCAGAACTTGGCCCCACTGTGCCGCAGAAAAGTAGGGGCCTTGCCTATGGTTTCCCAGTAAACTGTAAGTTTGGAACATTACCAAGAAATATGGGCATGTGTAGCTACCAAATCCCCACAGTGTCTCCAGCATGTGGTGTTAATTTTAGGGTCCCATTTCACCTGTATTTTTGGTACTAGAAAGTATTGTATGTGCAGTTTCCAGGCAAATTCTTATTAATCCGGAGGTGATGAGGCATGCTATGTTGCTGCTCAGACCTTCTCCCAAACTTTCTGTTCCAATCTGAGGTCCAGTTCCTTCTCCCACATAACCTTAGTGTTGTTTGTGTTTACCCCTTGATCTCTAATGTAATTTGCATACAATATGGTGATTGCTCCTTTACCATTTGGGATACCACAGATTGTTTCAAATGGAAGAAGGGAAGGGGATCCCCCAGTGGTATTGTTAGTTTTAAGCATCTGAGAATTAATAAAATCTCATAGTTGGTATTAATGAAATTTATTTCCTGGGTGGAGATTGTATTTCTGGACTGCTGCTTCAAAATGATATTACTGTGCCCGCTTGTAGGAGTTGCCATGGGGAGTGTAGCCCTAGTTGTGCCTGGCATTTAAACCAATAATCTAAAGTGGCAGGGACAAACAGCTCATCCCAGATCAACCACCTATATCTCCGAAGGGATTTTGCCATATTTCCCTTATTAACACCCCTCCACCAACCTTCAAGGGCTGTAGAAATTCCCTGAAGGGCAGTTGTATCATAATTATGTAAATGTTTAGGTAAGAATTTGAAATGGTAGATTATTAGGTTCAGACAACTCAATTTGTTTCCAATGGGAATTATATTGCTGGTTATTCCTTAATAATGTTATATTCATTTGGGCTACAATCCAATAACCTATCAATGAGGGCAATGCTAACTGACCGTGTGTTTCTGGCAGGTGGAGGACTTGTTGTTGAACCCTAGGTCACTTTGTCCTCCAGAAAAAAGACAGCAACTGTCTCTACCAGGATTGTAATTCTTTCTTAGGAATTAAGCAAGGGACACTTTGGAATAAATACTAAAACCTCAGCAGTATGTTCATTTTAGCTGTCTGTACCTACGCATTTAAGGAGAGTGGCAGTAAGGCCCAACATTTGTAATCTGATCTAAGGGCAGAGAGCACTGGTGGGAAGTTATCTTTAAAAAGAGTGGAGGTGGAAAGGCCTAATTGTATGCCTAAATATCTCATTGTTGAGAGGTCCCATTGCATTGGTTAACAGTCCTGTAGTGCCCTGGAAAGAGGGTATGAGAAAGTCAAGATTTCAGTTTTGGTGGTGTTTAACGTATACCCTGATAGTTTGGAGAATGGCTGTATTTGTGTAAATATTTCTGGGAGTGGTTGGTCAGTGTTCCCAAGAAAAAGCAGAACATCATCTGCATACAACATTAATTTGTATTCTGCCCTTCCCAGTCTCACCCCCTTAATCTTAGGATTTAATCATATACTTTGAGTGAATGGCTTAATATACATTGCAAACAGGAGAGAAGACAGCAGGCATTCCTGCCGTGTCACCTTCTGCAGTATGAATGGACTCGTGATATGACCACTGACTCTTACAAAATCCATGGGGGTGGAATAGATGTTGGTTATAAATTGTAAGGTGTCTTCAATTCCAAAGCTGGCCAGTATCCCTGCTAAACAGAACCAGAAGACCTTGTCAAAGGCCTTCTCTGCATCTAGGCTCATTAACTGGGCTGGTTGTTTAGTTCAATTCAAATGGTTTATGTGTACTGCCCTACAGGTATTTTCTTGAGCCCATCACACTGGAACAAATCTGGTTTGATCAATATAAAGAAGTCAAGGTATAATGTGTTCTAGCCTTGTTAAAATCTGGTTCAATTATTTGTAATCTGTACTGAGAATAGAGATTAGCCAGTATCATGCATAATTTGCAAGGTCCTTGACTGGCTTCAGAGCACAGACACCATCACCTGGGTCCATGATGGTGCCATGGCACCTTTGATGTCTAGTGCTGATTTATATGCATGGTGTAACAAAAGGATGACAAATTCCTGAAAAACCTTGTAAAACTCCTTAGGAAGCCCATCTGTACCAGGGCACTTTCCTGTTTTAAGGCTTTGTCGCTCAGAGACAATTTCGGCATGGGTAATAGGAGCAGTCAAAAGTTGGTTATCAGCCTAGAAACCTTAGGTGGTGCAATTGATTAAGGAACGTTGTTAGGACATCTTGGCATGGGGGAGGGGGAATTCAGCTTTATATAACCTGGTACAGTAATCTTCAAAAGTGTTGGCTATATTTGGAGTGGAATAATAATTTTTTTTTGGCTGTGGATGTGTTATTTTTGCTATGGTTGTTTTAGCCTTCCACTGACGCAATCTATTTGCTAGTAATCTTAATGCCCTAGCCCCTCATTAGTAATACCGTTGGATTACGTATAGGAGCTTCTGCTCCACCTGATAATCCAGTAATGAATTAAGCTCTTTTCCTTTTTTTTTTTTAGTTATCAGCTTCTCTCCTACTGCTGGCTATCTCTCAGGAGGGTGTCCCCAGCCCCGTCCCCCAGTGTCTTCCAGCCGACGCTGACCTGACTCCAGGGCTTGCCCCCCTGGCAGGGTTGGCGGGGGTCCCTTACTCCCCCACCAAAGTTCAGATGCAGTTGGCCAGCATCGTGGCTAGCTGGGGGCGGAGCCTGCAAGGTGCCCTTTGCCATCCTGCAAGGCAGTCTATTTCCTCCAGTTTTCTCCCCAGGAGTTGGGACAGTGCTATGTCGCCAGCGGTGGGAGCACACACACTTCCACATGTGCTTTCTCCAGACATCTGGCCGAACTTCTCCCAACTTGTGGTACAGCGCCCTGCCCTCCAGCCTCCACTGGGGGGCGAGCAAGCACTGACCACCAGGAATCCCCCTCCCCGGAGAAGGAGAGCAGTCCATTGGATGCTCAATCCTTCTCCTCCACTGCCGACCCACAATGTCCCATGCTTGTTCCAGAACATGGGTTGCTGGCATAGTGTGAGGTAAGGCACCAGTGCCTCAGCCCTCAGCGCCACCGGGCCAGCCTGAATTATGTTTTTTTTTTTAAGTCAGGAAGGTTGCTTTTCTCATCGTGGGTCTATTCTCCCTTTCTGCAAGTTTTCTAGTATAGCTGTTTGGTTTTGTAGCTGTACTTTCTGAGCTTCTCTTTACTTTTTTTCTTTGCCATGATTTGTGTAAATTTCCATCGGACAATGGCCTTAATTGTGTCCCATAATTATGTGGGGGTTATTCCGGTGGTATCATTGTCCTCCACCAACTTCGCTATAGTTTCAATTATTGTTGTTTGTATATCTTTATCTTTCAATAATGAGACATTTAAACATAGAAACATAGAAACATAAGAGTTGCTGGCAGATAAGGACCTCAAAGCCCATCCAGTCTGCCCATTTCTTTTTTTGCCTTATAAGTGTGCCATTGGCCTTTGCCCTGTCAATGGCCTATCTATTCATACTCATCTGTATTGCTCCCTGATGCCTATCCCATGCCTGTTTGAAGCCCTGCACTGTATTCATAGCCACCACCTCTTGAAGTAGGCCGTTCAATGCATCCACCACCCTTACTGTGAAAAAGAACTTCCTCACATTACCTCTTAATCAGCCTCCCTCTAATCTCATGCTGTGTCCTCTTGTCCTGCTATTTTTCTTATACTGAAACAGGTTAGACTCTTTCACCTTGAGACTCCAAAATGTATTTTTCCTGGGTTGTCCCAAATCAAGTTTATGGGAGATTGGGGCATGGTCAGACAGAGTAATATTTCCTATGTTCACAGCTTTGAGGTGCCCTATATTTTCTTTAGGAAGTAGGTAGTCTATTTTCACGTATATATGGTGGCTAGGAGAGTAAAATTTAAAATTTTTACAGTGATCATGCATTTGCCTCCAAATGTCTATGCAGTCTAATTCCAATAGGAGTTTGCCAACCTTTTGTGCCTGTTTATGGTCTGCCCGAGGGGTGTGCAAAGTTATATCTAAATGGGGGTTAAAGACTAGATTAAAGTCTCCCCCAATAATTAAAGTACCCTCCATCCATTCATTCTGTAATTTTTGTAATAAGGTTCTATAAATAGACATAATCTGAGCCTGGAGGGGCAAGTACTGAGGCTATAGTAATCATATTGCCATAAGTGCCCTTCAGGAGGGCATAGCAACCATCTATATTAATTGAGGCATCCTTCATCTCAAAAGGTACCTTCTTTAGGACCAGAATTATTGTGATCTGACATCTAACTTTTTATATGATGAGGCAATTGCCTTATCATAGCCGAATTTTGATAATTTGTCATGCTCCATCTTGTACAGATAAGTTTCTTGCAGTAGTATAAATTCATCCCACTTTTTTATGGATGGAAATACCTTGCTCCGTTTGATTGGATTGGTAAGGCCGTGCACACTGTAAGAAATAAAAGTGGTGTTTAAGTTATCCATTTATAGAGATAGCTGTTTTTGTTGTGTGCTCTAAAGATATACAGATGTTCATAAGGTAGCTCAGGTAGGTCTCCTAACATTGAAAAGGTGACAGCCTCAAATAATGAAAAATAACTAACAAATTTACATTCAGCCAACAAGGCAACTATGTTACAAATACAAACTATACTTCCAAGGCTGAAGGTCTGGTACTGCAGACCTCTACTCCCATCCCTTTTCATGTGTGATGGTGATTGGAGGGGTGGGTATAAAGAGGTGTCAATGCCACCTAACAGAGGGCCCTCTTTCAGAGCCCAGCACTCTCTAGTTGGGCTCTCTACACTGCAGTAAAGTGCTGAAGCAGACCAACACTGACTTTCAGGTGTTACCATATTTGAAAGGAATGATAACACTCTCCCCCACCCTACCAGTATTTTCAAAATTAAGATTTAAGGTATGAGATATTCTCACACCAATAACCTATGCTATGTTAGGTGGAACAGATGACTTGCTATAATCATAAGTTGGTTAAATTCAACCACAGATGCAAACCACATAATTTAATAATAGGGCAATTAGGATTGCTTGAGGCTGGGATAATTAATCTCGGATGTTACCCTGTCAGGAGCAAGTCACAATTCGTAAGAATAGATATTTGGTAAATAGGATACAAATTCCCTTTCCCCATTTTCTCATTCCCCCCCTTTCTCATTCTGTTGTTCCATTGACTTTCAATATGCCTCTTAAATTATAGGAAGAACTGGGGGTGGAAGACAAGATCGGGACATAGTTAAACACCTCGTATTGTGTTAATAATATGGCCTATCCACTACTCTGAATAATAGGGTAGTCATCATGGCAATGTGTCCTTAATGTGACCTGTCTTCTGCCATCTCTTCCAAGGTCCATAGTGATATCTATTAACATCAGTCAGGGTGCTCATTATCCACAGTCAATCGAAGCTCCAGACGGCACTGAGAAGATCTCCAGAATAATCTAACATTTGGAGGGAGAGTCACGAACGCACATCTCTCGCAGTTACATCAGCAGCATTCATACCGGAACCAAACTGAGTCATGGGTAAGGGAAACAATAATACTAACTCCCAGCCTCGTAGTAAAATGATCCTGCAAGATGCCCCAAAGATTTAAGTGTCAACCTGATCGCATACAGTGGTCCCTCTCTGTAGTGAATACCTCAGGAGCCAGAACAGGTGTTCATTATACAGTTGCCAGTTATTCACTATAGTGACGTGTTAATATGCTTATTTTAAGAATGATGTGAGCAATCAAAGGTGTTCACTATAAAAGGGAGTTTGTTATAAAGGGGTTCTTTATAGAAAGGGAACATTGTAATTAAGTCTAGAAAGGATTAGTTTTATCATCTCTTCTGGAGCCATTGCTGAAAGAGTACATAAACAGTCCCTCAACTGACAGAGCACAGATTGTTCTAAGAAATCAAAGGAAAGGATCGGGTGTTTCAAATCAGATATACTCATGCAGGTAAACTGAGGAAGTTATGTTTTCTTTCTGTAAAGAGTGCTTAGCCCTCTTTTGCAGAATGCCCTTCTTCATTCATGCCTGGAAGCTTTTTCAGGAATTCCTGAATTTGTTGGAGGGCTAGTGGGGCTGTCTACTGACCTGCTGCATGAGCTTTTTGTGTTCCAACAATCTGCCAGTCTGAAGGAGCATTCGTTTCTGTGGGGATCTTCCTTCGACGTTCAGGAGACTGAAGCTCTTTTTCATAAGATCTTTAAGAGCAGCAGCTGGAGAGTTACATTCTTGCAATGCCTTCACTCCAAAAAACCTTAGCATTGGTTGGAAATGGTGTCTGGAAGTGAATTTGTTTTGCCCTGACTGTATTAAGAATATTACCATATGCCATGTGCTGTCACTGGATATCTAGGGGGTAGCCGTGGTCAAAACATAGGTGAGAATCTATGTATTTAACATCTTTTCTTGCCATGCATGGCGTAAAATATCTTCTTTGGTCCTGTAACTGTTGAATTTAATGACAAGTGAATGTGGTTGGACTTTTGGGTCATTCAGTTTAGGTAACCCTATGTGCATGTTTTATATGTAAGCAATAACCCACGACAGGGTGTGCATTTGTAGGCATTCAATGCACACCTGGAGTGCATTGTGAGGCATAAGCCCACAGGCCGAGTGTCCTCACAACAGCCCAGGAGTGGGTTATTGTACTTATAACATGGGTTATGTTTAGACAAGGGGAAAACCCCCAGAAAGGACTTTTCTCCCTGTTTAAATAGAAAACACATACTGTATCCTGCCACAATGCAAAATAGTCCCCAAGATGACTTTAAAGCAGGACGTGAAAAGTAAGCAACAGACAGTAGCAGTGTGCAAGTACCGCTGTCTGTAAGCACCATACATAGGAGGGTGACTGCTGTTTCATGCCATGGAGTAAGGACCCAGTGACCCATCCCATGGACCTTTGGGGAGAGTGACCAATGCGAGCTATGGTGCTGGTCGCTAGAGACTGTATCTCTCTGTCATAACCCTCCCATGCCTGCTTGCAGCTCCAGCTGCTTTACTGTCTTTCACCCTCTGTAGAAAAAAATGCTAATGACAGTCACATTGTAGGATCTCTCCGTCTGTGGAACACAGAGATACTTAGAGTCATGCTGCAGGTCACAGTGGTGTACCGACACCAGCAAGTAGCCATGGAAGCTTGAAAAGTAGGCTGCCTGTCATCACCCACCACATGTTCTGTCAGAAGTGACAGAGCAGCAGAGGTGGCCCCCACCCCGTTCCTCACCGAAATCTGAGTCAGCGCACAACAGCATGTGTGGCACACAAAGTATCCTATGCCTGCTTGTGTCTCCACCTGCTTCAGTGTCTCTCTCCCTCCATGGAAAATACCATCTGTCTGGAGTATCTACTGCACTGCATGGAAAACTGATGGTGTCAGTGACAGGGAGTGAGAGAGACAGACAGTCAGACAAGAGGCACTGCAGACAATTTTTTTTATGTTCTCCATGCAGCATGACAGAGAGAGAGAAACACACAGTATAATCGCAAAAGCGGCATAGAAACCCAAGTTACTTTTTTCTCGCTCTGTCTCTGTCATCAGATCATCAGCCCCTGTATTCTGTGAATGTCTCTGATTGGGAAAGGCTTGATAGGCACCCCCAAAAACACAAATGACTGTTTTCCCTGTTTGTCTGGGTATGTGGGGAGCATAGCAAGGGTGTTTGAAGTGTAACAGAGCATGTTATGCACAGCAAATGTCACAGATTCTGTCAATAGTGTATTTGTGACATTTGTATGTGCATAGCAGAACTCAGATTTGCAATCTTTTTTTGGGACTATTTTGCATGGTGGCAGGATCATACAGTATGCATTTTTTCTATTTAAACAGGGGGAAAAGCCCTTTCTGGGTTTTTCCCCTTATTTAAACATAACCTATGTTATAAGTTCAATAACCTACTCCAGGGTGTGCTTCACAATGCACCCCAGGTGTGCATTAAATGCCTATAAATGCACACCCTGTTGTGAGTTATTGCTAACATATTGATAGTGCAAAGACTTTGGCTACAGACAAACACAACAACATTTATACACCAAGACTCAAATACTAGTTATGCAAAGACTGTAAGAAGAGAAACACTACAATCATTTACAACAAGTCATTTGATATTGGCAGTGCAGGAACTCGGACTATAGCAATTCTCATTTTCAGATTTTTATTTTTTACAGTGCCTACAGTGATGACAGAGGTACTGTAGTGGCACTGGTTTTCACTAATGCTCCTTGCACAATACACAGTGGTTCAATGACCACAAATGCAATCAATTACAGCTCCCCCAAGTACTATTCCCAGTTGTAGCACCCCACCGTAACACTGTATGTACACATTATACTTACACCACCAGCTTCAGGCACACTTTACAGTTCTCTGCCATACAATACAGACAGGTTCAGCTTCACTCCCCCCAAAAGAAAACTTCTTACAGCCATTTTATAAGCAAAATAAGCCCCTTCCAAGGTACACATCATGTAAGCAATAACACTGCAATTGTGTGGTTATTGGGTAATTACAGCAAGTCCCCCCACTCTGTGGGTTGGAGGCACAAGGAATGAACTGAGTGCCCTTCAACCAAAAGGCGGTAATGAGGTAATTATCACATAACTGCAAGCCCTGAAGTATGTTATTGCATTTATAAAATGGCACCAAAATATTAAAACCCCACAAAACTTGATAAATCTTTAAATCAAGAATAAATACACCTTCATTACTTGTAAATCAGTTCTCAGTCAAATATCTAGGCTTGCTCAATCAAATAGGTCAAACTGGCTGGTAGATAAGTCACTCATGTTGTTAGATGAATCTTTTTTTTTTGGGAGGGGGGGGATTTCCCCAACTGTCTTAGTTACTGAGAATTCAGAAGGGGTGTAGTTCCAAGACTTGCAATGCACTTTCCAGATCCATATGGTTATTGTTCAGTTACCACACAGGTCTAGACAGCTATTGACCAATTAGATCACTTTTTTTTTGTCTCTTTTATAAAGAATATTAATGGACTTCTCAGGGATGTAAGGACATTTGGCCTTGGCCTCATGTCACTACACCCCTGAGGCATGCATTAAAATCCTATAATGCACACCCTGACATGGATTATTTAATATTATAAAACTGGCAAATGATTTCAAGAAAGCTGATTGGCTGTTAGCCGTGCATTAGAAGTGACTAATTCATAGTTAAAACTAGTCCTGTTAAAATGGGCACAGAACATCCAAGAAATCCTTGTGCCACTCTTTGAAAAGCAAAAAAATATAGCAGCAGGTAACTCCGTTCCCCCCCCCCACCAAACCAAATGAGAGTCCACAAACTTGTTTTTATTTCTGCTGTGCCATAAGCTGTTTCTATTTGCCATGACACATTAAACATCAAACCAAAACAGCAATCTCCCCCTTTGTTTTATTTAACATCTATGGCGATATGTTTCCCTGCCTACCCACCAAGTGCCGGCTGCTCGCTCACTCCATTCATTTCTTCCAACTGCCACTGAATCCCGCTCACACTCCTGATACCTGCCTTGCATCCTCGCTTACATTTGTTTTTGTATAAACTTCACATTTGCAACTTGCTTTTCAACGAAAAATACAGGGAACTCACTGAACTCCTCAGAAAAAAACAGTCTGTTTAGACTGCACTCAAGTTCCCAATTTATTAGCCATGGCTCAGAGTCTTGAGCTTCCCATTCACAGGCACAGCACGATCAAGCCTCTCAGCTCTTCCATTACATTTGAAGGGAGTTCAAAAAAAATAATTAGGAAAAACACATTTAATGTGATTGATACCTGTAGTTGCTGCTGCCCTGCACTGCTGTTTCTTGCTTCACACTCATTCACTTCTTACTGACTCCTAATCAGAGCTTATGGTGCAACAAATGGAAAACCCAAACCATAAAAACACACAACATGCTGCTGTGGTTTCAGCATTCAAGATATGTGAGTGGGCAAAGGACTTGAGAGTGTGTGTTCAGTGGGGAACTGGTTGCTATAGCCACCATCTTTTGCACTACAGTGGTCACAATGAGTGAAAACTCCAAAGGGGCAAAAAAAAATTCAGTCAGTTTTGGCGGAGGAACTATTTTTCATCAAAACATGCTAAACATTTTAATAGTTTTCTAGTTAAACATGAAACTTTAAATTTTTGCACACGTATAAATTACAGAAGCCCATTTTATAAGCACAATAAGACACTTCTGGGTGTGCGTTAGACAGTTCTAACGCACGGCTAGGGGGCTGAATGCACACAGCCTGTGGCCTCATGCCACACTACACCCCCCTAGCCGTGTGTTAGAACTGTCTAATGCACACCCCATCATGTCTTATTGCTTACTTCAAAAACAAAGAGCCGCTCCACAAGACATGTCTATGTCAGGTACTAATGGCATCCAAAAACAAACAAATTAGACCTGCACCAGACAGTAGAAAAGATCTGTGGACTTTTTTTTATTCAAAGTGCTACTGTGCAATATTTTAACAAGCTTACAAATGAAGCCAGTATACCAAAGCAAAGATCTGACTGGTTTCTATGCCTGCCAGACTATTGAGAAAGCCCATGGTGAAACCGATTGGGACTTTGGTTTGGGTGTTTCTGTTAATTGTTTATATGCCTGGCACCACCTGGTCCATTTTACTATATTGCCTTTATTTGTAAGCACTTTAATATATTGCACAATGGCATTTATAATAAAAAAGTGCATAGTTCTTTTCTGCTGTCCAAAGCAGGTTTGGTTTCATTTGTTTGTTTACACAGTGCATCAGGGAACTGGGACTAGAAGGTGTAAGTATAAAATAAGTCACTTAACTTATTCTCATGGCCCAGAGTTAAACTCATTCCCACTTGAGTGTGATACAGTTTAGCTAGTGGTCAGGTTACCAGTTCCACAGAGGCAGCTTCTGATAGCAGTTTTTTTTTAAATTGCAGACTGCATACTTATTCTGTCTTGTCTGCCCCTCCCAATACTGACAGCTGCTGCTGACAGACTGCCACAAAAATAAATTTACTAGAAGCTAAACCCGGTCTGACCATCGTGCTGTCTCTACCAACATATTTATCCCCATCGTAAAGTTAAAACTCAGCACAGCTCTCCTGGAAATTCATTGAGACATACTAAAGTATTTCTTTCAGTTTTCATAAACTCTAAACTTTAGAAGATGCCTCTAAGGTCATTGAACGGTATATGATCACCAGCCAAATGTATCATATTCAGGTGGGAAAGGGTTGTACTCTTGGGGACTGGGATATGGGGGCTGGGAGAGTAAGTTCAATTACTTATTTTATGCTTAGGCTTCCTAGTCCCACTACTGTGATAAACTGTGTGCTTGGGGTGGGGGTTGGGGAAGCAAGTGAATATGATATTATTCTACTCTCCCGACTAGTTGGATTGGGGAAAAAAAAAATATTTATTTATTGAATTTTGGTAACTGGGTGAGCCCACAGGAACCCAAGGTCCCTTTTTTCAGGGGTGACCCAGAATTGATTACAAACAAATATATTCATACAAATGCCAAATACAGTGACAGCATTAGTTACAGGCAGAATATACAAGTCCCTTTACAGGGACATCCTGGAATTAATTATAGACAAAATATTTAGACATTTGACATATACAGTAATGGTATTAGTTACAGGCAGAGTATACAGACAACAGTCAGTCAAGGGTCACAAATACTGTACATTACCTGATATCTAAGTACATCCATAGATCTAAATCTATAGCCATAAAACATACTGTATATAATGCATATAGTAAAGTGTAGTAAGTGAAGATCTTATACAGTGCCCTAAGGATTTAAGGCACAGTGGGATACAGGGAGAAATGAACAGTGCAGGGGGGTGGGAACAGAACATCTCTATGGTAATTATGGGAGGAAAATAGGAAGTTAAGACCATCATTTAGCAATAGAAGGAGCAGCGACATCTTTCTAACAGTAGAATTTGAAGTCCTGTTTTTAAAACCCCCAAGGGAAGAGCAGTTTTTCAATTCAGCAGGGAGTGAGTTCCAGTTGGAAGGCACAAAGTAAAAGAAAAATCTTGTTAAAGCTGATCCCAAGCTGAATACCTCCTTGAAGAAAAAAACATACTGACTCTGCAACACCGATAATAAGCAGTGCAAGGAGATTTGAACCAGGAGGTTTAGAGCTGGGAAGTCTCCCATTTTCCTCTTGACCCATCTCACACTACCAAGCAGATTAAAGAGCGGGGACTAGAAACAGTTAGAAAGATAAAAGATCTGGTAAACATAGTCAAATTCACTTGTGTGCACATGCTCGGAGAACACACATTTTGTGCACATAACCGACAGGGCACACAACCAAAACATGCAAAAAAACAGCATTAACTAGATTAAATAAAGCGTGGTAGACATTAATTTGCTTTTAATTGCTGCATTTTATGTTGTACACCACCATTATTTGTACAAATAGTTCACATTGTTCATTTATTTGACTGCATTAATTGCACACTTTCTGCTTGTATCATTTTTTGCAGTATATACTGTTGCTTCCCCCTCTAGGTCACTTGCTCATCCACCAACTTCTTTCAGTTCTCAGTTGCCTCTCTGGACCCTTGTCATCCTGCAGTCTCAGAATAAGTAGTCAAAACAGCAGTCACATTTCTTCCTTTCTTTTAAAACAGGTGCATCCAAAACCAAGCACTCTTGTTATCTGTCGTTGACTCAGACCACACAAAACCTCATTCAGTAATCTTCCCCCTGCCTGCCCACTGGCCCATATGCTCTACCTGAGAGCTTGTAACAAGTTTTCAATGATCACCAATTAATGCCTGCTTACCTCCTTAGCACGTTACTCTCAGGCATGGAGAACAGTACTGTCTTTTACTTTTTTACTTTATACAGCATAAATATGTTAAACAGGGCAAATGATGAGTTAATTACCTGAGTCCAATAATCTAGAGGATCACCGATGGGGAAAAAAATGCACACAAATGAAAATCTGTGTGCACACAACTGGACGAAATAGAAAGGAATGAATAGGGAAGGAATTGGGACCAGGAAGATGTGTGCACATAACTGAAATGTGCACACATTCAAAGGGCACACAAGTTGAATAGACTATATTTGAAAAAAAAATGCAGCAAGGCATGAACAGGTACTGGTCTAGAATAATTGGGGGGGGGGCTCTTTCATAAAAAAAAATCACCAACTCTCAAATCTTTATGGTATTTTTATTTCTGGCTATGAGCACTAATGTTTCATCATAAGCTGGTTCAGAGGCACAGTGGCAAGGTGTCCATCTGTGACACCAATGTCCTGATTTCAAGAATGGATCCAGAAAATCAGAGGGCTGGCCAGGGGAGAAGGATTGAGCATCCCATGCATGGAACTCCTTCTTTGGGGGAGGGAGAGTTGTGTGTCTGGTGCAAGTCAGACCCTTAGCAGAGGCTGGGGGTCTCAAAGCAACTGGCAACTAGACATCGTAGGAGACATGCAGATGCTGGCTTCATCACACATCACACCTCCTCCTTCAAAGGGGAAACAATTGGTAGCCACGTCTGTGATGCCCTGCCCATTCTCCCGGCCCCAGTCCTCAGCCCCTGGCAGTCCCAACTGGATGACCTATCCCATTTTCCATCATATCCTGCCAATGTCACTCCCCACCCTGTGAGCAAGCCAGGGAGGTGATTCTGGTTGGTGCCCTCTCAGCACCCTTCTCCCAACATCGCGGATCATACTGTTGAGGTGGCCCGGCCCTGGGGGGCAATCCAGGGGGTATTGTCTGTCGGTAAGTCCCATGGTGGCGAGGACAGGGTCCGGGGCCAGTGAGGGCTGAGGTCTGGTGACAGCAAAAAGTATATTAAAATAAAAAAAAAAAATGTTTCACCATTTAAAATATATGGCTTCTTCAGGAGACACAGCTTAAATAAATTCTTCACCTTTAAAAATTAAAATCAATGTTTACAGTAATATTGTCTATGCAAAATCATAAACAATTAAATTAGTCAAGTGAATTTTTTCTCCTTTAACAGAAATACTGTTATAGTACCTGACCCTTCCTGTGGGTAATTTTACTTCACCTTATTTTTCAGTTTTATTTTATTTTATGCCCGTGAAATAATATTCTCTATTAAACCAATTCATTTGATTTTGCATTTGTATATTCTCCTTCACCAATACCCTGTGCTCTTAGTGACATGGCAAACCATAATGCCTTTACTTCCCCTTGACTGAGGTTGCACACTTGGGTACCTGTCAGTGCTCATTTGAACCTCTGTTTACTTTCACTCCTTTATTGTTTACCTCCAGCTTGTCTTTTATTGTGGTATTACACCTTACTTATGGAAAAAAAATGTTATGTTAGACATAACTGTAATTTTAAATTTGCTTGTCAAATAAATGCCTGTATAAATAAAGATTTTTTACTACTACTACCAAGATTATGAGAAAATGTGCTTAAAACGCATAACAGACCTGAACAATTATGTAGTTAGTGGGTGATCCAGCCAAAGCAATCAGCCAGGAGATAAGAACTGTTATAGAAGAAATGACCAACAATGGCTGGTTAAAAGAATGGGAAGGTAACTTGCTAACAAATATGCACCATAGAATACCAGTCTTTTACTCTATCCTAAAAATTTATAAAAATAGTGAAAGATCCCCAGAGAGTCCGATTGTATCAGGTACTGGCTTAGTGTCTGAACCAATTTTAGTACTTTTTAGTATGCTTCTACAGCTGTTGAAGGAAGGGATGGCAACATACAGTATGTGAGGGATTCTTCTCATACGATTGACATTATTCAAAGTTTCAACAGAAACAAGGCTGAAAACTTTGAACAACACCTGCTTGATACAATGAACATTGTGGATCTTTACACATCCATCCCTAATGAGGAGGGGGTGAGGGCGATGGGTGAAATGTTAGAGCTTAGACTAGCAGGGTCACACCCACAAGGAGTGGTGCTGCAGGAACTAACAGCAGAGATCCTGCAGAGAAATTACTTCAGATCTAAGGCAGAGTATTACAAACAGGTTAAAGGAACGGCAATGGGGTCTAAAATGACCCCAGCATATCCTAATGTGTATGTTAATACTTTTGAAAAAGAATGTATCTTGAATCCCACTAAGAATCCATAGTATGAGAAAATCACAATCTATAAGCATTTTATAGATTAGATTTTTATAATATAGAAAGGCAACAAATAGGATGCTGAAGGATTTCATAGCTATGTCAATAATTGCTCAACTGATTTGAAATTCACTTTGGAATGCAGTGACAAAAATATTGTATACATAGATTTAAATATGCACATCAGGGAAGGTAACATTCATACAAGCTTATGAAGAAAGCCTGATAGGAACACACTATTACATCATAGCAGTTTCCATGAAAAGAAATTGAAATATAACATACCATACTCACAGCTTTTATGGCAATACTACAGTGAAGAGAAAGAATATGGGAAACAGATGACTGACACTACTGAAATATTTCAGACTAGGGGGTACCCCAGAAAGATATTGACCAAGGAAAAACTGAGGATCAAAAGAATATCATAGGAACAAGCTCTAGCAGGGATAACCACTTGGGAACAGAACATTAAGGGATGATGAGGAAAGAGCAGAATTAGCCATTGCCAACAATGAAAAACTGAAAGAAATAACACAGAAAGCTTGATTTTCAAAAGGAAACCTTTGCTGTCAGGTGCCTGCACCAAAACGGCTTTGGCACAAGTGTCACCTTGCATCAAAGTTTGCAGCAATCCAAATTTTTGAAAGCAGGCTGCATCAGAATCAGGATGATGTGCACCAAAGTGACCCTGTGTCACCCTTGCAACAGAAAGACCCTTGCGCCTGGTCATAAAGGGGCTTGCACCATGGTGGGGCTGCACCATCCCCTTATTTTGAATTCCAGAAGCTCCACCTTGGTCGCAGGAGGGGGCTCAGGTTAGACTATCGAGGAGCTGTTCTATGAGCCCTACACTGCTGCCTGCAGGGCAAAAATTGGAGGGAACTGGAAGGTGGGCACTGGAGGCCAGTGGAGCAGTGGGGGTGCCATTGTGGGTGACAGAGGCACAGCGGCAGTGAGAGGGATCTGAGGAGGCACCCGGCAGAGGTGCCATGTGAAGTGGCATGAGTTGATTGGCATGCATAGGGGGATTGACATGGCTTGACCATCATAACCCATACCCCAGGCAGCAACATCCATGACACTTGCCCCACAGGACCCAGAGTCCCCTTCATGTGGTGGGTGGCAGTGGGTGCAGCTTGCAGGGTGCATCAGTGGATGGGTATGTGCCCTTGGCACTGCAATATTCCTCTTGTACACAGCCCCTTGTGTAGCAGCCAGAAGATGTCTGACTACACTGCCAGGGACTGTGGGTCTTGTGGGGCAGGTGCCAGGACTGTTGCCACATGGGGTCAGAGTCATGATGCTCCAGTCCTGCAAACCCCCCCCCGCTCGGGCCGATTTACTCTGTGTCACTTCACTTGGCACCTCTGCCAGGTGCCTCCACATATCTCTCTCTCCCCCACTGCTACCATGCTCCTGTGGCCCTCATGGCACCCCCACTGCTCCATTGGCCCCTGGTCCCCACCTTCCAGGCATAGTAACCCCCCCCAACATCCATGGCTCATCTAGGCTTGTGCTGGGCAAAGGGTGGCTTGATGCACCCTCCATCAAACCCCTCAGGAGTGCCACATGTTTTGCGCAATCCTGCAGCTGTGGCAGCTCTTGGGACTTTGGTGCAAGAACCCTATTTTTATGTTTTCTTGCACACATGCACAAGAAACATGTTGTGGCAGCTTGCTGTAGAAGCAGGTTGTGGAGGTGTTGCACTGTCGTGGCCAATGCCTGTGGTGCCTTTTGAGGCTTGGCCCACTTTCCTCAATGCGGTGGTATGCTATTGCTGACACTAGTTCAGCCAGTGTGCCACCACCTTGAAAGGTTTTCGCCACTGCAATCAGGGGCAACTTGGCATTGCAGCGTCAGCCATTCGCTGCAATGAGGGAGTGACCAATCATTGCAGGGTGTACTTTGCCATCCTGACCCAGTAATTTGCTGATGGGAGAGCCCACTCCCTGTCGGCACACTGTAACTCCCCCTCACCATTTGTTACTTGCTGAGGGGGTTCCCAATCCCCCTTGGCTTCATTCACCCCCCACCAAGTCTTTCTTTTCTGACTGGGGGCCCAATCCCTGTCGGCTTTGGTCCCCCCTCCTGTTAAATTTACCAATGGGGGCCCAAGCCCCATCAGTTTCAGTCTCCCCCCCCATTAAATTTGCTGATGTGGGAGCCCACTCCCTGTCGGCAAAATGCCCCCCCCCGATTTGTTGTATGCCGAGGGGGGTGCCCCATCCCCTTCAGCTCTTCCCCGTATGTGCCAATGGGGGTGCCCAATCCTCATTGGTTCCAGTCTTCCCACCCCAAAACATGCAGGTGGCATGCTGGGAGCCCACTGCAGCATGCCAAAAGTAGCTGCTAAAAGGAAAAGCGTTCCACGATATCTAGTTTTTAAACCCTGTAAAGAAAACTGTCCCTAGCTGTCTGTCGCCTCCCAACCCGCAACCTCTGCACACCCTTCCTCCCCACACACCCCCATCCCATACTTACCTCTGGAGCCTGGTGCGACGATCTTCGGTGGACTGGGAACACATCTGCACTCTTTAAGGCCGACCGTGAACTGAAGAAATGCTGGCAAGCTGTATAATGACATAAATAGGTAATTTTCAACTTTGGTGCATATCCCTGGCATTTTGAGGAATTTTGGCACCAAATTTTCAACATGGGGTTATTTGGACCCCTCCTCATGAATTCAGCCACTGTCATGGCATTATTCGGTCCCGAAAGGTGATTTCATGGTCACTGTGCTCTTTCAGGACCGATGAATGAAATGACAGTGCCAGCGTTCATGAGGTAGGCTCTCAAAAAGCTTATGTTGCAAATTTGGTGCAAAAAATCAAAAAAATGACTGTTTTACGAATGTGAGTTGTGCAGTTGCTATGCACGCTCATAACTCTGCGAATTTGCAATATTTTCACTCCAGATTTTCAACATTGGCATTTTTATGCACTTTCTTATGAATAGTACAGCTGTCATTTTTCACATCCTGTCTGAAGTGTGTTTTCGCACTTCCAGTGCAGAATAGCACGGTTGCTGTGGAAAATCAGTGTTCGGGACACATTAAGAAAATCACAGTGACACTGTTCATGAGCAGAGGTCCTAAAATGCCAATGTTGAAAATTTCGTTCAGAAAGTCTGTAAAATGACTGTGTTATGAGCGTGCGGTTTCCGCAGTTTCCACGCACCATTGTAACTTCTCAAATTAGCAATATTGTTACGCCAGATTTTCAACATTGCCATTTTTTCATACCTCCTTATGAACAGTATAGCTGTCATTTTTCACATCCTAGCTGAAATGTGTTTTCACACTTCTGACGCAGAATAGCGCAGTCGCTTCGAGAAATCAGTGTTTGGGACAGATTAAGAGTGAGCGAGTGAGAGAGGGGGAGTGACCAAGCTCAACTGAGCTCTGTCAGAACTGCTGTGGATTTCTTTGTGGGCAGAAAAAGGCACCAATACAGGCAGGAGCCCAGTACAAAAGGGCAGCCTGCAGCGCCGGGAGAAACAGAATGAGCGAGTGAGAGAAGGGGAGTGAGCAAGCTCAACGGAGCTCTGTCGGGACTCTTGCAGATTTCTTTGTGGGCAGAAAATGGCACCAATAGAGACAGGAGCCCAGTACAAAAGGGCAGCCTGCAGTGCTAGGAGAAACAGAATGAGCGAGTGAGAGAGGGGGAGTGAGCGAGCTCAACACAGCTCTATCAGGACTACTGCAGATTTCTTTGTGGGCAGAAAAAGGTAAGACCACAGGCAGGAGCCCAGTACAAAAGGGCAGCCTGAAGCGCCAGGAGAAACAGAACGAGTGAGTGAGAGAGGGGGAGTGAGAGAGCTCAGCGGAGCTCAGTTGGGACTGCTGTGGATTTCTTTGTGGGTAGAAAAAGGCACAAGTGCAGGCAGGAGCCCAGTACAAAAGGGCAGTCTGCAGGGCCGGGAGAAACAGAATGAGTGAGTGAGGGAGGGGGCGTGCATGAGCTTAGTGGAGCTCTGTCGGGACTGTTGCAGATTTCTTTGTGGGCAGAAAAAGGCACCAATGCAGGCAGGAGCCCAGTACAAAAGGGCAGCCTGCAGCACCGGAAGAAACAGAATGAGCGAGTGAGAGAGGAGGAGTGAGCGAGCTCAACGGAGCTCTGTTGGGACTGCTGCAGATTTCTTTGTGGGCAGAAAAAGGTGCCAACACAGGCAGGAGCCCAGCACAAATGGGCAGCCTGCAGTGCCTGGAGAAATAGAATGAGTGAGTGAGAGAGGGGGAGTGAGTGAACTCAATGGAGCTCTGCTGGGACTTTAGAGTTGCCCACCCTACTGCCCAGGGTCCTCTGTGGTCCTATATTACAGCAGGGTCTCTGGAGTGGAGACAAAGCATGATTGGATACTTTTAGGATTGCTGTAATAATACAGATTTAGTTGTTCTGTTTATTTCTTTAACTGAGCTAAGTACTGAGCTATACTGTTATGATTGCTGTAATAATACATATTTATTTGTTCTGTTTATTTCTCTAACAGAGCTGAGTTGGAGTTGGAGTGCAATAGTTGGAGTGCAATAGGATTTCTAACTGGGCTAAGTGAAACTGTATGGGAGCTGAGAACAAAAAGTATGGTAGCTGAGGGTGAAAAACAGACAAGGAGGCTTTAGGATTGCTACAGTAATACAGTATCTAATGGATGAAATTTGAGACTGAATTAACCCGGTCGGCAAGGGGGCAGTAGGGGACTAGTGTGGGGGGGGGGACAGGAATTTGAGTAAACAGGGGCCTGACAGTTGTGGTAGGGTACAGAACCTGGGAGTAAGAGCCTGTAACATAAGATGGGGGCCACAATGGGGAAGGTGACACATGTCAATAGGGCGGGCATCTTTGGAAGGCTGGTGGGGTGTACAGGGTGTGGGTCCACCATGATCCTGGACTGGGCTTGAAGGATGGGGGAGGGGGTGTATGGTCTGTAGACTGACTAGTCTGAGTGAGAAATTGTGGAGGTTAGGGAGGTAAGTGGCAGGGCAGATGAGAATGATAGGCATCCTGGTTGGGGGGAGATAGGGGATGGCAAAGAGGGACAGAGGAAGAACAACTAGGGAGTGAAACCTACCCCAGTATCAGAGGCACTAACAGAAAAGAGAGGAGAAGGGAGGGGGTGCCCAAGGTGAGGGGAAGACCTCCTGATGGGGGAGGAAGAGACCATGAGGTGTACCAGGGGAGACAGCAGATGGCTGCAGGTAAGGAGGACCAGGGTGGCACGGAGAGAACAAGTAGGAGGGACTGATAGGGGGAAGAGATGTAGGAGGGGTATCAACTAGGAATAGATTTGAACCTCTGCTATTGGAGAGAGAGGGGGAGAACAAGCGGAGCATGAGGGATGGCAACAGGTAGGGGAAGAGACAGCGAGGATGAAAGGGTAGAAGGGGGCTAGTAAGGAAGGAGCAGGTGGTGACTGGAGGAGAGAAGGCTACAGGAAGGGGGAAGGATGGGAGGGGCAACACTATTGGGGTAGAAGGGAATGGGGACTCTAAATCGACAACAGCGGGGATAGGACATGGGTTGGAAATCAGCAGGGAAGGAGGGGAGGTTGACATGGGAAGCCCAGTAGGAAGTAATCAGGCTGCGAAGGTGTTCAAGGGGGATGGGAGGAATAAGGCAGAGAAAAGGGGTGAGGCGGAACAGGGGGTACAGATACAGAAGTCACAGAGGGAGCAGTTGGTGGGGGTAAGGGGCAGGGAAGAACAAATACCGGGATGGTGGAAGTGGCATTAGAAGAGAAAGGGGGTAAGGGATCGGGGATACTCATCCTGGGGGGTTCTATACTGAAAGGGTTGAGATGAGGTAGCAGGGAGGAAAGGCACAGCCATATTTGGGTTGAAGCTGTCCACAGGCTGAATGCAGGAGGGACAGGGCAGGCACTGCTCAAGTCTACAGTGAGGGGGAGGAAGAAACCTCATTTAGTGTTGCATGTGGGTACAAATGACTTGGCATGGGGGACTGTGGAAGTTGTGAAGGGGAGGTTCGAGTAGTTGGGCAGGCAGTGTGAGGGGGTGGGGGAGTCAGTGGCATTCTTGGAGGCACTGCTGGTACCATGTGCAAGCATGGGGAGGAAGGGCAGGCTTGAGGAGTTCAACAAGTGGCTGAGGGATTGGTGTCACACCAAAAATGATGAGTTAGTGACCAACTGCGGTAGGGTCTGGGGGGAATAGTGACTTGTACATGGGGGACAGGGTACACTTGAGTAGGACGGGGAAGAGAGTATTAAAGGCAGGATTAGAGGACTATATCTCTACTAAGGTGGATTTAAACTAGTGGGGGGGTGGCCAAAAGACTAAGGTTGGTAGAAAGGTCTGGACAGGGGAGCCTAATGAGCTCACCCCCTAGATATAGATAAAGGCAGAGGCATAGTAACCCTGGGACAGGGCGGGCAGAGTGGTCTGAGTGTAATACAGAAGGCACCACCACCCAATAAGAATAAGGAGGAGAAAGGGTGTGGACTACTGGGAAGGGGGACACAGGCCAAGGAGGAGGAGAAGAGTGATGAGAAGGAGGGGTATGGGTGGAAGGTGGTCTGACTAAATGAATAGAGAACTGGTTACAGGGGAGAGTGCAGAGGGTGGTGGTGGTGGGGTAGCTCTTGGCACGAACAGCAGTGACAAGCAGGGTGCCGCAGGTGTCAGTGCTGGGCCTGGTGCTATTTGGGCTCTTTATCTCTGATATAGCACATGGACTGGGGAGCAGGGTTAGTCTGTTCCCACATTATACCAAATTGGGGGTGGATGAAGAGGATGGATGGGAAAAACTGCAGGGGGACCTAACCAAACTACATACATGGTTGGTGGAGTGGCAGCTAGGATTCAGTGCAAAGAAGTGTAAAGTGATGCACTTCAGGGCTAAGAACCAGAAGAGGGACTATTGGTTGGGGATCACAGAGGAGGAGAAGGACCTAGTTGTGTTGGTAACTCGGAGCATGATCAACTCAGCCCAGTGCAGGAAAGCAACAGCAAAGGCAAACAGTTTGCTGGGATGCATCACTAGGGGGTTCTCATCCAGACACAGGGATGTGATCCTACCTCTCTACAGATCATTGGTCACACCACACCTAGAGTACTGTGTGCAATACTGGGGGCTATACCTGAGGAGAGATAAAGTTACTGGAGGGGTTGCAAAGGAGGGCAACAGAAATGTTAAAGGGGATAGAAGGAAAGGAATATGAAGTTAGGCTGATGGAGCTGAACATGTACACACTGGAGGAGAGCAGGGATGGGGGATATGATTGAAGTGTTTAACTACCTGAGGGGGTAAATAAACCTAGCACTGAGGGGGTGTTTAAACAGGAGTGGAAGAGAGATGAGAGGACATGGACTAAGGTTGGAAGGGGGACATTTCAAGAGAGAAATGAGGAGGCATTACTTCTCTGAGAGGGTGGTGTCTAGTTGGACTGCACTGCTAGGGGGTTTGGTAACATGTAGGACAGTCAATAGCTTTAAGGAGGAGTGGGATAAAACAAGAGAAAGAGTCTAGGGCAGGGGCTGGGAAAAGCAGGGGAGGAACTGAGGGGGAGGAGACTGGGGCAGCTGCAATCTAGGGTGCTAGCTGCACACTCAGGCAGACTTACATAGACAGATTGGTGTGTTCTGCTGGCAGATTCGTATGTTCAAAATGTTTGTATGTATGTTCGTGTGTAAAATCACAGTGACTCTGTTCATGAGCAGAGGTCCTAAAATGCATGTGTTGAAATTTTGGTAACAAATGTCCATAAAATGACTTTGTTACAAGCGTGCATTTTGCAGTTTCCACGCACCCTTGTAACTTCACAAATTTGTAGTATTTTCACTCCAGATTTTCAACATTGCCATTTTCCCACACCTCCTTATGAACAGTACAGTTGTCATTTTTCACATCCTGCCTGAAATATGCATTTACACATCTGGTGCAGAATGCTGTGGTTGCTGTGTGAAATCAATGTTCGGGACAGGTTAAGAACATTATAGTGACAGTGATCATGAGCAGAAGTCACAAAATGCCTGTGTTGAAAATTTGGTGAAATAATTCCTCTAAATGACTGTGTTACGCGCATAAAATTTTGATTCAAGCTCACACTCAGTTTGAGCATTTTAATATTTTCACTACAGATTTTCAACATTACCATCTCTTCACACCTCCCTATGAATGGTACCAGCTGTCATTCTTCACATCCTGCCTGATCTGTATTTTCGTGCCTCTGTCACACAATGGCATGGTCGCTGTAGAAACTCAAATTTCGGGACACATTGACAAAATCACAGTGCCACTGTTCATGAGAAGAGGTCCCAAATGCTTTCCTGAGGTGGGGGCCACAAAATGGCCATGTTGAACATTTGTACTGCAAATACCAACAAATGCCCGGGGCATTATGGTTTCTAACCATAATGTCCCACCCTTTACAGACTGACAGACATCAGGGGTGTGCCTTTGGACTGCTGACTGTAATGCTCATGCCATTCCAACCCCCCCCCCACCACCAGCCACTGACAGGCATTGAGCTGTGCCTTCAACTCTTTGGCCCCACAGTTCACCCCATTCTATTTTGCACCCATTTCAGCATATGTCCTTATGGAATTAGGTGACTGTAAAAGCTGGACACCCCAAGACACACCTCAACACATGTCAGTGTCTGCAGGATAGGGTGAGGTGAAATGACATGAACATTATGGGTGACAACACAAACGCATACCCCAATGCCTGCCCATCTCTGCAAGGTGGAGGTGGGGTTGGTGTGAAGTTCAATACTTCACTGCCATTCCTACTCTGCATCTGTCTAACTCCAGCATTTCCAATGCTAATACCAGCAAGCAAGCATTCAGCATTGACAAATGCTTGTTATAAAATAGGGCACAGGGTCCCTGATGCACTTGGAGTTTGCCACAGCCGTACAGCAGTGCAAATTTTGTCGAGCTATGGGGTGTTTGAAAATCGAGCCCAAACTGTGAATAAACATGGGCATATAGTACATGCATCATTTAGGCAAAGACCCACAGTGGCAGAGAAAAGAATTAAAGTCTCTTAAGGAAAAAGTGGTGCACATGGTCTCTATCTGTTGCCAAAAATGGAAGAAGGATCTAGACAACTGCTTTTGAGCCCCCTGCAACCAGGCATGGTTTCATGTGGGAGGGGCAGTGTGTGTGGACACAGCAGTAGAAAGAATGAATTTGAACACCCACATAGTAACCACAAATACAAAATTCAGCAACATATTACATGTAGGTGTGAAACTGCAGATGTGACTTACTGTATGCTCTATACTGCCCATGTGACCACATTTACATAAGTAAAATCTTACTAGCACTAAAAACTAGGATACAAGAACATAAAAGTATAATATGAAACAGGTAAAAACTTCTCCTTCGCAAAACACTTTAATGTGCAAGGACACAGAGTAATTTTACTCAGGTCCTGGGGACTTGAAAAAGTAGAGAAAGTAAACTGAGGAGGAGATTTAAAAAAAAACTTTAGAGGGAGTAGAAATGTGATAGATTCATAAAATGGGTACACTCTATCCAGCAGTAGGAACGAATAAAGAATCAAACTGGAGTGTATGTTGGTGAGGTCTGTGATTCTCAGTTCTAAACTGTGACTAGGATGTTGACTGCTAGTATTAAGCCAATTATAACAAGCATTTGTCAATATTGGGTGTTTCTTTGCATTGTGTACTGTTATGTGTCAGGGATGTATTGTGTTAGTTGAATCACACCATAAGGACATCCTACAAGAACTGCCATTATCCTCATCCAGGACTGTAATCTTATGAAACAAAAAAAAAATGTAAAGATATCCACCCACACCACTCCATCTGTGCTATCTCACACAGCTGTGGACAAGAGATGGGGAAGCAAATAAAGCCCAACACATGTCTGAGCTGGCCAGCCTGGGAAGGCATATAAATGCTACAGCAGGGTTCCACCCCACCCCCCAGCATTGTGCCAGAGCCATTTACATCTTCAACCCTGTGGAACACATTTTTATCTGTCAACTGGGGATCAAGTGCAGAGGGCTGGCATATGTTCCCCTGTTGGTGCCGTGCATAGGGGACACTCTGTGTGTTTCACCAGTCCTTCAAATACACAGAATGGATCCAGGCTGTTTTCAGGCTCAAAGTCCAAAACTTCAGTTTAACACTGTAGACACAGAACTGAATTCTGTTCTTTTAAATATAATCCCACACCCCACAAATATTTCAAAGTGGTCCATGGGAGATGATAGTGTAGCCTGAATAAGTGATACCTCAATATACAAGTGACAGGTTATACACTGTATAGCAATGAAACATAGACTTTGATAGCAGATAAGGACTGCTTTGCCCACCCAGTCTGCCCATTTCCCTACCTATTGGATAAGCTGCAGATCCTAGTTAACCCACAGCCTACTTCCTCCTAACCCCAACTAGAATTGCCTTATGCCTGTCCCATGCATTCTTGAATTCCCCGTTTTTGACCCCATGACCTCTTCAGGAAGGCTGTTCCATGCGTCCACCATCCCATCTGTAAAAAAAATACTTCCTCACATTGCCCCTGAGTCATCCCCCCCTCTATCTTCAAATTGTGCCCCCTTGCTCTTGCATATCTCTTTTTCTGAAATATGCTACCCTCTTAGACTTTGTTGATTCCCTTGAAGTACTTGAAAGTTTCTATCATGTCCCCCACCTCCCTCATTTCCTCAAGGGTATACATATTAAGCTCCTTTAGTCTCTCTTTGAATGGCTTCTGGTGCAGACCCTGCACCATTTTAGTTGCCCTCCACTGGACTGCCTCCATCCTATCTATGTTTTTGTGGAGACGGGGTCTCCAGAACTGCACTCAGTACTCCAGCAGGGGTCTCACCAACTGTCTGTACAGAGGGATAACAACCTCCTGTTTTCAACTGGTGATGCCTCTCCCTATGCATCCCAGTATCCCCCCAGCCCTCCTTACTACCTTCAAACATTGCTTGCCTACTTTTAGTTTATCTGATATGACTAACCCCAGGTCACTTTCCATTGTTGTTGTTGTGAGTACCCCCCCCCCATTGTGTGCTCTTCCCCTGGGTTTTTGTTTTCCAGGTGCATTTCTTTGCACTTCTTTGCATTGAATCTAAGCTGCCATCCTTTTGACCATTCCTCCAACCTTGCTGAGTTCATTTTCATCCTTTCCACCCCCTTCTGTATCAACCCTGTTGCAGATCTTTGTGTTGTCTGCAAAGAGGCATACTTTTCCTTCCAGTCCCTCCTCAATGTCACTTATAAAGACATTAGAGGGGACGCGTCCCAGTACTGAACCTTGCGGTACTCCACTAGTACCCCCCCTTTCTTCAGAGTGAACTCTGTTTACTATTACCCTCTGTGTCCTGTTGTCCAGCCAGTTTTTGTACCCAGGCTACCATCCTGGGACCCACTCACTGGCTAGCTAGCTTATTTATTAATCTTTTGTGCAGGACTGTGTCAAATGCCTTGCTAAAGTCAGAGTAGACCATGTCCACAGCCCCTCCCTGGTCTGCTACTTTGGTCACCCAGTCAAAAAAATCTATGAGATTCGTCTGACATGACCTTCCTGCTGTGAATCCATACTGTCTTGGGTCCTGTGCCCCGCTGGCCTCTAGGTACTCAACAATTCTTTCTTTCAGAAGTGATTCCATCATTTTCCCTACCACTGTGGTCAGACTAACAGGTCTGTAGTTTCCTGCTTCTGCCTTGCTCCCACTTTTGTGAAGGGAATCATATCTGGCCTCCTCCAGTCCTCAGACACCACACCATCCTCCCATGATTTGTTAAAAAGGATAGCCAGTTGTGTCACTAGTTCTTCCCTTAGTTCTTTTAGAATTCTGGGGTGAATCCCCTCAGGCCCCATTGCCTTGTCAACTTTCAGTTTTAGAAGTTCTTTCAGGACCTTTCTTCTGTGAATGGACTGGTATCGACAACCATATCCAGAGTGCTTCTATTATATGGTTTATGTGCCTCCCCCTTCTCTTCTTTTATGAATACTGGGCAGAAGTATTCATTCAGTATCCCTGCTTTTTCACTGTCATACTCTGCTCACCCCTCCTCCGCTTTACTAAGCCTCACTATCCCTCCCATGGTCTTTCTTCACTCCCTAATGTACCTATTAAAGGTTTTATCCTCCTTCTTAACTGAGTTTGCTATCTTTTCTTCAGTTTAGGCCTTTGCTATTCTGACTGACGTCCCCTCTTTCTTCTGCTTTAACTGGTACATGTCTCTGTCCTGCTCCTTCTGTGTTTCCTTATACTTCCTGAATTCTATCTTTTTCTCCTTAACCTTCCCTGCCACCTCTTTTAAAAAAAAATAGTGTTTTTTTTCCTTCATCTTGATTTGTTTATTTGCTTCACACAAAAGCTTGTTGCTTCTGTGATGGCAATTTTGATTTTTCCCTCATTGTTCCTCCACCCCTCCTTCTTGCCTGTTTGCTAGTACTTTTCTGAGGCACTCTCCCATTTTGCCAAAGTCAGCACTCCTAAAGTCCAGTACCCTTGTTTTTGTATGGCTTGACTCTACAGCTGTGTTTATCGTGAATCATACTGTTTGGTGGTCACTTGTTCCCAGATGGCTACCCACTTCTAAATCTGAGATCCTCTCTCCATCCCCATTTGAGAGTATCAGGTCTAAGATTGCTCCCTCCCGAGTGGCTTCCAACAGTAGCTGTCTAAGGCATGCCCCCTGTAGGGCATCGAGAATAACCCTGCTCTTGGATGTGGCTGCAACTAAGGTGCTCCAGTTAACATCCGGCATATTCAGGTCCCCGATCAACAATAACTCCCCTTTTTCTGCCAATTTAATGATGCTTTCTATCATTTTCTTGCTCATTTCCTCTCGCTGAGATGGGGGTCTATATACAACCCCCATGCGGATTGTGGTGCCATTTCCTGTCTCCAGGGTGACCCACAATGCCTTCTCTCCTCCCTGTTTACCCTTTAGTTCCATTGCTTTGATCTCTTCCCATATGTAGAGAGCTACTCCTTCTCCTCTTTTACCCTCCCTGTCCCTCCTGTAGATTGTGTACCCTGGTATGTTGACATCCCAGTCATGGTTCTCTGTGTACCATGTTTCTGTGACTGCCATAATATCCAGGCATCCCTCTTCCATCAAGGCCACTAGTTCAGGGAGCTTGCTACCCATACTGTGGGCATTGGTACTAATCACCCTCCATTTTTTGATGACCTTACCCTCTTTAGCCCCTTCCCTGTCCTTACTTCCTTTTTCTCCATTTACCCCTGTCCCGCTCCCAATCGACTTTTCTGCCTTGATGTTTACCTTGCTAACTACCCTGTTTGACTTGAAGGAGGAAAGTAAGATTTATTATTTCTTTAACAACCCTGATTTCCATGGTGTCTAGTGTCACTCCCCACCATTGGATCGTCCATCACCAAATTACAGCTGATGTCCCTGGTGTCTAGTGGCATCCCCCACCCGCCGATTGCCCACTGCCTTAGTATGACTGCTTTTTCTGGTGTCTACTGGCACCTCCAACCCTCCGATCAGCCATCCTGGTAAGTGGTTTTGTCTTCTTGGTGGTTAGTGGCACATCCCCCCCAATCATTCATCTATGTATACTTCTTGTATGCCCTGGCATCTGGTGGCCTGCCTGCATCAAGCACAGCACCCAGCCAACCCCCACCCCCTGCACCTCAATAAGCCAGTGCTGTGTGGGGAGCCAGATATGGTAACTGGCACAGCGCTTCTCTCACCTCCTCAGTTAGCCACCATATGGGATGAGAAAGAAATGCGCATACTAATCCCATACAGTGGCTGGCTGAGGAGGTGAGAGGAGGGCTGTGCTGGTCACTGTACTGACCCTTCTGCATGGCACCTGCTTACCGAGGTGTGGGGAGATTGGCTATGTGGTGTGCTCAATGTGGGTGGGCCACGAGACACCAGGGTATTTTTTTTTATTAATTCTGCTTATGTACTTAAATTGATTTCTTTCCATCACCACCATTTTTCTGATGAAGAACTCTGTGTAAGTTCAAAAGCTTAAAATGTTCTGTGAATCTCTTGTTGGTCCAATAAAAGGTATCAGATTTATGTGAAAAAGGCAAGTCTGAAAGACCATGCATCACATAAAGCAACCACAAAAGAGCCCGTGGTCAAAAGAGCACTCGATATTGTAGCGACTGTCACAAATAGTGACAGTCACTACAATACTTTCAATCTGCAGACACAAAATATGTATTTATGTGGGGCAAGCCCCCCTGCACCCCTGAACTAAAATAATCAACTCCAAGGGGGGTGTGGATGGAGGTGCAAGTTTTTAAATTCAAACAAAAACAATTCTGCCTGAAGTCAGACCCGAACCCAAGTTTGCTAGTATCATAAGCGGCAGTGTACACCACTACACTATGCAAGCAGCTCAGCTGGAATTGGCCACACAGGATCCTATATCCTGTACTAGCGAGTATAGCTCCTTGTGGTTCTATGTGATAATGGCGAGCGCCAAAAGGCGACCCGCATTATCGTGACATCAGGGCAGCAGAAACAATTTTGCCACCCTGACATCCTTGGCACATGGAAGAATGGTGCCAGGGACTTAATGCATTTGCTTTCTGTGTGAGGGGGCTGTAGCACCCACAACCCCAAGCAGGGGCTTTGCCCCTACATTTCCCTACAAGGATTCTCAACTCTGGGGGTGCATGTCGGAGGGCGAAAGAAAAAAAATGCATGTTTTGGGCCAGGTGCAACAAAACAACAGTACCACCCTGACCCAGACCTGAACCAGGAACCCCAGCACCACAAGCAAAGGCCAACCCCTGACACCACGGAGCAGCGTGGCAGCTGACTGCAGCACCACCCCCTACAACCCCTCCATCTCCTCCCATGCCACACCTGCCGTGCTCGTCCCCCCTCCTGCGAGCATGTAAATATAGCGACATCCTGTCGCTACAGTCACCCACCCCACCACGTCTGGTCTCCCATCCCTGCCCGCTCCCCATTCGGGCTTTCGTCCACATCGCATCACTGTTTTGGACGGTGCCTTCATTCAGGCACCCACCTCACGTGCTACTGCTCCTTGCTATTCTCGCTATACAGGATATAGCGACCTATTTCACCACTCACTCTGAGTGACAGTGGTATTATTGAGTCGCTCAGAAGAGTAACACTTAATAATAAGTGTTCAACATGGGTGCTACCAAGGTATCAAATCACCCATTTTGTTCATCTTTTATAAATAAAAGTACAGCAGGCAAGTGACACATGGGATGTGCATTTCAGACTAGACTGTGCTTCTGACACTATTATCATGATATGTTTACTAGTGCAGATGATGCAGTACTGAGCGGGGGGGGGGAGAATGCCGACAAGTATCTGACTTTATCCGAATTTCAATACACCCTGCAATCGTATATTCACCCTTTCCTTTCTATCTTCTCAAAAAAAAATAAAACCAACGTAATCTAATGATCTGCAGCTCTGAGCAAACCAGATGAAGTCTCACTTTAAAGCTACAAGTGCAATGATGCCTGTTGACCCTTCAGTGCAACCTTCTTTATAGCCCTAAGGCAACCTTCTTTATAGCCCTAAGGGCTATTATCTTGCCTGTCACATATGTGTGCTGAACACCCACACCATAACTGCTACCTAGTGAGTGCTAGGATCCAGGAAGGGAGGAAAGATCCTCCACAGGCTTGAAGGTGGAGCAAAGTAGAAGATGTAAGGAGGAGTTTGACGATGAAGACATAGTGTAGTTGCAGAAGGACTGAAGGAGTAAATCTGTAAGAGTGCTTTGTATCTGGGAAAACATTTCTAACAAAGTAAAATGGTGATAGTGGAGATTACCGGACCAGTGCTATGCTAGTAGCATAAAACTTTTGTGAACACAGTGCATGCTTGCGCTTACCGTTGATGTTTGTTGTGTCAGTTTGTCTGAGTTGGGTGGCTTCACCCCCCCACACCCGCCCTTGTTGTTTTTTTTTTTGTTTTTTTTATGGGGGGTGTTGGGGGTGAAGCCCAGTAACTCAAACAAACTACTAAAACTAACCCAAAGACTGATTTAAGACAGTAGTATAACTTGATCCCACACTAATAGCATACGTCCATTAATGGTCCGATAATCTCCACTGTTTCCAATAAAACCCTGTGGGTTATTTGGAGTGAACTGGATTGGGAACCACCAGACTGGGCTTGAACATTAACCTGCACAAACTCTCAAATTGGATGTCCCCAAGGAGAAACACATTTGGTTTTGAGAATATCTAAGGTAATTTATCTGCGATGGTTTGTGAGTTTTTTTTTTTGTTAAAGGGGGAGCAGCTTTTGTGTTTGAAAAACTGTGATGCCACTGGTACAGATCTAATGAACTCATTTTTTCCGCCTTTTTCATGGCAATGCATTACGTGCTGCTTTAAGGGTATCCAGCCCAGCGAGGGTCCTTCCAGGTGCCTGTCATAGCTAACAGGTTTTCCAAATGCCACGCGTTCCACACAGGTATACTGTAAATCAAAGAACTCGAAGTTCTGTGCTGTACAGTAAATATCCTAGAAGGATGATCTGTTTGTCCTGGGCTTCTAAGCAGCTCTGGCTGCCATGTACTGGCACTGGGATCATTCGCAGTAACATGTTGCTTTTTATGTGGAAATTGTGTGTGTTGGTCATCCGGAAGCTTTGGGACCCACTCAGTGTACAAAGCTGAACTGGTACCATTATTATGTTATTTTTGCTTTGAGTCAGTAACACAGAGGTGGATCCCATGCCGGCCAGCTTTTTGCAAATGAAAGTACTGAAACGCTGTCTCATTGGAGCACTTCAGTCCTTTCAAGCACACAAAGTTTACACCCATGGAACTGTGACCACCATCATACACTGCTTGCATCTGTCAGGGTTGAGCCCAATGTATATTGCTCTGCACTGGGCTAATCCGTGATACACCTCTGAAATGCCGTTCTCTGAAGCAAAGCAAAATGTTTCTTGTGCATACACAAGGAAACATAAAAATGGGTATCTTGATGTTATGCCAGGAAAAGACCACTGCTGGAAAAAAATATATGGTGACTATTGAATACTATGGCTTTAAAGTGCCAAATCATCATTTAGTTTAATCACAGTACCTTATCTACACTACTGACATTCTGCCCATGGTCTGGTGTCATGCCACTGCACATACTTTATGAAATAATTCTTCCTAGGCATGATGGCTAATCAACAGCTGTACAACACTGTAGTTACCATTTCTAAAACCTGAGCATAGCCATTTCCTGTGCCAGAGACAGAGTAGAAAGGGACCCAGTTAGCATGATTAATATGAACTACAGTATGTTGACAGACCTGTGACAGATGCTTTTTAACCCCAACTTAAATGTTAATTACTGTTCATGGTCACTTAAAATCATCAGAAATCCTCCCCACCAGTGTGTCATCCCAGCACCTGTTGCTTCAGGCACTATACAGCCAGGTTAAGGTGCAGTTTTTCCTTTTTGTCGAAAAGTCAAAGAAAGTTCCAGATCCAGTTAGCTTATTGTGAAGCATGATCTTTGGTGGTGGATTTATAAGTAAAAAACGGTCAGCCGCCCATCTGTACTCCTGGCTGACTTACTTATACAGCTGTGAATAGGGTGGCACCAGCATGTGAAGCTACCATGTATTATGGGCCACTGTGGAGGTTTCTGGAGTGTCCTGTAAAGGATGTCTTATGGGGGCATGGCACTATTCCCCACCCCCAAGTGTGTTGGTGCTGGTTACCACAGAACTCAGTGCTGCCCCAGAGTGTGACAGCAGTTCTCCATCACATAGGACGTCACTGGGCTGGGAACGCTGTTGCAGCTTCAGGGACAATGACATGCCACTGCCTGTGTACTTCTGATATGTCACGGTGGAACAGTTGTCCAGCTTAGGCAAGTACCAGCTAAAAGAAATGCACTTACAGAAGGTCAGGATGAGTGGGTGGCAGCCAAGGGCTGTGGAACCGGGTGGGTTACTAGTGGTCGGGAAGCTGCAGGGATTGGCATGGGGTGCATGCATACTGGGGGCATGTCAGTGCTGACTGAGGGAATGCTACTATTATGATGTTAGTTTTGCTTTGAGTTTGTAACACAGAGGTGGAGCCTGTGCTGGCCGGCTTTATGCATATGAAAGTACTGAAGTGCTCTCTCATTGGAGCACTTCTGTCCTTTCAAGTACATAAAGTTTACACCCATGAAACTGTGACCAGCATCATACTCTGCTTGCATAGTCAGTGGTCTGTCAGGGACAAGCCCAATGTAGATTGTTATGCATTGGGCTAGTCCGTGACACAACTCTGAAATGCCGTTCTCTGAAACAAAGCAAAATGTTTCTTGCACATGAGCAAGGAAACATAAAAAGGGATAGAATAAGAAATGAAGGCTTCTCTTCTAGTATGAACCACTGGTCCTTCCTATTTGCATACATACAGTATGAGGAAATTTAGGAACAATGAACAAAGTGTATGTAAATATAAATAAGAGCATGTTAAAGTGAACGTAAATATTAATTATTAATATGCATCTACATGAATATCAATAAATATGAATAAAGGAATGTTACAGTGAGAGTGCCTGAAGTACTTGCACCAGCAAGGGATGCACATGTGCAAAAAGTATAAAAGTAGAGAATGTATGCCAGAGAAATGAAAGCATTAGTAGCACAGCATTAAATGCTATTACGATTTAATATGGTAGTGTATAGGTTTGATGTTTAATGCATGGTAAAGTGACAAGTTAGAATGGTGTTTAGATGTCACAGTGGATAAGTCTTATGTTGGCAATGTACATTAAGGTTACCAAGAGAAATCTAAAGTGGCATTATAAACACGATAATATTTGAGAAATCGCTTGAAAAAATAAATATTGGAAGTGCAATTAATGTAAACTGGATAATTGTTTTACCTACTGGTCAGAAGGGCTTAAGTGTATCCAACTGTGCAGAGATTCCTGGAGCAAAGCCAGCAGACACCTCCAGTGTCTGCAGAGCGGATTGCTTGGGAACCCAGCATGAGTATACACAAACACACACACACACACACATAGAAACATAGAAATTGTTGGCTGATAAGGACCGCTAGGCCCATCTAGTCTGTCTGTAGGCCCTATACATTTTGACACACACAGCAATGTTATGATATATCACACTTCTGACTGCTATTGGGCACAACAGGGGCAGAGGAACAGCCACTTGCTCCTTGACAGCATTGTGGAAGGAGGACTGATGATGAGTGGTAAGTAAAATTTCAATTTGGCAAAAAGTGATTCAAGAATTTTAAATTGCAGGGAAGACTAACAGATAAGATTTCTTGTCCATAAATATGGCATGAAAACCACAATAAAAGGCAATCTGGAGGTAAACAATAAAGAGTGAAAGTAAAGAAATTGTGAAGTCCAAACTAGCACTGACAGGTACCCGAGTGTGCAACCTTAGTCATGGGGACTAATTTAGCTATAATGTTTGCCAGGTCACAAAGAGCACAGGGTGTTGGTGAAGGGAGAATTCAGATGCAAAATCAAATGAATTGATTTAATAAAGAATATTGTTTCATGGGCATAAAATAGAAGTAAATTGAAAAATAAGGTGAAGTGAAATTACCCACAGGGAAGGGTCAGGTACTAGAACA
Organism: Neoceratodus forsteri; assembly: GCA_016271365.2. Taxonomy (NCBI): domain Eukaryota; kingdom Metazoa; phylum Chordata; order Ceratodontiformes; family Ceratodontidae; genus Neoceratodus; species Neoceratodus forsteri. The sequence continues at coordinate 647,164,108 of CM028135.1, read as the reverse complement.
GTATTTCTGTTAATGGAGAGAAATTAACTTGGCAAATTGAATTGCTTATGATTTTGCATAAACAATATTAATGCAAATATATATTTACATTTTTAAAGACGAAACATTGATGTAAGCTGTGTCACCTGAAGAAGCCATATATTTTAAATGGTGAAATGTTGGGGTTTATAGCCAAAAATAAAAGCACTTTATGAAAATGTGAATATTTGGTGAAAGTTTTTTCTAGTAGAAGCACAATCTCCCCTTCATTTTTCTCAATGTGTGTGAAGCAGCAAGGGGAAGCTTAAAACAAATAACAACATTGGTTATTTTCATAGTGTCATTCCTGTAGCACTCCATATATTTTTAATGAACAGGTGGAGCCCTTCCTCAACTTAAGTGCAACACCAGCCTGCAGCTCACTCATGCATTTAGAAAGCACTTGAAGTGCCATCCTAGCCTTCCTGGGGCATAATGGGTGGGTCAGGATGGGTAGGGCACTCAATTGTACTAATCCCCAAAGATGTCAGAGAGCACTAAGTGTGCACTGCTGGGGGCCTTTCTTAGAATGGGGCACTGGTGGACTATTTTGACTAACTGGGAAACACTTGCAGTATGCTGATTTACTAGTTTAATTATGAATGGCAGCATATGCAAAAATATTCTGGAGTCACTAATTAGTTTAATTAATTTGGAATTTGGACACAATCTTGTGACCGGCCAACCATGTTTACTCCCAACAGCTCACAATGTAATATTCAGGAGTCACAGCTTAATTTAATTAATTAATTTGGAAGTTGGAAGTGTTGTTTTGACCCGCAGGCTTTGTTTGCTCCCAACTCCCATACCTCTCAACTGTCCTTGATTTTCAGGGGCATCCCTGATTTTCTTCAGAAATGTTAGCTGTCCTTCTTAAATTTGTAATTTTTGTCACTGAAGAGCAGGGCTATAAATAATAAAATAATGCCAACCAGAAGTGTTACAGTCTAGTTCTGATTAGGAAAATGGCAAGGCTATTTATACTAAACAACATATTGCACACAGCTTCTGGAATTTTTCAGCTGTATCCCTGATTTTGGTAATTTGTTCCCATTTTTTTAAGCCTTCTTTGCCTTCAATTTCATGTGAGGCTGCCCCTGGAGGTTGAGAGGTAGGCACAACATTGTTTGCTCCAGCCCCCCCCCCGACTTTATTTGCTCCAGCTGCCCTGACTTTGCTTACTGCTGATCACTGCTCCCCAGTCCCCCAATTTCATGTGAGCCTGGTTTATTCCAGACCAGACCCTTCACATTGTTTTCCTTCTCCTCTCCCTCATCTGAGCAGCCCTTGCAAAAATATTCAGGAGTCATGCAGCTTAATTTAATCAAATGAATTGATTTGGTTCAATTTGGAATCAAATTACTGCCATCACCAGCCACCGTGGCTATGCTGCACCTAACCCCGTCTGACTTTGTTTGCTTCCTCAGCCCCACCTTTGTTTACTCCCAAGCCCCCCCCCAATTTCCGTGTGAGGCTGGTTTACTCCAGACCAGACCTCTACTTTGTATCCTTCTCCCCCTCCCCCAACCCAAGCAGCCCATACAAAACTGTTCAGGATTCACACAGCTTAGTTTAAGCACATTAATTTATTTGGTTTGATTTGGACGCAAATTATTGTTGTGACTACCTACTCTGACTATGTTGCAACTGACCCCTAGTTGACTCTGTTTGCTTCTGAACACCCATCCACTCAATTTCATGTGAGGCTGGTTTGCTCCAGACCAGACCCTCCACTTTGTTTGCTTCTTCCCTCCCCAACTCTAAGCAGCCCATGCAAAAATGTCCAGTAGTTACACCACTTAGTTTAATCATTTGAATTGAATTGATTGATTTGGTTCATTTTGAAAGCAAAAATATTATAATTACTGATGCATGTTTTTTTCCAATAGAGAAACCCGGTTATAATTTGCCATTATAACCAGCTGTTTATAACAGCAAACACGTGCCAGGTTCCCTCACACCGCCTATGCATTAGTCGCCAGCCTATGACATTCTGTGGAACAATCCCATACTGCTGCACACCTCACCATCCCTCGCATTTGGCAGTAATTTATTTTATTAGAAAAAAAATGCATTTTCTGACCCAAGCAAACAAAAGAGAAATTGAAATCCGTGCTGTGTTTCTCCTTCAGCATGCCTTTGCAACCACGTATGTTTTTTTTTTTGAAATTTGAATTTTATTGCTTTAAGAATATAAAAAAGGGAAAACAGTATCCAAGTATATCTGGAAAAACATTTCTACAATAAATCAGAATATAAACAAATAAACAACAAAAATAGAAACGAAATTCCCATCCCCCCCAGAGACATGTCCAAAAAATATACAAAAAGCATCCACCCAACCCCACCAAAGAAAACCCACACAAGATCCCAGCAACATAAACCATGACAACTTAAAAGAAACCTCCCCCAAAACCACTCCATCCCCTCCAACCCTAAACCCCATCTCTAGGTTGCACCCACCATGCATCGCTACAATAATAGAATAAACATCACACTAACAGTAAGTCAAAATCACAATAGCAAACAGACATAAGTATAGCTACATCAGAGAAAACAAACTGATTATATTTGAACTAACGGAAAGAAATAGAGACAAAAGTGCATGTGGACATAGGGACTCGGTCATAATAAAGGAGACCCAATTTACATCAGACATAGAGCCTGTAGTTTACCCATCTCCTGTGAAACAGATCCAACCGCCCTCTAACACTAGCAGCTAGTTTTTCGGACTGGAAATACGATAATAATTCAGTTAACCAATCGGCAAATGATAGGACCAATTGGTCAGTCCAATGTCTTAACACCATTTTTTTTAACAGCCATAGCCACCATGGCCATGTGATATCTTCGCTCAGCACTGTCAACCCGGGAAAAATCCCCAAAGACACACACCTCAGGACTGAAAAAGCCAGACAGACCTAATAAAGGATCAAGATAGTTTTTAATCTGCGACCACAGCGGAGCCACTTTAGGACAGTCCCAGAATATATGAACAATATTGCCATCCCCATGCAAACACCTGAAACAGCTAGGATGAGAAACCTTCCCAAATTGAGATAGCTTAGCTGGGGTGTAATACAAATTATTAACAATGTAGTACTGGGTTAGCCGAAACCTGTCTTGGGTATGGTATCTATGAAGATCATTCCAAACCCCAAGCCTGTCAAAAGAATTCCCGGGCAGAAGATGAGTCCAAACATCCGAACCAACAGCCCCATCAGGTAAGTTATAGTCCAGAAGAAAGGAGCATATCAAAGAGACAGAATGAGACTGAGAAGCAAGTCTAACCACTTCAGAAAGAAAAGAAGAGACCACTGACTCCCCAGGGGAAGAGCCAAATCTCCGATTGATTAAGTGCCTCAGTTGGTAAACCTTAAAAATAGGCATTACTAGGTATAGAAACTCTCGAGAATATCACCAGAGGAGAGAGAGGGAATTAATATTAAAGAAGTTTCCCAGACTAGCCTCCCTAATTTGTGGCAGCCAGTCTGACCAATCCATGAGTTGCCCTAACTTAATATTAGGATTAGCAACAACCGGCTGCCCCGAAACTGACGTGGGGGAAACATGGAAATGCCTCAGACATTGCCAAAAGACCGCAATAGCAGTCCTTATGACATTATCCTGGATCCACTTAGCAAGCAATTTCGGGGGTAGGTAAAAGAGAGCATGCTTATCAAATTTGATTGCAGCGAGGGAAAGACGCTCTAATTGAAGCCAGATAGGACAAGATACATCCGGTTTGACAGAGAGCCATCTTCCCAGCTTAGAGAGGTCGCAGCCCAGTAATACAACAGGAGATTGGGCAGTCTGAGACCTCCTCTATCTTTAGAAAGAGATAGTTTACCATAAGAGCCTAACTGCCCTCTTGGACCAGATGAACTGAGAGAAGGCGTGTGAAACTGCTGAATATAGGAGACAGATAGCCTAAGATTTACCAAATTCAGTGGATAGAACACTCTGGGAAGGACATTCATCTTAATCACATTTATCCGACCCCAGAGTGACATGGGGAGGGCTGACCAACGTTGGAGATCCTGTGCAACCGAGTCCCTGAGCCGGTCCAGATTTAACTCCTTCAAGAGGGAAGAGTCAGTGGAAAAAAAGATCCCTAAATATTTAATGTATCTAGGGGCCCACTTCATGCCAAAGGAGGAAAACTCAGCCTTGTTGGCATGAACATTAAGAGGGAAAATTTCTGATTTGGAAACATTCAACCTGTAACCCGAAAAGACCCCAAACCTCTCGATCAGCCCTAGCACCTCCCTAAGAGACTCAACTGGATCCACCAGATGTAGAAGGATGTCATCAGCATATGCTGAGAGGACCAGTTCTTTTTGGTACAAAGTAATTCCTCTGATCAGGGCCGAAGCCTTAATCCTTCTGAGTAAAGGTTCCAAATACAAATTGAATAAGAGAGGCGAGAGTGGGCAACCCTGTCTGGTACCTGCATAAAGACGGAAGAGAGAAGAAAATACCCCATTACAATATACTCTGGCAGAAGGACAACTGTAAAACACCCGGATTCTATTAACAAAGGCAGACGGGAAGCCCATCTTCTCGAGCACAGCCCAAAGAAACCCCCAGTCCACACGATCAAAAGCCTTTCGCATCAAGAGAAACCAAAACGCCGGGTGCGAAAGGGATTGAGCATACTGGGCAATATGCCAGAGGGTTCCTCAGATGATCAGCCGAGATCACCGGGCACAAACCAGCCTACTCAGGACTCAGCAGTTCAGACCATACCTTCTTAATACGGTCAGCCAGAATCCTAGCAAGGATCTTCGTATCATAATTCTGAAGTGATATGGGTCTGTAACTAGCTGGATCCGTGAGAACCTTGTCAGGCTTAGGAATTAAGACAATGGTTGCCTCAAAAGCGATGGGTCTACTTCCGAGGCTAGAGCCAGATAGTCATACAGCTTGAGGAGGAGGGTACCAAGTCCTAGAGAAAAGTCTTATAAAAATTGGCTGGGAACCCATCAGGCCCCAGCGCACGGTCCGGGAGTGAAAGAAGCAATAGCCCTCTCTCAACTTCCTCCTCTGAAATGGGGGAGACAAAGTAGCCCGCTGAGCCTCAGATAAGCAGGGAATGTCAATCTCACCTAAATAGTTGTCTAAGTCAGAAACAGAATACGACCTCTCCAGCTAGCTGTACAATCCGAATAGAATTCCTTGAAGGCGTGGGCAATTTTCCGGGGTGCAGTGACAGCTTCCCCAGAAGGAGAGACCAGAGAAGGAAGAAGCCTAGAACTCTCAAGTACCCGGAGACGCTGTGCCAAGAGCTTACCAGACTTTTCTCCCTGGTCAATATACTTTGTTTGGGTCTTAATAAGAGCATATTCAGTTTTCTCCCTTAAGAGATCCATATATTCATCCTTGACTGCCAAAAGCTGCTTAAGATCAGTCAAGGAGGAAGTTGAGAGTATTTAGCCTCCAGATCCGAATTCTACCCATCAAAACTAAGGAGTCAGCAAGTCCCTTTCTTTCTGAAGGAAGCTGTCCTGATAAACTCACCCCTTAAAAACATTTAAGAGCAGACTGAGACCAGATCAAATCTAGGAACAGAGTTGAGGTTCTCTGCCAAAAATATTGATATCAAGGAACTTATATTAGATACAGTCTGCGAGTCCTTTAAGAGCTGTGTGTTCAGCCTACAAACCGAATCCCGTGAGTATTCAGGGTTAAGGGAGAGCTTAATCCAGACAACCACATGGTCAGAAAGAATAATTAGGTCAATACCAGCTAGACCAAAACTTGAGAGACAAGAAACACTAATCAAAATCATGTCCAGACGAGATTTGGTAGCATGAGATTGAGAGAGAAAAGTATAGGCCTGAAGAGCGGGGTTAGCAAGTCTCCAGGGATCGCACAAACCTAGCAGTGCTCTTAAATCTGAAAAAGCTCTATGGGCTGGAGAAGGTGGGTGCTTATCTTGGGGGTCTCTGTCCAAAGTCAACGAGCAAGGAAGGTTCCAATCTCCCTAGTATAAATTGAGCCGGGAGGAAATCTAATCATTTCTCCGTAGAGACCTAAAAACTGGAATCTCTCCGACTGGACCGTATATAGATCCTAGAACAACACTCTCACCGTTAAGAACCCTTGAACCAAGACAAATCTCCTCCACAACCGCCATCGCCTTCTACAGTAAATAAGACCTGCTTTTTAATAAGAACTAGCACTCTACTATAACAGGAGTTACCAGCCAGATAAGAATAAGAGAAACCTGACCGAGATAGTAAATTAACATCAGACTGAGTGAGGTGTGTCTCCTGGAGAAAGAGAATGTCAACTCGCATTAGTGAACAGTGTCGAAACATCTGAGACGTTTGACCGTCCCGGTCCACACATTCAAGAGGCAATTTCAGAGACATTTTAGTATTTTAAAGTACTGTAGACAAGTTAGAAATAACCAAGTAATCATATAACTATAGAAAAGGTAGGGTGCACCCCAACATTATACCCATTAAATTCACTGTACTTAAATCCAAGAAGGACCAACCCCAAAACAAACCCACCCCACTATACGTAAACCATAAACACCCTTGAAAATAAGACTGAAGAGCCCAACAAGGAGAGACAGTCAGCAACCCACCTGACCTCCCACCAAAATCATTCTCCCAGGTGTCCTATATAAACCAATCTGTGATAAATTCCAACCCCACCTAACTCTGATCCTAAAAATGTCTTTAGTAACCAATCCAACCCCGACCCTAAGTCCAACAAAACCAGCAAAAGGTACAAAAACCCAAAAACTATGTACAGGCCAGAATGAACATAGTATCCAAGCGCAATAAATCAGTTCTGGCCCTCCAAATCCCATTGCGAACCCCCTAACCCAGGTGAATAATGTAGACAACCTACCCAGTGCCAAGAGAATACCCATACCCCAAAACCTATAACCCAAGTCAGTGTCATCACCCGGGAGGGGTTAGCCAAGCCCCCAATCTCAGGCTCGCAATAAGGCATCCAGCGAGCAGGCATCCAAAGACCAGGGACCCCCCCAATCAGCACTTAACAGCGATATAAATGCCATCCTGAAGAAAATAGAGGATGGCGAGGCCTGTAAGCATGGCAGTATCCAACCCTCCAGATACAAACAGCAGCAAAGGGAATCGTCAGGATACACACTGAAACCCACCCAGCCAGTTACGAGCAGCACAATTTCAGTCATCGGAAGACCATTTCCCCAAAGGGAAAACAAATCGGCTTACCCCTCGACAGGATTATCCATTTGGAGAAGGGTATTCGGATGGGAGAACTCACGTCACGGTCATTTCAGCATTGGGGCGTTGTTTCCAGGGGGTTCAGTAAGCAGACGAACCGAAAACGTCCTCCCCCCCCGGAAGTCCCTAGAGAAACACCAGCCCAAAACTTAGTTCCACCCTTCTAACCGGAAACATGACCACGAGGACTCAACCCATCCCATAATGACCACCCATCCAACCCTGCAGCGAAAAAAATGGACAAGGTAAGAAAAAAGGACCTTAAGGAGGGAGAGGAAAAGGGCAGAAGGAAAAGAAAAAAAAAAAAGAGAAAAAGGAGGGGCAACCAACCAGGGAAGAATGGAGGGCTATCTCACAAAGGGAGGGGGAAACGAGCAACCAAATCCCCTAAAAAACTAGGCCTTTCCCTCGGCCTACCCCTAATGGCACAGCACCAGCAACAATATTGAAAGCAGGTATAGGCAACACAAACAATAACAATTAGCAGACAAAATGTGAGTCCTTCATCCAGGTTTCTTGAATAAGTCCGGTAGCTTGGAGGCGAGCTCACTCAGGGCCAAGTCCGGTGATGTGTAGCTGTAGACAGAGCCTCCAATTGTAATCTTCAACGTTGCAGGATAAGCCATTTTAAAGGGGATTGAAGCAGGAATCAACTTGGACACAACCTGATGGAAGGCAGCCCTCTTCTCCCTTGTCTCCTTCGGGAGGTCTTAAGCAACTCGTAGTTTAGATGAGCCCCACAGGATCTCCTTGTGCTCTCTTGCCTTAAGAAAAACATGCTGGCATTCCACATAACTAAAAATTTAACAATTATGGGCCGTGGAGTGGAACCTGGTGGGGGTCTGGGCCGCAAGGACCGGTGGGCATGCTCCAGATGGTATAAGGAGCTTATAGGTGAGGGCCCAACTACCTTCACTAAGAACTTTTGGAGAAAAGCAAGAAGGTCAGGCCCCTCCTCCATTTCAGAGCAGACCAAAATGAGCAGATTGTTTCTGCGATTTACGTCCTTCAAGGTCTTCAGCTTTTTTTGAAGCTTCTTAATTTGCTGTCTCAGATCGTCCACGTACCCTCCGATCTGTCTTGCCTTTTCTCCACAGAGAATACCCAGCCTCGACATCTTCAACCCTAGTAGAGACTGACGACAGATCCGATCGTAGCGACTTCATCTCAGCTGCAAGATCCTTCAGGATATCTTTAATAGGGCTGAGTTTGTGCATAAACTTATCCTCGGTTAAGGGAAGGGCCATTGATGCTTTGTCCTCGGACCGTTCAGGCTTACCCGGTCCTTGATTTCTCTGCTTTTTAGCCGCTTTGTTCGGAGAGGCAGGAGGGGTGTGCTTAACTGGGGCCTGCTTCATATGGCCTCCATCTCCCCTCAAAATCGCTAACCTCAGGACCAATAAGAGGAACAGCAACTGCTCAGGTTAGTGAATCTCCTCGGTAGCAATCTGGGCAATTAGCGATCGCGATTTAATGAAAAAAGCGCTAAAGCGGCGATGAGAGGGGCTCAAGCCCATGCAGCCGTCTTGAACAGGCGCCATCACGTGACCCTGCATGCGTATATCACGACTTCAAGACAGGAAGGACACCACAACCGCCACTCGGCGGTAAGTTTATTTTTACATAAGTACACAAATGTACATCTTTTTGATCAAAATGTTCACTCATTTTTCCCCCAACAAGCGGAGCACTGTACCTTGAATCATCGCTGACCGCATAGAATCCAGACTGGTCCGCGGTTTCCTGAACACCAATGTTAGTTTATTTTATTTTGTATAATTGCTGAGATGAAAAAGTGCGCACCAGCAATTATCAAAAATAAAATATGGGGTGGTGTGTAAAACTTGATTTTACACACACCCTCACTGTGGGATGCATTTTATAAACCCAGAAGGCTTTCCCTTGTGGTTTATGCAGCATCCCATAACTTGGGTGTGTGTAAAATCTCGTTACACACACCACCCTATATATTATTCTCTACGTTATAACGCATGCACACATGCTAACTATGTTGCATCTAATCTCTAGCCAATGTTGTTTGCTTATGAACCCCCTTTTTTGCCCCCATTTACCCCTCTCATGATACAGATTGATTTAATAAAGAAAAAAGTGCTGCCTGGTGAAGCACAGCAGGAGGACTCATTTTCCAATGTATTTTTCACTAACTAGTGCCTACTTACCATGATTCATAGATTTGAGGGATGACAGGCAGATCACAAATGAGATGGGAGCATCAGGAGGTAAAACAAAGTTTAACTAAAAAGCAGCAAAGATATAAAAAACAGCTGAGCAAGAAAACCAGCATCCCATTCAGACGCTCTCATGAAATGAAATCTTACGATTGGAGAGAAAAGATGAAAATAGTAGTTGAGTTGTTAGAGTTTATTATGAAGATAATGTGGCTGCTGCCTCATCTCAGGCAACTCCTTTTCGCTTAGGACACCAAACCTAAGCACATCACTGAAAGTAACTTGCAGAGGCAAGTGAACAAGAGACCGTTCTGACATAGTGGGCCAGCATTTGAATACCCCCGACAGCCCCACATTGCCTGCATCACACACTAACTGATGACAAGCTAACTGAAGCAACCAATAGCAGCATACACCCACCTCAAGCTCTATCCTCTCTCTGCTTCTGTCCAATACCAGCCCCCTTCCTTCAGCAACTATAACTATCAGCTGTGCACTGAGGTGAGGGTGCAACTCAGAGGAGAGTCAGGTTACTTTGTTTTAGACAGACTTTGTCTCTGTTTTTTTCCCCACTGCCACACTGCAATAATGCTGCCCCCTTGGGGCCTGGGTGTACACTGTATGCCAGGTCAGGGGCCCAGCCCCTATACCCATTGCCTCAGCTACTAAGTGTTTTTGTCTTTCAAATGAAAAATACCAACTGTCCTGAAATGGCACTGCTTCCCCCTGGGCTGGGGCATGACACAAGAGAAAGTGAGATGAGGCTGACACCTAAAGCTATTGATTCCGTTTGTTTTGTTTTTATGTTTCCAATGTTTTCCCACTTTCACAACTCAAAGTTATGAAGTAGACAGCCTCTTTTCCATGCTGTATTTGCTTTCAGTGCCCCCGACTACACACTGTACACCAATTTTTTTTTTTCTATAGAGTTTTGTTTCTGGCAGACCTGGCAGGCAGCTATGGCTCCACCTCAGAAGAGTTCATCTCTCCAGCCCAACCTCCCGCACTGACCCTCCCTGGGAAATCACTCACGGGTTACCCCCCCATGACAGAACCAGAGGCAAGGAGTGCCAGCGTTCTCCCATCCCCGGGTAGCCAATATCCAGATGCCAGGGCTTGGTGCATATGCAGTCGGGGACATCACAGAGCCTGCCAGCTCCATTTTCAAGTGTTTATATCCATCCCTCTACCTGTCCAATGTTGGTGTCTACAACATGTCAACCGACCCGTATCCACCTCCAGCCATGTGCTAGAGGGCGATCAGCAGGTGGGACGACAATCCCTTTCTCCAGATGCTCAATCCTCTCTGGCCCCTGCCAGTGGCCCTGGCTTGTTCCTGAACCCGGGTCGCTGGCATGATGTGAGGTGTGGCGTCCAGTGCCTCAACCCTCAGCACCACAGGGCCGGACACTGTACTTCAAATTATGAACTGAGGGGGGCCCACCCGGAAATTAGTCAGTCCAACTGTGAGTGACTGTTTATCTGAATTTGTGGTCAAGAGATTTAAACTTCAAATAGGACCTATAAAGGAATTTTATATGGATTTTTTCAGATTGCTAGACTTGGTTAATATACAAAGAAATGGGACAGAAGAAGGCCACATTTGTAGCCTTAAAACAAAAAACAAAGAAGGGACCCAGTTCTCAAATGGTCAGAAATGGCACCTAGTGCTCACTCACCCATTAATGGCACATTGATCAACTTGTGCTACACCATGCATCATTCCCGATTCTCAGATATGGCATGTGCCATATGGGGAGCCATCTGCATCAACTGGGCTTGCGTCACCCTTGTGGCAGATGCACAGCTGTGCACAAGCAGGCTGGGGCTTGCATCACAGTGATGCTACCATGTCCCCTTATTTGGGAATCCAAAAGTGCTTCAATAGGTGCAGGGCCCTCCAGGGTTTAGATTAGCCAGGAGTTGGTCTAACAACCCATGTGCCACCCCTGGCCCAGGCCCAGGTAGAAGAGTACCCCACCATCTGATGCCTGGGCTTCACCAACATGCACTACTGGGTATCCTGTGCTGGTCAAGGGTTGCTATCAAAGATATGACCTGACTGTACCATATCAGTTGTAACAGCTGCAGGCTGCTGTGGGAACTGGACATATGGTGGTACTGTAGCTACTGTTGTAGCTGTGTAGTTCTCATATTACAAATTGGCACTGATGTCTGTATAGCCGTGGGAACACTGTTGACCTTCCAACAGCATCGTCAGTGCAGCCTAAAGCATTATAGACTCACTGGCATGCAGTCATGCAGTATGTGTACCCTAAAACTGTGTTCTTGGATGTGCGGTGTTGTGAGTGCTGTGAGTGGCAAACATTGGTCAGGCATGTGTATCATGCTCCTGTATGCTGTGTGGCTGTTACAGTGCACTAGGCTGAAACTGTGGCAGAGTACCAACCATATCATTGCCACTGTTATTTTGGCTCCATTTTCAGATGTACGGACAACTGCAAAACAGTACTGTGTTAAGACACAGGGCACTACACCTGTGGTGCTGCTGGACAATGGCCCTTGGCATCACTTCCATGCATCCATGATAATCCAGTTGGATATCACACACTCCCGTCACAGCCTGTGGCAAGTCTCTCCCATGCATCTTTTGTTTGACTCTTGGGAGCAGTTGTGGCAACCTCTGAAAGTTTGGTGCCAGGATCCCACCTGTTTGAGAATCAGGTAAAGGGTCCCTGGCACACTGGCATTGAATTAAAGCTGCTGTTTGCCACAGCTTGCATTGCTCTAAGTCTGGTTCTCAGAAGTGAGCCCTCAGTATCTTCCCTATGAAGCTGTTTCTTGGCACTTTGCCATGAGCTTGCAGGATTGTTAAAATCTATGACATTACAAAACACTTATTCCCTTTCTGAAATTGCACAGTCATGAAAAAATGAATTGAGTTTCATATTTATGTGTTGTGTATTGAAATAGCTTGTCTAATTTCTCTCTATCATACTCCTATTTATGAGATTATGCCTCATAAAATGTGGTAACTGTTCCAAGATGCACACTGCAGCACTGCATGCTCTCCCAAGTGTGGGGAGTGTATCCATTCCCTTCTCCAAGCTCCCCTTGGTTTTAGGCACAGCTTTAAAAGCATGCCACACTGTGCCAACAGGCCACTGATTTCAATTTAGTAAAGAGGGAGAGAGACTGCGCAGACGTCTCCCAAGGCTGAAACAGATATTTGTCAGTGCCAAATGTTTGACTTCATGTTGTTGTACTGGGTCCTGAGTACATTTTTACTATATATTTACCCAATATAGACCAGATGAGATGTAATATGCTATTTGCAACAGGGTCTTGCTTTTAAAGAGTTTTATATTAAATTTACTCAGGCGAGTAGAGGTGAGATGCAATATCTCATTTTTGTGGGGCTCAGAATTTGCAAGGTATTTTCCAGGATACAGCATCTTGGAAACAGCATCTCCTTTTCAGTGGGACTCTGCTGTAGTGTACTGTTTTCACAGTTTTGCAATCTATTTACCCAGGATAACCCAGCTGTGCTGCAATATCTAATTTTCAATGGGATCCTGCTTTGACACATTTTTGTTCTGTATTCATCCAACATTCTGTAGCACAGCTCAGATTCAATCTCGTTTTCAGCGGAATCCTACTTTTTCCAATTTTTACAGTGTTTTTACCTAGGATAGCACAGCTGTTATACAATATCTTGTTTTCAATGGAGCCCTGGTTTTATCCAGTTTTATAATGTATTTACTCAGGATAGATAGCCCAGCTGAAAGATGAAGCTACATTTTCGAAGAGGTCCAGCCTTTACAGTTTATTTTTCTCAGGATAGAGCAGCATGGATGCACAGTTCAGTGGGGACTCTGCTGTACTGGGGTCCTGCTTTTACACATTTTTACTATATATATTTACCCAGGATAAACCAGATGGGATGCGATATCTTATTTTCACAGGTGTCCTGCTTGTACACATTTTTAGATTGTATTTACCCAGGACAGGCCAGCTGAGAGGCAATATGTAATTTTCAGTGGGCTCCTCCATTTTGATCCCAAATTTCCAATATTGTCTTTTTGTGACCTGACATAATGATTGACAGGTGGTATTTTTAAAATCCCATCTAAAAGTTGTTTTCACAGTGCAACTGTGAAAACATGTTTGAGAGGGGATTTGAAAATGATACCTGTCATGTTCATCAGGTGGGATAACACAAGGGATATGGTGAACACTAGGGTCAAAATCTTGAAAAAGTTATGAATAAAAGGAACAATTCAACATTTCTTCATAACTTAGTTGTTTTTTCACATTGTAACTCCAAATCTTCAACATATGTTATAATCAAGACGTGGATTTTTTAAATCCTATCCAAAGCCTGCCCACCGGTGCAGCCATAGGACTTCCATCTGTGATGCCAACGGCCCTGGTTCGAGAACAGTCCTGGGAGTTGGAGGGCTGGCGGGGGGGGGAAGAGAAGGACAGAGCGTGCCAGTAACATCTCTTCTTCGGGAGGGGGGGGGTAACCGGTACAGTACCGATTCCTGATGGAGGCTGGGGATCAGTAGCAACCAGTGCCAGCTCTGTGGGGAGTTGTGATAGACATTGCACTACAAGCACCCATGTTATTGCACATCACACCTCACAGGGGTTCACTATGAAAGAAAAATCAGAGATTCTGCCTCCGCTACATGACGTCTATCCCACTGAGCAAACCTCATGCTGCTGCCTGTGCTCCTGGTCCTGAGCTATCCACCCATCTCTGTTGAGGGGGGGATAAGGAGACCCCCAGGTGGCCCTGTCCCTAGAGGCAAGCTAGGGGTGCTTGGGAGCTGGCAGTAGTGGTGGCAGTGTGGGGCAGAGCAAAGTGGATGACAGACTAATGGGCACGGACGCAGAGCCCAAGCATGAAAAAAAAAAATTGTCCAAAAGGTGGTTTCACAGAGGGACTGCGAACACATTTTATAGGGGATTTGAAAAATGACGCTTTTCATGTACATCAGGTGGGGTAACAAAAGGGCTATGTGCACATTTGAGGCCAAAATCTGCATAAATCACACAGTTATGAGTAAATGTTGAAAAATTCATTGTTTCCTAAACATTTTGACCCCCACATTTTCAACACTGTCTTTTTATGAACCCACCTTATGAACATGGCAGGTGGAATTTTGTTAAAAAGGTGACTTGCCAGAGCAAATGTGAAAACATGTTTAGGAGGGGTTTGAAAAATGAAACCTGTCATGTTTATGAAGTGGAGTAACAAGAGGTCTGTGTTGAAAATCGGGGGCCAAAATCTGCACACATCACAGTGTTATAAGTAAATGTGAATAAATGCAACATTTTTTTCATAACTTAATTATTTTGTAATATTCTGACCCCAAATTTTTATGACCCTCTATTTCAACATGACAGGTGTCATTTATAAAATACTGGCCAAATCATCATTTCGCACCTGAAGTGCAGAAAAAACATTATGACCAAGACTTGAAAAACACCACCTGTCACATACATGAGTGGTATGAAACAATAGCCATGTTGAAAATTTTGTGTAAAAATATTGAACATTGCCAAAGCTATGAATGAGCATTGACATTTTTCCCCTCTTCTCTTTATCCCTTAAGCTAGTCTGGCTGCCATGAGTTAGACCAGCTTTTTGCTGGTCTGACTTTGCATCATGTCACCAATGTAGTCTCCCAGGGTTCCTTTTTAAAGTTTAATAGAATTATCCCAGTGCCAGAAAAATTATACAGGAGAAGGTGTAAAGTGGATAAATTCAGAAAGTCACACAAAAGTAACACCTTCTCAACCAGTAATGAAGTTCATGCTTCGAAAGTAAAAATATATTCTTTTTTATTCTTGCATATCTTACTTTTTTTGTTCCTAAAACAAATAGTTCAACTCTTGTTCCTTTAAATTTATATATGTAATGTTTCAGAACAATAGTTTCTTCATCAGACAATGGAGCATAACTCTATAATGAGAAAATATAAATATTTAGTGTTATAATTCATAAAGGCATCGGGTAATATTTAAACAGCAAATCATTTTAGAACACACAAGTTGTTATACAGGTGGAACTAACCTTTGAGTATTAATACAAACTTTTCAAGATTTCAATAACATGTGTCTGCTATGGGAGTGGGGGTCAACCCTGAAATCGTATTGGAAAATAACTATGTTACTTTCGAGGACCAAAAATAGCTACAAAAGACTGGGACAGCCCTTAGAGGAACTTTGGCTCCCACTTGTGCAAACCTTTATATGGTACATGTTGAAAGACTGCATATTGAATCAGACAATAATCCTTTCAAACCACATATTATTTTATTTAAAAGATTTATTGACGATATACTTATAAGTTGGGATGGTACTGAACAAGAAGTAGAATTATTCAAAGATTATTTGGAAAGAGCCAATACAAACCTGCCATTTGCAATGATCAGTGGCCAAGTTGAAATACCCTTTCTACATCTTAAAATAATCAAACAGGATGGAAAAATGATCACAGATCTATACAGGAAAGAAACAACTAGAAATATTGTCCTTCATGCCAAGATTTTCCATCCCAATAGTTTAAAACGCAATATTCCTTTTAACCAAATGTTGAGAATTAAAAGAAACAGTGGCACAGAAGAAAGATGTAAAGCTAACCTGCTTTATCTATCAGAAAGGTTTATTGAGAGAGGATACACAGAAAAAATGGTGGAACAGGCAAAAAAGAAAGTTACTGAAAGAGAACGTGATACTTTGTTAAGAGATAAGGTTGCAAGTTCAAGTCCCACCTCTGACAAAATTTCAATGTCTACTCAATATTCGGAGAGTTTTGGAGAAATTAAAAACATTCTACTTTCAAACTGGAATATATTACAGACTAGCGAATTGGGTTTAAAAATCTTCTGACAGAAACCATGGATTACAACACGTAGAACAACTACAATTCGAGATAACATTGTTAAAACCCAGCACTGGAGACAAGAAACAAGTGGAACTACCTGGTTAAAAAGTGATATTAAAGGTTTCTTCACATGTGACAACTGTGTCCACTGTAATAGTGGCACAAAAAGAAAAACAATACGCAGTATATGGGATGCTAGAGAATACACCATTAAGGATTTCATAACATGTAATACAGAATACGTTGTGTACTATATACTGCCTGTGTGGTTTGTACTATATAGAGGAAACAACAAGAGCTCTCAAGTTACAAATTACAGAACACAAAAGTAATATAAGAAGGAGGGACTTATCTCCTTTAGCCAGACATTTCACTGAAAATCAACATCAAATTTCGAGCTGAAAGTTTTTTGGTATTGAAAAAATACATGAATCACCAAGAGGGGGCAATAGAGAATCAGTTCTATTGAAAAGTGAAGTTTGGTGGATCTTCACATTAAAAACACACCTACGTAGATATGGATTGAATGAAAATTTAATTTGGACCAGTTTATGTTAAGGACTTTACAGTTGTGTGTACACTATATTTAGGTTAAGTTACAGTATTTTTGTGTATAGATGTTTAACAGCTTGGTTGCTTTACAACTGTTCTTGGAATTTTAATATGTGGTAATTTGACATTGTCACTAGAATAGTCTTCAGTTCTGTATGTCATATATTTAGGTGGGTCACAATACTTTTGAGAATAGATGTCTATCAGCTTAATCGCTTTACATCTGTCTTGTTCATTAATATGTGGAATTTTGACAGTATTTCTACAGTACCTTTTACTTTTGCATTCTGTTTCCATCCAAGTGTGCCCTTGGGCCCCCCTCGCTCTTTCTTTCATTCCTCCTTTTCCCATGTTTCTGGTTTGCTCTTTTTCACTGCTACTGTTTAGCATTTAATAGTTATACTGTGGTTTGGCTCATTTATACTTTTAAGTCCTGATTTTTGGTAGATTAAAATATTACAACTACATTGGCTGGAGTGGGGACTTGGAAAAGTTCATGAAAGTGAATGGGGGACTTCCCAGGTTTTTGATAGGGAAATTTTTTTTGACTGGGCGAGGGAGGTGGGTTTTCCTTGGTAACATCAGCACATGTTGGTGTGCACACCTCTGCAGCCTGGCCCCTTCCTTTATCACCTGGCAAGGTGACTGAGCATTGTAAGTGTGTGTCCAGCATGTCTGCTAATGGTGACGGGCGCTTGAAATATTTGAACCTGAAGTACGCTATGAATGGGGTTCTAAAGAATCAAAATGAAGTGTTCCCTTATTTATTAAAAAAATTGGAGGTAGGAATTAGCCCTGCTTTTTGTTCTTTATTATGGTTTTTGAAGCACAGCATCCGATATGTTACATTGCTTAGAAACTGAGGATTTTTTTTTCTGTTTGTCTCACAGAAATTGGTGGGATTGGTGAAACACCATTTTGTCTTCTAAGCCACTGGATTTTTTGAAAAGTAACTAGAAGCCTAACATGTTTGTTTTTTTCATGGAAGGAAGTGGCTTTATGTTTAGCTTGCTGATTTAATGTGTCTTTTACAGAGACTGCAATACCCAGATTGAAACTTATCAGGGTTGACCCCTGCCCCCATAGCAGACACATTTTTTTGAAATCTTGAAAAATGTGTATTTTTATTACTCACAGGTTAGTTCCATCTGTATAACAACTTATGTGTTCTAAAATTATTTGCTGTTTAAATATTACCAAATGCCTTTATGAATTATAACACTAAATACTAATATTTTCTCATTATAGTGTTAAGCTCCATTGTCTGATGAAGGAACTATTGTTCTAAAACGTTACCGAAAGAAATTTAAAGGAGCATGAGTTGAAATATTTGTTTTTGGAACAAGAAAAAAATTTAAGATATGTAAGAATAAAAAAGAATATCTTTTTACTTTGGAAGCGTGAACTTCATTACTGGTTGAGAAGGTGTTACTTTTGTGTGACTTTCTAACTTTGCATCAATTACTGGACCTTTTTACAGGGTTTGCACCAAATATTTGGCACAAGCCTCCATAAAGGGGGTAAAGTGTTGCAAATGCATGCAGCCTTTGAGAATCAGGTGCAAGGTGCAGTGATGTGTTTGGCACAGCGCTGGGTCTGAAACAGGGCTCGTTGCAAGCCTGCATCAACCTTTGAGAATTGAGCCCCTGGTGTGGGCTGGGAGTGGTCAGTTGTCATCCTGCAGTTGGGCAGTTTTTTTCACTGATTTTCTCCCTGGGTCCACAGAACATGCAATGGGCACCATGTGTGAGCTCCACTTCCTCTGAGATGTCTCCGCATCCTGAATGTAGGTATCCTTTCCTCTTCTGGTAATGTTGCATGTGCTACCACCCAGCTGCCGCTGGGTGGCAGTCAGACAATAAGTCACAGTAGCTCCCCCTTGCCAAGGGAGAAGAGCAATCCTACAGATAATCAATCCTCCCTCACCCAGACAGCCCCTGAATGACCTGTGTCCACTTCTAAACTGGGGTTGTCAGTGTGGCAGAAAGTGAGGTGCATAGTGCCTCAGTCCTCCACGCCACTGGGCTAGCTGCATTGAAAATATTTTAATGTACATTTGTAACTTTGTAGTTTGTTAATGATTTGACCTCAGATTTTCAACATAGTCTTCTTATGACCCCACCTCATGAACCCAGTAGGTGAAAATTTTCCAAACCCGCCTGAAAATTGATTTTGCAGAGTGTGAAATCACTTTTAATAACAGATTTGAAAAATTTCACCTACCTTGTTCATGGGGTGGGGAACCAAAAAGGCCATGTTGAAAATTTGAGGGAAAAACATAAAAAATTACCAAGTTATGAGTACAAGTTCAGAACACTTTGAAATATATTGATGCACTTACCTGATTTCCTCCATTCCTGGTCCAGTGTTGAAGAGTGATGATGTGTCTCTAATCTAGAAAGGATTATGATGTAGGACACCTGGTAGGAAAGCAAGTTGTGTGTGTGTGTGGGTGGGTGGGTGCTGATTGGGGGTGGGTCAGGAGAGGGTAATGGTGGTGGAGGTGTGGCAGCAACAGACATTGATGGACTGTTTTCTTTTTTACAGGGTCTAAAAAATATAAAAAAGACATCAAGGATTGTTTTTCTTTATTTCAGGCACCAACACTGGGGATTGGTCACCCCAGTGTCTGTTTGTCTTTAAAGGGCATGGAAAATATTGGGAAGGTGGGAGGAATATTTGGCAGAGGGTGGAATATTGAAATGGGGCACAGGACGCAATGGGGAGGTGGAAGATATATTTGACAGAGAGTGGGAAACTGAAACAGACACAGAAAGTGACAGGGAGGTGGGAGGGGTACTGGGCAGAGGGTGGGCTATTGAAACAGGGCACAGGAGCAATTGTGAGATCAGCTGCTTATGAGATATAGTTTGGCAGGGACAGAAAAGATACAAAGCATGACAACTTTATGTCATGGCACCACTCAGCTGCTTGCTGGGTGGCTTCTTTTAGATGAAAGCATTGAGGTTCTGTCTTATAGGAGCGCTTCAGTCCTTTTAACTACAAGAAATTTCTGCCCTGAAGCAGTGACCAGTGCCATGATCAGCCTGGCTGGTCATTGGTCTGTCACTGCCAAGCCCACTGCAGCTTGAGTTACATTGGACCTGACAGTGACACACCTTTGAAATGCAGGTCTTTGTAATAAAATTTTGCAGTACATGCAAACGTACAACAATTTTTTTTTTATCAAGGTGAATGTTTGCGTCACCATGAAACCATAATTTGTGTTAGCTGTTTTAATAAATCATTAACTTACAGGTCCTTGCACTGACCGAATACAGCTGATGTAATGAACACTATTACATGTCAGCTCAGCTTGTTGAATCAAATCAGAAGCATGTATGCAAGTAGGCTAAACAATGTAGCATTTAGAGATGCAGTGAAGTTAAATTCTGCTTGCGAAGTAGATGTGAAGTAGCCCACTTCGCATCATTTTCAGGCTACGGAGCCCATTGAAAATCACTACGCGCTACTTCACTTGTAATAGTGCTGATAATGACGTTGCATTGCTCACTCCACCTTACTTTGCTTTAAAGGAGTAGTGAGGATTTACAGGCAGCCCACACACATCACATGGCTCACGCAGTCTAGGTCACCTCCAGCCCAACTGTGCAGCAGCAGCCCCTGGCTGTAACAACACCTGGGCCCCCCACCTGTGACTGGTCCTCCAGGCACCTCATTAGTGTGGGGGTTCTTTACCACATTGCTTGGGGACAGCAGTGTAGTGAAATGTAATCTGTGTGGTGTGGAGATGCACCATAACATAGGTTACATAGGTTATACAAGCTACATAGACTTTCATCCTTTATGCTTGCCTTGCTTACTGTATTATACTAGTTTACACTTATCATTATAAAAGTTATCCAAACCAATTTTAAATGCATCCATAGTTTTGCTTTCCACTATGTCCCTAGGTAAACTATTTCACAGTGTTACACCTCTCTGACTGAACCAGTTCTTCCTTGTTAGGGTATTCCACGTGTCCATTTGCAATTGCAACCCATGCTTTCTGTTTACATATCCATAATTTTCTTTAACTGTGAGGCCCATATTTTCACATAGTTGTCTATCCTGAAATGCCCTATAGATCATACACATATCTCCCCGGAGTCTTCTGTAATGCAATGAATATAACCCCAATTCCTGTAATCTCTTCTCATAATTTTTATTCTCAAAACCACAGATTCTCTTTGTTGCTCTCCTCTGCACACTCTCTAACTTCCTGATGTCTGCTTTTATGTATGGAGACCATGGCCCCAAAGGAACTCACCTTGGCACAGGTGGTCAGCGCACCCACCTGTACAACCACCACCATGTACATTGGCAGGCCAAGGTAGCAGAACAGGGCAGTAATGCACCTGCTAGCCTTGCTGGGGAAAAAGGGGGCAGCACAGCGTACACTTGCATATGGTGGTGTGAAGTGAGGCAGGGCCATGGATCAACCTCAGCTGCTCCACCACCACAACCTGGCTGCAGCAGATGATGGTGGCAACCCTGTCCAAATACCTGCCACACAGGCCGATTTGGGCCTGATGTGGAGTGAGTTGGAGGCTGTTAACCACTGTCTTGACAACGTTGAGCAGCAGTTGGAGCAAATTGAGGGGCACCAGCTATAAATTATGGGGATGCTTCAACTGCTGCTATCCCATCGGAACATTGATCATTAGTTTTAGTTTGTCCTTGCACCCCCTCATGTGAAAAAATAGTTCCTGATGTTGTCCTTGATCTGTCCCACCTCTGTCTTCAAATTTTGGGCCCTTCCTCATGCACATCTCTTTTTCTGGATTATGCTATTCTTTTCTACATTGTTGATTCCCTTTTGGTACTTGATAGTTTCTAACATGCCCCCCCTTTCCTTGTGTTTATATGTAATGTC
Organism: Neoceratodus forsteri; assembly: GCA_016271365.2. NCBI lineage: Eukaryota > Metazoa > Chordata > Ceratodontiformes > Ceratodontidae > Neoceratodus > Neoceratodus forsteri. The sequence continues at coordinate 647,142,385 of CM028135.1, read as the reverse complement.
CTTTAGTGTCTGTTTGTCTGGCTATGTTCTGGTGCATACCCTTCAATATTTTAGTTGCCCTCCTTTGTACAGCCTCCATCCTGTGTATATCCTTGCAGAGATATGCTCTTATCACTGCGTGCTGTACCTAAGATGAGGTCTTACCAAATATATGTACATAGGGATGAGAGCATCCATTTTTGGACTTCATTTTAATGTGATGGCTCCGATTGCATCCCAGTATACCCCCAGCCCTCCTTACTGCCTTCTCACATTTTTTGCATACCTTTAGGTCATCTGACACAGATCACTGTCCATTTTTGTTGTTGTTAGTCTGTCCCCCCCATTGTTCACTGTTATGTGTATAATGTTAAGTGTGTGCTCCATCTTTCTTTCACATAACCTTGTTTACTGCCCAAAAATTGTAAGAACCATGCCCAAAAAAACAGCTGAAATAAAATAAAGTTCAAAAGTGGTATCCTTGCCCTCATTATATTTCTACTTAACGAAACCAGAAAGTCAGCACTCCAGATGAATAAATGCCAAGAAAAAATGTTCACTGCTAGTGCAAATGTATTGATGGCAAAACAAGCCACACAAATTACCCCTGTGCTTCAGTGGTTAGGCCTTTATTAGGGGGCCCCTCTAAAATGGTTAACTGGTCAGAAATGGAACTTGGGACAACAATACTCATGCCAGCAGCAACTACACTAATACCACCAGTGGGGACAACATCACCTCCTCCAACTATCAGTGAAACAACAGATTGCGTTATAAAAAAACATTACTGAAGAAGTCCCTTTACTGACATCAGTTATGCACGTCTGCATACTACCATGCCCACAGTCAATCTTGCCACTGGCAGCAGTGCCACGGCCAGAAACAGCTTTTTGGGGATCACCAAGAAAATTCTAAACAAATTTAAATTTATGAACTTTCAGTCTGGGCAGGTGGATGGGAAGCCAAAATACAACAACTGTGGCTTTCAGATGGAGATTGGGTGCTAAACTGATGCAAACTCACAAACAGAGTAAGATTGTGCTGTGCACTCAAGAGATGCAGATGCAAAGGCACAACAGCATATTAACCAGTGCTCACAAGTCACAAATCCAAATCTGGAAAATAATACCTTTTGCCGGTTGGGGGGGGGGTGGGCAGTGCACTGCAGTAACAGTCCACTAGCAAGATACCACAAAGCAGTACAAAATAAAGCAGGTGGATAGCAGGTTCACAGTGCTGCAATTACTGTGTGGCACAATAAATATGTCTGATTTGATGGCATGCATCACACACACACACACTGTACAGGCAATGCTTAGCAAATCGAAAACTTCAGTAATATAACCAAATCTTTTAAACAAACTGAAATTATGCACTGCACCACAACAATCAGCTAAAAAATGTCAAATATTACTGAAAATATTACTGTGTGTACATGAACACAGTTATACAAGGAAAATATAACCAAAACAGAAAGACTGCCTTTCTACCAGTTAATCTACCTCCACCACAGTTATGCCCCTCCCCCAAGCACACTTCAAGTGTCCGTCAGTACACACACTAAATGCTCTAAATTAACATTCAAAATCCACACATAAACAATAAACACTCAATGATATGAGCACAGGAGGGTTTCCTACACTTGATGTACTTAACATACCTCTCAACTGTCCCTGATTTTCAGGGACGTCCCTGATTTTGCCTCAAAATTTTACTCTGTCCCTCCTAAAAATTGTGTTTCCGTGACCAAACAGCAGGGGTTATAAGCACAAACTAATGTCAAACATTAAAGTTACAGACTTGTTCTTATTTAGAAAATGCATTTTACACTAAGCCCTTTATTCTACCAGCTTCCTGAGTGGATATCTCCAATTTTGAAGAAGTGTCCCTGATTTTGGTCCTTTGTCCCTGATTTTTTTAAGCCTTGTCCCTGATTTATGAGGTAGGAGATTGAGAGGTATGGTACTTAATTTTGAGCAAACAAAATGGCTCAAAAAGGCTTTTTGAATGTTTTTTAGTGGGTTTGAATCTCAGAGCTCTGGGAGCAAACTGTTATCAGCTAACACTAGACACACACTACACAGAACTGAGACTGTGCAGAACAATTTATAGCCCATGTGACCTGCAATCCCATGAATCACTGCAAAATTCACCTTGGAGTTCACCAACAAGGTGAAGTGATGCGAAGTACATTGACTTCAATGTACTTCTCATTAAAATTGGTGTAGAAGTGGTTCCAATGGTTTTCACAATCCTAATTATAAAGTGGAGTATGCTGCTTCGTGTTGCAGATTACTTCATGGATTCTACCTTAATACGAGAATTGCTTTGCGTAGCGGATTTTGGCTGCTTCACCCACCTCAAGTAGCATTCACATTGATCTTTAAGTTTGAACTGAAAATGCTTTGGTTGCAGCCCTTGAGGTTGGTGTTTTGAGAGAGTATGTGTGTGTGGGGGGGGGGCAGAGATCGGCAAGGAACCATTTTCTTCTTTTCTGTTTAAATGATAAAAAAGGAAAAGATAAATGAAGGATGGTTCTCTTTTTTTAACTGGGGGACTATATCTGACACTGCGTATTGGGAACTCCAGTGTCAAGATAGTCTGTGCCGGCACTTGATGTGGGCATCCTGGCACTCACATAAAATTAAAGGGACAATATCAGCTTTTTTGGGGGGGGGGGTTGACCACTTGTCAACATGGCCTTAGAGTGCTGCATGTTCCAAGTTCAGAATCTGAAAGCAATATGAAATAAACATGTTTTTTGATAAAGGTAATGAATCTGAGCACAGTAATGTTCTTCATGTTTTAAAAAAACCCAGTTAAATTAATGTTTGGAATATGAAAACATGAATCTGGCAAATGCAGTAGCATTGATGCTGATGTGCATACCCTGAGTCATGACTTTATATTTCAAGTATCAATTTAACTGGGTTACACTGTTTGATTTTAGGCAATAATTACATTATCATTCTGAGCTTGATGACTGTTATAAAAAAAAACATATTTAGCTCATATTGCTTAAAAATTTCAAAGCCGAGTCAATGCATGAGTTTAGCTGTGCAGTGGGTGTGTTTGTGTACTGAAAAAGGCTCCTCTCACTAAGCTGGGTACCCAGCATTTTGGAGTACAAGAAAAAAGTATTTGTTTGCTGAACTGCTTTTTAGATTGGAAAAAAAAAACAAGATGGTGGCTGTTGCAAACCAAAAAAAACAGTTTTTCAGGTTGTAACAACTGAGAGGCACAAATGCAAAACACTCTCATAAACTCAAACTTTTGGGGTTGTACAAGAGAGTTATCCAAAATCTCTACTGAACATGCTCAGCATAAAACATGAAAATCCTTATAACTCTTGAACCGATTAATATTTTTTCTTCAAACCTTCGAAAGACAGTACATTGGCGCAGGCCACTTCTACCTTAAAAGTTTCAGAACATCTTCTGTGCCATCTAGGCTGTACATGACAGCAAAAAAGTGTAATAAGTATAAGGCAAAAGTTCCTTTTCACTAAAAATCAACGTTCCGTATCTCAGAAACTGCACATGACTTGAGAAATTTCATCTGAGACATGCATGCCAAAATTTGGGTAATTTCATCAAATGTCACCAAAGTTATTAAGGTGCAAAAAATTTGGGTTCAATATTTAACACCTTACTCAACCCTAATTATGCTGACGCTACTGTGCCAATATAATATAATACATCTATATCTATATCTATATCTATATCTATATCTATATCTATATCTACAGTATATCTATATTTACAGTATATCTATATCTATATCTATATCTATATCTATATCTATATCTATATCTATATCTATCTGTCCATGGGAAGGGACCAGTCAGTATTTTGATTGAAAGGATACTGAAACCATGCTTTTTTTTCCTCTTACATTCACAATAAATAGTAAGTGCCAATATATGTTTCCACATTACAGTAGAGATCCATGTTTCACTGATGCCAGTCCTTCAGAACCTTTTTGCTACCATTTTTTTCCACTCTTAGTAAGTGAAATCAGAAGCCACAGAATGCCACAAAAAAGAGTTACAGCACTTAAAAATGCTGTTTCTGGTGTGAAATACTTCTCACTGTCCCTTCTGAGCTACTTCCACCCCCTCATGAGTTGCGTACATCACAAACTCTAGGAACCCTGATCCACAAGTAAAGTGAGACTGCTGGGAGTTTGTTGAAATGTAGTACTGCAGGTGGTAGTGTGCCACCAACAAAATCTTAAGGAAATTGTGGTCTTGCTGGTGGCCAAAGGTACCTGCATTAATAATGTTCTAGGGCAGCACAATGTCCCTCGTGACAACAACAAATGCAACAGCACCCCTAGGAAAAGTGGAGGGACTATTTCAAATGAAAGGACAGTTTTTTTTTATTTTACTAGTTTTTTTTTTTAAGTAGCAGATTTTTTCAACACATACCCATTTTATAAGGGCCATAACACACTCCACAGTGCAGGTGACTGTGTGATAAATGCATTTCTAGGGGCAGTAAGAGCACTTGGCCTGTGACATCCTGCCTCTTTATGCCCCTTAGTCATGTATTTATCACACACTAACCTACATCCCTTATGTGTTATTGCTTACATATTTTCTTTGCAAAAAATGTCATTAATGCACCAGTTAAGGTTCAGATTAAACTGGTAAAAGCAGGGAAATGTGGTGTTAGGGTTTCCAACCCAACCCCCACCTGCAGGCAGCAAAAGAAAAAAAAAACTAGGGTTTTGCCTCTCCTGAGTCTTTTTAAATTGGGGCTGGGGTCTTCCTTGGGGTTGTCAACCTTAATGTTCACCCCATTCCATCAGCAAATAAGCTCAGATGTGCAGACTGTATAAGAATGAAGTGAGAGTTACAGTTGACAATCCCAAGGAAGACCCCAGCCCTGATTTGTGAAGACTCAGGAGAGGCAAAGCCCTAATTTTTTTCCTTTTGCTGTTTCCAGGTTGGGGTGGTGTGTTTGGGTTGGAAACCCTAACACCACATTTCCATACTTTTGTCAGTTTAATCTGAACTCTAACTGGTGCATTAACAGTTTTTGCAAATAAATTTCTTACTTTTTGAGACAATATAATTGTCTCCTCATTCACACAGGTCCCTTCTGGACCTGTGTTATCACACCCATTTCCACAGGGAAGTACAGGTCCTGGCACTGCACTTCCATCTATCCACTGATGCAGTCCAAACAAGAAATAAAGTTGCAATGTGATGCTATAGTACTTTTTATTTTATTAATGTTTATGGTTTTATATATGGCCCTAAACTTTTTTATGGGGGGGAGGCTTATGTGTTGGTCTTGTAGTACTCATTAGGACCTTTATTTTGATATGCAGAGTGTCTCTTAACTCCAAATATTGATGGAGCTATGCCTTGTTAAAGTTAAAATGTGGAAAAAAACAGAGTACAAATTCTTTCTTGAAATGAAGGATTCTTTTTTCATGAGAGTAACACAACTTCACTAAAAAAGAATCCTTCATTCAAAAAAAGAATGTGAAAAATGTACAAATTCTTTTTTCATATGAAGGATTCTTTTTTCATGAGAATGACACACTCATGAAAAAAACAATCATCCAATTGAAAAAGAATGTGAAAAAAAACCTAAGTTCAAATTCTTTGTTCTTATGAAAGTAATCCTTTTTCATATGTCCAATTCTTGTTTCACGTATGGCCATACTAGAAAAGAAAATTGTCTCATGAAAAAAGATTTTAAAATATGTTAAAAACACATTTGTGGGTAGTTTTTCCAAAAACTAACTGTAGCATCCTCTTAACGGGGTTCTGAATAGCAAGGTACATGTGTTGGTGGGTTTGTATGATACCATTTTCATGGGTTTTGACAATTTTTTTGAAAGAAAAATGGAAACAATGTGGTGGCCATATGAAAAAATACATTTTTCTCATGAAAAAAGATTCTCCCTTCCCCAATATGTAACAGAATCTTTTTTCGTGTGGCCAGATTCTTTTTTCGTATGAAACAGCTATCCAAAAGACCATACCGAGCATGCTCAGAACCAAAACATTAAATCCTTATAACTTTAAACATAATATTTTTTCACCAAACCAGTGAAGGGCACCACTCTGGCCAAAACTCTTTCTACCCTGAGAATTTCATAGTAAAGTTCCAAACTGCTTAGATGCTTGGCGATGACAAAAAAAAACAAACAAATGAAATACAAAACCCTGATTTTTTTCACATTTTCTCTTTCCTGATCTTGGAATCCACACATCCCACAAACCTAGGCATGTTAAAAGATCTTGCTTCTGAGACTGTGCATGTAAAATTTCATGCAAATCCATTGAACAGTTGCAAAGCTATTAAAGTGCAGGGTTTAACATTATACAGCCTACTCAACACTAACTCAAGTGACACTACTGCACCACTATAATATATCTATAATTATTTGCAAAAAAGTTTGAGAATGCACAAGTTAGGGTTCAACTTTACACACAAAAATAGGGAAGTGGCATTATGGTTTCCAACCCTAAATCCTAACTCCACCCCCCAGTAGCAAAAGAAAACATTAGTGTTTTGGGTCTCTGGAGTCTTGGCGAATTAGTGGTGGGGTCTTCCTTGGAGTTGGAAACCCTAATACTCATCCTTTCCCCAGCCCATAACCTCCCGTCTGAAGCAAAAGCTACAGTTTGAAACCACTGCCTTATAGTGACTCACTCTTCAAAGATAGAGAAGTATGTCACCACATGGTGCTAACATAATCTGCTGTAGCTTTCTTCACATCTGATGTTGTTTGTTCAGGAAACAGGGTGGGCATTAGGGTTGACAACCCCAAGGAAGACCCCACCATTGACTTGCCAAGCTCAGGAACCCCAAAACCCTAATGTTTCTTCATTTTGTTGCTTGGGGGAGGGGGTTAAGGTTGAAAACCACAATGCCCCATTTCTGTGCTGCTATGGTGTTAAACTGAATTTTATCTGGTGCATTAACAAAAGGTTTTTTTTGTTTGTTAGTTTTTTTTTTTACAAAGAATTGTCTTTCTTTTTGATGCAGTGAAATCGTATCCTCATTCATGCAAGTCTATTCAGAACATGAATGAACAAATGCAGACGTGCAGGGTCCAAAGGGAAGACTTGCATGCAGTGATGAATGTCAAAAATGCATAAGGCTGTCTGGTGGGCTGCAGAGGCACAGGGCCCACTGATCCTTGCACATCCATATGGCTGTAGATACAGATGCACAGGGCAAAGAGTCCTTCTGTCAGTCAATGCACAGGGCCATCTGCCACCCATGGGTGCATGGGTTTAGGGACATATGCCAAGAGGACAGTTGTCTTCACTATATGGTACCCAGGCCCCTGTAGCTTTCATTCCCTGGCTGGGGGGGGGTGTCACATAATAGCACCATCCTCCCACACTCACTCCATCAAGCTGGGTCACTCAGCTCACCTCAAAACTCAGCTCACCTGCACAGGGTCACAAAGCAAGCTTGCACTACACTCACAGTTTCTTAACAAATATATATACACATGCACTCATATATATATATATATATATATATATATATATATATATATATATGTATATATATTAATTTTGACCCCACATTTTCAAGACAGTTGTTTAATGACTCCCTTTATAAACATGGTCCTACTATTTCTCTCAACCCACTATTGTCTAGCAAACAGAACTAATGTTAGTGTTACACCTACTATGTAATATCAATTGTTTTTATACTGCCTTCAACTGTTATCCACATTCCCTCCTCCCCAGGACACATCTGGAATCGAGCAGTAGTCTTCTCAGCATGCCTTCCTAGTAAAAATTTACATTAATAAATAAATAGTTTATAGTATACTGGCCAAAATATCATTTCACTCCACAAGTGTGAAAACATATCTCATCCAAGATTTTTATGATGTTTATGATGTGGTGTGGAAAAATGCCTATGTTGAATGTTTGGAGTCAAAATACTGAAAATTAGAAAAGTTGTGACTGAATATTGAAATATTGCAACTTTCACTCATAACCTGGGCATTTTACCATATGTATGCACCAAATGTTCAGCATAGTCTTCTTATTACCCCACCTCATAAACCCATGAGGTGATAATTTTAAAAACCACGGTGAAATATCATTCTGCACCATAGGTGTGAACCAAATAATATGATTAGATTAGATTGAACACAGCCAAGCTAGGTGAGCAGGAGTCATAAAACATTAAAAAAGGGGAGAGATGAAGGGGTTTAGTGGGCCACAGTTAATCAGGGTAAGCAGGACAAGAAAAAACAGAGGGGCAAGGGCAGGTTCAGCTAAAGGGTTAAGTTCAATAGAGGAAAAAGGGAAAATGATGGGCATGGTGCAGTACAGCGAATGTGGAGTAGCAGTGTTCAGGAGGACCTTCTGGACATTGTGGTGCTGCCCCAAATGCAGGCACCTCTCTGGGTAAAGGGCAGAGGTCAACAGTCTCCGGGTCAAGCTGGCTTGGATGCAGGAGGCCTACACCCCCACCCAGAGGCCAGCTCATCAGATTCTGCTTCCTCAGCAGTTGCCTTGCAGAGAGAGTGGATGGACAATGGTGGGCTCAGGAAGGGTGAGGGGGGGGGGTCATAGGCACATCCCCCATCTGGTGAAACTTCAAAACTTTTATACTATCTTGATGGAATGGGAAGCTCCCACAGAGCTTCCCAACATAGTCACCTTTGAGGATGACCAGGTCCTCCATGAGGGAGACCGAAGGGGGGTAGCAGGAGACCACAGAGGAGTAGGAAACAAATTCTGTTTGGGGACTCCATTGTGAGAGGAACAGAGTTGGGGATAGGTAGTGGGGGGGACAGGGAGGTAAAGTGCCTACCCGGAGGCACAGCTCAGCGGGATGGGAGGTGGATCCTAGGGAATGCCAGGGCAGTGACAAGGAGGAAGGAGCTAGATGTCATTGTCCACATGGAGAAGAATGACCTAGCTGGGGAAGTAGTGGACATAGGAGCAGTACAAAGAGAAAAAGAAAACAGCACCAGGAAAAATGCTACAATGCTAAAACAACAGGATCAAAATGAATACAGAAATGAGCAGCACCCATAGTAAAAGAGAACTCGCTCCAAACAGTGTAAACCAAAAATAATTTATTATAAAAAAGTGCTGACAAAAACCAAGACTACACTAGAGACAACTAAAAAAACATTGGACAGTAGCTATATAACCACAGTGAGCAGTCACCTAAAACTGACATTTCACTCGAGGATTTCGAGCTTCTTCAGAGTTAAAGAAACCATTGAGTTAGGAATTCAATAAATAGTGTGCTTACATAACAACTTTATACAGTGAACCAATGAAAACACACTATGTCACACAGTTAAAAATTCAAATGTGGTGTTGGAAGCTAAAATGCTTGCATTACACTCTGATATAAATACACAGAGGGCACAATAAGACCAGTAAAAGTCTATCCACTACCAGTTTTTAGAAATGTATTAGTTATTTTATTAAAAAGTTCACTTCAAGAATTTTTGTTAAATCAATCTGTTAAAAAATGGAATGCAGCAGTGCATCCATGCCCAAATTATAGTAAAGAAAAAGGACGTATAATACATGGACTGCAGCTTCCTAACAAAAAACTGAGAACTCCTGAAAATGCAGGCATAAAACACCAGGCACACTACTTTATGAACATGAGAAACTCACATTAAGTCCAATGCCAATCCACCTACCCCACAAACCATCACATTTAATATTTAAACATTGTAACTTCTGTATTTATATCACTAGAGTCTGCCGTTCCCAGCCATGTATTATAAATCACAATTTCAGGAGAAACACTGATAGTTTGTTGCTCATTTAGATCACTCACCCCAAGCTCCTAGTTTGCAAATCTAAAAATTTTCACATCTGACTATCAGAGTCTCTATATCTCCTCCCCTAGGGCCAAGGCTTACTCATTCAACATCTATAAAACAAATATTATATGCTGTGTTAGGTAAACTCTTAATATGGATAACAATGGCATATGTTTCTTCCCATCTTTGTAGTGCCCGGATCTGTTATCCCATTTTGAGTTTAAAACTCCAAATGGTATGTTACATGTAATGGGCCCCACAACTGCACGATAATAAATACATCACTCCTATGGTGTCACAGGTGATTAAATCCTTAAGGGGAATAACCTTCTCAGTGCATGGGTTCAAAACTTCCCTACTTGGATGAATGTGCGAACAATACATACATTTCCCACACCTGAAGGTGCCTTGGGGGGGTGACCAGCTATCTCTCTTTGTGCTGCAGAGCACAGCACTAGGGGCTACCAGATCCCTAATTGTTTTTGCATGTCTGAAAACAATGTTATGTCCCCATTTTATAAAATTCCCTAGTTTAGGCAATTAATTCAGGAAACCCCAGTTCGTGTTAATGATTTCTCTTGCAGAATAAGATCTAGTGGAGAATGTTGTTACAAATGGGCATTCACAGGGATTTTCCTCTCATGCGCTCTAGGGATCAAAGTGCCTTCTCTGTTAATATCTTCCACATATTGAATAGCTGTCACAATGCTATCAGTGCTATAACTGCTTTCTTTAAACCTTCTGATTTGTTGCACTCTCTTGTCAATTAACCCTTTTTGCCTCAGTACAACTCCTAAGAGTGCATATCAGCTGACCCTTAGGGATATTATGCACAACATCTGGGGTGGCAGTGGGGGACAGCATAAGGTAGTGGTTTAAGGCTCTGAGCTGCAAACCTGGAAACCTGGGTTTGAATCCTATAGCCCCACTTGCATACTGTATGACCCTGAGCAAGTCACTTAACGTCCTTGTGCTCCCAGGTCACACCTGTAAACAAGTATCAGCTTAGTGTGTCTCTCTTGGTTAAAAAAAAAAAAAAAACAGTAACAGACTATTTCTGCCCATTGGCTTTTGATACAATGTTGTACAGATCTCCCCCTCCATATTTCTATAAATACAGAGATCCAAGTATATGATTTCAGATGGATGTATGCTATGTTTAAGTTTCAGACATTCACTTGTACTTTCCAGCCAAGCCAAAAAAAAATCAGTAAACTGTGAAGCAGTGCCCTTCCAGACAATAAGTATATTATCTATAAAAAGCCACCACAAATCCAGATACTGAAGAAATGGATTTGTGGTAGCATCATGCAGATGTACCAATTCCTATTTGCCATCAAAAAGGTTGGCATGGCTAGGGGCCATGGTGGCCCCCTTTGCCATGCCCCTAACTTGTAAGTAGTGCTTGTCATCAGGTATGAACATATTTTTCTCCAGTACACATTTGTCAAGTTCCAATAAATACCAAGTGGGCATGACAACCTTATCCACTTTGTCCCTGGTGTCCAGAGAATATTCAAGTGAGGCTAAACTCTCTGAATGGGGAATAACTGTATACAAAGATACCACATCGAATGTAGCAAAAAAAAAAAACACCCCATCTCCATGTCCAGATTTTCCATAATATTCACAACCTCAGTGGAGTCTCTTACATAAAATCTGACACTCTTCACTGATGTAATGCAGGCATTTTAATATCACATTTGAATTTTTAAATGTGTGACAAGATGTGTTTTCATTGGTTCACTGCATCAAGTTGTTATGTAAACATGCTATTTATTGAATACCTAATTCAGTGGTTTCTCTAACTCTGAGGCATCTTGAAATCCTTGAGTGAAATGCCAGTTTTAGGTGACTGCCCACTGTGGTTACATAGCTCCTGTCCAGCTTTTTTTAGCCACCTCTTGTGTATTCCTGGTTTATGTCTGCACTTTTTTTTAATAAACGTTTTTGGTTTACACCGTTTAGAGTGAGTTCTCTTTTGCTATGGGTGCTACTCATTTTTGTGTTGACAAAGGAGCGTGCAGAAGGACTTTAGGGACTTGGGAAGCAACTTTAGGCAGGTAGCACACTCTGTAGCTTTCTCAGAGGTTCTGCCTGTCTATGGCAAAGGGGAAGATAGGGACATCCGCACCAGGGGATTCAATGGAAGATTGAAAGATTGGTGCGGACAGGAGGGATTCAGCTTCATTGGGGAATTGGGCCTCACCTGGAGGGATAAAGGACTGTATAAGCTGGATGACCTGCATCCATCCGGGGAAGGCACCAAGATCCTTAGTGAGAAGTTTAAATGTTTCCTCAGCAAACATTTAAACTAGCCAAGGGGGGAGGTGAAAGTAAGCAGGAAATATCATATTGCCACCCCCCACAGGGTGAGGCAGCCATAAATGAGGACACTAGGGAAAGACAATCCCCAATAAAACAGAAATCCTAGATAGGCAGCAAGCTAGAGAGGAGAAATAATGGGAAAAATGCAAGAAGAGAACTGAGATAGCACAGGAGAATAAACAGGAAGGGTACCGAACACGGAGAGCATTGTGTGCAAATGCCCATAGCCTGGGAAACAAAATCCCAGACCTAGTGATATTGATGGTAGAAGTAGACCTGGATATAGTGGCTGTTACAGAAACATGGTACACAAGGAACCATGAGTGGGATATAGCCATACCAGACTATGCACTTTTCAGGAAGGACAGGGAAGAAAGAAAGGGGGAGAGGTGGCAATGTACATAAGGGAAGGAATCAAAGCAACAAAGATTCAGGGGTTGCAAGAAGGAGCAGAGGCACTGTGGGTCACCCTGGAAACAAGAAATAGAACCACCATTCACACAGGAGTGATCAACAGACCTCCAGCAAAGGGAAAGGAGACATACATAATAGAAGTGGAAGCCATCTACAAAATTGCAGCCAAAAGCAAACTACTACTGCTAGGAGACTTCAATCTAACAGATGTTGTTTGGAGTACCTAGTCTTTGAATACTGCTAGAAGCAGGAACATCCTGACCACCCTGCAGGGGGCCTGTCTAAGACAGGTTGTGGCCGAACGCACTTGTGAGGGGGCTATATTAGACCTGGTACTCACAAATGTGGACAGGGTCAATGATGTTAAAGTAGGCAGCCACACAGGATCCAGTAACCACAGAATGATATGGTTCAATGTGCCCATGGTAGAAGAGGCAAACCACACAAAAATTAAGGTCCTGGATTTCAGACGGGCTGAATTTGTCAAAATGGGGGAATTTCTCAGGGGATCCCTGGTGAAAGCGAATAAAGTGAGGACATGGAGAAGCAGTGGGCTATTCTTAAGGGGGCCATAACAGAAGCAACAAACCTCTGCTTTAAACTGCTAAGCAAGAGTAAGAGAAGGAAATGGCCACTTTGGTTCTCAAGGGAAGTGGCCAGGAAAGTAAGAGGAAATAAAAAGACTTTCAGGAGATACAAGGAGACACAAAGGGATGAGGACAGGGAGCAGTATCTAGAGAAGCAGAGGGAAGCAGGGAAAGCAGTCAGGAGTGCAAAGGTACAAACAGAGGAAAAAATATCCCAGGATAGTAAAAAAGATGGCAAGACCTTCTTCAGATACATTAGTGAAAGGAAAAAGACTAGGAGTGGGATTGTCAGGATAAAAAGGAGGGAGAAGGGTGTGCAGAGGAGGACATAGAAAAAGCAGCGATACTGAACAAATACTTCTACTTAGTATTCATCAAAGATGGGGAAGGTGAAGGACCACAACTCAGCAATAATGGCAACCACGGAGGGGAGGTGGACACCAGTTCATTCATGATGTAGAGAGTACTAGATGAACTCAGGAAACTGAATATACTGCAGATAAAGCAATGGGGCCAGATGGGATTCACATCAGAATATTTAAAGAGCTCAGAAATGTGCTGGCAGCTCCACTGACCACCCTATTCAACAGATCATTAGAGACAGGGGAGATCCCAGAAGACTGGAGGAGGGCAAATGTGGTCCCTCTCCACAAAAGTGGAAGCAGAGAAGTGGCAGGCAACTACAGACCAGTCAGCCTGACCACAGTGGTGGGAAAATTAATGGAATCACTACTAAAGGAGAGGATTTATGTTATTCCTTGAATCTAGCGGCACACAGGATCCAAGGCAGCATGGATTGACAGCAGGAAGGTCTTGTTAAGCAAATTTAATTGAGTTCTTTGACTGGGTGACTAGGGAGGTGGATCAGGGAGGGGCGGGCAGTGGATGTGGCCTTCTTAGATTTCAGCAAGGCCTTCGACACCATCCCAGATAGAAGGTTGGTAAATAAGTTAGACAGACTTGGGGTGGGCCCCAAGGTGGTAAACTAGGTCAGAAACTGGTTGAGTGGCAGGACACATAGGGTGCTGGTGAATGCTGTTCAATCTGAAGACAGGGAGGTGACCAGTGGGGTGCCACAGGGGTTGGTATTGGGGCCAGTTCTCTTCGATGTCTTCATAAGTGACATTGCAGAGGGGCTAGAAGGGAAGGTATGCCTATTTTCAGATGGCACTAAGATCTGCAAAAAGGTAAACACTCCAGAGGGAGTGAAGAAAATAAGAAAGAACCTAAGCATGTTGGAGAAGTGGTCAGGAGTGTGGCAGTTTAGATTCAATGCAAACAAGTGCAAATTCATGCACTTGTGGCACAGAAATCCAAGGGAGGAGTGCGAGATGGGGGGGTACTGGCTGCCACCAAGCAAGAATGTGATCTAGGAGTAATCATATCTGATGACTAAAGGTGACAAAACAATGTGAAAAGCTGTGGGGAGAGCCAGTGGGGTGCTTGGGTGCATAGGGAGAGCTATCACTAGCAGAAAAAAAGGAGGTGGTTATGCCACTGTACTGATCACTGGTGAGACCACAGCTGGAGTACTGCGTCCAGTTCTGGAGGCCGCATCTCCGGAAAGACATGGACAAAGTGAAGCTAGTATAAAGGAGGGCTACCAAGATGGTGCAGAGTCTACATGAGAAGCCCTATGAAGAGAAGCTGAGGGAACTCAGTATGTACTCCCTGGAGGAGAGGAGAGAGGAGGGGGGTATGATAGAAACATTCATGTACCTCAGGATTTTAAACAAGGTACAAGAGGGTAGCATCTTTCAAAAAAGAAGATGTACAAGAACAAGGGGACATGAGATGAGGCTGGAGGGGTAGGCTCAGGGGCAACATGAGGAAGTACTTTTTCACAGAAACAATAGTGGATGCTTGGAACAGCCTCACAACGGAGGTGGTAAGGGCAAAAATGGTTAAGGAATTCAAGACTGCATGGAATAGACATAAGGGTACCCTGGTGATAGTAAAGTAAAGATAAGCCACAGATCAATTAAGGCCCATGGTTTTTGCAACAGATAAGCAAAATGGGCAGATTAGGTGGGTCACATGGTCCTTATCTGCTGTTTCTATGTAACACATTTTGGCCAGGATTTGAAAAATGGCAGTTGTCACATTCATGAGGTGGTATGAAGAAATGGCTATGTTGAAAACTTGGGGTCAGAATATTTGAAATTACCAAAGTTATAAGTGAGAGTTGAAATATTTCGATGTATGCTCAGAACGTTGTCATTTTTGCATATTTTAACCCCAAATTTTTAACATAGCCTTCTTATAACCTCTCCTCATGAACAAGAGTGGTGAAAATGTTCAAAGTTGCTTGAAAAGTGATTTCACAAAGCAACTGTGAAATCGCCTTTTGGACCGGAGTTATATAATCCACTGCCATTAGTCATGGGGTACAGTCTCAAACATGTTCAGGTGAGTGAGGGTGTTTTGGGTGGTGGCTGCTGTGTGGGAGGTCACGGTGGGGTGGGTGGGGTGTGTGGCAGGCCAGATCAGTGAGGGACCATGTCCTTTTTTGCAAGTTAAAAAAAAATCAATGAGAGACAGTTTCCTTTATTTCAGGGGAATTAGTTGACACTGGGGATTGGGCACCCCAGTGTCAGGCTACTGTTCGGCACTGGGGGTAGGCACTCCCTTGCTGGCACCTGCGTAAACATTGGAAAGTGTGGGTGGGAGACCTGGCTGGGAGGGGGGAGAAAGGAGCGATACCGGGGGTGGACACTGTGGTTCACTTAGTTGGATAGACATACAAGCAGACAAAGAGAAAGGTAGAGACAGGCAGAAAGAGAGACAAGGAGAACAGGGGATCGCTTGCTTACAACTTGAACTGAAGAGGGTAGCATGACTCTAGCTGCAGCTGCAGCATTCAAGAAAGTCCTGCTGTTCTTATAAAGAGAATGCATGTGAACATCTCCTCTCACTAAGCTGGGCCACTGGATTTTAAGGTGCCCAGAAAAGGTATTTCTGGCAATTATTTTTTTCAAAAACAAATAGCAGAATCTAGTACAGTAGGTCCTGTTTAGCTAGGTTCAGGTATTTGGTTTTTTAAAACAATGTCATTTTTATGCATTTTCAAGGTTTTCGAGTTAAAAAAGGTAGCCATCATAATTAGCATTGTTTTCCATACAAGTGCATCATGAAAATAGGCACTCATAACAGTTATTTTTTTTTTTTACTTTTCACATGTCTCAGTTATCCAAAAAATCATTTTAACTCCGCAACCATATAATATTTCTTCACAAGACCTTTGAAAGGCACACTCTTGACATAGGTCCCCTAAACCCCGAAAATTTCATGAAAAGAATACATACCGTTTAGGCTGTAGGC
The DNA here is from genome assembly GCA_016271365.2 of Neoceratodus forsteri. Lineage (NCBI taxonomy): Eukaryota > Metazoa > Chordata > Ceratodontiformes > Ceratodontidae > Neoceratodus > Neoceratodus forsteri. The sequence goes on along the minus strand of CM028135.1, from coordinate 647,125,967 downwards.
AAGAACAAGAGATATGCAAGAGAAATCAAACATGTTTTTTCCTTTTTTGACGCTCCGTATCTTGAAAGCCAAACAAGATGCCATCATGAAACTTTTCACTTCTTAAGAATCTGACAGCCTGACTGTGCATGCCAAATTTTGTTATTCCATCAAACAACAACATACAAACATACAAATGTGCCAGCAGAAACAGACCACCCGGTCTATCTAAGTCTGCTCGAGTGTGCAGCTAGCACCCCTAGTTTGCAGCAGCCCCACCCCACCCATTTGTCATCCCACTGCCATCAGTTATTACATGCAAAAATTGAGTTTATCAGTAAACAGCTGAAATGAAAAAGTCACTCAGATACTGACAAAGTGTACATGGGTGAAACTGGTCAGGGCATTTGCAAGAGGGTGTGTGGCATCTTCCTGTGGCACCAATATGAGTGTTTATATTACTATTAAATACATATTGCATTTAAATGCTTTGGTTGTTGGATGGTGCTTTTTTCTGTTTTGTTGTTTATCATTAACCAGCCTACTCAACCCAAACTATAGAGGCACTAATGACCACCTTTAATGTATATTTATGTATAGGGTCCAGAAAGGGCTGGCAGCTGTCATGCTAAATAAGGCTCCAGAGCCGGATGGGTTGCATTCAAGGTTACTCAGGGAGTTAGCAGCAGTACAGGCTGAACCCGAGCAGGCTATTCAATAGCTTACTATGTACAGGGATAGTTCCAAAGGACTGGAGGGTGGCAAAGGTACTTCTGCTCCATGGGGAGTGGGGAAGAAGGAACAAGTGGAGGACCACAGACTTGTCAGTCTTACCTCTATTGTAGGGAAGCTGATGGAGTCACTGGTCAAAGAGGACCTTATGGGCTACTTGGAGACCAATGGTCTACAGGACAGTAAACTACATGGATTCATGGCAAGGAGGTCTTGTCAGACTAATCTGATAGTTTTCTTTGATTTTGTTGCAAGAGAATTGGATATGGGCCATGTTGTTTATTTGCTCTACTTTGACTTCAGCAAGTCTTTTGACTCGGTACCTCACAGGCACTTGCTGAAGAAGATGGAGGATCTGGGTGCAGTTAAAGTCATAGTAAACTCTGTAGGTAACTGATTAAAGGGGAGGCAGCAGAGGTTTGTGGCCAATGGAGCCATATCGGAAGAGAGAGAGGTGATGAGCAGGGTACCAATGGGATCTGTCCTGGGTCCAGTCCTGCTTACTATGTTCAATCAGAAACATTGTGAAGGAACCCAGGGCAGGTTGAGCCTCTTCACAGATGATACTAAGCTCGGGGGAGAGAATAGCGACGAGAGAATTGGGGAAATGCAGAGTGACTTACAAATGTTAGAGTGGTGGTCTAGGTTTTGCAGTTGAAATTCAATGCCAAAAAGTGCAAGGTAATGAACGTAGGGAACAAGAACCCCAGGACAGAGTACTAGATGGGTGGGGTGAGACTTTACACTATGACAAATGATTTGCACCATGGAGTTATCATTAATGATGCCCTCAAACAAGTGAACCAGTGCAACAAGGCATATAGCAAAGCAAATAGCATGCTGGAATGTATCTGGAGGAGTTCTGATAGCAGAAGGGAAGAGATAATACTTCCCATATATAGGTCATTAGTGATGTGACACCTAGAGTACTGCAGTCAGTTCTGGAGTTCTCAACTCAGGAAGGACAGGGATAGGCTGGAGATTGCGCAGCACAGGGTAACAAAAATGATTCGGGGCCAACAGGGCAGGTGTTATGAGGAGCACCTGAAGGCACTGAACATGTGCTCACTGGAGGGAAGAAGAAAGTGGGTAGATATGCTAGAAACCCAAGTTCCTAACAGTAATCAACAAGGGGAAATGCAGGGAACTATTTCGTTTGAATGCTAGTTCATTGTCACGTGGACATGAGTTGAAACCAACAGAAGGGAGGTTCAGGAGAAACACGAGGAAGTATTATTTTACAGAAAAGATGGTGGAGCTCTGGAACAGTCTTCTAGCTGAAGTAGAGCGTGCTAAAACCATTGGTGGTTTCAAGCATGGTTAGGACAGAATGAAGGGTATAGTAGTTATTGAGTGCAGCAGAATCTTGGAGGAGACTGGGGGAAGGATACGGAGGGCTAGGACCCTGGAAGGACAGTTCCCAAGGCTAAAGAAGGAACTTTGGCAGACTAAATGAGCCGTTGATCTTTTTCTGCCATCATTGTCTATGTTTCTATGTTTTTGAAATTCTAGCTATCCTTGTTCATTAGGTAGAGTCATGTAAACATCATATTCAAAAACTGGGGTTAAAATATTGTAAAACGGCCAAGTTATGAGTAAAAGTATGTGAGACACCAAAAATGTTTCATGTGTACCAAAAATGGAATTCTTGTGTAGCAAATTCTTGTGTCGTACTGTATTTGAAAATTAGAAACATAGAAACATAGACTTTGATGACAGATAAGGACTGCTTGGCCCACCTAGTCTGCCCATTTCCCTACCTACAGGATAAGCTGCAGATCCTAGTTAACCAACAAACTATTTCTTCTTACCCCCCACAAGAATTGCCTCATGTCTGTTCCATGTATTCTTGAATTCTCCCACAGTTTTAGACCCCACAACCTCCTCAGGAAGGCTGTTCCATACGTCCACCACCCTCTCTGTGAAAAAAATACTTCCTCACATTGCCCCTGTACCCCCCCATCTTTAAATTGTGTCCCCTTGTTCTTACACATCTCTTCTTCAGAAAGATGCTACCCTCTTGGACTTTGTTGATTCCACTGAGGTACTTAAAAGTTTCTATCATGTCCTCCCCCCTCCTTTTCTCAAGGGCATACGTATTAAGCTCCTTTAGTTTCTCCTCGTATGGCTTCTCTTGCAGACCCTGCACCATTTTAGTTGCCCTCCTCTGGCCTGCCTCTATCTTGTCTATATCCTTGCAGAGATGGGATCTTTAGAAATGGATGCAGTACTCCAGATGGGGTCTCACCAACTGTCTGTACAGAAGGATAACAACTTTCTGCTTTCTGCTGGTGATGCCTCTCCCTATATATCCCAGTATAATCCCAGCCCTCCCTACTACCTTCTCACATTGCTTGTTAACCTTAAGGTCATCTTATACGATTACCCCCAGGTCCCTTTCCATTTTTGCTGTTGTTACTACCGCCCCCACATTGTGTAATCTTCCCCTGGGTTTTTGTTTCCCAGGTGCATTATTTTGCACTTCTTTGCATTGAATCCAAGCTGCCATACTTCTGACCATTCCTCCAACCTTGCCAAGTCTCTTCTCATCCTTTCCATGTCTCCTTGTATATCAACCCTGTTGCAGATCTTTGTGTCATCTGCAAAGATCATACCTTTCCTTCCAGTCCCTCTGCAATGTCACTTATTCTCACTATCCTTGTACATGAGGTTTTGGTGTACAGAAAAACATTCTTTGGTCACACTTAAGTATTCAACCCAAGGTGTGCACAAGAAAATTCTTCAGTCACACATAAATGTATGACCCAAGAATTCATGGCTCATGGCAGAAGAGTCGACCATCTCACTTAGCTGACTGCCAGAGAACTTGCTGTCATTTTAAAAAACAAACACCAGAACATAACTTAAAAGGCCCTGTTTAGCTATATTCTGATATTTATTTATTTATTTTTTTAAATATGGGCCAGAAATACCCTTTCTGGGCACCCAAAATCCCAGGTGCCCAGCTTAGCGAGAGGAGCCATTCACCTGTGTTCTCTGTATGAGAACATCAGAACTTTCTTGACTTCGGCAGCTGCAACTGGAACTCATGCTGAGGGCTTCAGTGAGAGCAGGATGCCACCATTTCCCTGGTGTCTAGTGTCACCTCTCCCTCCACATATGTGTGCAGTGTTGTCCTGGTGTGTAGTGACACCCTCCACACTCTGATAGCTGTCCCCATATTAATGTTGGCTTTCCTTGGTGTTTAGTGGCACCCCCATCCTCCAATTCCTGTCCCACTGTAACATGCTCTTTAAAGAGCCAGTATTCACTTAAATACTGTTTTTGACAATAGATTTTAGCTGTTTGTTGCATAAAGTTATCTTCTTAGACTTGACTATGTGGTCTTATTTCTATAGGATTTTACTCTCCTTCCCCCATATGATCTAGCTTTGTCCAAGCTACTGAGTCTGCTGAATTGGATTTAGGGACATTTTCTGATCCAGAGATGCACTGCAAGCCCGAGTCTGTCACTCTCAGAAAACAGAATCAGGCTGCATGCAAAGACTCACAGTGCGACTGTACTAGCTGAAACCCATCAATACGAACCAGCACATTCATAAGAGAGAAACACAGCTTGTCTCTCTACATGGGTGCTGCTTGTTCATTAGCACATGTCAGTGTAGTCAGCAAAACAGCTGATCACTAACAAGAACAGCCATCACTCATACTAAGCGTATAATCCCACAGTTGAAAGGCATCTATGTTAGTTCAGTAGCACAGTAGAGAACAGCGCTTCACAATAAACCTCCTAGTACCTTTTTCTGTGACTGTCAGATTAGTTTTATAGTAACTACAAATATACTGGCACACAAATAAGTTACACATCAATCCTTAGGACAGAAGGAGAATACTTATAAGTAGTGACCGTGGAGAGGGGAGTGAGGGTACAACTTATAGTAAAATGTTTTTCCATTGTAATATTACAGTAACTAACCCCATCATGTATTTTGGTTGTGCATGTACATACAGATGGCCACTTACATATGCTTTGTCAGATACTACTTCCGTTTGATATGAGGGTGTTTAGCAGGGTACTACATTTTTGATAACCTATCCCTGAGAGGAACTTGCACTGATGTGCTATATGATTTGGGGGTGGGGGGTTGCAGTTCTTTATGCATGAGTGGAGTGTTTTTTTTTCTGTCAGGCAGGTGGGGGATATGACTGTGTCTGATCAAAGACCCCATCCATAAATAATGTGTATATCATAATTAATAATTGCCACTTTGTCAAGTGCTGAAATCTCTTTTCCTAACATCAAATAGAATGCATACAACAAACATATCTATAGCTCTTATAATAGTTTTTTTTATTTTATAGACTTCTTTTTTAAACAGTTTATACAAAACAGAACTTTTTTTTACTAAAGCAGATGCAGTCTGCATGCCACATTATCAATTCGTTTCAGCCATTGCATGTGAAAACAGCAAACGGCACCCATTCATAACTATGCTCTTCTGTCAATGGAACAAGCTTACATTCATAATTTATATAAAGAAAAAAAATTACTATAAGTTATTCTCCACCCCCTCTCGTCTCTTCTTATGAGCATTCCCTTGCTGTCCTAGGGATTGATGCACAACTTATTTGTGTGTCAGTATCTGTGTAGTAACTATGAAACTAACTTGACAGTCACAGTAAAAAAGGTTTTAGGTGGCTTACTGTGTAGTGTTGTTCTCTACTGTGCTATTGACTTAACACAGATGCCTTTCACTTGTGAGACTGAAAATTTATTAGGAGTGATGGCCACCCATGTCAGCGATCAGTTGTTTCACTGACTACACTGACACATGCTGGTGAACAACACCACCCCATGTAGAAAGACTCGCAGCGCTTCTTTCTCATTGACATACCCATTTGTATTGGTGGGTTTCTGCTAGCACATAGCCATTGACGGGGGGTCATCTGGTTAGCAAGAACCCCCTTTTGAAACTCCCCCTTTATTTTTCATTATTTGTAAAAAAAAGTTTCATAATTTCTGTTTTTTTACTGTTACAGAGTGCTAATGCACACATTATGAACCCCAGCACTTTCTCTCTGCATGCGCCCCCTCCTTCCTTCTGTTGCCAATCAGCTCCCTTAGTACCAGTAAGATGACTGGAGCTGCTTTGTGAGTCTTTCTCTGCACCCTTCCCTTATGACTGGCTGGCCAATTGGAGCTCACATCAGCATTGTGAATGTGACCTCAATACAACACGGCCACTGCCTACAATTCACAATGTCAGCTAGCACTGGAGAAAGATGGAACATGGTGGCAGGCTCAGAGATGATGTCACCAGGAGAGCAAAAAAGAAGTAGAGGATCTCTACTTATAATATTATCAGTCATAGGCAGGTAAATTTTGCTGGTCACTACTGCCAAATATGTGTCCCTTAATAACTGTATATTAAGGGATAGGCTGTGCAGTTGAGCAAGAGAGCTTTTCAGGTGGCGGGCTGAAAATGTAGAAATAACTAATTTACATCCCCCTCTATACAAAAAGCAAAGTTGTCAAGTTTCATATGCCTGTTTTAACTTTTCATAAGTAAAGCAAAAGAGGTACCACAGTGGAAAGGCAATGCAAGTGTTTGAAAGGGTCTGGCTGAGAACTGCACTGCCACGTCTCTAATTGTGCTGTTCAGAGAGGTCTTCACTGTGGTCCCATTTTCATGGACATTCAGTACCACTTTGGTCTGTGTCATCTGTGCCAGTTGCCATTAAATCAAATAAGTTGTGATGTGTTTTCTCCAGATAACAATGTGCCAGTAGAATGACATTTGTTGCTGCAGTTCCATGTTTTGAACATACCCACTGTACTTTTGGTAGCATGGTGGGGTGGGGTTGGGGGTGGGGGTAGACATTTAGGAGATGGTAACTTTGCACTGAAAATCCCTGCCACTGTCAAATTACCTTTCCCCTCTCTCCCTTTGTCATACCTACCACATTGGAGAATGGAGTGGGAGCAACAATTGTATTACTCAATATTGAACTAAGACTTATGTTACAGATTTTTTTCCAAGCAGGGTGCCTGGAATAGAAACATAGAAATATAGACAATCATGACAGAAAAAGACCAGAGGTCCATTCAGTCTGCCCAAGTTCCCTATAATCCCTGGAACCTACAATTTCTCCAGGGTATTAACCCTCCCTGTCCTTTTACTAGTCGCCTCCTTGGTCCTGTTGCCTCCGGTAACCACTATTCCCTTCATTATGTCCCAGCCCTGCTTGAATCCTCTGACTGTTTTTATACCCACCATTTCAGCTGACAGACTGTTCCAAAGTTCCACCACCTTTTCCATAAAGTAGTACTTCCTCACATCTCTCCTGAACCTACCTCCTGTTAATTTCCATTAGTGTCCATGTGACCTTGAATTGGTACTCAGGCTAAATAGTACCCCGTAGTTCACTTTAATTCATTTCAGGAACTTGAAGATCTCTATCATATCTCCTCTATCCCTTTCGGTCTCCAATGAGTACATATTTAGTGCCTTGAGGCACTCCTCATAGGATTTGCCCTGCTGTCCCTGAATCATTTTAGTTACTCTGCGCTGCACTGTCTCCAACCTAGCCTTATCCTTTCTGAGGTGAGGACTCCAGAACTGGGCACAGTACTCTAGGTGAGGCCACACCAGGGATCTATAGATGGGAAGTATTACCTCCTTTCTTTTGCTATCACTACCCCTAACAATACATCCCAGCATCCTGCTAGCCTTGCTATAAGCCATGTTGCACTGACTCAATTACTTAAATGGTATACTGAGTTGTGGATGGTGGGGGTAACAACAAGGGGTAGAGAGAGTTCAGATATGAGTTATTTAGACTTAAAATAAGCCACAAAAGTGCACCACTGAGCATACCATCACCCATGGTTTCTGGGGCCTAGCAGACCCAGACCCCTACCCTAGTAGCAAGCCAGCACTGCAGTAAGTTAGTAGTGTACAATACCCAGCCAAGACCAGCTGCAGACTCTGTATTGAGGTTCAGTGCATTAGCATTTGTTCTCTTTATATTTATCTATCTATATACCTACATATGTAATAGATAACCTACTTTAAAGTGTGCAGTCGTGCTGCGACATACGCATGCCTTGGAGTGCGTTGTTAAGCATGAGTCCACAGGCCGAGTGCATCAACCACCCAAGGCATGTATATATCAGAGCGCGACCACATATCCTAAAATGGATTATCTATCTTATAAAATGGCAAAATTGTTTTGGAGGGGGGTAAAAGTGCAGGTGTGCGGTTGTGCTCTGACAGATGCATGGTCATGTGATGTGTTTTATACAATCAGAATGCTGGATTTGTTATTTACTTTGCTTCCAATTTTATAAATACACATACACACACACACACACACACACATACACACACAATCTGAGCCACCCGGATAGTAATAATTGTCTTTAAAGCAGAAGATGGAGGAGAGCTCACATATGAGTTATTCTGGTTTAAAATAATCTACAAAATTAGCCACAGAGTATCTAGTACCCCAAGGCTTCTGGGGCTAAGCAGCCCCCAGACCCCTTTCCTACATACCAGTAGATACAGCTGCAGATATTAAAACTCATAACATAATATATCTGAGACAATGTCTTAGATATATTACATTAACAGCATCTTGCTGCCCATCGGTACTGAATACATATGTATTCACCCCGCAGCCAGCTAGATAATAATTTTGTTTAGAGCAAGGAGTGTGCAAGATCTCAGATATGACTTCTTTAGCTTTAAAACAAGCCACAAAATGCACCACAGAGCAATTCTAGGATTCCATGGCTTCCGGGGTACTAGTGGCCCTAAGACCCACAGCTTTTTTTAAAAAGTTACAGACTGCATAAAAAGAGCCCCCCTTGTGAAAATCCTGGCAACGGCCATGAAGCACAGCCACACTGTGAGTCCTCCCATGCAGCTTGAGTCTGTTTTCTGTGAGTGACGTCACACAGACTCAGGCTTGCAGTGCATTTCTAGAGCAAAACATTTTCCTATGTCCGATTCAGCAGTCTTAGTAGTGCAGGCAAAGATACAGTGGCATCTCCCAGGATAAAAACCCACTTTTAAAGCACTCTGCAGTGTGCTGAAGCAGACCTACTGAATAAAGCAATATAATTTCAATGGCAAGTAGTCCTTTTTGTCACGCAGAAAACTGTGGCATTCACTTCATCCTGGCAGTGTCACATTTTCCTGAATGACAAAAGGGACTAATTGCCATCAAAATGACATTGCTTTATTCATTAGGTCTGCTGAAGCATTCTGCAGAGTGCCACAAAATGCTGCTTAATTGGGTTTCATCCTGGGGGACATCACTGTATAGCACATGGAGGAATGAGAGCAACAACCTGTATAAATGAGATCACACAGGCAAGTGTAAGAAGATAAATAGAATAATACATATGATGGTGTGTTTAATGAGAATATTACACACACACAAGGTGTTGGATGCTATATAAACCCCAAGAACGAAGCTTGAGGGGTTTATTCAAGCACCCAACATTGGGTGTGTGTGTAAAATTCAAGCTTTACACACCACCCATGTTTTATGTTATATAACTGCTGGGGAGTGTTTTCTCATCACAGCAATTATATTAAATACAAATACATTGGTGTTCAGCCGCGGTCCTGTTCGGATGAAGTGCAGTCCACCATCCACAGCTGCTGAAAACTTTCTGTTTTTTATTAAAGGGTTAATGTAGGAGCACCTGTTTAAGGAAGGATTTGTGACCTTCAGTGCTGAGAAGTGAAGTATTTTCTTACTTACTGCTGGGTGTTACTGGCAGCGCACTAGAGAGCATTGAGAAAGGGAAGAGTGGAGACTTGAGCATGCCTGGTACGAGGGAAACCTGACACATGTTCATCATTATAACCCACAGGTTATAATGGTGAATTATAACTAGGTTTCTCTAATGGGAGAATATGCTCCCCAATTATTATAACATTATTAAACTAACAGCTAAAATCTATTGTAAAAAAGGCCGTACCTGCTCTTTAACATGCAGATTCTCAGGACCCTCTTCCAACTACATTCCCTAACTCCCTTTCAGAAAACAAGATTATTGACAGGAGCAGTAAGTTAAAATTAGCTTAAAGTCTCAGATTTAATATCAGCGAAGGATCTTCTTTTTACTTCAAACTAAAAAGCTAGTACTAAAAGATATAAGCCATATGGTGACTCTCCTGATTACTTTCCTAAATGGTGGGTCTGCAGTAACAGACAGAACATGCTGCTTTCTTCCATCCTCAGAGCAGTCTTCTGATGAACTGGCTAATAAACATCTTGAATGATGTCAGCCTGCAGTTACTTCACTCAGAAGCATGTGAAATTCAAAAAAGTACAATATAAAAATACAGAAATGTTGTTCTTTTAAAATAAGTAGGAATCATATTAGAATACAAAAACAGTTCTTAGCAAAAAAATCTATTAATAGACCTCCCGGAATTAAATGAGGCAGTACGTAACAGTTATGCTCTCAAACAAAATGATATTTGTTAAAAGGAAGACGAAATATTAAATTATTAAGTATTTTACAACAGTGCTTAAAAATCCAGGATAAGACTTTGGCTATACAGCACTGAAAAGCACTGAAAACTGCAACTACACTAATACTGTACCATAATACTGTTTCTACTGCCAGGAACATCGTGAGGTAGTAATGCAGGGAAGCTGCAGCATTACTTGCACAGGCCCAAGTACCATGTAGTGAAGGGAAATCATCTCTTGGCATAGGTCACAGCTGTGGGTGCCTGATGGCCCTGCAATTTGACTGACAAATGGACTCTTTGCCCAATGTGTCTGTGTATGTAGCCACATGTAAGCACAGGGCCCAGAGGGCACAGTACTTCCATAGACAGACAGACACTTCTCTTGGCACGTTGCCAAGATGGCCCTACATTTCTGCATATACTTATGCAGGTCCTGAACTGACCTGTGTAAAGGAGGATATACATCCACTATCTCCAAAAAAAAGGAAATTATTTGCAAAAAATTGCGTTAATACACCACTTAAGGTTAAACTTAATTCTATAAAACTAGAGAAATGTGGTGTTAGGGTTTCCAACCCAATTTTCCCAAGCCCCCAAGCAACAAAAGGACAAGACCACACAAGCAACCACAGACAGCCTTCGTCAGGTAACACAAAAAACATACAACTGTTTCCAGATGACACAAATGCAGTAGCACTGATGTGCTACCTTTATTGATTTGTCTCTGTGGCTGCATGAGCACAGACCGAAAAGGGGCCAGTGCTTTTACAGCCACAACTGTTTGTGTATGTCATACAATATGCATGAGTACTTGTGGCTGCAGATGTGCAGGTCCCATGGGGGGGGGGGTGCGCTTCTGTAGGCAGAAGTACTGTTGCAGTGTGAGTATCATCGTTTCAGCAGTGGATGTAGACATTTCTCAGGAGGGTAGCAGTTTTGTCTGGGGGTGCACTTCCCCCCAAAAAAGTACACTATTACCTTTCCAAGCTCAGATTAGGTTAAAACAACTACCTTTGCTGGCCTAAAAGGTTAGCAGGTGCTACGTTGTTACATAGCTGGACTTGCTAGTGCAAAATTTTCTATATGCAACTGCATAATTGCATTGGCCTGCCATTCATCAGCCAGAGGTTGATGTGTATGTGCTACACCTGTGGCAGAAGAAGGTCAGGTCCTTCAGGTGCCTGCATTTCTGCAGACAGAAGTAAAGTTGTAATTTAAGTGTCATTGATTTTATGGAGTCTGTGATTATGCAGCCAGAGGTCAATGTATAAGTCTACACTTGCTGCTGCAGAAGCCCAGGACCATTAGTGGCCAGCACATCCTCAGACAGAACTGTGTGTATGTCTTAAAGTGTTGATGGGTTAAAGAAGCGCTGGCACCACAGGGGCTTGTGCTTCTACAGACAAAAAAAACTCTTGTAATTTGGGTATTCAGGATTTGTATGAGTGGCTGCAGAGGCCTGTGCTGCTGCTCACAGAAGCAGTGTTGTGATTTTAGTATTGTGGATTTATATCTGTAGCCACAAGTGATTGTGAATATCTTGTAGTGTGCATACCATAGATGCAAACCCACAAAGGTAGCACATCAGTGCTACTGCATTTGTGTTATCTGGAAACAGTTGCATGTTGCTCGTGCTACTTGATGATGTCTGTCTGTGGTTGCTTGTGTGGTCTTGTCCTTTTGCTGCTTAGAGGGTTGGGAGTTAGGGTTGGAAATTCTAATGTCACATTTCCCTAGTTTTGCATGTTTAAGCTTAACCCTACCTAACCAATATATTAACAGTTTTTTTTTTCAAAGAACATACATATATGTATAGACTTGCAAAACTATTCAACCCCTTGAAAGTTGTCAGATTTGTCTGAATGAAAAATGATACATTGAGATTTTGTTCTGTGTAATATTTTATTTAAAAAGACTGACCTTCAAAATAATTATTTTAAAGTGACATTGGTTTTATGTTAGAAAATATTTTTAAGAAAAATAAATTACTGAAATATGCTGTTTGCATAAGTATTCAACCCTGTGCTCTGGAAGCTCCAAGTTTACACAGATGAAAAATATTGCCTAACGAGGACACACAATTGGCTTACATTGGCCTCACCTCTGAAACATTAAAGTAGCTCACATTTTCTGGATTACCCCAGTTTAATGACCACTGATCAGACTGTGAATCTGAAGGAAGGTGTGAAATGAAGACTAAAGAGCATTCTAAGGAAGTTAGAGATAAAGTAATAGACATGCATAAATTAGGAAAAGGGTACAAAATAATATCCAAGTGTCTGGATATCCCAGTGTGCACTGTTGGATCAATAGTGAGGAAGTGGAAGCTGCACCACACCACCCAGGCACTACCTAGGCAAGGCCGTCCCTCAAAACTCAGCATCCGAACAAGAAGGAGACTAGTGAGGGAAGCCACAGAGAGGCCAACAATCACTTTGAAGGAGCTACAGAGTTCAGTGGCTGAGAGTGGAGTGAAGCTGCACCAGTCAACCATATCAAGAGCTCTGCATAATACTGGCCTGTATGGGAGAGTGGCTAGAAAGAAGCCATTACTCAAAAAGAACCATATCAAAGCATGTCTGGAGTTTGCCAGAAAGCATGAGAGTGACCCAGCTAAGATGTGGCACAAAGTTTTGTGGTCTGATGAGACCAAGATAGAGATTCTTGGCCAAAATTCAAAGCGCTATGTGTGGCGCAAACCTAACACTGCCCATGCCTTGAGAAACACCATCCCTACAGTGAAGTATGGTGCCTGCAGCATCATGCTGTGGGGATGCTTTTCATCAGCAGGGACTGGGCATCTTGTTAAAATTGAAAGAAGAATGAATGGAGCAAAATACAGGGAGATATTGCAAGAGAACCTGCTTCAGTCTGCTGAAAAACTGAAGCTTGGGAGAAACTTTACCTTTCAGCAGGACAATGATCCCAAGCACAAGGCCAAAGCAACACAGGAGTGGTTAAACAACAAAAAGGTGAATGTTCTACAGTGGCCAAGTCAAAGTCCAGATCTCAATCCCATCAAGAATATGTGGCACTGTTTGAAAATTGCGGTCCACAAGCGTCACCCAACCAACCTGAACAACCTGGAACAAATCTGCCAAGAAGAATGGGCAAGAATCACTCCTGAACAGTGTGCAAGGCTGGTAGATACTTACCCCAAAAGACTTAAAGCTGTTATTGCAGCAAAAGGTGGCTCTACCAAATACTAATGTGTAAGGGTTGAATACCTCTGCAAGCAGCATTTTCCAGTTTTTAATTTTCTTTAAAAGATCTGCTGATGGATAATTAATTTTGGCTTTGACAATATACTGTTGGAGCATATGAGTTTGCAATAAAAATACTGACTGGGATAATATATGTAAGTCTCATTTGTAATCCAGACAAATCTGATAACTTTCAAGGGGGTTGAATACTTTTGCAAGTCACTTGTATATATTCATGCCAAAAAACTCAGTTTAATGCATCAGTTAGGGTTATTCCACAGCACCTCAAACTCACCCCGTCCCCACCAACAGGCGTCAGGGTGTGTGTTGGGGTCATTGGTCCTAACTCTCACTCCATCCATTGTGTAAAGAAGCTGAGATGGTGCACTATAGGAGAATGGGGTAAGAGTTAGGACTAACGACTGGAACGCACACCCTGATGCCTGTTGGTGGGGATATTTTTTGCCAAGAATTTCCCTTCTTTTTGAGAATGAACACTATAAATAGTGAATGGCATGTGGTGGTGGGAGCACGGGGCCCAAACCATGTGTTTTTTTGTCACATAGTAATGCTAACGGTAATGCAAACACAAGCGCAAATGGTAATGCAAATGTTAATGATGGTAACGCAAACGGTAATGCAAATGCTAACAGCAACAGAAACAAAAATGGTAACAAAAACTGAATGTAAATGCTAACACCAACGGAAATGCAAATGGTAAGAAAAATGCAAACGGTAACTCAAATGAGAAAAGAAATGCAAATGGTAAAGGCAACAGTGCCGTAGAAGGAAACAGTAATGCAATCGACAATGGAAACACAGCCAAAAATGCAAACGCTAAGGGAAACAGAAAAGCAAACTGTGATGAACATGCAAACAGTAACGGTAACACAATTGGAAACACAAACAGTTACAGTAACAGCAATGATGATGCCAAAGCGAACAGTAATGCAAACGTAAGCTTGTTTGGAAAAGCAAATAGTAACATGCACAGTCATGATACCACAATTGGAAATGCAAATGCTAATGGTAACACCAACGATGACACCAAAAGAAACACAAATGCAAATGTAAACGGAAGCACGTATGCAAATGCAAATGGTAATGCAGACAGTGATGCAAAATGAAACACAAACAGAAACAGTAATGGAAATGCAAATGGTAGCATCACAAATGCAAGTGCAAATGAAAATGCAAAGGGTAACGCACACGGTGGCATAGACGGGAACGTTAATGCAAACAGTTGTGGAAACACAAGTGGAAACACTAACTGTAACAGTAACAAAAGCATGCACCCTTTTTCCCCCCAAAAGCTGAACTGAGAAACACAGTGAATACAAAGAATATATGCATAATAATGGGCCTCGGAGCATAAAATGAACACTTGGAATACTAAATTGCTTATATCTCAGGAACCGTACGATGTAGAATTTTTTTTTTAATTTCATATAATTTATGACTTTCCTGTCTAGGGGGCTAAGCATTTTTCTGATGAAAAGTCTGTATCTTGAAGCATTTCCGAGATACGGGCTCCGAAAGGCGTGTCGGATGCTGTAATGTTAGTCTATGGGAAAATAGTCAACTTCAGAGTATCATAACTTTGCAGCCCTCTATTATTTTGTCACCAAACCACCAACATGCACCTCTGTGGGATCTTGGCATTTGTTTCTCCAAATTACAGCCCAAAAGACCAAACCGTTATTTTGCAGCAGGGTGGCAAAGATTTCCTATTCTTTTGGGCATAATGTCGCAAAATAGTGTCACAAATCACGACTCTTTTGGGAAAAAAATCATGAAAGTGTCGCAAGTGCAACACTACTTTGTGACACTACAGTTTACAAAAATTTGAAAAACTTATGTCTGAGGTGTTTAACCCCCCCTCCAAAAAAAAAGACATGACTGACATACTCAGGGCTTGACTAGGTGAACACAAAAATAATTGTGTCCCTAAAGGGTCCCAAATTTAAATGCCAAGCATTTCTGTGACCAGTAACTGAAAAAAAAAATGTCTGACTCATGACACTACAGGAGCCGATGCGACACTAAAAACTGCATTTGCAACACTATCAAATAGTTTGTTAACTTTTCCCATTGACTATAATGGGAAACTTGTTTTTTGAATAACTTTTGAACCGTTTAATATTTTTTCATGAAATCTTGAAAGGCACATTGGGGACCCTGGCTGCATGTTTCCTAAAGGTTTTGGACTGGTCACACAAACCATATGACCTGTAAATGTGAGCAAAGAATGCGCAAAAAAGCATAAATACAACTTTCTATTGCACTTTATAGCTCTGCTACTGTATATCTGACCATCACAAAACTTGGCATAACCAGAGATCTATAGTACCGCTCCTTGTCTGCCAAATTTCAGGTAAATCTGTCATACAGTGGCAAAGTTATTAAGCTGCAAAATTTCAGACTTTAACCTTAAATGGGGTACTCAACCCTAACTATAGTGGCACTACCAAGCCACTATAATATATATACTGTATATACACACACACACACATATATATATTCACTAAACATACCACCAACAGCTTAATCTGGTTCAAGGTCAGTTGGCATTCATCTGTATCCCCCCTCCCCCGGGTCATAGAAACATAGAAACATAGAAGTTGTCGGCAGATAAGGACCGCAAGGCCCATCCAGTCTGCCCATTTCTTTTTCTACCTTATAAATGTGCCATCGGCCTTTGCTCTGTCAGTGACCTATCTATTCATAGTCATTTGTATTGCTCCCTTATGCCTATCCCATGCCTGTTTGAAGTCCTGCACTGTATTCATAGCCACCACTTCTTGTGGTAAGCTATTCCATGCATCTACCACCCTTTCTGTGAAAAAGAATTTCCTCACATTCCCCCTTAATCGGCCTCCCTCTAATCTCATGCTGTGTCCTCTTGTCCTGCTATTTTTCTTATATTTAAACATGTTAGACTCTTTCACCTTGTTTATGCCCTTAAGGTGTTTAAATGTCCCGATCATATCACCTCTCCCTCCTTTGCTCAAGGGTATACATATTGAGCTCCGTTAATCTGTCCTCATATGTCTTCTGATGCAGTCCCTGCACCATTTTGGTTGCCCTTCTCTGGACTGCCTCAATTTGGTTAATGTCCTTGTAAGGTGTGGCCTCCAATACTGCACGAGTACTCAGATGGGGCCTAACCAATGTCTTGTACAGAGGATTATTACCTCCCTCTTATGACTTGTGATACCCCTACTAATACACCCTAACACCCCCTAGCCTTGCCTACTGCTTTAGAGGTCTGCTTGGATGATTTTAGGTCATCAGTGATGATGATGCCCAAGTCTCTTTCTTCCTTTGTGATGCTAGCAACTCCTCCCAGCCTATAAGTGGCTTCAGGGTTTCTCTTCCCTATGTGCATGATTTTGCACTTTGCATTAAATCCAGTTGCCACTCTTCTGACCATTTTGCTAGTTTATCCAGATCTCTTCTCATTCTGCCCACCCCATCTGGATCATCTACTCTGTTGCAGATCTTGGTGTCATCTGCAAACAGACAAGCCTTACCCTCTAGTCCATCTGCGAGGTCACTAATGAAGATGTTGAATAGGACTGGCCCCAGGACTGATCCCTGAGGTACCCTACTTGTGACTTGCATCTCTTCTGACTGTATACCATTTACCACCACTCTCTGTTTTCTGTCAACCAGTTTGCCACCCAGTTGACCAACTTCTGACCCACCCCGAGCCTACCTAGCTTATTTATCAATCTTCTATGTGGAACAGTGTCAAAAGCTTTGCTGAAGTCAAGGTAGGCGACATCAACTGCTCCCCCTTGGTCCACCACTCTGGTTACCCAGTCAAAGAAATCTATGAGATTAGTTTGACAGGACCTTCCTTTTGTAAACTCATGCTGTCTTGGATCCTGTGCCCCTATGGTTCCAGGTGTTGCACTATCCTTTCCTTAAGGAGTGCCTCCATAATCTTGCCCACTACTGAGGTAAGACTGACTGGTCAGTAGTTCCCCACCTCCTCCCTGCTACCACTCTTGTGGAGCAGGATCACATGAGCCCTTTCCAGTCTTCTGGGACCTCTCCTGTGCTCAGAGACTCACTAAACAATTCTGCTAATGACTCTGCTAGTTCCTCCTTTAGCTCATAAGTACCCTGGGATGTATGCCATCAGGTCCCATTGCCTTATCCACCCTGAGCTTAGCAAGCTCTTGTAGGACCCTTTCTTTTGTGAAGGGAGTAGTGCTCACCTCCCTCCCCCCTGTGTCCATGATGCTGAGCTGTGGGCCCTGCCCTACCTTCTCTTCAGTAAGTACTGAGCAAAAGTATCTATTTAGGATAGATGCCTTTACAGGGTCCTCCTCCTCACATGCTCCCTTTTCTCCATTAAGCTTAGCAATACCCCCTCTGGACTTTCTCCTTTCACTAATGTATCTATAGAAAGTCTTGTCACCTTCTTTTACTGTTCGTGCTAGTGTTTCCTCAGTTTGGGACTTTGCCTGCCTTACTGCCTTACCTGCTTCCCTTAGGGCAGTTTGGTATGCCTCCCTATCTTCATCCCGCTGTGTTCCCTTATATTTCCTGAAGGCCAGCCTTTTGGCTCTGACCTTTTCTGCTACTGTATTTGAGAACCAAAGTGGTTTCCTTCTTCTTGCACTTCCTTTTCTGTCTAACACAATGGGATGTTGCTTCAAGTATTGTATCCTTAATGCTTGCCCACTTTGCCTGTACCTCCTCACTTGTGTTTCTTTTGCCAGGGCTAGCTTAACTCTGATGACCATCTTATCAAAGTCAGCTCCTCTGAAGTCCCATATTTTGCCTTGGAATGGGATGATTTAGATGTAGTAGCCAAATTGAACCATACCATGTGATGGTCACTGGCCCCAGGTGACCTTCTACCTGGAGATCTGTGATCCCTTCTTTGTTAGTCAGTACTAGATCTAGGCTAGCCCTGTCTCTTGTGGGTTGCTGTACCAGTTGTTTGAGGCCCTCCCCTGCAGGGAATCCACTATGAGTCTAGTTCTGGCAGATGTTCCTGCTGGTATTGACCAATCTGTATCTGGCATGTTGAAGTCTCCCATTATCAGAACCTCCCTTTAGCTGTCATGTTTTGTATATCTTCTAACAGTAATGTGTCTATGTCCTCCCTCTGGTCTGGGGCCTGTAGACAACCCCAGTTCTTATGGCTGTCCCATTTCCTGTTTCCAGGGTGACCCACAGTTCTTCTGGCTCCTTATGTATTCTGAATTTCTGTAGCTTGATATTTTCATTAACATACAGGTCCCCTCCCCCCTTTTGCACCTCGGTCTCTTCTGAACAATACATAGCCAGGTACTGAAGTCTCCCAAGTGTGGTTACTGGTAAACCACGTCTCACTAATTGCTACTATGTCCAGTTTAGCCTCTGACATTATTGCCTGCAGGTCTGGGATCTTATTTCCCAGGCTGTGAGCATTTGTGTACATGATTTTCCATTGGCCAGATTTTGGTGTGTTAGTTGTTGGGTGAAGTCTGGCATTACCCTGTGCATCGTATGGGAGACAAACCTTTTTCTTACCTGGTGATGCAAATGAGCAGCAAACACGCTGAATTCCTGTTTGACCACTAGCTGAGGGGGGAGGGGTGTTCTTCCCATTTGACGTATGGGGTGCTGCACCCCTCTCCCCATTTGCTAGTTTAAATATTCTGCAAAGACGTTAAACTTCTGCCCCAATGCACTGACTCCCTCTTTAGTCAGATGCAGTCCATCAAATTTAAAGAACTTTCGCTCCCAGAACTGTTGCCAGTTCCCTACAAATCTGTGTCCTTTTTCCTGGCACCAGTCCTTGAGCCACGTGTTTAGCTCCCCTATCTCCCCTTCTCTGACCTTCCGTCCATCTGCTCCCTTCTCCCAGACTGGCAGGATCTCAGAGAAGGAGATGCGGATGAAATAGATGATAGTTTGTCACCCAGCTTAGTCAGGTGTTCCTTGGTCTCCACAACTGACCGGTGGCGAGATCATTAGTCCCTATGTGTACTAGGACATCAATGTTTTCTCCTGCTTTGTGAACAATTTTAGCAATGCAGTCAGTGTCTCTCCATGCTGATGTACCTGGAGACATCTGACCATCACCCTGGCTGGAGATGGGTATCAACTCCCCGAATCATGGAGTCTCCTATGATCAGAAGTTTTTGGATTTCCTTTGTGCTTGTTTAGTTTTGGTTCCTGATTTGGGTGAGTATTGTTGTGCTAGCTCCTGTGCTGCAGTGTCCTGCTCTGCAGTGTCTTCTGCCTCTTTATTTGATTTCAGAGATAGAGGCAGATACCTGTTTGTAGTGTTTATATGGTTTTGAGGTAATGTGTTGGAGAGCAGAGAGTGATGGGGCACCTGATTTGCTCCTCTAACCACCTGCCAACCTCCTGGACCAACTACCCTCTATGGTCGAGGTTTTCTCTTGGATGCTGGGGAAATGGCGGGTGGTTCTTATAATGTATTTCCTCTTCAATATGAAATTTGAGACGTGCAATCTCTGCCCATGCTCCCTGAGCTGAGACCTAAGATCTCCAAAGGCCCAGCATGTGGGACAGTGTCCTAAACCTGTAAGACTGTCCTTCTGAAAATTGTTCCACAGTACCTGCAGTTAATGAAATCCATTCCAAATAAGTTGCTGGGTTTGTAACCTAGTCAGAGTAATTAGAAGGAAAAAAAAGGAAAAAATGCAAGTAATGGTTTAATTGTGCTTTGTTTAACTTGTTATAACAAGTTAAATTACTAGTGCCCCTGTAAATGAGATCACCTTGTGGAGGCCCCACTGATCCGCCCCTTCCTGCTCTGCCACAGGAAATGTCACAACTGTGGTACCCTATAAAAGGAGTGTAGCATGGGGTGGGTGGCTGGGCCCTTCCCCTGCCTAAAAAGAAGAACCACGGACGAAAGAACAAGGAGGTAAGAGCAGAAACAATCAGTCAACAACAAATGCAGTAACCCTGAAAGCTTATCCTAATGTTAGATAAAACTGTAAAACCTGTAAAGCACCACCTGTAATAATTTCAGAGAAGATATACCCTGTAAAAAACACTTTGCTCCAGAGAAAAATAAAGCAGTAACAGAAGATATACCTTGCAAAAGACAATTTGAATCAGAAGATTACAGCAGTAATCTGTTAGCACACACCTGTAGGCACACCTTGTAATAATGCAGAAGAAGGTATACCAGCAACAACAATTTGAATCAGAGAAAAAATAAAGCAATGAAATGTTAGCAACAAACAGTAGCAATCCCTGTGAGTAAAAACATAAAAACACCACCACACAGTAAATCTTCTTAGCCAAACTAAGTCTTAATCCTTCTCCCTTGCTCTGATAAGTTTCTCTACTCTGCCTTTCAAGCAGTCTTAGAAGGAAAGAGCTCAGGTGAAGCTAGGTGCCTTGGCCAGCAAACCAAGTCTTCTGAAAATAGGCAGGATTTGTCTAGAGCACTTACCCGGTCAACAAAAGCTAAATAAATAAATAAATTATATATATATATATATATATATATATATAAATGGTGCTGTAGCACCAGTATAGTTATGGTTGAATGGAGTGCTCAGTGTTAAACCCAATTTTTGTGCCTTAATAATTGGCGGCGTTCAACAGAATAGCCCAAAATTTGGCATGTGGAGTCTGGGTGGCAGAGTCTCAAGACATGAAAAGTTTTGTGCTTGCATCTTACATCTTATGTGGTTTCTGAGATCTGGCATGTTGATGACTGGACAAGTGAAAATTGCTTATCCTATACTTAGCATTTTTTTTGCTCTTGTGTACAGCCTAGATGGAATGATATTTTTTCACAAAACCTTCAGGGTAGAAGTGACCAGTGCAGAGGTAGTGCCCTTTGAATGTTTCAGGAAAAATTATTAAACAGTTCCAGAGCTATAAGGATTTTAAGTTTTTTTCTGAGCTGTTCAGAGAATGCTCAGTAGGATTTTGAGTTAACTCTGTGATACAAATGATAAACAATGTTCATCTTGAGGGTTTATTATTCATGATTTATTGATCATGAGAAAAAATATTGATCATGATAGCTGCCATCATTTATTTTTGTGTCCAACTAGAAAACATGAAAAACACCTAAAATGATCAATTAAAAAAAAAAAACTTAACCTAGCTAAATGGAATGTGTTTAGCTGGATTCTAGTGTTCAGTTAAAAAAAAAAGCCAGAAATTCCTTTTCTGGACACCTGAAACTCCATGGTACTCAGCTTAGCAAGAGGAGCCATTCGCCCACATTCTCTGTGTGAGAACAGCGGGACTTTCCTGTGTGCTGCCAGCTTCCATTGCTATCCAGGATGTTCAGCTTAGCAAGAAGAGTCATTTACCCACATTCTCTGTGTGAGAACAGTGGAACTTTCTTGCATGCTACCAGCTTCCATTGTTGTAGTGAGTTGGTCATCTTGATATCTGTTTCTCTGTCTCTCTGCCTTTTTCTTTGTCACTGTCTCTTTCTCTCTTGTCTGTCTAGTAATCTATTTATCTGTCTGTCTGTCTGTCTGTCTGTCTGTCTATCTATCTACCTAGTCTATCTTAAACAGACCAGGGCGCCCACCCCTTGTATTGCTGCTTTCTACTCACCCTCACCTCCAAATTGCCCACCCCACCTTCCCAATACACAAATAAAAAAAAATAAAAACAAGTAATTTAACAGCAGACCAGGGTGCCCATACCTGATACCACTTGCCCCATATAATTAGGTAGTCTACCCCCCATGAATAGGTAGACACACTGAGGTGCCTACCTTCAATGCTGCCATAGACTTAAGCTGACACTGAGGTGACCAGTCCCCAGTATCTCATCCCATACTGTTTGAAACCTGGAAAAAAAGAAAACAGTCCCTCAGTATCTTTTTTAAAAATCAAACTGTAGAAGAGAAAATGGTCCCCCCAAAACATCCATATCTACCCCATCCCACCCTCCACTCAGTACTCATTACCCCACACCCACCCAAATCCTCACACACCAAAACATGTCCCATGATGTAGATTCACTCTGTTATACAAAGGATGTCTTGTGCTGAAACTGTCTAGTGTGGAAATCAGGAGGTTAGTCATAACTTGCATTGTATGGGCCCATTGGGCCATGTACAAATCATGAGGTGTGTCTTAACCCTTTGGGCCTTGTGCAAAACTGGACTGGCACCCTAACTTTGTGAAAGTGGTTAGGGGGGAATTTTGACCCCACATTTTCAACATGTTCCTTTTTTTCATCATACCTCATGAAATATCAGATGCTATTTTTCAGATCCTGACCAAAATGTTGTTTTGTGATCACTCTGTAAAACAACATTTTGGGCAGGTTTTTTGCTTTATTTGTTTTCTTTTTTTTTTTCTTTTTCTTCTTTTATTCATAAATTAATGTTTTTTGAGATTTTGGTGCCAAATTTTTCACATAGTCTTTTTTCCACTTTACCTCATGAACATTACAGCTGTGGAGCAGGATTTGAAGAATGACAATTGTCATGTTCATGAGGTGAGGTGAAAACAGACCATGCTAAAAATGTTATGTCAGAATCTAAAACACAAAATTAAATTATGAACAAACATTGAAAAAACATGAAAAAAAGATAAGTTCAAAAGTGTGTTCAGTTCAGTGGTCATGTGTGAATCAGTGGATAATTAGAGGATTATGGCAGGGGTCTCTAAAAAGGCAAGTGGGCAACTAGGGGGATGAGGGGTGGCATGGGCTCAGGGGATATCAGTGTGGGAATAGAAATGAATTGTGGAGATGTGATGATGGATTGTTTCTTTCTTTAGAGGTGATGGGTGGAAGACCCAATAATGGACCATTTTCTTTTTTACAGGATATTGTACATTGTATGAAAATGGCTACATAGGATGGTTTCTTTTATACAGGTACGTTAGTTGGAAGTGGTAGGGGAAAACAGAGACATAGAAACATAGAATTTGCTGGTAGATGAGGACCACTTGGTCCACCCAGTCTGCTCTTTTTTCCCTATCTAAATTGCTATTGCAGACCGTACTTAATCTATCAGTCTTTCTCCCTCCCTCCCTCTTCCTTTCCACTATGATTCCCTTGTGTCTATCCCATGCATTCTTGAAACCCACCAATCTCTTCACCCCCACCACCTGCACTGAAAGATTGTTCCTGGAATCCACCACTCTTTTTGTGAAGAAGTGTTTCCTAACATCTCTCCTGAATCTACCTCCCTCCAGCTTCATAGCATGTCCCCTTGTTCTTGAGCACCTTTTCATCTGAAAGATGCTTCCCTGTTGTACCTTATTTCCCCCTGTGAGGTATTTAAAGGTCTCTATCATATGCCCCCCTCTCTTACAATGTGTACATATTGAGATCTTTTAGTCTTTCCTCAAAGGGCTTTTGGTGTAGACCCTGCACCATTTTAGTTACCCTCTTCAGTACAGCCTCCACACTGTCTATGTCCTTCTGGAGATGTGGTCTCGAGAACTGCACACAGTAGTCTAGGTGGTGTCTTACCAGAGATCTGTACTATCAAGTTCTGGGTGCAATCACTTTCATTCATTATTGTTCCTACTGTAGACAATAATCATACCTGGAACTCTTTTTAAAGTCTGAGCTTTCCATTACTTAACAGTGATACACGAAAAGCCACCCAGGCAAAACAAAGTTACCTGATATATGAACAGCTCTGTAATTTTATCACACTATGGACTACTACCCTCAGCTAGTTTTGCTCCACATTAAATGCAGTTTTGATAGTAGTCTAGGGGGGACTGAATCTGAGACTCAAATGAATCTTTATGTTTTATAAACCATTTTACTAAAGAGCCCAAATGGCTGTCATAGATATGGCTGTAACCTATACATGCTGTTACATGTGAAAATAGGTATTTCAATTTTGCAGCATCAGTTGGCCTACAGTACATGTGCGCTATGCTGAAGTAGCAATTTGAATTGCTACTTAATTGTTAGCCTCCAATGATGTAATGGACTAAGTATCATGTATCCTACTCTAAGAATGTTGTTAAGTATGAAGGAAAGTATTTAATGCGGATGCTGTTTTAAAGGTATATCTTTTAAAAGTCAATAAAAATTAAATTAAAAAAGTACACAGAAATATTGTACCTGTTTCAGAGTATGTGAGCTTGATTTTCAGAGCTCCTGGCGTGGGGCAAGGGGCTTGCACCACAAAGAATGGTGCAAAGTGCCCTTTGTACCAAAAGATGCACTGAAAGAGATTTTCAGTGGCAGCCAGCATCAGCCACAGACTGTCTCTCCCAAATAGGGCTTGTGCTACCTATGCACCCAAAAATGGGCTTCAGCATAGTACTGGGGGCTTGCAGCAGACACAAGCTGCCATATCCCCTAATGTGGGATTCTCAGAACACTCCCAGAGGGAGAAATTCCAGCCAGGGCTGGTCTAAGGGTATATATAAAATTCTTCTCTGGAAAAGTTGACCTGTTTGCTGTAATGTGCTGCAGACCACCCATCCCCAATCGCTGATGTCCCTCAAATTAATATATTAAAAACAACCTGGCGGTCTAGTGGCCCCCCTCACTGTTCCACAATGTCCCTGGAATTAATGAATTATAAAACACCCTGGTGTTCTAGTGGACCCCCTGCCCAGCAGTGCCCTACCACCCTGCTCCCCTCATCCCGTAACTGAGCCAGTGATTGGCACAGCCCACAGGTCACCACCACAGCCAGCCACAGATTGAGCTTTGAATGATCACATACTGCATAGTATACTCTCATTCAGAGCACAGTGGGTGGACAGCCGTGGTGGTAAGCAATGGGCTGTGTCATCACAGGCTCAGTTACATGATGGGTGAGTGGGGTGGTAGGGCACTGCTGGGTGGGGGGGTCTACTAGACGACCAGGTTTTTTTTAGTACATTAATTTTGGGGGCATCAGGGATCAGGGAGGGGGGCAACTATACCACCAGTTTTTTTTCTAAATACATTAATTTTGGGAACATTTGGGATAGGGGAAGGGGGTCCTCTAGATCACCAGGGTTTTTTTCATACATTAATTCTGAGGACATTGGGGTTCAGGGAGGGGGCGCTAGCCACCAGGGACTAGTTAGAGTGGACAGCTAACCCACAACTTGCAGCAGACCCTCAGGATGCACTGCCTGTTTGGCACACTGTCAGGGTTGCTGCAAGTCATAGGACTTTGCCACTGGGACCCTGCCCAAAAGAGAATTGGGTGCAGGGTCCCTGGCACACCAGGTTCTGATGCAAACTGCTTTTGGAGGAAGTTTGCATCAGTCTAAGGGCTCTTTGACAATCAAACCCACAGTGACTTTAAGCCAATTGTTTCTGTATGACTTTTTTTCCTTAGGTTATACTGCAAAATTCAAATAATTTAACATATTTAGTTCCCATAAAGTTTATTTTATATATTTTTATTTAAACCAATAATTTGCTATGGTAATTTACTTTACCTTCTGTATCTTTTAAAACAATTCTTTTACTTGAATATTTTGTGTGTCCTTGTATATTAATAATATATTTCCCTTTAAGTGAAACCAAAATACAGTAAATAAAGTATCCATTCTTTCTTAAATTATTCATTATACAAAGTCTCCATATTCAACAATCACCTTTCCTGATTGTAACACTTCTTTCAAATTAAACTTTTAATAGAACAATCAATATGATTTAGAAAAATATATAACCTGACTTTTTCATTTTAATAAGTCAATATTTTGCACTTGTTTTTCAGTGTCTGTTCAAAAAATGTATTGTTACTTGTTCATACTTAGAATGCCATCATTATGAAGTTTGAGTTGCTAGATGATGTCAAAGATGCAAAACTACAGCATACTAGCACTTACCATCCAACTTAAACCTTTATAATAATAAACCAGTACAATCTAATAATAAACCAGTACAATTTAATAATAAACCAGTACAATCTAATAATATACCAGTGCAATTTATCTATTAATTGTCTGCATTCTTTTCATGTGCTAATTAGTGTTTGCATGTATGTGCTTCCAAATCATATTTCTCCAGTACAAAATATTGTATAATTTATGGTAACATCCTTTTTGTCATTATACCTGTACTATTTCCATCTTACAAATACAGTTTTGTAGTCCCTCCATTGAAGTCACATGCAGGGGATTGAAAAGAATAAAATCATGTATGTCACTGTCATCTCTCACAGGCCTCAGAACCACAGGGACTTTGGAGAAAATCCCTCTGGACATTGAGCTACTTATGAAGGGAGTCACAGTACTCAGTGGGCAGTTTAAATGTTACTTTGATGAACGTTTAAAGTAGCCGAGAGGGTGGTGGAAGAAATCAAGCAGGCATAAAGTGTCACCTTCCACAGGCATTAGCAGAGAGGAGGGAGGACTTGAGGGGAGGTAAATCCCCCAGGGTGCAAAATAAAGAAAAAAAGCAGAGGGATTGAAATAAAATGGCACAAGCGCATGAGCTGTAAAAAGAGAAGGGGAAAAGGATGTAGGACAAAGAGGAAACAAGGATGTAGATGGCAGCGTGGTAACAAAATATGTTAGGCCATGCTTGCAAAGGTAAGAAGTCTAGGAAATAAAATTCTGGTCCTAGAGGCCATAATGGCAGAGGCAGAGCTGGCTAGACAGAGTCATAATGCACAGAAAACTATGACTGGGAGATGGTCATACCAGGCTATTATCAGTTCATGAAAGATAGGGTGGGAAGAAGGGAGGAGGGGTGGTGCTATACGTAAGAGAAGCTATCAAAGCAGCAGAGACACAAGGAATTCAGGGGAAAATGGGAGGTTGGAGGTACTGTGGGTCACCCTGGTAACAGGAAACAGCTGCTGCTCACACTGGTGTGATCTGCAGACCTGCAACACAGGAGCAGAATTTAGATAAGACACTGGTGGGAGCCATTGGTACAATGGCAGAAAAAGGGAAGGTGCTGCGGGTGGGAGACTTCTGTCTGTCAGATGTGGAATGGAACCTCCCAGTCATGGCTTCAGTTAGAAGCAGGGACATTCTAGACTCCATGTAGGGGGCATTTCACGGGCAACTAGTCAGGGAGCCCACTCTGAAGGGGCAATACTGGACCTGGTGCTCACTAACAGGGACAGTACTGCAGACATCAAGGTGGGAGGTCACTTTAAGGGCCAGTGATCCTCCCCCCCCCAGTGCAACATATAGAATAGTGGATGGGCAAACATCCACAACAAGGCTGTGTTTCCATCGAGGGTGTTGAAGACATCAAAGAGACCTCGACAGTGAAGCTCGAGAGGTCTCTGTGACTTCATCAACTCCAGAGATGGGAAACGCAGCCGAAGTTGTGGGTGGGCGACCATCTACTATTTTATATAGTATATGGTTCCCTGAAATGTGTTTGTACCTTGTGTTCACTCATTCACACTGGTGCTGGCTGGATTCCCGTTCTCTCCTCTTCAGTTCCCAATAATTCCAGTGATTGTTGATGCAGTCCTGTCCCCAAAGATATAGGTTAGCATGGAGCTAAACCATTTTCCCAGTGCAAACATGTTTGCCCCGGTGCTAAACTTTGCCATATTCAGAAGTGACATGCAAATGAGCCTACTTAGGTAGTCTGTGGGCAAACATCCAGATTAGCATCTCATAATGCCCTGATTAGCATGCAGTTTGCCCAGTGTTACTGCAGGGTCCTATAGCTCCATCTGTAGGTCAGTCTGGAAGTACAGGTGCTGGCCAAGTCCGACCACTGCTCTACCTGTAGGTCAGTCTGGCAGTGCATGATGATAGCTATAGGCTACATGTAAACAGTACAGCATAGCATAGAATATTGTACCCCAGGGGACACCACAGCATAAGCACAGATGGTGGTGGTGCTGCATGCAACTGTCACACTGTAGGTCATGCTACAGTGCACAGCAGACACTACAGTAGCAAGGGGGACAGTAGTGTGTGGATACCACACTGCCTATGGTTTTTAGGGCAGTGATGATGACTGCACTATGCACAGTGACAGGCCCAACATGCAGGTGTTTACTGAGAGTGGACATTATTGTTACGCTGTTGTGTGACCCACAGATGCTGCACCTCTGGCATGGGATGCTCACAGTGACATATACATGTCCAGCTTTGTGTGCTGTGGCAGTTGTACAGCTGTGCTGTATGTGGCTGGGGGGGCATATATTATCAGAAAGGCACACTGGTGTTAGGGTATTCCTAATACTGGCCCATGTGCACTGCGTGATATGTCCCACTCTTGTGGCCACATCTGGTTTGTGGCACAGCCTAACCACCCATACACTCTTCCTTAACATCCTCCATGCCCACAGTGCTGCATGTGTATACTGGCATCTGTTGGTGTCCACAGAAGAGTGGTCCACAGGTGTGTGCTGTATGGCCACACTGCCATGCTGTCCACTGATGGCAGAGTCACCACTTACTGCCTGGCATAGCCGGGACTGGTGGCAGATGATGGCATCATTGTGATGCCATCAGTGAGCAGCATGCTTCCTCTATGTCTGGCTTTGTCTATATGTCTTATTTATTTGTTAGGGTCAAGCAAAGCCACGCAAACACTGCGCAAAGCCTAAATGTCACACAAAGCTGATTGCCCAGGGTTAAGATTACCTTTTCCTGGACAGTAATGTGCACCATGCTAAGTGTCATGCTAAGTCATGCAAAACCACTTTTCACTACACTAGTCACTGAATATAGCATTGTGCCTGTTTTCATGTACACACACCCTCAGTTTGCCCCTTGCAAACATTATGATTTTGCCTGGCACTAATGCAGTTTGTGTGCTCTATTTGGCCTTTTGAATATAGCAGACCCATGCTATTCCCACGCTAAACCTGCACAAACAATTTGCGCTCAGTGCAAAATTTTGAATATCTGGCACAAGGCATCTAATGCCTCAGACTTGTACACCTCTGGGCCAGCTACTAGCGTTATTTCTGTGCAGAACTGTAATTTAATGACATCAACAATTATGAGCACATAAGCAATTGCAATGGACTAGATAGGTTGGGCAGTGAATACAATTATTAATGTTTTACTTTTTCTTTTCACGTATTCTCCATTTCCTACCACTACAGTGTGTAAGGCTGAGCATTAATGTGAGCTATATTATTCATAACCTCCCCATAAGAGGCCATGGAGGTCAGAGGGGGACTGGTTTACTTAAGTGTTTTAGAAACAAAAACTCACTTGATAGAATTATTATCCTAGGATTTAAGCAACCGTATTTACACTATACAATGTATGTCTGTACCAATATTAACCACAAATTAAGATATTTTCAAAAGTAGCACAAGAAACAATATCATATATTTCAATTCCATGCCATGCATGTACACTCAACCCATGTCAGAATGTTCTATTATTCTTTAAAAAATATTTTCTAAATCCATTTTAGTGAACTTCATTAAAGAGCAAGGTGACGGCATGGCTATCATAAACTAGTAAGAGTGCAAAAGTTCTCCTTTAAGAACTGCACTAACAGGGTCCTCAGAACCCAATAAAAAATGTATGTGTGATGGGAATAATGCAAAAGGGTCATGGAGTATAATTATCCGTATATTGGGTACTGTGGTTTTATAAAAGTAGTTTAAAAAAGAAAGTACAAACAAGTGTGGACAGTGATCCTGTTAGTGCAGTTCTTGAAGGAAAATGTGCTCTTTATTCATTAAAGGTTGCCATTGCTGTCACCTTGACCTTTAGTGTTCAAAGAAATGGATTTAGAAACCAGTTTTTAAACAATTGTAAAACATTTTGTCATGGGGCAAGTATAAATGCATGGCAAAGAACAGAAATATGCAATATACTGAGTTTGTTTCGCACATTACTTTTGTAAATATCTCATTTTTTGGTAATATCAGTAGAGATATAAACTGTATAGTATAATTGTGGTTACTTAAATTGCAAGATGGTAATTCTATCAAGTGAAATTTTTGTTTCTAAAACACATGAGCTCATCATTCCCCTTTGACCTCCATGACCTGCCAGTGTGAGGATACTGTGAGGCTGCAAATTATGCAGCTTAAAATAACACACAGTACTACAAGCTGTAGTAGTAGAGATCAGAAAGAGTGATAAATGTAAAAGAAAAAGTAAAACATTATTAATTATATTCAATGCCCAACTTATCTACTCCATTGCAATTGCTTATGTGCTCTTGATTGTTGATGTAATTAAATTACAGTTTGGTAAAGAAATAAGATTAGTGACACGAGTGGGGAATCCAATCCCTGAATAAATATGACGACTGTGGTTATGATGCAAGGGTAAATATATAGAGAGAAAAGAGAAAAAGAGGTTGGCATATGAACATCAATCACATGACAAAAATATAATTTCTTTATAATATCACTAGGAGAACAGGCAGACAGAACTGGAATGTAAAGGAATGTTGGACTATGTCACTCCATGGTAACAAAACAAGGCTAAAACACAGTGGTATGTGTGTGCGCGTGCATGCGTGCATATGTGTGTGTGTGTGTGTGTAATTTAAAACCTAGGAGGAAACAACTTGGCAGTGATTGATTGAGCACAACATTGTTAAGCCTTAATGCCTACAGACAGAACTGGGATGTTATGTAAAGGAATTCTGGACTAATGACTGATATGTGCCTTAAATTGCAATAGGTTGGGATAGTGGGGTTAGGGGCAGACTAGATGGGCCATGAGGTCCTTTTCTGCAGTCATCTTCTATGATTCTAGGATTCTATGATTCTATGATGTGACTCCAGCAAAGTAGGAGAGGTGTTACAACTGCAAAGGAAACACACTTTGTTTTTTCTTGTTTTTGGGGAAGGGACTTTGTTATCTGGCATGATTACATAGCGTAGGAGACTGTGCTGCAATTTCATCATATTCTTTAGTGGAAAAGAATGCTTTGAAGTAATGTTGAGTTCCTTTTTGAAGTAAGATGTCTGTACGGCTTCACCCACTGCAGCCATAATAAAAAAATTGGGGGGGGGGGAGATAATGCAACAGGAACGTGGAGTCAAATTATTAATATATTGGGTGCTGCAGTATTGTAAAAACAGTTTAAAAAAGAAGGTACTGACAAGAGTGAACAGTGACCCTGTTAGTGCAGTTCTTGAAGGAAACCTTTCATGCTCTTTATTCATTAATGGTTGCCAGAGCTGTCACCTTCCCCTTCAGTGTTCACTAAAATAGATTTATAAAACAGTTTTTCAACAATTATAGAACATTTTATTATGGGTGAATGCAACTAGATACAGTACATAGATACATAGATGCTGTCGGCAGATGAGGATTGCTAGGCCCATCCAGTTTGCCCATTTAAGCTGCTTAATGAAGCGTCCAGTGACCCTATGTGGTCATTGGCTTTAGCATTTTCTTCCTATCTCTATTATTCCTTTGTTTCTATCCCATGTATGTTTGAAGCCCGCCACACTACGGACTGCCACCATCTCCTGGGGCAGGCTATTCCATGCATCCACCACCCTTTCTGTAAAAAAGAACTTCCTGACATATCCCTTTATGTGGCCACCCCTCAGTCTCATGTTGTGTCCTCTTGTCCTGACACTACTATTAATCTGGAACATGTTGTCTCCTTCCACCTTGTTAAAGCCTCTGAGGCACTTGAATGTTTCTATCATGTCACTTCTCACCCTCCTTTGTTCCTGCATGTACAAATGGAGGTTCCTCACTCTCTTTCCTAAGGCTTGTGATGTCATCCCTTCACAAATGCATGGCACAGAATAGAAATGTGCAATATACTGTAGCTGTTTCTTGCGCTACTTTTGTATTTCATTTTGTGGTTTATATCATGGCAGGGATGATGCTATCTCTGCCAAAAGGGTGTGGTTAGCCCTCAAGGCCCTAAAGAAAGACAAATCTCCTGGGCAGGATGGCATTCATCTGAGAGTACTAAGGGAATTGGCGGACATACTGGCTGCACCCCCTGGTGGAGCTCTTCAACAGGTCATTTGAGACAGGGAGGGTACCTAAGGATTGGCAAGAGGCACATGTGGTGCCAATCCATAAAGGGGGTCGATGGAAGTACCAGGTAACTATAGATCCATCAGTTTGACCTCGGTGGTGGGAAAATTAATGGAGAGCATACTAAAGGAACGATTGGGGGTGTACTTGGAGGAGGTGGGAGGTCTGGATAGTCGGCAACATGGGTTTGTGCCAGGTAGATCATGTCAAACCAATCTTGTGGAGTTCTATGAATGGGCAACATCAGAACTGGACAGGGGAAAGCCTGTGGATGTATTATTCTTGGACTTCAGCAAGGCGTTTGACTCTGTCCCCCACAATGGTCTGGTGGAGAAACTGATGGGGTTGGGGAGCAGGCCCTTTGATGGTCAGATGGATTGAAAACTGGCTAGCTGGATGCACCCAAAGAATAGTGGTTGGTGGGGAGCTCTCAAACCCTAGAGAGGTTGGTAGTGAGGTACTGCAGGGCTCAGTCCTGGGTCTGATCCTGTTTAATGCATACATATCGGACATCAGGGAGGGTATAGGGTGTGAAATGAGTCTCTTCACTAATGACTCCAAGATGGGAGCAGTAGTTGAGGAAGAAGAGGGGAGGTTGGCTCTACAAGGGGACCTGGACACCCCGGAAAGCTGGGCTCACACATGGAAATTAAATTTCAAGATGTTGCATCTTGGGTGGGGAAACCCTAAACACAGGTACATCCTGGGAGGGGAGGTGCTGGAGGCCTCAATAGGGGAAAAAGACCTAGGGGTCATGGTGGATGCATGTATGAATAACTCTGAGCAGTGCAGGAGAGCTACTAGCAAGGCAAACAGGATGTTGGGATGCATCATAAGGGGGATCACCTCTAGGAGCAAGGAAGTGATTCTGCCGCTGTATAATGGACTGGTTAGACCACACCTTGAGTACTGTGTACAGTACTGGAGACCACACTTGAAGAGGGACATACAGTTCCTGGAGAGGGTACAGAGAGGAGCAACTAAGATGATACAGGACTAGAGGTTTGACGTATGAGGACAGACTTGAGGAGCTCTGCCTGTTTTCATTGGAGGAGAGGAGAGGAGAGATGGGGGGATATGATTGAGGTCTTCAAGTACCTCAAGGGAATAAATAAGGTAAACATGGAGGGGATCTTCAAACTAAAGCAGGGAGGTATCACCAGAGGGCATGGTTTGAAGTTGGAAGGTGGAAGGGTGAGGGGGGAAAAGAGGAGGAGGTTTTTCACTGAGAGGGTGGTGGACCCTTGGAATGCACTGCCTGGTGAGCTGGTTCAGAGATCCACAGCAGAGGGCTTCAAGACAGGATTGGACAGACATAGAAAGTGGATGTATCAGATGATGGCCTGTCCTGAGGGGGTGGGGATGGATGATAGGGGTTTCTGGAACACAAGGGGGGGAGGGTCTCAGCACCCAACTAGGGATCTGAGGTTCGAGCAGACTCGATAGACCATAAGACCTAATCTGCTGGCAAATAGTATGTAAGTATGTCAGATATAAAATGTATAGTATAACTGTAGTTACTTAAATTGCAAGATGATAATTCTATCAAGTGAATTTTTTTTCTAAAACACATGAGGATATCAGTCCCCCTCTGAGCTCTGTGACCTCACAGTGAGAGGAGACTGTGAGGTT
The DNA here is from genome assembly GCA_016271365.2 of Neoceratodus forsteri. Taxonomy (NCBI): domain Eukaryota; kingdom Metazoa; phylum Chordata; order Ceratodontiformes; family Ceratodontidae; genus Neoceratodus; species Neoceratodus forsteri. The sequence continues at coordinate 647,092,115 of CM028135.1, read as the reverse complement.
GCAAATTATGCAGCTCAAATTAACAAACAACACTAGAAGCTGTAGTGGTAGAGATCACACAAACTGATACATGTGAAAAGGAAAAGTAAAACATGATTAATTATACATGCTGCACAACTTATCTATTCCATCACAATTGCCTATGTGCTCTTAATAGAGGATATAATTAATGCTGGACCATGTCAGTCCATGGTAGCAAAACAAGGCTAAAATACAGTGGTGTGTGTGTGTGTGTGTGTGTGTGAGTGAAACTTAAAATGTAGGGGAAAACAATATGACAGTGATTGATTGAGCACAGCACTATTAACCCTTACTGCCCACAAACAGAAATGTGATATTATGTAAAGGAATTCTGGACTAATGACTGATATGTGACAGACAGAAGGTAAAACTAGTGGTAGGAAGGCCACAGATCAAATAGGATCTGGATCCTATCCAGTAGGTAGGGAAATGGGCAGACTAGGTGAGCCAGGCAGTCATTTTCTGCCATCAAGTTCTATGTTTCTATGTGACTGTGGCAAAGCAGGAGAGGTGTTGCTACTGCAAAGGAAACACACTTTGTTTTTTCTTGTTTTTTTGGGAATGGATTTTGTTATCTGGCATAGTTATCTGGAGAAGGAGACTGTACTACAATTCCAACATGTTCTTTGGTGGAAAAGAATGCTTTGAAGTAATACTGGGTCCCTTTTTGAAGCAAGATGTCTGTAGGGCTCCGCACACTACAGCCATAATAAAAAAGTGGGGGAGGATAATGCAACAGGGACATGGAGTCAAATTATTAATATATTGGGTACGGCAGTTTTGTAAAAAATAGTTTAAAAAAGAAGATACTAACAAATGTGGACAGTGATCCTATTAGTGCAGTTCTTGAAGGAAAAAGTTATGCTCGTTACTCCTTAATGGTTGCCAAAGCTGTCACCTTGCCCCTTAGTGTTCACAGAAATGGATTAAGAAAACAGTTTTTAAACAATTGTGGAACATTTTTTAATGGGGTGAGTGTAAATGCATGGCATAGAATGGAAATGTACAATATACTGTAGTTGTTTCTTGCACTACTTTTGTAAATGTCTCATTTTGTGCTCAATATCAGTACAGATATAAACTGCATAGTATAACTGTGGTTACTTAAATTGCAGGTCGGTAATTCTATCAAATGAATTTTTTTCTTAAAACACATGAACATATCAGTCCTCCTTTGACCTCCGTGGTCTCCCAGTATGAAGAGATTGTGAGGTTGCGAATTATGCTGCTCAAATTAGCACACAGCACTACAAGCTGTGGTGGTAGAGATCAGAGAGAATGATAAATGTAAAAAGAAAAAGTAAACCATGATTAATTATATTCGCTGCCCAACTTATCTACTCCATTGCATTTGCTTATGTGCGCTTGATTGTTGATGTAATTAATGCTGGACTTTATCAGTCCATGGTAGCAAAGCATGGGTAAAACACAGTGGTATGTGTGTGTGAAATTCAAAACCTAGGAGGAAACAACACGGCAGTGATTGACTGAGCACAGCACTGTCAACCTACTGCCTGCAGACAGAACTGGGATGTTATTTAAAGGAATTATACTTTCTGAGAAATTTATTTTAGGAAGGTGCATAAAGCAGTATTACCCCCTTTCTTCCACTTTATTTGTCCCTTTCTCTAGATGTACTACTGAATGAAATCTGATCTAACAAAGGGATAAACATAATCCAAATAGATGGAGAAGTATATAAATTAAACACATGTGCAGATGATATTATTCTATTACTTGAAAAAAGGATTAATTGCTTATTAGAAACACAAAAATAATAGAAAGGTGCTCTAAATGTTTAGGATATACAATAAACGAAAGCAAATCTGAAATGTTGCCATTTGGGTTAATAAATATTCAGAGTATAAACAACATTTTTGAAGCAGAGATCAAACAGGACTATATGGATTATTTGGGAGTAAAGTTAACAGTGAATGTACACTTACTCATGCAAATTTGTATCCCTTGTTAGATAAAATAAAGATTAAGACTCGGGCATGGCAAAAGGTAAAAATGTCTATATGGGGCAAAATCAGTACATTAAAAATGTTAATGATACCATGTTTCATTTATATCTTCCAAGCAATCCTAACACCAGTAGGAAAAATAGTTTGTAACAGTTCACTACATAATGAAATCATTTATATGGAATAATAGTACACTTAGAATTGCATGGGACAAAATATACCTCACAATGGATAAGAGTAAAGAGGTGTACCCAGATCCATACAGAATATATATTGTATTACTAATAAAACATACTCTGTTAAGGGCTTATGAAGACACAGTTTCTTTCTCTCTCTCTCTCTCTCTCTCTCTCTCTCTCTCTCTCTCTCTATATATATATATACAGGAGACTAGGGGCCAGATATTCAAACAATTGCACCTAGCACAAAACCATAGCACTGGAATAGTGTTGGATTTGCGCGAGGCTGCAATATTGAAAAGCCCTATTAATGCCGCCACTGTGTGGTAGCACCAACACTAATAGGTAATGGTATGCAGGGGCATGGACAGGAGAGCACCCATGAACGCCAGCAGTGTGGCGTATTCAAATGTATAGCACCGCGCTACAGGCATTAGCACGACCTGTAGCGTGGTGCTAGATAATGCCGTGAAAAAATGGCGGTAATGCAGCGGTGCTCCCCCCATGATTCCCAACCCCCATTCTGTGTAAAAGAGTAGCTGTAGCTCTAATTTTTTATTATTTTTTTTATTTAGTTGTTTAACCAGGTATAGCACACTAAGCTGAAAGCTTTTTTACAGGAGCAACCTGGGAGCACAAGGAGGTTAAGTGACTTGCTCAGGGTCACACAGTATACAAGTGGAAGCTGTGGGATTAAAACCCAGATCTGGTCTGCTAGATGTCACCAAATTTGCAGTTCAGAGCCTTAGACCACTGCGCTATACTGCCTCCTTAGCTCTGGTAGTCTAGTGGTCCCCACCCCCCAGCACAAATCCTGACCTGTTTGCGTTAAAATTATGAATGTTTTCCCTGGTAGTCTAGTGGTCTCCCTCCTCCCCTGCATGAATCCTGACCCATTTGATTTAAATATATGAGTAGTTTTCCTGGTAGTCTCATGGTCCCCTCACTCCCCTGCATGAATCCCGACCCATTTTACTTAAATATAGGAGTAGTTTCCCTAGTAGTCTATTGGTCCCCACCCACCCCAGAATGAATCCTGACCTGTTTGATTTAAAATTATGAGTGGTTTCCCTGGTAGTCTAGTGGTTCCCCAACCCCCCTGCATGAATCCCACCTGTTTGATTTAAATATATGAGTAGTTTTCCTGGTAGTCTAGTGGTCCTCCCACTCCCTTGCATGAATCCCGACACCTGTCTGTGGTCAAAGAATAGATTCCCTAGTAGTCTAGTGGTTCCCCCACCCAGCTGTGCACCTTCCGGTACCCCCGAACATGGCATCCCCCTGGAGCCGGTGACCAGCTCAGCCCTCCTCTCTTCACCATGGCTGTCTGCCGACTGCAGTATTCAGGAGTGCTTCTGTATTGAATAGGTGCACCTATTCAATACAGTGGCACTCCTGAATACTGCTGTTGGTGGCTGGCTGTGGTGGAGAGAGAAGGGCTGAGCCGGTCGCCGGCTCCAGAGGGATGCCATTTTCAGGGTACCAGGAGGTGATCAGCTGGGTGGGGGGACCACTAGACTGCTGGGGAAATCTATTCTTTGACCATGGATGGGGGTCGGGATTCATGCAGGTGGATGGGGGGACCACAAGACTACCATGGAAACTACTTATACATTTAAATCAAATGGGTCTGGATTCTGCAGGGGGACCACTAGACTACCAGGGAAACTACTAATAACTTTAAAGCAAATGGGTCAGGTTTCATGGGGGCACTAGACTGCCAGGGACATTTCTCTTCATTCTATTGTGCATGGATCAGGAGCATGCCTCACAACTGTCCCTGATTTTCAGGGACATCCCTTACTCTGCCTCAATATATTACTCTGTCCTTCCACACGGTTGTGTTTCCGTAGCTAAACAGTGGCAACTGTAAGCACAGAATAATGCCAAGCATTAAACAGTTGCAGACTTGTTCTTCTGTAGCAAATGCATTTTGCACTAATCCCCATATTCTACCAGCTGACTGGGTGGATATCTTTACTTTTGAAGATGTGTCCCTGACTGTGGTCCTTTGTCCCTGATTTGTTTAAACCTTGTCCCTGATTCAGGAGGCAAGGGGTTGTGAGGTATGTGCAGCGACTGTGTCTGGCAGCACACAGTTCCTGTTGCTTCTGGCCCGTACTTCTATTCTGGCCAACAAGGGATGCTGTGGGTATGCCTTGGCCTGCAGCGTCCAGCCTGTACTTCCATTCCGACCAAAAGGGGGAGCTTTTTGCTTCATGCAGTAGTACTGGGCAAACTGCATGGCAATGTATGCTAAGTAGCACTTAATGAGATGCAAATGTACCTGTTTGCCCATGGATTACCTAAGTAGGCTCATTTGCATGGGAGCTTTGAATATAGCTCCCGTTTGCCCCAGGCTAACCAGTTTGCACCGGGCTAACTTGTTAGCAAATGTGCAATCAGGTTAGCCCTGGGGAAACCTCACTTCAGCATAGCACAGTTCTGCAGTGTATGGCTTACATTGTTTGTAACTGCAGCAGATGTGAGACATCTCTGTGCAATCACACACAATACTCTCCACCTGCAACACTGGCTTGCTACAGAGTCTACTGAACTGCCGTTGCAGTTTGCACTTCCCTGTTGCTACATTCAGTGCTGTCTTACTCCCAAGCTATTTTTGCCCTGCACTCCCAGACTGGTTTGCCCAGCTTCCTTAGACTGCTATATTCAGCAAGATTAGCACTGGGCTGTTTGCTTTTCAATATAGCTTGCTTTGTACTCCAGGCTGTTTGCCCGCTAGGCAGTGCTAATTTAGCCCCGGGGCAAAGTTTTGAATATCTGGCCCTGGGTATCTGGGATAAGCAAGAAAAAAAACAGTCCTCAATAGCAAATATTTGGTATGCGCCTGAGCGTTTCTTTTAAAGAATGAGAGCATAAGTACTAGGAACATAGCTAGGGTAATGCTGCAGTACCAGAGTAAGACAAATCATTGTTGGGAAAAAATTCAAATCGAATAAAATTTGGAAGAACCTGAACATAAAGATAAAAGGTAAAACTTGCCACATAATGAAGTGGAAATGAAAGGTATCAAAACATTAGAGCTTATTTTTCAGGTAAATAAGATATTTTACTGGGTAGAAATATCACAAAAATTTGGGTTGAAACAAACAGATTCTTCTAAATCCATTTAGTTTCAAAACATGTAACTATGAGATTTTAGAGATGGGAAAGAGTTCCTGAAAGTGTAAAAATAGATTTGATGTATGTGAAAGCAGTGGAAAATAGAAAAGAGTTAACTGCTATGATTCAGGGAAATTTGGGGAAACTAAGCATAGATTTATACAGAAATAAAACATGGCTATGGGAGAAAATATTAAATATAGATGTGAATGTATATTATCTTCACATGCAGAATACATTACTGCAAAAGATAGAACCATTCAGGCTAAAATAATCAATGATGAATATTGCACACCAGCAAGATTATATAAAATGAAAGTTAAATCTATTTCTAAATGCAGGAACTGTGATATGGAAAATGCAGATGTTTGTTATGCATTTTGGGGATCTGCAATAGTTAACAAATGGTGAGAGTATTCTTATAGGACTATTAGTAACCTGGCGATAAAACTGAGGGAAGGGAGTTGCATGGAAATGGTATTGTAACAAAATTTAATATCAGTAAAGAGAGAAGGATGGTGAAAGCAAACAACACAATAAAGAGAATACTACAAAGAATTAAAAACAAATGGGTAAAATGCAAAATTTCCCCAAGATGGAGTGGAAACATCTTCTCATTACATATTTATATAATACAAGATATTTTAGAAGCAATATACAATGTTGGGTTTTATATAAGCTTGATGTAGCACATTGGACTCCTGAAATTTTACATCAGAATTGATTTAACCCATAGGCTGCCAACAGAATGAGAACTTTTAGGAATTCTGGACTGATATATTAATCTGTGGCACAGCAAGGATTAAGACTGATATTGTATTTATGTGATGAAGTTTCCACTAGCAGGAATAATTTTATATATATATATATATATATATATATATATATATATATATATATATATAAATATATGTACTCAGCTAGAAGCTAACGCAGAAGCCGGAGGTCACCGGAGGTTATGAGGGTCTGCTGGAGCTGCCCTCATCTGCCATCCAAACCCATACTGTGACAAACAGCTAGCCAGGCTAACGCAGAAGCTGGAGGTCACCAGAAGTTGTGAAGGTCTGCTGGAGCTTCCCTGCCCCGCCCCTGAACCTATACCACGGATAAATAGCTAGCCAGGCTAATGCAGAAGCTGTAGGTCACTGGAAGTCATGAGGGTCTGCTGGAGCTGCCCTCCCCTGTCCCCCAAACCCATACTGCAGACAAACAGCTAGCCAGGCTAACGCAGAAGCTGGAGGTCGCCAGAGGTTGTGAGGGTCTGCTGGAGCTGCCTTCCCCTGTCCACCAAACCCATACTGTGGACAAACAGCTAGCCAGGCTAACACAGAAGCTGGAGGTTGCAGGAGGTCATGAGGGTCTGCTGGAGCTGCCTTCCCCCACCCCCCTGAACCTATACCATGGGCAAACAGGTAGACACAGTGTATTGTTCGGCTTCTCTCCAGAAGGAACGCTGTGTTGTTGGTGCCATTTTTCTTTGAACAAAGAACAAGAACCACTAATGAAACCTTTAAAAACCTTAAACACCTTATTTTAATTAACACTGCATACCTTTAAAAACATTGTTTTAACTAACACTGCATTTTCGGTCGCTACACAAGTGGAGATAGTCTCTACTGAATTCCTTTCAGGAAAGTAGTACATTTACAGTGAGTTCTACAGCAACTGTAAGGTCTAAATCAAGTACTGTGTTTCCTTTAATTTAAATTTATTTAGTTCCTGAGTTCCTTTATTAATTGCTGCAGGTCACCTTAATCAAGTACTGTGTTTCCTTTAACTGAAATTTATTTTGTTCCTGGGTTCCTTAATTAACTGCTGTGTCCATTCTGCTGAAATATTTTACTTTGTGTAGCAATCTGCAAGGTTTCCTTGTTAATGCCTCTCCCCTATCATGGTTTCTACTGACAAACCTTAAGATCCTCCCTCTATCAAAACATTAAATTAACTCACCATCCTTGTATCTTCCACAGCTAGCTAGGCTAACGCAGAAGCCGGAGGTTGCCAGAGGTCATGAGGGTCTGCTGGATCTGCCGTCCCCCGCCCCCCCCCCGAACCCATACCACGGACAAACAGGTAGTCATAGTACATTGCTTGGCTTCTCTCCAGGAGGAATGCTGTGCCAGGCCCTGCAGACCCCGCCGATGCAGGGTGTCAGCTCCCCACCATCACCCTTGGTGTGCTCTGCACTATATAGTGCAGTGTGGCTCCTCCCCTCTGTTTTTTTTACTATCAGACTAATTTTCCATTCGTGGGTTACTTTTTTCCACCACCAGAGGTCCTACCCACGACTTATATCTCACGCCCAATGTGTTTCAAGCTTAATCTCTCACTCCCTATTTTAGTTAGGCTATTATCTTCTCCACCTCTGCTACCATGCTTCTGCCCACTTTCCTCACTATCACCCTGCTCATCTCCCCTTCCTTCACAGACGAAGAAGAACTTCTTGTCTGTCTTGCATCTGCAAGCAAACTGGCACTCTCCCCCTTGATCTCCTCTCCCCTGTTTACTACCTAACTGTGAATTAGCACTATGGCTCAGAGGTACCCATCTGCCCGCACCCCCCCACCACCACAAAAATGTAACCTTAAATTGCCCCACATTCTACCTGCTTATATTTAGGCATTCATATGGACTATGAACACTATGTAGCCCAGCTCTCTCCTATATACCCCCTGTAGTGCTACCTCAATTGCACCCCCCACCCCACTTGCTCCTCCTAGCCACACCTCAAATTCTGAAACTCCCCATACCCACCTTCTAACCAGCCACAGGGTATATGCTGAGAAATCATCACCAACTATGCACACAAACAAAAAACAACTGCCTCAGGTCCCTGACCTACTACTTCTCATGGGCAATTTCCACCCCAACCCAGGCCTGCAGACTGCCCCTGAGCCCATCCCCTTCCCTACCAGTGGGCTGCGCATTGCCTCACTTAATATCTGTAGCCTACAAAAAAAATGGGACATCTTCCAAGGGTGGATTCTCCAGCACCGCCCTGACATCATTGGTCTTGATGAAACATGGCTCTCCACTTCTGTACCAGACTCTGCTGTTAACCTCCCCGGTTACCTCCTATATCGCTCTGACAGAGCGGGGAAGCAAGGTGGTGGCTGCACTCTCTATCTTAAGGACTCACTGTCAGGTCAACTACTCCCTACGCCACAGCTAGCATTGAGGGCACAAGTTCATATGCTAAGATTAATTCTAGGCAGGTCTACCTCCCCTCTACTACTCACCATTGCTTACATACCTCCCAAGGAACACAAACTTGCCTTCCAGGCCATCCTAAATTACCTCTCCACTCTACCGCCTCACTATGAAAAAACAGTCCTGGGTGACTTCAACATAAACTGGCTGGCAAAGACAGCCGCCCCGCATATTGATGATGCCACATACTTAACCTCACTCAGGTTGTCACCTCCCCCACCTGGGTAAATGACTGTACAGGGACATCCTCCCTCCTGGATCTGGTCTTCACAAACCACCCCCACAGAATAACAAACACCCAGGTACTTCCCAATGCTCTAAGTGATCATTCTCCTATCCTTTTCACTTGGGCCAGTAGAGCCCCCAAACTCCCCCCCAAAATAACACTACTGTGTAAGCTCAGTCCTGGCAAACTCTTTCAACCCAAGGACCACCTTAGAAAGTGGGACTGGACAGCCCTAGTAAACACCCTAGACCCAGACCTTGCACTTGATCTATTTATCTCCTCATTCAAAAGAATATGTGATAATTACGCCCCTCTCACCAAGTGAATGACCAAAGGTAACCAGGCCCCCTGGTTCACTGATTACTCCTGGGCCTATTGTGACAATGTGACTCCCTTTGGCATATTGCTAATGAATCCAAGTGGCCAGCCGACAGACAACATTACAGGGAATTTCAAAACATATGTGCTCGGGCCCTCCGCACTGCCAAAGCAGACTACTACAAAGTGTCCTTAACATCAACCTGGGGAGGTGGGTGCAATTTCTGGAATAATATTAAGGAACTCTGTGGTACACCCCCAAACCAGCCACTGGACCAATTAATCATAGACGGCAACATCTCCACGGATCTCCTCAGCATAGCCTCAGCCCTAAACTCCGCTTTCTCTAATCTCAACCACGTCCTTCCCTCTAAGTTCTTTGGCCCCCACCAGTCCAGGCCCACCCCTTGCTCCTCCTCTACACCTACATTCTCTCCCCTGCAGTTGCCCAACCCTACCTAGCCAACGCTCTTAGCCACTCTCATAACTGCAGTGATCCCCTAGACCTGAGACTTCTTCACCTTACTCTCTCAGAAGTCATTTTCTCTCTCACCCACATTATAAATTGATCCCTTTATCAAGGGCATTTCCCCTCTCAATGGAACATGGCCTCTATTACCCCTATCTATAAGAGTGGGGACTGCACCTCCTCTAACAACTACTGCCCTATATCCATTCTCCCCCCATCTAAAGCCTTACAGCGTATTGTCGCTGACCAAATCATAGACCACCTCACAAAATACAATCTTCTCTGCAGCCAACAACATGGCTTCTATAAGGGGCATAGCACCACCGCCCTCCTTGCTTTCACCTTGCATACCCACTCTGCCCTGACCAAAGGCCACCTCACTGGAGCCATCTTCGTGGGCCTCTCCAAAGCTTTCGATACCGTCTACCACACCCTCCTCCTAAACACACTCCCCTCCACTAGTTTCCACAAAGACACCTTAAACTGGTTTACCAGCTATCTGTCAGATAGAACACAACAGGTAAAGGTAGGCACTGTCCTGTCCCCGTGCCTCCCTGTCCACTCTGGTGTTCCGCAGAGATCAATTCTGGGTTCCCTACTCTTCAGCCTATATCTGAACTCCCTCCCATTGGCTGTCTCTGGTAACCTTCTTCTATATATGGACACAGCCGTCCTGTACGTCTCCTACTCTGACCCATTTAAACTCCACCAATCACTCTAACATAGTTTCCAAGAAGCAGAACATTGGTTCTCCACCCAGTGACTAGTAATCAACTACAAGAAAACTAAAGTCATGGTCTTCTCACACCCTCAGAATCCCCACAGGTACCTCTGCTCCCCCATTTCTCACTGTCAACCACACCCCTCTTGAACAAGTTAGCAGCTTTAAATACCTAGGGATCACTCTAGACCCAGCCCTTAGCTTCCAAGAACATATTCTACACCTAACCTCTGCCCTAAACTTGGGACTAGGTGTGCTCTATCTGCACAAGCACTGCCTCACTCCTGAGGCCCTACGGCTCACTGTAAATTCCTCTGTCCCAGAAATTTTGTAATTTTTGTTATATGGAATATTTATATGAAAAAAGTATTTATGTCTTTATGCCTTAATTGTTGAGCTATGTATGGTTGTTCTATGTACCCCCAAATAAAAAGTTATAATAACTGGTCAGCAATTTTTTTCATGAACTGACCCAGTTATAATTTGCCATTATAACACATGGGTTATAACGGCGAGCATGAACCAAGCAGTTAAAGGAAACATGTGCTCTCATTGGCTAATGTGCCATCCATGGGCAGGCTTAACATTACAAAAAAAATGGTGGCTCCATCTCTTGCTTACCAAGGAGCTGACAGAAGACACCACACTGTCTTTGAACTCCACAGAGTTCTACTTTATTAAAACTATCAGGTTGATCCTACCTGTTTCTTTTTTTCTCTTTCATCTGGTTGATCCTGCTCTTAAAATGAAATGGACCCGTCGCTCCACACAGAGATGCATCATGAGCCAATCGGGAACTGTACAATCATCGCAACCGTGTTCAGAGACTGTAAGTTAAAAAAATACAAAAAACAAAGTATACAAAATAAAAAAAAACAGAAGTAGGGAGACAAGGGCCGTGTGTGTGTGTGTGTGTGTGTGTGTGTGTGTGAAAGTCAGAGAGTCACAGACACTACAGGAAGGCTGGAAAAAATTTGCTGTCCAGCAATTATAAATAGTAAAAGATGGGGAAGTGTACTTAAATTCAAAATAAATGGTTGCCCTCAGTGTTGGATGCTTTAATAAACCCCTCTGAGTTTATGTAGCATTCCACACCTTGGACAACCATTAATTTCTCATTGAGCACACTTACCCATTCATTATTGTATATATAATAAAAAAAGGAGGTTACTCAAATTGCTAGGCTCCAGTCCATATAGAACTTTATAGGTCAGAAAACCAACCTTGTAGGTAATTCACCACCTCATCGACAGCCAATGCAGATCATGCAGGACTGGGGTCACATGACAGGACTTCATGAGGCCCATCTACAACCTAGCTTCTACGTTCTGCACCAGCTGCAGGTGATACAGTTCCCATCCATTCACTCCAAGATACAGAGCATTACAGTAGTCAAGTCCGGAAGTCACAAAAGCATGTACTAGTGAGGGCAAGTCATCAGACATGATCAAGGCTTTAATTGGGGCAATGTTCCTAAGATGTTAAAACCCACTCTGGACAACAGATGACACCTGAGTCTCTAGTGTCAATCCATTGTCCAGGATGATGCCAAGATTCATCACCTTGACAGAGATGGTAAGAGGATAGGAACCAAACATTAGCCCAGTCATCTCCCCTACCATTGGTACACTCTGCTGACCATCAGGCTCAATCACTAACACCTCCATCTTATCTGGATTCAGCCTCAGCCAGCTAGAGGACATCACAGAAACATAGAAACATAGAATTTGATGGCAGATAAGGACAACTTGGCCAACCCAGTCTGCCCATCCAATTCTAGACATCAGTCGAGCACAAATTCAACACAGGGACTGCATCCTGTGTGCTGGGTCCAATGACAAATACAGCTGGATGCAATCTAAATAGCAGTGAAACTCAGTGCTGTAACATCTGATGATGTCATCAGCAGTCGCATGTACACCATGAACAGCATGGGTGAGAGAACTGAACTCTGAGGAACTCCACCTGACAGGGGCTTCGGGCAAGAGGACTAATTCCCCATAACCACCCTCTGTGTCCTATCTCTGAGAAAGGACTCAAACCAGCTGATGACAGTGCATGAAGTCCACAGAACTCCCTAAGACAATCCAACAACACACCATGGTCCACCATGTCAAATTCTTTGGAGAGGTACGGTAGAAAAAAATTGACTATTCCCCTCTATCTCTTACTCTGAGGAGATCATTTTTCACCCTGACCAATGCATTCTCCATACCGTGCCTGGAACTTAATCCTAGCTGGAAAGGCTCATAGATGTCTGAGACATGCCTCATGCTGCACAGCCACTATTTTCTCAATAACCTTTCCCAAAAAGGTAAGGTTAGAGATTGGTCTATAGTTTGCTAAGCAGTCTGGGTCCAAAGAAGGCTTCTTCAGTAGGGGCTTCACCAGTGTCTCTTTAATAGTGCTAGGGAACAATCCCTCCAAGAGGGAGCACCAGACAAGCTCAGCAAAAACTGGACCTACTGACTCAACACACCCCAGTAAGAGATGTGTCAGGCCTTGGTTCAGTTCACAACATGTAGGCCATAGCTTTGAAATCACCTCACTGACCTCCCTCTTCCACCCTCATCATGCAAAACTCACTCCAGACAGGAGGATTTCTTCTATTAATGACCATCTCTCCACTGCATGGCCACAACAGCCTGGCTGAAGCAGTCTCTTCACACCTGGTGGCTGACACTGCTCTAACTCGCTGAAGACAGGCAGGATGAAGTAACCTGTGCTCCATCTAGAAGATCTGAGTTGGCCTGTTCCTCCCTGCAGCAATCTCCCCAGACAGAAACTCTTCCTTCTTACAGGAGATTTCTCTTTAATACTCACCATAGTGAGTTCTCAAAGACAGTCTATCCTTCTCAGTTCTGGATCTCCACCAATGATGCTCCAACCTCCAACCTCCAACCCCTGGTCTTCATCTCCCTGAGCTATCTGTTAAACCATGGGGATCACACGCAAGAAGACCTAGGTTGTATACAAAAAGGTACAACACAGTCATGTGCTGAGGTATTGGCCCTATTATAAGCTGTCACTGCCTCTCCCTCACCTGCCCGACAAGCAGCCATCGCACCTGAGAGGTTCATCACCACCTGAAGTCCTGCTAGGGACAACCCCTTTAAAGGGCAGTAGCAGACCATCTCCACCTGAAGTGGACTACTGGAGGGCCCTGAATGAGAACTTTACCAAGCAGTGATCAGATCACAGGACTGAATCAGTCTTGAGATTGTCTGCCTTGAGCCTCAGAATGAATACCAAGTCCTAGGCATGATCAATCTAGGGATCACAGTAGTAACAACTTATGAAAAGCCTAGAGAATCCATTGTTTAGAGGAAGTCTTGCCCAAACTGCAAGAGTTCATCATCAATCTACGCACTGAAATCACACTGAACCAACTATCTGGGCAATTCCAACACTCTTTTGGCAATGAAGTCTACCACCTTCTGCAAAAATTCCTTCTCATGCCCCAGGGGCTAGTATATTAGATGGATTCCATGCACCTTGACCCCCTCTGTATGGTTATGTATTCAAATGATGAGGTAGACTCTATTGGGTATGCTGAAAAGTTCAGGTTGGATCTAAAACCAATGACCACACTCCCATCCCTGAGATTCCTCCCCGCGCAGTGCACAATAGAGAACCTGGCTGGGAATGATGGTTCCAAAACCAGGTCACTGTGATGCAGGCCAGATTGATTGAGGAAATCAAGTCTGCTACAATTGCAGTCTTTTTCCTTATCGATCTGGCACTACAAAGCATTGCACGAAGGAGACAAGCAGAGACTGCCAGCCTAATAGCTACCTGCCTACTAGATCTGGTAGGAGCCCTAGGTATGGAAACCAAATATGTCTGGCCTCTTCCTAGGTACCATTTCACCCCAGAGTTCCTCCTGATCCTCACCACCCAGATGCTGCTCTCTCCATTAGCACCCTCCATACCCTGCCACCTACCATTTGACTTCCTCACAATGACTACCTCCCTGCAGCGTCTATACACCACCATTGGCATGGGATGGTCTTCGAAGTGGCAGAGGTCTAGTAGCTGGGATGATGAATAGCTAAGCGTAAGGGATCTGGCACCCATACACATAACTACACTGGCTGATCACACGCCACAATACAATAACCCACTTCTATAGCAGTTCTAACTTAAAGCCCACTACCCTTTCTCCACACTAAGCCTAAACTCTTTACATACAGCCAACCAATCACAACAATCTAATACAATGTTTTTTTTAAATTCCCTATCAGCAAATATCCAACCAAACAATAGTTATTAACTTATACAAATGAAAATTAATAATCAATCACTCCAACATTCACAAACCTACCCTACCCACTATCACCACCCAAACCAACCCAAAACCCATCAATTTCAACTTAATATAAAGAACCAAAACTGATCAAATCAAGACAATAAATTAAATAATGATAAATAATAATAATAATTCCCAGTTTAAGGTGCTGACACACACAGATAAACAAACAATTTATTTTGTCCTTAGGATCCAACTCTGTGAGTCTGAGGCACAGAAGTTCCTCTGCTCTTACCAGAGGAAATAAAACAAGTTTATGTTCAGTCTGAATGTGAAGGAGTTTTTACTGTTCTCCCACCACAGCTCAAGCAACAAGGCAATCAATGATTACAAAAGTGCGTAAAAGAGACTACAAAAGGTGAACTCATGGGATCTCTTACCAACCACATCCTCCTATTTAGGTAACCAGGTAAGGCCAGCTAGGCACAGGTACCTGTTTTCATGGGTGACCCAGGAGCACTGGGGATTTTAAGCAACTTGCTCAGAGTCGCACAGTATGCAAATGAAGGTTGTGAAAATCACACCCGATCTGCTGACTGTACCAAGCTTATTCATAGTTCATTACCCCAACCTCTAGGCTATACTGCTTCACAGAGGAAGGGAAAGGGGATGAGCCACATAAAAGCAACACAGGTACTGGAGAGGGAGAAGCAGACACAAGTTCCTTTACAGAGGACAGAATCTTGAATAGACTCACAAATCTGAAAGTGGACATAGGTATGGGGCCAGATGGAGTACACCCAAGGGTACTGAGGGAACTCAGAAAGATACTGGCTGTACCTCTGACAGTCTTTTTAACAGCTAACTGGAAACAGGAGTGGTTCTAGAGGACTGGAGAAGGGAAGATGTAGTCCTGCTTCACAAAAGTGGTAGCAGAGAGGAGGCTGGCAACTATAGGTCAGTCATCCTGACATCAGTGGTGGCGAAGCTAATGGAGTCACTGCTAAAAAAAAAATGATTGTGGAGTATCTTTTTTTTTTTAATTATCTTTTTCCCCTCCTCACACACACACACACACACACACACACTGGGACCTGCTCCTCCTTCAGGCCACCTAGTACCACCAGTGATTCTCCTCACAGCTCCCCCCTGAGCCTTTTACTTCATATTGCAGCCTCCTATGGGTTAACCTGATATGTCCCTTCGTTGGGTGGGTCCCCCTCCTTCGAGGGAGAAGGCACCGGTTGTGGCAGGCCAGTGCACTCTTACTCTCTTGCCCGGGTGCTGCTGATGCGGACGTTGCTCCATCAGGAATGCTTAAGGACATTGTTGGGGTCGGTCACTGTCATCCAGCTGATCCCAGTGCAGTTTCCGCTTTTCTGGTGCTTCCCGCATCAATGTCCCTCTGCAGTGCTTCCGGTCTCCACCGGGGGCCACTGCAGAGTGACATGCTGCCCTAACCCACCCCAGGAGGGGACATCAGTCCAACGGACGCTCAATCCTCTCCTCCTCCTGCCAACCCCTGACGACCGAGTCCGTTCCCGAACATGGGTCACCGGCGTGGTTTGAGGTAAGGCACCAGTGCCTCAACCCTCTGTGCCACCAGGCTGGCCCAGTATCTTTAATCAAGTGGTTAAAATGACCCATAGCAACATAAATTCATGAAGGAGGTCCTGTCAGACAAACCTGATAGATTTTTTTGTCACTAGGTGACTGGAAAAAAGATCAGGATGGATCAGTGGATGTGTTCTGTTAAGAGTACAGAAAGGCTTTTGACACCTTTCCACATAGAAGGCTTATAAGGAAACTGGGCAACTAAGGGGTGGGTCCAAAGGTGGTAAGCTGGGTAACAAATTGGTTAAGGGATAGGTGACAAAAGATGATAGTAAACAGAGTTCACTGTGCGGAAGGGAGAGTAACCAGAGGAGTGCCACAGGGCTAAGTAGTCATTTTTAATGTCTTTATTATAGGTAACATAGTAGAAGAGGCGGAAAGGAATGTTTTCCTCTTTGTGGATGACAACAAAATCTGCAATATGCAAAATCTGCAAGGGGGAAGGGAAAATGGTGCAGAACCAGTTCCAAAAGGTCAGCAGTCAAAGATGACAAACAGGATTCAATGTAATTCCTTAATAGGTTTATTGTAGCAGTAAAGAGCCGCTTGCTCTGACCTCAGCACTTTGGCTGTAAAGTCTTCATCAGGAGGTGTCACGTTTGAGTGCTGACCTTTTGGGACTGGTTACTATGTGTGTGGGGCTGCCTGCCCCTCTGTGAGCATCATCCACCATTTGGATAGTTTCGCAGCTGCTCACTGTAGAACTGAGAATGTGCAGAAACCTGAGAAAACGTAAGGAGAGGTCAAGAGCATGGCAGCTGGGTTTTAATGCAGAAAAGTGTAAAAGCATGCACTTAGGGTATAGAAACCTGATGACAAAGTACAAAATGGGAGAAGAGTTATTGACAGTCACCAAACAGGAAAGGTGGCTGGGAGTAATCATATCTGATGATCTCACAGGGATAGGCAGTGTGACAAGGCAGTGGGTAGGGCCAGAGGGGTGTTGGAGTGCATAGGTAGGGCTGTCACCAGCAGAAGACGGGAGGTGGTGTTACCACTGTATATATCACTGGTGCAACCCCTTCTCGAGTACTGTGTCCAGTTCTGGAGACCACATCTCAGAAGGGATATAAAAGGAGTGGAGATAGCCCAGAGGAGGGCAACTAAAATTGTGCAGGATCTGCATCAGAAGCTGTATGAGGAAAGACTGAAAGACCTCAAAATGTACACCCTGGAAGAGAGAAGGGAGCAGTGATATGATAGAAACCCATAAATACCTCACGGGGCAAGTTAGGTACTGGAGAGGAATATTTTTTATAGGAAAAGATGCTCACGAATAAGGGGACATGCAAGGAAGCTGAAAGGGGTAAATTTAAGAGAGATGTAATGAAGTACTTCTTCACAGAAAGAGTGGTGGATGCCTGGAACAGTCTTCCAGCAGATGTGTTGGGGACAAAAACAGTGGTGGGCTATAAGAATGCATGGGATAGGCACAAGGGAATCATAGTAGGAAGCAAGGGAGAGAGAGAGAGAGAGAGAGAGAGAGAGAGAGAGAGAAAGACATGATCGAGTAGGGTCTGTGGTAACAGTATAGGCAGGGAAAAAAATGTGCAGACTGGGTGGGCCAAGTGGTTCTTATCTGCTGTCAAATGCTATGTTTCTAATAAATGACATCCTCGTGTCCTCAGAAATAGTCTCTATTACACTGCACACAACAGTCAGCTCCTCCCTCTAGTTTCATGCTTGGCTACACTCTCATTTGACCTGTGCCGTAGGCAGGCAAATCACCATTCCTGCACTGGTATCAAAGTCTTATAATATTACTCCAACTCTCCTTGTATTTTTGTAATAAGGGTCCCTATGAATACAACTACTTTAATTTCGCCAGTCTTTTCCTTTCTCCTCCATAACAGGCTGTGTATGACTGGAAACAATGTGTTGGTTTGGCTTTTACAACATTATCATGAAATCACACAATTTTTGCAGACTCATGGAATTTACCTTTAGGTACTGATTGTTATTTTGCAATATTTAGTAGATCACAGTATAACATGGACATACTTTAAGCAAGAGATTAGAAATCTGATGCACACAGTCTCCTTTTCATGGTCTATGAGCCTGCCAAATGTAATGGTATTGAATTATCTGTTTAAAGTAAATGGAGCTTATAATTGTTCAGTTTACATAATTGTAAAATTTAATTTAAAACATTACTTAAAGTTTGACTACTTATAACCTGGCCCCCTGTAAAGTTAGAAACATGAGCATGGCACACCTAACCATGTGGCACACTAGTTTATACGTTTTAAATTTAGTGAAATTTGGATAAGTTGTTTTATAAGTGATTGGAAATAACTGAAAATTAGACTTTGACAAATTTTTGGCTGTCTGTAACTCAGACTCCTTTAAGTTTGAGACCTTAAACTTGACACATATACCCATGCTTTCTTGTCCTTAAAATATTTCAAATTTGGCAAATTTTGGCTAAGTGGTTTTAAAATTTTAGAGAAATAACTGAAAATTAAAATTTTGGTGAAATGTTGGACCACCTAGAACTCAGTCCCCTTTAAAACTAGAAAACTGAAACTTGGTACATCTATACACATGGTAGGGAGCTACTGTGTATAGTATTTGAATTAGTGGTTTTAAAAATTAGATGGAAATAACTGAAACTTAAATTTTAGGAGAATTTCACAACATTTTCTCTGAAGTATTATGAAATGTTCACATAATCAGAATTGTAATGCCATCTGAATTCCACTGGTAAAATTTTACATTTTGCACAGCTCTAATGGTTAAATTGGGTCAAGAGAAATTTTCAGTCGGACAGTTGAACAAACATTCTTCAGGTATCCTGCCCACATCATTTCACCCTTCCCAAGACTAATATGTTTCACATCAAAAAGTAGTGCCCATGCTGTAACTGTCATTGTATTAATTAAAAAGACTCTATACTTTGCCTCATTTGAAGTTATAAATAAATATATTTTAGAAACATATAAGCTGCATTGTTTCATTGCTCTGCAAAAGCTGCATATTATGCTCTCAGCTCATGTTGCATTATTATTCTTCCTGCACTTACTGGGCATACACTCCTGGACTTCGAGATCAGTTTTACATCTCAAAAGATGGTTTCAGCACTTTGGGAAAATGGCAGCATGCAGAAATGTCTGAGTGCAAAATCCAGTAACTTGAAGCACAATATGGGATGTGTGGGGGTTGTTTTATGCAAAACATAGACATAGTAATGAGATAATTGAAGATTTATGCAAAGTGAGCTTTGCAAAGTCTGCAATAATTTCTGATGGAGTTTGCCAGCACTGTATTAAAAAAATTAAAAAAGCCCTATTTGAAAGTGATGGTTCCAAATTATCCTAATGCAAGAAACACTTCTGAACTTACCACAGCTTGATGCTTTGTACTAAAAAATGGTAACTTTTCTTAGGTCCAGATTTTCCAGCAGGGAAGTTTTTGGCGGAAAGGCCAGCAGACCTCAACATGTACTGTATACATTGCAGGCCAGGATGGAAAGGTGAGGATATGACTGAGACATACAATTTCTTGTGAGAAATAAACAGAGTAGATTGTAAGGACTTATTCATGAGGAACAAGGACACAGTTACTTGAGGACACCAGTGGAGACTGCTGTGGGGGGGGGGGGAGGTTAGAAGGGACATTTTTTTGTTTATTTATTTCAAAAGTTTTACCAGGAAAGACATAGTGAGATGAATAGCAGCTCGTGTCCAGATGCATCATATGAACATACGAAATTGCCAGCAGATAAAGGCCTTATGGTTTATCAGGTCTGCTCGATTGTGCAGCTAGCAGCCATTATACTGCAGCTGCCCCTTCCTCCTTCCCCCCTTCAGTGACTATCCTCCTTACCCTGTTCCATCCCCTTTTAAAGCAGCCCACTGTTCTACAGGATACCACTTCCTCTGGCAATGTGTTCCACCCAGACACCACCCTCTCCGTAAAAACATGTCTCCTCATGTCCCACCTGAACCTTCCCCCTTCCAGTCTCAGATTGTGCCCTTGAGTGTCCCTCCCCCTCCTTAATTTGAAGAGCACCTCCATGCCTGTCTTATTTATTTCCTTCATGTACTTAAAGGCTTCAGTCATGTCCCCCAATGCCTCCTCTCCTCCAGGGGGTGCATGTTCAACTCACTCAGCCTGCTCTCATAACGTAAGTCCCTTAGCCCCTGGATCATTTTTGTTGCCCTACACTGCACCCCCTACACTAACCTAATGTCATTTTTCAGGTACGGTCACCAGAACTGCACGCAGTACTCCAGGTGTGGTCTAACCAGTGACCTGTACAACAACAGGATCACCTCCCTCCCTCCTGGAGGATATGCCTCTGGCAATACAACCCAGCATCCTGTTGCCCTTTGTAGCTGCCTTTGTACAAGCACACGCTCCTTCATGGAAGGGCTCAGTTGGGCTGCTGGCCATGGAGGTGAGTGGAGGGCTGTGCCGGTGGCCCAGTTGGGGCACGGGGGTGAGTGGGGTGAGAGCTGTTTAGCAGTGGTGACAGGATGGGGGGTGAGGGTCCAGTAGACACCAGAGAAAGGGGAGGGGAGGGAATTTTTTAAAAGATTAGGGGGTCATGGTGGCTGTGGAAATAACTTGGGGAAGGGGGTTCTTGAATTCAGCCAGTGATCAGTGGGGGGGGGCTAATTCTGGCCAGTGATCAGGCTGTGGGGGGGTACAAGACCCCATGGATATTGTATAGGTCAGTGAGAGGCCAGGAGGGCACTAGACACCAAGGATATTGTATGGGCCGGAAGCGACTGCTGGGGTCCACTAGACACCAAGGAGAGTTAAAATCAGGTGTAAATTGCAAAATTTTACCCGCAGGTGGAGAAAATGTGCCTGCAAGTGGCAAATTTTGCAGGTTGTTGGGTGAAATTTCACTTGCTCCATGGGCAAAATTTTGCATTTCACTTGGTGAAATATTTAGTGAAATGCATGAATTCTGTGAAATATTTCACCTGGTGAAATGTTTCAGTTTTGCACAACACTATACAGGACATCCACTGCATGGCCCCTGCCTAATTGCCTGGTTACCCAGTCATAGTACTCCACCAGATTGGTCTGACAGGATCTCCCTGAGACAAACCCATGCTGTCATATGGGGGGGGGGACAAAGGGGAAGAAAATATAATAAAAAATATAACATAATGGTGAGTGGTGGACTATACAGTGAGAAGAAGAAGGAAGCATAAAAATCAAGCAGATTATAGCAATATAAACAATTTAGCATTTACAATTTTACATATACAATTGAATTTACAAGTTGTGGATAGCTATTCATAGAGAGGCCTAACAGATGCCCAGCAAGAGGCAAAAATGCCTAGGTATATCACAGCCAAATGCAGAGAGGTACGCAGGTGGGATATAATAATTAGGTGGAGAGGGACTAAGTGGTGAGGTAGTGGTATGGTGGGTGTAGATCAGGGTGAGGGAAGAGGAAAGAGGGGACTAGGAAGGGGGCATAGGGAAGGAAGAATCAGGAGCAGTTGCAGGTGGGTGAGTAAAGCTTGCTGAGAAGATGGGAGAGGGAGTGAAGAGATGTGGCAGAGAGGGTGGTTAAAGGGAGGGAGTTCCACAGTTTAGGGAGACGGTAGCAGAAAGCCACCTGACCAGCTGTAGTCAACCTAGGTGGGAGAGTAAGGAGGCAATAGTGTTTTGTAGGGAGTAGGAGGAAGGGTGAGGAAATGACAGGAGTGAGGAAAGATAGCAAGGAAGATAACCAAGCCAGTGTTTGGCCAGGAAGGTGGAGCAGTGAGTAAGACATCTGTCCTCAAGGGAGAGGGGAGAGAGAAGGCAGAGTAGAGGGAGCAGTGGTGGGTGTAGAGGGGGCAGTCAAGAACAAAGTGGCAGAATGAGTGGAAAAGTAGGTTCAGTCTGGCCAGTGTAGACTTAGGAGCAGTGCTGTACACTGTGTCTCTGCAGCCTAAGATGGGGAGAATCATTCTCTGTAATATGGCTCTGTGAGCAGGCAAGAGGATGCACCCATGGTTACAATACAAAGCCTCTAGTTTTGGGTGTAATGTTTGGTGGATTGCCTCAACATGAGCTGAGAAATCCAGGTGCCAGTCTCGCCATACCCCCAGGTACTTGAAGGATGGGACATCTTCAATAGGGTACCATCAAGGGTGTGAATGAAGGGGTGGCTGTAAGTCTGAAGAGTTTTTGCCTGGTTCCAAAGGTCATGGAGATCACCTTCTTTTCATTTAGGGCCAAATGATTTGAACCGAACCAGCACTGGACAGTGTCAAAGTCCAGCTTGGAGTCTGGCCATCAGATCAGAGGGGGAGGATATACAGGCAAACAGTACTGCATCATCAGCATACATGTGGATGGACACTGAGGTACAGACTGTAGGGAGGTTATTTAGAAAAATTGAGAAAATGATGAGGCCAAGCATAGAGCCTTGGGGGACTCCAGTACTCATAGGGGGTTGCAGGGAAGTGGCAGTCAATTTTAGTTAATTGGGTTCTGCTCAGAATGTATGAGCGGTGCCAATCAATGGCATGGGAGAAGAGTCCTGCAGCAGTAATCTTGGCAAAGAGAATGGGATGTGCGATGTGTTGAAGGCTTTGGCCAGGTCGACAAAAATAGTGGATATGTCCTTTGTGCCCAGACAGGTTGATGTGATCTCTGTGCTAAATAGTTGCCTTTCCAAGATCAAAGATTGGATGAGCTCAAGTTGGTTGAGACTGAATCTGGATAAGATTGAGGTGTTGGTTGTGGATCCAAGTCGCCAAGGGGGGATTTCGGGGTTGGGCACATGTCAGGCCTGTGGCTTGATGGTGTCCAACTCATTACCTCAGATCGGGTACATAACCTGGGCGTTATTTTTGATGACAGCTTGACTTTGAAGTCTCAGGTGTGAGCTGTGTATAAATCCTCATTTCATTTATTAATGGATGGAATTGTTAAACTCAAATTGATCTTAAAGATACTCTCTGCTTTTAAAAAACACTTTTTATTTAATTGATTCATTGTTGATTGTTTGATGATGTTAGTATGTAAGTGTTGTGTTTACTAGATGTCTTTTAGCCTTTGAAAAAGGATTGTTGGTCAGTCTGAAACATGTCAGGTGCTGTGTTGGTCGGTATTTATTAAAAAGAGTTTGATAATAAATGCGTTTCTCTGAAGAGTTTGTGAGTGCCAGGACCAGTATGTTTTTAACATTCTTCTGTTGGTTTTAGAGCACTACTTTCCAGTGCGCAGTCATTTGAAAAAAATCCTCATTTTGCCATCTGAGGAATATTGCTCGGGTGAAATACCTGATTCCACCGGGTGACCTTCCAACATTGGTCCACACCTTCATCACTACCCGTCTTGACTACTGCAATGAACTCTACCTAGGACTGTCTGGGTTTGATATCCACTGCTTGCAGCTGGTGCAGAATGCTGCGGCCAAGCTGTTGACTGGTATTTCTAGGACCAGTCACATTATGCTTGTGCTGCGTGAACTGCACTGGCTGCCTGTTCAGTGGCAGATCACCTACAAGGTAGGCTTGCTTACCTTTAAAGCCCTATATGAACAGGGACCTGAATATCTGAAAGATCGCCTGACTCCCTACTCCCCCAATCGCCTTCTCTGATCCACTGATGAGGGATAGCTAGAGATTCCCAGGGTTCTTCTTAAAACATCTGGAGCTCGTGCTTTCTCATTTGCAGCACCAAACCTGTGGCATTCTCTACCTCGTCAGTTAAGAGAATACCTGACCATTAGTAGTTTTAAATCCATTTTAAAAATGTATTTATTTTCTTTGGCCTTCCCTGTTTAATTGCTTAATTACCTGATTGCTTTTAACAGTATTAGGACCGGTCCTCTTCAATGTCTTTATAAGCGACATTGCAGAAGGACTGGAAGGAAAAGTATGTCTCTTTGCAGGTGACACAAAGATCTGCAACAGAGTTGATGCACAGGGTGGGGTGGAAAGGATGAGAAGGGACTTGGCAAGGTTAGAGGAATGGTCAAATGTATGGCAGCTTAGATTCAATGCTAAGAAGTGCAAGGTAATGCACCTGGGAAACAAAAACCCAGGGGAAGAGTACACAATGGGGGTGAGATACTAACAACAACAAAAATGGAAAGGGACCTGGGGGTAGTCATATCAGATGACCTAAAGGTGGGCAAGCAATGTGAGAGGGCAGCAAGGAGGGCTGTGGGGATACTGGGATGCATAGGGAGAGACATCACCGTAGAAAACAGGAAGTTATTATCCCTCTGTACAGACAGCTGGTGAGACCCCATCTGGAGTACTGTGTGCAGTTCTGGAGACCCAATCTCCATAAAGACATAGACAGGATGGAAGCTGTCCAGAGGAGGGCAACTAAAATGGTACAGGGTCTGCACGGAAGACATATGAAGAGAGGAAAGGAGCTTAATATGTATAGCCTCGAGTAAAGGAGGAAGAGGGGACATGATAGAAACATTCAAGTACCTCAAGGGAATCAACAAAGTCCAAGAGGGTAGCATCTTTCAAAAAAGAGGTGTGCAAGAACAAGGGCACAATTTGAAGATGGGGGGCTGCTCAGAGGTAATTTAAGAAGTATTTTTTCACAGAGAGGTTTGTGGATGCATGGAACAGCCTTCCGGAGGAGGTTGTGGAGTCAAAATCAGTGGTGGAATTCAAGCATGCATGGGCAGTCATAAGGCAATTCTAGGGGGTGGGGGTAGGAAGAAGTAGGATGCTGGTTAACTAGGATCTGCAGCTTATCCATTAGGTAGGGAAATGGGCAGACTGGGTGGGCCAAGCGGTCCTTATCTGCCGTCAAATTCTATGTTTCTATGTTTCTATGTAACATTATTTGTTCATTGTGGTTTTTATTATGTAAAGTGCCTTGATTTTGAAAGGCGCTATACAAATAAAATTTTGAATTTGATTTTTTGATTACCCTAGTTTTCCTGACAGGAGCAAGGTGATTCCAAATGGACAGGAATGTGGTCTTGAAGTACAGTACAGCACAGTCCATGGAACTAGTACCAGTGTGATACTGCTAGGTCTTCCAAAGGGAGGACAGGTCCAAGGAGCAGAAGGAATGGAGGAGGAGGAGGAATTGTGGTGGGGCTTTTGGTTTGTGGATTTTGCGTACACAGTATACCATGTAGTGGTCACTGAGGGCATCCAGGAGGGTGCCTGATGCAGTAATGTGGTGAGAGTGGGAGGTCAGAGCCCAGTCCAATAGGGTATGATTACGGGATTTGTGGTTTAGGTGGGTAGGCAGTGTTGGGTAAGTTACTTTGTCTATTACTTTCTATTATGTTTGGAAACTTTTTCCAGGAAGCTCTGTGCAGTCACTAGCAAGGATAGAGAAGTACTAGAAAAAGTAATACACCTTACAGTTACAGTAACTTACTTTGTTTTTTACAAAAGCAATACAAAAATAATAAATAACTATAACAGATTACATTTTTTGAAAGTAATAGGTTAATTACTAGTGACTTTCAAATAAATGTAATCAGTTAAAGTTACATATTTCTTTTGTATAAGAAGACATAAGTAATAGTAACTGTCAGGTGCATTACTTTTTCCAATACTTCTCCATTCTTGCTAGTGACTGCACACAGCTTTCTGAAAAAGTTTCCAAAAGTAATAGAAAGTAATAGAAAAAGTAACTTATCCAACACCGTGGATAGGATCAAAGATTAGTTGGGTGAGATTTAGGGACTTGACATTATTGCAAAATTTGGACAGTGAGGGTAAACCAATTTCTTTTTAAATCCCCAAGGTTGATAAGTTCACAGGATGAGGACTGTGAAGAGATGATGAAGAGAAGGTCATTGATAGATGGCGAAGGTAGGCTGGGGCAGCAATAGATACCAGCCACAAAGATAGGGAGAGAGAAAGGGAGAGAGAGAGTTTGATTAGCAGTAGTTCATAGGCTGATGAGGAGGAGACAGAGAGGATGTGGTGGACTGAACTGCAGTTTTGGTACTGTAGATGGCAACCCCACCACCTCTCCCAGCTCAATCCTGTTGTGTAATGGAATAACCAGTGATGGCCACAGCAGAGTCAGGGATCTTATGTGAGAGCCAGGATTCAGATATTAACACATCTGGTTGTAGACTGAGCATTAAGGGTTGCAACAGGTCAATTTTGGGGAGGAGACAGCAGACATTTACATGTGCCATACTCAGACCTTTGGGGAGGAAGGTGGAGGAGAGGTGGATAGGGCCAGGATTAGGTTGTATATCACCTGCAAGTAATAACAGAAGTCAGGAATCAAGAGTGAGGAAGTTCTTCTCCACGGACCGGGTGGTGGGGGAATGGAACAGACTGCCCAGAGAGGTTATTGAAGCCAAGATTGTGATGTGATTTTTATTTGGGTGGGACAGATACAAAGGAATAGTGGGACCCACAGGCAGTTGGGAGGAAGGGCTAACTGAAGAAGGGGGTTACAATCAGCCACTAGGGCTATTGAATATCTAAGTCTAGGCCTGTGTTAGGCCAGACATGAAGCTAGGCAGTAAATGTGCAGATTGGATGGGCCAGTGTTTTTTCCCCCCTGCAGACATGATCTATGTTTCTATGCATCCACATCCTCAAAAATGCTGCAAGGTCTATCTTGAACCAGTTGAGTATTGGTTGACTCAACGACCACAGCATTTTAGTTGCAGTATGAGCACTTTGCTGCCGACAAATTGGATGGAGCTCAAGTAACTAAGATGGACATTTGCAGGACAGCTGTTTCCCATCAAGTGGGAAAACAAGTCAAGGCAGCATTGGAATTTCACTTCAGACTCCACTGCAAACTACTGCATGGTTATAAAGGAGCTGGAATCTGAGCATAATCACATCACCTTCTCCACAGTTGGAACATCTTTATCTTAGTGTCCCAAAGTATTTAACTTGCTATTTAGAATGTTTAATGTATTACAAAAATAATATATGCAGGACTATGTGTATGTGTATGGTGGGCATGGAGGGGAATACTCTGTTACCGCAACTCCTCTTCTCATTCAGCAACACCTTGGCTTCATGCCAAGTACTTTTGTTTTTAAGTTGAACTAGTGCTCAGGAAATGCAAACTGTATACTACTAAGGATCATACTACTAAAGATTTTTTGGAGCAAGGGGGCTGGTTTAGCCCATATCTGCACCTTTATATGCATTATGGCCAATTTGAATAATATTGTATATGGGCCCCAGAAATGCCAACAGATGATGTCACCTGCTGGGACTATAACTAAAACACCATAATCAAATACAACTGTGTAAGGTCACATTCTTGACTTTATTGAATTGAACATTCAGTAAAATGTACTGTTGGAGCCAGAGGCTTTCATGTTGTATTCAATGACACCTCTGCAGAATGTTATTGGATTGTACTTTATGTCAGTTCCCAATTTTCTGAATGTAATAGAATGATTAAAACAGTTGTTTTATTCAAAAGTTCTCACCCTCATAGTCTTAAAACAGTTTTGTTCCAGATTATTTAATGTAGTAATGAACTGGGTGTGGTGCCATGCCCCCCTGGAAGAACGAACAGTACAGAGTAGGAGCACTGATGTTTTGGATAATATTATGGTATGTGTTTTAATCACTCTTTTGTCCATCCCATAAATTGCTTACCTCAGTACTTTATCACCTTTTTCTAGCCCAGCTTTGACCATGCACTTGTGAGAGCCCTTCAGGTACTACTTCCATATGCTCCCATAGCTTCACACATGGAGTGGGTTGTCTAAATTGCCTCCTTCAAATATATAGCATAGAGTCAATGGCCCCACATGACCCAGCCTGGCCATGGGGGCCTGGGAGCAGAAATATCACCCTGCCAAGCCTGTGGGTGATTTCGGTTTTGCTATTTCCTCCCTTTCTCCACTGTGATGGGAGACAATGAAGAAGAAGATAATGTATATTTTTATACCCCATAATTTTCACACACATTATATCCCCTAGTGTTTTACAAGCACTGAGAGACTGGTAGTAAAGTGACTGTAAATATGTGGTACCAGTCTTTTGCAAATCATCACCTAGACATAGCCTTGGACAAGTATAATAACCAGTTTTATGGGAAGGAAAATGTTGGCCAGGACACCCAGGAAGAAAGACCCTATGCTTACGGAAAGTGTCTTGAGTTTTCTGATTTCCACCTGGACACCCACTAGGACAACATCAGAAATGAGCAGAAGGGACATCTCATCTGAATGATGGCCCAGCCCAGCAGTAGAGTATCCCCATACTACTACACTTGGATGTCAACATTCATGGTATGAGCCTACGTCCCAGTGTGGGACTATAACATACAGCCTTTTGGCACAGAGGTGGGTGTGCTGCCCACTGAGCCACTCTGACACCATGCTGCCAGTTATGCTGGCCTTCAGTGGGAGGCAAAATGTATTGCAGTCAGTCACCCACAATATCCAGCACTTCTCCTACCCTACAAATGTAGGTTCTTATGCTGCAGGATAGCTGTTGCCCCCCCCCCGTCTGAACGAACTACATCCTTAGTGCTCCTGTGGCTCTTCAGGCCTGAATGGGGAGTTAGGATTACAGTGTAGACCTGGGAGCTCACATGAAACACAATGTTCTACCACAGACTCCACTGGGTGTGGCAGTGGCATTTTTATGGCAGCTTTGTTGGTTGGAGTAGTGAGCAATTCTGCAATAATGTGCATTTTTTTAAAGGGCCATATTGTGCAGCTATCTGCATAACATTGTTCTTTCATGCTCTCTGTTGCACAACAAAAGGTTTCTGGCCCTGTTCAAGAACACAATATATGAACCGAAGGGCTAATATACATACATAGTTAAGGGGAATGAAAAACCGTAGTCCTCTGAGTGCCTGTCTCAGATTAGTTCAGTGGAAACACCTTGTCACCCCATTTTTTTAAAGTACTTGTTCAGTCTAAGCTTGAAAGTTATTACAGTACCAGCTGATACAACATGCTCTGGCAGGCTGTTCCAAGCGTTCACCACTCATTCTGTGACTTAGTTTTTACATAGATAAATAGACACATAACACTGTCGGTAGATAAGGGACTATGGCCCACCCCGTCTGCCCATATGAGCTTGTAAGTTCCCTTTACAGTTTTCTAGAAGCCTGTTGCCCCTTATCCCTGACCTCTAGAATTCCCTTACATCTATCCCATGTATTCTTAAATCCCATAATTGGTTCAGTCCCTACCACTTCCTCTGGGAGGGTGTTCCACTTCTCCACCACCCTTTCTGGGAATAAATTATTCCTCACATTTCCTCTGAATCACCCTCCCTCCAACTTCTTCCCATGCCCTCTAGTCCTGGAACATCTTTTTCACTGGAAAATAGTGTGTTTCTGCACCCTGTTCTTCCCTGTAAGGTACATGTCATATCTCCTCTCTCTCCTCTCCTCCAGGAAGTACATATTCAGGTCCTTCAACCTGTCCTCATAGGACTTGTGATGCAATCCCTGTATCATCTTTGTTGCCCTCCTCTGAACCTTCTCTATCCTGTCTATGTCCTTATGTAGGTAAGGTCTCCAGAACTGTACACTGTACTCCAGGTGGGGCTTCACTAGTGTCTTGTATAGTGGAATTGTGACCTCCCTTTTCCCGCTGGTGATGCCCCTGCCTATGCATCCCAGCATCCTATATGCTTTACCTGCTGGCTTGTCTATCTGATGTTTCCCCTGAAACTTTGTCCCTTCAGGGACATTGAGTGTTCCATTGTTCTTTCATCCTTCTGCATTTTGAAGTGCTGCATTTGTGGTATTATCCCTTTTAGGTACTTGAATGCTATAAAAATGCCTTCCTGAGTCCTCTTCTTTCAATGGAAAGCAGTCCCAGTTCTGCCAGTTGATCCTTAAAGCCCATGTTCTCCAAACCATTAACCAAATCTGGCCTTTCTCTCCTTTGCACCCTCTCTGTCATGTCAATATCATTCCTCAGCAGTGGGGGCCAGAAATGCACACTGTATTCCAGCATTCTTCATATATTCTAACTGTCTTTAACTTATTTATAGGGCATATCAGAATATTTTGGATCAAGGTCAGGTGAACAGCACAGTTTCACTTCCCTTCAACACTGCTAGAGCATGTTTTCTTTTTTGTGCAGTTTTCACAGAGGTGAAATCTGGTTTCACTTGTGAAATGTGGTATTCACCTCAGGGAACAACACAGAGGTCATCAGTTGCTATAGTAATACAGGCTCATATCCAACTGCATAGTTCACACTGATTCATTATGTTTCTCATATGATTACCAGTTCTCAAGGGAGTGCAGAAGAAAACAGAGAGAAAGAGAGAGAAGAGAGAGAGAGAGAGAGAGAGAGAGAGAGAATCATGTACCGGGAAGGTCATTTTTCTAGACACTAAGTTTTAAAAACATGTTTTAAAACTGTGAGTTCTCTAGACTAGTGATTTCTGTCATATAACACATTTATCCCTGTAGAGTGATATCCTTCTCTCTCAAGGCATTGTAGGCAAGTGATTAGAGTACAGATCTGTTAATCTAAATACCCAGGATTGAATACCACCACAACTACTTACTGTATGAGTAAGTGACTTAACCTCACTGCTTCTCCTTCTCTTCTCTCTTTCTCTATCCCTTTCTCTGTACTTAATCCCTGTACACATTCCTTAACTGCCATCAATCTCAATTAAGTTCTCCGTCTGTGCCTCATAGATGAACAGTTCATGGATTTTGAAATAATTTGGGATTCAGTTTGTTTAAAAGACACTTATAAAACCCTTTCATTGAAGTGAGGCATTGCCATTTATCACAGGCTAGCACAATACACAACCAGGACATCATCGTCCAAAACAAGAGGCCTGTGACTGGATGGGCAACGAGGAATGGACATGCCCGATCCAATGGATGTGCATTTGATGCAATGTTCAAGACTAAACTAGGTGTACACCTTGAGGCACTTCAGGGTGTACACTTCAACTACACAACTGCCTTAGAGGTGTATATGTGGATTATCAGCAGTGTAGTTACTGTGTAATATAGGTGTAGCTAATTTGTGTCCAAAATGCAAATTAGGTAAGTCTCACATAGGTGTAGGTCAGACGTGTGCTTGATGCAGCAACAAAATTATAATTAGGTACTCCTCAATGAGGTGTACACCTCCACCAGAGCTGTATTCTGGAAGTTCAAAGTTAGGCAATTTTATTTTATAAAACACCCCATCCTTGGGACTCAGTTCTGTACACACAAATAAAATCAAACCACATAAATAAATAACAGAAACGTATAAAATGTACAGCACTTCTACTCAGAGAGTTTAAAACTAGGCAAAGTAGTAAACCGTGGGGAAGGCTTGTGCAAACAACTGTGTTGTAAGCAGAACTTTAAAATGCTCTGCTGAAGTGCAGATTTGAACATGTAACGGCAGTGCATTCCATAAAAGTGACACTGTCATCAAGCAGGTCAAATTCCCAGACAATTTAAGCCTAGCTCTAGGGACAGAAAGCAGTTTTGTCTAGCAGAGAACAGGGTCTACACTGGGGCATAAGCCTTCAGGATGTTGTTTAGGTAGCTGTAACCCATACTGTTTAGGGCCTTAGAAGTCAGCAGAACAGCTCCGAAAATGATGCAACACTAAACTGGCAGACAGTGCAGCTCACACAGAAGAGTGATATGTGAAGACCTGACTGCTGGTGTAATCAGCCTGGCTGCTGTGCTTACACTAACTGGAAGTAGATCTTCTGAAATTTTCAGGCAGTCCCAAGTACAGAGCATTGCAATAATCAAGGTGGGATGTCTTGAATGTATGTACACATGTAACCAACTCCTCATCTACAAGACAAGGATTTAATCTGGCAATGTTCTTAAGGTGAAAATAGATTAATTGAACTACTGCTTAGACCTGTTGTTCAAATGTGAGTCATAGTCTATCATGACTCTCAGGCTTTCGGCCAGATTCACAACTTGAATAGGTGTGCCTTTCAAGGATGGTACTACTCACACCACTCTGTCATAGTTAACAATTAAGTACCTAATAATCCAGCAAGCAAAACATCCATTTTGCTCTGGTTGAAGCTAAACCAGCTAGTGGGCATCTAATCATTTATTTTAGGCAAATTTCAAGAAAGCACAGCTGCTTTGTCAGGCCTGTTAACAGTTACAACTGAGTGTCATCTGTAGAGCAGTGAAATTCTAAGTTGTATCATCTAATGAACTCACCCTGTTGTAGCATGTACACTGCAAACAACATCAATGACAGGACTAAACCCTGAGGCACTTCATGAATCACAGTAGCTGGTTCTGATGTGACTCTTCCCATCTTCATGCATTATTCCCTACAGGAGAGGAAGGACTCAAATGTGGTTCAGGACCATCCCAGTTAGTCCTACATTTTTGAAGAAGGGCCTCACTACAGCCTTGTACAGAGCAGTGAAGAAGAATCTCTTCTCGAGGGAACACCTAACAGCTCTCATAAAAACAGGACCCAGCATGCACTGGCAGTTCATTAAATGTCAGGTTGGTCCTGCGTTCAGATTACAGTAGGTGGGACACACATTGGCTGCACATTGTACCACCTAATCACACGTAACTGGTTAAAAATCTTCACATGGTATCAACATATATGTAAGGCCATAGCTATGACCACTGCCAATAAAACTGCAAAACCCCACTGAGATCACAGTTGATGAGCATTTAAAAATGCTTATTAGCTATACTTCAATGAGGTGCATACTATGCCTCCATCAGAAGTGTGTTCAGGAGGTGTCATTGATGCACACCAGAAAATGCTGATTAAGTACACCTTGATGAAGTACAGAACTCCACAGAGATGTTGTCATGAGGTGTACACATCAAGTGTGGCTAGTGTAACTGTAAAACGTTAAAAAAAAATATACATTGCAGAGATATTGTTCAGTAAGGAATACAAATCGACACTGTATTCATAATTGGCTTTCATTAATTAGCTAATCTTTAGGGGAACATTAAAAGGGATCCTAACAAGTGATAGCAGGGGTGGCATAATGGCAGCTTTTGATTTGGAGATAACCCAATGGGCAGTGAGACTCCAGAAGGTTTGATTTACACTACTGCTCCAAATATCACTAGTAAAATGGGCATAACCTGCACCTGCCTGCTTGAGAAATGTCAACATATTCATGTATATAGCATCACATATACTGTGGATAACCTTATGGGAAAATATGAATAAAGATGAAATGCAACATTTTGGCTTAAGCTTCTCCACATCTTCTAAAGTTGGGGTCTTCCACCAAAGAGAATGACTGACGGTCAAAGGCCATATTTTAGAGTTGTTTTATTTCTATGGAACTTGGATCAGTAAGTCGAAGTTTAACCTGTGCCTGGAATGACTTTGACAGTGTAGATATTTAGTTACAGTACCACTGCTAGAGTTACTTATGGTGGCAGAACTCCTCATGAAGTACCATTAACTGTGGATTCATCTGTAGGATTCTGCGCCTAGAATTGAATAAATTGCTTCATCACAGTTCTAGCCCCAAGTGTTCCTGACATGACTTTTGTTAGTATAATACCATGTTCACACTTTAAATGATCTACCTGAACAATTGTCCCCAAATTGAAAAAAAATATTTTGTTCTTATACTCACTGTTTTGTTTATTTGTTTTGTTTATTCTTTGGTGACTGTAACATGTTTTCCATGATTTCTGGGGTCATGTGCAATTTAAAGCAGGGGATTGGAACATAGTAAACAGCAACACAATACACATAAGCAAATCGTTTGAACTACACACAGTTCAAAACTGATACAAACATGTAAATAAATACTAAACAGTTGTAAGTGCAGAGAGTAGAGTGCAGTGCAGCACAACAGGAAATGCCTAGCAAGTGAATATTCAGAAGTGGTACCAATACTTGGTGAGCAAGACTATATTAAAAAACAGACAACTGATCTGTGGGGCAAATTAATTGCCTGACCCCGTAACTGAGGAAGAGAACAGTAGTGGCGCGGAAGTTGAATCAAGGCAGGAGAAATGACCCAAAAAGCATTTTACTCTGATGGTTATGGCTCAGCTGTGGTTGTATCAGGAAAAAAAGTAAATGAAACAGAGGGGAGGAGTTGGAGTTTCTCTGGTGCATGGGGTAGCCAGGGGATGGGGAGAGGTGGAGTGAGGAATGGAGTTGGTTCCAGAGTGAGGGAAGTTGACAGGAGAAAGCAGACTTGCAGCAGAGGAGCAGGAGTGTGGAGTGGCAAAAGTACAATGTTCCCTGGATTGAAGGGAACAAGAAGAGTGTGTGTGTGGTGGGGGGAGGAGTTGGAAGAGGTAAGAGAGAATGGAATCAAACCAATTTTTGAATATGAAGGAGGTAAAGTGAGCCTGGTAATGACAGGACAGAGGGAGGATGAATAGGGATGAGTACAGCAAGCAATGGAGGGTGCTGGGGGTAGGGGGTGTAGTTTGGAGCCAATGCTGGAGATGGAGCTTAGGCTGATGCGGGGGGTGGAGTTTAGCTTGAGATTTCTTTTGTTCGGGAACTTCCTCTGCTGATTTCAGTGTTTCTCCTGTCTTTTTCTCATTTTCTTCTTTGATGGCCTCCACTCATCAGTGTAGTAACCATTCGTCAATGGTACAACAGATGACATACTTTCAATTTATTTTTCTACAGTAGTTTCTCCTCTCTTTTTCTCTCCACATTCTTCCTCCTCCTCCTCCTCTCATTCTCCACCCCTCCCCACATGCTTCCACTCTTTATTTCTTCCCCTTCCTCTTTCCTCTCTCCTCTCTGCCTAGGCTGCTCTCCATTGCCCTCAGACTGCTCCACTACCATTCCACTTCAGTAGCACTCTTCCTTAAAATCTGCTTTGTTAGTGATCTCATTATTTTGTAGAACTGTAGTATCTCTGTGCCTCCCATAAACAATTTTACTTTTTCATCTGATGACAGGAGTAACATAGTGTTTGTGCTGGGATCAGAGTAGGTATCAAATTTTTCATTCCATTGTTCCACATCTGGATGAGGTAAAACACCACAGTAAAGCAAAGTGGATGAACTGGGAGCAATTTGCATAGTAGCTTGCTGAGCGGTAGTGGACTATGTGGTGCTGCATGGTATAAGAGGATTATATAGTGGTTCATGGTGGAGCGACAGTTGTTCACACAAGAAAGAGTGTGTCCTTAGTTTCGCATTTATAGACAGATGTTTTGTACCTCTACTAGAGAAATTGGCAGTGGCTTAGATCACCTAGATGGTGTAAGTAACTTTAAAAAGATTGTATAAGTTCGGATGATACACTTTTTGTGGAGTACAAGCTGTGCTGAAGGGGGGTATGGTGGGGGGGCTTGGGTATGGGGGAGACCAGCTCCGATGTGAGGGAGAGAAGCTTACCTATGAGCAATTTTGTCAGATATGTTTGGAGCTGCTCTTATACATGTGTTTTTGAAAATTAATAAACTTTAAATTAAAAAAAAAGAAATTGGCAGTGGCAACACTTGCAGGAGGAGGATCGATGACTGCTTCTAGTTCTTCGTTGGTTGTAATTAATTAGATCTGCTTTTATTTTATTGAAAAATAATTAAGAATAAAAACTGAAACAAAAAGATGTGTACTGAAAAGCTGGAAAGGCTTGGAATAGGAGAAGGACCACTATTGCAGTTCTTTGGACTGAACCAAGGTAATGCATCCAGCCCCCACCATCTGAGTCATGTCATCTCCATTGCTAATTGCAGATGAAGAACTTGTACTTAAAAATAGCATGGGAATTAAAACTTTCTCTACACCTCCCCCCAAAAAATCTCCTGTTCTTTTTCCATGTTTTGTACATGGCACACAAGTTCAGTATAAAATGAAGTAATGTACACACACAATCACACAGATACAAGATGTGACACGAGTTGTCAACACACATGGTGCACATATCCTACTCTGGGTTGACTTGGTGCTGCTGGCTTTGTATATGGATGGTTTAGAGACACAGAAAGCATGCTATATAGTGTTTTCTCAGTGAATGGTGCCGTGACTGCGTATCTGCACTATTGGTTTAATAAGTGATGTGTACATACATAGTGCCAAGCACAGTCACATGGATGTGAGATACATAAGCAGAGTTGATAAACATGACACTTATGCTTCACTGGTTGGGATGGGCCGGCACTGCTTGACTACTTTATAAACTTCTCATGAGACACAGACAACAGGCTATATAGAGGGCACTGACAGGATGGAGAAGTGACTGAACTACTACAATGCTTTCACTATAAATAAAACAAAGTAGTGTGTGTAACCCACCCCAATTACCAGAAGCCTACCTTTTCTCCTGTTCACTTGTTCCTGCTGGTCCTGATCCTGTAGCAGGCCTCTGTATGCTTCTGACAGCCCTGTTGCAACTTGTTCCCCTTCATGCTGTAGGGACCACAGAAGTAAAAGAAAAGTGAACCCCTCCTTTCGGTGGTTAGCAAGGTCCTTGCAGCTCAAACTGCACACATTCAAGCTGGATCCTGCTTGACTATGTGAGCTGTGGCAGTCGGCTCTCACTCTGTTCAGTACTGCAGCACATTGTTTGGAAAAAAAGAACTTCTCTAGTGGCTCCTGCAGCTCTTCCAGTGTGTGCCCTGACCCCCATGAGTATAAATATGATAAAGGGGGTCTGGAGGAACTTGGGAAGGAACTAAATAAGTAAAAGCATTTTAAAGGTGCTCTTAAGTGCCATAACATAAAGGGCACCAGTATCTTTAAAAAGCAACCATGGTTGCTACTGTACATGTGAGTGGTTCTGCATGTTTCCTAGGGGTTAGCACCTCAGTGCCAGCATGGGCAAAAGAAACCTTATGCAAAGCCCAGCCAACATTGGGGTGCCCAGTCCCCATGTTGCATTACGCACCCACCACCCAAACTCATGTGGCACACTGGGAGCCCACCCCAGTGTGTGCCCAGATGTTTACATTTCTTTATTCCCTGTAAATAAAGAAAACCTTCCCCTGACATGTTTTTTTCTTTTTAAACTGTAAAAAAGAAAACAGTCCCTCGTCGTCACCCCAGTCTCCCCCCCCATCCCCAGCTTCCCACTGGGCATCCCCCTCCCTGCACCCTGCCCCTTACCCCATACTTACCTCTGGAGGTCAGCACTGTCATCTTCTCTGAACCAGGACCTGTCTGCACTCTTCAAAGCAGAACCGCAAACTGAAGAATCAAAGGTAAGCATGTTATAATGGCATTCAATGGGGTTTTTAACTTAAGTTGATAAATCAGCCATTTTTTTGAATTTTGGCACCAAATTTTCAACATGGGGTTCTAGGAACCCCACCTCATGACCGGTGTCACTGTCATTTCATTACTCAGTCCTGTAAGATGATTTTGTGGTTGCTGTGTGGAATCATCTTTCGGGACTTACTAACAAAATAACAGTGCTACTGCTCAGTAGATGGTATCCCAAAAAGCCCATGCTGCAAATTTGGTGAAAAAAACTAAAAAATGACTGCATTAAGAGCGTGCATTGCAGTTTCTATGGATGCTCCTAACTTTGCCAATTTTTAATATTTTCACTCCAGATTTTCAACATTGCCATTTTTGCACACCTCCTTTTCAACAGTATAGCAGTCATTTTTCACATCCTGCCCAAAACATGCTTTCACACCTGCAGCACAGAATGGTGTGGTCACTTTGTGAAATCACCTTTTGGGACAAGTGAGCAAAATAACACTGTCACTCTTCAGGAGGAGGGGTCCCAAAAAGGCCATGTTGAAAATTTGGTGCAACACCTCCTCAAAATGGCCAAGTTACACCTGGGTGTTCAATAATTTCAATGTACACACGTAACTTTGATCACTTGGCAGCTCTTCACGGCCCTCTCAGCTCTGGCCAGACTTGTTTCTACAATAATTGCTTATGCTGCAACCCTTGCAGTACCACTGTAAGTGGTTCCTGCAATGTGTGATACTCTATGGACTATCTGACCACTACTGTCATCTTCCTCTGTAGTTCTATTTCCCAGTGAGGCAGAGGGCCTATGACCAAGCCCATGATGCTTTTTGTTTTTCCTTGATGTGACTGGAATCAGATGATCCCATGCTGTCATCTCCTTAATCTGTCTATTGCTCCATTTCCTAATGCTTGTTACAGGACTCAGCCACTTGGGGATTGAGAATAATAAAATCTTATATTTTATTTAATTTTGTGATTTTTTTTGGTTTTCATTTTATCAATGGAAGACTTATATTTTATTTATGTTTGTGATGTTATTTTGTTCTGTTCTTTATGTTATTTTTATTTGTCAATGGAAGACTTTAATTTTGTGATTTCTTTTAATGTTTATTTTTTATGGGATGCCACCAAGGTGCCACCTATAGTGGCTGGGCAACAGCATTTTGCCAGCTGGTACACATTTGCTCTCCATTGCCTAGATCACACTACAACAGGCTGCTTTAGGACTCAGAAAGAAGAGGAGGAAGAAACAATTTTATGTTAACATTTTTTACAAGATGTCACCAAGGTGCCACCTATAGGGGATAGGCACTGTCACGCTGTCAGCTGGTACACACTTGCTGCCCACTACCCAGACCACACTGCCCAGATCAAACTGCAAAAGACTGCTTCATGACTCAGGATCAGGAGGAGGAGGAGGAGGAGGAGGAGGAGGAAACAATTATTTTTTTTTAATGGGATGCCACCAAGGTACCACCTACAGGGGCTGGGCAGCAGCATGCTGCCAGCTAGTACACACTTGCTGCCCACATCACATTGCCCAGATCACACAGCAAATGGCTGCTTCAGGACTCAGGAGGAGGAAGAAACAGTGTTTTTCCTTTTTTATGGGATACCACCAAGGTGCCACCTCCAGGGGCCAGGCACTGGCACACTGCTAGCTCTGCTGGCACACACTTGCTGCCCACTGACCAGATCACACAGTAAAAGGCTGTGTCAGAACTCAGGAGGAGGACAAAGGTAATGACTAAAAATGTGAAAAATTGCCACAAAAAGAACTGAAAGTTGAAAATGAAGAGGATGCTACCAAGGTGCCAACTACCAGTGGCGAGGCACTGTCCTGCAGCCAGTTGGCATACACTTACTGCCCAGCCCAGTAAAATTGAATTTTTTTTCTGAGAGAGCAACTCCCAAATGGCTTCTGCCAGGGGCTTATAATGCCCTGTTAAAATGCTGCTTAAGTCTCCTGCAACAAAAAATGGTCACTGGTAGACCACCACCTCATGTGCTCCATCTGCCTACTGCCCAGCCAAAAGCACACTCCTCCAGTGCCACCAGTCTGGCAAGCCCCTGGTCCCAGCAGTGTGCTGCAGACCTGCAAGCTACAGCACTTCTGCTGTCACTTTTTTCTTTCTTTTCCTCCCCATCCCAAGTTGCAGCCCTGCTGTTCAGCTGACTGTCTAATCAAACTTTCTGGTGAAAATTAGAATACATTTCCTTTTTTTTCCTAGCTAATCTAACCAGATTTGTAAACACCCTGCCTGAGTTATCTATCAGCACAATGCTTAGTGTGCAAGTGAGCTCTCCCATTGGTTGATACTGGGCTGAGCTGTGTAGCTGTGTCAAAAAGGCTGGACTAGCCTGTGGCTCACAGTCATAGTAAAGTTAATTGTTTCAGATACCAACTGCAGTTCATGGTTCAACAAGCTCACCTCATTCAGACCAGGTTGAACCAGTCAAACCAAGTCTACCTACTTACCCTGGAAGTTTGCCACCATCTGAAAGAATTGAACACCCAGAGTTCAAGATGTTTGATTCTTTGATAGACTCAAACTTGCATCTCTACTCAGAATCATAGTGGAGCTTAGGAGCCAAATGTCTGAGCCACTTGCAGTAATTTTTGTAGAGTCTGTTAGGATAAGTACAGTACTGGAGTGCTGGAAAGTGACCAGTGTGGTAACCATCTTCAAAAAAAGGCAAGGTCAGACCTACGCAGCTACAGGCTGGTCATCCTGACATCAGTGTTGGACAAGGTCCTGTAATTCATTTATTATCAATGACAGAATGAATGAGTACTTGTTTGAAGCCACAGTTCCCCTTTCAGCATGGCTTTATGAGAGACAAACTGCACCAAATCAATTTGATCAGCCTCTGTGAGAGAGTGACCAGAGAGATGGATAAAAACAGGGCCTTAGACATATCTGGACTTTAACAAGTTCTTTGGCACCATGGCTCATAACACGCTTCTGGGCAAAATACTATGAATTAATGTGGCATACTCAAGACACAGACAAGTAAGATTGCTAATTTGCTTGAAGATTTGCTTGAGGGTAGGAAGCAGAGGATTGTGGTAGATGGACAGCGCTGAGTGAAGAGGAATCAGTGCTTGGGCTACAACTATTCAACATTGTTATCAATGGTCTAGAATCTGGGGTTTCCTGTTGGCTCCTAAAGTTTACTAATTGTGGCATGAAACTAGCCAAGAGGGTGGACTCTGTTGAGGATGGGGGTAAATTTTAGGATCACCTGAACAAGTAAGGTGATTGATTAGACTTCAGGAGTCTCAAAAAAAGTGTAACCATATGCAAGGTGCTACACTTGGGGAGGAAAACCAGAGGTAGGAACTCCTGCTGCAGTTGAGGAGGAAAAGGCCCTGGAGTTATAATAGGGAAGGATCTTTAGCATAACAAATAGTGCACAACCGCTGTCACTAGGAGCAGCAGAATGTTGCAGTGCATCAATAAGCGGTGACTAGCAGAGCAGGGGAAGTAATCCTGCCATGGTACTGTATAAGGTCTTGTCCAGATGCCACTTGGAGTACTGTGTGCAGTTCTGGATTCCTCAATACAAAAAAAAGATATTAAGTCAGTTAAAGTGCGACACAGCCAACAAAATGATCAGGAGTATGAGGAGTAAAGGCTATGAGGGGAGGCTGGAGTCCCATAGATTTTTCACAGTGGTAAAAAGAGGGCTAAGATGGGAAACATCTCTGTCTTCTTCATACTGAAGAGTATCAACAGGACCAAACAAATAGAGATTTTCTATCTGGTGTTCTCCAGCAGGACTTGAAGCCATTCCCTTCAGAGGGCAGTGAATCACTGGAATAGTCTACAAGCAAAGATAACAGATGGGAAGATGGTACAAGTGTTCAATGTGAGGCTAGACAAAGTTTTGCTAACCAAGAAATTTATACTGCACCCTAGGTAGAAGAGGAGGTGGGGAATCCCTATACATTAGCATATGTTTGAACAGCACACTTCTTATTATGAAGTGGGGGAGGGATCAACCTGATGGACCTAGAATTCTTGCAGACCTGTAGCTACTACCATGTTACTATGTTGCTATGAACATGAGAGTTTTCCCACATGTCTTAATCTGTCAACTTCAAACAAATAATGGCAACAAGACATGCAGCAGAAGCTGATCACAATCTTCAGACTGGCTGTTAAAAGTCGTATGACATACATAAAGCTCAGTTTGCCGTACCGTATAATTGCTCTATGAACACTGCATTATACTGCTGAAGAGAAACCAAAAACTTTGGGTTCACTTTGGCAGAAGAAAATTGGCTAAAATGTGCTGTTCACTCCAAAATCCCTTCAGTTTCAGCACACCCCTATGTACAATTGCACAAAGATGTCTAGGCAGAAGAACAAGTAGTCAATACTTGGCCAATTGATTTCTGGCTCACTTTTTTTGAGAATTTAATAGTACTGAATTGGGAAAGTGCTTCTATAATGTTTGACAATCTAATTTACCTTCTCAACCTTATCATGTCTCAGTTCAGTTCAGTAAGTTTATAGATTGACTCATTACAAGCCTTTCCAAGTAAAACTGACCTGGACATAAAGTCACAAAAAACAAGTATGAAATAAAATTTTTTATACATAGATGTACAAAAGATAAGTTACCATAGTCAATAAAACCATACCATGGGGATCATCAAGATAAAATCAGTAACAGTAGGGACATATATACTGATTCTTATTGCACCTATTCTTATTGTTTATTTATCCTTAGGGGAGATGCTTTAGAAAACTCCATGATGGTGATCTGCTAGTGAGTGTAAACAGGATGCCTCAGGTCCAGGATATCTGATAAGTGTAACATATCTGTAATCTCATATATCCCTGATATCAAGGGTTGAAGTGTGAAACTACACAGAAAGTCCCCAATAGCATAAATACTGAGAAGGTCCTGATCCTAATGAAAAATACACATAAATCATTTACCGCTGATTTTATTTATTTATTTAGTTTTTGTTGATCGGGTAAGTGCACTAGACAAATCCTGCCTATTTTCAGGCACGACCCAGGGGGAGGGGGATACAGATGAATGCCAACTGACCTTGAACCAGATTAAGCTGTTGGTGGTATTTTTTTAGTGAATGAGGGAAATTTGGCCAGGACACCGGGGAAATTCCCCTACTCTGGAAGGGGGCATTGTCCCGTACGTGGCGCCTATGGAGGAGGACAGTTTGCTGTCGGCAATGGAGGAAGATGGTCGCACAATGGAGGTTGGAGAAGTGGACGTTGCTACTATACAGAATGATCCGTTACTAACCCCAGATTCCAAAGTACGATCTGTTGAAGCCCTTGATATGTTGGAAACAGTGGAAATGGTATTGAGGAAGGTGCGGTAACTGCAATGGTACTGCAAAGAGATGTTTTGAAAGATCAATTGTTGCAAACAGAGCTGGCTCTTACCTCGGCAAGAGCTGAATTGTTGGAGAAAAAGAAAAGAAAACGCCTGTTAGGAGTTTCTCCTGATGTTGTTCGCTGGACTTTCAAACTTGGTCCTGGTTCCACTGATGACGTGGTTTCCTCTGCGCCGGCATTTATCTTGGCCGCTACTGACGATTCGATCGACCGAATGATGGAAGAACCTTGGTCCCCTGAAACTGCACTTTCGAAAGCGGGATGGAAACAGCTTGCGGACGGTTCCTGGGTGGCTGATCCGACTGCACAAACAGATGTATTAGCCCATTCTGTTGACACGGCTAGCGTCACAGTCATTTCTCAAGGAAACCGGACTTTAGACTCTGCTGAGACTGCTACACAACCGACTATTGATCCAGGTAGTGCTTTTTCTGTCGCACTTGATACAGACACTATGGGCATAGCTGTGGATACCCTGGTTATTCCTACTGCTCCCTTACAGACCCTCCTAAAACTAACTCTGCAGACTTATTTGCAAAACCTTTGGAACTAGCTAAAAGACGTAATGCTATAAGACTATGTTATTTGGGAGGGATGGCTGAACTTCCAGATCGCTTCTATTTGGGCAGAGTGTTGATTAAACAATCCTTGGGCTTTACGCCCTCAGATGTCTATGCCCTTATTCATACCTCAGGAGAACATTCATTTGATATTAGTTTCAGGACTCCTGTGAATTTAGAAACTTTTTGGTTGAGATATGTGTCTTTAAAGACTAATCCTTTATGGTCCCATTTTCAGGTGGTTCCACTAACGAAACAACCTTTCCGAGTAGCAACTGTTTTATTTCATAATGAAGG
Source organism: Neoceratodus forsteri (assembly GCA_016271365.2). Classification (NCBI taxonomy): domain Eukaryota; kingdom Metazoa; phylum Chordata; order Ceratodontiformes; family Ceratodontidae; genus Neoceratodus; species Neoceratodus forsteri. The sequence continues at coordinate 647,048,756 of CM028135.1, read as the reverse complement.
GGTGAATTTGGTTGATATTCTCTATTGGTTAAAATAGAGATGTGACGTTCAAGGCACGCCAGATCCCATTTTGGATGGGGAAGGGTTTTGGAATGGGGGATGGAAATTTAAAATAAAGCTCCATAGTGTTCAAGATGAATATGTTCATCTCCCTAATTGTTTTTTTATTGGCCATGATAAAGGTTTTTTGTTTTATCCTGGTCAACCCAGGCGATGTTACAAATGCGGCTCTCCAAGACATATTAGTACATCTTGTGAAAACATTTTTTTGTTTTCAATGTGGGAAGGGCGGACATTCTGGCTATCAGTGTGAGAACTCAGTGAAATGTAACTTTTGTGAAGACTTAGGGCATTTATTTCCAGATTGTCCACGGGCAGCCCATAATACTAAGGACTCAGATTATGCTATGCAAGACTTAATTATTTTCAAAGCAGCTCAGACTCTTTTGGATGATGTTGGGCCTAAAACTTCCATAAACCCAAAATCATATTCTGCTGCTCTAGCAACTAAACCCCCCATAGTTTTTTCTCGCCCACCTAGGCATGCTCCCCCTCAGCCTGTTGTTCGCCCAGAATTCTCCAGTCCAACTGATTTGGCCCTTAAGGTTCCTGTAACCCCTTTGGAGGTTCCGCATAGTTCACTGGTGGTGTCTTCTTTGGATAAAAATGTAGTTGAAGACATTGTTTCCCTGTCCCCTGTTCAGAAGGACGTAGAACAATGTTCAGTGCTGGATTGGGCTCAATCTCCAGCCCCTGTGTCAGTATGTAATAAATTTGAAATTTTAGCTTCTGTAGATGCTGAGGACCGTGACTCTGATACGACCTCTCAGAGTCCCTCCGAAGTGGACATGACTTCTGACCAGGAAACTGTTCTAGATCCAAGGGTTGGGGCGAAATGTAAAATCAAAAAAACTAGTCATATTGGTTTGCATAAAAGTAATAGGAAATTACACGCTCACTCCTAAATTACTTCTCGATCTTCACATTCTGGATATGACATTTCTGTAACTAGTCTCAATGCTAATAGTCTTAGATCGTTATATAAAAAAGGGGTCACTTTTGCTATCTTTTCTGATCTACGTCATGATATTATATTTTTTCAGGATATTAGGTTGTACACGATTCAAGATTTTTCTGTTGCTACAGATTTATTGGGATGGGGTCCTTGTTATTGGTCAGGGGGAACTGACTTATGTTCAGGAATTGGGATATGTTTCACCTCCAACAACACTAAAATTACAGATGTAGTACATATTTCCCCTGGGAGGGTATTATTGTTAGATGTCAGTATTAATGCCATCCCATTTAGACTAATCAACATTTATTCTCCACAAAGTAAATGGGATCATATTCAACTATTGCACCTCATTCGGCCTCATTTATTTTCTAGCAGAAATATTTTATTTGGTGGTGATTTCAATATTTCACAGACCACCAAATCAGTTACTTCCAAAACTTATTGTGATATGAATTGTCTAAATGCTTTACTAAAGGTAACGGGACTATGTGATGTTTTTGAAGATATTCCTTCTTTCACATATTTACAAGGAAGTAGGAAATCGAGGATAGATTATTGGTTTGTCTCTTTCTCTCTTCAAATTTTTACCCCATGAGTTACTTTGGTTGCCTCATCTGACCATTACCTCCTTAGTTTTTTGCTTTTCAATTATCAACAAACTTACAAGGGCCCAGGATATTGGAAGTTAAATTTATCTCTCTTAGATATTCCGGCAGTGAAGGAAGGGTTCATGGATGTTTTGAAGGCACGCGACTCTGTGTTTTTTTTATATGAGTCCCAACAAGATTGGTGGGAGGATTCTAAAATCATTTTTAAGGAATATTTTACAGAAGTTGGTCATTTATTGGGTGCTTCCCATAAATCTTATCAGCAAGCTCTACAAAATTTATTGACCAACTTTTATTCTCAAATTAATATGGGAATTAAAGTGGATGTCCCCACCATTAATAAGGTAAAAGCTGAATTGGCAAAATTGCACAATTCCAAACAACTGCAACTAGAGAGGGAGCAAAGATTTGGTACCCAGGGTCCTTCAGCTTGTACTAATCCTTATGACAATAATATGTCCCACCAGAACAAGAAGGCTGTGCATAGTCTGTTGAATTCTGATGGTATTCGGGTTACTAATAGACAAGATCTTTTTCAGATCATAGATGTTCATGTTCACTCGTTATTTACGGAGGATTTGAACATTACACAGCAATCCGTTGCTGAATGGTTAGAATATAGTTCCTTGAGACGGATCCCTGACAAATTTTTGATCTCCCTGTTGACCCCTATTGCATTACTAGAACTTCGTACCGTTATTCAAAATCTTCAGAAAAATAAATCTCCTGGTAAAGATGGCCTTCCTAATGAAGTTTATGGCTTAATTAGTACAATTCTGGATCATCGTCTGGTTACTATGTTTAATAATTGTCTCTCTCATGGTAATTTTCCTCCAAGTATGAATGAGGGACTTTTGATTTTTCTTCATAATTCTGGAGATAAAGGTGATTTACATAATTGGTGTCCGATTACACTTCTAAATTCCGATTGCAAAATTCTTACTAAAATTTTGAGTTTACAAATTTCGTGTCTTCTAGATGACATCATTTCTCCCACACAGTTTTGCTCGGTGCCTGGTTGTACTATTATGGATGCCTTGATTCTTATTAGGGAAATCATTGAAAGGGGTAGTAGGGATGAACTAGCAGGAATTTGTGTTACTTAAGATCAAGCGAAAGCTTTTGATAAGGTGTCACATCTTTATCTTTGGAAATGTATGATAGCGATGGGTTTTCTGCCTAGTTTTACTAATTGGTTGCAACAGTATTATCTGCAAGCTGAAGTTATTCCATATGTCAATGGCTGGTTTGGTTCTAAACAAAAATGTGGCAAGGGTGTACGTCAAGGGTGTCCACTAAGCCCTATTCTTTACATTCTGTATTTAGAACCATTACTTTCTGCCATCTCAGGTATGGATGTTATTAGAGGTCCCTCTTTGGGCTCCGATGATATGGAAATTAAAGTCGTGGCTTATGTGGATGACTTATGGTTTTTTTAGCAGATGTTCCTTCCTGTGCCACTACGGAAACATTGACTACGGCATACACAAAAGGAACTGGGGCTTCCTTTAATTTATCCAAAAGTCAGTGTTGTTTTTTTGGTAACCATTCTTCTGCACATTCTGTAATCATGGGGATTCCTGTCACTATGCAGGTTTGTAAAATTTTGGGAATTTATTTTTTTTGTGGGACGGACACAGCCACATACAATTGGGATAAGCTAATTCAAATTGCAAATTGGAAAATAACACTGTGGAACAAATGGAACATGTCTAAAAAGAAAAGAATATATATGATTAATATCTTTCTTATTGGTTTATTTTTACATTTGAGTGCAGTTTATGCTTTACCAGTTTCTAAAGAAACAACACTATATGGTATTTTTTTCGAACAATTTGGGGTAATTGATTGAACCCCATAAAAAGGAATATCTTATATAATCCTATAAAGAACGGTGGATTAAATATGATCAATCCTATTCTATTTTTTTCAGTATATTTTTATATAAAAATATTTCTCCACTTGTACTTGGTAATACTAAAATATGGACTTTGTGGCTTCTGGATCATGTTTCCCCGTGGTTGGATGGGTGGTCTAGGGATGGAGTCATCCACAAACAAAAGCCTATTTCTCAGTTGCCTGTTTATTTTCATTGCTGTTTTAGTAAAGTTAAAAAATGGAACATATCTTATGCTTCCATTACTCAATATTCTAGGAAAAGTATGTATTATTTTTTATTAGATCAATATTTTTTAGAACACTTTGTGTTTCGGGACATGTTGGATTCGGATTTGCTTCAAGTTTCTTCCATGCTTACCTCTGTTAACCTTCTGAATGATATGTGGGATGTCACATGGCTTACTGTGCATGGGAAATTAAATGTTAAAGATAACTTAAAACACAAAGGTAAAGAGGAGAGGTACTTCCCGAGAACTACTACTTGCATACATCAATTTGAAACAATGTTTCATTTGTTTTTTGACTGTCCTTATATTTTACAATTTTGGTTGATCTTTTCCGTTAAATTGGCTCATTTTCACTTTCCGAGTATAGGACCCAAATGTTTATTTTTTGGAGTTTTGTCCTCGGACTGGGACTCTTTTAATGCAGATACTATCAGATTGATTTTGGGGGGCATAAAATACCATGTTTGGCAGGTTCGGTGCACGTGGTCCTTACGGGCTTTATTTATTTCGCCGGAACAATTATTTTGGAGAATCCATGATTGGCTATTGGAAATTTGGAACAAAGATTCTCGTACTTTATCGACACAAAAATTTCAAATGAAATGGAAGGCGATACAGTGGTTAGACACTGGATGATTTTATATCCCTTCTGTTGAGGTTTTGGTGCTGCATTCGGTTTTGCTTCTGACACTTGTTCTTCTCTCTTTACTTTTACAGTGGAGTAGGAACAACGAGGCCTATGACACTTTTTTTTCTCTCCGTTTTTCTGTTTTTTCACTTTTGGTATTATTTTGGGTTAAATTTTGTTTTTATCTTTTATGATTTTGTATAATGTCTTATTATATCTGTATATTTTTATCATTGTTTTGATATGGTTCTTTTCTTCAAAATTACCCTGCTATTATTATGAAAACTGAATAGGGGTTTCTGTGTACTCTTAGTTTACTATTTTTCCTGTTTTTATTTATTATATTTCTTTTTCGTGGTTTAGATTTTTATGATGATATTTCTTTCCTGTTTGATGTCCCATTTATGGTTTTGATTTTTTAGTTTTCCCTATCGTAGTACACTTTGATTGATCTCTACATATATTTACACTATACTCCTACTATGCTTTTTAGTAGAAATGGCATAGGGGTTTTGTATGACTGGGGTTTATTATGTTGCAATTTCCTGTTTGTTGTATTCTTTTCTTATATGTTTTTTTTGATTTCCTTGGAGTGTTACCTTTTTCTTTTGTTTGCAGTTTTGTTTACAGCTTTGAATACAACCCTCCCATACTCTTTTAGTGGGGGGTCTTTCTTGTCTTGGTATTAAATTAGAGTTCTACTTCTGTATTAGACAGTATGTTTGGATATGTATGACTGTAATACTTATTTGCTTTTGTTATGATTTGTACTTTTCTTTTAGGTGCAGCAACACTGTTTTATATTGTTTTGATTTTGTTATTCTAATAAAAAATTCCCCTACTCTTTTCGATAAGTGCCATGGGATTTTTAACATCCACCTGAATTACCACCAATCCAGGCAGATGGGACCTCGGTTTAATGTCTCGATTTTGTATTGCTCAGACAGAGTTGCATATACCCATCATAAATATTGTACCATGTCCCTTATTAATATTTCAGAGCATGGGTTCATCAGTGCTCTGAGTACTGTTTCACCTTCTTCCTGATTCTGAGGCCAGTAAAGTGACAGGTAGTCTGTTCTAACAGAATGACATTTTTTTATAGTACAAGAAAATATGATTCAATGTCTCATATTCTTCCAAACCACAGTCCAATTTTAATTCCATCGAAAATTACGTTTGTCTGTTTTTGTATTCTGTAGATCAATAACTTGGAGGGAAATGTTTCAAGTCTGAAAACTGAACATATTGGCCCAGATATTCAAACTGCGCCAGTCTGAGGCGCAAGTCCCTGCGCTGCTCAAAATAGTTACGCAGGGGTGTGGCCGGGGTGATATTCAAAGGAGTTGCGCTGTTGAGCAACTCCTTTGAGCCTCGACCCCAACCACAGCACTGCGCATGGTGCAGTGGAACTTTCTGTCACCGCAAGTTGCCAGAGTTGAGCATTAGCTTAGAAGTGCATAAGTGCCATTCATGCCATGCCAAATTCCGATATTCAAAGGTGACATGCAATGGGGCCATAATTTATGCAAGGTGCAGGGGGGGCCATTTGCATCTCTTTATGGCCCCATTTGCATGCCATTTGCATGTAGGTGCGCCGATCCCCGAGGACTTGCTCCTGGCCACCCTGCCAGGCAGCAGCCATCGGGGACCGATGCACACTGCAGCCCGATCACAGGCATCACAGTTACATGCCCCCCCACACCTCCCACAGCCCGATCGCGGGCAGAACACATTCATGTCGCCCCCACCTCACAGCCCGATCGCGGGCAGAACCTGTATAAACCCCCAGTGCCCGATCGTGGGCAGAACCATACTAAACCCCCAGTGCCCGATCGCGGGCAGATATAACCCTCCCCCAACCTGAATAACTCCCTGGTGGTCAGTGGACCGTAAAGCCCGATCACGGGCAGAATGTCACAACACAACCCCCAAACATCTCCCTGGTGTCTGATGTCCCCCCACCCACCCACGAAGTCCCTCCACCCGCTCCCCGCACCGAGCGAGGACAGCATCCACCCGCCTGCCGCCCGCGCCGCCCCCGACTGACTGTCGGTAGGGCTGCGCGCCCATTGGTGCAGGCTACAGCCAACGGGCATGCAGCCCATCCCGTACATGACAGTCAGATTTGTGAATGATCATTCACAATCCGGCTGTCATGTACAACAGCCCTACCAGACAGTCAGTCGGCGGGCGGCAGGGCGGCAGGCGGTGGATGCTGTCGCCCGCCGCCGCGGGGAGCGGGTGGAGGGGCTTCTGGGTGGGTGGGGGACACTAGACACCAGGGAGATGTTTGGGGGTTGTGTTGTGACATTCTGCCCGTGATCGGGCTTTATGGTCCACTGGACCACCAGGGAGTTATTCGGGTTGGGGGGAGGGTTACATTCTGCCCGCGATCGGGCACTGGGGGTTTGAAGGTTCTTCCCGCGATCGGGCACTGGGGGTATATAGGTTCTGCCCGCGATCGGGCTGTGGGATGTGTGGGGGACATGTATATGTACCGCCCGCGATCGGGCTGGTGGGGGCAGGGAGCGAGTTGGGGCCAGCCAGGGGTGGCAGCTGCCAGCCAGCCCTGCAATGCAGCAGCTCACCTGTGGGTGGCCCTCCACTTAAGTCTTTTTTTGGCTCAAGCTTGTGCGGGCGCAGCTTGGTTACGATGCACAACTCGCGCAACCCGACTGAATATCGGGTTGCGCAGGTTATGCATGGATCCTCCCCCTCCTGTTGAGCATGCATTCATTTGCATTGCTCTCTTGCGCAACCTGGTGCCAGTGGCGTAACTGCCTCCTGCTGAATATCGCAGAATGGAGCATTTTGGACTTGCGCATGGCGCAACCCTGTTGCGCATGGCACAACCCTTTTGAATATCTGGGCCCTTATGTCTTCATGGTCCATCAAAACATAAGATATAGTTCTAAAGTATGCATGAGTTTACTTTTGAATACCATATATAACCTTTGAAGTTTGTTATGTGCTATAAAACCTCTGCTTGTGACACATTTTATAATCTAGCTTTAATTAGTATTGGAGATATGCTAATGGCCTTCAGCCAGTCCATAAATTTATTAAATAGACTGATGAATATCATGTATTGATATCTACAACATATGTGAAACAATTTTAAATAATATTGCATAACAGGCCAAAGAGGACAACCTAGCCTTTTCTTAAAAAAGAACAAATCAAGGATTAACATGGTAAGATTAAGATACATCTAGTACATATTTTACTATCTATCAAATCTTATAATTACAAGACCTATATACTGTATTGCATCTGATGCATATACTATCGGTGCTACCAGCTCTGTAGGTAGCATGCTCATCTCAGAGACTGGAAGACTGGAAGGTTGTGGGTTCTAGTCTCACACAAGGCACTTTGGGTGATATGCACAACTGACCTTGTAGTGCAGTTTGAGGGAAGTGCTGCACTAAGGTCCCTTCTGCCCTTCTCTGGTCACTGTCCAGAAGAAAGTTAAAGATCCCTTGGCACTTAATGAAGTATAGTAGGAATTTCTTAATTCAAAATAGCATTCAGTAATTAACAAAGCACATGCTTCATATCAGGACAAGAAAAAAGGAATACAAATTAAAGAAAATAATGAAATTTACATACAAGCAAAAGAGATAAAGAGTAAAGATGAAACAAAATATAAACACATATCCCTCCAAACCCCCAATCACATACTCATGAATATACAAAGAAACACAAACACTGAAAAACAGAAGATGTACTTGCCATTTGCCCCATCGTTTTATGTTGTATACATTTTCATAGTTTTCAGAACTGGCAGTTATGTGAAAGGGCATGCTCCACGTTGCAACGTCTTCTTAAGCAAGCAGAAATATTATGTACTATTTGACTGTGTAGAATGACTTTCTGCTGAAGGGCATAGGAACACTTAGCTTGCTCTACATAATATTTACAAAATAAAAGAAAAGTGAATTGGAGTGTAATTTCATATAACAAGTTCAAGGAGGTGAAAATAACTCTAACACTACCACTTCATAAGAAATTCTACCAAAAAAGTGGGGATTTCCAACTGTGAGCTAGAGTGTTACAAAATGTTGCTGCACATGGAGTAAAGAATAAAATTATATTAAAAGCATTCCTTTGTTTTCAAATCCAATACACAGGTTTCATGAGGGCACAGTAGTTTCACTACCTTCTTTTGTTTATGTGAGTTATACACTTTCACTTTCACATAACATCAAAGCCGTGTTGCATCACACATTGGAGGAAATATTCTTTTATCTGTCAGTTGGTGAAAAAACAAGTATTCTTTCCCCACTGGGCATAGTGGGAGGGATGCCTGCAGTAAAACATTTGAATATAATATAAAACTGTAGAACTATTTTCTAGTTCAAGCAGTGGTATGCTGAGGTAATAATTTCCATTTTTGATTTTTACCAGACAAGATCTAATATACTTAGGTAAGTGAGGAAGTGTACTAGGATTTGGGCAACACATGCAACCATTCTCATTGGCTCCCCTGAGGGGGATCAACCAGTCATAAAGGATGTAAGTCCAAATGCTATCTCTCCTAGTCAAGACAGGGTTCAAATTACCAAATATAAAAATGCTCAGAAAAAAGGCTATGGAGTTTATCATTCTTATTGTCATATAAACCTGTGTGCTCAACAAGAAAAATGCTGCCTTATAAAGCAAAACAGGTACAAGATGTACAGGAACACTGAACACCCTTGGGTAAGGGAGCACATTGCAAAATTGATTTAGTGCTCAAAAACCACAAAGGTAAGTACCTTCCCAGCACTTTGTGATGCTGTGGGACTTCCCAAGGGGAGCTGTGGCTTAATTTTCTTCTTATTTAGGGATCATTTCTGAGATATAAAGATTTTGATAAAAATCTGCAAAAAATGTAGTTAATTTTTCTGGGACTATTTTATAATTGACAAAAGTTATCCAAAATGGATTTTTGCCTCAAATGCTATGCTTCAAATTCTTAACTCTGCTTTTATAGCTTCATGAAAGTCTGCACTGCAGAACTGTGATGCCTGTGAACATAGCTCATGTGACAGCCAGAAGAATATTAATTCTAATACCTTCACGGTAAACCCCACCTCCCCTGATGAAATGGCAGAGCACAAAAAAGTGCCGGGAATGCAATTACCTTTGTGGTTTTTGTGAACTAAATAAATTTTGCAATCTGCACCATCATTTACCACTATACAATGGCAAGTAAATTTCTTGCCCTCTGATTGGTCACTGGGTGCCTGGAACAGTGATGTTATTACACAGTAACATCACTGTATTAAGTCCAGGCACACAAATGATCACAAAACACTGTCAGAAATCATGCCATGGCTTTACAGGTACTGTACCCACCCCTGAAAATGGCTTCAGCTCCAGCACCCCCCCCCCACACTGTTACAGTGCATGCCCATGAAAACACTGTGCCACCCGTTAGGCAGTCAATGATTGTACTGCAATCATGTTTTGAAATGGTCAAAGAAAGGAAAAAAAATACAACACAGAACAGTTGGGGGTGCTGTAAAGCATAATTGCAGAGAGTAATGTGTGAGAAACAGTGATCCCATTAATAGGCATGTTAAAGAGCTGCTGACGCCTCAAAGAAAACTTTGAGAAAATAATAATTAAGTACAAGTCAGCATGCATTCCAAATATATTCTATATATTTATTCTCCCCATCTTTTATTACAGAGGAAATCTGCACAAATACACAATTGTTACCTGTTAGAGTTCATCTGCCTCTATAGCTTATTCCCTACTTGATGCCATAATCCTCTGTTGTGACATCACAATATGTTGCCATGGGAGTAACTGCGATGTCACAAGCAGTGCATTATGACCTCAGGTAGGTAGAAAGCAACAGGAATAGATGAACTCTTCAGGAACAGAGATCCTGTTTTCATGCAAATGGCCTTAATAATAAATAATTAGGAGGAAAAATACAGACCTAATATAAAATATAAACTGAACTGTGTCTACTTATTATGTTTTGTTTAAGTTGTCCTGAAGGCATCAGCTACTATTTAAAGCAGCTTCATTTATCGAGCAGATCCATTGCTGGTGGAAAAATATAGTGGACTTTTTTAAAAAAAAAAAAAACCATATACCTCCACACACAAAAACTGGGGAAAAGAAGTCAAACATTTTTTTTTTTTTTCTTTTTTTATTAAAAAACAAACCATTGCATAATAGCAAAAAGGCACTCCAGGGATGTGTGTTATTGTGTAATAATGTTACTTCTTGGGTGTTGAATGCACTCAGCCTGCACTCTTGTGCTTCAGCCACCTTAGGTGTGATGTTATTACACAATAAAAGACTCCCTGTCATGCCTTATTGCTTAATTCTTACTCCTCAGTTGCAATAATCTTGATGTATAATGGTTCTTTTTATTGGACTGAATCTGCAGTCCCAAAGACCCTGAAAAAATATGCTATAAATTTCTGCTTCAAAGGCTATGAGTTGGGGGGGGGGGGGGCATAACATAAATCTACAAAAATAGGTTCCATGACAAGTCAATGAAAAAACAAACAGCAAGGTAACACACTGTGCAGTAAAGCCAGCACACAGAAAACATAGTGCTACTAAAATGTAACTAAAAATAAAACCACTGCAAAAGTGGCAAGACAGTGAAACTTCGGTGGAGTGCACAGTTATTAAGTGAACCTCGGGGGAACACAGCTTGGGGTGGGGAGAATTCAGGGGTGGGCATATTTAAGAGAACAATTCTGCATGGGTCTCAACTGGGGGTGGGGAGAAATTTGAGTGGGTGGGCAGATAAAGGAAGAGAACTCCGGAAGAGATGGAACTCAGGGGAGGGCAGTTCAGGACAGGGCTAGATTTAGTATTCCAGCTTCGGAGGGGGACAAACTTGGGGGAGGATTGGGGGCATGACAGCCAATAAAACAAACATTTGTCAGTGCTAAATGTTTGCTTGCTGATATTTGCATTGGACGTGCAGGAGTCAGACAGATACAGAAAAAGAATGGCAGTGAACTACTGAACTCACGCCAGTCCCACGTCCATCCTGCAGTGATGGACAGGCATTGGGGTATGCCTTTTTGTCATTGCCCATAATGCTCACAGCATTTCATTTCACCCTATCCTGTAGACACTGACAAGTGTTGAGGTGAACCTTGGTATGTTAGGCTTCACAGTCACCCCCATTTCATAATGACATACTCTGAAATGGGTGCAGTATAGGAGAATGGGGTGAAGTCTGGGGCCAAAGAGTCCAAGGCATACCATGATGCCTGGCACTGGCTTCAGGGTTGGGGGTGGAATGGCATGAGCATTACAGCCAGCAATCCAAAGGCACAGAAACATAGAATTTGATGGCAGATAAGGACTGATTGGCCCACCTAGTCTGCACATTTCCCTACCCAATGGATAAGCTGCAGATCCTAGTTAACCAACAGCCTACTTCCTCCTACCCTCTACTAGAATTGCCTTATGTCTGTCCCATGCATTCTTGAATTCCCTCACTGTTTTTGACTCTACGATCTCCTCGGGAAGGCTGTTCCATGCATCCACAACCCTCTCTGTGAAGAAATACTTCCTCACATTACCTCTGAACCATCCCCCCTCTATCTTCAAATTGTTCCCCCTTGTTCTTGCACATCTCTTTTTCTGAAAGATGCTACCCTCTTGGACTTTGTTGACTCTCTTGAGGTATTTGAAAGTTTCTATCATGTCCCCCATCTCCCTCCTTTCCTCAAGGCTATACATCTTAAGCTCCTTAAGTCTTTCTGCATATGTCTTCTGGTGCAGACCCTGCACCATTTTGGTTGTCCTCTTCTGGACAGCCTCCACCCTGTCTATGTCTTTGCAGAGATGGGGTCTCCAGAACTGTACACAGTACTCCAGATGTGGTCTTACCAACTGTCTGTACAGAGGGCCAACAACTTCCTGTTTTCTACTGGTGATGCCTCTCCCTATGCATCCCAGTATCCCCCCAGCTCTCCGTACTGCCTTCTTATATTGCTGGTCCACCTTTAAGTCATCTGATATGACTACCCTCAATTCCCATTCCACTTTTGTTGTTGTCAGTATCTCACCCCCCATTGTGTACTCTTCCCCTGGGTTTTTGTTTCCCAGGTGCATTTGCACTTATTTGCATTGAATCTAAGCTGCCATACATTTGTTCATTCCTCCAACCTTGCCAAGTCCCTTTTCATCCTTTCCACCCCACCTTGCATATCAACCCTGTTACAGATCTTTGTGTCATCTGCAAAGAAACATAATTTACCTTCCAGTCCCTCTGAAATGTCACTTACAAAGACATTAAAAAGGACCGGCCCCAGTACTGAACCCTGCGGTACCCCACTAGTAATCCTTCTTTCTTCACTGTGGACTCCATTTACTATTACCCACTGTGTCCTGTTGTTCAGCCAAGTGTTTAATCCAGGACACCACCCTGGGACCCACTCCCAGGCTGGCTTATTTGTTTATTAATCTTTTGTGCGTGATTGTGTCAAATGCCTTGCTAAAGTCTAGGCAGGCTATGTCCACAGCCCCTCCCTGGTCTACTTCTTTAGTCACCCAGTCAAAGAAATCAATTAGATTTGTCTGACATGACCTTCCCACTGTGAATTCATGCTGCCTTGGGTCCTGTTCCCCAATGACCTCTAATTACTCAACAGTTCTTTCCTTCAGAAGTGATTCCATCATTTTCCCTACCCCTGATGCCTGTCAGTCTGTACAGGGTGGGAGATTATGGTTAGAAAACGTAATGCCCTGGGCGTTTGTTGGTATTTGCACTACAAATTTTCAGCTTGGCCTTTTTGTGACCCCCACCTAATGAAAACATTTGGGACCTCTGCTCATGAACAGTGGCACTGTGATTTTGTTAATATGTCCCGAACTTTGACTTCCCACGGCAACCATGCCATTCTGTGCCAGATGTGCAAAAACACAGATTGGGCAGGATGTGAAGAATGACAGCTGTACCATTCATAGGGAGGTGTGAAGAGATGGCAATGCTGAAAATCTAGAGTGAAAATATTAAAAATGCTCGAATGTCCATGTGTACGTGGAACTGTGCAGTGCATGTTAGTAACACAGTCATTTACTGGAATTATTTCACCAAATTTTCAACATAGGCATTTTGTGACCTCTGCTCATGAACACTGTTACTATGATTTTCTTAATCTGTCCTGAACATTGATTTCCCACAGCCACTACGACACTGTGCGCCTGATGTGCAAACACATATTTCAGGCAGGATGTGAATACTTACAGCTGTACTGGTCATATGGAGGTGTGAAAAAAATGCCAATGTTGAAAATCTGGAGTGAACATATTACAAATTTGTGTAGTTATGAGGGTATGTGGAAACTGTGCAATTCACGCTCGTAACACAGTCATTTTAAGGACTTTTGTCACCAAATTTTTAGCATTGGCATTTTAGAATCTCTGCTCATGGACAGTGTCACTGTGATTTTCTTAATCTGTTCCAAACACTGCTTTGTCACAGCGGCCTTGCTATTCTGCACCAGAAGTGTGAAAACACATTTTGGCCAGGATCTGAAAAATGACAACTGTACTGTTCATAAGGAGGTATGAAAAAATGTCACTGTCGAAAATCTGGAGTGAAAATATTACAAATTCACAAAGTTACGAGTGTGTGTGGAAACTGTGCAATGCATGCTCATAATAAAGTCATTTTTTTGAATTTTTCACCAAATTTGCAACACAGCCTTTTTGAGAGCCCACCTCATGAACAGTGACACTGTCATTTTGTTAATCAGTTCCAAAAGGTGATTCCACGCAGTTACTGAAAAATCACCTCTTGGGATCGAATAATGCCATGACAGTGACTGAATTCATGAGGAGGGGTCCCAAGAACCCCATATTGAAAATTTGGTGCCAAAAGTCAAAAATGGCCGAGATATCTACATAAGTTGAAAAAACCCCATTTATGCCATTATACAGCTTACCGGCATTTCTTCAGTTCGTGGTCAGCTTTGAAGAGTGTAGACATGTTCCTGGCCCACCGATGATCGTCGGTCCGGGCTCCAGAGGTAAGTATGGGGCGGGGGGGTGGAGAGTCTGATTGCAGGTTGGGAAGGAGGCAAGAGACTCAACAAGGGATATTTTTCTTTTTTTACAAGGTTTTTTTAAAAGAAGATGACACAGGACTTTTGGCACACTGGGGGTGGGCTCCCAGCATGCCATCTGGATGTTTGTTGGGGGGGAGTGGAGCCAACAGGGATTGGGCACCCCTGTCAGCCATACAGTGTGGGGGGAGTGCAGGAGCATGCTGAGGAGGGATCTCAGCGTGCTACCTGGGTGTTTGTTTGGGGGCACTGGAGCTGATGGGGATTGGGCACCCCTGTTAGTGCATAAAAAAGGATCTGTGTTTGGGAGAGGGGATCATAATGCTGAGGGGGACTGGGCACCCCGCTCGGCAAACTAAATGTATGGGACACTATGCCATTGGGGAGTGGGTTTCCGCATTGGCTAATGAACTGGGGAGGGTGAATGCCATGCCGATGGGGATTGGGCACCCTGACATTGGCTTTCATGGGGACTCTGTGGCCTGCAGTGAGAGCCACCACCATATTAACTGAAATGTTACAGCAGGCAAGGCACCGCCCTGCAATGACGGTTCGCTCCCTCATTGCAACAGTGAATTTGATTCAACCTGGTGGCACACTTGCTGAACTAGTGTCAGCAACAGTGTGCCACCACATTGGGAAAAGAGGGCCAAGCCTCAAAATGCAGTGGGGGCACTGGCCTCCACAGTGCCACACCTATAAAACCCCACTTCTCTCCTAAACTGTCACATAATGTTTCTTGTACATGCATGCAAGCAAACGTAAAGAAGAAGAAAATTAAAAAGGACATCACGAGACCTGAACCCAGGTCACCTGGACATATAGCATTCACAGTTTGTCAGCCTAACCTCTAAACCACATCATCAACATGCTGAATCCACACACTTTCAGCATCTTAGGATTTTCAGTTGGAAAATCAACTGCAGAAGAAGACGAGAGCTGAAATCTTTCTTCAGAAATGTTGCTGCTTTTTCCCTTGGTTCCCAGATTGTAATTCTTGCTTCAGTGAAAGTACCCTATTATATTGATAGATGTACATTTCTTGCTTAAAGAAGCAGTACTAGATAATCAGGAATTGATTAATTTCCAGTTTTGTGGCAGCACAGTAAATATGGCTGCTGCCTAATTTTCAGTAGAGCTTCCCCTTCGCATCACATCATGTCTTTTGCTTACTTCTGTGGGACCCTGTGCTGCACATTCTTGCTGTCCCTGTGTAGTACTGCGAGTCATACACAGGTGCAGTTGGCAGCAGAGGGTTCCAATTCAACATGGCAGGTGGAAGAAATGTAAACAAAAACAAAGGAAAATGGAGCAAATTACAGGGTGATAGTACAGCGAAAACAAGAAAGATTACAAGGCAAATTCTCAACAGAGCACAGGGAACAAATTGTTGCAAAAGATCCAATTTTTGTTATCTAGTACTGCTGTTTTAACTGTCTCCATTTATTCCCTTAAATCACACTTTTGTTCATGCATGGTTGATGTTTATTTGTTTAAATGGGCTCTTAATTTTTAACACTGCAGATATTTAGAACGGCAACCCTGTTCTTTGGTCTTTTTAGAAAGGACCAGAAGGGGAAAAGGCATGGAGGGGTGAAGCTATATGTAAAAGTTGGAATAAAGGCGACAGTAGTTATCTTCATCTCCCACCCCGAGCCTTCCTTTCTTCAATAACAGCTACAAGCAAGCTTTGCCAAAGCAGAGACATGGTTTAAATCTCAGAGTCATTCTTAACTACAAAAAAATGAAATCAATGTTGTTTCACAGTACCCACAGCAAATATAAAAACAGAGATCTCTCTATCACTAACAGTGATGGGGAAATACTCGAACAAGCTCACCTGTTTAAATATTGGCACAATGTAGGAAGGCAGCTGCAAAGGCCAACAAAATGCTGGGTTGTATTGCAAGGGGTATATCCTCAAGGAGGGAGGAGGTGATTCTGCCACTGTATAGGTCATTAGTTAGACCACACCTGGAGTACTGCATGCAGTACTGGCATCCGTATCTGAAGAGGGACATTAAGTTACTGGAGGGGGTGCAGCACAGAGCGACAAAGATGATCAAGGGGCTGGGGGACTTATCATACGAGAGGAGGTTGAAGGAGTTGAACATGTACTCACTGCAGGAGAGGAGAGACAGGGGTGACATGATTGAAACCTTTAAATACATGAAAGGAATAAACAAGATGGGTACAGAGGGGCTGTTCAAAGTAAGGGAGGGGAGGGCCATGAGGGGCCATGATATGAGACTGGAGCGAGGAAGGTTCAGGAGGGAGATGAGGAGACACTTTTTTACAGAGAGGGTGGTGGCTGGGTGGAATGCGTTACCTGCTGAAGTGGTATGCAGTAGAACAGTGGACTGCTTCAAATGAGGATGGGACAGGACAAGGGGGAGGGTTAATGAAGGGGAAGGGTGGAAGGGAGGGGCAGCTGCAGAATAAGGGGTGCTAGCTGCACATTCAAGCAGACTTGATAGACCTCTAGGCCTTTATCTGCTGGCAAATTTCGTATGTTTGTATGTTCGGATCTGGGGGCGATCCTTGACACAATGCTTCTTTGCTCTGAACACATTGACTACACTGCAAAACTTGTGAATACCTGCATAGGACTGCTTTATAGACATAGGAACTGCCTCATGGCTGAAGCCCTAAGTATTGCTATCCAGAGCTCTGTTGTCTCAATAATTGATTATGGGCTAGTGATAAATGGATCTGCCACTGCCACTGCCCTTCAATGCATTACCATAGCCCTAAACAAGGCCTGTCATCTCCTGACATCAGCCCACCACCACCTTTCACACACCTGCAACATCTATGAACAAGCAAACTGGCTCCAACTATCTGGTAGAATGAGGTATCAAACCTGCATCCTGGCTAAAAAGTTCACCTTGGCACTCCTACCCCCAGAGATCTAGACCCTGATGGCTCCTCATAGCTGTCCATGCCAAACCAGAAGCTCAGAAGGTCTTACTTTCTCCATCCCCCACTGCCAAACTACCCAAGGTCAACATCCTTCAAATCCAGGGCTCATCCTGGTATGACTCTCTGCCACCAGAAGTTATCAATAAAACAACATTGGGTGCCTTTAAGCTCAGTCTTCATCAACACCTTGTCACCAGTTCCTCCTGTGACTGCTACTCCTAGCTGGCCAGTTCCCCTCCTTCCCTCCTGCTTTTCCTTATAACGGTCCCCTTTCTTCTTCCTTTCTTTCCCCCTGCCCCCCCACCTACCCCACTTTGACAATGCTCAATGAGCAGCTCTCCTCCTCCCTTCACCTCTACCTTCTTCCTCATGCCTACTTACTTTCCTGCCTGTCTCTTACCCCACTTTAAGCTTGTGACCTCCCTGAAACACTTTTGTACAGTTGGCCTTAAGTGCATTTGCTAACTATTATATCTGACAAAGCCCTCGCTGCTCTTACAGGTTTATTTCTCTGTCTGCTGTCTGTGTTTTTGTTCTTGTTTGCTGATGTGGAACCTTCATAAAAGAGCCTTGGCTCAAAGGCGTATCTGAAATCTTGATAAATAAATAAATAATTAAAATAAAGTAGGGCAGGAAAGTCTGGGATTGGTGGAGGTCCTCTGGGTCATGTTAACTAAGAGGACATGGGAGGCAGTACATATGGGTGTGTGTATACAGACTGCCAAATCAAGGGGAGTAAGTTGATAGATAGTTGATAAAAGAGATACAAAGGATGGCAAGAAAGGGGGAACTCCTGCTGGTGGGGGACTTTAATCTCCCTGACATGAACTGGGAGATTCCATCAGCAACATCAGAAAGGAGTGTGGAGATATTGGAATCCATACAAGAGGTACGCCTACAGCAGCTAGTCAGAGAACTGACTAGGGGTGAGGCTACACTGGACCTAATAGTGACAAATGTAGACAGTGTAGAGGAAGGCTAAGTGGGGGAAATCTGGAGGCTAGTGACCACAGAATAGTTAGGTTTAGTCTTAGGATGGGGACAGAAGCAAGTCTAACCACCACTAAGGTGATGGACTTACAGAGGGCAGATTTTAAGTAAATGAGGGAAATGTTCAAGGGGAAATGGAAGGAAAGAAAAATCTGGGGGACGTTAAGGAACTGTGGGAGGCAATAAAGGGGGAAATTTGAGGGCCACGGAGCAGCGCATTAGGAAGGTGGGCAAGAAAAATTGAGGAAGGAATCAGCCTTGGTTCACTAGGGAGGTGGCAGTAGCAATAGGGGAGAAAAAGACAAGCATTAATGGCATACAAAACTACTCAAGGAATGGTGGAAAGGGAGGTATACAGGGAAAAGCTTAGGGTGGCAGGGCAAATGGTCAGGAGGGCAAAGGCAGATACAGAGGAGAAAATAGTGAGAGAGGCCAGTGGGGGGACAAAAAGTTCTTCAGCTATATAAGTGAGAGAAGAAAAAACAACCAGGGTATAATGAGACTAAAAGGAGAGGGGGGAACTCTGTTTGAGAGGAATGAAGAAAAAGTGGACATGTTAAACAAGTACTTCAGGACCAGTCTTCATGATCAAAAAAGAGGGAAAGGGACCACAGCTGTGGGATCGGGGACTGGAGGGCAGGGAGGTGGACACAAGTCCTTTCATGGAGAGTAGGGTACTGGAGGAATTAGTTAAATTAAGGGTGGACAAGGCAATTAGGCCTGATGCACTACATTCCGGGGTGCTCAGTTAGATTAGGGAGGAGCTAGTGGCACCACTCACAAAGCTGATTAATTTATCTTTAGACAATGGGAGAGTCTTAGGGGACTGGAAAAAGGCAGGCATGGTACCATTGCACAACAGCAGAGGGAAGGAGGAGACAAGTAACTATCATCCAGTCAGTCTTACCTCAGTGTTGGGTAAGCTGATGGAGATACTCCTAAAAGAAAGATTAGTACAGTACCTGGCAGAGGGTGGATTCAAGGACAACAGCCGGCATGGGTTTACAGAAGGAAGGTCATGCCAGACAAACCTGATCAAATTATTTTACTGGGTGACAGAGGTATGTGACCAGGGAAGGGCAGTGGATGTGGCCTATCTTGACTTCAGTAAGGACTTTGACACCATCTCTCACTGGAGGCTGGTGAACAAGTTGAGCAGTTTGAGGGGGGAGGAAATTAACAAACTGGGTGGAAAACAGGCTAGAAGGCAGAATTCAAAGGCTGGTTGTCAATTGGGCTCACTCCAGGGAGGAAAAGGTGACAAGTGGGGTGCCCCAGGGGTCAGTATTAGGACAAATACTGTTTAACATTTACATTGGGGATATAGCAGAGGGTCTAAATGGGAAGGTGTGCGTATTTGCAGGTGACACAAAGATCTGCAATAGGGTGGATACACCAGGGGGTGGAGAAAATGAAGGAAGACCTGATCAAGCTTAATGAGTGGTCAGAGAAATGGAAATTGTGCTACAATACAAAGAAATGCAAAATAATGCACATAGGGCACAAAAATCCAAAGGCCAGGTACACACTGGGAGGGGAGGAAATTGAGGCAACAATGCAGGAGAGGGATCTGGGGATTATCATATTGAATAACCTAAAGGTGGCAAACCAGTGCAACAAGGTGGCTGGAAAGGCAAACAAAATGCTGACATGCATATGGAGGGGTATTACAAGTAGGGGGAGGGAGGTGATCATGTCACTATACAGGCCCATGTTTAGATATCACCTGGAGTGTGGGGTATAGTTCTGGAGACCTCACCTGCAAGGAGACATATAAAGAGTGGAGAGGGTCCATAGAAGGGCACCCAAAATGGTGCAGGGCTTGCACAAGAGATTATTTGAAGAAAGGATGGAAGAGCTTGACCTATACACTAGAAACAAGGAGAGAAAGGGGGGATATGACAGAAACTTAACATTTGAGGGGAATCAACAAGGTAAGGGAAGGGAGCATCTTCAGGATGAGGAGAACACGATAACTAGGGGCACAGCTTAAAGCGGGGTAAATTCAAAGGAAATGAGAAGGGGCAATATTTCACTGAGAGGCTGGGTCCCTGGAATAGGCTGCCTGAATGGATGGTGGGTGTAAACTTGGTTGGGGAGTTCAAGAGGGTATGGGATAACTACATGGGCTTAAACAAGTGAGGAACGTGCATGAATCCATTTGGTAAAAGGCAGACTAAAGACTGCACTGGGGAGGGGGGGTAAAAAGTGGGAAGTAAAGGGAAAGGACAGAGAAGCCTATGGGGGAGGGAAAGGGGCAGACTAGATGGGCCAGTGGTTCCTTTTCTGCTGACAGATTTCTATGTTTCTCTGTTTTGCTTGATTGCCCCCCAAAAATTGTTTGAAATCTGCTTTTGAATCCATTTACCATTCCAATACGGTGTTGTAGGCACATGTATTGGAAATTCAGGCTTTACACAGATGACACCATTTGACACAGATTGTTAAGTTTTCCAATAGATTGTTATTGAGATGCAACATTTTGGATTCACATTTTGTACCTATATATGTAGAAGCAATTACAAACTACAGCTGTATTGTCTGATGTTTCTATGGCAGTTCTGTACCTCCTTTAATATTTCTACCTCTGGAGAAAAACAGGTAATCAATTCAGGTAGCCAGTGTTCTCCTGGAATGGATGTTGCCACCAGACTGATGCTCCAGTTTGTACCAGTCACATATATCGGGCATTATGTACCATGTTATTTGGGAAATTAGTACTGCTGAATATTTTCTTAGTTTGTAGGTCTCTTGTCACATACTGAGAGCCCACAGTTTAAATAAACCCCATGATGATTAATTTACGTGTATGATGACACAGTTGAATTTACTTAAAACGAGCTTCTCCTACTGCAGTAGACTGAGGAGCATAATGATTAATAAAATGATACTGCCAGTACATGTATAACACATAAGTGATCAAAACTTTTCCAGGGGATCCATCTACCAATTGTTATACTTCCAATCCAGCTTGTTTAAGTAATATTGCAATGCTTACATAGGTGTTTGTCCCTTTCAACCAAAAAGAAGCCCCTGAACTCCATAACCTTTTTACTGTATCTGAGAAATTGTGTGCAGTGTTTTAATCCTAGTGTCCTGGAGAAAAAAAATATATATTACCAAGCAGTGTGTCCAATAATAAAAATGTTGCAAGTCTTCTTTTGTATCCCTTAATACGTGTTAACATTCAAGGTTATGGGGTTGACGGTGATACCGATACAAATTTAAAACTGATGAATTGGAAGCTGCTCACACAGCTTATGAAATGTGTGTGAATTTAGTGCTCGTGAAAGGTGCTGGATTGACAGCACTGGAACCTGAAGTCTTCTGTTTATCCACATGACAGGTATGGCATGAGAAATCACAGTGTAAGCTTCCCCCCACAGGACTGTTTTAATAGCATTCATAGTTTGAAAAACCAATTTTTTTTTATTTATTTCAGAATTGTACATCAGAACTGTACTGTGATCCATCACACTTTTCACCGAGGAAAGAAGTGAGTAAATCTCATGCAGCAGCATATTAACAGTGTCTAACAGTTGTATCAAATGCTACATGCTGTGCAGCCAAAAACCAAAACTATTAAAGATGAAAGAAATGAATTTTGCTCAGTCGCTGCATGTTTAATGTTAATACATCTGAAATCAGATACCAAGTGTTTGTGGGGGTGGAGTTTGAAGGTTTCTAGCCATCACTTATAATAGATCTCATTATGCCTTTGAGCAATGTTTTCATACTTTCTAAGTTGTGAGAGAGAGTTTTACTTTCTTGAACCCCAGAGATTTTTTTTCTCTTTTAAGATTTTTTTTTCCTGTGTGTGAATTTTTAGTGTTTATGGAAGGTGCTGGATTACAGCACTGGAACCTGAAGACCTCTGCTTATCCATATGACAGTTACAGCATGGGTGATCACAGTGTAAGCTTCTCCACACTGTTCCACCAATGTGCTTCAACCTTGCCATGAAGGGACCACCATGTAAGTAAAAGGATAGTTTAGACTCCATGCCCATTCAATCTTTGGCCTCTCATGTGAGACAAACAACAATGGTGCCATTTAGTGCCAGTTGTGTTGGTGGTTTTGTGATGTGGACACCTGCCCTCTGAGTATTAGACTGAGACCACCACAACTCATTTAACAAAGCCACTGAACAGCCTTCAGGTGATAATGTCTTTTGACCACTACCAACCTATGCTGGATTTGAACCCATGATCTAGAGGTGAAAGGCTCCTTTACTCATTACCAATCCACTGAGCCATCCAGTTTCCTCAGGGAAGTCTTGACTATGACCTGGCTCTGCCTTTTAGGCACTTAGCCACTGAGGTCTCCTTTTGTGAGTCCTCTTTTTCAAATGAATTATCCTGAAAAGAGAGAGGAAGAGAGGGCAGATACTTTAGAATCCCTTTTCTCTTCCTTCATATTGCCTCACACGTTCTCCTACAAAATACTCAAAACTTGTTTCTGTTTATGAGTGCAGGCAGTTTATCAGGCTTAGGCTTCAGTTTGCACAAGCTGCCCCATTTCCTGTTGGGGATTGAAGTCATAGCTGCATCACTCGGTGGTGGGGGAGCATTTTAATTTGAGGGCTGGGTATGTCACCTACCACCATAGGTGATGCCTAGGCTGCCACAGGTGTGATAAAGACAGGCCCCTAGGGTGTATTGACCATAGAGGATGCAGGTAACATGGGTACACTTTCCTGAGAATAAGGGGGGATCACCACATAGATGAGTTCAAGAAAGTCCTAATATAACAAATGCCCTATCAGGATTTGTAGGAAAACCCCTTTATTCTTTAATCTGATGGCATTCCATCTTTGTGCCAGTTTACCCTAGGCAGTGAACAAATATGATATTTTGAATTGTCTGTTTGAATGTCCAGCTCCAGCTTCCTCACTCTGTTTTCCTTCAGGTACTGGACTTCCAGCAGTGGAAGTACACCTACTTCAGTTGACCATTAAACCCCCCCTGGGATTAAGGTCCAAGAGACCTACCCCAACATAGCACTATCAGTTGGGGCACACTGAGTCAGGCATAGCTGTGTCTGAATCACACTCCATTCAGAGGCAGACAATTGAATATATTTAGTGGTGGTATCCTGAGAATCAGAGTGGTGCAAAGGAACATTTTTTGGGTTACAGAACCAGTTCCTGAGATATTACTCACATGTCAGATAGTCGAGACCCTCACTCTTCTTGTCAAAGTACTCCAGGGTTTTGCTCCTTAAGCTGTGTATGTCACTTTAACAGGGAGTCAGGGAGGGTATTTGTTGTTAAGTTTGCTGAAGCAGTGGTTCCCAAAAGTGAGTGCCTCACCAAGGCAGAGATGATCAAAGGGACCAATTCTGAAATTGCAGAAGGCTCTGCAACAACTTCTGTGCCCTTGCTTGATAGCAGAGAAACAGATCAAGAACTTTACGCATGCTGGGCAGAGTCAGTGATTTGGGCTCCAATGGCAGTCAATAGTTTTTCAGCAGCAGTAGCAGCAGCTCTGACCTTGGTGGCAGTTGGGGCTTTCCTGGTAACCCAATTTTCCCCTGCTCATGTCCAGCCTGCTACCTGCAGTGCAGCATCTGTGAGCCATAGTTTAGAGTTTGTAGCAGTGGTCTGTGAGGGAGCTGGGCAGTTGTGTCTTAGGTCAGGTATTTTGCTTGCATCATTATCTTCTTGACAGATTTTCTTTGATCTCTCTGTTGTCAGTTGCTCAGCTGGTAAAACCAGGATGCACCTGCAAATGAGTTGTCACAGCTCAGTGTTGCTTTATTGGTCAAAAACACAAATCAATCAATCAATATTTGCTTAACTCATCTCACACCTATATGTCTGCAAATGTTGGTAAAAGCATTGCTTACAGGACTTGATGTCATACTAGTGTTTAAAGAGGAACTGTGCTGAACTTATAAGACACTTTTTTCCCCTGTAGATACTGTTTTAAAATTCTGGGGCCCGATATTCAAAAGTTTGTGTGGGCACTAACTGGTCTTTTTCCATGCAAACCGTGGTTTGTGCTGGATCCCCATATTCAAAAGGGTCTGCTGGGTGGGCAAAAAGGGTCAGCACTCAATCAAAACATATTGTAGGTGTATGGTCAAGGGGTAGGGCATGGCCATGAATAACCAAGCTACACCATACTCAGCAGCTTGACACTGTGCAGAAGGGTTTAGTTTGGTCCTTTTACGCAGTACAAATACCATAGAACCAATCCCTGACTTACTTCAGGCAACCCTAGTGGCTGCCGGTGGTAATGAGCCACGCAGCCAGTTGGCCACTGGGGGAGCACATCCACCTTCTGTTGTCCATGGCACCCCCCCCAACTAATCACCAGTCCATAATAGTAAGGCATCCCTGGTGCTAGTGGTCCCATCCTCTGATTGTTATCTCGTAATACAGATAAAGCATCCCTGATTCCCTGACTTCCGATCACCAGCCCATGATAATGCTGAGGCATCCCTTGTGCTAGAAGTCCCCACTCTGATCACCAGCCATAATACAGATAAAGTATCCCTGGTGCTAGTGGTCACCCTTCTGATCTCCAGCCCATAATACAGATAGGGATCCCTGGTGCTGGTGGTCCCCCCTCCCTCTGATCACCAGCCTGTAATAAAGATAGGCATTCCAAGTACTAAAGGTTGCCACCTCTGATCGCAAGCCATAATACAGATGAAGCACCCCTGGTGCTTGTGGTCCCCCCAATCGCCAACCTGTAATACAGATAGGCATTCCTGGTGCTAGTGGTTCCCCCTCCCCCAATAACCAGCCAGTAATACAGATAGGCATCCCTGGTGCTAGTGGTCTCTCCTCCCTCCAATCGCCAGCCCATAATAATGGTAAGGCATCCCTGGTGCTAGTGGTCCCCCCCCTCCAATTGCAAGCCTGTAATAAGGATAAGGCATCCCTGGTGCTTGTGGTTCCCCTTCCCTCCCTCCGATTGCCAGCCCATAATAATGATAAGGCATCCCTGGTACTAGTGGTGCACCCCAATCGCCAGCCCATAGGACACTTGTCAACCCTCCTTGGCATCTTGCACCCTTCCCCACAGAACCAAACTCCCCCCAAGTGACCTTACCAGTACCCTCAATGCTGCAGGTGCATATGGTGATCAGCACAGCCCTCCTCACACCTCCTTGGTCAGACGCTGCATGTCCAGACAGGAGTGTGCATCTCATTTATAGGACAGGGTGAGTCATATTAGTGCTTAAAGGGGAACTGCACTGAATCTATAAGCCATTTTTTCCTGTAGATACTGTTGTAAAATTCTGGGGCCTGATATTCAAAAGTTTGCGGGGGTGCTAATAAGTCTTTACACAGGGATGCTTTATCTGCTTGATGGGCTGGCAATTGAGGAGACCACTAGCACAGGGATGTCTAATCATTATTATGGGCTGGCTATCAGGGGGGACTATTAGCACCAGGGATGACTTATTATTATTACATGCTGGCACTGGCAGTCAGAGGGAGAGGGACCACTAGCACCAGGATGCCTGTCTGTATTATTGGCTAGTGATCAGAGGGGTGAACACTAACACCAGGGACAACTATCTTTATTATGGGCTGGTGATCAGAAGGGGGACTGCTAGCACCAGGGATGCCTTATCAGTGTTATGAGCTGGTGATTGGAGGGACAGGGGAGCACTAGAACCAGAAATGCCTTCTCAAGAAGCCATCTCTCGACCCTGACATCCTGACAAATTACCATCCTGTCTCCAGCCTCTCATTTTTGGGCAAGGTTTTTGAGAAAAATGTGACAGGGATATCTACACCAGTCTGGGACTGGGCAATTGGAGGCTGGTGCCACATTACCTTGCCTCACTACCCATGCAAATGAGCCCATAATGGGCATGCAAATGTTCCCTTAGTGCCTTGCAAGCCCAGTGAGCTCATTTGCATGGGTCCCTTTGAATATTGCAGATAGAGCTCCAGTACTGTCCATTCTGGCACAGTACTTCAGGATTCATGTCAGGACAGCACTACATGACTTAGCACTGTGCTGACATGGCCCCATATTCAGTTGAATAAAGCCAGTGCACAATTCAACTGAATATCGCATCCTCAGGCTCCCAGGCAATCACAAGGTGTGGCACAAAATTTTGAGCTCTGCTTTGCACTTTTTCAAGTATCATGCACCTAGTTCCAGTACTATTATTGTTCTGCCTTTGTGGGATTGTGTTTAACTCTATAGGTGTTTCTGATTTATACACTAAGATAAGTGCCATTTTAAAACAGTATGATATACTATATGTCCATTTAAACCACACAGCTCTATAGTAGGTTGCACATGCAGTGGAATAATAATATAAAAGTATAACAGGGACATAAACTATATCAAACAGTTCTAAAATAGTACTAACTGTCAATGTGTAAACCTGAAACACATATTGAACAGACTTGCCCTCCATTGTAAAACTGGAGACAGAAAGATGTGAATTTTTTTTTTCTGTTTTCTTTGCCAGTTATGCCTCTTGGAACCTTTACTAAAAATACTTTTGTTAACAGAATACAGAATATCTTGTACATTTTTTATGTTGTTACTTTGCCCACAGTTATTTTTCTTTTACTAAGAGATGTTTTAAATCTTGACTAAATGTATTTAAAGTTCTACAACAATTAAGCATACAAAGTCCATACTGAATTTACCTAAAGGCAACTAGTGATGAAACAACAACAGACTGCAAAATTCAAAACAAACTTTAAAGGAAACAGTCCTGTAGGTTAAATGCGGCTCTCCTTTAATGTTTCTTATCTGTGTTTTTATTGCTAACCATTATAGCTAACTGATACTGTGTTACTAAATACTAAATATTGGTTGTTTTCCAGTACGGTAACTTAATTTAACCTTTTTATGTGATCCACCTGTAGATAATTAACTTTGAATAACCTAGTATAAAAATACTTCTGCTTTATGGCAAGATATAAGCAGGAGACTTTCACCTCACCAGATGCTATGGTATGGAGTATAATATATTTTGATTTAGAATTGGGTAATCTTTTTACCTGTTTTAAATCCACCAATTTTTTTCAACTTGCTTTCTTACCTCTTCCATTGTGTCTGACATTTTGCCCTAAACTACACTCCACCTGTAAATAGGCTTTAACTCAGCATGTCTTTCTTTGTAAACATATTGAAACTAACTAAATAAATAAATGAATAACATTTCTAGTGGACTTTAACATGTGGTACAATGTAAGAATTGTGTGTTGATCTTTTTAGCTAGTTGGCTAGTTAAGAGGGATTTCTTTCTTTCTTGTACTTCATAGCTCTGTGTATTGAACCACAATATTTTGAAAACTAAAGAAAATGTCTTAAAATAGTAAAACATGGTATTTGATTCAGGAACAATACAGAGGTCATCAGTTGTCATATTAACACAGCTTATGTCCTGGACATTGTCCAACAAACGACATTGCTTCTCTTCACTCAAAATGTTACTCCTGTAGTCACCAGTTCTCAAGGGAATATGGAATGGGGGAGGGAGGGAGGGAGAGAGAAAGGGGGAGAGAGAGAGAGAGAGAGAGAGAGACATACATAGGTTAACAAAAATTTAAACTAGGAAAATAATAAGGCATCATTCCTCTATCTTTCTCACTCAACCACTGTCTTCAGAAGGGATGGACAACTTTGTCCTTCAAACCCTTATTATTAGAACCCAGATCTGGGTCTGAGTTCTTATTGGCTCAGATTTAAATCAGAACTTTTAGGAAATTATTGATTGTACATGGCAATACTCACAAAATATGAAACGGAAAATAAAGTATTTTTCTAACTTAAGTGAGTCTACTTGCATTGTTTTGCTCTTCCTGCAGTGTTTCTCTGCTGTAGAGAATCCACTTGTGCTTATTTCCCTTGCCCTCTGTCTGGGGGCATGTCATGTCTTTCAGCACCCTTGCTAAACATAGGATTGTATGTATGTTGGCAAGCCTTGTAACATAGAAACAAAGGAGCAAAGAATTTGTTGGCAGAAAAGGACCACTTGGCCCACCCAATCTGTCCAGATGTTTCCTGACTAATCTGTCTCCACAGACCGTAACTGGTCTCTGGTGTCTCCCCCCAATACCTTTTTGCTTGATTCTCTTATGTCTATCAAACACATGCTTAAAGCCCCCACTATTATTTGTCACCACCACTTACGCTGGAGGTCTGTTCCAGGCATCTACCACCCTTTAAGTGAGGTAGTACTTCCTCACATCCCTCTTAAACTCCTCCCCCAGCTTCACTGCATGCCCATATGTCCTGATGCTCTTTTTCATTTGAACTAGACTTTCCTCCTGCACCCCACTCACCTCTGTGAGGTACTGCTATTCTGGACCTAGTACTCTCAAACAGTGTCAGGGTGTCAGTCATGCAAATGGGGATCAACCTGGGTAGCAGTGACCACAGGTCAGTCTGGCTCTATATTAACAACACAGAGAACCTTTGTCACACCAAACTCTGGGTGCTCAATTTCAGAAAAGAAAATTCCCCAAGAATGAGGGAAAGTATTAAAAAACAGCTGGCAACTGATGCCACAGGGAATGTGAAAGATACCTGGATACAACTGAAAAACGCTATAACTACATTTATAGCACAATGGGCAAAACAAATAAACAAATCCAGAAAATCAAAGAAACCACTCTGGTTTTCCAGAGGTGTCAGCTATAATTAGTGATAAGAAAAAAGATTATTAAAAGTACAAGGAGACCAAATCTGAGAAGGATAGAGAAGAATACATGCTTAAACTCAAGGAAGCAGGAAAAGCATTTAGAGTAGGAAAGACCCAGATGAAGGAAAGAATAGCACAGGAAGTGAAGAGGGGGGACAAAACATTATTTTGTCATATACAAAAAAAAGAAAGCGTAAGGGAGGAATAACTAGGTTAGCAACTAAAGAGGGACAGCTGGTAGAGAATGATAATGACAAGGCGGATGTACTCAATGAATTCTTCTGCTCAGTTTTCACCCGTGAAGACAAAGGTAATGGTCAAGCACTAGCCAAGGTAAATCTCCACAACATGG
The DNA here is from genome assembly GCA_016271365.2 of Neoceratodus forsteri. Taxonomy (NCBI): domain Eukaryota; kingdom Metazoa; phylum Chordata; order Ceratodontiformes; family Ceratodontidae; genus Neoceratodus; species Neoceratodus forsteri. Next base: position 647,019,434 of record CM028135.1, on the reverse strand, counting down.
GAGTAGACACTAGTCCATGTACAAAAGAAAGGTTCCTTGAGGAGCTGTCTAAATTAAAGGTGGACTGGGCAATGGGGCCAGACAGAATACACCCAAGAGTTCTGAAGGAACTGTGGGAGGAACTTGCAGCCCCACTAACCAAACTATTTAACAAGTCACTGGAAGATGACATAGTGCCACAGTACTGGAGAAGGGCCATAGTTGTGCCATTGCACATGAGTGGTTGCAAGGAGGCAGCAGGAAATTACCACCCAGTCAGCCTGACCTCAGTGGGGGGGGGGGGTAACGTAATGGAGACATTGCTTAAAGAAAGGGTAGTGGAATACCTGAAAGAAAGTGGGAAACTTGACCTGAAGTAGAATGGTTTCATGGCAGGATGCTCATGCTAAGCAAATATAGAATTCTTCAACTGAGTTACAAGAGCAGTGGACCAAGGTGCAACTGTGGGCATAGTATATCTGGATTTTAGCAAAGCCTTTGATGCAGTTCCACACAGAAGGCTAGCAAATAAATTGAAGCAAACAGGTGTAGGTCAGAAAGTGGTCAACTTGATAAAAAGCTGGCAACAGGACAGGACTGAGAGAATTATTGAAAATGGCACCTTGCCACAGGAGGGAAGAATAACCAGTGGGGTTCCACAGGGATAAATGCTTGGCCCAATCTTTTTCAACATATTCATCAGCAACATCACTGAGGGATTGAAAGAGAAAGTCTGCCTGTTCACAGGCGATACAAACCTCTGCAACAGGGTGAACACATGCAGGAGGGGGTCCAAGGAATGGAGGCAGATCTAAGAAAACTGGAGGAATAGTCCAAGAACTGTCAGTTGAAATTCAACACCAAAAAGTGTAAGGTAATGCATCTGGGTAAAATTACCTGGGAAATAACTACGTGTATGTCCTGGAAGTGCAGCAATTGGAAAAGACAAAGATGGAACGGGATCTAATAGTTATGATATCAGACAATTTAAAGGTAGGAAAGCAATATGAAAAAGCAGCTCTAAGGGCAAGTGGCATCCTTGGATGCATAGGTAGGGTATTACTAGCAGAAGGCATTAGGTAATAATTCCACTCTATAGGTCCTTGGTGAGGCCTCACTTAGAGTACTATGTGCAGTTCTGGAGGCCACACCTAAAAATGGACATTGACCATCTGGAATTCATGCAGAGGAGAGCCACCACGATGGTGCAGGGACTATACCACAAACCTTACAAAACTAGGATCAGCCAATTAAATCTATTCTCCCTAGAGCAGAGAAGGAACAGGGGAGACATGATAGAAACATTTAAATGTGTTAAAGGGATAAGCGCAGTACATACCGGTAACATTTTTCAGGAAAATAGGACTGCACATAGAAAAGGAATCAACTTACACCTGGTTGGTAGTAAATTCAGAACCAACGTTAGGAAGTACTTTTTCACAGAGAGGGTCATGGACCCTTGGAACAGCCGGCCACTTGAGGTGGTGGTGTCTAAGACTGCCAGAGAATTCAAACAGGCATGGGACAGTCAATGTAGTCACCTCAACAGGAGCAGTAGATGGGGGGGGGTATACATCACGGGCAGACTAGATGGTCCACATGATCTCCTTCTGCTGGTAGATTCTTATGTTCTTACTTGTAGGTCTCCATCATGTCCCCTCTGACTTTCCTCTGTTCCGGGGTATACATGTTGAGATCCCTCAGCCTTTTCTGATAAGGCTTCTTGTGTAATCTCTGTACCATTTTAGTTGCTCTCCTCTGAACTGCCACCACCCTGTGTCCTCTTTGAAGTGCAGCCTCCAGAAGGACACAGTCCTTCAGGTGGGGGCTCCACAACCCAGTTAGCCTGGCTGGAGATACCCCTGGCTTGTGCACCCCAGTATCCCACTTGCCCTACCCACTGCTTTGTCACATTGCTCTGTCACTTTGTGGTCAATTAGTTATGATAACCCTATGGTCTCTTTTCTGTTTAGTGACTGCCAGAACCTCCCCATCCATCATATACTCTGCTCCTGGGTTTCTGTGCTCTAGGTACATGATTTAGCATTTTGTGGCATTGAACTCCAACTACTATGCTCTTGACCACTCCTGATCTTTCCCAAGATGCATCCATATTCTCTCTACCCTCTCCTAAGTGTCCACCCCATTACAGATGTTGGTATTGTCTATAAAAAGGACATACATTCCCTTCTATTTCTTCTGCAATGTCACTTATAAAAGCATTGAAGAGGACTGGTCCCAGTACAGAACCCTACGTTACTCCACTGGTCACTATTCCAGCATTGCAATAAGTGCTGGTTACCACCACCCTCTGTTGCCTATTTGTCAAACAGTTTCTAATCCAATTCACCACTATGATCTTTGTAGGTAGCACAGTACGTGTCATCCTGTTGGCAGCCTTCTGTTTCTGTGTTTAGGCCTCCCTAAACCAGATAAGTTGCATGTTAGGCCTCACTACAGAACCAGAGCCACACTGCGTGGGGCAGGTTCCCAGTGACCAAAGCAACAGATGCAGGCAATACAGTCACGGAACTCACCCCCAACTCACAAAAAACTGATGTCTCCAAGGAAAAATTATTCAAATAAACATATCAGTTTATTCAGCAGGACAAGAAGCTCCTTACAGTTGAAGTGAAAAACCGACTGACATTTCACCCATGATGGGCTTTGTCAAAGTAACCACCCTCATTGGTTTACATCATTTTATACCTTTGAGACCAATCATGTGATCTTTAATACATTTAAAGTGACACACTTCTATAGTGAATTGCAACACATTTCTGTGAAGTTTAAAGTAAATTTCTTGTGAGGGTGCTTAATATAAAGTTCACTACAATTAAAATGAACAAGTATGTCTAGCACTCATATCTCTGGTAATATATGTTTCCTATATTTATTTTATTTCATTTCAAACATGAAAAACAATAAGAAAATGGCAAAGAATAGGTGCTTTCATACAGTTCTTAACAGAGCATATATACATATCTACAATTTTTATTCTAGTTTTTAGCTCTTTAATAAAGCTAATAGTTAGCCCAGCTTGTGGCCTCCCACAGTCGAAACACAGTGGGGTTCGGGGCATGAAGGAAAGAGTAGGGAAGGTGAGAAAATAGACACTGCACACTTTGAGGTCACCCATCCAGATGATACTGCCCCTGTGTGAGCTGGTGCAACAGGCCAGGAAATCCTTTGTCTTCTCTTATCCTATTACACACAGAACTATTTCTTGAGGAAAATTAGTGACTTGTTCACAGATCTTCCATATACTGGGGCCCCTGCTCTTCTATTACTCCTGACTCCTTTTCTTTCTCTGCTGACCTCCTTGTCCCCCTTGACCTCCTCCTTTTCCCATGTCCAGTTCTTTTCCTGTTTGGTATCTGAATTTCCTCTTGCCTTGCCTCTGGATTTCTACCTCCAATTGATTCTGGTCTAAAAAAATGTCAGATTGTTTGGAATCACGTGTGGTGCTGGTTTTGGATGCACTTGTTGATGCAGTAAGAGTTCTAGTCAAGGGAGTCGTTCTTTCTGTGGTCTGTGTGGTCGATTTTAAAATGGAGCATGTTTCAAATCTGATCTTATTTTTCTTCTTGCTTTGTGTTCTCTTATTGTCTTTGGGCCAACTATAAATACGTCCTTGCATTTAATAGTTTTCATCCCTCAGTAATTTTTTCCTTTTTTGTAGCCCTTTTTTTTTTTTTGTCCTGATGTTCAGTTTGTAGTCTTAACTCTCTTTAAATCTGGCAAAATTACTGTCTGTTGAAAAAGTGTTCAGGTGTTTTTCTCTCTCCCTTAATTCCTTGTTTGTTTCTATCTGCCATTTCTATGTGCTCTTAATAATCAACTGCATCCATTTAACAGATGCTTCATTAGCAATGTCTCTCCAGGGCCCAATAAACTCTCTGTCCTCCAAGCCAAATGTATGGTCTTTTGTGATCCTTAAACCCCTTGGTATTCTATTCACTCATATATTCTTCTAAAGTTTTAATCAGCCAGAATTACCTCTTTTGTTTTAACGCTACTTTCTCATAAGAAAAAAATGCAGAGAGAATGTCTCTATCTTCAGGTTCTGTAGCCTCCGCCCACTCCTCCATGTGTTTCTCCTGAGCTGCAGTGTCAAACGGGTCTCCATGTTCCAAATTCGAAAATATGCTCCTAGTGAAAGTAACTGGTTCACCTCCACTGCCTCTGCTTCTGTGCTCCATGGTGTTGTGCTCATTCACTGCTGCACTCATGCTTTAGTTGCAATGGGCAACATACACGCTTGTTTGCTTCCTGCTTCAGCGTTACTCTTTCTGCACGCTGGGTCCCACATGGCATTGCTCACTTTTGTAGCCAGCACTCCAGAATTAGAGCTGCACTGTGTGGGGTGGGTTCCCAGTGACCAAAGCACCAGATGGAGTCAATACAGTCTCAGAACTCACCCCCAACTCACAAAAAAATGATGTCCATGAGGAAAAATTATTCAAATAAACTATCAGTTTATTCAGCAGGATAAGAAGCTTCTTGACAAAGCCAGTCATGGGTGAAACGTCAGCCCATTTATCATTTCAATTGTAAGAAGCTTCTTTTCCTGCTGAATAAATTGATAGTTTATTTAAATCATTTTTCCTTGTGGACATCAGTTTTTTGTGAGTTAGGTGTGAGTTCTGTGACTGTATTGCTTGCATGTTAAGCTCTAGCCCTACGCTGAAGAGCAGACTGATTTACATACAAACCAACAGACAAATTCTCCATCCTAGTAAAAACATTCCCTCTCATCTGATACCCGCACTGGTTACACATGTCTCTGGCCACCCTCTCTGCCCAGGTATGCAGATTGCTGTCTCCTCCCCTCTGCTAACAGTATCACCAAGTGTATTCTTCCCCTGTTGCTGTCTGCTGTCAGCCTCTCAGCCCCCAGTGTGCATATCCCCTATATCCCCTCCTATTTGTGGACACCCACCTAGCTCCAATTATCACATCCTTTACTTCCTATCATCTTCAGACACCCACTCTGTTCTATTACTCATGTTCTAATCGCTCCTCCCATCAGAAGACACAGACCCTGTCCCATTAATTGTATTCCAGCCACTTCTCCCATCTGCAGATACCCACCTTCAGGGCACCATGTTTGCTGAAATTCTATGCCTGCTGCAGTGGCCACAGAAATCAGAAGAAGTATCTGCAGAAATGTTTGTTGCCCTCTTGAGTTCAACTGTGGCTGTGATACAGTGCATGTCACAGTGACTATTCTCATTTCCCTTACATGCACTTAATTAGATCCCCCCACCATGAAACAAGACAAGACTTCACTTAACAGACAGGTATTTGCAGAGTCCCACTCCTCTCCGATTCCCCAGACCAGCAACACTGAAGTATTCTTAATAACCCACCCATTGACTTTACAAAACCAGCAAACATGTCGCCATTATGGAATTCCCTATTAACATGTCTCTATGCCTCTCTCAAGACATGATTCAGCACAGCTTATGCCTCCAATCCCAATTTGAGATAAATGCACTGTATTAACATTTTCACATTCTCAAACTTAGCATACCAGATAACCCGATTCAAGCTGTCAGGTTTGCTCAAACCTCTGAGTGTGGTTTAGGCACCATAAAAATGTAATTTTCTTTCAATTTTTACTTGCTACTCAGCATGCCAGATGCTCCGATACAGCACAGTATGTGCGAATTTGCAGTTTGGTGCAGGGCTGCTTTCTCGCCTGCGATCATTTAAAGCTCAATGCATGTGTGATTGAGCTGAGCCTGGATGGATGGGGTTGTTATCTATGGGACAGCATCCCTAATCATACCCCCACCTCACAGACAACAACACACATGTAGTTATATGTACCAACCCTGGGGCACAGACACTTATCATATAAGCATAAATGTCAGGATCTGAGTTCTGCTGTACTTTACCAATGCATATTATGTTTCACTATATTCTCACAATATATTGTACCACTAGGGAGATGTTTTCCATTATATTTTTATTGTGTAAGTATTAGTTAGGCAACAGTGCCCTCTTTAGTGCTTGTACAAACTGTAACTGCAAGTGATCTTGGAAGCATCACAGACCTTATTGTTCACTTTTATCGTCTGCTAAGCTAAGCAATTTCTTATGTTAGTTAGGATAGTTATTCTGGCCACCTGTTTTTGGCCAATTATGTGCTTTTTATGTATCTTCCTTAGTTGTTGTCATGGTTACTATCAGGGTATAAGACCCCTTGCACCACATATTTTCTTTCAGAGAGAATTGACTGAGCCTATAGGTAAGGAAATTGGATACTCTCCCAGTGATTACACTGTTGGTTGTAAGCCTGTATTATTCTTATTTACCAATAATAAATTACATTTGTTATCTGGACACCACTTTTCTGTCATCTCTTCCTTTTTTGCAGTTCCAGCAAGAACCTGAGAAAGGTAATCCTATTACCAAGTTACATTTGGCGACTGTGTGCAGGTTGGAATACACAAATTGAAGATTCCATTCAGTTAATTTTGAATGTCAAGTAGTGTAGCGCATCTCTTGCCTACTTGGACCCACTCACACTTACAGTGGTTGTTATGGTGACAGACACACTCAATCCTGGTCTCAGGCGTGGCACGTCCACACCGGACCCTGATACACTCCCTCTGCAAGTGACATCAAACTGCCTTGGCACCACTGTTTGCCCAAGGGGGACTGGAAAGCCGTTGGGTGATAGTGCCAAGGATCTTATCCAGTTTTCTGACTGCTGCTTTGTTTGTTTGTTTACCCCTTGTTTGTTATGCCTGAACTTTGCACTGAGTTGAGACTGGATTTCTTGTACTACCTCACCTCCCACAGAGGATGGACAGATTTTGCACTGGACCCGAAATTTGCAGACAACTCATTGCTGCTAATCTCAGAACAATACTTAGAGTCCAAACAAAAAGCCAAGAAATACAACTTTAAAGGTTTCTTGGTTGCAGCTCTACATACCATTGTTGAGAGTCTCACAGCAAGATGTGCCTCCCTTGTACTGCAAAATGCTTCTCTGAAAAAAGAGAAGGGCCTTCAGGCATCGGAGTTACAAAAAAGGGAACAGAAGCTAGCTGAAGAGACACAGTCAGTCTGTGATGTCAATAACAGACTGTTGCACTGTGCTGCTCAAGCCTCTGAGTGAGAAATGTGTATGTTGAGAGGTGATTGTGAAAGGTTGAAATGTGATAAAAAAACAGTTAGCATATTTAAATGATATTCTGAGTTATACGAATTAAGGTTTGTGAGAAAATAATGCTGAGCTGAAAGAGAAGAATGAGAGAGTGAATCGTGAGCTAGACAAAGAACTTAGGGAAAATGTTGAATTGGGCACCACTTACAGAGTGTTGCAGCATGAGGTTGAGAAGGGTATTGAGCAGGGCACTGCATGAGTCTGTCACAAAATGTGCAGAGCAAAGAAGGCGAAAATGTGCCATCAGTGAGAGGTTCTTGCTGGCCATGTTAAGGCTATGAATGGGTTCCAGTAAACTCTCACTGACATTGCATTTTTTTGCGATGATGACTCTGATTTCAATGATGAGGCTTGCCACATCACGCACAAGTCCACACCCATAGGGCTGTCGTATTTTCCAGCCACCCACAAGATGGCGCCTATGTACGCTCATCCTCTACATTGCCACGTCTTCACAAACATGACGGAAGCAACATCATACACCAAGATGGTGGCCCCCATGATACAGGAGGATTGCCTATATTTCATGGTACACCACCTCTTGCCCCTCTCACCAGGGAGGACAATGCGGAAGTGTGCAGTTTAATCCATGAGACCCTTAGTAATATGATTGCACCGGATCAATGAAGGAGAACCATCCATGAACAAATTGACAGAATGTTTGAAGATACTGTCAATCACGACCATGCATTCAAAGCAGTCGCTAATGCGATGGCAGAAGCTGCCTGCCGCAGTGCTATGGAACATATCGATACAAACATAGTTCCTCATACATCCAACACCTGGAAGTTGCTCATGCTGTCCAACAAAATTGCCCAAAGCATCGGACAGATGGGCCAGACTGACATCCTCAGTTACCATTTGGAGAAGGTGCGCTCCCTCTGCGAGAAGCTTTCTCTCCAACCCGAGTACCAGGTTCAAGTCTTGTGACAGAGGATCGAACCTATCCTCTGGGCCAAACTCCCAGATACTGTCTATAACTGCGAGACGCTTGCTTACAATGACATATTAACAGCGCTCCTTGCTGACAATACCTCAGGTGTCATTGGAGCCTGCTTGGCCTACAAGGTTAAGCAGAGTGTGAAGAAAAGCCCGGCAGCTTACCATCAATGGTTGTGGCTCACTTATGAGGCTGGCAAGGGCCTGGCTGGCAAGATCATGCACAAAGACCAAACTGAGTACAAGGATCAGTACATCTGGAACATGACTCCGTGCCTTTGGGAAAAGGTTGAACTCAATGTTTACCTGGAGACCAATACCTTTGCAGAAATCCTCACCAAGATGGATCATGCCTTCCAGGTATACCTCTGTAACATGGCTTCTGGTAAAAACAGCAAAGCTGCCAACATTCAAACTCCAGCAGCTCAGGCAGCTGCAGTACAGCGTACCTCTGACCCACCTACCCACTATACTGTGGAAGGTAACAATGAGAAAACGATACCCTTTCTGATGGCAAGCAGTCACACGGAGGGGGGGACTGGAACTACAGAAACTGGAACAAAAGCAATTGGAAAAATCCAAATGCCCAACCTGATAGCCAGTACCATAACAGCTCCAGCTATCAGAGCTTAAAAGATGAGAATGAGACCCTCCACAAAATGCTGGAGGAAGCCCAACAACTCCTGGCCAGGCCGATGTGATGACCAAGGAGGAACTACCCGTACAGGCTGATGTCACACCTGTGACATCATGGGCACATCTGTATCCCATGCAAGACATACAGGAGGCCCAGAAAGATCTTGCAGGCCTCAGATTTCAGGAACAGGATGATGAAGATGATTCTGAAAATGCAGATTGAGAATTACAGGCCACAGTCTGGATTGTGAATGACTTGCTTGTTGACACAAATGGACAGCCTTGTGTGAAGGCCTCAGTCAGGGCTGCCACCTCACCGTGCTTCTGGATACTGGAGCAGCCATGTTGGTTCTCCATGAGGAGAAATCAGCCTCGTCGGACTGGTCTACCAGCTGGAAGACCAGTGCACAGGGTGTAGATGGCACTCAGCAACACACCTACCAATCTGTGTCTTTGCCTGTGGTGGTAGGCCACCTCAGGACTGATTCTGCCTTTGACCTCATGGTATTATGTCATCACCCCAGTATACTGGGAATTGATTTTCTTGCTCTCCACAGCTGTGTAGTGGACCTTGCCAACAGGCTACTCCTTCAGATCAAAGGACAATGCCATGCTGTCACCATTCCAGACTCACAAGTGGTGGCAGCCATCTCCCATAACAACAAGGAGTATGACGTCATGGCTTTGTTCAAAAGTCATGACCTGTTTTCTGCACTTGCACCTTTGCTGAAAAAACACCTTGATGAATTTGTTACCAACAAGCATGATTGTGGTAGGATACACACCGCCACTGAGATTCCAGGACTTAAACCTGTGAGGCAAAAGCAGTATCCATTTACTGCTGAAGCCTTGCTGTTACTGAGGGAGACCATCCAATTACTGCTACAAGGAGTGATTAGGACTTGTGTCTCTACTGTCAATTCACCTATTTGGCCTGTGAAAAAGCCAAATGGAGCTTGGAGACTTACAACTGATTACAGGAAACTTAATCAAGTCTCTTCCAGTTGTACCCCAACAGTAGCATCAGCACCTGTTGTACTCAAGTTGCTGACACCTGACAAAAAGTGGTTCTCAGCTCTTGACATTTCTAATGGGGTTTTGGTCACTCCCATTAGCACAGGTAAGTCAATACAAATTTGCCTTCACCTTTGATGGGTGCCAGTACACCTGGACCTGTCTTCCCCAAGGCTTTCATAACAACCCTTCCCTCTTCCATCTCCACATGATCGATGCCCTGCAGGGGTTCTCCACACACCAGTGTCTCCTGCAGTATGTGAATGACTTGCTTCTAGCAACCACCATGAATGAAGATCATTTGGCCCTTCTAGATGAACTTCTATCTATCCTCAAGAGAGCAGGCCTCAAGTTCAACCCCTCTAAGGCACAATTGTGCGAAAAAGAGGTCATCTTCCTTGGCCTACATATTACAGCCCAAGGCAGAAGCCCAGCTGTGAAAAAGATTCAGGGCGTGCAAGATCTGCCACTTCCTACTAGCATGGCAACACTCAGATGCTTTCTAGGAATGGGAAATTATTCTAGGGATTTTATCCCTGACTTTGCCTTGAAGGCTGCTCCCTTGTATGAACTTCTGAAAAAGGACATCCCATGGACATAGGGCCCCACTCACAATGAAGCTGTGACACAGCTTAAACAGGCCTTGGCCTCAGCCCCAGCACTGATTAACCCCAACCTAAACCTTCCCTTCCATTTGGAAACTGTCACTTCAGATGTGGCCATGTCTGCAGTGCTGGCACAAAAGTACAATGGCCCATTGCCTATGCATCTCAGATTTTATCCCCAGTAGAGAGAAAATATAACCTTCCAGGCTGTCAAACATTTTATGTACATCATTGGGTATGCTCCCATTGTTTTGCATACCTGTCACACCCCAACTAATTTTTGCTTTGAGACAAAGTAAAAGATGGGTCAGTCTTCAATACCAGACTCACTCATTGATCTTTGCTGTTGCAGGACAGGGACATTAAAGTGCTTCCTGCTAAAATGCCTTCCACCCTGGCTCATGGCCTACTCTACGCAGGTACACCCCATAACTGTGCACTCCAACCTCCTAACTTACCTGAGCCGGGACCATTCTTACTGGCTACACCAGATGTTTTGGAAGATACCAGCATGTAACATATCTTTACAGATGGCTCCACCTCTTATGTAGATGGAGAGCAGGTGGCAGGATTTGGAGTGCTCATTTTAGACAAAGAAAGTGATTTCAGATGCATTTCCAGGAAATGCACTGTTATCTCCTCACAGTATGCCGAATTGGCAGCTGTGGCCTGTGCTTTGGAGGTCATGCCCCATGGTGACAAGGATGCCATCATCTTTTCACACTCTAATTGGGTCTGCTCATCCCTTACTGAAGTTTTACCATTCTGGGAGAAAAACAACTTTATATCCTCTGATGGCACACCTGTCAAATACAGGTATCTGTTTGTGTATATACATACCCTGACACAGCAGTTTACTCACAAACTGTACATCCACAAGGTAAAGGCTCACTGTAAATCTGACCCTTACCATGAATTCAAAGATTGAGCGGACTCACTTGCCAAAGCAGGCACTCGAGGGGCGAGGCATGGATAATGACTCACCCAATAGCTGTAACAGCTATTGTAGCTGCTAACACCAGGCAGAACCAGTACTAGAACCTCCACTGGACCTTTTTTTCTGCACAGAAATCTGATCCAGAACTAAAAGATGTGTTCAGATTCCTGGACAAAAGAATTAAACAACCACTACCTGTGGGTAGTCCATACAAGAGTCACTCTGACAACACATACTTGTCCAGTGATCAGAAACTCATCTGTTATCAAAAAGAGGATACATGTGGCAAACTGTGGTTTGCACCACAATCTCTGTGAAAAGAATTCATCCATATAGTTCATGATACTCCCACTGGTAGACACCAGGGGGCAGAAAACATACTCCAGAGACTCAAAACAGTCATCTGGTGGCCTGGCATGGCCAAACATGTAGAGTACTATGTGGATAACTGTATAGTGTGTGCCCAGAATAATCCAATTTCAGTGAAAAGAGACACAAAATTGTTGCCACAAAGGCAAACTGGACCATGGAATGCAATACAAATTGATTTCATTGGCCCCCTTACCAACTCCAGTAAGAACAAGTATGTGTTTGTCATCACAGATTTGTTTTCTAAGTGGGTAGAAGCATTTCCCACTAAGACAAACATGGCTAAGACAACTGCCAAGATCCTGGTGGATCTATTGTTCTCCAGGTGGGGCCTACACTTAAAGGCAGGCTCAGACTAGGGAACCAGTTTTACAGCTGAGCTGATAAAGCAGACACTCCAGCTACTTGGAGTAGATCAGAAATTCCACATCCCTTATCATCATCAATCCTCAGGCCAGGTAGAAAGAGCCAACAGAAGAATCAAACAGATGTTATACAAATTCATCAGTGACAATCCCAGGGATTGGGAATCCCTCTTGCCACTACTCCTGATGGCAATTAGGGGCACTCCTGCAGTCACTACTCAGTGCACACCTTACGAGGTTATGACTAGTAGAGCCATGAGATTACCTGAGCACCTACTGATTGATCTCCACATCCCTACTGCAGATCGAGTATCTGTAGACAAGTATGTTGAAAAGCTTCATGATGATATCATGAAGACACACCTGTTCATTGCCAATCAAATGGGTAAGGCTCAACAACAAGCTAAAGCTCATTTTGATAAGCATGTCAAAGAAGTCAACTGGCAAGTTGGAGACCAAGTCATGCTTCTCCAGTAGAGACAACCAACTCATTCATTTGCCAGTAAATGGGAAGGCCCATACCCCATTGTAAATAAACTCAATGCTGCTGTCTATTGGGTCCAAGTTCATCAGCAAAAGAAAACCACTGACAACTGATTCCATGCTAATCAGGTCAAGTTGTACAAAGGTGACTAAACTTCTTCTCCCAACCCACTTAGGACGGAATAGTACCCCACACTTAACAATCCTTTTCTATTTTCTTACAGATTCACTGGTAAGATGGCTATCTTGCACCTCCTCATCTTGGTGGGACTACTCTGACTTCCCCTGACAAAATCCAAGAATAAACCCCTGTCGACACATAGACAATGCATCTGACATTTGCTTAGCAAACTTGAACATACAACCACAATGGGAGTTCATTTTAATGTACCCAACAAAATGATTACTGTTAAATAAGGCTCAGACACCTATCTTGATGCTATGGTAGTTGCTCCAGACAGATCCACCCTTTCCATGCAATAGGAAACTGACATTAATGGCTACAAACTTCCTGTAGCTTGCCTATCCAAAGGTACTTTCCATGGATGGCATAACACTGACATATCTAGAAACGGTACGCTCTCTATTCGACAGACTTCCCCCAGACATTCTGGTCATTATAACCTTATTGATCTCATAGATCCTGCTTGGTGTGACCACCTCACCTCTGAGGAGGAACATGCCTTCTGTCTTCATAACTATGTAGCTACTGAAGCTCTTTTTCTTTCTGCAGTCCAACCCATCGAAGAAGAAATGACTGATTGCCTTCCCTAAGAGAAAGGTCCTCCTAGTGGCCTGACTGCCACTTCCCTTCCAGAAGCCTTGATCAATAATGTAGAATTTGTGCATGTACCAGTTTTTTTCAATCTTACACATTGGAATATGGCTGAGATTGGTCCCTATCACATGACCAATACTTCAAAATTTTACATTATGATGCTTACAAATATCGTATCTTCAGATCAAACATGTACTAATGATCCTGTCAGTGGCCCCCATACCACTGATCATGTAGGGGTCTTTTGACCCACACCTAATGCTAAAGCTAGACCATGCACTAGATGTGATACTGCAGATGTTACTGGTGCAGCAGGCACAATTTCTGGCCTTATGTGCTCAGGCATGTCTAATTAGAATAGAGCAGACATAGCTGCTATTAAATCACAAACTCTTAATTTTCAGCAAGCTGTTAAAAATGATATTCTACCCCCACTGTTACATGGTGTAGATGGTTTAACTAAAGAAGAACGCTTCACCATATACAATATGCAGGAAATTGCCAAAGGGTTCAATGACACTAACGATAAGATTAATGAACTAATTTTTCAAAATAATAAGGAGGCAGACAAGCAATATATTGCCCATGAACTTTTATGCTCCGCTTATGGGTCTTACGTAATCTCCACTGTTAACAGTCTCTTCAGGGACTTGGAAACAGGCCGCATCCCAGATCTCATCCATGACAGACGAATGGGTAAATGGTATTGCTCACATTGCAAATCCAATGGTTGCATTACTATTTGTTTAGCAAACAATGTTAACACCTCTATGTCTACAGCTAGAAACCTTGGGTATGTCTCCAGACATCCAAACCAAGCACCTTGCTACTTTACTAAGTCCTCTTCGATCCATGATATGTTCATGACTTTCACCGACTCACTACCCCGCTTTAATCCTGTTACATTTGTTTTAGATAAACTTGCTGCCATCAACTCCATCAGACACCTTGATAAAGACATTTATCATGAAAGAACTGAACTACCTTCATTGCTCATTTATCATTCTGTGCTACAAGTCTGGGTGGCACCCCACATGAACTGCTGTGCCACTGTGATGACTTTGATATTGTGAAACCTGTCTGCGGATATTCACCAGAACACCCTGACTGGGTCTTTACCTTGGGTGATGAATTGCCGTTGAACCTTACTGATGTTGATGAGGATGACAAATCTGAATCTGCACGAGCTGCACCTTCTGTGCCAGATGCCGAAACAGCTAAATCCTGAAGCTACCTGGAAGAGTTACATCACTTTACTTCACGGCTCACCAAACAGTCCTTTTTCTGTCTGATATGTCTACAGTGATGGATGGTGCCAACTGTAAGAGTCACTTATAACTCTGATGAGCAGTATTGTGTAGTGATTAACGACAATCATTTCGCTTATGGTCAAAAATCTTGTGTTACTGAAATGTCTAACTTCTGTTTTACGCAACAGCAGAAAACAGTCATTGGTCACACTGTCATCACTCCTGTTCCTCTCCCTGAACCAGATGTTATTGATACCGATCCACAATACTTGCTTGCCTTGTCTCAATATTTGCCCTTTAATGTGCACATTGATCCTTTGACACTTTCTTTGAAATCACTTTTAGCTAGAAAGGATTCACATTTGATTTATAGCAGTAATAATATTTCTCTTAGTGCTCTTATTCATGATGGTGATTTAAGTACTACTCTAGCCAATACCTGGTTAGAACTCACTTTTAAAGCTTTTTTTATTATTCCAGCATTTTTTATTGTTTTTATGATACTAACCCTCTGCTGCCTGCGACGTACACTGAAAACAACTCAAATTCATTTACAAGGCTCATGCATCGGGTTTGTAAATGACACTTTTAGCTCCATCCCACTACTTACCTGGGATTGTTGCCCCTTTTGAGGCAACAAGGGGGGAGTGTTATCCGTTGAACAGCACCCCTAATCATACCCCAACCTCGCGGTCAGCAACACATATGTAGTTATATGTACCAACCCTAGGGCACCGACACTTATTGTATAAGCATAGGTGTCAGGATCTGAGTTCTACTGTACTTTTGCAATACATAATATGCTTCACTATATTCTCACAATATGTTTTATCACTGGGAGATGTTTTTTATTATATTTTTATTGTATAAGTATTAGTTAGTAACAGTGCCATCTTTAGTGCTTGTGCAAACTGTTACTGCAAGTGACCTTGGAAGCATCACAGACCTTATTGTTCACTTTTATCTTCTGCTAAGCTAAGCAATTTCTTATGTTAGTTAGGATAGTTACTCTGGCCACCTGTTTTTGGCCAATTATATGCTTTTTATGTATCTTCTTTAGTTGCTGTCATGGTTATTATCAGGGTATAAAACCCCTTGCACCACATATTTTCTCTCAGAGAGACTTGACTGTGCCTATAGATAAGGAAACTGGTTACTCTCCCAGCTGTCTTTAATTGCTGTAAATTTTCACCCCCCCATTCCCCTGCCCCCCCACTCTTAATTATATGCCCTGTTAAATTTGACTGACAGTAGCTAAGCACAAGGAATAGTAGAGGTTGTGGAGTAGGAGGGGCATAAGGAGGAAGAAGCCCGCCCTCGGCACGACAAGTATTTTGACTCATTTTTATTTATTTATTTATTTATTTATTTATTTTCCTTCTTTAAAGAAAAGTATCTGATGATCAGTAACAGGATTTTTAGGACAGTAAATTAATAAAAAGAGAACTAGGAGAGCTTCAGTAACAGACAAGTACAGGAATAGCAGTACAAGTGCAGTATAATGTGGGGAGTGTTGCAATGCAGTAGCTGTGGGGCAGCCATATTCAGGCAGACCTTCTGGACGCTGAGGTGCTACCTATCTACATGCATCTCTCTGGACTGTGGGATGAGGTAACCAGATTCAGAGTGGAAGTAAACTGGGTCAGGAGTACCATCACCCCTAGCCAGAGACCACCCAGTTCAATGCCACTGTCTCAAAGGATGCCAAGAACAAGGAGTGATTGGATGACAGTGGGCTCAGGGATGGTTAGGGCAGTCAGGCAGAGGCACATCCCAGATCTTATTCCACTCCAGAACTCATATGCCACACTGGCAAGTTGGGACAACCAAATAGAGGTACCCAGAGTAGTGGAAGGGAAGGATGTGGAGGTCAGCCAAGGGGGTGACCTCAGTGTGGAGACCAGTGGACCCCAGAGGAGGAGGAAGCAAATCCTGGTGGGGGACTCCATCATAAGAGTGATCCAGCTAGGAACACAGGAGGGAAGGACAGGGAGGTGAGGTGCCTACCAGGTGTCATGGCATGGAGGGATGGGAGGAAGATCCTGGGGATCACCTGGAAGGCAAGATGGGAGGGTGAGCTGGATGTCATTATCCACCTAGGTACTAATGACTTGGCAAATGGGGAGCCAAAGGAAGTTCAGGAAGTGTTTAGGAAAATGGGGAGGGGTCTCAAGCAAGTAGCTACTTCTGTCAACTTCTCAGAGATACTACCTGTGAATGGCATGGGAGAGCATAGGGTGCATGCACCAGGAACTTTAACTTATGGTTGAAGGACTGGTGCTGTGAGGGAGGGTTTGGATTCATTGGTGACTGGGGACCCACCTGGAGGGATGGAGGCTTATTCAAGCCTGATGACCTGCATCCATCCTGGAGGGTAATCCAAACACTCAATGACAAGTTTAAATGCTACATGGACAAGCATTTATACTAGCCAAGGGGGGGTGGCAGGCCAACAAGGAGGGTACCTAATTGCCCACCCTCCACAGCTAGCAGTGGAACCAGTGAACAGGAGGAGTGGATATCTCTACAAAGCAGTGTGCAAAAGATGGAGATAAGCACCCAAGGGATGGACAGGCAGAAAAGGGGCAAAATTCAACAGAAGGGCAGACAGCAGGGAGAACCAGGGATAAGGACAACCAGGGAAGGGGCTGGAGTAGAACAGCTAAACAGTCTAGGGAGTTCAAATCATGGAAAGCCATGTGTGCCAATGCCAGGAGCCTTAGCAACAAGATGGAGGATCTGGAGGCTGTCATGGTGTAGTCGGACCTGGACATTGTGGCCGTCACAGAAACCTGGTGTAATGATAACCATGACCAGGAGATGGCCATACCTGGCTACAACATATTCAGAAGAGACAGGGCAGGTAGGAAGGGAGGAGGAGTGGCACTTTATATGAAAGATGACAAAAAGGCCACAGAGATCCAGGAGGAACAAAATGGGGAGAGATACTGTGGGTTAAGCTGGAAAGGAAAATGGGGCTAGCCATCCACACAGGTGTGGTCTATAGACCACCAGCCCAGGAGGAAGAAACAGATAGGGAGCTGATGCTAGCCATCCAGACAATGGCAGGCAAGGATGAGATAGTGCTGGTTGGAGGCCTCAATATTCCAGACATGGACTGCAGCATCCCAGCAGTAGCGGCAACCAGAAGCAGATTTATGCTGGACTCCCTTCAAGATGCCTTCCTCAAGCAACTGGTCATGGAACCAACTCAGCAGAAGGCAATACTGGACCTTGTGCGCACAAACAGGGACTGTGTAAGGGGGGTAACAGTGGGGGAGCACCTGGGGAACAGTGACCACCAGTCATTGTGGTTTGAAATCACAGAAGGAGCAGAACCAAACCACACAAAAACACATATCCTGGATTTTAGGGGAGCAGACTTTGAGAAAATGGGGAGATGCTTGAAAGAGGCAGTAAAGGGAATGGGGCATGAATCAGGGGTTAAGGAACAGTGGGCAGTATTTAAAATGGGGATTACGAGAGCAACAGAGTTATGCATTAAGCAGGTTAGCAATGGGAAAAGGAAGAGGAGGCCATTATGGTTTTCCAAGGAGGTAGCGGGGAAAGTGAAAGCCAAAAAGATTGCATTCAGGCAATATAAAAAGACACAGGCAGAAGGGGATAGGGAGAAGTTCCAGGAGAAGCAAAGGGATGCAGGGTGGTCAGTAAGGGAAGCCAAAGCTCAGACAGAAGAGCACATTGCAAAATTGATGGATAGAGGGGAAAAAACCTTTTATAGGTACATAAGTGAAAAAAGAAAGGCAAAGGGAGGGATAGTGAGACTGAAGGGGGGATGGGGGCCTCGTGAAGGCTGACAACAGTAAAGCTGACATATTGAACAGGTATTTCTGCTCAGTCTTTACTGAAGAAGAGAAGGGTAATGGACCTGAAGGGAGTACAAGGGGTGGGAATGGTGCAGAAATGGACACAAGTCCCTTTACATGAGAAAGGGTCCTGAAGGAACTGGAAAGAATAAGAGTTGATAAAGCAATGGGGCCAGATGGGGTGCACCCCAGGGTCCTTAAAGAACTAAGAGAGGTGATGGTTGAACCTCTGGCAATCCTGTTTAGCCAATCACTGGAAATGGGAGGTCCCTATAGACCAGAGGACAGCAGATATAGTCCCCTTATACAAAAGTGGATCAAAGAGGAAGCGAGGAACTACAGACCAGTCAGCCTCACCTCAGTAGTGGGGAAGATCATGGAAGCACTACTGAAGGAGAGATTGGTGGAACATCTGGTTGTCAATGGACTACAGGACCCAAGGCATCATTTTTTCACCAGGGGGAGGACATGTCAGACCAACCTCATTGAATTTTTTGACTGGGTGACTAGGGATGTGGATCAGGGGAGGGCAGTGGACATGGCCTATCTGGACTTCAGCAAGGCCTTTGACACTGCCACATATAAGACTGTTACACAAACTGGGGAGTATGGGTGTGGGCAGGACAGTAGTGTGGTGGGTAGGTAACTGGTTGGGTGACAGGACACAGAGGGTGGTGGTACATGGTTGTCACTACACAGAGGAAGAGTGACCAGTGGGGTATCACAGGGATCAGTGCTGGGACCGATCCTGTGCAACATCTTCATCAGTGACATTATGCAGGACCTAGAAGGCAGAATTTCCCTCTTTGCTGATGACACAAAGCTCTGTTACAGAGTGGACACACCAGAGAGTGTAGACAGAATGAGAAGGGACCTTCAGAAACTTGAAGAACAGTCAGGGGTTTGGCAGTTGAAATTCAGTGCAAAGAAGTGCAAGATAATGCATATGGGGCACAAAAACCCAGGCACACTATATCAGTTGGGGGTTGAAGATATAGCATGCACCAAGCAGGAAAGGGATATTGGGGTTATCATCTCTGATGACCTCAAGGTACAGAAACAGTGTGACAAGACAGCAGGTAAAGCAAATAGGATGCTGGGATGCTTAGACAGGGGCATCACCAGCAGGAAAAGAGAGGTCATAATTCCACTATACAAGACACTAATGAGGCCCCACCTGGAGTACAGTGTACAGTTCTGGAGACCTTACCTATGTAAGGACATAGGGTAGAGATGGTTCAGAGGAGGGCAACAAAGATGGTACATGGATTGCATCACTAGTCCTATGAGGACAGGTTGAAGCACTTGAATATGTACTCCCTGGAGGAGAGGAGGGAGAGAGGGGATATGATAGAGACATACAAGTATCTTACAGGGAGGAACAGGGTGCAGGAATACACTATTTTTAAGTGAAAAAGATTTTCCAGGACTAGAGGGCATGGAATGAAGTTGGAGGGAGGATGATTCAGAGGAAACGTGAGGAAGAATTTCTTCACAGAATGGGTGGTGGACAAGTGGAACACCCTGCCAGAGGAAGTGGTGGGGGCTGGAACACTCACACAGTTTAAGAGTGCATGGGATAGACATAAAAGAATCCTGGAGGTCAGGGGTGAGGGGCAACAGACTTCTAGGAAAACATAAAGTGAACTTACAAGCTCAAATAGGCAGACTGGGTGGTCCGTAGGCCCCTATCTGCCAACACTGTCTATGTATCTATGTATCTGGGATTACACCATTGGTTGTAAGCCTGTATTATTCTTATGTACCAGTAATAAATTACATTTATTATCTGGACACCACTTGTCTGTAGTCTCTTCCTTTTGTGCAGTTCCAACAAGAACTTGAGAAAGGTAATCTTATTATCATATTACAGGGTTGAGTCTGAAAGGATGGGGGAAGGGAAAAACAGCTGATTGTAGTAAATATAAATATGAAATGCTACAATGTGCATCTTACATATGTGCCTGTTCTGACTGTAATTGCACATCATGCATTAAAATGCAAAATAAAAAGTGCTTGTTGAGAGACCATGAGGTTTCTATTTGAAAGTCTGCATTTCTTTCTCAAAAACCCACACGATGGCAACATATGAGCTGTTGGAGAACATATGATGAAAAAATGAATAAATCATTTAGGAAACTTTCAGCCTTTGCTGAAAGGAAACAGTAGTTTTTACAACTAAATCCTCTGCTGCCAAGTCGGGAACTGAAATTCACTACATGCCCAATATTTCAGCTCATAAATACGTAAAATAAATAAATAAAAATTTAAGTCTGTTTTTCCTAACAATTTCTTATACACAGTCTTTATATAGATGCACGGTATTTTATAATATTATTACTTTAGGGGGTGAGGGATTTGAACCTGGTGTTGTGTTCTATTAGAAAATATTTGTTTCAGAACTAGGTTTGGGGGGGATAAATTACAATCACAACTGTAGCAGTTTGAGCCCTGTTCAACAAACATAAAGAAAGGAATTTATATTTATTGATTTCAGTCTTAGATTATTACACCTTTGAGCATAGAGCAGTTCATTTACAAAGGTTCCAAGTCAGTGGGTAGGGTTACAAACAACAGAGTAGGACTAATATCAGTTAACTAGCAATAAACATGACGTATGAACAAATTGAAACAATAGTAGCAGACAGGAAAATCACGATAACTAGCATATTTCAAATAGGCATCATGATAGTAGAAAAGGTGAGAGATAGGAGAGAAGTAGGGGTTGGGGGATAGAAGAGACAGTAGGGAAGTGAGAGGCAGCCAGAGGTCTTGTCATACTAGGCTATAGTGTGAAAACGAAGGGCATGTTGGGTGGGAGGTGGTGAGAAAGAGGGAGTGAGGTAGGTAGGAGAAGGTGCACAGGGTAAGGGGAAGGGAAGGTGGAGGACGGGGTGAAGGAGCCACCAGCAGCAAATTGTGGGGAGTGGAAATTTAAGAGTAGGGGAGATTATTCAAAGGGAGGGAGGGGTTATCTAAGCTTGGAAGTTCCCCGACTGAAGTGGAGCCAGTCCAGGGAGCCTAGGGAATCTCCAGGTTTCAAGAGGGTAGCAGCAGGTACATACATTCAGTAAAAACACACCCACACACACACACACACACACATACACAAGAATATTCATTCTACTGGATGAACCTAGTGTGGATAAGTGTAAAAAAAATTAACAGCACTGCCATATAAGTGTAAAAAAAATTAACAGCACTGCCATATACAGGAGATCTTTAACTTAACTCTGTTTAACTCTCAAGATCCCAATCCTGCTTCTGGTGCAATATATCTTGCCCAGTGCCATGACTGTCCCTTTCTTATTTTGCAATGGCACTGGGTTCCTCTGTTGTGGCAAAAACAATGTCACCACAGAATTTCTGCGTAACCAGCAGTTGTTTTGCTGCAGCAACCTTGAGGTCTTACTGCAGAATGTAGGTCCACATTGCCACAGTGAGCACAGGTTCCTGCCTACTCTACTAGTTAGTTGCATTCATCTGATCTATATCCCATCTGCTGATATCAGCCATTCATTGTTAATCACATCCCTGACTCCTATCTGCTGGCATCCACCCTGTTCCATTAGTCACAGCCTGAACCCGTCCCTTCTGCTGATTCACACTCAGTCCCGTTAATCCCATTCCTCCAACTCTCCCATCTGTAGTCACTCACTCCGTCCTATTAATCACATCTGTCACCCCCTCCCATTGGTAGTCACCACCCTGTCCTAATAATCACATCTGTCACCCCTCCCATCTGTAGTCACCCACCCTGTCCTAGTAATCACATTTGTCACCCCTTCCCATCTGTAGTCACCCACCCTGTCCTATTAATCACATCTGTCACCCCTCCCATCTGTAGTCACCCATGCTGTCCTATTAATCACATCTGTCACCCCTCCCATCTGTAGTCATCCACCCTGTCCCATTAATCACATCTGTCACCCCCTCCCATCTGTAGTCACCCACCCTGTCCTATTAATCACATCTGTCACCCCTCCCATCTGTAGTCACCCACGCTGTTCTATTAATAACATCTGTCACCCCTCCTATCTGTAGTCACCCATGCTGTCCTATTAATCATATCTGTCACCCCTCCCATCTGTAGTCATCCACCCTGTCCTAGTAATCACATCTGGCACCCCCTCCTATCTGTTGACACCATTCTGCCCCATTTATCACATACTCTACCCTATACTATTTGCTAGAACCATTTCTGTCACAGACTAAACCAGATACGTGCCTCACACATACAGCCACCACAACAGCAGCCTTTATTTAGTTCCTGTCCATATCTAGAGTAAGTGCTGATATTTAAAACAAAACACACCATTTTATCTTAGGAATGTGGAAACATGGGCCCACTGACTTTGTCTCTCGAAATCCAAGCTGCAGGCTATAGCAGAATTCAATACCTGTAGCCCATTTTATTTTCTTCCTACATCCCTGTCCTCCCCTGTTTTCATAGTTCAGGGATGTACTCTGTAGATAGGGGTATACCATGCTCAAGCCAAGATCATCATGTAGATGGCAGCCAGGATTTTCCTTGCTGCTTTTCTTCCATAAACACCCTCCTCCCCATAGTGTGGGAAGTGCACCTAGGCCTTGGGCTGCATGGAGAAATTCTCTGGCCTGTTTGCAGAAGTTGCTATGGCACTGGAACCAGCCACCAATCCTCCCATGTCAAAGTGCACTACCTTATGGCAGCTGCCTCAGCTTACCCTGCCTTCCAGCCTGTTGACCACAGTTCACTCCCAAACTCATGTTACTTGCATGGTAAGTGCAAACCACTGCTGCTGGGCTATTTGTGCATTGCCAGTAGCCAGTTTTCAATGGTAAGTGCAACCATTTAAAGTTTATGGACATTGGCACTATGGAGAGGAAAGCCACAGGTGATGGAAAACTTTTTGAGCCTGAAGAGGGAGGGCTAAGCAGGGAGAAGGGGTACCGGAAGTGGAAATCACAGCAGAGAGAGTGAGGGAAGCCCTCAGCTCCCTTAAGACGGAGAAAGCACCGGGGCCGGATAAATTACATCCCAGAGTGCTGAAGGAACTTGCAGATGTCCTGGCAAAACCCTGGCAGAGCTTTCACCATCTCTCTGAGGACAGGGTGGGTGCCCCAAGACTGGAAGGTGGCGCATATAGTGCCTATCCACAAGGGGGATCAAGGGAGTGGCAGGGAACTACGAGGCCTGTCAGCCTGACATCGGTGGTGGGCAAGGTGATGGAGGGCATTGTCAAGGAGAGGCTGGGGGACCTGGATAAGTCAGGGCACCTGGACGATAGACAGCATGGATTCATCCCGGGGAAATCGTGTCAGAAAAACCTGGTGGAGTTCTATGACTGGGTGACAAGTGCCTTGGACCTGGGTAGACCAGTGGATGTCCTCTTTCTAGACTTCAGCAAGGCATTTGACTCTGTTCCTCACGTGGGCCTGTTGGATAAGCTGGGAGAAATGGGGGTGGGGAACCAGATGATCAGATGGATAGGCAACTGGCTCCAGAACCTGACCCAGAGGGTCGTAGTTGGTCGGATAGTCTCATCCCCAAGGAGGGTCATTAGTGGGGTCCCACAGGGATCAGTCCTTGGGTCCCTTCTGTTCAATGCCTATGTATCTGACATAAGGATAGGAATCAGGAGTGAGATGAGTCTCTTTGCAGATGACTTGAAACTGGGGGCAGTGGTGGATGGGGAGGAGGGAAGGGTGGCCCTACAGGGGGACCTGGAGGCTCTGGAAAAATGGTCTAGAAAGTGGAAGCTGAGGTTCAATGCAGGGAAATGCAAGGTACTCCACCTGGGGGCCAGAAACCCAGGCCAAGTGTACACCCTGGGGGGGGAAATGCTACAAGTCTCGATGGCTGAGAGGGACCTGGGGGTGGTGGTGGATGTCAAGATGAACAACTCTGAGACTTGTGGAGGGCAGCAGCCAAGGCCAACAGGATGCTGGGATGCATCGCTAGGATCACCTCCAGAAGGAGGGAAGTGATACTCCTCTGTATAACTGCTTGGCGCACCTTGAGTGCCTGCGTGCAGTTTTGGAGCCACACTTAAGCGGGACATTAACCTCCTGGAGAGGGTCCAGAGGAGGGCAACCAAAATGATTTGGGGCTTGGGGGACAGGACCTATGAGGAGAGGCTCAAAGAGCTAAATATGTACACATTAGAAGAGAGAAGGGACCGGGGGGACATGATAGAGGTCTTTAGGTACATGAAGAGGATAAATAGGGGAGGAACAGTCGGGGTGCTTCGAAGGAAGGAGGAAGGGGCCACTAGAGGGCATGGGTGGAAGCTGGAGGGGGGAAGATTCAGGGGAGAAAGGAGGAGGTGCTACTTCACTGAGAGGGTGGTGGAGCCATGGAATGCACTGCCTAGGGGGCTAGTGGAGGCAGAGACAGTGGAGGGGTTCAAGAGGGGGTGGGACAGGTACAGGGGAAGGGTTCTGGAAGCAAAATCCAATGCAGCAAGAATATCCAGAACTGAGAAGGGAGAAGCCAGAGAAGGCGAGAGGGACAGCAAGGTCAGCACCCAGGCTGGGGACTGACCAAACGAGCAGACACGAAAGACCATTAGGCCTATTCTGCTGGCATTTTAGTATGTTAGTATGTTAGTAAGAAAACTGATCAACGTTTCCTCCTAGGAATACTAATTCCACAATGAGTTGTGCTCCTCATGACATCCTCCCCCCCAGAATAAACTGAATGCTGTATTAGGCAATGCTACTTTCCATGAGGGACTGATCCAACATGTGTTTTATCTTTTTTTTAATTTAATATTCTTTATTAGTTATTCAAAAACAGCTTACAAACCAACAAAGATGGTCCAACATGTGTTTTAAAGATTCAGTACTCCACACCTGCATCATTTCCTTTGAGGGCTTATTCCACAGGTGTGCCACTCTACTGATTAAAAATCAGATCTTCCTTACATTACTCCTAGTTCTATCCCTGCTAAAAGATGATGTGCAATGGTTTTCAAAATTAAAACAGGCAGCGCCACTCAGCAAACATTACTATAAAAACGATATGTGTTCCAGGTTTTCTAACAACAGCTGACAAATTCATGCTTTTTCAGTGCCATTTTGGTGTTATCCATTTCTCCAGGGTTGCTGGATGTTGAGTCAGCATGCATCCAGGCTGCTGATGTAATCTGGGGTGCTACTTTACTGTGCCTGTTAAGGCATTATATTGCTATAAATATTGCAGTGTTTGTAACTTCATTGCAGTTGGTCAGTGTCTGCTTTACAATAAGTTTTAATAGGGATCTTATCTCTGTTAATTCCTACTAGGGAATGATCTGTTGCCCCTGGTAAAAAGTTAATTTTAATGTGGAATAAAGAATAGCTGAGCCTGAATTTAGGTCAAGTAAAAACCTGCCAGGGTGAAAACACTGGGCTAGCTAGTACACAGAAACTCTTAGTATGATTTTAAAACAGCATTACTTCTCCCACCCCCATTTACAGTGTGATGGGGTAACTAGTTTAGTGCCATCCTGAGAAATCACCTATATTGAATGTCAGGTGCGTCCCTAACTTCTGCACAGGCTAGAATTATCACTTTAAACTATTGTTGTGTGTTATTGGGATTGAAAATGACAAACCCACAATCAAACAGCAGATTCTCTTTCAGTTTCTTGCAACAGACACAGAGCAAGAAAAAATAATTTTTAGAGACCTCAGCCATGTAGCAATCTCCTTTGTGTCTTCATAGGTAAAACAGAATAACTCCCCAAATTACATCTCCAAGGTTGAGACATGCTGATTACCACAAGGAAGGGCAAGTCTCAGCACCTACCAGTGTTGCTGAAACAGCACACACAACAAATGGGTAAACACAGAATGAAATGTTAGATTTTCATATAAAACACCAGGTAGACACCAGTTGTTTAACAACATTTAATGAATGATGCTGACAGTTTAAGTTCTATAAATTTCATTGCACATGTTCTTTAAGTATATGGTATAACCTCTAATTCTGTTTTCCTGAACAAGCTGAAAAAATACCCCCGATCCACCCTATCCAATCTCATTAAAATTTTAAAAACTGAAGTAGTGGTGCTCAGATACTCTCCTAATGAGTGGGATAGTACCCCCAAACTTGGATTTTGGATATCAACAATTACTATTGACATCCTAGAATGAATCTGCTTGGGTAGGACCCTTCTGTAGATCTGACAGATCTAATGGTCAGATCCATGTATTTGACTGGCAGATCTGACTATTCAACCAGTGGATCCAATGGATCAATGACTAGGATACCTAGATCCAACCTCAGATCTCTGGATCCAACCTAGGATGCAAAAAATATCCAACCTTGTATCCTAGATCCAAGATAAGATTGAATATTGATGGGTCCATGGTCAGATACCAACACTATCCAATGAAGGTTTGTCAAATCCACTAAAGCACTACCTGAGCACCACTAAACTAAAGTCTTATCTTCTCTTCACCTTCTATTCCCTGGAAAAACTCACCTGGCCTGTGTAGATGTTTCCTGTGGCTGAACTTCTCCATCCCCTTGATCATTTTAGTTACTGTCTACTGCATCCACCTGATTGTTGCAATGTAGGTATAACCAATTTCAGGCATCAGCAAACCCTGTGGTCACTGAGGCCCCATGCTCATGGGGGCCCCCAATCAAAGCAGTTTCACTTTTAATTTTTTTTATCTTCTTATCTTCTTAAAATAGCAATAAGAGACCATGCGGCTTCTTCTGATGTGTAGTCATGATGTCATGAAATGCCTCACCAAGCTGTGATCCAGCCAATAAGAGGCAGTGGGCAGAAATGGATGAATGGGAAGAACAGCCCCCAGGACTAACACTGCTGTCATCTTCCCTTAAAAAATACAAATAAACAGCTGGTTGTACTAAAAATAAAATGTTGCGCATATAGGCTACAGTCAAACACATGGAGGTGGGTCAAGTAGGGGGCCCCCATGACTTCACTAATTCTGCTGGGGGCTCCAAAACTCTAAAGCCAGCCCTGAATGTAGTGAGTGAAGAATAGTAACATAAGGAATCTAAGTCCTTCATAAGCAGATGTGGTTAAGTAAGTTGGACAAACATGTACTATTTTAAAGGAGTTCCTTACCCATTCTACCATCGAGTATCCATTGATTCATTTAGTAAGCAGTAATGTGTACAGGTTTACCTTAAAGGCCTGTACTGTAGTCTCATCATGTCTGCTGTCTCCACTGGTAGGCTGTTCAACTATTTCACTACCCTCAGAGAAGTGCCTCCTAATGCTACTCCTCAATTTACCACAGCTGAGCTTCTGGGCATGTCCCCCTATCCTACTGAAAGGAACCAGCTCAAGTATCTCTGTTCAATCTTTTTGATACCCTTGAGTATGTAGAAGACGGAGATCATGTTCCTGCTAATATATGAACATAGAAACATGTGAATATGCCAGCAGGTAAAGGCCTTATCGTCATATAATGGGGTCTTCATTACTTGGGATGGAATGATGTATGTAGTCCACTAACCATGTGTTTTTACTTAGTATCTAAAAATTTAATAAAATAGAAAAAAACTCTAGGTCTGCCCTGTTGGTTAGGGCTAGTTCCTTGGCCACCCATCACCATACCAATCATTCTCCACCCTCCATCCTCCTTATCCATTGTCCCACAGTACTGCTTAACACAAACTCTAGCATGTTGTTTCTGCTGTCTCCTGGCACCATACCTGGAGATGACAATATCTTTCTAGTCATACCTACCTCCCAAGCATGGCACCCTGTATCCAAAATGTCATAGTTTATGTGTTTGTCCCTTCCCAGCACCTGATCCAGGATATGAGGGGACAATAGCAGTATAAATCATGGATAACAGTTCCTTCATCTCATAGCAGAGGGGAAGGGGAGTGGCCTACATCATTGATGTCACTTGGCAGACTGACCAACATTTCCTAGGAATCAATGACAGGATGGGGGATGGGTGCAGCCAGTCATTAAGTTACATTAAGGTAACTAGGCAACTGGACAGGGGCCATGCAGTGGATGTCTTGTATCTGGACTTCAGTAAGGCATTTGACTCAGTGCCACACTGAAGGCTGGGAAGTAAGTTAGAAGGCACAGGGGGCAGGTGCAAAGCTAGTGAGATGGGTAGGGAACTGGCTTCAGGGAAGGCAACAGAGGGTGGTGGTGGGTGGGGAGCATTCACACCCAAGGGTAGTGACGAGCAGTGTTCCACAGGGCTTGGTGTTGGGACCAGTGTTGTTAGGGATATTCATTGCAGACATATCATTGGACATCAAGAGCAAGATCAGTCTGTTTGCTGATGATACCAAGGTAGGAGCAGTGGTGGATGATCTGGGGGATGGCAGGGGTTGCAGGATGATCTGGCAAAGCTGGAAGCCTGGTCAGACACCTGGCAACTGGGGTTTAATACCAAAAAGTGCAAGGTGCTGCATTTTGGGAAGAAGAACCCAAGGAGGATTTACCAGCTGGGGAGAGTGCAGCTAGCCAAGACTGAGGAGGTGAAGATTCTGGGGGTGCTCATTACAGGGTCAATGAACAACTCAGCACAATGTAGGAAAGCAGCTGCAAAGGCCAACAAATATTGGGTTGCATTTCAAGGGGTATATCCTCGAGGAGGGAGGAGGTGATTCTGCCACTGTATAGGTCATTGGTTAGACAGCGCCTGGAGTACTGTGTGCAGCACTGGTACCCATATCTGAAGAGGGACATTAAGTTACTGGAGGGGGTGCAGCGCAGGGTGACAAAGATGATCAAGGGGCTGGGGGACTTATCATACGAGAGGAGGCTGAGGGAATTGAACATGTACTCGCTAGAGGAAAGGAGGGACAGGGGGGACATGATTGAAACCTTTAAGCACATGAAAGGAATAAACAAGATGGGTACAGAGGTGCTGTTCAAAGTAAGGGAGGGGAGGGACACCAGAGGCCATGATATGAGACTGGAGGGAGGATGGTATAGGAGGGAGATGAGGAAAACTTTTTTACAGAGAGGGTAGTAGCTGGGTGGAATGCATTACCTGCAGAAGTGGTATCCAGTAGAACAGTGGACTGCTTCAAAAGGGGATGGGACAGGACGGGGGGGGGTCAATGTAGGGGAAGGGTGGAAGGGAGGGGCAGCTGCAGAATAAGGGGTGCTAGCTGCACATTTGAGCAGACTTGATAGACCTCTAGGTCTTTATCTGCTGGCAAATTTTGTGTGTTCGTATTAATCCTATGAAAGGACTGGTTTCAAGGTTGTTATTGTGAATATAAGTGTAATCACAATACCAACCTTACTTTTGAATTTTTTTAATGAACAGTTGATGTTTTGAGCTTTGTGAAGGACATGGTATTGCTCAAGTACATCTTACATAGGTTGCTGGCACACAACATGGATTGGCAGCTGAATCAGATATTTCTTGGAGATTAGTGACTGATCCAGTAGCTAATCCAGAGCTTCACTTTGCTCACAAATATTTAATTAATCTTATAATTTGTCTTATTCTCTGTTACTGCACATTACTGTCAGTTTTAGCTTCCCATGTATGATATTCCTTAGTTCTGTTTCATGGTCTGTTGCTGCTACTTGTTTACTATTTAAACAATAACTGCAGGAATTCAGAAAAATAATTAACATTTATGTTGCACTTCTTCATACACGTTGCATCCTAAAGTGCTTTACAAGCAATGAGAAACTGGTAGTGAAGTGTCTAGTGGAGGGACCCACAATGGAGCAGCCCAGGATTCAAGGCAGCATCTTGCAGTTATACTGCAAAAGGCTGCAATATGCCCAAGGGAACAATGTAATCCAATGGCATTTATGCTTTTTTGTGATGCACTATTTTGTGATATGTAATTCACTGCAAAGTATTGCATTGCATCCTGGCTGGCTCCACTGTACAGGAAGGACTCGGAATTTATAAACATTGAATTTAATTTTCTACTTGTTGGCCCACTCCCCCAGTACATTAAAGTTTCATCACAGGCTGTCTTTCTCTTCCCTGATTTCTAACCCCTCACTGAGTCTGTGCTATTGCCTTATTTGAGCACCTGGCTCCAAGTCATCAATAAAAATATTGAATAGAAGGGGTCCAACCACAGACTCATGGTGAAGCTCACTGATGACTTCCTTCTAGTCTATTGTTGTCCCATGCATCACAACCCAATGAGCCAATTGTGTAACACGATCTCTACTCAGTGTGCTATATTTCCTGTCATTCTAAATTTCTTCACTTCAAAACCACTTACTGATAAGGGGTTATGTCAAATGCTTCCCTCTTGGCACGTACTGTAGCAAACTCAGAAACTATCTTTTTGCCATAATTGTGAACCTCTCGTCCTCTCAATTCTGCTTATAAATAAGTAATAAGATACACTGGGGTATGGGTTATTGTCTGATAAGAGCACACCCCAGGTGCGCAGTGAAGCAGCTGGGAAGTACTCTTATCAGACTACAACCCACACCCCCAGAGTGTCTTATTGCTCTTATGAAATGGGCCCATCATGTAAAATAAACAAGAAAATGAACAAATTAAAAAAAGATTAAAATGTAATATATATTAAAATATAGTAATATGCTGCAATGCCCTTGCAGTGAGCAGTGAGTGCCACTTGAGGGTGCAGTTTTCTTTCTTTTGCATATTGTCTGTACAGTACTTTGCCTCCCCCCACCCCATATTTGTAGCAGTACTGTCTGACTCTTTTAAGTTAAAAGTGGAGTCTTGCTGAAAGGTGGTCAAGAAGCAAGTGTGTGAAAGCTACTGGCATTTACTGAGTCAGCGTTAGCTGACTGAGGAAGTGTCACAGGGACCGACCAAGCATTTACTGTAACACAGTGGGTGGCTAATCGCAAGCACTTTTTTCCTTTTTGCACAGCTGGAGTTGGTGTGCCAGCACATGCCGGGGAGAGCATTTTTTTTTTATATTTATATTTATACTTTATGCTCCTTTCTTTCCCAGCTGCCCTCTTCCAACCGCCACCTCAGCCCTATCACCCGACTTCACTGGGACTTATCTTGTGTAGGCATCCTCTGCCACAGGACTTGTGCATGCAAAGCCACCAGTGTGGAGCCTGTGGGGGGGTCAGTCTTCATCTTGCCTCCGGGGGGGGGGTCCACCGATTTCCTCCCCTTACTATCCCTGGAGCCTTGGCCATTCATGGTTGTGCATGTGCATGGAGGTACACACATGCACCAGCACTGACAACAGCTCTGACCCACCCACCCTGCCTAGCGCCAGCCCCCTCAGTTCCTGATGCTACCATCGAGCCTCCACTCGGTGGTAGCCAAGAGCCAGGGAGGTCTATGACCCCAATCAGGGAGAAGAGAGCTGCCTGGTGGCCATTTAATACACTCCCTGCCTTCCCCGGTCAACCCATGGTGACCTGTGCCTATTCCCAAACATGGGTCACTGGCATGGTGAGAGGTAAGGTCTCCATTGTTTCAGCCCTCTGCGCCACTGGGCCAGCTACAGGGAGAATGTTGGTGATAGCCGCTGGCAGTTGTTCATTCTGTAATTCTCCAGGTCACAGTCATGGCAGTGACAGAACTTTTCGGGTGGTAGAAAGGAAGAAGAGAGCAGACAGGCAGCAATGCAGGGGTGAGGGGCATAGTATGGTCCTGCTGTGAGCAGCGATTGGTGGGACATCCAAGGATCTGAGGCCTACAAGAAACAAATTAAAAAGTAAAAGGACCTGAAGGTCAGAAATTAATATTTCACAGATAGCTGAATTGATTTTACTTGTGGGGTGGTGGTGGAAAGTGTTTTAAAACTGTTACAATTTATTTTTATATCTTAGGGCAAGTACTGTATTTACAGTACTAACATGGCTGCCATAAATGTTTTTTCTTTTCAAAAGTTTCTGGCAGGCATGGATATGTGGGCTGTGCTGTGTTTAGCTTGCCCAAAAAGTGCCACCTTCAGGC
Source organism: Neoceratodus forsteri (assembly GCA_016271365.2). Taxonomy (NCBI): domain Eukaryota; kingdom Metazoa; phylum Chordata; order Ceratodontiformes; family Ceratodontidae; genus Neoceratodus; species Neoceratodus forsteri. Next base: position 646,987,212 of record CM028135.1, on the reverse strand, counting down.
TTGTTGTCCTAGAAGGACATAATTCCTGACCAATCAGGATGCAGAAAACCCTCTCCCTATTTTATAAGTAATAGATAATCCACTACAGGGCATGTGGTCGTGCTCTGATATGTGCATACCTTGGTGTGCATTGTTGCACATGAGGTTGCATAGCTGGGCTCGATCAACCACCCAGGGTGTGTGTATATCAGAGCATGACCGCACGCCATGTAGTGGATTATCTATCTTATAAAATGGCCACAAATATTAGAGGGGACAAAATGTAGTTCCTGTCTGGCACAAGTAAGTGTTTCATTTACAGCAGGTGATCTGGTTGATCCAGTCATGAATGTGACAGGTTTAAAGTGATAGCTGACAAGATTTGTTTGATCCTACTATGATTTTTAAACAAAGGCGATTAAAGAAAAACTTATTGGTTGATCCTACCATTTTCAGAGTGACACGGTTTAATCACTTTCACTTGGTTGTTTTAATGTAGTTTGATGGCGCTGTTCATTAACAGTAAAGGACGTGCTGACAAAGCTTTAAAATAAGGCATGTTTTTCTTAAAAACTATTAAAGTCCATTTTTTATAGTAAGCTTACTAAGGTTTGTGTAAAAGAAGCCACTAACTGTACAGCAAGGAGAGTGAGCGAGTCAGCAGCTTCAAAAGAGTAGACATAATGTGAGCGACCGTTGCTATAGCAATGCTCACACGGGCTTGAATCTGCATTTCAGAAGCCACCGACTCATTGCTCTCATCATTCTACAGATGGTGGCTTCATTTACACTAACCTCAATAAGCTTGCCATAAAAAAATGGACTTTACATGATTTTTCAGAAAAACTTGCCTCATTTTAAAGCTTTGCCAGCACGTCTCTGCTTGGTCACGTTACAATAAAACAACTAAAGTGAAAGTGATCAAATGTAAGACACTCTGAAAATGGCAGGCTCAATCAGATAAGTTTTTTAATACTTTTGACCTGTAAGAATTATGGCAGGTCAACCAGATAAATGTATTCAGTGTGGGACAGCTATATAGGTGCACGTATGGTTGTGGGTTGCAGCCTATGTGTACAAGATGTATCTATGTGGCAGCTAGGGCTGTGCATGGTCCAAGTATTATTTCCTTAATACCACAAATAATGCACTATTCATCATTCAGATCCTAAATAATGAACAGTAGCACTATTTGTCCCCTATGCAGGAAACACTATAAACAAAAAATAAAAAGCCAACAACCCCCCATTATCCTCCCCAGCCCAGATCCTGTTTACATATAGATGCCCCCATTCCCCCATTCTCAGTTAGCACCCAAATCTCTCCTACCCCCCTGCACCATGTTTCGAAAGATTATGTTTAGTAAACTACAACATGGGTGACAAGCACAACCCACCCAATGAGTTTCATTAGCGCTGTGCAGTGCAGTTGGCCAGTAGGATGATTGTCTCCACCCCCTCCAGATAGCAGCAGACCCCCACACTGAATGTAAATCAAAAGAGAAGAAGGTGATGGACACAGCCCGCCCTCCTCCAGGGCTGGCCTCCTTCTCTTGAATGAAGGCACTCACACGTGCTTGCCCACATAATAAAACCAGTTGATCACCTGATCAGTTGGTTTTACCATGTGAGCAAGCGCTCACAAGTGCCTCTATCTAGGAGAAGAAGACCAATCGCGAGGAAGGCAGGCTGCTGGTCACCTCTTCTTTGACTTACATTTGGGTGTTGAAGGGGAGGCTGCTACCAGTGTGTGTGTGTGTGTGTGGGGTGACAGTCATTCTACTGGTGGTGCACTGCAAAGTGCTAATGAAACTCGGTGGATTGCCTTGAAGGCGCGTGGGTTGTACCGGTCACCCATCATTGTAGTTTTACTAAACATAATCTGTCAAAACGTTATGCTGAGGGTAGAAGGGGGGATTTGGGGGCTATCTGAGGGTGGGGGGATGCAGACTTCTGTATGTAAACTGGATCTGGCCTATGAAGAATGATGGGGAGGGGCTGTTGGCTTTTCCTTTTCTATTTGTGTTAGAACCTGAATACTGAATATTTGGCTGAATACTGGGCCACCACAAGCCTGGGTACTGAATTCCGAATAACTGGGCACCAAAAACTGAATACCTGGGCACCGAATAACAAATATTTGGCCGAATATTCAGAAAAAGGCATTTGCACAGGCCTTGCTGCAGCCTGTCTGGTGTGGAGTGTTCTCACTGGTGGTGAGAAGGTTCGGAGGGATGGAAAGTAGTGCAGGCATGCAGTCATAGTGGGAAATGTGCTGTCATTGTGGGATACTGCACAGTCATGTGGTGTGTTTTAGCAAATCAGGGATCCTGATTTTCACTGATTTGTCCTACCCATTTTGAAATATAAAATGTTCTGAATAAAATATGCAATATTCTTAATTTCCTGGTCTGTGTTACGCTAGAGTCATGGTGGTTGCATATGTTTCCACTGATGCTTTGAATTATTGAAGAATTTAAGGAGAGGCAAACACTGCTCCACCACACAGAAGGTGTGGGGGTTTAAAACTAGAACTGCAGTACTTACAAGAAACCCGCACTCCTCTGATGCTGTAGAAAAAGCTTTATTCCAATAGATTTAAAAGGCTGCCATGCAATAACAATAACAATTGCTCATTGTGAACCCGACAAGTTTTGTGCACTAGCACGTCATCAGGGGGATGGGTCTCAGTCATAAGTTACTCAGTTATATTGTGCACATTTAAAGAGACAGTGCATTATAAAACCATTAATGAGTAAAGTGTGACAAGTGCTCAGCATAGAATATTGTTCATAAAATGGTATATATAACGTGTAATCATAAGGTAATGAATAATGACTGTAGAGACCAATTTTGATAAGGTGCTAACAGGACTTTGGAATGTGCAAACAGCTGTGAAAAAAATGTGTATAAACCATCAAACATACATAATAAAATCTTATTAAAAAGTGTAAATACTGGTTAGTAGACTGTCAACATCCAAGTCCACATGTGGTTTTACCAACTATTAAGGCACATATCCATGGCTGCCCATACCAGAGAAGGTCCCAAGACTCGAAGATATATGTATAAACAGAAAAACAATGCATATAATGCAATGTACATCATCTGAGGAGTGTGGGTTTCTTGTAAGTACTGTATTATTGAAGTATGCATACTTTTGTATTTCTTTGAAATTTGACTTTTTTGCCAGTGCCCTTTTATGGTAACTCTTTAGTGCTTTTGCACTGAAGTTATTTGTCTTTTAGATGACTACACTGCATTATGTCCCTCCTCCCACTGACATTTTTGGAGACACGATTAATAGTGTAGGGTAATGGTGATCATGGTGATATCTTCATTTATTTGGTTATTCTTTGGAAAACCACTCAAAGTACCTTATACAGTAAGTATAAAACCAAGCTCAGCAAGCCATAGACAAAAAGAGACAAGCTAATAAACTTCTTTATATAGACAACAGAAACTGTGTCAGTTCACAAAAGCAGCACTATCCAAATGCCTCATTGAATAAATAACGTCTTAATAGATGGGGCATTGTATTAATATACAGTTATAGTCTGTTCTATAGCAATAGTGCTGCTGCGGCTGATAATGCTTTGTCACTCACAGTGTGAAGACAAGCAGGCTAAATGATGATTCAACCATCATCTCCAGAATGCAGAGATCTTATCTGGGTGAATGAGATTAGGAGGTCCAGGACGAAGCTGGGATCTAATCAATTAAGCACCTTCATGTGTGGCTAGATAGTAGGCTTTACTTCTCTCCCCTGAATTTATAGTATGCCATCCACTCCGAGCTCTGCCCCAAACTTGGCGCATAGTACAACATTAAGGACTGCATGTCTTCCCAGGTCCACGGGGAACTGGTTACTAAAATAGTTTTCATGGTTTGTGACTATGCAGATGTGGTCAGCACACTGCCCCACCATCTTCCCTTGCCAGACTGGACACCCTCTGTAACGCATTTCATCACTTTGCTGCTAATTTCCCCCCAAACTCACTACTGCTCACTTTAGTTCTCCCTATTCCTCCTCTCTCCCACACTCCTACTGCATCTCCTTCATCTCCAGGTACTGGTTTCAGCTCCTTTCTTCATATCTCTCCTCACTCCCCTGTCCCATCCCCTCTACCTCATACTGTCTCCACTCCACAGACCCTCATACCTTCTCCCTTCCCAATCTACACTCATTGACTGGGCAGTCTGCTTTCTCCTATCACTTTCCCACCCTCTGAAACCTGCTCCCCTCCTCTCTCCATCGCTCCCCCTTTCCCCTTTCCTTTAGGCATCAGCTAAATAATATCCTTGTCCTGTACTGCTCCTGCCAGCCCTCTACCTGACCCTCCCCTGTGAGGGTCTACTATCCCAGCATTTTACACCCACCTGGGTTCCTGCCTCTGTTTGAATTAGTCTCCTACCATCAACTAGTGCATTGCTATTTTTTTACCTGCACCATTACTGTGTTTGCACATCTGTACTGCTCAATGTACCACTGATTTGGCTCCTTCCATTGTTACTGTGCTTTTATCATGTTAGCATGTATAAACTTTGAACTTTACTTTCTACCATTTCATTGATACTGTGTACATTGTATTATTGTACTCTCCTTCCCCTTTCCCCCAGTCACAACGAGAAATGAACCTTGGCTCACTGTGCCTTTATCAGTTACCAACGTTCAAATAAACAAATAAATAGCAGCTGTACCACCAACATACTCACAGACACTCTAATTCATAGTTCCGTAGAATAGTGGGGAAATGGTTCCTATTGCCAGCTATTATAAGGAACCCTTCAGCTGCATCCTAAACAAGCTGCAGACATTGGGCGCTATGCACTAATGGGGCAGAGTGGCTACATGCACATATCTTGGGTGGGTAGCCACTCCACATGCACTGCGCCCCCCCCATGCAGCATTCAGGAAGGAGGGGCACACAGACCCACTGCACCCGATCCCCCTCATCCATGGACAGCTACATGCAGGGGGCATTCCGGAGGGCATGCCAGCACTATGCAGGATTCACTAATCCACTAGTGCTGGCCGCATGGGTGGAGTGGGTGGCACAAGGTATGCCAGGGCTGATCCTGCCATAACCCACTGTGCACCACCACAGGCACAGCCAAGGAGACACCAGGATAGGGTGCACCGTGACACCCCTGACTGCTGGGCTGCAGGAGACAGCCAGGGGTGGCTAGACAGGTGAGCACCCAGACATACTGTGGGCAGCAGCAATGGGACCAGTGAGTGCTGCGCAGGTCGGGTGCATGCAAGCAGCATGCACAACCCTGGACCCACACCACCCAATGCAAGTGATCCACTGTGTGCCCCAGGGGGGCATCCTATTGGAAGCCCACCCAGGATGATGACTTCTCCCCCAGCCACCCTGCAGAGTCCTGCATGCCAGGGGAAGGGGCTGCAGGCAGGTGGTCGGCATTGGTGAATGCTAGCGTGTATGCACCTGTCCATAGAGTGCAGGGGTGCGGGCAGGGTATGCAATTTTTCCATGTTGCCCTTCCCTGTTAGTGAATAGCGCCCAATGATTGAGATTTGCAAATAGTCCAACACAAAGCTATGTTACATTAATCAAGTCTTAAAGTGGCAAAAGCATGCACCAAGGTGTTCAGATCAACTACTGGCAGCATCAGTTGGAATCTTGATGGTATAAACTGCCACCTGAAAGTCACACTGGCTTTGAAAAGAACATACAGACTCATGCCCCATGAAGGAGTAGTTCTAGCCCCCCCTCCAACAAAGGTGGAATGAGAAACCCTCAAAACATGCCTTCAGCTGCAGACCCTACTCCACCCAGGGCAACTCTGTGCTGCTTTGGTTGAGACTAAGCCAGCTTGTTCTCAAGCACACCGCAACCGTGTTCAGTCATTCCCATTGAGATTCTGCCATCCAGCATCATCATAAAAAGAACAATACAGTTGAGTACCATCGGCATATTATGACAGCTCATGCTGTAGTTCCGTATAAACTCACCTAGAGGCAGTACTGTATGTACTGCATATGCTGACCAGTAGTGGGGCCAAGGTGGAATGAATAATAAAAAACAAACTGCTGCCTTATGGTTTAAACAAAGGCCCCACCAGTTACATGCCCAGTTTACTTTCTTTCACAAAACGTGTCCAGAAAGTAAAAAGCTGATCTTGTTACTGGTGGAGTCCTTTTCAAATCTCAGCGTGGCAGTCTGTAATTCAATGACACTTTTGCTTTCCTTGGTTACTACTTAAACCTTCACTTCTTTTGAAACTGCGGCTGCTGTAAGATCTTTTTGATGCCTCTAACTATAGTACTGCTCTTTATTTCTGCACTTCAGTAACGTATACAGAATAGTGTATAAACAACCATATGCAACTAGGCTATGTTTCCACTGAGGGGTTGCAAGGACATCAGAGGACACCACTGCTCCTCAGTGAATGCACTTCCATAATTGAAACAAAAGCACATTCAGTGATGATCAGTGGTGTTGATAACTGCCTAATGTTGGATGTTTTCTACAAGTCATGTGATTTTGTGGGTATTTTGTGAATAAAACCATTTTAATTAGGTCAGGTGGGTTATAAGCAGTTGAGTGTGGGTGAGTTTATCTTTTTTTTTAAATTTGTATATGAAGGTTTTGTAGTCTGAGTGGGGGCAGAGTCATACAAAATGTGAGGCACTGACTAGAAACAAAGTGCTTTCAGATGAAAAGGCATGTAGTATACAGCAGCATTCCAGGACCTATGAAATGTGGTACAGCAACAATTTGGTTGCATTAGAAAAAAAGGATACAACAGTTCCTAACCATATGCTATATATTCATTGCTTTAACTTTCATCTTATTTAATTACATTAAGGAAGGTTGGTGCTTCTTTGTGCACCTGTTGGAGGTAATTATAATAAAATTTGCTAATCTTGAAGCTACTCCTCCTTCAAAGAGTTCAGAATGTTTTTCTAAAATTGTTCATGACAATTTAAATGTAAAAAAGCAAATTATTTTGAGAATCTTGATGATATTTGACTTACAGTGCACCATAATTCTTGACATTTTTTAATATCTATTTCACCTTATTCTTTATGCTCCCTGGAAGCTGCTGCTATCCACATCCCTTAGATGGTCCAGCCCCCTCCTCCCCCATCCCCAGTGCTTACCTCCCTTGATCCTCTGTGGCTTGTCTCACCATTGTGGGGCCCAGCCTCAGCCAGGCAAATCTTCTGATAGACTGATCAGATCAAAAAATGTAATATCTATTTTTTTGACTGTGTCACCAAGGGGTGGTGGACATGGCCTGCTTGGTCTTCAGCAAAGTTTGATACTGTTCCACATAGAAGGCTTGTAAACAAGTTGGGGAGCATTGGGGTGAGCAATAAGGTGGTAACCTGGGTAAGAAACTGGTTAGGGGATAGGAGGCAGAGGGTGCTGTTAAATGGAGTTTGCTATGAGAAGGGGAGAGTTACCAGCAGGGTACCACAGGGGTCAGTGCTGGAGCTAGTCCTCTTTAATGTCTTCAACAGTGACATAGCAGAGGAACTGGAAGGGAAGGTCTGCCTCTTTGCGGATGACACCAAGATCAGCAACAGGGTGGACACTCCGGAGAGGGTATAAAGAATGGAAAGTGACTTAAAATGATTAGAGGAGTGGTCAAAAGTTTGGCAGCTAAGGTTTAATGCACAAAAGTGCAAAATAATGCACTTGGGTCACAGAAACCTGGGGACGCAGTACAAAATATTGTGAGAGATAATAGCAGCAATCAAGCATGAAAGAGACTTGAGGGTAATCATATCTGATGACATGAAGGTGACCAGACAATATGACAGAGTGATTGGGAAAGCTAGTGGGATGCTGTGATATATAAATAGGGATATTATCAGCAGGAAGAGGGAACTGGTGTTGCCACTATATTGGTCTTTAGTAAGGCCCCAACTGGAGTACTGTGTCCAGTTTTGGAGGCCACATCTCAGGAAGGACATAGACAGGATGGAGGCTATCCAAAATAGGGTTACCAAAGTGGTACATGGTCTACATCAAATGACCTATGAGGAGAGGCTAAAGGATTTAAACCTGTACACCCTGAAGAAGAGGAGGGAGGCGGGATATGATCAAAGCCTTTAAATACCTCTTGTGGTGAATAAGGTATAAGTGGGGGGGTATTTATCAGAGGAAGAGCCAAGATATGAAGCTGGAGGAGGGTAGGTTTAGAGGAGATGTGAGGAAGTACTTCACAGAAAGGGTGGTGGATGCCTGGAACAGTCTTCCAGGGGAGGTTGTGGGAGCTAAAACAGTGGTGTGATGCCTGGGTTAAGCACAAGGGAGTCTTAAGGGATAGGTAAGGGGGTGGCAGAGAATGTGCCATAGACTTGGAGGGGACTACAGTACAAGCAATGCAACAAAAAAGGGCAGATGGGATGGGCCATGCAGCCCTTATCTGCCATCAACTTCTATGTTTCTGCCCCCCTTCCGTCATGTAGGGAAAACCTCTAGTGAAGTAGCAGATGATGTAGGGAGATGGGTACCAAGCATGTCAGGATCAACCTACTTCTTGCTGTTATGTTTCACTCCCCATGACACTGGTGCACATGGAGCCCCAAGCATGTGGATGCCAAGGTGTACAATGTGGAGCACCTTTGCTGTTCGGCCATCCCTGGTCACCCAGCTGACAGTGTTGCAATGGAGGTAGTGACCCACCCTCCATTGAGGAAGAAAGGGTCCACCTGGATTGTCAATGCTCCTCTTCCTGGCCAGACACCAATGACACAGGCTTGTTTCCAAATCCAGATCAATGGCATAGTAATCATAGGAATCCCAGGAATTGTTTCGAGCCAGTTGGCACTAGCCATAGTGACTCGCCATTGCTCAGTGGAAATACCCTGTAATCCCTTTACTCATTAAATACTCATCTAGTGAAGTTCTGAACTGATTCATAGTTGTAGTATGTACAATGTGCTCAGGAAGACTATTCCATACAGAAAGCACTCTCTGGTTTAACTGGGGGGGGGGGGAGAGAAGCACTTCAGCCAGCAGGCTGGGTGGGCTAGGTAGAGAGCTTGGTTTGACACTGTTGTTCTATTTGAAGTTTTCCCCTCAAACCACTTTATGTATGTGCCTGCCTGCCTATCTATCTATCTATCTATCTATCTATCTATCTATCTATCTATCTATCTATCTATCTATCTATCTATCTATCTATCTATATTTTATTCCAAAGGAGTGTTTTTTTTATCATTGGTTTAAGTGGTATCTTACTGCAGAAACCTATAAAATTTGTAGTGAGTTTTTATTTTAGGTAGCCCAGTAGTCAGGTGGGAAGCAGTGCAGTCAGAGACATGAAGTCGGCAAGTGGCAAGAGGTATTTTTTTTTATTCTTTTTAGTTAGATCCTCTTTGAGTTACCCGCTGTTCCTTGTGGTGCTTCTGTCTCAGTCTCAATCCTTTCTGTGTCACCAAAGCGTGCCACTGGAGAGTTATTATATGGAGGACAGTGGTGGACTGATGCTAGATCCTGTTAGGGTCAAGACTGAGTGTTTTTAGACCCATTCTAAACTAATATCTGGGTCCTACTGCTGACACCATCCCCTGCAGTCAGAATGGGGAAGGAGCTGGATTAACCTGATATTGGAGCGACTGACAGCATGCTAGGGACACACTTTCTACTGAGCACTTTGTGCACATGTTTTGAATGACTGCTGCAGCCACTGCTGTTCTTAATGGAGTATGAACATTTTCTGATTCTCAGTGCCATGGCTGCAACTGCCTCCACTTCTATGGGATTAGTTTCACATTATAGCCTGGTTCCCTCTGCATAGCTGGTGCAGCTGTCCAGGAGAACTATCTGGCTTCTTGTTGGACTTGTTACTTGACTGCTTTTTCTTGCTGAACTGTGAATAGCTCTTATGCAATGTACAAAGAACTTTCTGAGGTTGGGGAGAGAACCATCGCACCCAGACACTTGAAACACAGCATATGTCATCTTTTGCACAATCTTGGTCAAATGATTCTTGGAAAGTCATTTAAACTGTTTGCAGAAGTGAGAGCACTACAACATTTCACCTGCATTCAACTCTTGGTTTCTCTGATGAGAGCAGAGACTGACATACAAATGTCATGGTTTATGTGTGGACTTTTTATACTTTGCCTCACTGCAGCCACGATTATGGTTTTATAATAGCAATAGAGGACTTATGCACAAGACTTTGAATGGCTGGGGTTCCCCTAATTTTTCTTCGATTTTACTAAATTCCCTTCATCTTATTATTTATTTAGGGGATGGGTGGGTCTTGTTTTGTACAATAGAAGGGTTTGCAATATGTTTTGGAGGGTATGGGGTCGGTGGGTGGGTGTGTAGGATATTAAATCTGACATAATTTATTTTGGGATTTTAAGGAATTATTTTTGTGTTATGTTTTAAATGGTGTTTATTCAACCAGTTTGTGATGTGTTAGGACGTTGGACCCCCCAAGCATAGTTACTTCTCAGCCCAGCTATTGGACCTCCACCTTTTTGAGAACCCTCCCCTGCCAGCTGATTTGTATAGATGCTGCAGGGCAGCGAATATTGTCCAAAGGTGGACGACCAAGTGGAAGGGCTCAGGGAGAGCTACCGGGGAGATTGGTATAGGGTGGTGAGAGTCAGAAGGCACCCTTGGGAAAAATGACTAATAGAAAGGGGTCCTCACTGCCTGGTTCCCATACCCATGGGTTCCACTGCTTCGAGAGGACAGGGAGCAGGTAGGCCATCAGTATCCATTCATCCCACTCAGGCAGTGCTATGCAATGCCAGGTCAATGAGGAATAAGACCACTATTATGGTGGTTCTGATTTCCCCAGTTGACCTGGCTTGCGTGATTGAAACCTGGCTGGGTGATGATGCCAGTCCATTTCTGGAGGAGGTGATCCCAGCAGGATTTTCTGCCATACACTGCCCTAGGAGGGACTGCAGAGGCTGGGGAGTGGCCATCTATTTTAGATCCAGCATGAACTTCTCTGTGTTCCTGGTGGGATTAACCAGGTAATTTGAGTGTGTGTCTGTCCAAGAGGGCCAAGGTGCAGGCTGCAGGATCCTTCTCATGTACTGACCCCGGGCTGTGAGAAGGAGTTCCTGCAGGAAGTCACAGACTTCATGGCTGACTTGGTGTTGAAGAAACCCAGATGGTTAATTCTGGGTGATTTCAATGCCTGGGTCAGCTATGAACTCTCATCTTTTGGCCAAGACTTCCTCCAGTCTATGGAATAGCTGGGCCTGTCACAGGTAATTACCTCTGTGACCCACTTTTGCCATCACTGTCTGGTCCTGGTGTTTACACTGGGTCTCAAGATTGAAAACCTCAAGGTTGATCCGGTCATTTGGGTGGATTATTGCACAGCAGAAATCTTGTTTGGGCCCCCCAGAGAATCCTCCCCCCTGTGGAGATGGCCCGTTACCACCCTTTAAGGGGTTTGACACCATCAGGATTCCAGGCAGTATTGGATCTATCAGGTGTGCTGACTGTTTGCGAGGCAGGACCAGGGAAAGTGGTGATGGCCTATAACAGGGCCATTACCTCAGCCCTCGATTCTGTAGCACCGGTCCAAATATGACCCATATCCTCATGCCTGAGATCCCTGTGGTTTGATGGAGAGCTCAGAGAGCTGAAGACTAAGAGTTAGAGGTTGGAGCATTACTGGCAGAGATCCCAGACTTAAAAGGACAAATTGGTTTTGAAATCCAATAAGGATTATCAAAAGACAATCTCCTGTAAGAAGGCAGAGTTCCTTTCCAGGGAGATTGACGTAGTGAAGAATAGCTCAGCTCAGCTCTTCTGGACTGTGGACTGGATTCTTTCCCCCACCTGTCTCCAGTTGGTAAGAGCTTTGTCATCTACCAGATGTGAAGAGTTTGCTCTATTCTTCACTGCCAAAGTGTGCTCTGTCAGATCAAGTATTTGCCCTGGGGCCTCACAGTCGGCGTGTAGTGTTGGGCCTGAGATTAACCGAGACTCTCCTCAAATCTGGAGTGAGTTTGATCCAGTGGAGGTAGAAGAGGTTAGTAGGATTATCTCAAAGCTGTGCCCCACATACTATGACCTGGACCCAGGCACGGCACGCTTCCAAGTGGGCAGAGTTGAGTCCATTGGGTCAGTATTCACCGAGAGAGTCTGATGCTCCTTTGGGGGGAGGGGTTACCTGTGTCCTTGAAAGAGGCTATCATAAAACCCCTATTGAAAAAGCCTTCATTGGACTCAGACTGTCTGGAAAATTACAAATTCCTCTCTAACCTTCCCTTTCTGTGGAAGATTATTGAGAAAGTGGTGTCTCTACAGCTCAAGACATGTCTTGTTGCCTGTGACATCTTTGAGCTGCTCCAGTCTGGATTTTGGTCTAGGCACAGTACAGAGACTGCACTTGTTAAGGAGCAAAATTATCTCCTTAGTGCAAGAGTTAGGGGTGAACAGTATAGTCTTGTCCTCCTCGATCTCTCCATGGCATTTAATACTGGGGATCATGGGGTGGTACTGGATTGCCTTCGAGAATACTGTGATGCTGGCACAGTTATCAGCTGGCTTAAGCCTTTTCTTACAGGCAGGATGCAAAGAGTGGTTATGGGAATTTTTTTCTCCCTCCCAATAGCCTTGTCCTGTGGAGTCCCACATGGCTCAATCCTTTCACCCATCTTATTTACTGTATACATGCTACCCCATGAGACATTATTCCATGTTACAGCATGGGCTTTCACTGCTATGCAGATGACATCCAGCTGTATATGTCTTTTGCACCTGGGCAACAGGGCACGGTCTCTGTATTCAACACCTGCCTGGCTGAGGTCCAGGGCTGGATGTCCTCCAATTGCTTGAATCTCAACAAATATAAAACATAGGTATTGGTGATTGAGCCTCGTCTTTAGAGGGATGCTGAGCGGGTAAGAGAGAACTCCGATCTGGCACTTGGTGACTCCAAGTTAACCATCTTCGTGAAGGTGAAAATTCTGGGTGTGATCCTTGACAGCAATCTAAAACTAGAGGCTCAGGTGTCAGCCATTCTCCAAAGTGGATTCCACCACTCAAGAAATATCACCCGGATGAACCTTTTATCTCTCAGGATGACCGGTCCTCACTAATACATACTTTTGTAATAGCTAGGCTTGATTACTGCAATGCCCTGTACCTGGGGCTAAATGGAACTGTGTCGCCATAGTTAGTGCAGAATGCTGCAGCCAGGTTGTTGGTGGGCCTTTTTAGGTCCTGTCATATAACACCAGTTTTACCCCATCTTCACTGGCCATCAGTGAGGTGGCAGATTGCCTTCAAGTTCGGATTGCTGACCTACAAAGCCCTACATGGCCTGGGGCTTTGCTACCTGTGTGACCTATTGTCTCCTTACCAACCCCCCCCATCTTCTTTGTTCCTCTGAGGAGGGTCTCCTAGTGGTTCTCGTGGTCTGGCTGAAATCATCTGGTGAGTGCACTTTCTAGGTAGCTGGCCTGACTCTGTGGAACTTGCTTCCATGATCTTTGAGAGAGGCACCCTCACTGAAAGCCTTAAAGAGGGGTCTAAAGTGCTACCTATTTAAGGAGGCTTTTTCCTTATATCCAATTTGTTGAAAATGCTTCACTTACATTCAGTCTGATTCAGATTTAGTTGTGATAATTGTTTGCTTGTTATATTTATTCTTGTTGTATTTTTACATTCTGTGTTTTATTGTTCAGTGCCTAGAACCTTTGGCAATTGAGGCTGTACAAATAAAGCTTTACTTGCTTACTTACTTAATTGAGCTCCTCTTAGATTTGTCTCGTTTGTTTCACCTTTTAACTGAAGACCATGATATCTTGTGTCTCTACTCTGTTTCTTACTTTCAAGTGTGTGCATTCCCTTAAGTCTCCTTCCACATGTGATTTCAAAAACAGACATAAGTCCCCATGTAACCTCCAATACTCTTGACAATTACGTATTTAGGTCTTTAAGTCTATCCTCTACAATAAATCTTTTATGTTTGCGAAAAGTTTGATGGCTCTCCTCTGCACCCCCTCTAGTCTCCTAATGCTACCCTTTCTACATGTAGCCCAAAACTGCACACAGTGCTCCAGATGGATCTTGACTAGAGCACCATACAGGAGCATCACAGCCTCCCTGGATCTGCTACTTATGGCTAATACATCCCAGGATTTTTTGCCTTTCCTAGTGGCAGCCTGGCAATGTTGATCTCCTCACCCATGCTCATTATTTCTTTACCATTAAGGCAGTATCTCGCTCTTGTGTTTTTTTGATCCAAAATGCATTCTTTTGCATTTACCTGCACTGAATTACAGTTTTTTTGACTGGCCCAGAAGATTTGTTATTTTTTTTGAAAGTTTCCTATTGCCTTTTGGTTACCCACAATAGCCCCCATCCTTGTGTCATCTGCAAACTTGTATGACCAAGCTCTGCTGGTACATTGCATCAACAACTCAAAGATATTGAACAGTGTGGGCCCCAATACCACACCCTCTGGAACCCACTGGGCACTCTACCCCAACTTTAAAAAGATCCTATGATGCAAACTCTCTGCTTTTGCATATTTAGCCAGGAAGCTATCCAATTCACAATGTTTCTATTGATTTTCATATCCATTAACCCATTTAATAACTCTAAGTGGACTACTGTGTTGAATGCCTTGGCACTGTCCAAGTATACCACATCTGCTGGCATGCCCCCATTCAATGCCCTGCTAATTATTTCAAAGAAATGGAATAGGTTAGTCTGACAAGATCTTTTTCCTTTGAACCAATACTGTGTTCGGACTTCCCTCCCTGTTGTCTTAATATGCTTTTCAATAACTACTTTAATCATGCCTTCAAGGATTTTACCAGTTGTCAATGTCACGCTAACTTGTCTATAGTTACTGTAGTTTGATCTCGATCCCTTCTTAAAAATGGAAACAACAGCTACCTCTCTCCATTATGAGACCACCCATACTTCATTTTAAGATTTTTGAAAAATCATGGCTATTGGTCCAGTTATTTTCTCTGAAAGTTCTTTTAGTAGCCTTTGGGTGCAAGCCATTGGTGCCCAATGATTTACTAAGGTAAAGACTGGCTAATTTCTTTTTAACACGTGCCACTGAAATTTTCAAACAATTTTATTATTTTCTATCCACTTCTACTTCACCTGCATCCACCCTAGTCTGAAATACACTCAAAAAGAAGTAATTGAAAATTCCAAGCATATTATGACTGTTGGGTGATCATCTTTCATTGTTGTTGCAATCTGCTATTTACCTCTTTGAGACTTGTGTACTTATAATTTTTTGTTATCCCTTGTTTTTGTCACCAGTTTGTATTCTCCTTCCCTTTATGCAATTTTTATTTGTTTTTTGCAATTCCTTACTTGATTTTTATACACCCCCATAATTCAAGTGTATTCTTATTACTGGCAGATTTATATGCCTTTTTGAAATTTTATTAATTTACTCCTGTCCCTTGCATTATGTGTTTTCCTTTCAGGTTTATGTTCATTGATGCATTGTTGAAGTTTTGACTTAAGTGTTGTCCACATTGTCTCCAAATCATGACTAATGAACCCTTTCTCCTAGTCCCAGTTTTTTAGATGTTTTTTGATTAAGGTATAATTTGCCTTGTTGTAGCAACTCATTTTTGTTAGTCCTGTTTGATGTTCACTTGTGTCTGTAATGCAAAACTGTATCATGTTCTGGTCACTGTCGCCTAGAGGTTCCCTGACTCTGCAAGCCATTAACTCTTCCTCCATGTTGCACAGTACCAAATTTAAGAAGTTATCTCCTTTAGTGCTTGCCCCGACATATCGCTCAAAATTAGGGGCCTCAGTTGTTTCTATAAAGTTATTTTCTGCTTGTGCACTGCCCTTTTTTTGTGCCCCAGTTTATGTTTTGAAAATTAAACTCTCCCAGTGCTAAAAAAAAATATTACCCAAATCCTGGTTGCTCAGAGTTGTTTAGTGTGTTCAGAAAATCTTCTTGCATAATGAGAGCAGTGATACTACTGTGCCAGTGACAACATACTTTTTAAATATTTCCTCACTAATTACTAGCTAGTACCAACACAATGTCTGCCACAATGCAGTATGAAACAGATAGATTTGGATAGCAGCTATTTTATCTGATTCATACTTTTGTTATGAGTATTACAATACATATCTATAACTATAAGAAGTAGGAACATTTCATTCTTCATACAAATTTGATTTATTGGTCAGTCTGCTGACCATATATTATTAGACGTTACATTCATAACTGATTGGATTCAGCTTGTGGAAGACAAGTTCATTCCCTGCTCCCTAAATAAATGTGGTGCTACATTATGCAGCAAAATGGTATGCTTTATACTACAAAATGGTTCTAAAACACTGAAAAACATGATAAATGCTAAAAGTATGATAAATAATTTAGCAATAGCTTAAATTAACAACTCATGATTGGCAAATATTGTACAGAGTTACTAACTACCTCTGGAAGTTGCTTTAGTTTGGGATCTGACTCATAGTTCATTTTATGTAAGTAGAGGACATTTAATGCAAGACAGCATCTTTAGCTCAAGATATAACCTTTACAAAAAAATTCCCGACTGATTGTATTGCCAGTTTTCTACCACTGACTGGCTGACTCACATCTCCAGCAAGAGATTTTGTATGGTGTCCCTGCTGGTTTCTTAGGTGGTTTGTGATAACAGACTACTTAGCTTAATGTGAAAGTTCAGCCTGAACTTCAGGTGTATGCCTGGGTCTTTTTTAGACAAAGTGGGGGAAGGGACCATTTTCCAACAAAGGGGCAGAGAAAGAGGAAGATGAGTGGAAACAGGAAGGTGAAGAGGAGGTTAAATTTATTATTTCCCTGAGGACAAAAGGCCAGTTTGGTTACCTCTCCAAGGAATGAAAGCTGCCAGTTATAAAGTTAGTAATCACTTCCATGACAAAACCACAATTCTCTGCCCTTAAAAAAAAAGCTTCTAGTTTTTGCCCACTAAGAAGCTTAATACCTTAAATGTAAAGATAGAGTGTTACAAATTTTTCAGACAATGATGACTGAAGGATTATTTGGACAATGGGCCGATACCTTCCTATGAAATTTAACACAGCTGGTGATGTCATGTTGCAGGTTCAGGTTATAGGGAATGGAAAATTTTCAAAACAAAATCAATTCAGTCTACTGTACTAGTTCAGCAGTTACCATGTACATCAACATGTTGAACAAGACATCAGTAAACTTGTGAATGGGAGTCATTGAAACCACCAGGACTGAGAGTATGGCACTTGAAGAATTAGCTGCACTTCCAGATGCTGTCATCAAACCAGCTAATAATGGAGGTGCTGTTATTGCCTGGGACAATGGGAACTATTTTGAAGAGGCACATACAGAAGTAGGGAATGGAGAATTCTACCAGAAACTCCCTCAGGACCCAACAGAGCACATGTCAAAGACAGCTGATGAATTAATGAATTGCTACTTGGAGCTAGGATTAATAACTGGTCACAAAATATGTGTTTTCCAAAGTGCCCCCCACCCCAAAAAAAAAAAATAAAACAAAAAAACAGTTCTATACCTACTCCCAAAACAATGCAAAAATGAAACTAACCCTCCTGGAAGATTGTTCCCTTAATAGTCTCCATCACTGAGCCCATGGCTAAGTTTATAGTCTGTTTTATAAAAAATGGGTCCTCATACTGCCAGTATTGAAAGACAGTGCACTGCTATCACATGCCTCCAGGTACTGGCTGTCAGACCAGAAGACATCTTAGTCATCACGGATGTGACCAATTAAGGTGGATTGGATGCCATTCATATTTTTCTGTTCAACAAGCTAACAAATGTGTTGTTCCCCGAATCAGTTTATCATTAAGATGGCAAAAGCAAGGTTTGTACTGTAAATTATTTACTGTTTGAGGGTAGCTATTACAGACTGCACAGAAAAAGGAAATGTTCTGGACTAACTTTGTCAAAATAAACTTGCAAACTAGTATGCAGGCTGTTGGGAAGCATGGCACATCTCTTATACACAGTACCTTTTCCTTGAGCATATTAAAATCTGCTGCCACCACAGTATAAAGACAGGTAAGGAGCTGATTCATGGATCATCAGGGTCACATGCCAAAAAGCAGCACTAAACAGAGATAGTAGGCCAGCATATGGTGAATCCACTTGCGTGCTTGAAAAGGAAAAAAAAAAGTCCAAACAGTACTTACTGTCAGATGCTCTTTTATTGTGCAGCTCTTTATAGTGCAAAACAGCGTCACAGCAGCTCAGTGACTCAGCAGCAGCCCCCACTACCACCTGATGTGTTTCACACCAGACTGAAGGCGCTTTGCAAAGGTGCTCAGTAGGGATGATTAACCCTTCTGATAGTGAGCATTTAAAGGCACATAAACACTTTTCATCTCACCAATGAAAAAGTACTCAGGGCCCAATCTGCAATGGGCTGCAAACCCTCAGAGGGGTACCTATGCTAGTTGGTAATGCACTGAGGTCCTGATCTATTCATTCACAGCCCTGGCTGCATGACCCCATTGCAGCTGATATTGTGTCATACACACAGATATATGACTATTCAGGTTGGAGCAAGCATGGAGAGCAGACATGTACAGCCACACAATCTCCAGTGCAATATATGTGTACTGTCAAGGGTGCACAGGGGTCAATGACATTATGCTACCCAGGTGGCTGCCATTACACCTGCCATCCAGCTGTGCACCTTCCATGCGGTAGCACAGAAGACGCTTCAGGAATGGTTATAGCCTGCCACCACTTGCTCCTAGTGGACATGAATGCAACATGGGTGGAAGTATCTGAGGGTGCAGATGTAAGCAATCCAGATACATGCAGTTTGTGCATATCTGGGGTGTCCTGATGGATCATGCCCTTAATCTCCAATGCAAGCAGCTGGAGTGTAAAAGAGCTAAGTAAAAACATAAAAACACCATTTAAAACAACAAATTAGCAGTCCTCCCTATCGCTTGCAAATTTGTTCTTTTTATTGCCTTAATTTTTATCATAGTTAGCTATTGTCTGTTTCAAGGACTCACTAAGTCATGAAATTCAGCTGACTATGCAGATAGTTGTAGTGCTCTTCCCATCTGAAGGAGAGAAGGGACTTTTTCAAATGGACTTTCTTTGGGACTTGGAATTCAACCTTGTTCAACTGTTGCCGTATTTAAGTTATCAAGTTATATCCTTCATTTAAAAAATTATGACTGCGAGTTTTAGGATGTATTTTTGTTGTTTTATCTTTGTTCAGAGTTCTCAGGCTGTATAGATAAAAGCAGCCATTTTGTATCTGTGACTTTATTGATGGTTCAGTTTTGCTTGGGGTTGTGGAGACCACAAATGTCTATATATATCAAAAATAAAAACCATGTCTGTTTTGACGTTATGCTTGTCCCACTTTGGGGCTTTCATCCTAAACAGGTTCATTGACCTCATGTTTTGTCTCTTTGTGGTCCATGCTGGTTTCAGATTCTGTAATAGGGCTGCATATCTGAATGCCCCCCTGCTGGATGAGTGGAAGCATATATGTTGAGTGTGCAATGTGCTTGCTGCGGACAGCAACTTTCACAGGTGTGGTGAATGGAATCTCCTTTTTAGGGGTGGTATTATTGAGTAACATTGTGGCTGGTGCCTTTAGGCAGCTGTAAATTTCTATCCCTTATCAGATGATGGGTTCTTATTATAAAAAGTTTGTTGCAGCAGTACCAGGGTGGGGGTGGTGGTGTTCAGAATCAGGAGAGTTGAAATGGCAGAGAAAGGTGGAGAGTAGAGGAACAAGGTAGAGTCTCCCTCAAGGGGGCCATACAGAAGGGTTTTAGGCCTGTCTCAGGCCACACAATCATGGAGATTATGGTGCATAGGAATTTCTTTTGGTGGAGTAGGAGACATGCTTGGATTGGAAATGGGCTCTGATTGGTAACAACAGATGAGGTAGGGGGAGTTAGAGTACTGCTTTATGGGATAGCAAGCTTGATCATTGGTTTCACTTATTTGGTGTTGGGGTTCCCAATAATACTAGTGCTTCAGGGCCTGTAGCTCCATGAAAGCCTACCTGTTGGTGAAGGGCTAGAGAAAGGAGAGAGTTTGTGGTTCCAGAGACCTTTCATGTCTTCTAGGTTGGGGAACTGGAGGTAGTTTAGGTGGGGGGTTCGGGTACCTCATGGTGGACAGAGAGGCAAAGGATGCATCTAAGCTTCCTGTTTATGGGCTTCTGTTCGGAGGTCACTGGGTATTCTACACCAGTAATTGTAAATGTGTTGCATTGATGTTTTTATTGCTCTTTAATAAATTATAGCCATCAAATGAAACTTCTAAAAGTGGCAAATTAATTTGTTCATTTTATGTGATCTGCTATTTTGGTATCCCACACATGGCAGCCCTGGGCCTGGTTCCTCTGATTTTTAGTGCTCCCTCCCAAAACCAAGGTTCTTCATACATGTGTGGGATAACCATAAAATGTAATTTTTTGATTTAAGGATCTGTATATATCCAGATCATCTACATACCAAGCTGTATCATAAAGGGACAGACAGAAAACGTCTGAAGAAGTGCCTTAATGTCAGTTCCCTAGAGTTGGAAGGAATTGCTGTAGAGAACAATACTTTGAAATAGATTGTGATGAGATGGCTGTTTTGCAGAGAGAAGTTATGAACAGAGAGTCATCAAGCAAGCAGCAGAAATAGCCTCTAAGAGTGATCAGGATTTTTTGCTGAGAGACAAGAATGATGGGAGACTTACTTTCTTGATGGAATACAATCCTGAGGTCCCTGACTTAGAAAATGTTATCAGGAAGCTCGAGGGCCGGGGGGTTATAAAAATAATATTACTCTTCAAGTAGTCGTCTACCCAGATATGCCCGCAAAGGGGGGGGGGAACGTTAAGGATCAGGTGGTACATGCTATGCCTCAGAAATATAAGAACACCCACTAGTTACCCAGTGCAGTAGTGGGAAACTACAGAGGCTCCCATCAAGTCCAATCATCTAATAGAATAACACAAACATGTTCAGTAACCCCAAATTAGGCAAGTGGTTTGAGATACAGAAATTAATTAATTGTGGAACTTGTGGGTTAATCTACATGTTTTTATGATCACATGGTGTATCTTACATAGGCAAACTAGACATATGTTTAAGACAAGATTGTGTGAAACAGTGATAAGGACGAAACACAACATATTTTATTGTGCAACACTTCATGTAAGGCCAGTGCCTTTTCACAGCCTGCCTTAAATTTAAGGGAATGGATAATGGGACTGCGGACTATTGTGGTGGTGATGTAATATAACTGGTACAAGATGTAACATTTTGGATACACACCCTAGGCACCACGGAGCCTACAGCAGTGCAAAGACAACAGCTTACAACACTTGATGGAGATTTCTGATTCTCCTTTCCTCATATTTATAACTTCTCCCTGTTTTTCTAAGCAAAGTTTCACACTTTTCTGTCCCTACCCTTACAAACTCCCATTCTCTTCCATGCATCCCTGTCCTCTTCTTCTCCATTTTCCTCTTTTCCATGTACCCCCCTTTTCCCTATATACTGTCTGTTGGTGCATGGTTTTTAAAAAGTGTACCTGCAAGAGTAGTTTGAGGGAGTGGAGTGGAGTGGAGTGTGGATGAGATATAGGAAAAGGGAGGTTATTCCACTGGGTTGGCAGGTGGATAGAGAAGACAGACTTATCAGATATGGATTTACAGTGAAAGATATGGAAAGCATGAGCAGGAGATAAGTGGAGGGAATAAAGAATGGAATACAGACAGGGCAGAAGAGATTAGGGTAGACAGTGGCATGCCAGTATTCAGTCACAAAGGAAGAGCTGTGTGAGAGGCAATGGGCTTCTGAGGAGAGGAGAGGAGAGGAGGAGAAGAGAGGAGAGGAGAGGAGAGGAGAGTAGAGGAGAGGAGAGGAGAGGGATTGGATTTGTATAAAGAGAGCAGTGACGAGTAACAGGTGGTGTATTTAGGGCAAAATGTGCAGGAGCAGAAAAGGGGTTCCAATCTAGCAAGCATAGACATGGGAGTGGCACTATATTGTATTTCTAAACCACATCTGCATAGTCAAACATTGGTATCATCATCATGAGGATGATCTCACAGTGGACAACTGAAGTAAAGCAAGATTTGTTACAGCAAAATGCATCAAGCTCAAGGTGGGGTTATTTGTGCATTGCATCTATGTGGGTGGTGAAACTGAGGTCTTGATCCAGCCACATAACAAGGTACTTATTTATTCATTCATTCATTCTGAATGTTGGTACGTATTGTATATATTGAGCATACATATTGGTACTTATTGTACATATTTGTATTCTTGGTACATATTGTATATATTTTGTGTACTTTGCCTATATTGTTAATTCAACTCTTGTGATGTTCTGCCTTACATAAACCTATACCTCCTTGTACCCCTCCCCCAGGTCACACCTGGAAATGAGCCCTGGCTCAGTGTGCCTTTCCCTGTCATCAATTGTTTAAATAAATAAAAAATAAAATAAATAAAGCTCATTTGTTAACTGGGCTGACACACTGAGTCAGAAATCCTTTTCAGGTTTATCTCAGAGCCACAGTGTAAAGCTGCCATAGTAGGTAACATAATTTACCACAGAAGGAGCAGGACAGAGAACTTTATCAGTTAAAGCAGAAAGGGGCTGGGAAGGCAGTCAGAATAGCAAAGGCCCAAACCGAGGAAAGGATAGCCAATTTTGTTAAGAAAGGGGATAAGACCTTTTATAGGTACATTAGGGAGCGAAGAAAGACCAAAGGAGGGATACTGAAGCTTAATAAAGGGGAGGGAATGTGGGTAGAGGGTGACAGTGAAAAAGCAGGGATACTGAACGAATATTTCTGCTCAGTATTCACAAAGGAAGAGTTACCTAAACCAAACAAGAGAAACACTCTGAAGACGGGGTTCGATAACAGTTCATTTACAGAAGAAAGGGTTCTGAAAGAACTAACAAAATTGAAGTGGACAAAGCAATGGGGCCTGATGGGGTTCACTCAAGAATTCTAAAAGAACCAAGGGTAGAACTAGACACCGCCTGACTACTCTGTTTAACAAATCATGGGAGGATGGGGTGGTACCCGAGGACTGGAGGAGGCAGATGTGATTCCTCTTCACAAAAGTGGGAGCAGGACAGAGGCAGGAAACTACAGACCAGTTAGTTTGACCTCAGTGGTAGGGAAAATGATGGAATCACTTGAAGGAAAGAATTGTTGAGTACCTAGAGGTCAGTAGGGGCACAGGACCCAAGGCAGCATGGATTCACGATGGGAAGGTCGTGTCAGATGAATCTAATAGATTTCTTTGACTGGGTTAACAAAGTAGTAGACCAGGAGGGCTGTGGACATGGCCTACCTAGATTTTAGCAAGGCATTTGATACAGTCCACACAAAAGATTAATACACAAGATAGCCAGCCTTGGAGTGGGTCCCAAGGTGGTAGCCTGGATAAAAAATTGGCTAGACAACAGGACGCAAAGGGTAGTAGTAAATGGAGCACACAGTGAGGAAAGGAGGGTTACTAGCGGGGTACCGCAGGGTTCAGTACTGGGACTGGTCCTTTTTAATGTCTTTATAAGTGACATTGCAGAGGAACTGGAAGGAAAAGTATGTCTCTTTGCAGATGACACAAAGGTCTGCAACAGGGTTGATACACCAGATGGAGTGGAAAGGATGAGAAGGGACTTGGCAAGGTTGGAGGAATGGTCAAATGTATGGCAGCTCAGATTCAAAGCAAAGAAGTGCAAGGTAATGCACATGGGGACAAAACCCAGAGCGTACACAATGGGGGTGAGATACTGACAACAGTAAAATGGAAAGGGACCTGGGGGTAATTATATCAGATGACCTAAAGGTATGCAAGCAATGTGAGAAGGCAGTAAGGAAGGCTGGGGATACTGGGATGCTAGCAAGAGGCATCAATAGTAGAAAACAGGAAGTTGTTATCCCTCTGTACAGACAGTTGGTGAGACCCCATCTGGAGTACTGTGTGCAGTTCTGGAGACCCCATCTCCGCAAAGACATAGACAGAGTGGAGGCTGTCCAGAGGAGGGCAACCAAAATGGTGTAGGGTCTGCACCAGAAGATATCTGAAGAAAGACTACAGGAGCTTAATATATACCCTTGAGGAAAGAAGGGAAAGAGGGACATGATAGAAACTTCAAGTACCTCAAGGAATTAACAAAGTCCAAGAGGGTAGCATCTTCCAGAAAAAGAGATGCAAGAACAAGGGCACAATTTGAAGATAGAAGGGGGACGGCTCAGAGGTAATGTGAGGAAGTATTTTTTCACTGAGAGGGTTGTGAATGCATGGAACAGCCTCCCTGAGGAGGTCGTGGGGTCAAGAACAGTGGGGGACTTCAAGAATGCATGGGACACGCATAAGGCAGTCCTAGTGGGGGGTAGGAGAAAGTAAGCTGTTGGTTAACTAGGATCTGCAGCTTATCTGTTAGGTAGGAAAATGGGCAGACTAGGTGGGCCAAGCGGTCCTTATCTGCCGTCAAATTCTATGTTTCTATGTTTCTATGTTTCTATTTACAGTTACAAATACATGACATACAATAAATTGCATCTTGCAATATGCACGAAATACTTCAAGATAAGGGCACTCAACAATGCAGGCTAAAAGCATTTACAAACAGAACTGGTAAGCAAAAAACTTGTGAACTGCTGTCTAAAGAACAGATTCAAAGTGGGGTACCAGCTTGAAAGGATCAGCACATAAAGTCATGAAAACAGGAGTATATTACAACCTGGCTAATCTCTGCCTAGTGCCAGCAGATCAGTTTGACTGACATTTTGTCATTGAGTAAGAACTTGTCTAAGTGGAGCCAGCTCTAGACATTTCAAAGCCCTGCTGGGGTGACAATTCAGAGTCAAAGAGTACTGTGTCTTCCACATACATGTATATGTTTGAGACATCATGGATGATAGTGAGGTGTAACAGTGTTGTAGCAAGTCAAGACTTTTTGGGCAACCTTCAGAAAACCAAAAAAACTCCAGGAAAAGTTAAATGAAGCAAAAAGTTATTTTACTTCAACACTAAATAAAGTGTTCAAATCAGCTTAATTTGTCAGAGCAAATACAAAACAAAATACATTTTAGCTTGATTCAGCTCTCCAGTTTACAGCAGCCCTGCTTTCTCTCCCAGACCCCCAAATCCTCCCTCTTGCTCTACCTGGTTTCCATTTTATGCCTCCAAGGTGAGGCTCATTTGTGCTCTTCCCTGCAAGGATTTCCAAGCTGCATACAGCCAGTACATATGGCCTTAAAGGCCCAAGCCAGAAATCAGCAAGGCTGGGTCTCAGTTCACCCTGTTCTTCTGCTAGTATCTTAGTGGGAAGGGGGTCATGGGTGAATGTTATATTGACTCCTCCTCGTGAGGTCATTAAGGAACATGGAGAACAGGATGGGGCCAAGAATGTAGCCCTGGAGGACACCAGATATGATAGGCAGGGGGAGGATAGGACTTGGGCAGTCTTTTGGTTCTCTTAGTATTTTATCTTTATTCTAATGTTCTTTTCTTGTTTCTGTTTTCTTTCCATAGTCTGTTATGCACTCTACATTTCAGTGATTTCTAGTCACCCTAGATTAGGCTGGGCTAGAGGTACACTAAGTATTTGTGTTATAATATATCTCTTTAATGTTTTGATTTAAATGCACTAGCTGTAGGTGGTGATATGGCTCTGAAAAAGCCATTATGTTGTCATGGATGTCAAAACATCACCTGTTCTATCATGTACAGTAACTTGCTGAGCAGTGTTATTCCCACCCTGCTTCCTCCCTTTGCGAGCATTCCCACTCATCAACCCTCTGCTCACAGCCCTTACAGGAAGAGGTGAATAAACACCTGCTGCAGTGCTTAATTTTAACTATATCCTTCCTATAATTCAAGTTGTTTGTGGATTTAGGAGAGTAATGTTTTTATCTATTGCAACTTGTAGCTGGTTAAGGGGAAGAGTTGTTTGGGAGAAGTGCAGTAATACTGAAGACGGTTAAGAGTACAGTTCAAAAGCACAGAGTGACAGGCAACCCATCATACCACAAATAAGTGGCACTAAACACAGTAGGCAGTAGAAAAGCTTTTATTTAGTCACATATCCATGGCTTTAAAAAGTGTTCAAACAGGCTCAGTAATATACTGCAGTCAGAGCTGGCTTCCCAGTTGTGTACTATCCTCCAAATGTACTGGCAGGGGCAGTGGCCACATACAATGTATAGGGCCTGTGGGCAGACTGGATGGGCCTGGTGGTCCTTATCTGCAAACAATTTCTATGTTTCTTTGTTTACAGGTTATCTGCCCAAATCCAAGCATCCTCAGAAATTAGGCAGTCCCATGATTTCAGCCATCAGTATACAAAAATCTCTAAAGCCCATACAATGTCTGAAAGTCAGTGGAAAGTTAAAAAGCAAACCATCACCGTAGCTTGCCAGGATCTTTACATTCCTATTATAGGACAAAATTTATAGCTCTTCTCTACAGTTTATGGTCATCTAACCCACAGCACTCTCACATGATGTTGCTCCACTCACAAAGCAAGCTACGATTCTTCCACCATCACAGTTTAGGAGGAAAAGGGATTCTCTGAGCTGCATCAGCCCTCCACACCCCTGGCCCAGTTGTGTACTATCCTCCAAGTATGCTGGCAGGGGCTCCATTCCAAAATACAGTTCCAAAAGTGCAGCACAGATCAAAGCATGACCAGCTCTCTCTTCATGCACTTAACTGTGATACTTAGTTATATACTTACTTTTTACATTATATAGTACACAAGTCAGGCACTTGGATAAATGACAGAGATAGTAACAGTTTGTAAAATATACACAAATGATCTTGTCATACTATATAAGGGGATTTGGATCATGATTGCCATCGATAGGCCCTGTCTAGACTGGGGATCCTATGTTTGTGTGCATGCATGCACAGCAAACATTGTGTTACAATACCAGCTTTCATAAGTGAGTCACTGTTGGGTCCAATGTAACACAGGCTGTAGTGGGTTCAAGAGTGACAGGCTAATAATCAGTGAGGATGATTATGACACTGTTATCAGGGTGGAAATTTCATGTTCTTGAAAGGAGCCAGATGCTTTTATCACACAGTGGCTGGCTTGTTTCATCTACATGATGCCACCCGCAACCAGCTGAGCAGTGCCATCGTTAGTCATTTTTCTTTTTACAAATTCCACCTACCCCTCCCCTTGCAAGCACTTCCACTCACCAACCCTCCAGTCACAGCCACTACAGGGAGAGGCAGAGATTTCATTTATAAATGCATGCTGCAATGTATAATTTAAACTATGTCTTTCCTGTATTTCAAGTTGGTGGATTTAGGAGGCACAATTTTTAATCCGCACAAATTGTGACTGGTTAATGGTGGAGAATTGTTATGGAGAATTTCAGTAATACCTGAGTATTCCCCCTGCTAAAATGGCACCAAAACTGGTAACAGCCATGTTTCCCAGTTGCCACAGGGCAGTGGCCCCCCTCAAGAAGAAGGAAATGATGCTCCTAAGACATGCTGATTTTAGTCCTGCAATGGTATGCACAGTGTGGTGGAGAGGGAAACATCATCATGTATGGGAGTTCCTTGCCATGTAATGCTATGTTGTGAATACTATGCACAATTCCCTGCGCCCTTCATTAGCAGAAATCACTGATTAATGTCAGGCTTAGCATGGAACTTTTCTTTAGCAGAATCCCCTAGTTACACACTGCTCTACCTTACTGTAGCAACCTCAGGACAGTTGCAATTTTCTTTGACAATGAATGCTGACAAACTTCAACTTTTCCCTATCCCTTTGTATTTTAGTCTACTGGAAGGCTAGGTATGTCTATTTACCTCTTGCAGTTTGTGAATGAATTGGGAGGATTGATTGTACTAGAACGATGCATAGTCTGTGCGTCTCTCATCACCTGGAATCCATTGGGAGTCTCGCAAGGGTAAAACATAAACTGTATGGAGAATAACTTTCTGGATACACTAAACCAGTTTGGACTTGAACAGCATGTAAAACAGGCCATGAGGGGAGATAATATACTAGATCTTGTGCTTAGTAACACAGAGGAACTTTTTATGTTGGCTTGCCGCGCTTGTGTGTCACGTCTGCACTCAATAACGCAAATGCTGTGGGAAATCAGTGCTTGGGCCAGATTATGAAAATGATAGTGACACAGTTCATGAGCAGAGGTCCTAAAATGCCTATGTTGAAAATTTAGTGATGATACTCCATAAAATGGCAGTGTTGCAAGCATGCGTTGCATATTTCCCATGCACCCTTGTAACCTCGTGAATTTGGTATATTCAACACTGGCATTTTTTACACCACCTTATGAACTTAACAGCTGTCATTTTTCACATCCTGCCCAACATGTTTTTCCGCACTGCACTACCAAACACCCAAAGGGACACCCTAATGCCTGTCACTGTCTGCAGGGTGGGGGTGGGTTGGCATCAGTTCAAAACCTCGCTGCCATTCCTATGATGCTTCTCTCTAACTCCGGCACTGCCAATGCCAGCAAGCCAACATTCGGCATTGACAAATGCTTGTTTTTGATTGTAATGACATGGCACCATTGGGGGGCAGTGCCGTAGTGAAGTTCAGAATATTCAGTCAGAACCATGGGGCATCAGGGACTACAACAATCAAATGTTTTGAAAAATCTGATTTTGAAGGAATGAAAAAGGAGTTTAATAACTGGCATTGGGCAGAGTGAACTCTCAGTCAAAACCTAAATCATATGTGAGAGGCTTTAGTAGGAAAATTAGACACCTTAGTAAATAATTATGTCCCTGTAAGAAAGTAATATAATAGGATTTGTAGAATGTCTCCCTGGATGATTAAAAATTAAAAAAAAAAACTGAGGCTAAAAAATGTGTGTATATATATTATGGTAGCACGGTAGTGCTACCATAGTTAGGGTTGAGTAGCACTTTTAAGATTAAAGGGTCAAATGTTGCACCTTAATAACTTCGGCACTGTTAAATGGATTTGCCTGAAATTTGGCATGTATAAGTGGACATGGTAGATCTTGGGATCTGCCAAGTTTCGCACCAGTCGGATATACTGCTGCGGAGTTATTAAGTGACAACCA
The DNA here is from genome assembly GCA_016271365.2 of Neoceratodus forsteri. Classification (NCBI taxonomy): domain Eukaryota; kingdom Metazoa; phylum Chordata; order Ceratodontiformes; family Ceratodontidae; genus Neoceratodus; species Neoceratodus forsteri. Next base: position 646,958,200 of record CM028135.1, on the reverse strand, counting down.
ATTGCACAATTACGCTTTTTTGTGATTTCTTTGCTCTCACCTACAGGTCACACGGTTTGCGTGACTGGTCCAAAAACTTAAGGAAACATGCAGCTAGGGTCCCCAATGTGCCTTTTGATGATTTCATGAAAAAATATTGAACAGTTCAAAAGTTATTCAAAAAACAAGTTCCCATTATGAGTCAATGGGAAAAGTTAAAAAGTTCAACACTTTCGCAAATGCAGTTTTTTAATTTCACAAATGGCCCTTTTACTTTCAAAAATCCACCATTTTGTTTTCAGTTGGTGATCAGAAAAAAGCTTGGCATTTAAATTTGGGACCATCTAAGCAACACAATTCTTTTTGAGTTTACCTAGTCGGACCCTGAGGATGCTATACATGTCTTTATTTTGAGGTTAAACACCCTAGAAATATGTTTTTCAAGTTTCTGTAAAAAGCGCTTTTGCAAAGTAGTGTCACACTCACGAAAGTGTCGCAAATTTTTGCGAAAGCTGTTGCAAATTGCGACACTATTTTTTCAGGCTATGGCAAAATTACAGCAATTCTTTGCCACCCTGCTGCAAAAGAATGGTTTAGTCTTTTGGGCTGAAGTTTGGAGGAAGTGCAGACAACATGTCACAAATGTGCCTTTCAGTATTTTTGTGAAAAATATTACAGGGCGACAAAGTTACAGCACTCCAAAGCTGACACTTGTTCCCATAGGATAACATTACGGCATCGGCCGCATTACAGAAATCCTTTGCCGCCCTGCTGCAAAATAATGGTTTAGAATTTTGGGCTGAAATTTGGAGGGAAGAAAGCCAACATCCCACTGATGTGCCTTTTGGTGGTTTGGTGAAAAAATATTACAGGGCGGCACAGTGACGGCACTCTGAAGTTAATGCTTTTTCCTATTGGATAACATTACGGCGCCCATCATGCCTTTCGGGGCCTGTATCTCGGAAATAGTGTGAGATATGGACTTTTCATCATGAAAATGCTTATGGGGGCTAAGGACTAAGCCAGCCAGGAAAGTCATAATTCATATGAAATTTACATTTTTTTTCTACGTCGTATGGTTCCTGAGATATGAGCAATTTAATATTCCAAGTCCTCATTTTCTGCTCCGAGGCCCATTGTTATGTATACATTCTTTGTTTTCACTGTGTTTTCCAATGTTTTTTTGGGGGAAAAGAAGAGTGTAACCTTTCGTTACTATGCCAGTTAGCATTTCCAGTTGCGTTTCTGTTACCGTTTGTGGCACCATTACTGTCTACACCACCGTGTGCATTACGGTTTGTGTTTTCGCTTGTGTTTGTGTTTCTGTGTCGTTTGGCGTTATTGTTGCTGTTACCATTACCAGTTTCATTTGCAGTTGCAGTACCATCCACTTGCGTTACAGTTTGCATTTTCATATGTGCTTGCATTTCTGTTTCGTTTCTGTTTCCTTTGGCATTATTTTTGCTGTTACTGTTACCATTTGCATTTACAATTGCAGTACCATGACCGTGCGTGTAACAGTTTGCATTTCAGTACTCACTTGCATTTGCATTTCTCTTTCCTTTGGCATTATTGTTGCTGTTACCGTTACCATTTGCATTAACAATTGCAGTTCCGTGACCATGCAAGTTATGGTTTGTGTTTCCATACGTACCTCCATTCCCGTTTCCGTTTCTGTTTCTTTTGGCATTATTCTTCATGTTAACTTTACCATTTGCATTTACTATTGTGGTACCATGGCTGTGTGCATTACGGTTTGTGTTTATGTGTGCGCTCGCGTTCGAGTTCGCGTTTCCGTTTCTGTTCCCTTTAGCATTCTTTTTGCTGTGACACTTAACATTTTCATTTAAAATACCGCTGTCATCACTGTTTACATTACCAGTTCTGTTTTTGTATGCGCCTCAATGTCCGTTTGCGTCACTGTTCGCTTTGGTGTCACTTTGCGCTTCCATTTCTATTAACGTTTCCTTTACCATTTAGGTTCTGTTACCATGTGTGCCACTCTTGGCACTTCTGCTTGTGCTGCTGTTCCTGTTATTATGTCAAAAGACATCATGTGGGAGGACCGTGGAGCCCGCTGCATTACTTTCACTATTTGTCGTCATCATTCTCAAAAAGAAGGGAAATTAGAGGCAAAAAAGCAGTTTAATGCATCAGTTAGGGTTGTTCCACAGTGACAAAAGAGAGGAATTTCAGTGTTAGGGTTGAAAACCCCCCTTGGACTCCCCAGCCCACCCCCCAACCAGCATCGGGGTGCACGTTGGGGTTGCCGGTCTTAACAGTCACCCCATTCTCCTATACCTCTGTTTCTTTACACACATGATGAGGGGATAGTAAAGGCGGTGAGCCCAACACGCACCCTGATATCGGGTGAGGGGATAGACTGAGGGTCAAGGAGGATTTTCAACCCTAACACCAAATTTCTAACTTTTTTTAAGCTATGGAGCAACCCTAACTGATACATTAAATGGACTCTTAATGCCTTAATATATATATATATATATATATATATATATATATATAGGTATTTCACCTATTAGCTTGCTCCTGTCTATATATGGGTAACTGAAGTCTCCCACCAATATGCATTCTCCGTCCACATCCAGGTTATCTATTTGTGTTAAAAAGACATCATGCTCCTCTTTAATTTGACCTTGGGGTCTGTAACACACCTCTTTCTGGTATCACAGTGAGGCACTGCAGGGAGGTCGGTATTACTAGGAGGCATTTGGTTCATTGAGTGCTGAGGGCAGCTGGTGAGGGAGTGGTGAGCAGCCTTAAGGTTGTCTGGTTCAGGAGATGCCCTGGGTGTAAATGGAGCTTAGGGAGAAGCCCTATGTGTTTGATCTCCATACCCAGGGTTCCCACCGGACTGAGTGAGCTGGTAGCTGGAGGACCGTCTGTGTCCTCTAATCTTCTTGGAGCAGTGCTTTGCAATGCCAGGTTGATGAGGAACAAGATCATAATTTTTGTGGACTTGATTTCTTCTGTCAGCCTGGCTTGCATCACGGAGACCAGGCTGGGTGATGATGCAGGCCCTGTTTTTGAGGCTGCTGTCCCCAATGGGTATACCGTGGTGCACTGTCCAAAGAAGGATTGCAGGGGTGGGGGAGTGGCCATCATTTTTTGATCAAGTTTGGGCTTCTCAGTGCACCTAGTTAGTAGCACCCAAACTTTTTAATGCATCGCTGTGCGTGGGGGCGCAGGTGCAGGTTGCAGGATTCTCCTTGTTTACCACACCCCTGGGGTGGGAGGGAACTCCTACAGGAGGTAGCAGACTTAATTATTGACCAGGTGTTGGAGACCCCCAGGTGTTTAATCCTGGGGGACTTCAATGCCTGGGTCGATGACGAATCCTCGTGTTTCGGTTACGACCTCCTCCAGCTGATGTAATAACTTGGCCTTTCACAAGTGGTTGCTGCTGCTACCCATCAACATGTCACACACTTGATCTGGTGTTCCAGCTGGGTCTTGAGATTGAAAGCTTCAAGACTGATCAGGTCACTTGGTCTGACCACTGCACCATGGAGTTCAGCTTTGGGGCCTCCCTGAAAGTCCTTCTCCTGGTCAGCTATCACCCCTTAAAGTGTGTTGACCCAGTGGGATTATTGGCATTAGCTGACCTATCTACAGCTGATGCAGCATGTGCGATTGGTACTGGAGAGCAGTGGCCACCTATAATAGAGTGGTTACTGAATCTCTAGATACCATCTCACCAGTGACCAAAATCCTCTCACTTGAGAGCCCCTTGGTTTGACAGGGTTCTCAAGACGATGAAGATCAGGGGTCAGAAGTTGGAGAGATGCTGGTGGAAGACCCAGCTGGAGGCTGACTGGCTGGTCCTGCGTTCTCACTATGTTGAGCACCAGGGGGCAATTTCCTGTAAGAAGGCAGCACTTCTGTCCAGGGAACTTGCTGCTGGGAGAAACAGACCATCTCAGCTGTTTTGGACCATGGACAGGCTTTTACATCCTGCCTGTCTCTGGCCAAATAAAGCTTTTTCAACCACTTTATGTGAAGATTTTGCTCTGTTTTTCCTCTGATAGAGTGTTGGCCATCCAGTCGGGGATTCCACCAGGGAGATTTGTGTCTTGCAGAGATTGAGTTGGGAGTTTCAAAGGCACTCAATCTGCCTGGGAGGAGTTTAGGCTAGTGGAGGTGGCTGAACTTACTAAGGCGACCTTGAAGCTGAAGCACACCTTTTGTGAACTGGACCCAGCACCAACGTGTTTCTTAATGAGATGTGCTGATGCTGTTGTCCCAGTGTTTGCAAGGATTGCCAGGTGCTAAATGGTGGAGTTGGTCTTCTATTTGCTTTGAAAGAAGCACTGGTAAAGCCCCTGCTAAAGAAATCATCCCTTGACCCAGACGTCCTGGTGAATTACCGTTTGATCTCCAACCTGCCATTTTTGAGCAAGGTTGTTGAGAAATTGGTGGCACACCGGCTTGAGGATTGCCTGGTGTCCTTACATTTCTATGAGCCATTCCAGTTGGGTTTTCAGGCAAGACACAGCACTGAAACTGCTCTAGTGAGAGTGCAAAAGGATTTGCTTAGGGCTAGAGATAGAGGAGACAGGTCAGTGCTTGTGCTCCTCGATCTCTCCTCAGCTTTTGACACTGTAGATCATATCATGCTTCTGTATCGACTCTGTGAGATTTGTGGACTCGCTGGCACCATCATCAAATGATCTGAGTCCTATTTCTAGTACAGAGTGCACTGGGTGGTGATGGGGAATTTCTCCTCCTCCCCAATGCCTCTGTCTTGTGGAGTACCTCAGGGTTTGATCTTGTCGCTGATGTTGTTCACAGTGTACATGCTGCCCCTGGGTGAGCTTATCTGACAATACAGTGTGGAGTTTCACTGCTATGCAGATGATAACCAACTGAATTTGTCTTTTGCACTTGGAACATCTGTAGCAGTTGACATGCTTAACAGCTGTCTGACTAAAATCAATGACTGTATGGCTTCCAGCTGGCTGAGACTCAACCCAGCTAAATCTGAGGTGCTGGTGATCGAACTTAGTCAAGGGCATGATGGGTTGCCACTTGGGGCTGACTCTGGACTTTTTCTGGGACCTACTCCATTGGTAGTTTCTCTGAGGGTGTGAAATCTGGGTGTGATCCTTGATTGCTGATTGACCTTTGAAGATCAGGTGTCAGCTGTAGTCAGCAGTGGTTTTTACCACTTGTGGAACATTGCCCAGATTAAGCCCCTCATTCTGCCCAAGGACCTACTGATACTAGTACATGCCTTTCTGACTTCTAGGCTTGACTACTGTAATGTTCTGTACTTTGAGGTCATGGGAGGGACCCTCTGCAGGCTGCAGCTAGTGCAGAATACAGTAGCCTGGTTACCGATGGGCCTTTCGAGGTCCAGTCATGTGACCCCAGTTCTGCGTGCTCTGCACTGGCTGCCAGTCAGGTGGAGGGTCCTTTTCAAGGTGGGTCTTCTCACCTTTAAGGCCCTATACAGGCTGGGTCCTGGTTACCTGTCTGAGATCCTGACACTAGTGTCCTCTGCTCGCTCCCTCCGCTTCTTCTCATGGGGCCTCCTGGAAGTTCCCAGGGTTCTGCTCAAGACCTTGGGAGACTGTGCTTTTAGTGTCTCTGAGATAACCCTGTGGAACTTGCTCTCACCTGCAGTTTGGGAGGCTGCTTCGATTGAGGTGTTTAAGGGGAGGCTAAAGGCCCACCTCTTCAGCCCGGCCTTTGACTGCTGATACCATCTTTAGCTTTGGTCAGTTCCTTGAAGACTGACTTGTGGAAACCTCTGTATTGCTGAATTTTAATCTTGTTACATTTTTTAATGAGGTTTTATAATGTTTTTATTTACTGCTGTATGTTCTTGTTTATGTTCAGTGCCCAGAGCCTCTGGAATTAGGCACCTTACAAATAAAATTGCTTTGCTTACTACCAATTTTACGTTGTTAAGATAAAATTCTACCCAGATAAATTCAGTTTGTAGTTTGGTGTTTTCAGTATACAGTACATCTCATGTGCACTTATATCTTCAGAAGTTGTAGGGAATAGAAGGCCAAAAAGATACCTCCTCCAACTCATAGATAGTATGACCTCTAGCACTCAGGAGAGGAAAAATCCCCTGTGGAGGAAACCTCTGATGACCCATGGCTATTGGTCTTCCCATCCTTCTGGGCAATCTAAGAGGAGAGTACCCTTAAAAGCTGATCTAAATTCTTGTTCTGGATGCAGTTTGTAGGACTTGAAGGCTGATGGCATCCATCATCCCAGTCTCTTGACAATATGCTGAGGAATGTTGTGTCCAGAGGCTGAAGTTGCAGCTCCAATTCAAAATGAGTGGCCTGAGAAGGAGCACGGATCTCATCTCAATCTCTGTAGTAGAATCCTGATGTGATCCATAAACCATTTAGTCATCATAGTCTGAGAACTGTTGGAAAGCAGTAAAGGAGAGGAACATAGAGATTGGAGATGAAAGCTTTTAAGAGAGTCCAAATAAACAATAGGATGGTAGGAGTCCCCTGAGGAAAAATAATGAATAACAACTCCTTGGTGAAGTCTGTCTGTTTTTGATGTTGGTAAGAATAGTTAGTAGCGGTCATTAATTTTGTGTAGCTGAGATACTTTGAGGAATATAGGAGTAGAAGCTGATGATACCATAAATTCTCCAGGTCTGAGGAATCAAAAGAAGATGAGACAGATGAGGAAATCATGAGCATGCTGAAGGGATCAAATGGATTTGACTTGAGAAAGTCTAGCAGATTTCTGAGGAGGGGTCCGTCAATAGGCATATGAAGGGAACTTAAGGCCTGAAGTCTTTTGAAGTCCTAACATGAGGAGTTTGATGGAGGGATTGCTGAAAAGTGAAGGAGAGGGTGGAGCAGATTGGGACAGGAAGAAATGGATGCCAGAAAGATATTGTTTTTTGGTTCTGTAGGAGAGCCGGAGGGATTGGTGACAAAATGTGAGGAAGGCGAGGATTAAATCAATGTTTATGTTATACATAGGAGATGCAGGAAGGCTGCAAAAGGTAGTATAACATTTCCAAGCCATTAGGTAGGATGATCTTGTGGCAGGAGCTAAGGAGGTCCAGATGAACTGAGAAGCTTGATCATGATAGTAAGCTATGTCATTATGATGTCTGAAAATGGTGGAGGCGAGACCATGATGGGATCTGCTGAAGGGCAGAGATTTCTGAATTTCTGAAATTGAAAACTGGATAATGCATCAGCTGCTTCATTTTTATGTCCCAGAATATGAAAACATTGTATGATGAAGTAATGACTGAGGGAGAGCCAAGTCAGTCTACGTAGAAACATCATGATGACTGAGGAAAAATACCTGCCTTTGGTAATAATGTCCACCATGGGTAAATTATCTGTGAAGACTGAAATTGTTTGGAAAGACCTCTGAGACCCCCAGACCAAGGCAGCTATGACTATAGGGAACATTTCAAACAGGGGTGAAGAGCTGGAGAAGTCTAGGAGAGAGGAGGCTTCTCTGGGCCATGGGGCAGCGATCCAGGCAGAACCAAATCTGGCTGCATAGCCATAACACGGTAATGCATCCATGTTAATCCTGGGCAGAAAATCCAGAGATGGAACATGATAGAACATTGAGTATCCCGACCACCTAGAGAGGAAACAAGCCCACATGGCAAGGTCAGATCATATTGCAGCTGTGATGGTTATGTGATGATAAAGACCAGCTACTGAATATGCCCATGTGAGAAGGAAGGAAAGAAATGAATGACCGGCTTTGAGGTACAATTGGTATAGCGAAGTTGAGGTATCCTAAGAGAGACAAGAGTTCATATCGAGTACAGCTGGATCTAGATGAGAAGAAGTCCGCCAAGTCTTGTATGTGATGTAATTTCTCCAATCGCAACCGTACTTCCATGATGGAGAAATCTAGAATAATGCCCAGGAATGTGATGGAGGTTACTGGACCAAGGGCCTTTTCCTTGGAGAGGGGGACTGCGAGATCACGGAATAGAGCCACTAAAGCTAATACTGGTAGCTGGAATTGAATATGTTGGACTGATAAGGAGAAAGCCGCTAGGAGATGGAAGACAGATGTACAGTGACAGACATTTAACAAGGCCCAACAGAGAATCTCAGAGAAGATGTTAAATAGCTTAGGACTGATTTAGCAGCTGAAGGTCAAATGGGTGGTGAAGTAGAATTTATCCTGATATTGCAAGCTGTACAAATGCCATAAAGAAGGGTGGATTGGGAGCAGTTTGAATGCATCAGCAATGTCAGCTTTAGTGAGCAGTGCACCAGGGCCAATAGTTTTATGACAGAGATGGCATTGTCTATGCATGCATAAGAGAGGGAGTAGTGTTCTGAAGGTATGAGTGAGTTAATGTTAGAAGTTGCAGTATTGCGAGGAGCAGAGAGGTCAAGGATCAGATGTTTCTTGCCAGAGAATTTTCTTGTGGCAATGCCTATGGAGTTGATCCTGAATGATGAGAAAGGAGGAGGAGCTTAAAAGGGTCTGATAATGAATCCTTTGTCCAGTTATGTTTGTAACAATTGAGATACAATAGCAGGTTCCTTGATAGCAGACTGCAGGTTAGGGCAGATAAAGGAATCTGTAGGATGCACTAAGATGCCAGTATGGAACCCATGAGTGAATCCAGTAACTAAATGGAGAGCAATAGCTGGAAAGGGATGGTGTTCCAAGAGACGGGCCAGAGTGGGGATGTTAATGGGTGTGGGTGGATGATTCTTAGTCATAATGGGCTCTTTGGAGCTTTGGGGCAAATGTACTCAGCATGAGCCTCTCCACAAAATGTGCATAAGTGTAGCAAGGTACAGCCATGCACTAGACATCCTGACTCATTTAAGTTATTACAAATGGCTTTGCCTCCAAAGTATTTAACAGGACGGCCACAGAGATCAACTCAAGCTAATGGATTGGAGATGGTACGGATGAGCCTGGGTAATGGATTATCAAAGGAGGTAGACTGTCTGTCCAAGCAAGCCTGAGTGGTGGAGGAAGAAGTAGATGAGGCAGCTGACAGTGGGCAGAGGAGGGCAAAGTGATTGAATGACCCACACAGAGAGCAGGAGTAAGCTCACTGACTGGCAAAATGTCTGCAAAAAAGCTCGTTGTCCAGAACTGCCCAGCTGAGTTTGAGAGCAAAATAGCTAAGGGATGCAGCTGCTTTGGCAGAGAAGGATATGTGATATTCATAAAAGTAAGTTCCATTGTAGTGAACACTAAGATTGGTCATAAGATACAAGTATGTGTCAAGTTCTTCATGGTGAGCCAGAAAAGATGAACATAGAGTATATACTGAAGGCCAATATGAATTACGACAATTAGTTTGCGAAGAAGGTGGGTGTCCTTAGACTTAAGTACTACGGAGATGTCACCACAGGATACTACCCGATTTTCTACTACATCTTGTGAGGCAATTAGAAGTGAAGGCAGGTTGATGTCCTTTCCATCTATGATGTCTCTATAGAGATGAGCAGGAATGAGGTGAGCAGGTGTGATGATGGGAGATGAAGGAGATGAGGACATACCTGTAGTAAGTGGAGGAGCAGACACAGTGGAAGCAGGGGCAGCTGGTAAAGTAGTCAGGACTGGAAGTGATGGTTGATCCACCAGTGCTGGCTGACTGGTGGTAGGAGGAAGACAAGCTTCGAGAGTAGACGTGTGAGAATCCAACTGGGAAACAGAGGTTGAAATCTTGGCCATGAAGTCACGGATCTCAGCTAGATAGGCACTGGGAATGGACTGGCCATTGGGGTCAGGAACTCAGGGATGAGAGGGTCCAGCCCACGAGGTGATGAAAAGATTGACTAATTCTTGCTTTCTGGCTGACAATGTGAGGGGAATGCCACGTTTTTCAAGTTCGCTAATGAGTTGAGGTACTGTCCAGTCTGCAATGGAAAAGTTAGTTTTCAACTAGTGTTTTTGGTGTATTGGAGCTGTTGAAGCTGGAGCTGAAGAAGTCCTGTTTATATTGTCTGGTTAAGCAGAGGATGAATCAGTTGGTTGAGATGATTCCATACTGAACGGGTGGTTAGTCCAGATAAGAAAGGTGGCTTCACTGTTGAAAGTCGCAAAGTACAGCAATAAGGAAACGTGTTGGCAAAACAATGGGAATAATGCTATAGGGACTTCTAATCTCCCATCTCAAGGTGGTGTTGTCCATAACAGGACTTGAATGTTAGGTAGGAGAAAGATTAAGTGGATGAAGTACAAAGATAGACTCCCACCTTAGGACTGCAAGCCATGTGTTGGTAGAAGGCAGAGTTGTCAGGTTGTATGAGAATTATAATGGAATCCCATCCGCAGTAGACAGGGAAAGCCTGCCTTGACTCAGCACCTCAGAACTCGTGAGTTAGGGAAGGAGTCTGGAATACTGCTGGTATGAGCTGGCTGAGTGCAAACATTGCTGTAAAAAAAGGGTAGAGTTAGAATATGTAAACAAGGAAAGGCTGATGGGGCAGTAGTTGCCAGTAATATGGGTAGTAAGGAAGATATGGTAACACACAACAGAAATTAAATTTAAGAAATGAGCCTTTGGGAGCATGTAGAAGAAGGACACTTGTAGAAGGGTCAAGAGACACAGGGCTGGAAGTATGGTATGAGGAGATATGACACAAGTAGAAGGGGAAGGCAATGGAGCTGAATCATGGGAATATGTCCTTCTGTTGTCCTGAGGGAGTAGTGCCAATGTCCCAATGGAGATGGGCAGAAATAGCATCCAGGATAGGGGTTAAGTCAGTAACATAAGTATAGGCTTAGGGTAGTTTGAGACTGGCATTATGGGACCGTAATCCATGAAAGTTGTCAGAGGGCAGACAAAGCCCCCCCCATCTCCCCATATTGCCCCATGATGACTGGGATAAACTCGGCTGTTAAAAGCATGACAGGAAACATGAGGAACAAAAGCATACCCATTTGGGTATGGAAAGATACATCAATCTGATACGATATACCTGCATGAGAGGAAAAGCCTGACTCAGCGGGAGAGGTGCAGTAGCGGCTCCAGTAAATCCATAGCAGGTGATGTCTGAATAAGAAACGGCATCCATTAGGGACTAAGGTAGGACTGGTGAATGCTAACTGTGAGGAAATACCAAGAAGCATAGCTGGAGTCCATTCATCCATGTCGTGGAGTAGCTGAGAGAGGCTTGTGAATACAAGGGTTTGGGTGAAACTTATCGACATAGTGGGGAAAGGAATGGATGTGTACAGGGAGGACAAGAAGAAGGGCTCAATGAAAGGGGAAGAGGACAGGCTATGCGGTGATGCTCATAGTATTCTGCAGGTATGGAGACACGCTGAGGGAAAATGGTCAGAGGCACCAGTAGTGGTGAAAGATGCAGAGCGGGGAGCTCAGTGACCAGCATGTGTGGTGGTGAGAGAAATAAAACTGCCCAAAAGGAGAACAAACGGGGGAACCCTGGAGCAACCAGGAAGCAGCAAGAACTAAACAGGGAGGCAGCCAGCACAACCATTGTGGTTAGGAGAAAATCCGGACAGAAAGCAGGAGGAAACACAGGGAGCAAGATAAAAACACATGGAACAGAAAGTGAGCACAACAGGAGAACAGGTAGGGAAGCACGTACCAGAGCAGCAAGCACAGGCAGCACAGCTACATGAGCTACACAGGGAGCTCAGGGCAAAATGATACTCCAAGCAAGGGAGGTGTGGAGTTGTTGAGTGGTTGTGGGAGGAGCAATTCACCACATTGAACCATGGGCTTATCCTTCCCATAGTCCTAGATTTTACCAAAGCTTTTGACAAAGTACCACACCAAGAATTAATCAACAACTTAAGTCCCATGGGAATGTCTAGAAATATTTCAGTTGGATTGATTCTTGATTAGCTGATAGAATGCAGCAGGTGTACTTCAGGGGCATCTCCTCAGAATGGGCAAAGGTGACTAGCAGAGTCCCCCAGGGTTCGGTGCTGGGTCTCTGCCTGTTTAAACTTGATGTGTCATCTCTGAATTGTAATACGGGAATATAGATTTAAAAATTTGCAGATGACACCAGAATCGGCACAATGGTACACAACTCAGAGGGTATCAAGAATTTACAAAGAGCATTAACTAACTTGGAGCAGCGGGTTAAAAAGCACAGGTTGGAATTTAATATTGACAAATGTCACATCATGAATATTGGCAGGAATAATACCGTGGCTGAATACATTTTAGGGGGCTAAATCTTGAAAGAGGTGACACAAGAAAGGGATCTGGGGGTGATCATTTCAAATGATCTAACCTTTACTAAACAGTGTACCATCATCCAATGAAGAACCAATGGAATACTGACAAGCATAATCAGACATACAGCTAGCAGGGATAGAGAAGTGGTGATTCCCTTATATGATGCATTGGTTAGGCCGCATCTTGAGTACTGTGCCTGATCCTGGGCTCCAGGTACAAAATCCATGGCAAAAGTAATAGAAGGTGTTCAGTGTAGCGTGTCAAGGGTTATTAAAGATCTCAAAAGCCCATACAAATGATGAGATACTTAATAACTTGTGGATACTCATGCTAAAATATCATAGAATGAGAGGTGACAATGTGTTTTGTATATAAGGCTGTGACCAACCATGATATTTGGGAGTGTCTGGGACTCAGTCTAAAAAAAACAGCCATATAATACAAGATCACATGACTTACAAATTGAGGGGGACCTTTGTCACTCCAGAAAGAGCGCTTTTTGGTTCAATCAAAGGGTCATATCAATATGGAATTCACTCCCACTTGAAATAATCACCAGTATTAATATAACTGAATTCAAGGCTAAACTGGATAAGTACTGCATTATTTAGGGAATATCAGGACACCATGATTAAACAAGTGTGAGTACAATGGACACCTGTCTTTTTTGCTCAGAACTTGCCTGTGAAAACTATGAATCTCCACTTGGCACCAAGCTGGTATGCAACAATTCTTCACCTAGGCATAGTGCTGTGCTGTGCTCATGCTGAAGAAAGGTACAGTGCTCAGTCATCAGGAATTAACCTTATACCTTATTGGGTGCAAAGCAACATGGCAGAAGGGGAAACATTCTTGCCACTAAGGGAATGATTGAGCCATGAATTTCCATGTGGGGCCTTTTACGTATGGCCATCCCCATTAATGATGATCATGCCAGTAGAACTAGACTAAATCGGGTACCAGTTTCAACACAACCCCTGTATTTTTACTGTTCAGTGTTTAAAAGTTTTATTATCCTACAGATGGGTAGTGGAGCCAGTTATATTAAAAACATTTTTCTTTTTCTTATTGTGAGCATGCTTCATGAAGGGGATGACTGAGTGCCTGTGGGATCCATTTTCAAGTACCCACAGTTGGACTGTAATCTCAGTTCTCCCCTAGGTAATTACTGGTAAGGGGTGCACAGCCAAACAATAGCAATTGCTATCTTCCCCACATTGCTACCTTCCCCACCTAAGATTCAGTGGGGACCTGAACACCCAGAAGTGACAGTTTGTTAACTCGTGATTGTTGATGGTTTGTTTAGTGTTTAATTAATAGTTCTCATTCTCATTTGTAGCACCAAAACAGCATGACCATTTTTATGTTTTTCTTTCAATTCTTTTTATTCATTCTTTGGCCTGGCTCTGAGGATGTACCCCACAGAAACATAGAAACATTGAAGTTGATGTCAGACAAGGACTGCAAAGCCCATCCAGTCTGCCCATGTTTTCTACCTTATGAACCCAGTCACCGAAGGGCCTCCTGGAATCTCACCTACCCGCCCACTCTGGGAGGCCCATGACTTGTGTTTCATCCTGTTTCAAGGGCTTCATCAGGGAAAATCATGGCCCACATTGTCCTGAGCCTAGCTCTAGTAACAACCATGATGAATGCATTGGATATACTGCCTGAACCCTTTGAATGTAGGCATTAAACAATGGGGATTGTCAATGTCCTAAGCGTAGGCACTAAGCCACAGAAACTACTAAGTAAGGATAAAAAAACAAGGTTCTGCATCAACAAATGGCCTGAAAACATAACAAATTATTCAAGGTTAGTTCAGGGGCTGATGTACAGTAGACACCTTAGTGGTCAGTCAAACAGCTAATGAATCAGCCAGCTCCAAAATGTCTGTTCAAAAATGTTCTTTCAAATTTTATAGAATTTTTTTTATCAGACTTCAGCCATGTCCTGTGGCACCCAAAGTTTCATCGAGTTTTAAAGGCTTCATCCAGGAGAATCAAGAACCTCTTTATTTCCTATCTCTGAAGTGAAATCTATTGTCAGAGTCCTGTATATCTTATCCTTACTGAACAAAATTTCCCACACCTGGCACTTGAGCTAAATCTCAATACTGACACTGTAGTGCAGCATGAGAGGGTGCTGCACTTTTGAGGTGCCTGCTGTCAGATGAGACGTTAAACCGAGGTCCTATCTTCCTGTTCTGGTGGTAGTTCAGGTGGCTGTTAAAGCTCCCATGCCACTTATTGAAAAGAGTAAGGGAATTTTTTATTATAACTTAAAACAAAAACTATATACAAATTAGTGTTTCGTCACACAGAATCATAATGCACATTAAAAGTAAACATAAATAAGTATTTCATCATACATTTCATATAACATTTCATTTTTATAACCCCATGACTTGTGAATAAATACTGAAAACTAGACCCCTTCCCCCACTAGCAAAAGCAAATAGTTATAAGTAGTGTTAATACACACAAATATTGAAAGCAGAAAAAAAAAATCAGAGACATAAAAGAAAAATAAGTATTACTGTCATACATTGATATATATATAATGAATCCTTTCTCCCAGTCAAGACCTAAAAAACCAAAAAAAATAAACAAAAAGGACATTGTTCCTCCCCCCCACCAGAGGGGTATGAAAAAAACATTTTCTTTGGAACAGAAAAGCAGAAAGTCCTACCAAGAAATGTCACAATATGTAGAGCAAAATTGCTAATGAAAAGGGGAAATTTGAGTAAATGGTGCATTATACAATTGTTGTAAATTAACATATGTCTGGAACAATAATGTTAAAAACCAAGAAAACCCACATCATAACTTGCTTCAATATTGAAAGAAGCTAATATTTTACACTGTGTTCAAGGCACAAAGAGTAGTAAAAAGGACCATACCTCTCTCTGAATACATCTGGAGGAGTCAAGGCAACTAATCTATACTAGTCCACCAGCAATTAAATACTAGGGGAAACCAAAGTAAACTCATGAGATCTATGTTTCTTAACAGCAGTCTCAATCATGTAAAACAGTTGTTCTTCTGTAAAATAAAGCTGTTGGATTGTAAACTCACATTGTACATACCAGATGTGAAACTTAAAACAGACCAGAAACAACCAAAGTGTTGTCCTATCTAGACCAGAGAAAAAGCAAGATTCCAAGACACAATATTTCTAAGGTTAAATTATAAAAGAGCGATGTAGGCCTTTAGTGCCAGAAAGTCTGCCAGAAATTCTGTATAAAAGGACAGTCTAGAAACAAATGTTCCGTAGTTTCTACTGTGTCATGGCATGTATTTCTAGGACAATATCTGTCCTCAACACTCTTATGTTTCAAATTTCCTTTGACATTCAACTTCCAATGTAGGAAAAGCCACATAATATCCCACATGTATGTCAGTATTTTATTTTTATTTTATTTAAACAGCAGTTTGGAAAACCTTTGAGCCATAGGCTTATTTACAAAGGTACCTTGTCACATTAAGACAAACGAAAATACACAGTATAGCAGTACAACACATAAGTATAACAGTAGATACAAACAAGCTGGTACAGGTAGGATTGATGCAAACAATACCAGAGTTATGTTGTCCTTAGCAGCTTAGCAGTAAGCTTTGTCATAGGTATTGAGTACGGCTTTGACTAATGGCAATTACAGCATCGGGTGTTAATAAGGTGGTTTACGTGAAGGAAGTTTTGAAGCGTGATATAGTTGGAGCTTCGGAGATGGAGGGGGGCAGTGTGTTGAACCAGGAGGGGGCCCTAAAGCTGAAGGCTCTTTGGCCGTGAGAGGTCCTAGCTCTAGGGATAACAAGAGAAGTTTTCCCAGAAGTCCGAGTATGAACTAGTGGGACAGAGCGGCGTATGGTGGTGGTCAATCCTGGTGGGGATAGCCCAAGGAGGGTCTTTTTTGTAAGGGTACAGGTCAGATATTTGAGGCGCTCATCAAGATCAAGTACCAGCGCTTTAGTGTACAGTAGACAGGTGTGTGTCAGCCTAGGTGCCCCAGTAATTAACCTGCAGGCCTTATTCAGAGTAGTGCGAATTTTATGGAGTGCGGTCTGATCAGCAGCACCATACCGGCAGTCCATAGTCCACTAGGGACAGGATAGAGGAGGTGACTGCTAGTTGAAGAGCCTCTGGGGGAGGCAGTGTTTATACCGATGTAAGATGCCCAATCGGATATTAGTGGCAGGGCTTAGGACGATGTGTCCATGGAAGGAGAGGGAGGGTCAAACGGATCCCTAGGTATTTATAGGAGCAAACTTGTTCGAGTGTGAAAGAGGACCCAGAGTGAATGAGGGTTTGAAGTTGCAGGACTTGTTTTGAGGATGAGTGAAGAACATGGTTTTTGTTTTTAAGATTTATCACCAATCTATGTTCCTTGAACCAGCCTCGGTTTCAGCGAAGGACTTCTGCAGGAGTCCTGAGGGCAATAAGGTTACGACTTGAGGCAAAGATGACTGCATCATCAGCGTATAATAGAATGTTCCCCGAGCAAGAGCGTGGAAGGGTGTTAAGGTAAAGGGAGAATAGTAAAGGGCCCAGAATGGAGCCTGGGAATCCAGAAAAGATGGGACAGATGTCTGAGTAGGTCCCATTAATTTTACACACTGTGAGCGGTCAGACAGATAACTGGTGCACCAGGAGATAGACCCAACAGCAAAACCAGAGACTAAGGGCATCAAGAAGGAGGGGTGGAGACAGTGTCAAAAGCTTTAGAGGTCAAAGAAGCCACAACAGCCAGAGAACCAGTGTCTAAGGAGGGGTGAGAAAGTTGGAGAACTTTAGGAGGGCTGTGTTGGTACTGTGGCCCGCTCGGAAGCCATGCTGCTCAGGACATAGGACATTGTAGGTGGAGAGGTAGTCAGAGATTTGAGAGGCCACCATTTTTTCCAAGGCCTTGGAGAGAGGAGAGAGAATGGAGATTGGTCAATAGTTTCCAGCCACAGTCCTATCACCACCTTTAAAGATAGGGGTGACAGTGGTGACTTTCCAGGCAGTTGGAACCTTCCCAGGCAAAGAGAGTGGTTGATGAGGCATGTGATGGGGGTAGGACTGTGTCTAAGACCAGCCTTAGGATACACGGATCAGGGTGTCACTGCCTGTACTATTACTCTTGAGGGGCAGTGACGAGTGCGGCTGATTCTTGGGCAGAAACACAGCAGAGGAGAAAATAAGGGTGAGAAAAATTACAGCAGGTGCTGGGGAGGAGGGTCAAAAAATTTGTAGGAGGATAGGGCTAAGGTCAGTGAATGAGGTGTTGAGGTGGTTGGCTATGAGGGCTGGGTCTGAGGAGATCACACCATTAATGTTGATCTGGGTGGGTGGGGGGTAGTGTGCACTCCCATTTAACTGTTTAATGTTATCCCAGAAGGTTCTGGGGTTCCCCCATGAGGCAGTGAGTGAGGACCGATAGTGCTCAGACTTGGCCTTTCTGATGGCCCGAGTGCACTTGTTTCAGGTGGCAGCATATAACTGCCTGTCATTGGGCTGGCCAGTCTCAATGGCATGGTGCCAAAGGTTGTCCCTATGTTTGAGTTGGTGGATCAAAGCTGGGGTTACCAAGGGGGCATTCTGCCTTTTAGAACGGCGGGTCAACATTGGGGCAAAGATATCACAGGCATTATTAAAAGTTTGGGTAAAGAAGGAGAGAGCTGTGTCAATGTCAGGAGTTGCCTGTATAGGAGACCAGTCAATTTGGGACAGAAGTTCCTTAAGTTTTATCAGTCCACCAGGTATTAGACACCGCCGGCATGTGGACTGTGCTATGGGTTTGGGGACTGAGGATGACCAGTGGAATAGAATGGGGGAGTGATCACTGAGAGAGTCTGGGAGGACTTGTACATTGGGAATCTGATTAGGGCGGTTGGTGAGTACCACATCAAGCAGAGTACTGGAGCCTCTCTTGGGGTTAGTCCTGGTAGGGTGGGTAACTAGTTGCGTTAGGTCTATTGCAGAAAAGGAGTCTCGGGTAGAGGAGGAGGAGGGGCTGAGCCAGTTGACATTTAAGTCTCCCACCAGAATTTGATCAGCGGAAGGAGGTAGTGAGGTAAGGTATTCTGTAAGAGAGGCAATGGCCTGCGTTTGGTCCCTGGGGGGCACGTATGCAGTAGTCAGATAAAGGGATCCCTTTAAAGGGTCAGGGGTTAGTTTCAGTGTAAGTGCCTGGGCCCTGGAGTCAAGGATTGGAGCAGGCAGGCTAGTACGGGGAGAGATTCCTTGACATAAATAGCGCAGCCACTGCCCCGTCTCCCAACACGGTCGGACCGGAAGAGGGTGAAACCAGGAAGGGAGACTAGGGAGTCAGGGAAGGATTTCGACAGCCAAGTCTCAACCAGAGCGATGACATCAGGGTTAACTGATGTGACCAGGCATTGTAGTGAGTCAAACTTTTTTAGGAGGCTACAGATATTCATGGAGACCATGCATAGGCCTGTGCTGTGAGTCGGGGAGCTCCTGGGAACTGGGCCAGGGTTTGGATGAATGTTCCCTGACAGGAGTAGTAGCATGACTAACACCCTGGCTGGGAGATGGTGAGAGGTTTTCCTCCAACTGACATGAGGGGGGGAGGGGAGGCTAAGTGGGCAGGGTAAAGAAGAGGAGAGCTGTGTCAATGTCAGTGGGCAGGGTGGTACAGGAAGGGAAGGCAAGAATAAGAAGACACCAGATGTGCCTGGGGTGAGAAAGCTAGGAGAGGGCAGGGAGGACCGAGACACACAGAGGTCCCAAGGGGCAGGAGAGCAGGTTCAGGAGCAAGGGGAGGGAAGGGTGCCAGGGCACAGTGCAGAGTAGCAGATGGGTAAGTGGGTAAGTGCACTGCTAGTGGGGAGAGGCACAGGCAGAGCATGAGGCAGGGCCAATACATTGTGGTGAGCAAGATCCCAGGGAAGTAGTGCTGTACAGGTAGGAGTAGGAAGTAATGAGGGAGCATAGGTCCTCTGGTGGCCAGCAGGTATAACCTGCAAATGGAAAGTGGGAGATAGGTTCTGGGCAACAGGACGTGATGTCACCGGATGTGATGTCTCGGGGTGGATCCTTAAATTGACAGCCGCCCCTGGGTGGGAGGGTGGTTGGAGCGGTGGGGCAGACGGCGTGAAGCGCCATCGGGCTAGCACCCCCCTGCAGTCGTCCAGATGAAGAGAAGAGGCTCTCTTTACCTCGAAAGTTATCAGGCTGGAAATTTGGCCTCCTCAGGTGAGCTGCTTGTGTTGCTTCTGTTACTTGATTGTCCTGAATGCCTAGCTTGGGGGGGGGGAGCTGCCTATGTAGTGGAGAAAACAAAGCCTCTCATTACTATGCAGTGGGAGAATATGTTGTGACTTTCACAAAGGAGCTCCACTCTAAGCAAACAGGGCTATTCCAAAATGAGGTCACACTAGGACCCAGCTATCCTAATACCTTCAGTTACAAGCACAATTAGTTCCAATACCACCATATTAAACAAGTCTGATCTATATTAGCTGCTTAGTATATCTGGCTTTAAGGTGTAATCAGCAATTAGCTCCAATACCACCATATTAAACAAGTCTGATCTATATTAGCTGCTTGGTATATCTGGCTTTAAGGTGTAATCAGCAATTAGCTCCAATACC
The DNA here is from genome assembly GCA_016271365.2 of Neoceratodus forsteri. Taxonomy (NCBI): domain Eukaryota; kingdom Metazoa; phylum Chordata; order Ceratodontiformes; family Ceratodontidae; genus Neoceratodus; species Neoceratodus forsteri. Next base: position 646,938,451 of record CM028135.1, on the reverse strand, counting down.
ACCATATTAAACAAGTCTGATCTATATCAGCTGCTTGGTATATCTGGCTTTAAGGTGTAATCAGCAAGGCAACTCTAGGGAAACCAGTGAGTCCCTAGCTTTACACTTCAGCATTAGTAGCACAGAGAGAAGCAAATAACAAGCCCACCCAGTGGTGAACAGGGAACAAAGTTCATAAAATATAAGTGTTCATCAGGTAGCACCCCCCTGCAGGCGTCCAGACGAAGAGAAGAGGCTCTCTTTACCTCGAAAGTTATCAGGCTGGAAATTCGGCCTCCTCAGGTGAGCTGCTTGTATTGCTTCTGTTGCTTGATTGTCCCGAGTGCCTAGCTTGGGGGGGGGGGAGCTGCCTCGAAAGTTATTAGGCTGGAAATTCGCCTCCTCAGGTGAGCTGCTTGTGTTAGGCTCTGTTGCTTGATTGTCCCGAGTGCCTAGCTTGGGGGAGCTGCCTCGAAAGTTATCAGGCTGGAAATTGGCCTCCTCAGGTGAGCTGCTTGTGTTGCTTCTGTTGCTTGATTGTCCCGAGTGCCTAGCTTGGGGAGCTGCCTCGAAAGTTATCAGGCTGGAAATTCGGCCTCCTCAGGTGAGCTGCTTGTGTTGCTTCTGTTGCTTGATTGTCCCGAGTGCCTAGCTTGGGTGGGGGGGAGCTGCCTCGAAAGTTATCAGGCTGGAAATTCGGCCTGGTGTTCTTTTCTAGTACAGACACAGGAATTAAGAGCATAGCATATGCAGATGACATATGTTTTATTATTGGGGATTTAGCTTCTGCAAAGAAATTAGGACAGGTCCTGCATGACTTTACTAGTCTGATGTGTCATTTACACATCTAGTACACATCTACATTTACACATCTAGTATGCATCGAGATTTCATAATTTTCCCAATTAAATTTCTTTCCAGTGGTGTATTTAAATCAAAATGTGTGATATCTTTGAAGAATTTATGTAAAATGTAACTGTAGAGATCTTTCCTACTAAGTCTAGTTATTTGATCTTTTGCTAAGTCCCACAGTTTAATTTTTCCAAAACATACCTTAAAAATATCTGGAAGGTGTTGCAAGGACCCTTGTCTTGGGATATTTGTATGTAAAGACCAGACTGGTGAAATCTTGGTTACAAAAATCTACCACCAAATCCAGTCTTTAGTGTGGTGGGACAAAACTGGTCTAATATTGGTAGTGACAAACATAGAAAAGAAAAATACAATAGCATTCACTATTTTAATTCCTCTATATTTTTTTTCTGGAATAATAGGCTCCTCATAATATGGTTTAGCCTACTGCACCATATACAAGAGAAAAAAAAAACTATAAATTTTAGTTTCCAATTGTGGGGGTGGGCACAAACAGCGCTTAAATAAGGGTACATAGGCAGTAAAAATGTTTCAACCATATAGATTCATTTTAGTTTAGACAATCTCCAATTATTCCATAAGGCCACTTTCTCTTGCGCCAGATGGAGTTTGCAGGACCAGTTCTGAAGAGACTGGTCTCCTGCACCAAACTGTAATCCTAAAATAGTGTAGAACTCATGAACTATTGGAATACTAATAATAGTTGGTTCTGTAAATCCTACTGTGCCTATGGGGAGACATTTACTTGTCTTGAAATTTACCTTTGGCTCCTGTCAGACTAGTAAAGTCATGCAGGACCTGTCCTAATTTCTTTGCAGAAGCTAAATCCCCAATAATAAAACATATGTCATCTGCATATGCTATGCTCTTAATTCCTGTGTCTGTACTAGAAAAGAACACCACGTCAATATTGACTGTGTCATTTACACATCTAATCAAAGGGTCCAATGTAAATATATATACAAGTGGGCTAAATGAACATCCCTGTCAAACTCCCCTCTTAATATTACATTTTGGCCTATCCATCCATTGCAAAAAGCTTGGGCTGTTGCTGTAGGACAGCAAGTTTGTATTTAGTGAATAAATGTGGGTGGAATCCCATATCATATCAGACATTCCCAGAGATAGTCATGATTTATTTTATTGAAGGCCTTTACCTGGTCTAGGCTCAAAATGAAACCTGTTAGTTCTACTGTGTGACTCCTATGCAATATTTCTCACAATAAAAGGAGACTGTCAGTTATTTTTCATTCAGGAATTGTGCAAGTTTGGGACGGGTGGATCAGAGTAGTGACACAAATCATTAGTCAATTGTTTAGAAGCGTAGTAAGGAGTTTAAAATTTGTATTCAGCAATGTAATCAGCTGCCAATTTCTCAATTGAGCTCTATCCTTGGCTTTGAACATAAAAATCATCAAGTCCTCACCCATGCTTCCTGGTAAATTCCCAGATGTCAAGACATCTTGTAATAATTCTAAAAAAATCTGCAGTAAATCTGAGAAAATGATTTTGTAAAGTTCATAGGGAGTCTCATCCTACCTGGGGGCAGAGCCATCTTTAGTTTGAGATAGGGTAGCAGACAGTTCCGACGGTGTGATTGGAGAAATGAGTGCCACTGTGTCTGTTGGTGAGGCCTGTGGCAGCACACAGCACTCAAGCCATGTAATGTGTGTAGTGTGGGGGGTGTTTCAGGACAAACAAGAATCTTGATGTGACTGTCTACTGCATTTCAGATATCTGTTTTAGTAGTTAAAACAGTACTCTGTGAATCTTTTAATAATGACATACCTTTTCGTCATTGTTGTAGGACACACAAATGGTGGGGAGCCATGAAATCTTGACTCCCTTGAGACCCAAATCTATGTTCCTTTTCCAAGGATTTAAGTCTATTATATTGTAGATTGTTTAGTTTCTGTCTAACCTCTGCCAATTCCAGGAAAATCTGATCATTACCTCTGGATGCCTGGGATAGAAGATCCTGAAATTTAGACCTATAGGCCTGATGCATGTCTGTTTTATATTTCCCATTAAGCCTACCAATATTTTGGAAATAACTATTGATGTCTCATTTAGTCTCTTCCCACAACTCCAGGAAGGTATTATATAAAAATTTCACAGATTTTCGAGCTTCAAGCAGGGATAAAAACCCTTTTCTTATGGATGGTAGAGATAACAGCTCTAAATTTAGCCTTCAGTACCCTGGACCGTAGTACATACTGTCATAATTAGAAACCATGACTTCTATGATGGCATGGTCTGAGGGGGCCATTGGCTGAGTCTTGGTGCATGTAAACCCCAGGGAAGAGGAAAGGAACCAAAAGTCTATTCTGGTGGCTGGAGTGCCATGAAGAAATGTTTTCTCAGGCATTCCAGAATGTGTCAGTGCATCTATTAAACCTGTTTGAGAAATAAGGGTATTCAGACAGTTTGCATCACAATACATTTTTCGTGTCTTCAGACCCCTATCAGTAAGGTAACCACTGCAATTAAAATCTCCACCCAGAAATACATACTTAGCAGTGAAAAGGTAAGGCTATATGGCATGAAATTGTTCTGTTCTAGAGGCTTTAGACTGTGGAACATAAAATTGATGAAACGACACTGTAAACCATAAAGGGTGAGATCTAATGTAAGAACACATCCCGGAATTATATCCAGTGTCAGTAGGGTTATTGACACAAATGCCCACCCTACTACACAGATGCTCCCCAATGGACCAATAAGACACCCCCCATTTCCAACCTAGAGTGGCTTGTTCCATCTACAGACAGGTATGTAACCTGGTATCTTGAATAAAAACCACATCCTGCAAAGCAGTTTCAAACAAAGCATGAATCAAACGCCTTTTTCTCTCTGACTGGATATTGTTAGTGTTTAGAGATGCAACAGTAATGTCATGAAAAAACGTTCATCAGAGGTGATAATGCTGAAAATTACCTATGGAGAAAAAACACAAAACAAAACTATACAGATATAACTGTTTTTTCTTAACCCATTTTGGGGATCACATTCTAAATTTGGGGGGGTTACTTAAGTCCTCTATCTTCCATACTGTATCAGAGTCCCCTTCTGTCTGGGAGGATTGGAAAGAAGTGGAGTCAGCTTCTGTCCCGGCATCCATTTCATCCTCCTGTAGTGCTGAGTATGTATTAGGCAGGGGGAGCTGAGAGGTATCAGAGGTCAGAGGGATCGTACTCCTTTTTCTTAAACTCTGTTTTCTATTGTTAACAATGGGGAAAGCATCTTCCGGTGGAAGAGGAGGAGGCATAGCTGATGTATCGGTAGCAGAAACTGTGGTAATAGTCTCTTCTACCACTGGGAGGGGGTATGGAGTGGCACATTCTCAGGCTGAGGTGTAAATTGTGGTTCAGTGGGAGTCACGACACTGTGACCCGATGGAGCCACCAGATGTTCTCTCCCAAGGGGGGGGGGGCACTTTATCATTGTGCAGCTTTCACAGCAGTATTAATATAGAAGTCTTTTATGCAGAAATCTCAACTGGTAGTGTTGTGGGCTACCCTTGGGCTGTCTGAGAAAGAATGTCCATCATCACATAGGCTGCATTTAGCTGGGTGATGGCAGTCGGACAGTATATGTCCCAGTTCTCCACATTGTGCACATTTTAGTGTGGCACCAGTCCTACTTTAATATGTGCTAGAGCCACATTTATAACAGTGGCATGGTTACCCTGGATAAAAAATAAAACCTTTATCCCGTTCCAGATATAAACAGCTGGGGAGATTTTGGAGACCATCCTCAGTTTGGGTTAGATTTATTTTATAACACCATCCCCCATCCCAGAAGCCTTCTGAATCCAAAATTGGTCCTGGGTTACCCTGAATCATGCATCTTTTCTCAAGCCAGTATGTAATGTCCACCATGTTCAACTCCTTCATTCCAGAAAAGAACAATAATTACTTTAAAAGACTGTTTAGTAACAGGTGTGGCCTGGAAATGGGACCATGCTGGGTTTATTTTTAAAAATGCATACTTCATCCAGAACCTATTATCAGGGGTTCTAAAGCTGACATCATAGGTGTTATCTCTTGGAGTATGTATCATGGCATATACCTCAGTTGGGGAAAAGCTGAGCATTTGTTTTAAGAAAACTTCCCCACATAGAAATAGTCAGGCATGTTGTCCATGGGTCCCAAATAGCACAAACGGACTGCATTTCCGCATTTAGCCAGTGAGACAGGTTTGTGAAAAAGACTGGCATATGTAGGCACTGCCTCTGTCAGGGGTGTGGATTCTTCCTCCGTAGGAAGAACAGGAGCCATGTCTATCTCTACACAGTGGGCCAGGGGAATGCCTGTGTCATGGGGGCATCAAAACATTCCTCTAGTGAAAGCACCTCAAGAGGAGAAAAAGAAATAGGGCCTGATTGTACAGGCTCAAGTTGCACTGTTTGTGCTGTTGAAATGGTTGATTGAGACTGCCCCAGGGGATGCATGGCAGCAGGAGTCTCTATCGGTAACAGTATGGAATCATCCATACCTGAAGCAAAATCCCCCTGTTGCTGAAATATCTCTATGCGCTCAGCAGAGACAGTGGTAGTAACTTTCCCTGAACCTGAAGAACCAGGAAGTGGGATCTCAGGGTGTGCAATCCACTGACCTGAATCGAGTTGGATCCATCCAACTTATTCCAAAGTGCTCTCTGGGGACCATTGCTGTTCCATGTCAGTATTTGGCATTGCTTGGAAACTTGATGAGTGGATTGTATAACTGTGTCAGGTTCAGCGGCAAAGATAAAAACCTTTGGGTGTAGCTCAGGAGTAATCGCCGGTGAGCCTTGCTCACGCCATTTCCTTTTTTTCTTGCCTTCATCAGCACAAAGTTGTTCTAAATGAAATTCCTCTTCCGCTGTCAGTAGGTTCTATATTTTGTTAGCTACGGTGTATTCAATTTTCTCTGCCATTCCAGTAGCAGAAATGGCTGCCAGTAAACGTACTGGGTTGCTGTCAGGTTTGGAGGGGGTCTCGAGAGATTCACTCACACCGGTGACTCCAGCACTATCAGTCATCGCCCCAGATGGCGAGGGATAGGGTACGAGGTGCTGCCCACCACTCTGGTGCCTCCCAGCTTTACCATTCCCCTTGCCTTGAACAAATTGCTGGCTTTCAGCAGCACGGCTTCCTCCACTGTCATCCTCCATGCTACAGAGACTCTTCTCAGCAGAGCAGCGCCACCTGACAAAAGAAAGGGGGAATTTCCATGGTATTTTGGCCAAATTTCCCCCATTCACTAAAAATACCACCAACAGCTTAATTTGGTTCAAGGTCAGTCAACATTCATCGTTGTGTGGGGTAATTGGGGAGGGGTGGAGGGGGGTGGGAGCCGGGGCAGCTGCACACTCAAGCAGACTTGATAGACCACGTGGCCTGTTTCTGCTGGCAAGTAGTAAGTAAGTAAAATGTTAATATAAAATGCACACTAAAAATAGAAAGTAGAGTTAAAATCTACATTTCGACCATAGGTCTTCTTCAGGAATTATCTAAACGATAACTTTGCTTTTTCCTCTTTTAGATAATTTCTGAGGAAAACCTATGGTAGAAATGTCAATTTTAACTGCTTTCTATTTTCAGCATGCATTTAATATTACCATTTTGTTACATAAGGATAAGATGTTCAGGACTCTGACAATAGATTTCGCTTCAGAGATAGGAAACAAAGTGAGTCGCAATTCTCCCCGATGAAGCCCTTAAAACGGTGCAACTTTGGGTGCCACAGGACATGGCTAAAGCTCGATGAAAAAATGTCAATACAATTGAAAATAACTTTTTTGAACAGACATTTTGGAGCTGGCTGATTCTTTAGCTGTTTGACTGACCACTGAGGTGCCTACATCAGCTCCTGAACTAACCTTGAATAACTTAACTTTATGACAGTAGCAAGGGAACTCTACAAACTAACTGAGGCCCACAACTTACATCTCATGGCAGGTCTTCCCAAGGGGGCTAGGGAAGGGACCAGGCTCATCCTTTGGTCCCTGATGAGCATGGCAAGGTGTCATTTGGCTGGTGAGGCTCACCCAAGCTTGGCATCATGCTGCACCAGCTGAGAAGAACTTTTTCCTTGTATGGTGCCCCCAGAGATGCAGATGTGCCATGATGTCAGTGTGCAGGCTCCCATGCATGCTATTTAGATGTCTGCTGCTGACTCACCCCTGAAGTGTGGTCCTGTCTTGGTGTACACCCAGCTTCTGTTGGGTGTCACTCAAAATCCAGGTGCCACTGATCCTTCCCTCCAGTGGTGGAGAGTTTCCATGGGATGCTCATGCAAGCTTCAGCCGCTCAGTCTCTGCTGCTTCTGGCTCTTTCCTGAACCTGGGTAATCAGTGTCATAAGCTGTAGTGCTACTGCTGCACTGGTGGGCCAGCATGACCATTTTTATGATTGCATGCATGCATGTTCAGAAAACATTTTGTTACAAAATGGGGTTTCAGAGGTATGTCACTGTTAGATCCAATGTAGCTAAGGCTGCAGTGGGATCGACAATGACAGGCCAGTGATCATTGGTGCTGATCATGAAGCTGTTCTGCTGGTGATGGATGGAAACTTAATGTAGTTGATAAGAGGTAACCACGCCTATGAGACAGTGGCTGCCTCCTTTCACCTGGATGACACTGCACAGCAGCATGCTGAGTGGCGTTATTATCAGCCTGCTTTGTTTCATCACAAAGTGTCAGTGGCTGTTCCACATCCCTCCTTCCCCTGATCCTAACAACAAAGCCCCATCCACTGCCATGCATTCATTGCACCCACCTCCTGATCATGTCCCCGGTACCACATCATGGTTCCAAGGAAGCCCCCCTCCACTGCAGTGAATTAGTCCAATCCACCTCCCAATCATGTCCCCAATGTCTGTCGTGGTTCTAACAAAGCCCTGCTCATTGTAGTGCATTAATCTCACCCATCTCCCAATTGTGTTCTCAGTGCCCCTCAGCTATCACTGCCCCATCAACTCCCAATACACAAAGCCTGTCCATCCTACCCACCTCCTGACTGGCACTCCTCTGGACTACTGAGAGACCAGTGCTGGACAGGGAAATGGGCATCTCCTGAGACCACCCAAGCTGCCTCTTCCCACAAACAATTGGGACTCCTAGTCCTCCAAGCAACAGGAACTCAAATAAAAGCACGAATTCCAACAGTGTTCCCCACAAGCACAGAGACAAGTAAAACTACTCTTCAAAAAGGTTTTGACAATTTGCAGCACACTATTGTTTATGCAAAACTTATACCAAATCTAGACACAACTAGGTTTATGCTGTTTGCTTTGCAAGCTAGCTTAAAACAACCTGCATCTTCTGATTCCATATCTGTCTGGCTCATAGTAGAGCTGTAGAGTGGGTTTCAACTTAAGACAAACTCTAGCCAGAACAATTAGGGTTGTGAAGAGCTACCAAATTACCAAAGTTATTTTCTTGTTGGTGCAGTATAGTGTTGTTCAGTCACAATCATCAAAAACTGGCATGCTGCTAATTCAGTCCTCTTGAATTTATTTAGTCAGAGTACATGCTGCTCTGTGTGTGTGTGTGTCAGCATGCAACCTGTCATGCCCATAGAAATGAGATGGCTAACAGCTAGCTGCAGCTGCACTGTGTATAATCTGACACTGTAATCTATCTGACTGTTTCAGTGCAACAGATAATGAGTTAACCTCTAGGTTGCTGAAAAAAATCTATGAGTCTGAGCTAGACAGATGATAGAAACAACAGTTTAAAAAGTATTTTTCTGTTCTATAAGGTTCTATAGTTGTTTTTTCGTTAATATCCTGAGAAATTCAGATGCACAATACAGTAGCACCCCCCCCCCTTAGATGCCTTTAACATAGAGCAGCAAATAGCAAAAATCAGAGGAAGGGGGTGCACTATTTTACAGCTATGGAGGAATACTTCCAAATGTCCAAAGAGGGAGTTCCATGATCAGCCATTTTAGAGCTACAATCTGATCCCTAAAGGGCAGTAGGCTCTGCCCACAGCCCTAACAATGTTGACTTGTGGCTTAACCATCATTTCACTGCAGTAGTAATACCCATGTTGAGGTCCCTCTGAAAAAAAACTAGATTCAAAAATTATTTTTTTGTTTTTTTATTTAAATAAAGATCTGTTACTGCTGCAGTTACAACTAAACTCAAAAAAATATTATTTTAAAATAAAGTTTTATTACCATTGCAAATCAGAACTAAAGTTGTCCAATCAGTGGTTTTTCTTGTCCCCTGAGTATCCAGATATGTCTTATGATGATGCCTTGCAAGTTCTACTGGGCCAATTTGACACATTTTATAACCACAGGGCAAGTTATATTCTAGTGCGTCCTTATTACACTCATCATTGCTCACTCTATTAAAAAGTAAACTGGTCATCCTGAGTAATATACATGCCTCATATAAAAACTGCTTTTTTCCCCAATACAGTATGTTCAAGGAGATGTTTCCAGTTGTCTGACAGCTAGGATCTTTAGGCGTAACCACTTCCTAAGCTTCTATTCCTCAGACACTTTGAAGTTTATGCTGCCTATAGTAAGGACTATGCCTGGCCAATTTTGTTTCAGATATTGCTATCCTTCCTTTCCGAATTTCCTTCCAGCATCAATGCGCTCTTTGAATTTGAAATGTTCATGTAAGGAATTGGTCAAAAATTGGTCTATCAGTTCACTGCTCACTATTTAACATCGCTGTGTCATTTCCTAATAATATGCATAGCTAGTTATTATATCTGTTGTCTTATTTCTTTACTAATATAACTTGTTTGTATCAAGTTGGCTTCATGAAGGACACCATTGTAAACAAGTATGTGCTCAGTGGTTACATCCTCAATAAATAAATTGAATGAATCTGTGGTTAAACTCTATGCCCCATTAAGACAGCTACAGCCATCAAGTGACCAACACTGTCCATGGGCTGAGATAAATACTGACTCATGATTTAAAAATGATAAAACAAGAACAAACTGAGTGCTGAACCTCCTGGATATCCAGAGCCATAAGTGACTTAGGAATGTACTGAAATGACAGGATTTTAAGGTTATTTAAACAGTTACATGCAATAAGCAAAAATAAATATTAGGATCCAGTTTGATAATAGAAATACCACAGCACTCGAACCATAAGAATACAGTTGCTTGGTCTGATCTTACTGTATAAAGATTGGAAGGGGATACACTGAAACATAGAAGTTGTCAGTAGATAAGGACCAAAATGTGTGTGGGGGGGGGGGGTGTCACAACTTGAGGGTAGACTTTTAACAAGGTCTGTCACCCTAGTATTTTAAGGTAATGTTTACTCTTTAAAAACACCAATTGAATATCAGATCTCCAGAAGGATTAGCATACTACTTCATTGTCTTGCACAGTTCCCAGTTGAGTCCCCTGTGCCCCCCCAATTATTGCCCCACAACAAAGCACTATCTGCTGCCATGCATTTATCCCATTCACCTCCTGATCATGTCCCTGACCTTCCCCCAGCTGTCACAGTTCCAACTACCGACATGCAACCATTCAGCATTGACATATGCTTGTTTTTAAAAGGACGTGCTATATGTAATGGAAAGTGACTCACAGGATATGAAGTTGTTTGTTTTGGAAAACCTGTACTGTACCTTTGATTTCTTTGCGGCCTGCTAGCCAAGCTTGTTGTCTTCTGCTATTTTCATCTGCACTTCCTCTCATTAAAGTTGTTCCCTACATCTCCTTTGTTAGGATAACTAATTGTTTGTGTTTTGAGTGCCTGCTGGTCTTTGTCACCACATGTGTGTTAACATAATGTGTGCCTGATTGCTTTTGACTGACTGGCTTTATTGCTGGGTGGCAGGCTGGTTGTGAGACCTGAACAGGTACTGGTCTAGTCTTCCTTTAATGGGGGAGTCTACTGCATTTCATGGTTAATATCCCCTACTGCTTGTGGAGTATGTCCAAAAGTACAGTTTGTAGCATAACTTTATTAGATTTTCCAGCATGCAACAGCTAACTCCAAACTTCAGTTAACTCACACAGTCTCAGCAGCTTTTGCTTTCATACTCCAAGCTACAACTCCTTTTTTTGATCCTCAGTAATGGGCATGTACAGTATGCACTGTAATGTAGTGTTTGGGTTTATCCTTGTCTACCTCCAAGTCTCAGAACCCTACACTGTAAGTAGTATTAGTTTACTAATGCTAGTCATTGTTCTAGCATGATCAGGTCCACCTACAGTACATGTTTATGTTCACCCATTCATTTTTTTTTTTTAACTTTATTTTTATCCTGGGACCCTCGATGGTGCCCTCAGGTTATCACCTTATGCTTCACCCCCTGGGGTCTTTGGCTGGGCCCTGGCACACCGAGAGTCACCAGACATTCACAGTTTTGACCCAGCATACCAGGATCCCTGCTTCACACAACTCCCAAGGTCCACATTTTTCCCCTTTTGATGTGTTCCACCCCCTGAGGGCACAGGCACAAAGGACAGTTGTCCAGGCATAAATCATGCAGAAGCACACTGCCATCAAATGCCTAACAGTGCCATCCATTCCCATTGCTCAACTTTGAGCAGATGCCATACCGCCCATTCTTCGAGTAGTGGTGTGGCAGAATGGGAGCGCAGTCACCACCCCAGGCACCCTTCTCCCATGGAGGTGGCGAGCATCCATAAGGACTCCCCACCCACCTCCCCCTGGCCATCCCCAACAACCCAAGGCCATTCCCGAACCTGGGTCATCGATGTCGGGAGCAGTAAAACTGTGAGGAGCATGTGCACCCATTCTATCACACACACACACACACTAGGTGTGGATACAAAATGCTGCAACTATTCTCAGACAGTGTTACTGTAGCTATTTTTTTTAATATAGCTTTTTGTCCCCTTCACCACCAACTACCCGTTCCTGCTGGTCAATCATTGTCAGCCTTCCAGCTCCATCTGCTGCACCCCCACCGTCAAGGACAGTGGGGATCAAAACTGTGGGGCATTAGAGTACTAGCCGCTATCATACATGGCCTTGGGGAGACAAAGGGTTTTCTGGATTTTCTCCCCCAAACCCTTCCACCTTCTCTGTTGATGAGCTGTTGTCCTCTTTGAACTGCATATGCATGTAGTGACATCATGCAGCAGATGTAAGCTCCCTGGCCTATTGCAGGGATCACTGTGGTGACAGACCCACAGTGTGTCTCCTGCTGGAAGCACCGCTGTGTAGCAAGGCCGCTTCAGCTCCCAGGTACTGGATCCAGCCACTTGAGTTCTCTCCTGAAGCTGGATTTCCAGCACAAGAGTACAGTGCGCTACCTGCTGGCCATTGGGTGGGCACAACAGAGATGTCTTTTAAACTAGAAACTAAGATGATACAGGACCAGCAGGGCAACACCTATGAGGAGAGGCTTAGGGAGCTCAATATGTACTCTCATGAGGAAAGAAGGGAGAGGGGCACTATGATCAAGACCTTTACGTAGCTTAAGGTATTAACAGGGTGAGCACTGAAGGCCTATTCAGCCTTAGTGGCAACAAGACACTAGGGGGAACAGCCCAAAGCTCGTGGGGGAAAGTTTAGGAGGAAGAGAAGTAGGCACTTTTTCACTGAGCGGTTGGTGACCAAGTGGAATGAGCTGCCAGATGAGGTGTTATCCCAAAACATGGTGGACAGCTTCAAGAGAGGGTGGGACAGAAAAAAAGGTAAAGTTGCAGATGGAAGGGGTGAGTGGTAGTGACAGAGGAAAGTTGAGGGAGATCGAAAGGGAAATCAGGAGGGGGCAGTCCCCTTTGTAAATACAGAGGGAGCTGCATAATCATGCAGACTAGATAGACCATAGGGAATTTATCTGCAGGCAAGTTTGTATGCTCATGTATATAGGGGAAACATAATGGTAGGAGTGGAACATGGCAAATATTTTCATGAGTGAAGAGTGACCTCTGGATACTCACGAGTGGTGTAGCATAGCGGAGCATGTCAGTAAATTGCAGAAGCACTAAAACACTATGGTAAACAAAGATGAAATTAAATAAAGGTTATTTCATCATAAAAAATCCCAAATCTTTGAGATAAAAGTTTTCCCCAAACATGGAATGCAAACATCCTGCCAGTGCCAAACCCCCACCCAGAAACAGCAATCCACCAATAACAATGCATGTACTCACATGTTGCACAACAGGAACCAATCAGAACACAGCAAAATGAAGCCATTCACAGAAACAACCAATCAAACACAGCATACATCAGCCATACACAGAAATTGGATGCTGCATTCATTCAAAGGAATGTACAACACCTATGAAGAAATATTTTCACATCAAATAACATCCCAAAAAGACATGGGACCCGATTCCAAGACAGTTACGACAGGCGTAAATGCACTATTCCAGTCAAGATTGTGCAAATCACAAGTTATGCCAGCAATCTGTGACATGCACGATTCCAAAAGAACACTTATGCTGCACCCTGCAACTGCTATGACAAATGCAAGATATGACGCAGTTACACCACAGAATGCTTACACCAGTGTGTAATGTGGCCCATGACAGGTGTAACGCACCACAGAAGTGCTATTCCAAAAGAAATGGTGTAAAGAACTATGGCAGAGGAAGGCAACATAAGTTAGAATGGGTAAGAGCATTCCTAAACAGTGCACAGGCCAGAATACAACCCCCTCCTCAGTCAGATAGCAGCACACCACACAAACAGCCATCCTCCAAGGTGGAGCACATTGCAAAGAGTGGAACACGCAAGCAAAGGAGCCCAACACACACAGGACAGAGGGAAGGGGACAGTGGTGCCACATAAATGCAAGCATGGGAGCAGATGCAGGCTGAATGCATTGGCAGCCTACGCACTTGCGAGATGTGGGCTGCAAACGTGAACTAAAAGGCAAACAGTTAAACACACATGCATAAGATGCCCAGGACCCCCAGAACACAGTGAGAAGGGTAGCAGCATGTCCAGACAGTCCAGTAGATAACACATGCAAACTCAGGGGACCACAGCACCAATGTGTGTTGGGCATGGGGGCACAGGTCATGAACACAATGCCAAGATGATGGCACCACCAGGCACAACACCCCTGCCATGGCCACTAATACATGTAAACAGTGCAGCCACAACAGGGACACAGCACTGGGTGGCACAGACCTGTAGACAACTAGCGGTGTGACATGTCATTGCCTGTGCCATTGGTGCCACCTACAGGGTCCACTGGTCCCCTGGATGGAAGGGGGCCATACAGGCTGAAGGCTGCCACATATTCAGGACATGCAATGTGTGGCGGCATGTGGCTTGGAACTGGCATGGTGCACTGCTGCAGACAGGGCACCATGCAGCCATGATCACCTGCGTATCCCCATGGCTGTGAGGTGCACAGCCGGTACACAGCTACCCTGTGCATGATGGGGATGCACATGAGATGGCACAGCACCGCAACATATGGGAGCACAGTGACACACACACACAAACACACACACAAACACACACACACACACACACACACACATATGCACACGCAGACCACAGACAGATATGCAGAGACATGGGTGAGTATAAAACATTTAATGCAACATTATGAAAACGACAGCAGACAGGGTACACACAAGTAGCAGCAACAACAATAACATCAATAACAACAATAACAACAACAACAAAAGCAGCACTGGGAAACAGTACCTCCCCAGTACCCATAATAAACAGCAGCATGGTACTGTACAGACTGGGCCCATATGTACACCCCCCCCACAGACAGCAGCCCCCAGCAACCATTGCCACCCACCGAGGCACACTGCCCACCACGGCCACCCCAAACATGGTCAGCCCTCCCACCCCCATCAACACCTATACACAAATCTCCACCCCATATATACTGACCACCCCCCCCCCACACACACAACACAGTCCACCAGTGGTGGCATTTGCACCAGTGCAGCTCCACCAGCAGGGTGCCCACGGAGCTGTGCAGCCATGCAATGTCCTCCAATATCGCTGATACAAGTGTAACCAGCCATTGCATATCCAGCTCTCTGCCCTGGATGGGCAGACCCCCAGGTGCCCCATCACCATTGTCCAGAGCACCTGGCTGCTGCTGCTGTTCCTGGACACTGCCGACTGGCTGGGGCCAGGGTCATCCGGCACTGGGCAATCACTGTCCTGCACCGGTTCAGGGTTTGGAGGCAGTGCCACCTCCCACTGCACCCCTGCCACATCCACCACCACTGGCTCCATAGGTGGTGCAACCAGGGCCAGGGCTACATCCCCAGCATTGTCCTGTGCTGTGTCCACCTCAGCAGCAAGCTATGAGCCAGACTCCTAGAAACATATAAACATAGACTTTGATGGCAGATAAGGACTACTTGGCCCACCCAGTCTGCCCATTTCCCTACCTATTGGATAAGCTGCAGATTCTAGTTAACCAACAGACTACTTCCTGCAACCCCCCACTATAATTGCCTTATGTCTGTCCCATGCATGTTTGAATTCCCTCACTGTTTTAGACCCCACAACCTCTCCAGGAAGGCGGTTTCATGCATCAACCACTCTCTCCATGAAAAAGAATTTCCTCACATTACCCCTGAGCCGTCCTCCCTCTAACTTTAAATTGTGACCCCTTGTTCTTACACATCTCTTTTTCTGAAAGATGCTACCCTCCTGGACTTTGTTGATTCCCTATAGGTACTTAAAAGTTTCTATCATGTCCCCCCTGTCCCTCCTTTCATCAAGGGTACACAGTGCCTTCAGAAAGTATTCGCCCTCCTTGGATTTTGTCGCATTTTGTTGTGTTACTACCAGAATTGTTAATGCATTGAAATGAATTTTGTCCCCCTTGATTCACACAGCATACTCAACAATTTAAAGGGGCAAAACTATTTTTATCGTGTAACAAAAATTTATGAAACATTAAAAACTGAAATATCTTGTTTACTTAAGTATTCACCCCCTGAGTCACTACTTTGTAGAAGCGCTTTTGGCAGCAACTACAGCTTTGAGTCTTCTTGGGTATGTCTGTATCAGCTTTACACATCTGGATTTGGGGATTTTCGCTCATTCTTCCTTGCAGTTTTGCTCAAGTTCTGTCAAATTGGATGGGGAGCATTGGTGAACCGCAATCTTTAAGTCTTTCCACAGATTCTCAATAGGATTCAAGTCTGGGCTTTGGCTGGGCCACTCAAGGACATTCACCTTCTTGTTCTGAAGCTACTCCAGTGTTGCTTTGGCTATATGCTTGGGGTCGTTGTCCTGTTGGAACGTAAATCTTCGCCCCAGTCCAAGGTCTATTGCAGACTGATGCAGTTTCTCCTCAAGGATGTGCCTGTATTTGGCTCCAGTCATTGTTCCCTCTATCCTGACAGTGCCCCTGTCCCTACCGCTGAAAAGCATCCCCATAACATGATGCTACCACCACCATGTTTCATGGTATGGATGGTGTTACACGGGTGATGAGCTGTGTTCGGTTTGTGCCAGGCATAGCGCTTTGCATTCAGGCCAAAGAGTTCAATTCTTGTTTCATCAGACCAGAGAATCTTTTGCCACATTGTCTCAGAGTCTGCCATGTGCCTTCTTGCAAACTCCAGGCATGCTATTATGTGGCCTTTTCTCAGGAGTGGCTTCCGTCTAGCCACTCTCCCATAGAGGCTACATCTGTGAAGTGCTGCAGAGATTGTTGTCCTCTGGACAGGTTCTCCCATCTCAGCCATGGAACTCTGTAGTTCTGTCTGGGTGGTCATTGGGTTCTTGGTCACTTCCCTGACCAAGGTCCTTCTTGCCCGGTTGCTCAGTTTGGGAGGATGGCCTGCTCTAGGAAGAGTCTGGGTGGTTCCATAATCTTTCCATTTCCTAATGAAGGACTAGACTGTGCTCTTGAGAACTTTCAACACCCTAGAAATGTTTTTATACCCCTCCCCAGATCTATGCCTCCTCACAATTCTATCACGGAGTTCTATGGACAGCTCGTTGGTCTTCATGGTAGAGTTTCTGCTCTGACATGCACTGTCAACAGTGGGACCTTATATAGACAGGTGTATTTCCTGTGAAATCATATCAACCCTTTGAACTGACCACAGGTGGACTCCATTCAAGTTTTAGAGTGATCTCACAAGGAAATTGGATGCACCTCAGCTCAATATGGAGTGTCATAGCAAAGGGGGTGAATACTTATTACATCAAGACATTTCAGGTTTTATTCTAAATTACATGTACAAAAAATTCCAGAAGTTTCATTCCATTTTGACATTATAGAGTACTTTGTGTTGATACATGACAAATAAATCCCATATAAATGTATTTTAATTTGAGTTTGCAACATCACAAATGTGACAAAATCCAAGGAGGTGAATACTTTCTGAAGGCACTGTACATA
The DNA here is from genome assembly GCA_016271365.2 of Neoceratodus forsteri. NCBI lineage: Eukaryota > Metazoa > Chordata > Ceratodontiformes > Ceratodontidae > Neoceratodus > Neoceratodus forsteri. The sequence continues at coordinate 646,921,292 of CM028135.1, read as the reverse complement.
TTAAGCTCTCTCAGTCTCTCTTCATATGGTTTCTGATGTAGACCCTGTACCATTTTAGTTGCCCTTCTCTGAACTGCTTCCATCCTGTCTATGTCCTTGTGTAGATGAGGTCTCTAAAACTGCACACAGTACTCCAGACGGGGTGTCACCAACTGTCTGTACAGAGGGATAATCACTTCACTTTTTCTACTTGGGATGCCCCTCCCTATGCATCCCAGTATCCCCCGGGCTCTCCTTACTGACTTCTCACATTGCTTACCCACCTTTAGGTCATCTGATATGACTACACCCAGATCCCTTTCCATTAATATTGTTGTTAGTACCTCCCCTGCTATTGTGTACTCTTCTCCTGGATTTTTATTTCCCAGGTGTATTACTTTGCACTTCTTTGCATTGAATTTAAGTTGCCATATGTCTGACCATTCCTCCAACCTTGCCAAGTCCCTTCTCATCCTTTCTACCCCCTTGTGTATCGACTCTGTTGCAGATCTTTGTGTCATCTGCAAAGAGGCATACCTTTCCTTCCAGACCCTCTGCAATGTCACCTATAAAGACGTTAAAGAGGACTGGACCCAGTACTGAGCCCTGAGGTACTCCACTAGTAACCTCCTTCTTCAGAATATGTTCCATTCACTATTACCTTCTGTGTCCTGGCAGCCAGTTTGTTACTTCCAGGCTACCACCCTGGGACCCACTTCCAGGCTGGCTAACTTGATTATTAATCTTTTGTGCGGGACTATGTCAAATGCCTTGCTAAAGTCTAGGTAGGCCATATCCACAGCCCCTCCCTGGTCTATTACTATGGTCACACAATCAAAGAAATCGATTAGATTCATCTGACATGACCTTCCTGCTGTGAATCCATGCTGCTTTGGGTCCTGTGCCCCGCTGGCCTCTAGGTACTGAACAATTCTTTCTTTCAGAAGTGATTCCATCATTTTCCCCACCACTGAGGTCAAACCAACAGGTCTGTAGTTTCCTGCTTCTGCCTTGCTCCCACTTTTGTGAAGGGGAATCACATCTGCCCTCCTCCAGTCCTCAGGTACCATCCCATCTTCCCATGATTTGTTAAAAAGTGTGGTTAGTGGTGTCACTATGTCCTCCCTTAGCTCTTTTAGGATTCTAGGGTGAATCCCGTCAGGCCCCATTGCTTTGTCCACCTTGAGTTTTAAGAGTTCTTTCAGGACTCTTTCTTCTATAATTGGACTGGCGTCAACCCACTATCCCTCCCTTAACCTTTCTATGCTCCCTAATGTACCTATAAAAGGTTTTATCCCCCTTCTTAACTGAGTTGGCTATCTTTTCCCCAGTTTGGGCCTTTGCATTTCTGACTGCCTTCCCCACTTCTTTCTGCTTTAATTGATACAGTTCCCTGTTGTGCTCCTTCTGTGATTCCTTATACTTTTTGAATGCAGCCTTTTTCTCCTTAACCTTCCCTAGCACCTCTTTTGAGAACCATAGTGTTTTTTTTATTCCGCTTTGTTTTCTTTATTTGTTTCACACAGAGGCTTGTTGCCTCCATGATGGCAGTTTTGATTTTTCTCCATTGTTCTTCCACCCCTCCTTTCTGGCCATTTGCTAATGCATTCTTCAGGTATTCACCCATTATGCCAAAGTCAGCCCTTCTAAAGTCCAGTACCCTTGTCTTTGTATGGCTTGTCTCCATGGTTGAGTTTATTGTGAAGAACACTGTGCAGTTGTCGCTTGTTCTCAGATGTCTACTGACTTCTAAATTTGTGATCCTCTCTCCATTTGAGGGTACCAGGTCTAATATTGCTCCCTCCCCAGTGGGTTCCTCCACTAGCTGTCTAAGGCATGCCCCCTGTAGGGCATCGAGAATGACCCTGCTCTTGGATGTGGCTGCAGTCCATGTCATCCAGCTAACATCTGGCATATTCAGGTCCCCATCAACAGTATCTCCCCTTTTTCAGCCATTTTGAGAATGCCCTCTATCATTTTCTTGTCCATTTCCTCCCCTTGAGATGGGGGTCTGTATATAACCCCTGAGCGGATTGTGATGCCATTCCCTGTCTTCAAGGTGACCCAGAGTGCCTCTTGTCCTCCCCTTTACTTTTTAGTTCTATAGCTTTGATCCCTTCCCTTATGTAGAGAGCTACTCTACCTCCTATTTTACCCTTCCTGTCCCTTCAGTAGATTGCGTACTCTGGTATGTTGGCATCTCAGTCATGGTTCTCCATGTACCATGTTTCTGTGACTGCCACAATATCCAAGTGTTTCTCTTCCATCAGGGCTATTAGCTCTGGAAGCTTGTTTCCCAGACTACAGGCATTGGGACTCATTGCCCTCCATTTAATGTTGGCTTTAACCTTTTTTACCCCATCCCTGCTCTTATTGCCCTTGTCTATTTTTCCATTTACCCCTGTCCTGCCCTCTGTCAAACTCTGTACCTCAGTGTTTACCCTACTACCTGCCATGTTTTGTGGGGGGAAGCTTGAACTTTCCTGTTTCCTATCAGCACCTCCCCCCTTGACTAGTTTAAAAGTTTGCGAAGGAAGCCTTTAAACCTTTCACCTAGGAGTGTGTTTCCCTTCCTGGACAGATGCAGACCATCATGCCAGTATAGACCTTCATCTCTCCAGGTGGACCCCCAGTCCCCAAGGAAGCCAAAGCCCTGTGCTCTGCACCAGTTTTGCAACCATTCATTAAACTGCATGGTGTGCAGTACCCTTGTCTCACTCCTGCCATAGACTGGCAGCACCTCTGAGAAGGTTACCATGCTTGCTACCTGTCCGAGGCCCCTTTCCAACTCCCCAACTCCACAAATTCATCCTGCACTGCACTGATCTCATGCCTAGCTCGGTCATTTGTCCTGAGGTGGACAATTATATCTAATTCCCTCTCCTGTGATGCTGCTTCTGCAATCCTGAGGATTTGCTTCCTGTCCCTCTAAGCCATGGCACCAGGCAGGCACCTTACTTCCTTCTCCTCTCCCTTCCCCAGGTCTACACCCCTAACAACTGAGTCCCCTATCAGAGGCTGTTTCTTTCCCCTGTGGTGTCCCTTGCCACTCTTTTGTGGGTGTCCCATCCCTTGCAGATGTCCCCAGCATTCTTCTTGGTCTGCTGCTCACCGTCTGTGGGGTCCTGCACCTCCAGCACCTCTGCCACATCCACCTTCTACTCCACCTCCACCCCCTCCTCCGAAGATGATGTAGGATGGATGATCCTCACCCTACGCTGTCTGTGCTGGGTTCAGCAGTGGTACTTCTCAGCATCGGCCACCTTCACCTCTGCCACGACCCACAGCAAGGCCCTCGGTCATGGTGTCAGTTAGCTACACACACCTGTAGGGATGCAAAGGCTGCAATCAGTGCAGGTCCTGGCCATGCAGCACACACACACAGAACACACACAGTGGCAGCATGTGCCACCATGGGCCAGCATGCCATGGGCACAACACAAGGTACACAATGCATGCACCTACCTGCTCTCCACTGGAATACCTCTTGCCTGAGACTACTGACACAGGCATCCTGATAGTCCTGGCCTCCACCTGATGCACCTGTGGGGAAGGGGAGAATGATGACACGTGTGCTCCTGAGCAGGCCATGGCCTATGTGTCAGCACTGCACCACTGTATGGACAGCCTTAGGCATACCCACCTGCACCTGCACCCTGGCTCAACCTTATTTCCGCATTCCTGCATCATGCCATGCTGAGCAGCTGTTCCACTAGCCCTAGGTTTCAGCGTGCCATGTTCTGCCACCAGTGTTGAAGTTGGTGGACTGTCCCATGCACACCGCTGCTGGCACCCAGCTGTGCCCCAACGGCATGCCACAGCCATTCCTGTTCAGCATCAGTGTCCCTTCTGCACCCTGGTGGTAGTAGTACCTGACCCCACTGCTCCACACAGTTTACAAGCATGGCAGTCTACAGTGGTGGGAAGTTTGGTGACCACCCGCTCAGTCTGAGGCCTGATCCCCTGGACATGTCCTTAGCTTATGGCTGGAATGGGGTCCTGTGGATGTGTGGTATAGACCTACATGGGAGGAAGGTATAGTGCACATGTCATTGCACAGTGGACAGGCAGCTGTGTCTACCATCCCCCCGCCCAGTGGGAAAAACACCAGCATGCATGGTGCATGGGGATGGGGCACAGTCACAGGTCATGGCACTGCACTGTGTGTGCCACACCACAGGTGTGGCACAGCGGTGCAGTCTGGCACAGGCATGGCACTTCACAACCCCCCCACAGCAGGTGCCTTCTCCACCAGCCTGCACTGCAGGCAGCATGCCCTGGCAGTGCAGAGCCATGCACACTCAATGCCCCACACTGCCATACATCACCCTAGCAGTGTACTTCCAGGCCTCCATTCCCACGCAGATGCATGTCTCACATATGCCAGCTGTATGGAGCCAGGCCAGCACATGGCCAACCATGGCCATGCACCTACCAGCCACTGACCCCATGGCACATCACAGCAGGGCTCAGTAGAGCATGGGTGTGGTCTGACATCACTACACACCACCCTGACACATGTCTGCACATCCACTTGCACAGGGGTACACTCCACTGTGCCCATTGTCCTGTGCCCAGGGTGCAGTCCCATGGCCCCCGCATGCAGACAGTGTGACATGTGCAATACACCTACCTGATCTGTGTGCCATGTGCACACTTGTGGGTGGCACTGCAGTCTATGGTGGCACACATGGATGGACAATTGGCAGGACAGCATTAGCAAGCAGTACAAACAGTTACATCAGTACATGTTGTGGTGTGGCAATGTCCACCTACCTGCTCCAGTACAGGGTTGCCTTCTCCTATACAAGGGGAAGGTTACAGCAATATTAGGACCACCATGTAGTACATGCACATGAACTGTGCATGCTGTGCAGTGTCTAGTATTCACCTATGGCCTGGGTGTGTCTCCTCTGGTGCTACAGGGAGATAACAGGGAGATAATATAGAAGCATAACAAGTGGATTAGCACATGGCTGGTATTGTGTTAGTGGCCTGCTGCCTGTGGATGCTGTGTCCCAGTACCTACCAGTGTGCTTTATCAATACCACCTGGGCCTCCTGTCCAGTGTATCTCCAGTTTCTCAGCACTGCAGCCTGCTCTCCTGCTTGTGACCTGCGAGAAGGTACTGCTGCTTAGCTTCTGCTGATGCGCTGCTACATGCATGTGGCACACATACATGCAGCATGTGCATTGCAGGTTGCAGTTGTGCAGTTGCAGTCCACGGTACCACTGCTACACAACTGCGGGATGCACATGCATCATGTATGCACTTGCAGCCTATGCATATATTGTGCATGTGTGATGTACGTTATGCAGTCTGCCATGGGTTTTGTCTGGTTATGGTAGTGGGAATGAGGAAGATCACACAGGCGGGTAGTGCAAATGTGTTTACTTGTGACAGGTGGGATATACATTGGTGACACAGTGTATTACATTACTGTACATGTGACAAGCCCTAACACATACCAATACCCAGTGACTGTGCAGTGCTCATACGTGACCCCACACAGTGCCCCCCACTCCCACACACTCCCAGAAACACACATGCACAACCCACACACACAGCAGCCAGATGAACACCGTGCCCACGCTATGTGCATCCCGCCCCACTGCCCACCACTAGCAGCAGCATGCCATGGGTGCAAGTTTGTCATGCACCTGCTGCTAGCGCCCAGTTATCTTCCACTTTGTGGCCCCTGTGGTGGTAGTGGGCCCACCCTGCACTCACTGCAGCTTGGCTGTGCCACCACTGTTGCTTGGTGCCACTGGCACCATTGGCCTCCAGGTTCTGCTGTGTCCCCTGGGTGCAGGTGGTGCATGCTGTGGTGCTGTCCACCATCCAGTCCCCTTGGACACACCGCTTTCTGTGGGCCTCCTCTGTGCTACTGCCTGTGCTACCTCCTGCCGTGAGCCACTGGTCCTGTGCTCAGTGCCAGAACCTTCCACCCCATGCCCCTGATGGCGAGGGTTGCTGCTGCCTTCTTGCCTGTCATTCTTGCAGCTTGTGGTGCTGCTGGTGTGCATCCAGTTGCAATCCGTGGCTGATGTCACCCTAGTGCTGTGGGTGTTGGGGGAACAAGGGATTGCAGTGCCTGTGGCACTGATGCTGGTGGTTGTGATGGTGAGGCCATCTGCAGTGCCATGGCCACAGTTGGTGGTGGTGGTGGTGGTGTTGGTGTTGGTGGCAATGATGGTGCCACTGCCCTGGCAGTGGCAGTGTGGACACCATGGCCATTCCTGGCACCATTGACGCATTTACCCTCTGTGCAGCTGTGTCCCATGCCACTGTCCTCTGCAGTCATTGCTCTTGCTCACCTCCCTTCCCCAACAGCAGGTCTGGTTGTGCCTCTAGCTCTTCTATCAGCACATCAGTCTCTTTGAATGTGAAGTTCCTCTTCCTCTTCTTGCTGCCGCTAGCCACCTCTCCCCCACTACCCGACATCTCGTAGCCCCTATGACATGTCTACGACATGCGCACACCTTTATGGTTGTAGGGTAATGACATGTATATTGCTACGCCAATACAGTGGACTGTGACATGTACAGATGGTGTTTGTTGTGACATGCATATTTCATTAGTTTTTGTCGTATCTGGTGGCTGTCTTGGAATCTGGTGCAGCTCACATGTTGAAGAGATTTTGGTTTACCTTCCACCATGGTGTACTTTGTACACTACTCTAGCCACTGTCTTGGAATTGGGCCCCCAGCCACTATTGGAAATGGATCATAGAAACCCTACCAAAAAGACACTCCCCCTATTGTATAAACTGCATACATGATGTGCAGTCATGGAATAGACAAACATTTTCATTCATGAAGAGTGACCTCTGGATACTATCACTCATGGCTGTGCTATGCTTCGCCACTCATGAGTATCCAGAGGTCACTCTTCACTCATGAAAATATTTGCCATATTCCACTCCTGCCCATCATGTATCCCCTTTTGATGCAACATCTTGTAAGAACTGCATGGAGCAACTATTATGGCAGAAGACAATGCTGTTAAGAGGGCTATGCACCAACAAGCATTCAACTTTGTCATAATTGTACTGGTAACCATACAACATACAGGGCCTCACAAGGGTGGCTTGGGGCATGGTATGAGATGTAGCTCGGCCTTGGGTCACAAGTATGAATGTGCCAAGGGTGGGAATTTGCTTTGCAAAGATTCCCTGACTTCACTTCACCACAATCTGCACTTTGCATAGTTTTCACCTGGTGAAGTGTTCACAGTTGCTTGATAATGGCTATGTATAGTAGCATTTCACCAGCAAAAGTTTTGACAAAGTGCCACTATGCATAGTTTTCTCCAGGTGAAGTAGCTCTTCACCAGCAAAAACTAGTGTTTATTGCTTTTAAGAAAAAAAACTTTCATCATGAAAATGCACCTCAACCCCCAGTTGCATACTGAGCCCAGCCCCTCCTACCACCCAGACCCTTTACAACAGCATAGCCCACCCACTACCATTTAGTACCTACCTCCCTCATATCCCCAGTCCTGGCAAAGTTTGTAGATTACAGTGTACTCTGTACATCAAAAATAGCACTTATCCCCATCCATGTACCTCACACACCACCAACATCCTCCATCTTCTCCGTGTCCCAGAGTCAGTCATACAATTAGTGATAATCCCCACCCTAACACTCTCTAGCACTCATCCTCCCTCCTCCCCCCCAAGCCCCCCCAAAATAAAGGTAATGTGCCACCACTGGGTCCTGCCTGTAAAGAAGGAAACTATCCCATAATATTCAGTGTCCTGCTGCAACAAGAAAGAACAATTACTTCCTCACCAGACAAAGGAACTGTCTCTGGGAAGGGTCAAGTACAACCATGTGAGCCTATAGCTCAGTGGTTGGAGCACCGGGATGGTATTCCAGGGCCCTGGGTTCAAATTCCAATAGGTCACATTATTTCTTTCTCACTGCAATTTGTGATTCCTCACCTACAGTAACATGTGAATGGTTGACAAGCATACCAAATAGGCAGTTTGCAGATAGAGTAGTACAGATCCATTAAAGTATGTCTGTTTTTGATAGGCCTTGTCAGCCTGAATTGCACTAGGATGGTAGGTAGGTAGGTAAAACTTTATTTTTATACAGAATAATTCATGTAATTTGGGCTATGCAGTTCAGTTTACAAGACAGTCCTGTTACAAAATATCTATTGTTGCAATAAATAAAACATTAATGAGTAAAAAGGTCACATTATCAAAATGAACAGACGTAGTACTTGACTATACAAATACAATGCTATCGACAAATATGTACAATATATACACATCTGAGTGAAATCAGTAACATTGCCAGGTATGGAGAAACATATTTCTAATAACCTGAGAGAAGGTTTCATACTCAGAAATTGCACAAATAGAGGAAGTGCTACCCTAAAATTTAAGGTTTTGTCACCAATCCTGTTATTCCTCTTTACCAGGTAAATTTTGCTCGGGTGAGTTTGCCTGTCTAATATCCTTTTATTGTTAATTGACTTTGGAAAAAGAATACATTAAATAGTATGCTTAGTAAGGGAATACTTCATTTTACGTTTCAATAATTAAATTTCTGGTGTAACTTATCTCCAAAGGCTGCCAGTCTAGTTTACACAGCAGTTTACAGTGGTGAGTTAAAAAACTGCATTGTAACACTTATCTTACTATTTTATAGTGTGTTTTGTTTAGCCCTTCTAGCAGCAGTTTATTTGTTGCTATGTAGACTGAATCACCACAGTTTAAAGTAGGGAGAATTAATTGTTCAGCAATTTTCTTTCTGTCTTGCAATTTCAAGAACTTAGTAGTTCTCCACAGAACACCCAGTTTCTTATTCACTTTACCAATGGTGGTTTCTATATGATTGCTAAAAGTCATCAGGGGGGTCAAAAATGATCCCCAGATAGCAGTAGCTATTCACAGATTACAGTTCAGTCAGGCTCTTCATATGGATTTGAATAGGCTTCGACTTTTTACAGTCTTCTGTCACAAAATGAAATAGATTTTTTTTTATGTTCATAATCAGCCTTGACCTGGTGAACCACCCTTCAATTTCAGCAAAATCCAACTGCAGTTTAGTCTGGAGCTCCATAACACTGCCCTCTGAGGCTGCTATGGTTGTGTCATCGGCATACAGCCTTACGGCTGACTGCTGCGTCACTAGAGGTAGTTCATTATTAAAGATCAAGAACAACAAGGACACCCCTCTGGTCACAGTTCTGAAGGCAGACAAGTGCCCCTGAACCTCTACTCTTTGGCCCCATTGGGTTAGATATGATGTCAACCAAGCCAGGGGACCATCCAAGAAGCCCAGGTGCCACAGTCTCATGCACAGAAGGGGCTGGTCAACCAGATCATATGCCTTTGATAAAGCAACAAAAGACACTGCTGTTTTCAGACTGGAGTCCAGCAACCTGCTAATGAAGTCAATGAACTCCAGCAGGGCTGTAGCAGTAGAATGACCTTTATGAAAGCCCAACTGAAAAGGAGTCAGCAATTTGTATTTCTCTAGGTAATCACTTATCTGTACACAGACCAGTTTCTCTAAACATTTTGATAAAATTGGTAACAGAGCAATCGGTTGGTAATTGTTCAGTTCAGCCACATCCCCTCTGTTGTGAATAGATTTAACCTTGCTTTCCCTCCATGGAACAGATAAGTAGCTGATCTGAAGACTACAATTGAAGATACAGGTTATAATGGGAGAAACAAATATGAGCTGCCAATTTTTGAAACTTACCTTCCATTCCATCTGGGCCTGGTGATTTATGTATTTTGATTTTTCTTTACTCCTTATAAACCTCTTATTTTGTAAATAATTTAAATCTAAATAATGTGTGTTGCATTTGTTTAGGTTTGTATCCCTGCTGGTCTACATTTGTGCCCAATTTGGTTGGGGCATTATAGTCTGGAAGATCTTTGAAAAAGTTTAGTATGTTAGATAATTAATGTTGGCTCATCAATTAGGTTGCTACCCACCCTTATGGTCATTTTATTCTGAGAAAGCCCTCCACCTGGGTTAGTTAGATGTTTTATTATGTCCCAAAAGTGTTTAGGATTGGTATTACTATCCATTGTATTCCTGTAGTATGTTATTTTGCTCATCTTATTAATTTTCTACATTCCTTATGTTTAGATTTTAAAAAAGGCCAAGTCCATTTCTGATTTTGTTTTTAGAGCTTTTCTACATATCCTGTTCTTAATCCTAATTAGTTATAATAGTTTGTCATTTATCCAGGGTAGTCTTGATACTTTGTTACGAGTTATATTGGGAGCATGCTGGTCACAGATCTTGCAAAAAGTATTAGTGAAATATTCAACAGTGCAGCCCTCTTAAACACATACCCTTGAGACCAGCAAAAAGTATGCACTTAAGAGGGCTATGCGTTTATCAGATCTTGTATTCTTTTAATGGTGGGTGCAACTTCCAGTATGTGCCAGGGGTATGAGTAGGGAAAGGAAATGCCAGCAGCATTTTAAGTGCTTCTTTGGTGGTGATAAAGTGATTTGTGACATGTGGTGGCATTCTTTATTCTGATTTCTGTGTGAGGGACGGTGTTTCTGGGATTCATGTAAAGTGCTTCTGTGACATTCTTTTGGGCTCTTTGATTTGATGTCAGTGTGAAGGGCAGGTTGCTTCTGTGACTTGGGTTTGATGGTTAAAAGGCTGAAGTAGGTGATTAACACCTCATTTTAATAGAGCAGAGCAGGCGATCAATTGCTAATAAGTAAGGCAGTTGCAGGCAGTGTCAGTAAAACTGGACCAGTCAGTCCACACTTCAACAGCAACTCAAAGGAAAAATATGCATTTAGGAGGGCTCCGTATATGCATTCAACAGGTCTGTTTAACATAGGAAGTATAGGAAAAAATCGGGACTTGAAAAGTCTATACAATTAAGTGGGCTATGCATTTATCAGGTATGCATCTAAGTACTGTGATATCTGAATCAGGGATTAGTCTGCAGTGATCCCAGTCCTCAGCATGTACATTGTTCAAAAATTTTATTTCAGAAAAAAGCCACATATCCCTAGTCCTAGTGTAATTTGAAAATGGTGTAAATCTAGACATAATTCAAGGCATCCATACCAATGATGCCTTGAAGTGGGATTGAGGCTTTTACTGTATATTTGCATGTGTGGTTTACTTTGGATAGATGCACAAAAAGCAAACAATTTGGATATCTCTTCTCTTCCAGCATGCTTCTACAGATTCCATGCGCTGCTCTTCTTGAACATTGCCTCCAAAACATCTGTTGCCTTGGGCATGTGGCTTGGTAGATGCTAAGACAATGACTGCAGTACACAGAGGCTACCATTACTTGTTAAAAAATAAATTGTTTTGTTTTAGGATGAAACATATCCATCTCACGAAGGAACAGTGACACATAATAATGCATTATAAATGGGAGAAGCATTACTTACTAGAGTGAATCAAGTCTTCCTGGTAAGCAAACCTACCAGCTGCTCTTGTCACATTTCTATTAATACTTTTCACTTGGAAACATATATGATCTATTGTAAGAAAAAAACAGAAGTCTCATTTCTCAGTCACAAGGGACTGCTGCTGTATTGGTGAGAACACATTTAGTGACATTCCCTGGTGTGCAACTTCCTTGAGACATGCAAAAAGGTGGTTGTGGGCCCTTCTGCACCAGTGTACATCACTGTGCATTGGTGCACTGTAGGGAGCAGAGCTGCCAAGGAAATGGCGTTCACTGCCACTCACATTGCCAACTACTGCTAGCAGATCTAACAAAGTCCTTTTGCACTCACCCCTAACTAGTGCCAGGAAAAACTGCTGGCTGGCAGAGTAGGACATCTGCGCTGGGGGCTTAGTATGTCAAGAAACTGGATTTGATGGGAAACTGCTACATAAAGAGGATGTATGCTGGCAAGCAGGATTAGGAAGGGGGCTAACTTGACTGCAGCAATGGGATGGGGATCCACTGACCTACCTGCTTCAATGGACCTGACTCATCAAGTGACCATTACTTCAGGAGGATGTTTGTATGTGAGCAGGGTTAGGGAGGGGACTTGCTCGATTGCGGCAATGAAATGGAGACCCACTGAACTACTAGAGAGAGACCAGGGAGGGGCATGATTGGAACAATCATCGGTGGGCCTGATGTGGTCCAAAATGTGTGGGGAATGGGATAGAGGGATATTTGTATTTACCATACCATACACACATGTACAGTATGTGCAAAGCAGTATGCCATGCACATACATGTCTTTAGCTATAACTAGAGCTGTTGCTGTCCGCTAACTATGTTTACACATAGAAACATCAGGGTGCCTTAATTTAAATATTTGGATCTGCGCTGGGTGGTTTCTGACCCCAGGCACAGATCCTTGGTTCTTGTTATAGCAATTTCTTAGGTCAGCAGTATGAGGCATACTTTTTGCCTCATTTTACGGGGTCTAAAACTGACTGATAATTAGGCCTCCATTTTTTAAATTGTGGCAATATGAGATTTTATTTTTTCTTCAAAGAACGGGCAAACTATTGCATAATGTGTCAATGATTCCCATTTCACCACAGAACAAGAGCAATTCCAGTCCTCTATGGGTTTGTCATTTAACTTGCCTTTAATCACAGCTGAAAGCATAATAGCCACTAATAGCTTAGTAAAGGAGCAGTTATGTTTGGGATTGTCAAAGTTGCCATTTAAAAAGTAACTGGATATTTACACATTGAGAGGCAACCCAGAAGGCTATTACCACCGAGAAGTGGGGGGACAGTCACAATATGTATATGGAATATTGAGTCTCCCACAGCTGCTTACTGCTTTAATGTCAGTTGCAGGGAATTCTGGGATTTTCAGTAACAGAAAACGTCAGCCTGAAACTAAGCAAAATTAGTGTGATACAATCTACTACAGTGCAGAAAACAGCAAGTACCGGTAAACCAAAATGTTTTTGTACACAAAGTTCACATTGGAACCAGCCCCACACTACAGTGTGGGGTCCTCGGTGCTGTTTCCCTTTAAAAAGAGGGTAATAAGATACCATCCTAGACACAGCCACCATAGCTAGACCTACTACCACACAAATGAACTCAATTTCTACATTTTCAACTCTTTTTACTTTACATTTGCTTGCACAAGAAATGTTTTGTTACAAAATAGAATTTTAGAGGTGTGTCTCTACTGAGCTTATTGCAGTTGAAGCTGCAAGGGGCTCAGCACTGGAGACCGATGGTCAGGCAGTTTGGTTATGACACTGTCACAGCTTGCTGGGCAGAAACTTTGCATACTTGGCAGGACCAAAGTACTCCTGTGGAGGAGAATTTCGGTCCTTTCATTTGTATGAAGCCGGTCAGCAAGCAGCTTGTAGCAGCTGCTGTAATGAACTTGCAGTCTGTGATGACTGATTTGTGTCATATACACTGTTCTTGCTTGTGTTATTGGAGACATTTGTATACATTTTTAGTATTTACTCCTTCCAGGTGAAATCCTGGCCAACTGGCTGCTTCCACGTGTACACTTCTAATATGGTACGGAAGCACCAATAAACAAGGCATGGAAGTTACAACAATTTCTGAATAGAGGACACTTCGCTAAGCATCATGGAGTGACTGTGCTGCTTAAACCAGCACTATAACATGTTTAAGTCATTCATTAAAATATAAAGTCATGCCTTCGGGAATGCACATTAGCATCAGTGCTAATGCACATGCCTGGAGTCATGACTTTATATTTCAATGAATGAAGTAAACATGTTATAGCACTCATTTCAGCAGTGCAGTCACTTTGAGATGCTTAGCAAAGTGTCCTCTATTCAGACTTCACTTTAACTTACATGCCTTTTGAAAATCCAAACTCGTTCATGCACGAGTGTACTGGTGCTTCCATGCCATGTTACATGTTCATGCACAGAAGCTGAAGATTGCCCCAGATTTCACTCAGAATCAGTAAATACTACAATGTAGCCCTGAAACATACCCCATGCAAGCGAACATTCAACATTGACAAATGCTTGTTTTTTCTATCAGGTCTGTCTTATGGCAGAACTGATTTAGCTTGTTCATATTCTGGTCAGGTTGCACCTCAAAGCATGAGAGAACCTGCATGAGCCCTCTGAATAGTTTTCTTATCTGAGTGAAAGAATTCAATTTGTTATAGTCTGTTACCACAGCTGGCAGTGCACTTGCTTACTCTGTAATAATAAAACCAGCTGATCATATGATTGCATGCAAACTTTTCATTCATGAAAACTTAGCTGGCTGTGGAGAAAGGTGGGCTGTGTTGGTCACCTTCTCAAACTAAGGATGGGGTACTAAGGTGGATGATCAGAGTAGGATTCTGCTAGTATAGGGAGGGTGGCCAAAGAAGAATTTTTTAAGCAAACACAAGTGCTGTTTACATTTATGAAGATGGCGCCAACTGTGGAAACAGGTGGGTTGTACTGGTCAAACATTGTGCAATTTGTTTACAAAAGTAGTCATTTATTTGACTAGTTGTGGGTGCTTAGAAGGAAGGAGGATGGGATTAGACTTCTGACAGACAGTGGGATAACAGAGAGTTGGATTTAACAGGATTCTGGCTGGGGGGGAGGGAATCTCTTTTTTTAAATAATAGTATTTCCTGAATACAAATAGTCCCCAGTTCATGAAGGGCTCCAAAATATTGGGAAACCCTACTATTTATGATTTTTGGGAAATACTATTTGGCACCTGCACACCCTTACTGGAAATAAACATGCAAGACATAAAAATATACTGGCCAGGATAGTCATAGGTCCAGATTAGGGCCTAGTAAATGTTTGCTTCAGGAGCAAATTAGTGCCTGGAACAAACTAGAGGTATATTAAAACATTCCTGGGCAGTTTGTGAGTGTCAAAGGCATGTTCCAATACACCAGTCTGTCACTATCCCAATTATGATCACCAGGACCAGCCTTAATCATTCTGGGCTTCTTGTGCAGCCCCCTGCTGAGCCCCACCACTCCATTCCCTGTGCCCCCCCCCAGCCACATATCCAACATTTAAACCTAACTAACCCACCTGTCCTGTATTAATTAAGCAGCAGCAGGTCTACTAGTTTAACCAGTATCTTTTAATTAATGCCATTGACTGCACTGAATTATTTCACCACTGGAAATGAATCTGACTGAGCCTGAAGGCAGAGCATAACTAAGTATGGTGCTACTGCCGTATTCATTTCTGTAAGGACAGGTGCACCATCACTGGACACTCACACCTCAGATACTCTGATTTGCAAACAAGTTAAACATCTTAACTTTTCTGAAGGTATGAGAGAGGATTATCATAGGAGGCAGTATAGCACAGTGATTTAATGCTCTCAGCTGCAAATCTGGAGACCTGGGTTTGAATCCCACAGCCCCCACTTGCATACTGTGTGACCCTGAGCAAGTCACTTAACTGCCTTGTGCTCCCAGGTTGCACCTGAAAACAAGCTTTCAGTTTAGTGTGTTTCTCCTGGTAAAAAAATAAATAAAATCACGGGACACCTTTAAGGTTGCCACCTGTCAGGTTTTTTACCTGGTGATCAGGTTTTCATGGTCCCTGTCAAGAAATCCAGTTTTGCTCTTAACTGGTCAGATTTTTGAGCCATTGTGAGCAGGGGTCAACCATAAAAGAAATGTTGCACTAGCCAGCAGGGTAAGTTGATTCAAAATTACACTAGCCCGTAGATGGTTGCACTAGCCCTTAATTATAAAGGTAAATTTTGATCACTTATACGGGAAACAATGTATAGAAACAAAGAAACATAGAATTTGATGGCAGATAAGGACCGCTTGGCCCACCTAGTCTGCCCATTTTCCTACCTAACAGATAAGCTGCAGATCCTAACTAACCAACAGCTTACTTCTTCCTACCCCCCACTAGGACTGCCTTATGTCTATCCATGCATTCTTGAATTCCCCCAATGTTCTTGACTCCATGACCTCCTCAGGGAGGCTGTTTCATGCATCCACAACCCTCTCTGTGAAAAAAACACTTCCTCACATTTTCTCTGAGCCATCCCCCCTCTATCTTCAAATTGTGCCCCCTTTTTCTTGCACATCTTTTTTTCTGAAAGATGCCACCCTCTTGGACTTTGTTGATTCCCTTGAGGTACTTGAAAGTTTCTATCATGTCCCCTCTCTCCCTTCTTTCCTCAAGAGTATACATATTAAGCTACTTTAGTCTTTCTTTGTATGTCTTCTGGTGCAGACCCTGCACCATTTTGGTTGCCCTCCTCTGGACAGCCTCCACTCTGTCTATGTCTTTGCAGAGATGGGGTCTCAGAACTGCACACAGTACTCCAGATGGGGTCTCACCAACTGTCTGTACAGAGGGATAACAACTTCCTGTTTTCTACTATTTATGCCTCTCCCTATGCATCCCAATATCCCCCAGCCTTCTTTACTGCCTTCTCACATTGCTTGCCCACCTTTATGTCATCTGATATAATTACCCCCAGGTCCCTTTCCATTTTTACTGTTGTCAGTATCTCACCTCCCATTGTGTACACTTGCCCTGGGTTTTTGTTTCCCAGGTGCATTACCTTGCACTTCTTAGCATTGAATCTGAGCTACCATACATTTGACCATTCCTCCAACCTTGCCAAGTCCCTTCTCATCCTTTCCACTCCATCTGGTGTATCAAGCTTGTTGCAGATCTTTGTGTCATCTGCAAAGAGACATACTTTTCCTTCCAATTTCTCTGCAATGTCACTTATAAAGACATTAAAAAGGACCGGTCCCAGTACTGAACCCTGTGGTACCCCGCTAGTAACCCTCCTTTCTTCACTGTGGACTCCATTTACTACTACCCTTTAGTCCTGTTGTTCTAGCCAATATTTTATCCAGGCTACCACCTTGGGACCCACTCCAAGGCTGGCTAGCTTGTGTATTAATCTTTGTGTGGGACTGTATCAAATGCCTTGCTAAAATCTAGGGTAAGCCATGTCCACAGCCCTCCTGGTCTACTACTTTGGTCACCCAGTCAAAGAAATCTATTAGATTCATCTGACATGACCTTCCCATCATGAATCCATGCTGCCTTGGGTCCTGTGCCCCACTGGCCTCTATGTACTCAACAGTTCTTTCCTTCAGAAGTGATTCCATCATTTTACCTACCACTGAGGTCAAACTAACTGGTCTGTAGTTTCCTGCCTCTGTCCTGCTCCCACTTTTGTGAAGAGGAATCACATCCACCCTCCTCCAGTCCTCAGGTACCACCTCATCCTCCCAAGATTTGTTAAAGAGAGTAGTCAGCGGTGTCATTAGTTCTACCCTTGGTTCTTTTAGAATTCTTGGGTGAATCCCATCAGGCCCCATTGCTTTGTCCAACTTCAATTTTATTAGTTCTTTCAGTACCCTTTCTTCTGTAAATTAACTGGTATCGACCATCATCTTCAGAGTGTTTCTCTTGTTTAGTTTTGGTACCTCCCCCTCCTCTTCCTTTGTGAATACTGAGCAGAAATATTCATTCAGTATCCATGCTTTTTCATTGTCACCCTCTACCCACATTTCCTCCCCTTTATTAAGCCTCAGTATCCCTCCTTTGTCTTTCTTTGCTCCCTAATGTACCTATAAAAGATCTTATCCCCCTTCTTAACATAGTTGGCTACCCTTTCCTCGGTTTGGGCCTTTGCTATTCTGACTGCCTTCCCAACCTCTTTTTGCTTTAACTAATAAAGTTCTCTGTCCTTCTCCTTCTGTGTTTCCTTATATTTCCTGAATGCTGTCCTTTTCTCCTTAACCTTCCCTGCCACCTCTTTTGAGAACCATAGCGTTTTTTTTTCTCCTTTGTTGTATTTTGTTGATTTGCTTTACACAAAGGCTTGTTGCTTCTGTGATGGCTGTTTTGATTACTCTCCATTGTTCCTCCACCCCTCCTTCTTGCCTGTTTGCTAGTGCTTTTCTGAGGCACTCTGTCATTTTCCCAAAGTCAGCCCTCCTAAAGTCCAATACTCTTGCCTTTGTATGGCTTGATTGTATGGCTGTGTTTATCGTGAACCACACTGTTTGGTGGTCGCTTGTTCCCAGATGGCTACCCACTTCTAAATCTGAGATTCTTTCTCCATCCCCATTTGAGAGTACCAGGTCTAAGATTGCTCCCTCCCGAGTGGGTTCCAGTACTAGCTGTCTGAGGCATGCCCCCTGTAGGGCATCAAGAATGACCCTGCTCTTGGATGTGCCTGCAGCAAAGGTGCTCCAGTTAACATCTAGCATAGTCAGGTCCCCCATCAACAATATATCCCCTTTTTCTGCCATTCTAAGGAAGCCTTCTATTATTTCCTTGTCCATTCCCTCCCCCTGAGATGGGAGTCTGTATACAACCCCCATGCGGATTGTGGTACCATTTCCTGTCTCCAGGGTGACCCAGAGTGTCTCATCTGCTCCCTGTTTACTCTTTGGTTCTGTTGCTTTGATCCCTTCCTTTACATAAAGAGCTACTCCTACTCCTCTTTTACCATCCCTGTCCCTCCTGTAGATTGTGTATCCTGGTATGTTGACGTCCCAGTCATGGTTCTCTGTGTACCATGTTTCTGTGACTGCCATAATATCCAGGCAACCCTCCTCCATCAAGGCCACTAGTTCAGGGAGCTTGTTAAACTGACTACAGGCATTGGTACTCATCACCCTCCACTTTTTGATGGCCTTACCCCTTTTAGCCCCATTCCTGTCCTTACTGCCTTTGCCTTTTTTTACATTTACTTCTGGCCTGCTCCCTAATGACTTCTCTACCTTGGTGTTTACCTCATTAATTACTGTTGTTTGTGGGGGGAGGCTGGGATTTCCCTGCTCCTTTTCAGTGCCTCTGCCTTGGCTAGTTTAAATACTTGCCAATGAAGCATTTAAACCTCTCACCTAGGATCCTGGTTCCCCCCTGGACAGATGCAGACCATCGTGCCAGTATAGGTCTGCATCCCTCCAGGTGGCTCCCCAGTCCCCAATGAAGCCAAAACCCTGAGCTCCACACCAGTTTTTTAAACCATTCATTGAATTCCCTGGTGAGGAGTACCCTAGCATCACCTTTACCATAGACAGGCAGCACCTCCGAGAAGGTTACTGTATGTAAGCCAAGAAATACTCTGATTGCACATCTATCCTGCTCCCAGATTGCTTCCAGCTTCCCAGCAGAAAAAAAAGACTGCAATGCCATCACACACAACGAGCCCCCCCCATTGTTTTGTACTATGGCCTCCTCTCTTCCTCTTCTCTTTCTACATACACACACACACACACACACACACACACACAGTGGATATCACAACAGTAAATGTTCAATCAAGCAGACCCAGCTCTGCACACACACACACACACACACACACACACACGCACACTCACACACACTAGCTGACATCATCATTCACCTCACCACACTGTCACCACCACCCACAGGGCAACAAACAGAGTCAGGCAGAAAAAGACAATCTCAGCCCCCACCCTATAGTTAACCGGAGACCTGCATTTCTGGAAGTTTTTGTACAGTCTCAAGAGAGCCAGGAGCGCATCTAAGATTTATTTGGGGTGGGGGCTACACAAACCTAAGGGGCTTGAGAAATCGAAAACGATGTCATTTTTTATTTAAAAAAAAATTGATTTTAATATACTTTGCACCAACTATAACATATTTTTCTTTGACATTGTCCTTTCATCAGCCTAGGAGAAACAGTACACATGCATAATGCTATACTATCTCTCTTTCTATATAGGATGATCTATGTACCCCAAGAATGCATATTTTAAGCTTTCAAATTATGTATTTTATTTAAGTTTATTTTTGTACCATACATTATCTAAAGTTTTGTTTTTAGGATGAAAGGGCATGCTGGGTGGGATCGTATTGTTTAGTGATGGCTGGCATGGTCCATTTAGAAGAGCTGGAGACCCCCTACACTTGCCAGTATTCGCAGCTATGGATCTGTGGATGGTCATTTCAGAGTCTGGTCTGCAATGGTGTCCAGGGAAAGAACAGAGTTAAGAGATTTGGAAGGGAGAGGGAAGTTATGATGAGGCTAGGATAAAAACCCACCACCTGCAGGGCCAACCCTGTATACCTCCTCGCATTTTGTCACAGAAATATTGGATACAGACACGCAAAATGTAAGGAAATGAGGGGCACTGGTCTTAATAATATTGGACAAATATTTACACAGAGACACATTCAGAAAACTGGAAGCTAGTGACTTAACAACACTCTACCCTTTATCACATCCTGGACATTAGCTGAAAGTCCTTACAGTGGAGAGATAATGATTCACATTGAGTCTTTTGTGGGACTCCCCCTCTTGAACTGCCAGATAATTGCAGCTGTTAATGAGCTGTTAACCACACCAGGCAATCTGGAACACTGAGAGAGATTAGCATAAGGACTAGAGCCTGCTAAAGTAGAGACATTTTGAACTTCATTAACAGCCATGAAAACCTGCACTAGTTAAGATGGACAATTAGAGAGTTAGCTGCATTAGCCCTGGACAATTTGCACTAGTGTTTGGACTATTAAAACAATGTTAAGATTGACCCCTGATTTTGAGCGCTCACATACTTTTGAAACAGGTTTAGTCATATCATTCATTAGAAACATAGAAACACAGACTTTGACAGCAGATAAGGACCGCCCGGCCCACCTAGTCTGACAGTTTCCCTACCTAGAGGATAAGCTGCAGATCCTATTTAACCAACAGCCTATATCTTCCTACCCCCACACAAAAATTGCCTTATGTCTGTCCCATGCATTCTTGAATTCTCCTAAAGTTTTAGACCCCACGACCTCCTCAGGAAGGCTGTTGCATGCGTCCACCACCCTCTCTGTGAAAAAAACTTCCTCACATTTCCCTGAGCCGTCCCCTCTCTATCTTCAAATTGTGTCCCCTTGTTCTTGCACATCTCTTTTTCTGAAAGATGCTACCCTCTTGGACTTTGTTGATTCCACTGAGGTACTTAAACATTTTTATCATGTCCCCCCCTCTCCCTCCTTTCCTCATGGGTATACATATTAAGCTTCTTTAGCCTCTTCTCGTATGGCTTCTCTTGCAGACCATGCACCATTTTAGTTGCCCTCCTCTGAACTGCCTCCATCCTGTCTATGTCCTTGTGGAGATGGGGTCTCCAGAACTGGATGCAGTACTCCAGATGGGGTCTCACCAACTGTCTGTATGGGGGGATAACAACTTCCTGTTTTCTGCTGGTGGTACCTCTCCCTATACATCCCAGTATCCCCACCAGCACCCCCTACCACCTTCTCACATTGCTTGCCAACCTTAAGGTCATCTGATATGATTACACCCAGGTCCCTTTCCATTTTTGTTGTTGTTACTATCTCCCCCCATTGTGTAATCTTCCCCTGGGTTTTTGCTTCCCAGGTGTATTACTCTGCACTTTTCCTTGCAATGAATCCAAGCTGCCATACTTCTGACCATTCCTCCAACCTTGCCAAGTCCCTTCTCATCCTTTTCATGCTTTCTTGTGTATCAACCCTGTTGCAGATCTTTGTATCATTTGCAAAGAGGCATACTTTTCCTTCCAGTCCCTCTGCAATGTCACTTATAAAGACATTAAAAAGGACTGGACCCAGTACTGAACCCTGCGTTACCCCACTAGTAACCCCTCTTTCTTCAGAGTGGACTTCATTTACAATTACCTTCTGTGTCCTGTTGTTCAGCCAGTGTTTTACCCAGGCTACCACACTGGGACCCACTCCCAGGCTGGTTAATTTGACTACTAATCTTTTGTGAGGGGCTGTGTCAAATGCCTTGCTAAAGTCTAGGTTGGCCATGTCCAAAGTTCCTCCCTGGTCTACTACTTTGGTCACCTGGTCAAAGAAATCAATTAGATTGGTCTGACATGATCTTCCTGCTGTGAACCCATGCTGCCTTGGGTCCTGTGCACCACTGGCCTCTAGGTACTCAAAAATTCTTTCCTTCAGAAGTGATTTCATCACTTTCCCTACCACAGAGGTCAAACTGACAGATCTGTAGCTTCCTGCCTCTGTCTTGGTCCCACTTTTGTGAAGGGGAATCACATCTGCCTTCTTCCAGTCCTCAGGTGCCACACCATCCTCTCATGATTTGTTAAAAAGGGTAGTCAGTGGTGTCACTAGTTCTCTGCTTAATTCTTTTAGAATTCTGGGTTGAATTCCATCTGGCCCCATTGCTTTGTCCACCTTCAGTTTTAGGAGTTCTTTCAGAACCCTTTCTTCTGTGAAAGGACTGTGATCAACCCCCCTCTCCAGAGTGCTTCTGTTAATTGGATTATGCACCTAACCCACTTCCTCTTTTGTGAATACTGAACAGAAGTATTCATTCAGTATCCCTGCTTTTTCACTGTCACTCTCTGCCCACCAACCATCCATTCTATTCAGCCTGAAGACTGCAACTGTGATTTTGTAAATCCATCACAAAAGTTGATTTCGCACAGCGACTGTGCCATTCTGTGCCACAGGTGTGATATGACTTTGCAGACAGGATGTGCAAAATGACAGCTGTTCTGTTCATAGGATAGTGTGAAAAAATGGCCATGTTGAAAATCTGGTGTGAAAATATAAAAAAGTGGCAAACCTATGAGTGTGTGTAGAAAGTGCGCAACGCACACCCATAAGCAGCAAGTTTTTCAGATTTTTTCACCAAGTATTCAACATGGGTTTTATGGGTCCTCCCCTCAAGAACAGTAGTGCTGTCATTTTGGTAATCCATCCCAAAAGTTGATTTCATGCAGTGACAACGCCATTCTGTGCCACAGGTGCAAAAACATATTTTGAACAAGATATGGAAAATGAAAGCTGTACTATTCATAAGGAGGTGTTAAAAAATGACGATGTTGAAAATCTGGACTGAAAATATTAAAAATTGGCAATGTTATGAGCATGTGTACAAACTGCACAATTCATGCTCCTAATGCATTCATTTTTAGGAATTTTCTCACCAAAATTGCAAAATGGACTTTTTGGGACCCCACCTCATGAACACTGGCACTGTCGTTTCATGAATCAGTCCCAAAAGGTGATTCCTCGCAGCAACTGCAAAATCACCTTTCGGGACCGAGAAACAAAATGACAGTGACAGTGTTCATGACAAGGGGTCCCCAGAATCTCATGTTAAAAATTTGGGGCCAAAAGTCCTAAAATTGGCTGAGATACCAACCTAAGTTGAAAGCCCCCATTCAGTCCCATTATACAGCGCTTACCCGATTCCTCATTTTGCACTTCGGCTTTGAAGAGTACACATGTCTCCCGATCCAGAGAAAATCATGGCTCCAAACCTCCGGAGGGTAAGTATGGGTGAGGAGGGTGCAAGGAGCTGTGTGCACAGAGGGAGGGTGGGGATAGGGGAGGGGGAGTGGGTAGATGACAATGGACTGTTTTCTTAATTACAGGTTAAAATACAAAAAAAGACTGCGATGGTTGCTTTTCATCATTTACAGGAACAAAAAAAAAAAAACTTTGGGCACACTGGGGTGGGCTCCCAGAGTGCCACATAATTCTTTTTATGGAGGAGATCATCATACCAACAGGGGGATTGAGCACCCCTGCTGGCAAAGAAAGTGGGCTTAGGAGGGAGCATCCGACACCGGGACTGGGCATACTGGTGTCAGAAAGACAAAAAATAATTAAAAAATATTTGGGCACACCGGAGCAGACTCCCAGTGTGCCACATAACTGTGGTGTGGTGTGGAAGGTATACCCACATGGGGAATGGGCACCCCTATGTGGGTGAGGAATTTGTGTGGGGGGGAGACCACAGTACTCTGATGCAGGATCCTGCATTGAAAATGTCGATGCAGGATTCTGCATCAAAGATAAAACATGCTGGGGACAGTTATCTTTATTTAACAGGTAATAGAAACACAAAAAACAACATTTGGGCATACTGGGGTAGGCTCCCAGTGTGCCACATCTATGGTGCTTGTGGTGGTGGTGGTGGATTCCTGTCGCTGATGGGGGTATTAGTTCCCCGATGTCAGCAATGCAATAAAAAGGGCACAGTGCATTAAATAGCACATTGATGCAGGATTCTGCATCTAACATGACAGGTCAATGCAGGATGCTGCATCGAAAATGCATGCAATCCTTCGTCCTGGCTGACATTTAATTTCTTCCCATAGGAAATAATGTAAAATATGTAATACAATATCTTTGCAACATATCACTATTTTTACATCAGATCTTCAAAAGGCACATCTGTGAGGTCAAGGCTTTCCACCCTGAAATTCTCAGCCACTTATGCTAAGCCATTTTTGAGATAGAGGTGAGCAAAACAACAGCCCAAAAGAGCAAAACCCTCTGCTTTTTCAACACTCTGTATCTCAAAAACTGCAAAAGGGATTGGCATATGACTATACTGGTGCTACCACGCCAGTATTTTATATATATAGCCAGGAAGGCATATTAAGCAGACTACTGCTTGATTCCAGATGTGTTCTGGGGGTTGTGGGGTAGGGGAGAGTACAATTGGAACTGTGCTAAAATGGACAAACATCGAATACAAAGTCTAAAATACAAAGTATAAAATGCAGAATGCAAAATACAGTGCAGCAGAGCAGGTAGTAGTGTAAGGCATAGACAGCATAAGTTAAGATACACACATTCTTCTAAACACATCAGATCCTCACTTCTTTCATTCACATAAGGAGGAACTAACCCTAGAGCAGAACAACATATTTAATCGCATGTGCAGGTGGAGGACTGGAGGAGAAGTGTGCTTTAAGGAGGGAGTTGAGGTGTTGGGTGGGGGGGGCTAAACTTCCACAGGGAGGGAGCTCCACAGTTTGGCCATGTGATATTTGAAGGCTTCCTGGCCTGCAGTGGTGGACATGTTTGGAACAGATAGGAGCCTGGCATCATTGTTTCTCAGTGAGTACACTGGAAGGGTAGGGGCAGTTAGTTCAGAGGTGAGATAAATGGGCAGGGCAGTGATCTGAGCTAGTGGGACAGTCTTCAGTCCTGAAGGAAGGGGAAGCCCAATGTCTGCTAGAGGATGCAATGATGGGTGGTGGGAGGACAGTTGAGGGTGAAGTGACAGAAGGAGTGGAAGAGTGATCCAGTCTGGCTAGGGTGGACTTGGGTGTGGCACTGTAGCCTACGTCCCCATAGTCAAAAATAGGGAGGATCATTTTCTGAACAATAGCATGGCAAGCCAGCAGCAGGATGCAGCCATGATTATGGCATAGAGCACCCAACCTGGGGTGAAGCCTTTTGTGGATGGCATCGATATGTACAGAAAAGCCGAGGTGCTGGTTGAATCAGACCCCGAGATATCTAAAGGCGGTACAGTCCTCCAGAGAAATCCTGTCCAGGGTGTGAAAGATGGGGATGGAGGAAAGCCGCGAGAGTCTCTGCCTTGTGCTGAAGGTCATAAAGATGGTTTTCTTGGTGTTGAGGGAAAGCTGATTAGAGCAAAACCAGAGCTGAACATTATTGAAGTCCTGCTGAAGTCTGATCACCACATCAGTGGTCATGGGACTGGAAGTATACAGCACCGTGTCATCCGCATACATGTGAATGGATATGTGTATCTATTATAGAGGTGTGGTCGCGCCTCTATAGTTAGGGTTGAGTAGACAGTTAATATTAAACCCCAAATTTTGCACATTAATAACTTTGCAACCGTTCAACGGATTTGCACAAAATTCGGAATGTGCGGTCTCATATGGTAGATCTCTTAATTTGCCAAGTTGCGTTTCAATCAAATTTGTGTTTTTCATGCAGCGAAGCACCACAAAATGCATTTTTCACTTTTTTGCCCATTTTTGCTGATTTTTGCCAATCGCACTGCAGCCATACCATTTGGAATTTCAGTCTGAAACTTTCCGGGTAGCGTTAGTTTGATGAAAAAATATGAATCCGTTCCAAAGTGATTTAATTTTAAATTTTCAGGTTCTGAGCATACTCAGTTCAGTCTTTGGAATATATTCATTTTTTGCCAAGGAGGATTTGGCTCATGATCCCCTCGTGAATGGGGATTTATAGAATCCCCATTTTGTGAAGGGTGAAGTCACGTGATGAGTTAAATCGGGACAGACATCTCCTGTGCTGCTCCGAGGCCCCACAGAGAATAATAAGATATTAAATCCTCCGAGACTGGCCTAAATTGTTTAATAGCATACAGAAAAGTCTTGTGAAGTGGTGTGGGTGCGTGTCGTAAGGAGATCGCTAAAAGACTGAGACAAAGAGAAGGGAGGTGACCGCAAGAACAGCGAGTGTTCAGCTGTAAAATTAGGCCCTGCCACAGCACCGAGATGGAAGCGGAACCTGCGGAGCCCTTGGCGGGGTGAGCTCCAGCTACCAAGAGGCCGAAACCTCATTTGCCTACCTTGAATGAACAAGACAAGGAGCCAGGGAAGGAGGGGGGCTCAAGCTCAACTATAGATGATATCCTGGAAATTAAGGCAATGTTGCAAGGGCTGATGATCGACTTTGCAGGGGCAAAACCGGCGTTACATTCACTGGCACAGAGAATGGGGGATGCAGAGGCCCAGATTTCCTCGCAGGAGAGGAAGATATTTGTGATGGATCAGGAGATGGTGTCAGTTAGAAAACAGGTCAAGAAATTAGAGGAGAGGATGGAGGATCAAGAATCGAGAAATCAGAGAAATAATTTGATACTAGCAGGGCTACCAGAGAGGGCTGAAGGGCGAGACTGTGTCTCTTTTATGCAGGATTTGTTATTGAAGTTGCTGGGCCCTACCCTGTTTGGAGAAGCGTACAATTTGGAAAGAGCCCATAGGGCACTAAGGGAGATGCCGCCGCCGGGGACGAGACCCCGGGTGATAATTATGCACTTTCTTAACTATAAAGAAAAGTCTCATGTGCTATTCACCGCTAGGCAAAAGAAGTCTCTTCAATGGAATGGTGCTTCCCTCTGGTTGTTTCAGGACCAAACACCTGCGGTTAGAGAGAAGTAGAAGGCATATGCAGAAATTAAGAAAAAGCTATATCTGGCAGGAATCAAGTTTCGACTACAGTTTCCCGCAACTCTGGTGGTACGTCTTCAAGCCGGAGAGAAGAGGTTCCTTACAGCAAAAGACACTTTAGAGGGGTTGCAGGTTGAGCTCCCTGAATTATTCAAGTCTTTAACCTGAGTGTGTTCTCTGAAGAAGAAGGCTGTGTCAACCTGAAAGGCTGCGACTGAAGATAATTAAAAGACTTAAAAGTTCATATTGCCTGCTGGTTTAACTGTTCACTGTTAAATATGTTACATTTAAGTGGTATGCCTAGGTTATGGGATATAGAGGGCCGCCTCTGGGATGGGGAAACTGGGATTTCTATCCACTGCAATCAGGGATGAGTAGGGCAAGTGATAAACTGTTATCCAGGGAGAGGGGGTATAGTTACTGAGCATTGGAAATGGAGGGGATCTAGGAGGAATAACATTGCTAGGCTCTTAAAGGTGACCCTCCTTGTAGAGGTTAGATAGGAATTTAAGGGGCAAGGGAGTGTAGTCAAATAGCATAGTTACTGGGGGGGGGAAGGATTCAGGGGGATGCAAGATGACCGAATGGCTGTGAGGTGGGGGGGGTTATAGGGATATAGTAAATCTTGTACAAGAGGGAAGAAGGGGGTTGGAATGGATTTGCTGAGACAGTATGGACAAAGGCAGCCCTGGTGGGTGCAGAGCCTAGGAACTCTTTTATTTGAGATATCAGGGCTAAAGTACAGTCTTGTATAGATTGGAGCATTTCGAGGAGTTATAAAATGGGGATGGTCAAAGGAATATTATTTCAAAGGGGGTAAACAGTTCGTATTATAGCCGCTAAAAGGCATTGTTTCCCATTTGTGCTGATGGATACTGTGAATTTCCGTGAGGCGAGGTATTGGATATCTCCCGGCTATTATTGGGGCAGAAATGGGGGGTATCTAAAGGGATTAAGGTTCAAGTATCTAGGTAGCACTGGGAACTTATGGGGGATCTCCCTGGGATGTAAGAGAAAGTGAAGAGGGGGTTGTTCAGATCTGATATTTGCTCTATAATTGGGAGCTTGGAGAAGGTTTACCAATGACATCCATGGGGAAATAAAAGGTGGTGAGCCCTGGGAAAGGTGGGTGAATGATATAAGGGGATGGAGGGTTGGTACATTTTGGTCTCTATTGGGGCTATGGGCTAGGTCCCGGAGCTGTATTGTCATGGTGGAGCTGGGGGGGTGGCACAGGAACGGGTTCATCCATGACTCAATATCTGGTAGGTGGACAATCTAAGGATCGGGGGTTGAGGGGAGGGGGGAGGGCTATTGGGATCTGGAAAGAGAGAAAGTCCAAGTCTGGGAGTAGCAAGGATGCAGACCCCGAAAGGGCACGATGTTTGGGCCTATGCAAAACAATCTTGATGGTTATTAATGTCATGTGTTAAAATAATTTCCTGGAATGTTAAAGGACTCGGGGTAGACGCAAAAGAATGGTCATTTTGCGATACATTGAGCAATTGGGGGCTCACATTGCTGCATTACAAGAGACACATCTTTTGACAGAGGAGCTGAGTGGTCTCAGGAGGTGATTGGTGGGACAAGTCTATGGGGTAGGAAGGGGTAGAGCCTCCGGGGGTGTGGTGATTTTAATAAAGAAAACCTGCCCATATGAGGTGGTGCAGGTGTTTGCAAGGGAAGACAGCAGGGGGATTTATCTTTCGGGTATTTTGTTTGGTAAAGTAATTTCGGTTGCCTCTATATATGGGCCAACTCCCTCTGATACTGATTATTTTGCTTCAATAGAGAGGGATATAGCCATTCTCTCATCACACTCTCTTATTCTGGCAGGTGACTGGAACACTTATCTCAATAACCAGGAGGACAGGCTATCACCATCCAGCGGGCCGCTGACTAAGGCCCAACTGGTTCTGAGTAGGCTTTTGGAGGTTACAGCACTGGTCGACCCAATTAGGACCCATTCAAGAGGGGGTAGTAATGTGACATTTATTTGGCAGCCCATAAGAGTCATTCTCGAATTGATTTTTTTTTGGTGAACAGAGAGGCACTCAGGGAGGTCAGGGAAGTGTTAACAGAGGGTAGAACCTTCTCGGATCACTCTCTCATCCAGTTGTTGTGGGAATCAAGACCTACACCTCCTCGACCGTACCGATGGAGGTTAAATGACTCCCTTTTGATAGAACCTGCAGTACGGGACAAGTTGGAGGAGGCTTTACAGGAGATCATCAGTCTGCAAGTACCTACGCTGCAAAATAAAAGGCTGGCCTGGCCTGCCTGTAAGGTGCTATATGCGGGGGTAGCCCAGGGTCTTGTAGCGCAGGGCAATAGGTTGAGAAGGGCTAAAGAGTAATTTCTGTCGGGGGCAATCAATTCCTTGTTGCAGTTGGAAGGGTTCTCCGGGGAAATAGATGCAGAACTCAAAAGCCTGAGAAGGGAACTGGCGGATATTGTTTATGGGAAAGTAGAATTCTGGTTGAATAAGATTAACTCTAAATTCCTGCTGCAGGGTGATGTCCCTGGGCATCTCTTGCCGGCAAGAATCAAGGAGTGGGAAGCAAGTAGAATGATCACATCTATTCAGCTTGAAGGGAAGCTTTTAACAGATCCCCAAGAGATGGCGGAGGCGTTTGCATCATATTTTAGAGAAATATACCGGGCTAAAGACTTGGCAGGGGATGAGGAATCCAATCGTTTTCTAGAGGGAATTCCATTACCAGTTCTGGACCCAATACAAGCTAGGGAGTTAGAAGCTCCAATGAGAGCATCTGAGATTATTGAGGTGGTGCAATCTCTTCCTGCAGGTAAATCACCAGGGCCTGATGGCCTTACTGCCAAATTCTACCAGGCGCGTATTCAGACTACACTTCCTATGCTCCAAGAATTTTTTAATACCATAATGCAGGAGGGGGTTCCTCATCCTCCATTGTATCAGGCATATATTACTCTAATCCCTAAACCAGACAAGCCTAGGGATGCACTAGGCAGTTACAAGCCTATAGCTTTAATGAATCAAGACATCAAGATTCTTACAAGAATCTTGGCTAATAGAATTTTGAGTATTGCCCCCAGTCTAGTTAGTCAGGAACAAGTAGGATTTATGCCAGGGAGGGGGGCACAAGATGCTCTTGGAAAATACACCATATTTTAAATTTTGCCCCCGATTCTCAAATACCTTTAGCCTTGATTTCTTTAGATGCAGAAAAAGCTTTTGATTGGGTTTCCCATTCCTTTCTTTTTGCTACAATGGAGAAGATGAGATTCCTGGAGGGTCTCCTTAGGGGTATTAAGAATTTATATGCTGTGCCAACGGCCAGGGTATTATGCAACGGTTATGTCTCGCGGGAATTCCAGTTGGAGAACAGGACCCGCCAAGGATGCCTTCTCTCACCGATATTATTTAATATTTATTTAGAACCCCTCCTGAGAGCCATCAATAGGGATGTAAATGTTAAGGGGATTAGGATAGGGGGACTAGAGTAAAAATTCTCAGTTTTCGCAGATGACATACTTCTCCATCTACAGGATCCAGCATCTAGTTTTGAGAGAATAAGAGAATTAATAGGATGTTTCTCTAAGGTTTCCAATTATAAGTTGAATCTGACAAAGACACAAATTCTTCCTTTGACACCTTATGTTTACAGGGCAGATTTTGCATCACTCAGATTGCAATGGAGGACAGATAAAATTAAGTATTTAGGCATTTGGATTACAGCAAATCTGGAGATGGGGGCTGAAATAAATATGGGGGGATCATATCGGCGGTCAAGGGGAATATATTAAGGTGGAATAAGCTACCTTTGAATTTTACGGCATGAATGGACCTTATTAAGATGAATATATTACCTAGAATGCGATATCCGGTTCTTTTAACCCCATATAGTATCCCTAATAAGTGGTTCAGTATAAGGAGGAGGCTAATCTCGGGATTCCTATGGAATGAGAAACCGCCTAGGATAAAACATAATGTGTTGCGTTTGCCGTATACAGAGGGTGGGATCAGGCTACCTGATCTCCATATTTACTATGTGGCGGGTCAGCTGGGCCTTATGGTCCAATGGGCAGAGAATGTTGAGGGAGAAAGTTATTCACCAATCTGGTTGCAAATAGAGAAACAAATGCTTACAAACTCTGGTCTTACTCCAGAATCATTGTTGTATGCTAGACTGGGAAAAAGTTTTTTTCCAACAAGGTATGGGAATCCAATTGTGAAAACCACAGAAGCCTGGTGGTCATTTCTTACTCCTGTACAAAAACAGAATCAAATGAAGGCCAGAGGTCAGCCTATACTGGGTAACCCTAACTTGGCAATTGGGGATCGGGTAATTAGTTACCGGTGGGCTAACCAGTTATGGGGTCTAAGGCTTATTGATGTTATTCAGGGTGATAGGGTAGCCCTTCCACCACAATGTGTCGGAATGTCTTTTTTTCAAAGGCTACAACTCAAACGAATGTTGGCAAGGAATATGAGGGGGTTGGGGGATTCCATGGACAACTCCTTCTTGTGGGAGAGATTAAGGGAAGTTAATCTGAGATCTAACCCCCTCTCACAAATATATAAAATCCTCCTGGACTTTCTCAGCCTGAGCTCTCCTATAAGAATTTCATATTGGGACAAAGTGATGACCCCCAGAAACCTTACTTGGGAAAATATTTGGAAAAGCAGCAAATATATTATGATACCCAAGTATAGGAGTATGCGATTTTTTGTTGTCTAATATTTATTTTACCCCTGTGAAACTATATGATAGAAGCCTGAGACAGACAGACCTGTGTTTTAGATGTGAGAGGGGAGTGGGTGACCTCCTGCATGTAATGTGGGGATGTAGTAAAATTTTACCTCTATGGAGAGAAATTAAGCAGCGCATGGATCCAATGCTGGACTATTCCGCATTTATAACACCAGAGGTATGTGTTTTAGGTGACTTCTCCCAAATTTTAGGGTTTGCACCCAAATACCACTTCTCTTTAATGGTGGCAGTAGTTAAGGCTTTTCTTGTAAAACATTGGAAGGATGACCAGGTTTATGCCTACGATCAGTGGGTGAGAGAATAAATGGGGGTTCTGGGCAGGATAAAGAGGCACCTATATTCCGAGGGGAGAAAAGAGGTATATGTTAAAAGATGGGTGGCATTAGATGCAATCTACTTCCAGCAGGTTACGAGCATTTAAACACAGGCTTGTCTGTCAGATTGCGAATAGCAAAAGGAAAGTTATGCTGGAATGTTAATTTTTTTTTGGTTTTCTCTTTTCTTTTTATCTCTGGTATTAATTTGGTTTAAATGATTTTTTAGATAGCGGTGGTGGGGTTGTATTTGGCCTTTTCATCAGGATAACAACGGGATAGTATTGGTCTGCATGGTCTTAAGGGGATGGGGGACTCTCTCTCTTTCCAGGGGACACAGCAGGAAGCCGCCTGGTAAGAGAAAGACTCCTTATGGGGGCCATGGAATAGAACCTGCTCATGAGCTGGTAGCTATAAGGGGATCTGTGTTATTGAAGTGTGGGGATTATATATATACCTGCAAGCTTATTTTATTAAGGTATTATCGAACTTTGGAGCCTGAACAGAGTTTGGGGCGGTTTCCCACTATGTTTGTATATAGGGGGGATGTATATAGTTCACACAGTCAGTTTGGGGCTGTGTACCCTGGCTATGCCAGGTATGTGTTTGTTTGTCTGTTAATTGGAAAATGAATAAAGATGGTTTATAAAAAAAAAAGAATCCCCATTTTGTGAGGAAAAATTCCCCTTTTGCTACCCGCCATCTTGTTTTTATTTTTCCCCACAAATAAAACATTGTAACTTATTCTATGGATGTGTTGTGTGCTAATCAAAGTATGGATTTTTTTCAGGACGACACCCTGTATAAACTCATAGCTTTCATTTACTTCAGTTTTGTGAAACCATTGCCATTTTTGTTGTTGTAAAGTTTTCTTTATTTTCAAAAATAATATAGCACATTACATCTTAATAAGTATTTCAAGTAAGCAGTAGTGTCATGAACAATTAACCATAATTGGGAAGGGGTATAGCAAGGGGAGGGTGGGAAGACAAAGGGAGATAAGAGGGAAGGAAATACAGAGAAGTTCATAATCACAATTTGCACAAGGTTACAGGATGCAAGTTAATGTACTGTATCCTGTATAAGCAAGGAAGTATAGCCGTAAAAGAGGTTCAACCAGGGCTCAAAACATGGCAAGTTAACAGAGTATGGCACTCACCTAGCAATTTTCTATGGAGAGGAACAGGAATACCTAATGGAAGACACACTTATCCATCTGAAGAAGGGATCTCACCATGACATGGCATCAGGTGGGCTGGATATGTATGTCTCCATTCTGATACAACATGAGGTGATTTCTAAAATAGAGCAGAGGTATACATTAAGAATCGGTGTGTTGAATCTACTACATTATCTATAGTACCATACCATACAGTGTCATAGCAACGTAGGTCTCCCTCTGGTGGGGATGGACACCCTGATCCAGGGGACCTATTTA
The DNA here is from genome assembly GCA_016271365.2 of Neoceratodus forsteri. NCBI lineage: Eukaryota > Metazoa > Chordata > Ceratodontiformes > Ceratodontidae > Neoceratodus > Neoceratodus forsteri. The sequence goes on along the minus strand of CM028135.1, from coordinate 646,887,956 downwards.
TTATTTGATAGTAATATTGAGCCAAACATAAGGGGTACTAATAGCCCATCTCCACATACACGTCCTCAAACTGTGAGAGTCTATGCTGAATCCAGTTTGTGACCATGGGGGGTGGTCATCCCACTCCTTGCGGGAATAATACATGTCTCAGGTATGGGGCCCAACATTGCTGAAATTTGACCATTTCATAAGTTTTCTGGTTGGTAATCCTATCCAGCTTAGCTAATGATGAAAGGGAGGCTTCCACTTCAGTATGTGTGGGAGTATTTGTGGTACGCCATTTACATAGTAAAACCCTTTTCATCTGTATGGCCAGTAGTGCTAGCCACCTATATTCCTGTGGGGTCAGTAATGGGAGGTCTGTTCTAATTCCCAACAAAGAAGAAAAGTGGGGTGTGAGGGATCGGTCTGTATAGTACCTTAGTAGCAAATGTGACAATCACCCTCCAGAGGTTTGGATCTTAGGGCAAAACCATAGTATATGGGCCAGGTCCCCCATTCTGTGTCACACCTCCAGCAATGGTCAGAGTCTAGGAGCCTGGCTTTATGTAATACAACAGGGGTCTTTTACCATAAGTGTAATATCTTATTGTGGATCAGCCTGGATCTAACATCTTGGAACCACTTGTGAGCATCCTGCCAGGCTAGCCCCCACTGAGTGTCAGTGATATTACACTGTAGCATTTTTTCCCATTTCTTCTTGGAATCCCCTGATTGAGAGGGCAGGGTGTCCCAAAGTTTGGCATAGATTCGACTTGCGAGCCCTTTTGGTTGTCTTATCCATGACTGCAAGGGAGAAGGGTCATCCCAGTGTGTGGGGTGTCCCAGTAAGGGAGTAACCACCGAGCGGATCTAGAGGTACCTCCAGAACGCTTTATGAGGGAGATCCCATTGTGTTTGTAGGGATTGAAAAGTAGAGACTCTAGTGAGATCACAGTCACATAGGTCTCCCAGGGTTTGAAGGCCTTTAATTGACCAGTGTTTCCTGGCCACCCTCCTTTTGTCTATGGTAATAGAAGGGTTCTACCAAAGTGGTGCATAAGGGAGTGGAAGTGGGGCTATGTTCAATTTATGATGTACGTAAAACCAGACTCTTCTGGACATCTCCACTGTTGGGGGAAATAGATACAAAGTCTGAGGAAGGGTGTTGTAATTGAGTGGACCATCCAGTCAGGTATAGGAAGGAGGAGGGGACCAGGGTGTTCATCATTTGTAGTTTAATGTGGACCCATTGTGGCCTGGGGAGGGAGGAGGGAGAATGAAACCAGTGAACAGTTTGTGCAACCTGAAATGCCCATTTGTATCCCACCATCCACGGTAGGTCCCACCCTCCCTGTATCCAGTGGGTTCTCAACTTGGCTCAGCTGAAGTGGGGTTTAGAACCTTCCCGTAGAAAGTCCCCGATTAGTTTGTCTATGGGTTGGGACCATAACTTGGTCAGAGAGATGGGTATACGGGCTAAGAGGTAAAAGAACTGCGGTGCCGTCACCATTTTTATAGCTGCGATCTTGCCTGCCAAGGTGAGTTTGAGTTGTTTCTACCTATCAGATTTGGTCTTGGTGCTGTCAAGCAGGGGTTGTATATTAGCTTGCCAGAAGTGCTCCAGTTTAGGGGTGAGCCTAATGCCCAGGTAGGTTGGCTTCTTAGGGGCTCATAGTAGCCCATGAGTAATGGTTGTATTTTGTAGGCAGTATTCATTAAGGGGAAGGATTTCAGTCTTAGACTGATTAAGTTTAAGGCCTGAGTGATTAGTGAAGGAGTCCAGCAGCTCTAGTAAGTGGGGTAGGGAGTGGGGGGCATCAATCAAGGGGAAAAGGAGGTCGTCTGCATATATCAGAGTTGGGTAGGTTGTGTCCCCAATTCATATCCCATGGATATGTGGGTGTTGTCTAATAGTAGCTGCTAGTGGTTCAACTCCAAGGACAAGCAGTAGGGGGGAGAGAGGACAGCCTTGTCTAGTCCCTTGCTGTAATGGAAAAGGGGATGAGAGGGTTGAGGGTAGTGACCCATGCTGATGGGATACTATAGATGGCCTGCACTTTGGTTATGAAACTTTCCCTCACTAACAGATGGGAAAGAACCAGATATAAGTAGTCCCATTCTATAGAGTGAAGGCTTTTTTGAAATCCACAGTGATAGCCGCAGCTGGAGTTAGGAGGGCCCTTGCTGTGTACATAAGATTTATCAAAGTTCTGAGATGATCAGTACTGTAATGGCCCGGTACAAAGCCCACCTGGGAGGCGTGAATTAGGTGCGAGAGTAAGGGGCTCAATCTGGCAGTCAGAACCTTGGCATAAATTTTACTGTCCACATTTATGAGGGAAATTGGATGATAGCTACTTGGGTTAGTGGGATCTTTCCTTTTTTGGGGGATAACTACAATTGTTGCCTCCCGTAGGGAGGGAGGGAGGGAGGATACCTTGGGTCTCAGCATCCTGAAAAACCTCAGTAAGAAGAGGGGTAATCACAGGTGCCAATGCCTGGTAAAAGTCAGCAGTGTAGCCATCACTCCCAGGGGATTTGCCCAGTCAAAAACTCTGAATAGCAGTATTAACCTTGTCCTGGGTAATTTGGGTATCCAGCTCAGAGGACTTGTGGAGACAGTGTAGGAAGGGTCAAGATGTTCAAGAAGGTCTAGATCGTAGGAACTGGGTGGGAGTGGGTAGTGGAGTAGAAATCCCAGTAGAAGGCTGTCATAATCTGATTTATGGCTTGTGGAGCAGTAGCCAGGGTCCCTTGGTTGTTTTTCAGGCCAGGGATGAGCTGGCTAATCTGCTGGCATCTAAGTTGGTAGGCCAGTGCCTTGCCCCCCTTTATCTCCTCCCTCCCAGAATGTGTGTCGGAGCCGGAGAATGTCCACTTCCGCTTTTCTATTTAGAAGCTGATTAATTTCAAACCATAAACTGAAAATAATTCTGCCAATAGGGGAGCCAGGAGATGGTTTCTTTTTAAATTGTGTTTCAGCAGTTGTTAGTTGGTGTTCGAGGTCTAGAAGGCATTGCTCTCTTTCTCTGCACCTGGAGGCTGAGTATCTCATGATATTACCCCTCATGAAAGCCTTAAAGGCCTCCCACGTGTTCCCTGTCAAAGTATCTGGGGGGGGGTTGTGTGACAGGCACTGGGAGGTCTCTGTTCTGGCCCAGCGGACAAACTCTGGGTCTCGGATAAGGAGAGGGTCAAGTCTCCAGTGCCGAGTGAAGGGTGTTGGTGTTCCCCATTGTATTATAAGTTGGACTGGGGCATGGTCATAGATAATTCAGAGGAGAATAGTGGCATCAAGAGAGTTGTGAAGAAGAGCTGGGGAAGTAAGCCAATAGTCTATTCTGCTATAGGAAGCAATGGGGTCTGAGTGGTACGTGTAGTCTCTGTCCCTGGGGTGAAACAGTCTCCACACATCTGTGAGACAATGGTCTTTGATTAGTTGGTGCAATGCTCTACTCCCTCTAATATGTACTTCTCTGCCATTATTGTTCCTATCTAGGGGTGGAACCAGAACCAGGATAAAGTCTCCCCCGAGGAGTAGGGGGCAGTTGGCAGGTTGGAAAGTGCTGTTAGTATCAGCCAGTTTATGAAAGAAGTGAGGGTCATCGTTTGGGGCATAGACATTGCACAGTGTGAGATGGCCTAAAGTGGTAAGATACGTGGCCAGGACCCACTGTCCATCTGAGTCTGCTCTAGAGTCTGACAGGGTCCATTGTAGTGATTTGTGTATTAATATGAGGACACCATGCTTCCTAGATGGGGCAGCAGAATACACTCCCTGTCCCAATCAGTCCTTTACCATTAGAAAAATGGTTGTTCCCTGTCAGTTTAGTCTCCTGGAGGAAAGCCACCTTTGATCTGATATGTTTAAGATGAGAGAGGACCTTTTTTCACTTTATGGGTGAGTTCGGCCTCCTGACATTCCAAGTGTGAAGATCAGCTTGGCCATCCTCCTTAAGAGCAGAGTAGTGTCTGTATGTCCCTTATGAAGCTGTTTCCTAGTATGGAAGGCAGATACCAACTGGTATAGTAAAGTTGTCACCTTTATGACCGTAAATTATATCAGGTGGGTATCAGAGATGGTTGTGATTATGGAGGTCTGATTGTTTGTAACGTTTCCTCTGCCCCTTATGAGAAGAGGGTGTCTTCCTGTTTAGTCACCTCAGACAAAGGAGGGAGAGATGAGGGGAGTCGTAAACCAGAAGGGGTGAGGAGTCCCTTGTAGTGCTTACAAGACTTATGTATTTTTAGATAATTACAGAAAATAAGAATCCTAGGAGGTCTCAAGCTAGGCTTTGCCAGCTAGAGCCCCAGCCAATGGCACACCTGCTGTACCTGGGAAGGGGGGGTTAGGTTTAGTTAATCCATCATTTGGATCTTTGATTCTTACCAGTAGTCGATATAGACTGAGAGTACATTTCAGCCAATATAGTATCTACAGAGCTGGCTGTCTCCTAGAGCAATAAGGGTTATATCTTACCTGCCCTGAGCTAGTGGGTGTCATTCAAGGTCGGGAGTGGAATAGATCCTCTTACCTTCAGGTAACTGTGGGGAAGGGGGGATATCACTTCCAATTTGTCCAGCCAGAAGAGGGGTATCTTAACGTGACTATGAGAGCTGGGGGGAGGGGGGGCACCGGGTGTCCCTGAGAGAAACTGGAGAACTACATTCACATTATCGTCCATATCCTGGAACTGCCACCTTCCCCGCCACAGCCTTCAGACATGAAACATTAAAGATACATACATATTGCCCATGTAAGCCAATAAGGAGGAGTGTTTAATGGGGGGGGGGGGCAATTGAGAATAATCTGCCTGTCTTGTTACCCCAGAAACCAATCGAGTGGGGAAGACATGGCAGGGGGGAATTGTTACTTAGACCCATGTCACAACCCAATTAAACCCCTTTAAACCACCCACAATTACTCCTTATAGACAGAGAACCTGAGGAACCTGTTTGAGTGCCGACCAGACAGGGAGCACTTCATGGGGATTCTCCTGTCCAATGCTGGTGTCAGGGATCTGTGTCAATCCTTGTGGAAGGCCCAAAGCTGTGGTCAGTAGTTCAGGACTGTCCAGCGGGAGGGCTCCCTCTACCTCTAATGCCCAAGAACGTCATACTTCTTCTTTCTTGTGGTTTTGACCTGCCTGTAGCGATATGTCCATTTCCAAGGATAAGTCATCAGCAGATGTGGCTTCTGTTGGAGCAATAGGGGAAATCTGTTCTTGGAGAAATATGGGCTAGTATATTCCACTTCTTGGAACTCAGCACATTGCATGCATATTTCTGAGGGGTAGAAGTAGTCTTCAGTGGATGTTCTGTCCCGAGGATGCTCCCGCCTGGCGTGGGTCACAAATGGAGGTCTCTTTTGGCCTTTAGGAAGACGGGGTTCTAGTTCCCACCAAGGTCCTGTAGATCACTGAAACTCTGTTCCAGTGGTGAGCTGGTCTCGCTTCAGAGGAGATCGCCAGTCGAGATGAGCACTGCCTGCTGTGTCAGATCCCTCTGATGTTGGGCTTAGGCAACAGTTATTAGGTGGGGGCCAAGTGCTATGTGCAAACTCCATTCGGCATGTGGAACTGTATCACCGTGCCATTATGGGTGATGGATAGGATTGCCAGATATCAGAGTGTGAAGGGAACCTGGATGTCATGGAACTGCCTTCTAGCCTCACTGTAGGCCTTCCTCCTCGCAGCCAGCTCACACGAGTAGTCTTGAAAAATCATTACTCTGTGTCCATGCCAATCCAGGGCTCCAAGTTCCCTAGCCCTGTTCTGTATGGCTTCTTTTTCGGCAAAGTTAAGTATACAGGCCAGTATGGGTCTTGGCCTTTCACCCAGACACGGTTTCCTTTGCAAAGAGTGATGTACTCTCTCAGTAGTGAGCCTGGTGTTAGGCAGTAGTTGTAGGAGCTCTGGAAGGGTTATTGGAGGAAAGTAACAGTTCTGAGCCTTTCACAGCCCTCCAGAAAGCTGAGAAGTTGTAAGTTGTTTTGGCAACACCTATTTTCCATGTCATCCATTTTCTCTGTAGAGTTTTGATTTGGGCAGCCTGCTCCCTCAGGAGTGCAGAATGACATTGCAGCTTCTCCTAATGGCAACCTACAGATTGCTCAGCTTGCCCCATTTGAGAGTCCAGTTTTTGCAGAGCACCAGAGGTTTTATTTGTGGCCTTAGTATGGGCTTCCATTTGAGCCATTAGGGAGGAGAACATGTCCCAAACTGACTGTTCTCCAGCTTCTTTCACTTTTTATGCCATGTCAGCATGGTGATGTAGCAGTACCCCAGGCCAGCGGTCAAATACAAGAGGTTCCGTATGTCAGGGTAAAATGGAAAAGTGTACCGGAGATAGACGGAGTTCTTAGGTAATGATCTCTCAGGTTTGTAGTCAGGATAGCTCAGTTAGGTCAGGTATTTGATGAGATCTTCACTCCGGGTCATCAGCAGAAATGGACTAGCACTCCATCTTGTTCAGTAGTCAGGTCACACACCCAAAAATGTCCATTTTTAATTTTAAAAATCCCTGTTCTTCACTAGCTTCTAATCCTTTTCACGAGGTGATAAAATCCTTGTTTGTGAGCTGTCAAAATCCTTGATTGCCATTTCTGGACCAGATGGCCCTATCTTGTGAACAAGGTCTGGCTCGGGAAAAGGGATTTTGTCAGCTCATGAAAGGGGATTGACTTGCGAAAGAGGATTTTGACAGCTTGCGAAAAAAAAGGATTTTTTTTAAAATCCTTTTTCGTGAGCTGTTAGAATCCCCTTTCACGAGCCAATACATGTTTGCGAGCTGACAAAATCTTAATCGCAATTTCTGGACCAGTTGGCCCTATCTCATCAACAAGGATTGGCTCACAAACATGGATTTTGTCACCTTGGGAAAAAGGATCAACTCGCAAAAGGGGATTTTGACAGCTCATGAAAAGGGAATATTTTTTTAAATCCCTTTTCGCCAACTGTCAAAATCCCATTTTGCGAGCCGATTTTGTGAGTTGTCAAAATCCTTGTTCATGAGATCAGAACCAGATGGCCAAAATATGACTAACAAGTAATTGCCATGAACAAGGATTTTGATAGCTTGCAAATAGGGAATCACCTCGCAGCTAGGGGTTTTGACACCTCACAAACAAGGAATTTAAAAATGTTCCCAGTGTACTGCAAATAAACGGCTTGGTCTTTTGGCTTGAAAATTGCAGGGTACAAAGGGGGTGTCCTACAGATGTGAATTATGCTGTTTGGGTGCAAAACGTTTTATCAGTTTCATAGCTATACCATTACAAAGTTGAGATATTTCCCATAGGATAACATTGTGGTGCCCACAGTGCCTTTCGGTACCCATATCTGAGAAATGATTCGAGATATGGATTTATTTGCCCCGGGCAGCTTAGACCATGTTTAGGTAGACTAAATGTGCATGGAGGTATTGAAGTCTTAAAAACAGCTGCAGTGGAATTCTTTTCATAGCTTCTACGGTTGCTGAGATATTGGCAAATTAGTGTTACAAGGATTCCTTTTCAGCCCTATCGGGCTGCTGTTTGGCTCTGTAGTTATGTGTAAGTGGAGGCGCAGGGCCTAGAGGGCCCACACTTCCAATATGCACATCATTGTCAAAAAATGGGCAGCTTGAAGGGAGCCCACGCTCCCACCCACACATAGCAGTTACCCCTTACGTTACACTTTCTCAAAAAGTAAGGAAATCCATTGCAAAAACTTTGTTAATGCATCAGTTAGGGTTGAAGTGACAAAGTATGGAATGAGATGTAAGGGTTGAGCCCCTAACCTCCCTATCCTACCACCCCACCCCCATCCTCCACACACCAACAAGCATTGGTGTGTGCCATTAGGTTGTTAGGTCTAACTCTCACCCCATTCTCCTATTCTGTACCATGTCAGCCTGTTTACACATGGAATGGGGTGAGAGTTAGGCATAATGACCCCATGGTACACCGCAATGCCTGTTGGTGTGTGGAGGATGGGGGTGGTGTGGTAGGGTGGTGGGGGTAGGGGCTCAACTCTTAATGTCTCATTTCCATACTTTTTGTTATAGCTTCAACCCTAACTGATACATTAACAATTTTTTTGCAATGAATGTTTTATATATATATATATATATATATATATATATATGTTATTTGCAAGAAAATTCATTAATGCAACAGTTAGGGTGCAAGTTGACACCACAAAAGCAAGGAAATATTGATGTGCATGGCTGAAGTCACAGCTTCATTTTTCAAAAAGAGAATATACTATGATTCAACACTCACTTCATATACATAAAGGTATTTATTAGCTCAGTTCAATAGCCACTTTCCAGTTGGCTGTTTCATATGCATACATATATATACAGTCACACCCCTATATTTAGGGTTGTATGGGCACTTCAATGTTAAACCCCAAATTTTACACCGTAATAACTTTGCAACTGTCAAGTGTTCAACAGATTTGCATGAAAATTTGCATTCTCAGTTTCATGGGATATATCTCTCGATGTGCCAAGTTTCATTCCGGTCGGACGTGCAGATTCCAAGATACAGATAGTGCAAAAAGTGAATTTTTCAGAATTGTTTCCCACTGGTTAGAATGGGTTTTCTGTCAGCTTGGCTAGCACCTAGACAGTTTGGAATTTTGTTCTGAAATTTACAGGGATAAATGGGACTGACACACAGATGTGCCTTTTACTTGTTTGGTGAAACAAATATTTGAATCCATTACAAATGTATTTAATTTGGAAATTTTGAATCCTGCACTTGGTTCTGAGCATGCTCAGTAAGCACCAAAAAAATTGCTGTATGAAATGAAAAGATTATTATTTTTTTCATATGACAGTATGCTTTTTTGTTTGAGGAAAATTCTTTTTCACATGGCCATCTTGTTTTTCAGTTTGCCTGAAAAATTCAAATTTGGAAACCCTCAAAAATTATATTCTGGGGAGGAACCAACACATGGAGCTTGCTTATTGGGACCCCCTTAGCTGCATTCTGTACTTTACTGTTTGAGAAATGCCATTAACATGTGTTTTTGTAACACTGAAATTCTCTTTTCATATTGGCGGCATACAAAAGAATGATCTTGTTTTGTATGATGGCTCACAAAAAAATATCATTTTTCCCTATGGGAAATCAATGTATTTCAATGTGATTTTCAACTTTGGTGCATAACTTTGCCATTTTTGCACATTTTGACACAAAAGTTTCAACATACCCTTTTGAGACCACTCCTCATGAACAATGGGGTGTCATTTTGCAAATCCTGACTGAGGGTCGATTTTGTGGTTGGTTGGTGAAATCACATTTTGGGCAGGACTTAAACATTTTCATTATACCCTCTCATGAGGTGTGCTGAGGTCAAAATATGCTAAAAATGGCTAAGTTATGTGCATCTGCTGACATTTTGCTATGCTCACTTGTACCTTTATTAATTCAATATTTTAACCCCAGATTATCGGCATAGCCATTTCTTTACAACACCTCACGAATTTGACAGCTGTCATTTTTCTGATCTTGCCCAAAATGTCTTCTCATGCCACTGGCCATGGAATTATGCTGCAGTGGCACAGAATGATGTTTTATTGGGGATTTGGCAAGTTTAACTATAGGGTTGATGAGGAGGGGTAATAGAAAGGCTATGTTGACAATTTGGTTACTGATATTTCACAAATGGAAGTAGAGGGCCTGGAAGGCTCACTGCTTCCTCATAAACACACAAACATAGATAGATAGATAGATAGATAGATAGATAGATAGATAGATAGATAGATAGATAGATAGATAGATAGATAGAAGGATGCATCTATGGAGGGATGCAAGTACAGATCCTTTAAACTATCTCAAAAAGTTCAGATGCATGGGAGCCCTCCCACTGAAAAATAAAGATACTATTATACTATCTCAAAAAGTAAGGACATTCTGTAGAAAAAAAGGCAGTGTTAATGCTACATTTAGGGTGCAGGTTAAAGTGACAAAAGTAGAGAAATGTGGCTTTAGGGTTTCCAACTGTAAAACCCCAATGCCTCCCCTAAAGTAAATCGGGGGCAGATTCTTCCAAAGGATTGTCAACCCTAAAGCTCACCTGATTATATACAATCCAGAAACATATTCACCTAATGGGATGAGCTTTAGGGTTGAAAACCCCTAGGAAGATTCCATACTTCGTTTGCTTTAGGGGTGGCATTGGGGTTTTAGGGCTGGAAACCCTAAAGCCACATTTCCCTAGTTTTTGATGCTTTAGACTGAACCCTAAATGTTGCATTAATGTAGTTTTTTTTTTGCATAGAATGTATAAATTATACTGGCTTGGTAACACCAATATATGGGGAAGGAAGGGAACATTGTTTAACCAAGAGTAGCACACTAAGCTGAAGCTTGTTTCCAGATGTGACCTAGGAGCACAAGGAAGTTAAGTGACTTGCTTAGGATCACAGAGTATGCACCTAAGCAGCTGTGGGATTCAAACCCAGGTCTCCAGATCTGCAGTTCAGAGCCTTAGCCCACTGTGCTATACTGCCTCAATATATTAAGATTGAGTGAAAACTTCTATGTTAAACCCAAACATTTGAACTTTAATAACTTTGGAACTGTTCAACAGATTTGCACAAAAGGTGGCACACATATTCTCCAGGTGTAGATTCCTTGATGTGCAAAATGTTGTGCAAAACTGTTGTGAGATTTTTGAGGTAGGAAGTGTCACATAATCCTAAATTTACCATTTTTTTCACATTTCTTTGTCCACCTGTATCTCAGAAATGCCTTTATGTTGTGGTCTGAAATTTTCAGGGTAGAAAGCCTCTGGGTCTCAGATGTGCATTTTGAAGGTTTGGTGAAAAAAATGTTAATCTGTTCCAATGTTATTAAATTTTTACTTTCCCATTATTTCCTTTGAGAAAAAATATATGTTCTGAAAATGAAAGTACTTTTCGCACACTGTAATCCAGTTTTGCATACTTTGCACCTTAATAACTTTGCAACCCTTTAATGGATTTGCATGAAATTTAGCAGGTATAGAAACATAGAATTTGATGGCAGATAAGGACTGCTTGGCCCACCCAGTGTGCCCATTTCCCTACCTAATGGATAAGCTGCAGATCCTAGTTAACCAGCAACCTACAGTACTTCTTTCTACCCCAACCCCCTAGAATGTTTGAATTCAACCACTGTTTTTGACTCCACAACCCTCTCTGTGAAAAAATACTTCCTTACATTACCTCTGAGCCACCCTCCCTCTATCTTCAAATTGTGCCCTCTTGTTCTTGCACACCTCTTTTTTTGAAAGATGCTACCCTCTTGGACTTTGTTGATTCCCTTGAGGTACTTGAAAGTTTCTATCATGTCCCCCCTTTTCTCCTTTCCTCGAGACTATACATATTAAGCTCCTTTAGTCTCTCTCCATATGTCTTCTGGTGCAGACCCTGCACCATTTTAGTTGCCCTCCTCTGGACAGCTTCCATCTTGTCTATGTCCTTGTGGAGATTGGGTCTCCAGAACTGCACACAGTACTCCAGATGGGGTCTCACCAGCTGTCTGTACAGAGGGATAACAACTGCCTGTTTTCTACTGGTGATGCCTCTCCCTATGCATCCCAGTATCCCCCCCAGTCCTCCTTACTGCCCTCTCACATTGCTTACCCACCTTTAAGTCATCTGATATGACTACCCCCAGGTCTCTTTCCATCTTTGTTGTTGTTTGTATCTCACTCCCCATTGTGTACTCTTCCACTGGGTTTTTGTTTCCCAGGTGCATTACCTTGCACTTCTTAGCACTGAATCTAAGCTGCCATACATTTGACCATTTCTCTAACCTTGCCAAGTCCCTTCTCATCCTTTTCACCCCACCTTGTGCATCAACTCTGTTGCAGATCTTTGTGTCATCTGCAAAAGAGACATACTTTTCCTTCCAGTCCCTCTGCAATGTTGCTTATAAAGACATTGAAGAGGACTGGTCCTAATACTAAACCCTGCGGTACCACACTAGTAACCCCCCTTTCTTCAGAGTGGACTCCATTTACTATTACCCTCTGTGTCCTATTCTCCAGCCAATTCTTTACCCAGGCTATCATCTTGGGACCCACTCCCAGCCTGGCTAACTTGTATATTAATCTTTTGTGTGGGACTGAGTCAAATGCCTTGCTAAAGTCTAGGTAGGCCATGTCCACAGCCCCTCCCTGATCTACTACTTTGGTCATCCAGTCAAAGAAATCTATTAGATTCATCTGGCATGACCTTCCTGCTGTGAATCCATGCTGCCTTGGGTCCTGTGCCCCTCTGATCTCTAGGTACTTGACAATTCTTTCCTTCAGAAGTGATTCCATCATTTTCCCTATCACTGAGGTTAAACTAACAGGTCTGTAGTTTCCTGCTTCTGCCCTGCTCCCACTTTTGTGAAGGGGAATCACATCTGCCCTCCTCCAGTCCTCAGGTACCACCCCATCCTACCATGATTTATTAAAGAGGGTAGTCACTGGTGTCACTAGTTCTACCTTTAGTTCTTTTAGAATTCTGGGATGAATCCCATCAGGCCCCATTACTTTGTCCACCTTCAGTTTTAAGAGTTCTTTCAGAACCCTTTCTTCTGTAAATGGGCTGGTATCAACTTCTATATCCAGAGTGTTTCTATTGTTTGTTTTAGGTACCTCCTCCTCTTCATTTGTAAATACTGAGCAAAAATATTTGTTTAGTATCTTTGCCTTTTCACCGTCGCCCTCTACCCACCCCCTCCCCTTTATTAAGCCTCACTATCCCTCCCTTAGTCTTCCTTCGCTCCCTGATGTACCTAAAAAAAAAAGGTTTTATCCCCCTTCTTAACTAAGTTGGCTATCTTTTCCTCAGTTCAGGCCTTTGCTGTTCTGACTGCCTTCCCAACTTCATTTTGTTTTAACTGATGCAATTCTCTGTCCTGCTTCTTCAGTGATTCCTTCTACTTTCTGAATGCTTTCTTTTTCTCTTGAACCTTCACTTCTACCTCCTTTGAGAACCATAGAGGTTTCTTACATCGTTTTGTTTTTATTTGCTTCGCACAAAGGCATAAGCTCTGGAGGTAGATCACTTGATATAATAAAGTGTGCGAGAATCTGTTATGTGCTTTCTGAGATACTGTGTCTCAAACATCCTTAAACATACAAGTTTTATTCCCCTTTCGCAGACAGTCTTGCAGTTTCATATATTTGTACCTTAATAACAATAGAACCCTTAAACAGATGTGCATGAACGTTTGCCTGGATAATCTTAGGGGCTATGTCTGCAAATGTGATAAATTTCATTTGAGCCTCTTGTGTTGTTTGTGAGATATTGTGTCTCAAACATCAATACATTTACATGTTTTTTTTTTCATTTTTACATTCACTTGCGCGCATGCGCAAGGAACGTCTTGGGAGAATGGGACACTTTGGAGGTGTGCCCCTCTCCTGCAATGCCCTGCTCCATAGAGCAGGCGTGGCAATCCTGCACCAATCCAGATGCGGTGCTGTGTGTGCCAGTGGTGGTCTTCTCTTCAAAGAAAACCACGGCTGTCATACACAGCACCACGTCACCGCCGCCCCAAATCTTTGCTGCCACGCTGGGGAGGCCCACCCCAGCTTGGCCAATGTCCAGCGTCATCTGCCCGACAGGGGTGCCCAATCCCCGTCGGCTCCAGGCCACCAGCCATTTCTTCTGCCACTGGGAGCCCACCCCAGCGTGGCAAACATCCAGTCCCGCTGCCCTCTGCCTACAGGTGCCCAATCTCTGTTGGCTCCACGCCCCCAGCTGTCTTTGCATATGCTGGAGCCTACCCCAGCATGGCAAATGTCCCACATCATTGTTTTTTTTTTAAACCTGTAAATCGAAAACAGTCCCACGGCGCTTCTCCCAGGCCCCTTCCCACAACCCGCACCCACCCACTGCGCACCCCACCTCCCCACACCTCCCTCACCCCATACTTACCTCTGGAGCTTGGTGCAATGATCTTCAGTGGACCAGGAACATGTCTGCACTCTTCAAAGCCAACCGCGAACTGAGGAAATGCCGGTAAGCTGTATAATGGGCTAGATAGGGGGTTTTCAACTTTATTGCATATCTCAGGCATTTTTTGGAATTTTTGCACCAAATTTTCAATGTGGGGTTTTTGGGACCCCTTCTCATGATTGATTCACTGTCATGGTGTTATTCAGGCCCGAAGGGTGATTTCGAAGTCACTGCATAGTCACTGCACAGTCACTGCATGAAATCACCCTTCAGGCCTGAATAATGCCAGACAGTGACATCATTCATGAGAAGGGCTCTCAAAACCCTATGTTGAAAATTGGGTAAAATTCTAAAAATGACTGTTTTATGAGCGCATGCTATGTAGTTCCCTACGCAGGCTCAGAAGTTCACGGCTTTCAATATTTTCACCACAGATTTTCAACATTGCCATTTTACCACACCTCCTTATGAGCAGTACAGCTGTCATTTTTCACATCCTGACCAAAACGTGTTTCCACCCATGTAGCACACAATGGCGCAGTCTGTGTGCGAAATCAATGTATGGGACACATTAAGAAAATCACTGTGACACTGCTCATTAGCAGAGGTCTTAAAATGGCTAAGTTGAAAATTTGGTGAAAAAATTCCTAAAAATGACTGTTTTACGAGTGTGCGTTGTGCAGTTCCTACGCAGGCTCGTAAGTTCGTGAATTTTCAATATTTTCACTCCAGATTTCAACATTGCCATTTTACCACACCTCCTTATGAGCAGTACAGCTGTCATTTTTCACATCCTGCCCAAAATGTGTTTCCGCCCATGTAGCGCACAATGGCGCAGTCAGTGTGCAAAATCATTGTATGGGACACATTAAGAAAATCACAGTGACACTGTTCATGAGCAGAGGTCTTAAAATGGCTATGTTGAAAATTTGGTGAAAAAATTCTTAAAAATGACTGTTTTACAAACATGCTTTCGTGCAGTCTTACGCATCAGAAGTTCGCAAATTTTCAATATTTGCACTCCAATGACTTCTAAATACCTACACAGCACATAGAAGCAAGCAACATTCGGCATTGACAAATGCTTGTACTTCTTTGTCACTGATTTTTTTAAGCCATGTCCAAGTGCCAAATACCACTGCAAATACCTGCAAGCGAACGTTCGGCATTGACAAATGCTTGTTACTAACAGTTCCAGTTTTGCACAATTTGCACTTTAATAACTCTGGAGCCATACAACATATTTCTATACAATTTTGCATGCAAGGTTTTGTATGGTTGGTCTGTTGATGTATTTAATTCCATTTGAATCGTTTGTGTGTTTTAGAAGATTCTGTGTCTCAAATATCTTAAATTTACATTTTTCCCATTTTTGCAGTCATCCAGTTTTGCATGCTTTGCACTATAATAACTTTGCAAACATTCAACAGGTATGCATGCACGTTTGCACATATAATTCAGTTGGGTAGATATGTTGATGTTGCTAATTTCATTTGAATTGCTTTTGTGAGTTCTGCGATATTGTGTCTTAAACCTTACATATTTTTTCCATTTCCACAGTCTTCTAGTTTTGCATACTTTGCACCTTAATAACTTAGCAACTCTTCAATGGATGTGCACGAAATTTTGCATGCATAATCTCATGGGGTATTTCTTTTGATGTGGCTAATGCAGTTTGAACTGCTTAATTGCAACATTTTGCAACAAACTTCATTAATGATCCAGTTAGGGTCAAAGTGACAAAAGTTTGGAAATGAGGCATTAGGGTTTCCCTCACAGCCCGCCATCCCAAACCAGGCATGAGAGCAGGTGTGGGGTGTGCCTTGGGCTTCTAAAACCTAACACTCACCCCATTTCATCTGTAAATAAGGTCAGATTTGTAGATTTTATGAGAATGGGGTGAGCGTTAGGCTTGAGAAGCCCAAGGCACACCCTCACCTGCTCTCCTATCTGGTTTGGGAGGGTGGAGTGTTAGAGAAACCCTAATGCCTCATTTCCCAACTTTTGTCACTTTAACCCTAACTGGAGCATTAACAGAGTTTTTTTGCAAATTATTTCCTTACTTTTTAAGATAGTATAATAGTATCCCTATTTTACTGTGGGAGATTAGGGTCCTTTGGACCCTGCACTTCCATCCCTCCATAGATGTGTCTATGTATGTAGTTGTGGAAGATAGGAAAACAGTGACCAAATTGTCAGCATAGCCATCTTATTACCCTACCTCATGTACACGGTACAGAACATTTTTGAATCCCCGCCAAAGCATAATTCTGCACAACTGCAATGCTATTCTGTGCCACTAGTGCGAAAACACATTTTGACCAGGATTTGAAAAATGACAGATGTGACATACATGAGGTGGGTTAATAATAAAGCTATGTTGAAAATCTGCAGTAAAAATATTTACCATTTCCAAAGTTACGAGGGTGCATAGCAAAATTGCAATGAATGGTCATAACTTTGGCATATTTTAATATTTTGACCCCAAATTTTCCACAGTCTTCTTACGACCATGCCTCATGAACCCGATAGGTACACATTTTCAAATCCATTCCAAAATGCCATTCTGCACCACAGGTGTGAAAACACATTTCGGACTGAATATGAAAAAATGACCGCTGTACTGTTCATGAAGTGATGTGAAAAAATGGCTACATTGAAAATTTCATGTCAATATACTTAAAATTGCCAAAGTTATGTGCTTGCATAGAAACATTTCAACAAATGTGCATAACTCCACCATTTTTAGATCATTTCAACATGACTTTTTTGGGACTCTGCCTCATGAACACTGGCAGTGAAATTTTGTTATTCAATCCAAAAGGTGATTTTGCACAGCGAACATGAAATCACCTTCCGGGCCCAATTAATGAAACAACAGTTGCAGTGTTCATGAGATGGGGTCCTAAAAAAGCCATGTTGAAATTCTGGTGCAAACAATCTAAAAAATGGCAACAGAGCAACAAAGTTAAAAACACCTTTGAAGTACATTATCCAGCACTTACCATCATTCCTCAGTTCATGGTTCAGCTTTGAAGAGCGCAGATGTGTCCCGGTCTACAGAGTATGACAGCTTACAACCTCCGGAGGTAGGTTAGGGCAGGTGGGGAGGTGGTGGGCACTTAGTGGGTGGTTGGGATTAGAGGAGGATGGCGGGATGGCGAAAGATGGATTTTTTATTTCAGGTTAAAAAAAAAAATTCAGGGAATGGTTTTCTTTTTTATAGCTGTACATCAGTCTGTCCCTTCTTACCCTTTTTTGGAGTTGTTTTTGCTGTGTTTCTTGTCCGGCTGCTCCCTCCATTTCAGCCAGCATTACCTGCATGTTTTTGCAGGGTTGTCTTTCATTGATTGGCCAGTCTTTCTTCACTTTGTGTTAGTGGTTGCAGATACCATGCTCCTTATTCTGCCATTCGGGTACTTGCTAACTGGTGCCAGCAGTCCATTACCTTGAGCTGTTTAGGACTATTTTCTTATCTGTCATTCCACTTTCCACTAATTACAGCCACATCATTGCTTTGTACATTATGTCCATTTTCTTAATCCATTTGGATTCCATTTACTCATTTTTCAGCCTTCCTAGCTTCCCATCATCTGCCCCATCTGGGTCATTCTCCTGCTTGTCCCCTACATGCCATATTCTACATGAGACTGGTAGGTGTGCATCCACTATAGTATAGATTTAGACTCTATTAGATGATATCTATTCCCTCTGGCATACCATGCCTTCCAATCATCTGCCAGGTTTCTCCATCTTCTCATGCTGTTTCTGCTTTGCTCCATTAGCCATCAGGTTTTCCCATTGCAAACAAAGAATATAGCTGGGCACATGCCAAAATGTAGGCAATGGAAAGAAAACTTTTTATTTATTAATTAAATAGGTAGCAACGTACAGTATAAGCATGGCTAAAAACTGGGCTAACACCCCTATGAACAACTTAGGCTAGTGAGTCTTTCTCAAGAGGATGGGTATCAGCTTCCTACTGACCTTCTTAAACTCTACCTACCAGTACTAGGATATATTCCAGCCATGACCATGTCCTGGCTTCAAGGGCTCCCCTACTCTGCAGGCTAGTGGTCTTGTTGTTAATAAGCTCAGATGGTCGACACACTGGGCATGCTGCTGGTGAGGGCATTCTGGGTTTAAGGCTTATTTATTGTGCTTATATGCTTATTTTATTCTTCACCCTTATTTGTTTTAATACTGTGAAGAACAGTCAATACTTTTATACTTTTGTGCTTGTGTTTTTGTGTTCATATTTCTTTTTATGATATCGGGATTTTAGTTAAGGTCATGGGATAGTGTTAGAGATGGACCTAGAGTGAGCATAGATCAGGAGTTTAGTTTTTTTTTTTTTTGTGTGTGCCAGTAGTATACACTTAGTTTTGATGGTTTACACTGTTCTGTTTTTAGTCTTTGGATTGGTCCCCTCCAGTAATGCTTCCATGCCCAGTAAATCTTAGATTTGATGGCAGTAACTGACTGTAACCTTCGGTGAGCCATTGAACCACAGAGGCGCTGATTGTCCTTTGAATCACACATAGAGTGGGGATTCATCTGCCAGAGCAAGATTCTCAGCACCTGATATACTGGTGGGAGCTGTGAACTTCAATCTTCAAGAATTAAATTTTCTGTTACTACTGCCCTGTCAGGTGTTGATCCTGGTGGAATTTTACATTGACTTTTTTGGGCTGATACAGCTCTTCTTTCTTTTGCTACTAACTGGATTGCTGAAGAGTCACTGCAGAGCAGGGACTCACCCACCAGAGCGGAACTCTGACCTTGTGAAAAGAACTGTCACTGACTATACATCTCAAAGTCAAATCTGTTGTTGTTTTAACATCTACAGGATTGCCATCAAGCAGGGAACATTGTGCTGGTCCACCAGCACGGCGGTAGAGCTACCGCTTGTAATGCCAGTGACACAGGTTTGGGAACAGGCTCAGACTGCTGGAGGGCCAGCCGGAGGGAAGAGGACTGAATGCCCATTGGGCTGCTCTCCTTCTCTTGGCAGGGCGGGTTGCCTGTCCCATTGCTTTACCACCACCTGTGTGACTACAGGTGCATGTGCAGTGGGATGGCATGAAGCAAGTGGGAGGACATTGGGTGGGAGCTGGAGTGGCAGCATGTTGCAATATGTTGTGCCCCTTGGCTCCGCTAGTGTGACAGCGTCCAATAGGGTGGCACCAGAAAAAGTGGAAAAACCCCACACTGGACACCTGAAGATGGGACCTGGCTGTCTTGAGAAACTCCATAACCAGGCTCCTCAGAGGGCTGAGATGGCCCACCCAGTGCACACTCATGGGCTTGGGGGGACTTAGGTGGGTCCCCTTTCTCCCTGCCTGGGAGGGTAAACTGCGGCAGGATGGGGGCAGGTCCACCAGTGCACCAACAGAGTTATCTGTGGTGGAACTACGGGAGTGCACACAGCCTAGAGTTCCCCAATGAAAGGGATGTAGTGTGATGAGTAAGGTGGCATGAAGAGCAAATATTTAAAAAAAATGATGGGGACATTATGAGATGGTGTAAGAAATATTTTCAGCTGGATATTGTTTAAATACTATGCTTCATGGCTAGTAGGGAGCATTTCTGGGGGCGTTTATACTTATAATCTGCAGCCACTACTCCATATGTGGCATACCGGAGTTGGCTGCTAAGGACTAGATTCTGTCTACTGTACTTGCATTTTTTCATGAGTTATTGTCATGCTATTTAATTAGATTTGTCAATTTTCTGGCTAAAGGTTGGCACAGTGGTAAGAGCCCTGCTACTCCCCTTTCACTTTCTGTCAGTATATTCTCCTGTGTAGCATTTTTAATAAAATTAATGTAGAGTCTTACGTGAAATGATCTGAGCATTCACTGGAAAAAGCTGTAATGAAGTCAATAATTTTTTCCATTACTAAAACGTCAATTCATGCTTTTAACACTATCACATATTCTCATTTCATAAATCAGATTTTACCATGCAAAAGTGACATGATGCAAACAGTAAAGCATCCCACATGATTTATTTAAGTCAACTGCTGATTTTATCGAGGGCCAGCATAGTTACAATCAAGACCCCAGCAATAAAATGCATAAAAACAGGTCAGTAAGGGGCTGCCACTGGATACCATGAGGAAAAAAACATTATAGCATGGGGGACAGCACAGAATTCATAATAAAGGACCCTTGACACAAAAAAAAGATTCATTTTTCATATCACACAGTCGAGAAAAAAGATTTGTAACAGTGAATAAAACATATTTCTGGATTATATCTCTGACATTGAAGTGCAAATTACACCTAAGGGGGTCCCGATCAACCAGCTAGGTGTGGTGGTCTCTCTCCAGAATGTTATTTTTGTGACTTTTGATTTTTTTTGGAAAACAGAAAACAAGATGGTTACTCACAAAAAAGGATTTTTCTCCCACAAAACAGGACCTCATGAAAAAGGAACAGACCTTGCAAGAGCGAATCCTTTTTCATGAGGTCAATCCTTGGCCGACCTTTATCCCTCTAATTGCTGGTTGTAGCATAAAAATAATCACACCAAAAGTCCACACTGTGTGAACACAAGGTGATGAGGAAAAAAACAGCAAAAGAAGGCAGCTTTTAAGGTTTTAGCACTGTCTGGATCTCAGAATCCGTACATCTGACCAGAAAGAAACATCATCCAGAGATCTACCCCCACAGGACAGTGCATACCAAAATTTGTACAAATCCATTAATTGGTTGCAAAGTAATTAAAGTACAAAAGTTAAGGTTTAACATTAAACAGGCTTCTCACCACTAACTATAGGGGCATGACTATGCCTCTATAATATTTTGATAGATAGATAGATAGATAGATAGATAGATAGATAGATAGATAGATAGATAGATAGATAGATATGGATTTACATAAAATTTAGTATACGCTGTCCCATGGGATAGATCTCTTGATGTGGCAAGTTTCTTTTTGGTCAGAGGTACAGATACAGGGATGTGGATAGTGCTAAAATCTTAAAAGTCGCCATTTGTTTCAGCTTTTTTTCTCATCGCCTTGCATCCAGATGGTGTGGAATTTTGGTGTGATTTTTTAATGTAGAGCCAGTTTTGTAACAAAACTGCCATGCTTTGTTTGGTGAAAAATAATTAATATGTTGCAAAGTTATTCAATTTTTAAGTTTCCATAGTTTTCAATGGGAATCCTCCTGTCCAAATTAGAGGGATAAAGTTTGACCAAGGATTGACCTTGTGAAAAAGGCTTCTATCTTGTGAGATCAGTTCCTTATTTGTGAGGGAAAAACCCTTTTTTGTGAGGGAAAATTACTTTATCGTGAGCCTCCATCTAGCTTTCTATTTTTTATTAAAATTGTAATTTTTCAGAAACCACGAAAATTACATCCTGGAGTGACACCACCACACCTAGCTGTCTGATTGCAACCCTGTTAATTGAAATATGCACTTCAAAGTTAAAAAATACTTATGAAGTTAACACCCATAGGCCTCTACTCCCTCATTCAGCCAGTATCACATAAAAGGGCCACTAGGCGCCTTACTACTACCTCCCTCCTAGTTCCCCAATGCAGGACCTCTCTAGGGCAAAGGTCTTTCTGTTATTGTTCTCCCCTCTGTCTCAACGACCTACCACCCTCCATCTCAATGTCCCATAGTCTTAGACAATTCAAAGCTGGTATCATAAACCTTATCCTTAACTCTGATGCCTGTGTCTGTAGTTAATACTCTTCCCCCTTGTCAGTATACCAATGATAGCATAGTCATGGATACAGATCTAGCTTATCTTATGACTACATCCTTAGGTCCCACTATCCAGCTGTAATTTCACTCTGACTCCGGGTTCTGTTTATGTCCCTCCAAATTCTGTAACCAGACTTGTCTCACAACTGAGACACGGGGTCTTCCCAGGCCTCTGAGACAGTAACTAATATGTAATGTAAATACACTGTGCTGAGTGACCTATGTATTACTGTTATTAAATGTAATGTTTGTGCTTTCCTTACTGAAGTGGAGCATTTGCAAAAGAGTCTATGACTCAAAGGAGTGTAATTCCAATTCTCTCAATAAATAAATAAATATACCCTTGAAATCTGTTTTTTTAATATAATGAATCCTTTTGCGTGGCCGCGTGATACAAACAAAGAATCCTTTTTCATGTCATGAGTTACAAAAAAGGATCATTTTTCATCACTTGAGTCTTCTTGCTTCTCTCTCAAATTGTCCTCCCAAGTACTGTAATGTTTTTACCTAGTGCCTAGTGGCCCTCACCCTCCAATACCCCTGCCCCTACATTTCCTGTTACTGTAATCAAAATAATTTCCCTGGTGTCTAATGGCATCACCCCCACCCTCCGATCCCCATATTCTCTTTTTTTTATTTTGTTGGTGTTAGTGGTACCCCATTCTCCCACTTCTTTCCCTGGTGTCTAGTGGCATCCCTCACCATCCAATCACCTTCCCTATAATTTTTATTTTATCCCTATTGTCTTGTGGCACCCTCCCACCCTTGGATCACCATCTTTGCAATTATTGATAAATTCCCTGGTGCCTAGTGCCACCCCCACCCTCCCATTGCATAAAAAGTCTGAAAAAAAGAAAACAGTCCACTGGTGTCTTAATTTTACTCTGAAGAAAATGAAGACTGTCCCTCATCATCCCCGCCATCCCCCTCCCTCATACCAACCCTCCCACTGAGCATCCACCACCCCACACCCCGTTATCCTATACTTACCACCAGAGGTCCTAGGCTGTCATCTTCCATGGACTAAGACACATCTGTACTCTTCAAAACCAAACCATTAACTGAGGAATCAAGGTAAGTGCTGTATAATGTATTTCAATTGCATTTTGAATTATGTTCATGACTTTCCTATTTTTTGGAATTTTTTTATCAGATTTTCCACATGATGTGTTTGGGACACCACCTCATGAACACTGCAACTGTCATTTTGTTAATCGGGCCCGGAAGGTGATTTTGCAATCATTGCACAAAATCACCTTTTGGGACTGAATAATGAAATTTCACCACCAGTATTAATGAGGTAGTGTCCCAAAAAGGCCATGTTGAAAATTTGGTGAAAGAATTCCTAAAAATGGCGGAGTTATGTGTGTTTGTTGAAATTTTTGTACACACATGCAAAACTTTGTTAATTTTCAATAGTTTAACTCCAAATTTTGAACATGGCAATTTTTTCACACTACCTCATGGACAGTACAGCTGTCATTTTTCACATATTATCTGAAGTGTGTTTTTGAACTGTTGCATGGAATGGCATTTTGGTACAGATTTGAAAATCTTCATGTACAGGGTTCATGAGGTTGGGTGATAAGAAGACTGTACTGAAAATTTGGGGTCAAAATAAAGAAAAAAATGCCAAAGTTATGACAATTCGTTACTACACCTGTTCATAACTTCAGAAATGTTAAATACAGTACTTTTACCCCAAATTTTCAACATAGCCTTCTTATTACCTCACTTCATGTATGTCACAGCTGTCATTTTTCAAATTCTGGCCAAAATGTGTTTTCGCACCTGTGGCATGGAATGATGTTGCAGTTGTGCAGAAGAATGTTTTGGTGAGGGTTCGAAAATTTTCTGTACCATGTACATGAGGTGGGGTAATAAGGTGACTATGCTGACAATTTGGTCACTATTGTCTTATAAATTGAAGGACCCTGTGCTTCCATACCTACATTCAGACACTGTACTCCTATGGTAAAATAAAGATACTATTATACCATCTCAAAAAATAAGGAAATAAGTTGCAAATAACTTCATTATTGCTCCAGTTTGAGTCAAAGCAATGCAAGTTGGGAAATTAGGTGTGAGGGTTTCCCTAACACCCCAAACTCCCAAACCAGGCAGGAGTGCAGATATGGGGTGTGACTTAGAATTCTCAAGCCTAACACTCACCCCATTCTCATACAGCCTAAACATCTGACCTTATTTACAGATGGAGTGGGGTGAGTGTTGGGTTTGAAAAGCCCAAGTCACACCCCACACTGCTCTCCTGCCTGGTTTAAGAGGGTGGGTGTTAGGGAAACCCTAACACCTCATTTTCCGACTTTTATCACTTTCACCCTAACTGAACATTACATTAACAATGTTTTTGCTACACAAATATATATATATATATATATATATATATATATATATACGCATATATATATATATATATATATATATATATATAATACTGGCACAGTAGCACCATTGTAGTTAAGGTGATAGGGCACTTTAATGTTAAAGCTGAATTTTTTAACCTTAATAACATTTGAACCGTTCAACAGATTTACAAAAATTTGCATGAAAAGCACTGGGGGAGGGTCTGTTGACCTGCCACACATTATATTACTCCATTGAGCAGGTCAGAAGTTATGAAACATTTAAAATGCCTGTGATTCACTGTTTTTTCTGTTTTTTTGTTCACGTGTATCTCAGAAACAGATGTAGATATTGGTCTGTTTTTTTGTTGTTGCTTCAATGCCTTAGGACCACAGATGTGCCTTTTAAAGGTTTGATGTAAAAATATCAATACATTCTAAAGTTCTTTAATTTTGTTTTTTCCTATTTCCTATAGAAAAAAGTTAGATGTCCCATGCAGCATTTTTTCTGCAATAATAAACAACTTAAATCTGTGATGGTTTCCCCAAAACCTTCACAAGTTTTCAACAAATGTGCAAAGGTTTTTGAAAGAGTTTCATAATTTTTTCTAATGGTTTTGCCGACATCGGGGTGCCCAATCCCCATGTCAGCAGTATACAAATATACCCCCCTACCACCAGACCAGTGTGTTACACTTGGGAGCCCACTGCCAGTGTACTGAGCAATTCACTTTTTCATTATTCCCTTTTTTTGGGGGCCCAAACCCCATGTTGGTAATACCCCCCCGACAGTGGGGGACACTGGGTAGCTCACTCCTAGTATCACAAGTTCTATTGGCCCCCCTAATATGGTGCAGCACTGGGTAGCCCACTCCCAGTTTCCATATATATATATATATATATATATATATTTGTTCCCTGTAAAAAAAACTGTTCCCCAAAGGTTTTTAATTCTGAAAAAGAAACAGTCCCTCATCATCCCTACCCCCTCAATCCTGACCCTCCCTCAGCATACCCACCTCCCTGCACCCCCCACACCCGATACTTACCCCCAGAGGTCATTGCTGTCATCTTCTCTGGACCAGGATGCATCTGCACTCTTCAAAGCGAACTGAAAACTGAACAAACAAGGTACAGTAAGAGCAGAATGATGGTAGTCAATGGGGGTTTTCAACTTGTGTTGATATCTCAGCCTTGTTTTTACATTTTTTCACCACATTTTCAACACAGGCTTTTTGGGACCCCACCTCATGAACACCATGACTATCATCTTGTTAATCAGACCCGTAAGGTGATTTCACTGTCACTGCGCAGATCACCTTTAGGCACTGATTAAATAAATGACAGTGCCAGTGTCCATGATGAGAGGTCCCAAAATGCCCATGCTGAAAATTTGGTGAAAAAAAAAATTGAGCGTGTTATGAGCCTGGATTGCACAAGTTCTAAGCATGCTCATAACTTTGCTAATTTTTTATATTTTCACTCCAGATTTTCAACATTGCCTTTTTTCACACCTCCTCGTGAACAGTTTACAGCTGTCATTTTTCACATCCTACCCGAAACATGTTTTGGCACCTGTGGTGCAGAATGGCACTGTTACTTTGCAAGATCAACTTTTGGGGCAGAGTAACAGAATGACTGTGCTACTGTTCATGAGGTGGAGTCTCCAAAAGGCCATGTTGAAAAGTTGGTGAAAAAATTCCTGAAAATGCCCAAGTTATGTATGTCCATTGAATTTATTAAATGCATGCACATAACTTTGTGGGATTAGAGCACAGGGTACATCTACTATCTCAAAAAGAAAGGAAATTCATTGCAAAAAAGCTCTATTAATGCATCAGTTAGGGTTGAAGCAACAAAAGTAAGGCAATGAGGTGCTAGGATTTCCATTCCTAACACCTCCCCCCACTGACACCAAACCTGACCACCCCACCCCCACCCTCCACAGACCAACAGGCATCAGGGTGTGCCTTGGAGTTGTTGGCCCTAACTCTCACCCCATTCCCCTATACTGTCTCATGTCAGTTTCCTTACAATTGGAATGGGTGAGAGTTAAGGCTGGCAACCCCAAAGCACACCCCAATGCCTGTAGGTCTGTGGAGGGTAGGGGTGGGGTGGTCGGGTTGGGAGTTGGTGGAGGGAGGTGTTAGGGATGGAAATACTAATGCCTCATTTCCTTACTTTTGTTGCTTCAACCCTAACCAATGCATTAACAGAGATTTTTGCAATGAATATATGTGTATATTATAGAAGCACAGTTTTCTACTTAAATAACTTTGCAACCATTCAATAGATTTGCACACAATTTGGTGTATGCTGCATTTTGGTGTAGATCTTTTGATGCATCAAGTTTCATTTCAGTCAGATGTGCTGATTCAGAGATCTGGATAGTGAGATAAAGTAAAACTCAATTTTTTTCTTTTCAGTTTTTTCCTTATCGTCTTGCAGCCAGACATTGTGGAATTTACACATGATTTTTGTAGGTGAGAAAGAACTTTGTTAGTAGAATAGACAGTGAAAATGTGGTGCAGTAATAGTAATCTGATTCTTAGTTATAATGTTTTTTAACTCCCATTATATCCTAATGGGATGTTTCTGAACATTCCAGTCTTGGGATAGAAGTCTCTTTTGTGACAAAAGATTTGATCTCGCAAAAAACAATTGAGTCTCATGAAACCGTTCCTTTTTTGCAAGAACACAAATCCTTTTTTGTGTCAGAAAATTCCCTTTTTGTGAGCCACCATCTTGTTTCCCATTTTCTTTTTCAAAAAAAAAAAAAATGAAACCCCACAAAAATGCAGTTAAACAGATAC
This sequence comes from Neoceratodus forsteri, assembly GCA_016271365.2. Taxonomy (NCBI): domain Eukaryota; kingdom Metazoa; phylum Chordata; order Ceratodontiformes; family Ceratodontidae; genus Neoceratodus; species Neoceratodus forsteri. Next base: position 646,861,142 of record CM028135.1, on the reverse strand, counting down.
ACCAAGGCATGTATCTTGGTCATCAGGACTCCCTTACATGGATTCTGTAGTAGTTTTATGGGAAAGCAACCTCGGAGGGTGTTTTTTTTTGGACTCACTAATTTCCTTTCTCGGGAGCTGTTCCTATTTTGTGAGCCAAAGGAAGTTAATAAGTCATGGAAAAGGAATCCTTTTTATGCAACCCTCTGGTCGCTATATACATTTGTAAAAAAAAATGTTGCTGACATCAGGGTGCCCAATCCCAGTGTTGGTGGTAGAAGTCCCCCCATGAGTGTGGGACACTGGGGAGCCACTCCCTGTGTCCCAGATAGAGGCTCCCCCACCCCCTGCCAGTGTGGGACACTGGGGAGCCCACTCTCAGTGTTCCATAACACCTCCCTTCTCCTCTTGTGTGGGACACAGGGTAGCGCACTCTCAGTGTCTTGAAATATTGATAGGGAAAGCAAAATGCTTTTATTTTTTGCTGACATCGGTGTGCCCAATCCCTGTGTCAGCACTAGAACCAACCCTGCCAGTGTGGGACACTGGGTAGCCCACTCCCAGTGTCCCTAGTTATGTCCTACCCCCAGTACTCTGGGGCACTGGGGAACCCACCCCAGTGTCCTGAAATATTGTTGTGAAAAAAAAGAAAACAGTCCACTGTTGTCTTTTTTTACATAATGAAAAAAAGAAAATGGTTTCTCATTATCTCCCTGTCCACCTCCCCTATCCCTACCATCCTACTGACCAACCACCACCCCACACCACCCCTTGCACTATACGTACCACTGTAGATCATCGGATGTCATCTTCTGTGGACCAGGACATGTCTGCACTCTTCAAAGCCAAACCTCAGTCTGAAGAATCAAGGTATATGCTGTATAATGGCTGTCAATGGTGTTTTGAACTTATGTTGATATCTTAGCCATTCTTAGGTCTTTTGGAACCAAATTTTCAACATGGGCTTTTTGGGACCCCACCTCATGAACAATGGCACTGTCAATTCACAACTTGGTCCTGAAAGGTGATTTCACAGTTGCTGTATGAAATCACCTTTTGGGACTGAGTAGTGAAATGATAGGGTCTGGCGAGGGTCCCAAAAGCCCATGTTGAAAATTTGCTGCAAAAATACCAAGAAACACCTGAATTATGCACGATCATCAAAATTTTTCTATGTACACGTGTAACTTTGACAAATTTTTATATTTTCACTCCAAATTTTTAACACAGCCTTTTTTTCACACCACCTCATGAACAGTACAGCTGCCATTTCTCATATCCTGCCCAAAACATGTTTCCACACCTGTGACTCAGAGCGGCAGCATTGCTACGTGAAATCACCTTTCAGGACAGAGTAACAAAATGTCATTGCCAGTGTTTATGAGGTGGGTCCCAAATAGCTCATGTTTAAAATGTGGTGCAAACATACCCAGAAAAGCCTGAGTTATGCATGGTCATTGAAATCTTTCTACGTAGGCTCATAACTTTGGCAATTTGTAATATTTCCAGACCAAGTTTTAAGCATTGCCATTTTTTTCACACTATCTCATGAATAGTAAAGTCCTTGTTTTTCAAATCCTGCCAAAAATATTTTTTCACACCTGTGGCATGGAATGGCATTACAGTTATGCAGAATTACATTTTGGTGGGGATTCGAAAATGTTCTATACTGGGTACATGCAGTGAGGTAATAAGAAGGCTATGATGAAAATTTCGGATCAAATAAGGATACTGTTATACTATCTCAATGGAGGTAATACAAGGATTCAATTATACTATCTCAAGAAGTAAGGAAATAAATTGCAAACAACTTTGTTAATGCATCAGTTTGGGTTAAAGCAACAAAAGCAGGGAAATGTGGTGTTAGGGTTTCAAATTCTAATGCCACATCCCCACCCTGCACAGAGGAAGAGGGATTTGAAGGTGGCATTGGGGATCATCATCCCTAACGCTCACCCCATTCTACTTTATTGTGCCACCCAGCTAATTTTCTTTTTTATGTTTGATGTTCTTTCATCCTCCACACCAAACCAGTCACCCTGTCCTTCAGGTGGCCAAGCCTTGCCACCCCATGTCCCCCTGCAGCCATTCACTGCCCCCCCTCAATATCGCTTCCCAGCTGACCAATGCATACCTTTACTGGGGGGCCCCACTCCCATGCCCAGTATTGGTAGGGGATACTGTCATGTGCCCAGAGGCACATTACACTACCCTCATCAGAGCAATGAGGGCACAGAATGGGGCTAACCAGCTTCACGGTGGCAGGAGGACAGACTGTCATCATCCAGGTGACATGGATGAACATCTTTTTTTCTCTTTTTCTGTCCTTCCCACCTCCCAAAATGGACCTATACAGTGGCAACCATGAGTAGGAATGTAAGGTGGCATATCAAGGCACACCACCTAGTACATCTCTAAAACCACCAACCAGGTGCCAGAGGTCCTCCCTCCCCCCAGGAGGGAAGCATCTGAATAGACGCTTGTACTCCCTCCCTGCTGGTCTCTGCTCCTGGTACCCAGATTCAAGGTGTGAACCCGGGTCAGCAGCATGCCAAGCGAACCCCTTTTCTCGGCACCACAGAGCCGGCCCAGCTTATTTTCTAATGGAATGGGGTGAGTGTTGGGTTTGATGACCCCAATGCCAATCCCTGATTCCTCTTTGTCTGTGCAGGATGGGAGTGTGGTGTTAGGGTTGGAAAACCTAATGCCACAGTTCCCTACTTTTGTTGCTTTAACCTTAACTGATGCATTAATGAAGTTTTTTGAAATTTACATATATATATTGCTAATTAATTCTGCCCTGCACAGCCCTCCATGGTCAGCCGCCAACCTACTCCTACTGAGCTCAATTTCCTGTAACTTCCACCTGCAGTCAAATCCAAGGCTCCAATTTTTCTCCATGGCTCCCTGCTATGAATTGTTTCATAGTTTATTGTTACTCTTTTGCAAGACTCAAAGTCTGTGCTTTTATATTACATTTAAAATGTCAGTTTTGTCACTGGCAAGGTATGTTGCTGCTCACTGCCAGTAAGGTGTCTTCTGCTTGCTTCCTTGACCAGTGCCTGTTGCCTGTTAAAGTGCATCTGGACCTGCATCTCCCACCTTCTAATTTGCCCTCCTCCCACCAACCACCTGCATCTCTACCCCTTTCTCATTCCAGTACCCTCCTGCCATCCTGACCCTCATCCCTCCTATCTCTTCTTGTGTTCTGCCTCTGTCCCATAACCCCCCCCCTTTCAAAACCCCTGGTTATCTTCTCTCTTCCTCCTACTGCCACTACTCAATGTCTCTACTCTCCCTTATCTCTTTCTGCTTTCTCCTATTCCAGCTTCCCCTCACCCCTACTCCCCTTACCTTCCCCACCAAATCTCCTGCCCCCCCCAGCCTGCCTCCTCCTGTTTCCACCTTTCCTCCCTGCACTTCATTTTCATTTCATTTTTATTTTTTATACTGATTAGTTTGTGGGACAAGCCTATTTTCACAACCAGTCTATACAACAAAACATAACACATCAGACTTTACAAACAGTGAACATCCAATAAATATACATTATGTAAAACATTTACAAATTGAATTCACCAACAAATTGTTCCTAAGAGCAGTCTTAAATTTTGATAACTGCTTTTGACTTGTAACATTATAAGAAAGATAATTATACATCCTAACAGTGGCAAAGTTCAAGGAATTTTGACCAAAGGAAGTATGGAAGAAAGGCAACATAAAACCCTCCTTACTCCGTAATCTTGTACAACCAGATTTTGTATTCCTAGAGAACAGACCTCTCCTTTTCCACACACATGGATGCCATCATTTCAAAACTGTGCCCAAAACTTGGTGCCCTCTATAGAAACTGCACTAGTCTCTCGCTACCTGTCAGACGTGAATTAGTCCAGAAAATGATTCTACCCTCCTTCGATTAATGTGATGTAGTTTACAGCTCCGCTGCTAAGACCACCCTAGCCAAACTTGACCCCCTCTTTAATGCTTTCTGCCACTTTTCCTTCGATGCCCACCTGCTCTCATCACTGCACGCTCTACCGTTCCCTGGCCCTGCCATCCCTGAGTAACCGGTGCCTAATTCATAGAGTTAAATTCGCTTCCAACTACTGGCTAGGCTTCCTACCTCGCAACCTCCCTATCTTCCCCACCTACCCCCACCCATGCCTTCAGGTCTACTGATGCTAGGCTATTAGTCATCCCTCACTGAAGGATCACCACTGGCCAATCGTCCTTCTCTTACCTCTTCCCTAAACTCTGGAATGGCCTGCTGGCCCAGATCCACCATTCCTCATCCAAACTCTCCCTATCCTCTGCCCTCTCTAACTTCCTTGCACTAAATTGCAACTGCCTCTGACCTCCCCCTCCATAGCTTCTTTCCCCCATTCCCCCCTGTGCCTGACCAGCGGCTTGGCCATCACCTAATTGTCTGGCTTATACATTGCCCTACGCACTTACACTCTCACTCTTACTCACTGTTATTCACTTCTAATATTTCCTTCCCCTTCACTCTCCCTCCCACATAAATTACACTCTCAGCTTTCCTCACAGCTACTAACTCCCCTCTCCTTCCCCATCAGCACCTTTACCACCCCCTACACACTAGTGTTTACTAGCCCTCTCCTCCGCTACCCCCTATCTTCGCTATCCACCTCCTACTGTCAACTTGGTGCATCTCACTCAGCTCATGTCCTGCTACTGGCACTCAAGTTCTGTTCTGGCACTTATGTAATCATATATTGCCCTCTATGTGTACACTTGTTATGTATACCCTATCCTTGTAGATCATGCACTGTACTGTTTTCCTTATGTAACAAGTTCTAATGTAATCCCACTCAACTATGTACATTATCTGTATTGCTCTATTTCTAATTCAACTTTTGTATGTATACTTGTCTCCACTGTAACCCCTCCCCCCAGGTTGCACCGTGAGACAAGCATCTTTTTGCTCAGTGTGCCTTTCCTGGTGAAACATTTTCAATAAATAAATAAATAAATAATACCTAACTGAACCTTATGCAAAAACATTAGTGATCTAAAATTGAATTGCTCCCTTAAAGGCAAACAACCAAAAAGTTTATAAAGAGAACAATGATGTGTTAACCTTGACTGGCCAGAAGCGAAACGTAACACGGAATGACAAGTAACTTGAAGTTTAGAGAACATTGTATCAGAAGTATAAGAATATATTATAGACCCATAATCCATTATAGAAAACAATAAACTATGTGTAAGTAGTGACCTAATATCAAATGTAAGGTTACATCTAATTAGATAAAGAAACCCCAACCTTTTATGTACTTTTTTAATTAATTCCATAACATGAGACTCAAAAGTTAGATGACAATCAATTAATATTCCCAAATATTTGAACAGTCTAACCAGTTCAATTAAATTACCCAAGTTATCCTGAATAATTAGTTCCTGTTTTTGCTCTCTCCTGGAATGAGAAAATTCCATTGTCTTAGTTTTTGCAGAATTTAACACTAGTTTATGTTTGTCATACCAATAATAGAGCAAACTAAAATCATATTGTAGGGTATTTTGAAGAGTCAGAAGATTGGGAGCAGAACAGAACAAAACAGCATCATCTGCGTATAACAGTAACTCAGTACGTAAAAAAATTAACCAATAAAGAATTAACAAATAAAGAAAAAAGCAAAAGACCCAATATGGAGCCCCATGGGACTCCACATTTTAACAATGCTGGCTCCAATTTTATTCCATTGATTATTGTCATCTGATTCCTGTTTGATAAATAATCTCCAATCCAAGAAATAACCCCATCTGATAACTGTACAGCAGATAACTGCTTCATGAGTATTTCATGATTAACAAGATCAAAAGCCTTGGTGAGGTCCACAAAAGCCGCTGCAACATCAATTGCCTTGGAAACTTGGCTGGTGAACCTCACCAAGGCTGTCTCAGTGTTGTGGTTAGACCTAAAGCCATGTTGTGAATCTGACCAAAGATTATATTTTGTTATGTGTTCTATCAGCTGAGCTGAGACTATCTTTTCTAAAACCTTAGACAAGGGAGCTAACATAGAAATTGGGCGATAGTTATTAATGTTAGAGCTTGAATCTGACTTAAAAATAGGCTTGCCAACAGAATTTTTCCACACCTTTGGAAAAACCCCATGACAAAGGGAATAATTAAACTATTTTGTAAGTGGACTGGCCACACTGTTAATGACCCTTTTCAAAATCCTATAATCAATATTGTCAGATCCACAACTAGGCCTTGGTTCCATTTCAGATACAGAATTAACCACATCCTTAGTATATAAGTAATGAAAATAAAATTTTGGAATTTTATGACTCCTAACAAATTTCTCACCATTTAGATGTAAAAGAGCATCCAAATTGCTCCAGGAACCTTCCATATTACCCACAGTAGAACTATACTTCCCCAAATTAGTAAAATGTAAATTGAAGGCTTCTGCCACCATTTTAGGATCCATAATCATAGTACCATCCTTGTCTATTTCATAATTTTCACTCCCAACCAATTTACCCATTAATGAATTAATTGCTTTGCAGGTTGTTCTCGAATTCTCCTTAGCTTCCATGAATTTTTACTTAAAAAAATCATTTTTTGCTACTCGAATAGCTAATTGACATTTATTCCTAAACTCGCGAATTCCCTTTAGCTTCCATGAATTTTTACTTAAAAAATCATTTTTTGCTACTCGAATAGCTAATTGACATTTATTCCTAAGCTCTTTGTACAATACCTGATAATTTAATTGTTTTGTCCTTCTGTATACCTTCCATGCTTGATTTCTTTCCCTAATAAGTTTCAATAGGTTGGGAGTAAACCAGATATTATTGTTCCCTCTAACCCTTCATTTTCTAATAGGTATTATTTTATCACAGATTAGAGTAAAGTAGTGACAAAATTTCTGGTATGCTTCATCAGTGTCCGTTATATTATCCAAAAATGACCAATCTAGTAACTGTAGCTCCTCAGAGAACGTTCGCTCATTCAAATCTCTGAGCCTTCTATAATTTATAATTCTTCCTACTCTCTTATTTAATTTAGCTGACCATTCAAAAAACACTGGACTGTGATCACTGATCCCATCTGGGAGAATTCCATATTTAACAGTACGTGAAGGGTTGTTGGTAATAATCCAATCAAGGGTAGATGAATACCCTGTTTTATAATTAAGCCTGGTGGGGCCAGTGATCAACTGTTGAAACCCAAGATTGGTAACAATAGCTCTAACTGCATCCACAGCTGGGGACATCCAATTCATATTATAATCACCAACCAAAATAGTTTCCCTACCTATTGGTAATTTTGAAACACAATTAAAGAACTCAGGAACACCTTCCTTTGATCTATCTGCAGGGAACATATACATTTATAATGGATAAAGCTTTTTTATCACCTAAAGTAATAGAAATGGCAATTGATTCAAACAAATTACTATTAGGAATAATAGCTAATTCTTGTACCAACAAATAATTAGCTACATAAAACAAGCAACCCCCCTTCTACCTAGCCTATCCTTCCTAAATGTAGTCTAACCTGGTAACAACATTTCTGAGTTGGATATATTATCAGTCAACCAAGTTTCAGTCAAAGCAACAACATCAAATTTATTAACTAAAACCCAGCATTCCAAAATTGTTTTTTTTTTTTGCAACTAAACTAGATACATTCAAATGAGCCATATGGATAGAGGGAATTTGAAGATCCCTTAATTTCCATTGAGGCCCCAACCAAAGGGCCAGGGTTGGGATGGACTGTACCTGATAACAATAATAATAACAGAATTAGTCTCCTTATTCTTTTGAAAACATTGGACCCCTCTTAACACACAGTATAGGCTTATTCACCACATTAATAGGATGCACAAATGACACAAGCTCATAATTACAGTGCAAACATAGCAGTTGAAAAATCCTTTTACAAGAATTAAAACATATTCCTTGATCAATTCCATCATTAAAATCTTGACAACCTATATCATCTACAAACTGAGAGGTACCAAAGTCCTTTGTCTGATTACTTTGCAATAGCAGCACACTCCCTTTGATATAAAATTGTTTTGAGCTAATTGATTTAACATCACTGAATGCAAAAAATGCAAAAAACAATACTGCAATGTTAACTGATTTCAGTAATACCCACATGATTATTATCACCCACCTTTTTATCCCAAGCTAAAACCAGAACCAGAGTAACTCTATACAAAACATACCCACCCTTGGTTATCACTATCACCACCAAACATTGAAACTGGCTTCTGCCACCAGTCAGTAACAGGAAAAGCAGCGTAGGGCAGATTGTGGGTCACTAAAGACAAACCAAATTTATAAACAATTTTAACAAATGAAGTAAACTTTATACAAGTGACTTTTTAAAATACTAATTGTATTACTGTCCTTTAAAGTCCAAACCTTTTGTTTCTCTTCCGAATGGCACTTGTGACATTCATGCTCGTGCCACTGCGCTCGTGCAGTGAAAGCGCGATTCTTTTACACACTGTCCTGCCCTTCCTCCTCCTGCGTCAGCCGCTCACTGTTAAGCCCTCTCACAGTTGATTCAGATTGGGAATGACTACAAGTCCCAAGTATACTGAGGCAGTTAGAGAAGCAATGGCACTGAATGAAGGAATATCTTCATGCAGTCTAAGTTAAAAATTATCAACAGGGTTTGCGGTAACAAAGTTAAAGGCAGCATACCTCTGAGCACAGTGAAAGCGCGATTCTTTTACACACTGTTCTGCCCCTCCTCCTCCTGCATCAGCTGCCTACCACTTGCCTACCACTCCTCCCCTATCTCCATGTCCCTTCTTTCTCCCTGGTTTGCTTTTATTGCCCAGCTCTCTCCCCTTCTGACCATGCTTTCCCCACTCCTCTCCTCACACATCCCTGTTGCCAGACTCTCCTCCCACTCCTCCTTCTTCTCTTACTCACCCTGGATTGCTCTCCTCCTCCTCCTGCTCCCTACTAAATTTGGAGTCTCTTCTTCACTGTGTTCGCATCTCCTCTCCCACTTTCCTCTCCCACAACCCCAAAAGGCACAGGTATGCCCACCAATTTTCTTTCTTTCTACTCCTCCTACTAAACCCAGGCCCTCCTCCTCCCATCCTGGCAAAGGGTCTTTGCCTTTTTCACTTGAATGCCAGGATCCTCCTACCTAAATCGGATGCCCTCAAAATCTAATCATTAATCTCTTTACTCTTACATTAATAGTAAAAAATGTAATGCCAGAATAGTTGGAACACTCCAGGAAAATGGACGCATGATTAAAACAGATCAGGAAACAGCTAACAAATATAATAAATATTTTTTTTTGGTTTTTGATAAAACTATTGTACATGAAAACAACTCCCCTTTTCCACTTCTAAACTCTACAGAAATAACAAATGCCCTGTTAGTTCTCAAAAAATCTACAAGTCCAGGATCGGATAATATACACTCTAGATTCTTGATTGAGACATCTAATTCAATGGTCCTTCCACTCACCTTACTTTTCAATAAATCATTATTAGAAAATTAAATCCCAGAAGACTGGTGAAGTGCCATAGTGACTCCAATTCAGAAAAAGGAAAATAAAGCAAATGCAAGAATTATCACCCAATTAGTTTAACTTCCATTATTAGGAAAGTAATGGAACGCATAATTAAATCAAGGATTGAAGAAATGCAACAGCTTTCCATACAAGATACATCTCAACATGGATTTAAACCAGGGAACTCGTGTACCCGATACTAACAACAACAAAAATGGAAAGGGACCTGGGGGTAGTCATATCAGATGACCTAAAGACGGGCAAGCAATGTGAGAGGGCAGCAAGGAGGGCTGGGGAGATACTGGGCTGCATAGGGAGAGGCATCACCAGTAGAAAACAGGAAGTTATTATCCCTCTGTACAGACAGCTGGTGAGACCCCATCTGGAGTATTGTGTGCAGTTCTGGAGACCCAATCTCCGCAAGACATAGACAGGATGGAAGCTGTCCAGAGGAGGCAACTAAAATGATGCAGGTCTGCACGGAGAGACATATGAAGAGAGACTTAAGGCTTAATATGTATAGCCTCGGGGAAAAGAGGAGGGGGGACATGATAAAGCGTTCAAGTACCTCAAAGGAATCAACAAAGTCCAAGAGGTAGCATCTTTCAAAAAGAGGTGTGCAAGAACAAGAGGGCACAATTTGAAAATAGGTGGCTCAGAGGTAATTTAAAGGTATTTTTACAGAGAGGGTTGTGGATGCATGGAACGGCCTTCCGAAGGAGGTTGTGGAGTCAAAATCAGTGGTGGAATTCAAGCATGCATGGGATAGTCATAAGGCAGTTCTGGGGGATGGGGGTAGGAAGAAGTAGGCTGCTGGTTAACTAGGATCTGCAGCTTATCCAGTAGGTAGGGAAATGGGCAGACTGGGTGGGCCAAGCGGTCCTTATCTGCCATCAAATTCTATGTTTATGTTTCTATGTACCACTAATTTAATCTCATTCTACAACATAATAAGTAGTAATTTAAATCAAAGCATTCCCTCAGATGTTATCTTACATGATTAAGCAAGGCATTTGATAAGGTGTCACATACATTGCTTATTACAAACTTTGCAGTTTTGGCTTTTCATCTTATTTAGTCAATTGGATATCCCGGTGGCTTTACAATAGGACACAGGAGGCCAGAGTCAATGGAATCTTGTCTAATACAGGAAGAGTGATGAGTGGCATACCTCAGGGCTTAGTTCTAAGCCCTATTTTGTTCAATATTTTTAAATTGGATATGGATATCTCCTCGAACAACATCATCTCAAAATTTACAGGAGATACAAAACTCGGGGGTAGAGTCGACTCAGCAGCTAATATGTTACTATTACAACAGGATTTAGAACATATTGAATAATGGGCCAAAGTCAATTTAATAACCTTTAATACTGAAAAATGCTCAGTACTTCATTTTGGGAAGAACAACTGACAGAATAACTATTATTTAAATAACACCTATCTTAAATCAATATTCTGTGAAAAAGAGTTAGGTATTTTAATAGACAATAAATTATCATCCAGTAGTCACTGCAATAAAACAGCCAGAACTTCCAATATAATCATAAAACAGATAAAGAGAACCTTTATTAGTAAATCAGAATATTGTCTAGTATCCTTATATAGGGCATATATATGACCTCATTTAGACTATGGACCCCCCTTCTGGAACCCCTACCTAAAGGGTGACATAAACTGATTGGAACAAGTTCAGAGATGATTTACAAAAACAATCCCAAGACTGAAAACAAAACATTACGACACTAGGCTTAAGGAAACAGGACTCTGTCCCCTTTACCTAAGGAGACAATAGGGTGATAGTCTGCTAACTTGCAAGCTTATTGAAACTCCATCATTACTGGAACAATGTGGGCTAACATTAGCCAATAAACATACTGTGGGTGGAATGCATAACCAGCAGCTCAAAGTACATTGGGCAAATACAAACAGACATGACAACTTTTTTAATATAAGAGCTGCTAAACAATGGAACATACTACCTCAGGAGATTATTAATTCTACATCCTTTGACATATTTAAGTCTAAGCTTGATAAATGGCTAAATTTAATCCACATTCATCAGCGACCCGCTGCTGTGGGGAACTATTGCGATGGGCCTTGAGCCTTCTTTTATCTTGTAAAATCCAGTAAATCCAGTAACGTTTGGGTTACCCAGAACACTCCAGATGTCTTGTGCATCACTGAAATATGGCTGTCTGCCAGGATTCCCTACTCCTCCCTCTCAGTCTCTGACTTTAAGATCTACTGCCAGGATCATGACAAACATGGTGGCAGTGTAGTCCTGTATGTCCAGCAATCCCTATAATGCTCCATCTTCTTCCATGAAGCCCATCCCACTTAATAAGAGTTCTTTGTTGTCCTCTTATCCCTTCCCTCCACTGTCCCAATTTATACTGGTGTACTTTACACCTCCCCAAAATGGCTAATGACTCCCTATTCACCTGCATCTCCTCCTCCACCTCCCACATGGCTAAGAGAAAGCTCATTCTTTTTGGTGATTTCAACTTGGACCTGCTTTCCCCTTTCTCCAAGTCCACCCTCCTCAAGATTGAGTCATTATGGTGGGCAGTTTCAAGAGGAGATGGGACAAAATGAAGGGGATGGTCACTGTTATGCAGGTAGGGAAGGGAGGGAGTGGCAGCTGCAGTGTAGTGGACTGTTAGCTGCACATTTGAGTAGACGTGATAAACTGTATGGCCTGTATCTGCTGGCAGATTCATGTGTTCATATGTTAAATCTAACCCAAATGATTTCTGAGCCAACTCGCCTCAGTCCTTAATCCCAATCCATTCCCTCCTTGATTAAGCTCTTTCTCACACCCCCACCACATCACTTCCTCTGGTGTCTTCCATATGCCCTCAGTGATTATTGTATCACCTATTATGTAAGGAAAGTAAATGTCCCCCAATCTGCTTTTAAATACATTTGTTTTTGCCCTCTCTGTACCCTGCACTCTGCTGCCCTCTATCAGGATCTAGCTTGTGCTGACTGGTCTTCAAAGAACTTGGCCCCTGATGTCAACTCTGCCCTCTGCCTCTTCACCAACACCTTAACTAAGATCTGGAATGTCCCTGCCCCTCGGAAAAAGGCTAGTGTCAAGCGTCACTAGCACCCATGTATTACGTCACACCTTCTAACCCTTTTTGCAGAACCCAAGACAAAATGCGGGCACAATTTAAAGCCTCACTGTCACCAGCAGGCCTACAACTATACAAATCTCACACAAATGCCTGCACTAAGGTTATACAACAAGCCAAAAGTCGCTTATTTCAAATTTCAGCTACAAGTGAACTCCAGCAAACCAACTAACTTCTGGAATGTTTCCACTCTTTCATTGACTCACCTGCAACTCGCACCACCTAGTCATTTTAATTGAAGGCCTGTTTATCTATGACCCATCCTCTACTGCTGAGACCTTCAACAAATTCTTCACAACCTGCACTCTCCCTGATCATCCCACTCCTACCCCCATGGATCTCCCTCTCCCTTCCCCTGAAACTGTATTTAGCTTCCCCCTGTCTCTTCTAAAGAAGTCTACCAGGCTCTAATGTCTCTTAATCCTGCTAAATCCAGCCCCAATGGACTCCACTCAAAGCTCCTCCACATCTCTATCTCCGTTATTGCCTCCTCCCTTGCCCACCTCCTTAACATCTCCATCTCAACTGCCACCATCCCTCAGGCCTCGAAAATGTCCAAGGTATTAATACTCCACAACAGAGAGGGACCCTACTTCTTCTCGACAACTATAGGCCCATTTCCCTCCTTTCCTCACTTGCTAAACTACAAGAGTCCCTGATCTACTCTATGCCCTTGGAACATTTAACCACTTTTGGCATTCTCTCCTCTTTCCAATCAAGTTTCAGGAAACAGTACTCAACTATTTCCTCCCTGTTACAAGTCACCAACTCAATCCATACAGCAATGGAAATGTCTAATAACCACTGCCATTTCTGTAGACCTGACCAGTGCGTTTGATTTCATTTCTCACCATTTTCTGCTTCACAAACTTCTTTCATCTGGACTGGTGTCAACTGCAGTCAATTGGTTTAGCTCCTACTTACACAACAGACAGCAACTGGTCCTAGTTGGAAATGCCCTATCCCCCCCCCATCCATGCCGGGGTTCCCCGTGGATCCATAATTGGTACCATTCTTTTTTCTGTCTCTACAAACAACCTTTCCTCCATCTGCTCTACTTTCCAAATTCATATGTACACAGATGATACCATGATCTATACTTCAGATTCTTTCACCACTGATGTTCTTACCCCCCTACAGCATGATTTTGACAAAGTTCAACACTGGTTTCAGGCCAACCAGCTAAAATCAAACACAAAGAAAACTATTACAATGATCTTTGGTACCAGGCAGAGGCTGTCTAGACTTCTGTCCTCCCCAGTGTTTGTCACTTTGGACTGCTCCCCCATAGACGTGGTCCACACTTTCAAATACTTGGGGGTCTGGCTGGAAAGCTGTCTCAATGTCTCCTCCCATATAGATGCCATCTACACTAAACTTCACCTAAAACTTGGCATCCTGTACTGCCACAGAGACTATCTCCCTCTCCCTACCCATCATGATCTGGTCACGAAAATAATTCTACCTGTCATTCATTACACTGACATTGCCTACAGTTCTGCCTCTGCCTCTGCCTCTGTGGCTTTCCTCTCAAGACTTGACACTCTCCTTAATTCATTCTGTTGCTTTGCTACCTCCTCCCCTTCCCTCACACACCACTGTCTCCTCTACTCATCTCTCTGCAACATGCCACTATCCACAGGCATGAGGCCCATTGCCTCTCCCTCATAGCCAGATACTGGTTTGGGGCTCTCCCTTCCCACCTCTCATCCCTCCTATCACCTGTTAACCCTCCTACCTACTCTCTTCACTGCAGGGACTCCCACTCTTTCTCCCTCCCCCACCCTCATACCGGGGCAGGTCAACCAGCTTTTCCCTACCACCTCCTTTTTCTCTGGAATCAACTTCCCTTGGACATTCGTCATTCCCAACAATTAATTTCCTTCAAATCCCTTCTCTGTCTCCTCCCTGGCACCAAATTCTCTTACCACACCTCCTCCTCTGCTCCCATCTGCTCCCCCAGCCTCCTGCACCCCAAGCTCTAACGCCTGACTGAATCCTGATTTACACTGCTACCATTTATTGGTTTCCTTTGTACTCACTGTCTCTTATTTGAAACTCTGAATGTCCCACTGCACTTATACATTTATTGATGTATTCATAGTCTTGTTGTACTGCTCCGGTTTTCATTTCCTTGTTTGTATTTTCACCCTGATTATTCCTGGATTAGACCTTGAAATGAGCTTCGGCTCAGTTTGCCTTTCCCAGTTTCATAGATTGATAGATTTTTTGCAAACAAAACTGAGTTAATGCATCAGTTGGGGTTCAGATTACACCAACAAAAGTAGGGAAATGTGGCATTAGGATTTTCAACCCTAAATCTGCACTCCTATCCAAAGCAGAAAAAGAAAAAACATTATGATTTTTACTGCCCTGAATCTTTCCGATTCAGGGATGGGGTCTTTCTTGAGGCTCTCAACCCTAACACTCGCTTCATTGTGATATAGCCTTCAAATGTACAGAACTGTGTCTCTCTACATGTTGCTAAGCACCTGAAGGCCCTGCCTGAAAAAAAACACATCACAAGTAACTTTATTTGGTCATGGAATGGGGTGACCATTTGGTTTATGGACCACATGGAAGACCCTACCCCGGATTTGCCAACAGTCAGGGCAGTGAAAACTGTTTTCGTTTTTTACTTTTTCTTGCTTGTGAGGGTTGGGGTCTAGAATTAGTGTTGTATAAACTATTGCCACATTACCTCACTTTTGTTAGTTTAATATGAACCCTAACTGATGCATTAATGTAGTTTTCTGCAAATAATTTCCTTACTTTTTGAGATAGTAGATTTGGGACCTGTATGAACATGTCTATCAGACTAAGTAAGCACAGGTACATTGGGCCCTGTGCTTCCATGCCTCCATAGATACACAAATCCATCTGCCTCCAGAATAGCAATGTATATGCTTGGTTGTGATTGCTTTTTGTGGATCTCAGTTCAAAGGAATAAAATATGTTTAGTGTTCCTCTTAACTGCAAGCAAATCAATCAATCTATCAATCAGACTTTTTTTTTTAAAAGCGCTTTTCAAATAACAAAGTGCTTGTACAGAATAAAAAATCATCCATTAAAACACCCAAAATTAAAACAGGTAGCACATAACTAAACGTATACATTAAACAACATCCGTGAAAGCTAAATCAAACAAATAATTAACGCAGACTAAAAAGTCTCACTGGACAGGCACTCTCTAACCTGATGAGGCAGAGAATTCCACTGTGTCAGGGCCACAAAAGAAAAAGCTCTGGCCCTCAGGGTCTTCAAACGGACCATGGGAATCTCCAGCAATCCCTCGTCAGTGGAATGGAGTGGGCAGAAGAGGCAATAGGGATGAAGAAGGTCTTGCAAATAATGTAGTCCCTGTCCATGTAGGGCCTTATAGGTCAGCAAAGCAACCCTGAAGGTGATTCTCCACTGCACTGGCAGCCAGTGCAGTTCACAGAGCACAGGCAAGACATGGCTAGATCTTGACAAACCCATCAACAACCTGGCTGCCTCATTCTGCACCAGCTGTAGGTGGTGGATGTCTGCCCCCAGAAGCCCTATAGAGTATTGCAGTAGTCAAGGTAGCAGGTCACAAAGGCATGGACCAGCATTGGGAGGTCATCAGGAGGAACAAGGTGAATTATCCGGGTGATGTTCCTCAGATGGTAGAAAGAGGACTTGATAACTGCTAACATCTGAAACTTACAATTCAGCTCATTATCAAGAACCATGCTCAGATTCCACACCAATTCGGAGGACCTCAGTTGATTGCCATTCAGTATAAGCATGGGTGGCTGCCCAGGAGATAACTCCTCTACCACTACTAACACCTCAGTCTTTTCTGGGTTCAGCCTTAACCAGATGGCACTCATCCAGCCTTGAATCTCAGCTAGGCAGTTGTTAAAGACCGAGATGGCATCACCTCGTTCAGGCACAAAGGCCATGTACAGCTGAGTATCATCGTCATAGCAGTGAAAACTCAGCCTATACAGCTTATAATATCTCCCAACGGCAGCATATACACTGTGAATAACATGGGAGACAAAATGGAGCCTTGTGGCACCCCACAGTCCAGGAGAAAGGGACTGTGGAAAAAATCCCCAACATCACTCTCTGAGTCCAGCTTGTGAGGAAAGAATGAAACCATCTGAGGACTGTTCCAGACAGTCCACAGAACAGCCGCAGGTGTTCCAGTAGTACCCCATGTTCCATGGTGTCAAATGCTGAAGAAAGATGGAGAAGAACCAAGGCTGAATGGCTCTTCCAATCTTTCACTATCAGGAGATCATTAAGTACCTGAACAAGTGCCATCTTGGTACTATGCCTCTTCCGGAAACCAGACTGGAGAGGATCATAGACCTCATGGGTGGTAAGATAGTTTCAAGCTGCAACGCGACCACCTTCTCAATAATCTTACCCACAAAGGGTTAGTTAGAGACTGGTCTATAGTTCACAAGGCAGTTTGGGTCAAGGGAAGATCTCTTCAAGAGGGGTGTCACCACCACCTCTTTCAAGGGGCCAGAAAACACATCTTTTTCCAATGAGCACCACACTATCTCTGCTAGGATCGGTCTGATGACCTCCACATACTCCACAAGGAGGGGGGTTGGACCAGGGTCAAAATCACATCAAGTCAATCTCAAGCCCTGGGTTAGTCTTCACAATATCCATGATTGCCAGCTGGTCAAAGCATGCCCAGACAGACTAGGTGCCTGTGAACTCCCACCGACCTTAACAGCACTCCCTGGAATGCATAAGATGGATCTCTGACCTAATGGTGGCAACCTTATCAGCAAAGAATTGAGCGAACTCATCACACTTGGTTTGTGAAAATGCTTTTTGATTCTGAAAATAGAGTGGATTGTACAACCTATCGACAGTTTGAAAGAGCTGAGCTGGTCGATTCCCTGTTGTAGACTCTCCCTGGACAGGAACTCTGACTTCTTATGAGAGATTGCTGACTGATATTCTGATTAATGGGCCATCAGTCTAAGCTTGTCACCCTTCAGGCTGAATTTCCACCAACATCATTCTAGCATTTGCCCCACTCACCTCAACTCCTTTAAGGCCTCATCAAACCAGGGAGACCGAGGATGAAGAGTGAGTGGATGAATGCTGATAGAAGTAATGGAATCAAGGGCCCTCAACACCATACTATTATAGTATAATACCTCATAACAGCATTCCAATGGCTAACTCAGTAGATCTAGTACTGCCATTAGACCCTTAGGGGGTCACACCCCTTAAAGGGTGTTACCAGACCATCTCCAAAAGGGGCAGGTCTGTTAGGGGACCTGCAAAACTAAACCCTATAGTGTGATGGTCAGACCAACCAGCTGGTTCCTCCACCAGATCAGAGACTTCCATTTCCAGGAGGAACACCAGATCCAGTGAGTGTCCCTGATTATGGGTTGCAGTGGTAACTACCTGTGTGAAGCCCAGTGAAATCATCAGTTGGAGGAAGTTTTGACCAAAATGCAAGAGCTCATCATCAATCCAGGCATTGAAATCCCCCAGGACCAACCGTCTGGAGGACTCCAATACCATATGGATCACAAAGTCCGCAACTTCCTCCAGGAAAACTTTCCCATCTCTGGGTGGACAGTAGAGGAGAGGGAGTATTCTGCAGCCCACCCCTGCACCCATGACACACTGCAAGGATCTGGTGGCACCCACTGGTACATCTACAAAGCCCAGTTCTGTCTTAAAACAGATGGCTACACCCCTGCCACTATGATCCAATCTCAGGTGGAGTATCACAGAGTATCCAGCTGGAACTGCTGATTCCAATACAGGCCCAGCATTTTAATCCAGCCAGGTCTCGGTGATGCAAGCCAGGTCTGATGTTCCAAAAAGGTCAGCAATTATTGCTTTCTTGTTCTTTATTGACCTGGCATTGCATAACACCGCCTGAGTCAGATGAGTGGCCGTGGAAGAGCTCTTCATTTGCCCAGCAATAGTGGAGCTCTTGGGTATGAGAACCAGGCAGGGCAGACCCCTTTTCTGGACCCATTTTGCCCCAGGGCACCTTCTTTAACCCTACCTCTATCTGCCCACTCCGCTCCACACCCCTGCCAGGCCTGGAGCCCCCACCCCTCTGACCCCCCCATGCTATCTCTAATGCCCAGCATCACCTATAGACCTCAAACTGACCATGGGGGGCACTCAAAGGGTTGTAAGCCCCTCAGTCTGGAGGGGGAGTAGCATCTGCCCACCGAAGGCTGCTCCCAACACATAGCACCAGCCTATATTTGCAACAGCAGTGATCACAATACAAAACAACAAATATTACACAACCATACACACCAATAAAACTCTCTGTCTACAAAAACTCAAACCCTTCCCCCACAAAATAAATAAAACACAAAACAAAACCCACAATAAAATATGACAAAAAAATCCACGTAAGATGTATGTTATAAATTCACTGAAAAAGAGATTATTGAGTCTCTCGTAGAGTAAGTTCATATATCTGTCCCTCAGAACTCTGTTACTTGGGACAAATGGTTCAAATAAATACTCTTAGTTTGTCCACAGTTTAATGAGGGTTGCCAGTTCTCATGAAACAGTTTTAATGACAGGCCACTGGAGCTCTCACCTACTCAGGCCACTGAGTTCAAAACGCTCCATCCAAAGTTTTTTTAACTTCCACTGCAGCTCAATCATGAAGCTATACAGAGCTTAACAAAGAATAAATATATGCATGGCACTCTCAGTGCCTTTCAAATGACAGAAATTAAGTTAACCCTTGCAGGGCCATGGACTAATATATCAGTCCAAAATTCCTTTACATTCTAATTATATTGGCAGCCTAAGGGTTAAATAAGCCCCACCCCAAAAAAAACAATCAGGTGGTTGTAGATGTAAGCCTTTCATTGAGTGTCCCTGTGGGAGCTGTTGAAGTTCCTTCTTTAGTCAAATCTCATTGATGATGGTTTCTTTGGGATTTTTAATCTGCTTGCCATTTGATGTCAGCCCACCACTCTGTGTAGACTCCTCCGGCGAATACTACCTTCCATAGCTGATGCCAAGATTCTAAACAGGGTGCAGGCAGGGGCACAAGTCAAGAGTAAGGGTAGAACCACAGAAACGCCCACCCCTGAAGGCAGTTAACCCAACCCAAATGATCCCCATGCTACAGTCCCAGGACTGCATCCATCCCTAAGCAGACACCCCCAGAACCTCAGACGTATCTGTAGCAGCACTTGCTCTTCAGCGGGCCCCAACAAAATACCTCCTGCCAAGGAACAAGCAGGATAGCTGTCTCCCCAGATAGGCAACCAGGCCCCCCACCACTCTGACCAGCCACCAGTTTACCAGTCTTCTGACAGGTCTTCCCAACAGTTCTCCAAAGAACTCTCAGTCACTCCTCTCAGAAACTCAGTCAGCAATGTCGATTATGGCTAAAGCACAGCTCCCATGACTTTCTGTCAGCTCCCCACATACTTCATTGTATATGGGCAAAAATGTGGGTTTTGTTTGTTACCCATAAGTCAATGCATTTTTATTGGTTTGCTCTGAAATTTGCTATGGTTGTAGTAAATGATAAGTTGCAACAATGATACATTTTTGATGATGATTGATCTTTCATTGTGAATTTGGTAGCATAGTGAAAATTGAAGGTAAGTTTGAGGTGCAGTGCATACCCCATGACTGTTTAGTTGGGGATTATGTGTTAGTGTTGCACTACTCATCGAGACCTTTTTTATACATACATTGTCCCTTAACACCAATTATTAATGGACTTATAGCTTGTTAATTTTGCAATATTATCATATGGGAATTTTCATTTATAATTTTTATGTTTTTTCTGTATGGCCCCTAATTTTTTCAGGGATATTATGTGTCAGTGCTGTAGTACTCATTAAGACCTTTTTTATTTATAAATAGATTATCCCTTAACTCCACAGAGTGATGGAGTTATGGCTTGCTAAAGTTGCAATGTTATCCTATGTGAGTTTTCATTTTGTAATTTTTATGTTTTTTTGTTACTTGGCTCCTAATTTTTATTTGGGGGTATTATGCATTACTGATGGACTACTCATTGAGACCCTTTTTCATATATAGATTGTCGCTTAACCTCAAAGATTGACAGACTTACAGCTTGTTAATGTTGCAATGTTATACTATGGGAACAGTGATTTTTAATATTGTTATGTTTTTATATGGTCCCGGAATTCTTTAGGGTATTACATATTAATGTTATAGTAACAATTAAGACCATTATTTTGATATATAGATTGTCTCTTAACTACAAATATTGATGGAGATATGGCTTGTTAATTTTGGTTGTCCCTTAACTACAAATATTAATGGAGTTATGGCTTATTAATTTTGAAATGTGAAAAATGCTGTCTAAATTATATTTTTGTATGAAGGAATCCTTTTTGTGAAATTGTATTGTTCTAGTGAAAAAGGATTCCTTCATGTGAAAAAAGAATGTACATAACTCTAAGTCCAAATTCCTTTTTCATATGAAAAACTAAGTTCAAATACTTTTTTTCATAGGAAGGAATCATTTTTCGTGAGACTGTGGCACACTCAAAAAAAAAAAGATTCATTCATAAGAAAAAGGAATATGAAAAAAACCTAAGTTGAAATTTTTTTTTCTTACGAAGTTAATCTTTTTTCGTACGACCCTATTCCCATTTTGTATTGCCGTACAAAAAAAGAAAACAAATCTCACAAAAAAGATTTTTAAAATGTGTTAAAAACACATTTCTAGGTTATTTCTCCAAAATCTAATCACAGAATCCAGCTAATGGGGTCCTGATGAGCAACAATCCTGTGATGGTGTCTTTCCACGATATGATTTTTATGTGTTTTCAAAAAAACATTTTTGGAAAAATGTGGAGATAAGATGGCTCCTATACAAAAAAACAGTTTTTTCTCGTGAAACAGGATTATACCTAAATATGAAACAGAATCCTTTTTGTATGACACAGTTATATTTTTGTATGAAACAGCTGTCCAAAAGAGTGCACTGAGCATGCTCAGAACCAACATTTGAAATCCTTATAACTCTGGAACAAATTATCATTTTTTTTCACCAAATCAGTGAAAGGCACCACTGTAGGACAAGCCCTTTCTACCCTGAAAATTTCAGACTAAAAGTTCAAGCTGCCTAGCAGCTAAGCAATGACAAAAAACAAACAAATAAAAAAAACCTGCAAAACCTTCTTATAGTTTCACTTTTTTCACTATCCAGATCTTGGAATTTACACACCTGACTGGAAGGAAACTTGATACATCAAGAGACCATACTCCAGAGACTGTGCTCAGAAAATTTTGTGCAAATCTTTTGAATGGGGATGAAGTTATTAAAGTGTAAAGTTGGGGGTTTAACATTAAACAACCTACTCAGTCACAACTATAGTGGTGCTACCATGCTACTGCTGGGGTCAGTTCTTAAAGGGTTGGTACAATTTACGCCAAAGGTGGCTTGCGCTGATTACTGATGCCCCAGGGATCTTGCACCCAAATTCTCTTTCAGGCAGGGTCCTGTTGGCTAAGTCCCACAGCTTTCAGCAATCCTAGCAGTGCATCAAGCAGAGAGCGCACCTGGACAGGTTGCCACAAGCCTGCAGCAGTGTACAGGAGAAGGACACAAGTGCCCCCCAAACCCTAATCTCCAATAATAGTATATTAATTGCCCTGGTGGGCTAGCAGACCAACCACCCCAATCTCCAATAGTATTATTTATAGTGCCCTGGTGGGCTGGTGGACCCCCCAAGCCCCTATCCCCCTGTTTTGCTAAGCAAACTACACACTGGTGGTCCAGTGGATCCCCCAGCCTGATCCACCCTTACACACATACACAACATACTTGGTGGTCTAGTGGACCCCCACCCCCAACCCAGCAGTGCCCTACCATCCCACTCCCCCAACCCATAACCCAGCCAGCAACAGGCACAGTCCACCACTCACCACTCCAGCCAGCAGCCAACTGGGCTCTGTACAAGCACATACTGTATATAGTATAATGTGTACTATGTACAGCAAGTGCTCATACAAACTCAGTCAACCTAACTAACTGTAGTAATGAGTAATGAAGTGTGTCAGTACTCAACAGGTGTTATGGTTAGTGGAATGGGGTGGTAAAGGTGCTCATACAGAGCTCAGTCAGTGGATGGCTGAGGTAGTAAGTGGTGAGCTCTGCTAGTCACCAGCTTAGTTACAGGTTGGGGGAGTGGGGTGGTAGGGCACTGCCGGTTGGGGGTCCACTAGATCATCAGGTATGTTGTGTATGTGTGTAAGGTGGGATCAGGCTGAGGGGATCCACTGGATCAACAATGTATAGTTCACATAGCAAAATGGGGGGATCGGGTCATGGGGGGTTCCCCTAGCCCACCAGAGCACTATAAGTAATATTATTGGAGATTGAATTGGGGGGGCACTTTCCCACCAGGGCAATTAAAATAGTATTATTGAAGACCAGGGGGGGCTGCTAGCCCACCAGGGCACTTATAATAATATTATTGGAGATTGGGGCTTGGGGGGATGCATGTACTATGGGGGATCAGCTGGTGGCACATTGGTGAAACCCCCAGAGGGCACCTAGGTACACGTTGACCAGCCTCTGGCTAGTCTAAATTTACTTAGACAGTTGTCCTCTGCAGGTGGTTTGAGAGTACCATTTTAGGGGATGTGGCAGTCTGTGTCTGCCACATACCCCTAGTGCCATTCTGCAGCTCAATTTATGGTGCAAGCTGGCACAAGCCCCCTTTGCTGCAAGAAGCCTGTGTTTATCACAGGCTGCTTTTGGGAATCACTTTTGGTGTATTTTTTGATGCAAGGTGCCACTTGCATCTTTCATCTTTGATGCAGGCACCTTATGTCATTCTAAGTGTTTTGAGAATCTTGGTAACTTGGTAAGACTGGACAAAAGTAGGCCATAACCCATGGGGATTGTCCCCCATGGTTGTGGGTCATTTATCCTAAACAAAGTTAAGTGGAAGCCAGGTATCTAGTTGTCTTTTAAATATGTTAAAGTTATTACAGTTGTCTAATTCTTGGGGAATTCCACAATTTTGGGACCCTGACGGTATAAAAATGTAATTTCTTGTTGGTCTTTGCTTTACCAACATCGAGTTGCCTGTTGTGTAACCTTGATACTATTTTTCTTTGTGCAAAAGTTATGCCACATTGCTGCATCAATGTGAGTGATTAAAGGATTTTGTATAGTAGCAGGAGGTTTCCTCTGCTTCTTCTTGTTTTTAATGAAGTCCTGTTCTTTCTAGTCTTTCATCATATTTGATGTGGGTTAAATGAGGGACCATCCTAGGTGCCCTATGCTTTATTCGCTCGATCTTGTCGATGTCTTTTGCCAAGTATGGGCTCCAATATGGTGATCTATAGTTTGAGTATGATCTAATGTGGGATCTGTATAGGGAGATAATACATTCTTTGGTTTTGGAAACAAATGTATGGTTAATCCATCTGAGGAGTGTGTTAGAATGATTTGCTACCTTATTACAGAGATCAGTGGAAGACAGCCTATTGTTTATTGTAATACCCAAGTCTTTCTCGCAGACAGAGACTTTTAAGGCAGTGTTATTTAAGTCATATGTCTGATTTGGGATATTTTTCCCCAGATGTAATATGGTACATTTTTGGACATTAACGTGCATCTCATTTTCATGAATCCAACATTCAATAGTTGCAAGATCATGTGTTAATGCGTTCATGTTAGAGGAACAGTTGACTTTCCCACCCAGTTTGGCGTCATCTGCAAATCTGGATAATATGTTTCTGGAACTGATTTTCATATCACTTATAAAAATGTTGAAGAGTGTGCATCCCAGGACAAAGCCCTGAGGGACACTGCTGGTGACCTCCCCAATATCTGAAAAAAGTCCATTTATTTTAACTCTCTGAGTTCGTCCCCTAAGCCAGCTGTCAACCCATTTGACCACATTGGCAGAGAACCCCAAATGAGATAGTTTATTTAATAATTTGATATGTAAAACTTCATCAAAGGCCTTGCTGTAGTTTAATAAAATGATGTCCATTGGGATATTGGAATCCAACCCTATACTAATATAGTTATAAAAGGAGAGGAGGTTGGTTGTGCATGAATGACCCTGCTTAAATCCATGTTGGGAAAGGTCAAGAATATTCAAGGATTCCATTTCTGTTTTGATCAAGGTTTTAACAAATTTTCTCCATGAATTTACATGGGATTGATGTGAGACCAATGGGGTGGTGGTTTTCCATTTCTGAGTGATTATCTTTTTTGAAGATAGGTGTAACAATTGCTGTAAGCCAATCAGAAGGGATGGTTGATTCATGTAAATATTTATTAAATATGTTAGTTAGCTGGCCCGGTGGCATAGCGGGTTGAGGCGCTGGTGCCTTACCTCGACCCACGCCGACAAACTGGGTTCGGGAACTGACTCAGGTCGGCAGGGGTCGGCAGGGGGAGGATAGGATTGAACATCTGACGGACTGCCCTCCTATCCTGGGGTGGGTTAGGGACTGTCTTTGCTCACTTAGTGGCCCCCAATGGAGATTGGAGGCACTGCATGAGGCGATGCAAAGGGGGAACAAAGAAAATGGAAAAAACATTCTGGAAGTTAGCTGGATGTTGGCAGCTGGCCCTAGGCACCTCCAAAAACTCCCTGAGAGCCACAGAATACCTCAGCAGCTCCCAGGACCTAGAGAAATAGTGTGCTGCTTCCTCCCACCAGTGCATTCCCCCTCAGAGGAGTGGGGACCCATCTAGTGAAGGGTTACACCAGGCTACCCTGCGGAAGGCTGCAGATGTGAGGCAGGTGGTCGGAAGCGGGATAGTAGGGGGAATGTCTGGGACCATGGCAGCCCAAAGGAGAGGCAGTTCTGGGGCATGTAGGGGATAAACAAATAATGCAAAAAATAAAAAAATATGATAGTTAGTGGAAGGGTTAATGCATCAGCTGTTGCCATTAAGAATTTTGGGTTTAATTTATCAGTACCTCGACTGGTGGTTTGTTTTTATGTTTTTAGTACATTATTAGCATCAATTGTGGTAATTACGTAATCAGTGGGGTTACTAATATAATCAGTGGGGGGCTTTTGTACATCTTTTAAGAAGACCAAATAGAAATAACTGTTAAAAGTATCTGCAGTTACTTTATCAGAAGTAATTAAGGAATCATTTCTGATTAGTGGGCCTATTAACATATTGTTTCTTTTTTTTCATTAAGGTAGGAAAATAAAGACTTATGACAGTCTTTTGAGTGGGCTATCCTAAATTCAAGATTTCATTTGGCTACTAGAATTAATTTTTTTTAACTCCTTAACTGCTTCTCTATATAGATTTAGGGCCTTCTCCTTTTGGGTATCAGGACATTTTTTTAAAGATGCAAAAATGTTTCCTCTTCATTTAATTTGTTTTTTTTTATAGCATTGTTGAACCATAATGGGATTTTCCCTTTATTGTTGTTTTTATTTTTTGTAGGAATGTATGTGTCTTCTAATTAGAATATTTTTGTTTTTAAGTAATTCCAGGCTTCCTCGAGCTGGAGGGGAGGCAGTATATTTTCCTACTGGATGTTATTTAGATGGTTGTTTATTTCTTTGATGTTAGCTTTTTCGTAATGTTTTAGTTTTGATTGGTTAATAAGGGGTTGGTAATCATACGATATTTGTAAATAAATGGATATATGGTCATTGTTTCCCAAGAGGTCTTGTATGGAGAGATTGGAAAGATTGTTTTCCATATTGGTTATTACAAGATCTAGTATATTATGGTCTCTAGTGGGTTCCCTTATAATTTGTGCAAGGTCTAGGTCAATGACAGATGATAAAAGGATCTTCTCATGTTGGGTGCTGCCTGTCAGGGAGTCCCAGTCTATTATAGGCATGTTGAAGTCACCCAGGATGAGAACATTACCATTATAAGTTAGGCGTGTGATGTCATTTGTTAATGAATTGGTGTATTCTAAGTCAACAGAAGGTGGTCAATAACATGTGCTTATAAGAATTTGAGGTTGATCCCTAAATTGAATGTTGACCCATATACTTTCTGTCTGGGTGGTATGTGGGACTTCGAAAGAGATGATATCATTCCTAACATACAGACAGACACCCCACCTCCCCACCTACATCCTATTAGTTCAATTTTTGGAATAAAGCTTGAAGCCCCATAATATGTATATGGCAATAGAGAGAGAGAAAATATTGGATGGGCAACAATGCACAGCCAGTGTGTTCTGCCACAGAGTTGTTCTGATTCCTTCTGACCTTCAGAGCAAAGTTCAAGACATACATGGTAATTAAAACCCTGAAGTGGCAGAATACACAAGTGGTGCATAAAGTTGCATATCCTGTATTTTGTATAGTGTATAGTGTCATTCCCCCCGCCCACCCCACTGATACATACTCTTGCAGCTTTACTTTGTGTCTATGTGAACTGCCACGCCATCAAGTTGTTGAACTCACTGCCTTTCCATCATGGTTACCTGGTTAACTGTCCACTGTTCATTGTTTGAAATGTGCATGAAGCGGTTCTTTCTCTTTCAAAACAAAACTGACTTGTGCAGTCTCCAGAGGTTTCAGAATGCTGTTGTAGCACAGAAGGGTAAATGTTCCATGGCCTTTTAACAATGACACAAGAGTATTTTGAAAGAGATGGAATTCTACAAAGAGCAGTGCCATGATTCTGCTACTAAGGAGAAGGGGGGGGTGACACCCAAGGGGGGAGGAATGGCAGAAATGGGGGGAGGGGTGACAGATGGGGAAATCATGGAGGACAGAGTTTGGGAGGATTTGAAGGCACTGAGGGTGGACAAGGTACCAGGCCCAGATGGCATCCATCCCAGGGTAATGAAGGAGCTGGCAGAGGTCCTTGCAGGACCTTTGGTAGACCTATTTAATGCCTCACTACATTCGGAGTGTGTACCTCAGGACTGGAGGATGGCTCATGTGGTGCCCCTCCACAAGAGTGGCCCCAAGGATGAACCCGGAAACTACAGACCAGTGAGCCTCACATCCATTGTGGGTAAGCTAATGGAGACTATCCTGAAGGAGAGGCTGGTGGCCCTCCTAGAGGCTAAAGGACTACAGAACAGCAGACAGCATGGCTTCATACATGGCAGATCCTGCCAAACCAACCTGTTGGAGTTCTATGACTGGGTAACTAGGCAACTGGACAGGGGCCATGCCGTGGATGTCCTGTATCTGGACTTAAGTAAGGCATTCAACTCGGTGCTGCATGGAAAGCTGGGAAGTAAGTTAAAAGGCACAGTGGTGGGTGCAAAGTTGGTGAGATGGGTAGGGAACTGGCTTCAGGGAAGGCAACAGAAGGTGGTGGTGGGTGGGGAGCTCTCACACCCAACGGTAGTGACGAGTGGTGTTCCACAGGGCTCGGTGTTGGGACCAATGTTGTTTGGGATATTCATTGCAGACATATCATTGGACATCAAGAGTAAGATCAGTCTGTTTGCTGAAGATACCAAGGTAGGAGCAGTGGTGGATGACCTAGGGGGATGGCAGGGGTTGCAGGATGATCTGGAAAAGCTTGAAACGTGGTCAGACACCTGGCAACTGGGGTTTAATACCAAAAAGTGCAAGGTGCTGCATTTTGGGATGAAGAACCGAAGGAGGAGTTACCAGCTCGGGGGAGTGCAGCTAGCCCAGACAGAGGAGAAGAAGGATCTGGGGATGCTCATTACAGGGTCAATGAACAACTCAGCACAATGAAGAAAGGCAGCTGCAAAGGACAACAAAATGCTGGGTTGTATTGCGAGGGCGTATATCCTCGAGGAGGGAGGAGGTGATTCTGCCACTGTATAGGTCATTAGTTAGACTGCACCTGGAGTACTGCTTGCAGTACTGGTGCCCGTATCTGAAGAGAGGCATTAAGTTACTGTAGGGGGTGCAGCACAGGGCAACAAAGATGATCAAGGGGCTGGGGGACTTATCATACGAGAGGAGGAAGAGGGAGTTGAACATGTACTCGCTGGAAGAGAGGAGGGATGGGGGGACATGATTGAAAATTTTAAGTACATGAAAGGAATAAACAAGACAGGTACAGAGGGCTGTTCAAAGTAAGGGAGGGGAGGGACACCAGGGGCCATGACATGAGACTGGAGGGAGGAAGGTTGAGAAGGGATATGAAGAGACACTTTTTTCACAGAGAGGGTGGTGGCTGGGTGGAATGCATTACCTGCAGAAGTGGTATCCAGTAGAACAGTGGACTGCTTCAAAAGGGGATGGGACAGGACAAGGGGTAGTGTCAATGAAGGGGAAGGGTGGAAGGGAGGGGCAGCTGCAGAATAAAGGGTGGTAGCTGCACATTCAAGCAGACTTGATAGACCTCTAGGCCTTTATCTGCTGGCAAATTCCATATGTTCATATGATACACACTATAGATATATAGATAGATAGCAATTTATTTCACTGCATTTCAATATCTTAACAGGATAAACTAACACAGCCTGAGGGTTTTATATTAACTAACTTATATTTCTGTTGCTTTGGTTAAGTATTATATTACATTAGATTATTAATTTTTATGTTGCTTGCACGCATGTGCAAGAAACATAGTGCCATCATCCGAGTTTTCGGAGGTGTGTCAGCCCGTCTTCCAATGCAGTCAGTGTGTTTGCAGACGCAGCTCCAGTTCCTCAATGAGTGCTGCAGCTGTCTATGACAGCTCCAAAATGCAGTGGCAAACAGTTGAAATGGAGAGCTCCACTTCAGTGAGCAGAGCTCTCCCTCCCACGCACAAGCACGCATATTGCGTGCTGATGCACTCCCCCCCACGCACACACTGTATGGCCGATGGGGTTGCCCAATCCCCTGTCAGCTCCACGCCCTCCCAACATCTGTCCAGGTGCCACGCTGGGAGCCCACCCCAGCATGGCAAAAACTGTTATAGCCAACGGGGGTGCCCAATCCCCTGTCAGCTCCAAGGCTGCACGCCCCCCCCAAAAGCTTTCCTGGTGCCATGCTGGGAGCCCACCCCAGCATGGCAAATCTTGTTTTGGCTGATGGGGGTGCCCAATCTCTTGTCGGCTCCAAGGCTGCACACTCCCCCCCCAAAAGCTTTTCCAGTGCCGCGCTGGGAGCCCACCCCAGCGTGGCAAATCTTGTTTTAGCCAATGGGGGTGCCCAATCCCCCGCCAGCTCCACGTCCCCCCAAACAGCTTTTCCTGCTGCCATGCTGGGAGCCCACCCCAGCGTGGCAAACGTCCCGTGTCATCTTCCTAAAAAAAAAAACACCTGTGAATAAAAACGGTCCCACGTAGTCTCCTGTCCCCTCCCACAACCCACACCCACCCACTGCGCACCCTGCCTCCCCACACCCCCTCCCCATACTTACCTCCGTAGCTCGGCGCGACTATCATCGGTGGACCGGGAACACGTCTGCACTCTTCAAAGCCGACCGCGAACTGAGGAAATGCCGGTAAGCTGTATAATGGGTTAGATAGGGGGTTTTCAACTTTGTTGCATATCTCAGGCATTTTTGGAATTTGGGCCCCAAATTTTCAACATGGGGTTTTTGGGACCCCCTCCTCATGAATTCTTGCACTGTCATGGCGTTCTCATCAGGCCCGAAGGGTGATTTCCCATGTCACTGCACAAATCACCTTTCAGCACAGATTAATGAAATGACAGTGGCAGTGTTCATAAGGTGGGCTCTCAAAAGCCTATGTTGAAAATTTGGTGAAAAATTCAAAATGACTGTTTTACGAGCGGTGTTATGCTACCAGAAGTTCACTTATCTCAATATTTTCATTCAGATTTTCAACATTGCCATTTTACCACACCTCCTTATGAGCAGTACAGCTGTCATTTTTCACATCCTGCCCAAAACGTGTTTCTGCCCATGTAGCGCACAATGGCTCAGTCGGTGTGCAAACTCAATGTATGGAACACATTAAGAAAATCACAGTGACACTGTTCATGAGCAGAGGTCATAAAATGGCTATGTTGAAAATTTGGTGAAAAAATTCCTAAAAATGACTGTTTTACAAGCGTGCGTTGGCGCACTTCCTACGCACGCTCGTAAGTTCAAGAATTTTCAATATTTGCACTCCAACGGCTTCCAAATACCTAAACAGCACATAGAAGCAAGAAACATTTGGCATTGACAAATGCTTGTTATAATTTTGTTATTTCTATTGTAGTAATACAATATTCTGATGAAGAAGCTTATGAACTATGAAACATCAATGTTAAGTGTGGACCTATAAATAAAGTATTTATATTAGATCACCTAGGATTTTATCCTTTATTTTAGAAACGTAAATTTTTTTGGGAGAAATGGACCACCCAGTCTGCCCCTTTCCCCTGCCTATTCTTTTGCCGCTGACCCTGGCTGGTCATAGGTGTCCCTCTCTTTCACTGTTCCTCTGCCTAATATTCCCCTGTGCCTATCCCACATGCCTGAAGCTCTCCACAGCCTTTGCTCCACTACCTCCTCTGGCAGGCTGTCCCAGTCATCCACTACTCTTTCCATGAAGAAATATTTCTGCACAGCTTTTCTAAACTTCCCCCCTCTTATCCATGAAGAAATATTTCTGCACAGCTTTTCTAAACTTCCCCCCTCTTATCTTCATTGCATGCCCCCTTGTTCTAGTGCCTTCCTCTACCATGAAGACCAAGCAGAAGTAATCATTTGGTATTTTTGCTTTCTCTTGATCTTCCTCTGTGCATTCCCCTCACCCTCGTGGTTCTCACTATCCCTCCCCTTGCTTCCTCTTTTCCCCCACATACTTGAAGAAGGTCTTGTGCTCTTTTATGACCTCCTTAGCTATCCTTTTCTGTTATTGCTTTTGCTGCCCTCACTCTCCTTCCTGCCTCCCTTTGCCTTTCCAGCTATGCCTCCATTTCTTCATCCTTCTGGGTCTCCTTGTACTTTGTAAATGCTGTTTTCTTCTCTTCCACTGCCTTTGCCACCACTTTAGAGAATCATAATGGCCTCTTCCTCCTCTTTCTCTTACTCACTTCCTTCAAACAGCATGCCACTGCCTGGGCCATACCCTCCTTAATTTTTCTCCACTGAGGCTACACTCTGTTTCTGTCTCCCCAACCTTTGAGGCATTCTCTGAGGCAGCATCTAATTTCTTTAAAATCTACCCTCCTGAAGTCCTGCACTCTCATCTTACTGTGTTTTTTCCCTGTCCTACCTGTATGCCAACCACATAGTACAATTATCATTGTATAGTATATGGTTAGGGTTTTTTTTGTGGATGGAAAATGATGGTTTTCCAAATCCTGTTGTAGGACAGTTCAAAGGTCAAAAAAGTTGTTGTACTATCATTCTGATGTCAAAACGATAGTACAATAACTTCTTAACCTTCAACTGTTTCCCGAATGGCTGAAATATTGGCTTTTCAAAAAATACTGTACAGCATGGTGGCACTGGTAAGCGAGCAGTTGAGCACAAGCTTTTCAGATAGTTTGGACACAGACTGCTATAGTCAGCACCCTGTTTCCAAACTATCAGTTTGTCAGCATTTTTTTTATTTTTTTTTAAATAAATCAGTGGTCCCATCGGTACAAAGCTAAGCCGGATGACAGTGAGCAATGGTACCTTCAGGGTCGGCAGCGGAGTGGAACTGCAGCGAGGACTGAGAGAAAAATGGCAGTGTCTGGACAAGGTATGGAAACTAACAAATCCTTTTGAAATTAATGTGGCACAGTTTGTGGGGAACCATGTACTATACAAAATAACAGATAGGGAACTGTGCACGTCAAGGCTGTGTTTCCATCTCGGGTGTTTGATGACATCATAGGGACCTCTCGAGCTTTGCTCTCAAGGTCTATGATGTCATCAAAACCCTTGATGGGAACACAGCCTTGTTGTGCACAGTTCCCTATCCATTATTCTACTGTATATATGCAGGGGACTACCCACTGTTACATCAGCAATGCTATCTCTGTTTGTAAGTACCAGGTCCAGCAGTGCCCCATCCCTAGTGGGTTTCAAAAACTGTTGCCTGAGAAATGTCCATTTTATGGAGTCGAGGATGGCCCTGCCTTTTTATATAGCTCCAGCAAGAATGCCTCAATCTATATCCAGTAGATTAAAGCCCCCATAATCAAAACATCCCCCTTGTTGGCCATTTTGCTAATGCCTTCCCACGGTGCTATGTCTAAATCCTCCCCAGTGTAAGAAGCATGTGCACTATTTCCCTGTGAACAATGGCCTCAGACTCTGTCATTAGGCTGACTCATAGTACCTTCAGCCTTTTATTGTACCCTCTTTTCCCTGAATCTCAGTGGCCCTTTAACCTCCTTCACTTATAAATCAACACCTCTGCCTTTCCTCTCTAATCCATCATTCAACAACATGGTGTTGCCAGGGATGGCCACTTCCCAGCTATTGTTGTCCATGTACCATGATTCCATTATGGCCACCAGATCGAAGTCTCCCTCAACAATTTTTGTCATTTGATACATTGATCTGCTCTTAGGCTCTTCCGACTTATGAACTTTTATTAATTCCAAGGCCATCATGTCCCTTTTCTGTGGCAAAGTTAAAATTCAACATCAAAATATGCTTGGTGATTCATACAGGGAGCAAAAACCTGCCTACAGAATACAGTATGAACTGAGTTACTATCAAACCTTCAAATGAAGAAAGGGACTCTGGGGTTACAATAATTAGCAGCATGAAATCTTCATCTCAGTGTGAGAAAGCATATGAAAAAGCTAATAGGACGCTAGGCTGTATCAGACAGGGACTTACTGGCTAAAACAAACAGGTGCTCTTGCCATTGTGCAGGTCACTGGTTAGACCACAACTGGAGTAGTGTGTGCAGTTCTGGAATACTTATTTTATAAGAATAAGAAGAGGCTGGAAACTATTTAGCAAAGGACAGCAACAATGATTCAGGGGCAACAGAAGGAATGTACAGGAGCCTCTAGACACCATCTGTGCCCTTTCCTTTCTCCTTTGTAGCCTCAACTCTGAATCATTGAGCGGACACCTTGAGGGGAATAGGTCGGAGATGGATGCACATCAGAAGTGGGATATCATAAAGTCTGGGCTGAGGGAGGCTACTGCAGCATGCACCAGGACTCTGAGCAAGCAGTCCAGGGCCAAGGTGCCATGTCAGATGACCAGGAGTGTGTTGGAGGGGGTGAGGGCCAAGAGAGTGGCTTTAGGAGAATGGAAAGAATGAGGAGGGAATAGGACAAGGAGTTGTATGCAAACAGGTCTAAGGTAGTAAGAGAGGCCAAGGCCACCAGGGAGCTGAGGCTAGCTCAAGGCATTAGGGAGAGGCAGAAGGAATTCTATAGATATGTGAGGGGGAAAAAGGAACTGTAGGGACTGGATAGTTCAGATTGGGAAGAGCAGAGGGTGGGTGGAGGAGGAAGAGGAGGCACAGGCAGAAGTACTGAATGAATACTTCTGCTCTGTATTCACGAAGGAGGTTGGAGGTCTGCTACCTCCGTGGACTGATAGGGTATGGATGAGGTGACTGATGCAGTGAATCTAGAAAGCAGGGTATTGGAAGGTCTGAAGGCACTCAGGGTGGATAAGGTACCAGGTCCTGATGGCACTCACCCTAGGGTGTTGACGGTGATGGCAGAAGTGTTGGTTGGGCCACTGACTGACCTGTTCAACACTTCTGTGAACATGGAGTGCATGCCGCAGGACTGAAGGTTGGCTCATGTGGTGCCAATCCACAAGAGTGGCTCAAAGGATGAGCTGGGTAACTACAGACCTGTCAGTCCAACTTCCATAGTGGGTAAATTCGTGGAAGCAATTTTTTTTTTTTTTGCAATTAACTTTATTTTATCATAACGTAAACAAAACCAACACTTGACATGAATGGATGATACTGATGATTGTACAGCGAGAGTTAAATTACATAAACCTCCAAAACAAGAAGAAATAAACAAGACATCACAGATCCCATCTCCCCCCCAGCTGGCAGCAGGCACCTTACCATTCCCTTCTAAGGATAACAACCATACATTGGCCACAATAGCTTTGCATTAGACTCTAAAAGAGCATAAATAAAAATAATGAGCTCAAGGCAACAGCACAACACTAAACCCTTTAACTGAAGAAAGAGGCTGTGACATGGAAAAGAGGGAAGGAGGGATCTGTTGGAAGAAATATTGCCAGTTGAGTAATGAACTTACTGTATGTGGGGGGGCATAAAAAAGAAAACCAATAAAAGGATTATCACCGGACCCATAGCCCAACCTGGGAAATAAAGGTTAACAATAAAAACAGAACTTTGTCCCAAATGGGTCCTCAAAGGGTACCAAGTGAAGAAGGGGAAAAAGAATGGTTGAGCTTAGCCTTAGTACCCACATTTATTTCTTAAATGTAGCAGGAAGTCACCCCAACAATTCTGAAACTTCTCACTGGCATGAAAGATCCAGGTTACACATCTCTCCGTATTCAGAGCATTGAGAAGTTCGGCCCACCATTCATTAAATGAGGGTTCCCAATCTTCTTTCCAGTATCTAAGTATTAGCAACTTAGTTACCAAAGCAACCAAAGCTACTTGTACCTTTTGAAAAAAAGTAGGGATCAGTGAGTACATACCTAACAGGCATGTATCCTCATTGAAAAAAGCTGTGATGTTAAAGTATGGTGCCACCCATTGTTTAATGGAGTTCCATAGTTTAACAATTTTTGGACATGCCCATAATTTGTGATGTAGGGTAGCAAATTCACACCCATAATCCCCACATATGGCTGAGGATAGTTTTTTGATCCGAGATAACTTGGCGGGCGTGTAATATAGATTATGCAAAATATTGAACTGGATATTCCTTAAATGGTCTTGTTTGATTAAGACATAAATGTCTGTCCAAATCTTTTCCCAGGTTTTAACCATGAAATCTTTGTTATAATTGTTTTTCCAGTAAAAAGGCTATGGGAGTAAACCTGGACATGATATGAGTCAAGATTGATTTATATCGTTTAGCTATTGCTTTCCGGCTCCTGGATACTGCCCACAAACTACTGAGCATGGTTCCAGCCCCCTCTGACCATGGTGGTTTCCCCAAGAAATGATAAATACATTGGCGTATTTGGTACAATTGAAAGAGGCTCTCATGGGCCACTCCAAATTTTAATTGCAGTTCTGGAATAGATAAGAGGGTCTTGTCCAAGACAAAGCTTCCTAAATATAGCTTATTAGAATAGTTACCTAGAAAAATTCGAATTGGGTTTTTGCCTATATGTAAATTTGGATTATTTAGTAATGGTTGCTTTAAGTCCCTTAAGTTAGGTTTCTGAAGCAAAGAACAAAGTTGTTGCACGGCCCTCATATCCCAGCCAAGGGTGGAATTCTTTACTTTCGCTGGAGCATTGGACCAAGGGGTATATAAAAGGGCCTCTAAATCTGTCCTGCAAGAGTTTGCTTGCAACCAATCTAAAACGACCGGGGGGGGGGTGCTCGCTTGAGACACTGTAGTTGATAGCCAATGCAAAAATCTATTAGCATGGATAGCTAAATAATAAACATAAAAATCAGGTAATTGGAGCCCACCCAACCCTTTAGGGTGAATAAGCTTAGCATAAGACCTGCGCGGGGTTTTGCCTTTCCAAAGAAAGTCAGAACAGATCCTACAAAGAAACACAAAGAAGGACTTTGGCAGGTAGATGTTTAGGCTACATAAAGGGTAAAAGAATCTGGACAAAATTGACATTTTGAGAATATTAGCCCGGCCCCAAAAGGACAGTGGTAGCTTATTCCATCTCGCCAAATCTTCCTTAGTAGTTTTTAGTAATGGAGCTAGATTAAGGTCTTTGAGGTTAGTGAAATCACTAGATATCTTAATACCAAGATAGGTTAAATATTCACTTTCCAACTGTAACCCCATGGATAGGCTCCAATCTTTGGATAGGAGAGGGGATAGCGGATAAACTATAGTTTTATTTCTGTTGAGCTTATAACCTGAAAAGGAGCAAAAGTGGGAAATAATTTGTAACACATGTTTAGTTTAGTTTATTAGTCTAGGAATTAATACCTTTGAGCCAGGGCTCTTTTACAAAGGTTCCACGTCACAAAGAACATTTAACAAAGCACGATACACATTACAGGTAAAACCAGACAGGAAAGTTACTTCATAAATTTGCTATTAACAGTTTAAGGCAGTAACGTTTTTAAGTTTCATAGAAAAACAAGCTATAACAGGTTCAAGCGAGTAGACAATTTCGAGGTTAAGGAAACTTCCAGGGAGAGAGTGATCATTAGGCACCAAAAGGAGGCTAGAGAGGAGGGAAAGGTGGTGAGCGGGAGAGTAAGTGAGAGGGGACAGGAAAAAAGGGGGGGAGTGAGTTTGGGTGGGAGACAGGAAGTAGTAGAGGTACCAGAGGGTTCATTAGTCAGGGAGGAAGAGGCCTCAGATGTGAGGATGGACATGAGGAGTAGTAGTCTTTATCTAGCGCAATCACAGTTGCTAGTGGTGGTGAGGTGGGCATAGAGCATGGATTTGAAAGCTTCAAGCGAGGTTGAGGATAGAGTAGGTGGACTAAGCGCATTGAACCATGTCGGGGCCCTGTATGCGAAAGATCTTTGTCCCTGTGCAGTCCGGCATCTCAGAACCAGGAAAGGTTGGCGTTCAGATCTGGTGGAGGGTCGTGAGCCAGGATTCAGTCGGAGTAGGTTTTGAATACATAATGGAGTCAGTCCCAAGATAGATTTTTTTGCCATTGTGCAGATGAGATAAATAAGACGATTTGATAGGTTCAACCAGCCTGATTCATAGTACAGATCACACATGTGAGTCAGTCTTTGAGCCCCTGTGAGGAGCAGGCAGGCCTTATTTAGAGTGATTGAGATACGCTTAGAGCAGTGGAGGTAGCTGAGCCATAAATAATAAGGCCATAGTCAATGATTGAGATTATGGAACTCTGTATAGCTATTCTCAATGCCGCTTTGATTTAGAAATTGATGGTTACGAATAGTATTCCAAGGCGTTGGTTCACTGTTTTCGCAGTGTTGTCAATGTGGGTTGCAAAGGTGAGCCCTTGGTCAAGAGTGATGCCAAGGTATTTGAAAGTATTTACTTGGTCCAGTGTAATTCCCGCAGAGGTTTGTATGGTGAGTGGAGTATGCCTATTTTTGTTTTGGTGATTGTAGAAGAGCATGGCTTTTGTTTTATTGTGGTTTAGCACAAGTTTACTATCCAGGAACCACCTTTCAACACTACAGAAAGCAAGTTGCAGGCTTTTTCGTAGGGAGTTTGGATCCTTGTGGGAAGAGAGAATTACAGCATCATCAGCGAGTAAGATTATTTTCTCCTGGCAGATATCTGGGAGGAGTTAGGAACAGGCTAAAGAGGAGCGGTCCAAGAATTGATCCCTGTGGTACAACCAGAGAACTGGTCTGAAGTCGGAGAGTTCATTAGAGATTTTTACAGCCTGTGACCGATTGACAGGTAACTTTTACCAAGCACAAGGACCTTGGCCAGGCCTAGGCTAGAAAGTAGGGAGGTAAGTAGGCCATGATGGACTGTGTCGAAAGCTTTTGTAAGATCAAAAAGACTGCACCTGTTTGGCACCCTTTGTCCAGGGCTGAGTGGACTCTCCAGAGAAATCAAGTAAGGCTGTTGTTGTACTATGTCCTTTCCTAAAGCGTGCTTGTTGATTACAGAGTAGATTGTATTTGTCCAGGTAATCAAAGAGTTGGTCTGCCACTATTCGTTCTCAAGTGCTTTGGAGAGGGAGGGAGTATTGATATTGGTCGATAGTTTCTGTTGAGGTTTTGTCCCCCTTTGTGCACTGGCGTAACTATGGCAGATTTCCATTTGTTGGGAAATTGACTTTGGCAAAGTGACAGATTAAGAATTTTGCAAGGGGTGAATTAATTCATCCAGGGTGAGAGACAGGATTTTTAGATCTAGCGTGTCACTACTTTGTTCTGGATTTGGAGCAGGCCTTTCTTATGTACTTGTGTGCTTCGTGCACTTTGATTTTCTTGAAGTAAAATTGTGGTTTGTCACGAGGGGTGTTTTGTGATACTAGGCTAGGCACAGGTAAGTCCGAGAAGAAATCTGGGGGGAGGACCCCACTAAGGTCTATGAATGTCTTATTAAGTGCATCTGCAATAGACTTTGGGTCAAGAGTGGTGGATCCATCAACTTTCATAATGGTAGGTGACGATTTTGATTGTTTACCCATTATGTTTCGGATGTTGTCCCAAAAAGCTCTTCCATCACCCCAGGTGGATTCAAGGGCATTTTTGAAATAGGCGCTTCATTTGCCTAATTTGTGAGGTACATCTATTTCATGCCTGCTTGTATTTTAGGGTATCATGAGGTGAGCCTGTGTCTCTGGCAACTGCCCAGAGGTGGTCCAGAACCTGAGCTCGGCAAGTAGTTTGGCAGTAATCCATGGATTTGATAGCTTTGATTTTATGCTTTTTACTGGGGCATATAAGTTGCATGCAGAGCTGAAAGATTTAATGAAGTATTCTAGATGCGTATTAATATCAGTTGATTCAAGGATTAGCGCCCAGTCCTGTTGTAGGAGATGGGTTTTCAACTTGATAAGATTCCCATAAGGCAATACTCTGCTTGTTATAACTTTGGGGGTGGCTTGAGAAATGTATTAGACCAGGTACAGGACACTGGGGAGTGGTCACTGAGGGAGTCAGGGAGGACTTTAATGTTTTTGTCCGGTCAGGGTGATTTGTGAGAACCCAGTCAATAAGGGTGCTTGTACCAGTTTTGTAATTTTCCGGTGGGGAGGTTACCATCTGAGTCAGGTTTGCTGCTAGGATGTCATCTTTAAGAGCCAGTGTCAGAGGCGAGCCAGTTTATGTTGAAATCCCGAGGAGGAGGAGCTCATTTTCAGAGGGCTGCAGACTAACAAAATCAAGTACAGACTTAATACTGGCACGGTGGTCTTTGAGGGATATAGATCGTGCCACTGTGAGAACTTTGTTTTGTGCACCAAGAAGCAGTTTGATAGGGAGGAGTTGCATCTGCATTTGTGGGGTGAAGCTGCCATGCTGACAGGAGAGGTTGTCCTTTATGTAGATAGCACAGCCCCCACCTTCTTGCTTGCCCGGTCGAGTCTGAAAAAGATTGTAGCCTTCAAGCGAGACCGCATGATCCGGTGCTGGAGATAGCCAGGTTTCCACAATGGCTAGTATATCAGGGTTTTTTTGTCCAGCGAGAGTTTGAAGAGATGCCAATTTGGGAAGGAGGCTGCAGATATTTAGAGTGATAATGGAGAGACCACTACCAACTTTCCCTGTTTTTGTCAGCTTCAGTGCAACAGGACCAGGGTTTGGGTGTATCCCACCAGATATTAAAAGTAGGAGGAGCAGGAGTTTCAGCGATGCCATTCGTAGTTCATAATAGGTTGGAGTGAGTTTCTGCTTGTACTTTTTAAGATGCTTGGATTGTCTTCTGGAGTCCCAGTAGAGGGTGATCGTTAGTGAGTTATAATGATGTGCAGTTCAATTAGGAAATATGGCTCTTGCACCCAGGTATTAATTGGGTGATGTTTGTTTAAGACTCCAGAGTAAAAGCCATGGTACAATGTTTCGGTAGTAGTATAGAAAGGTGAGAGTAGGTGGAGGGGTAGGGTAGGCGGAGGGGGAGTTGGCATAAAGGGAAAAGGAGGGTGAGGTGAGCAGGAACAGGTGGTGGGACTAAGCCAAAGCATTTTTTAGCGAGGCAGGAGAGCCGAGAAGTAGTGTGGGCTAGGCAGTTGGGGGTGGCCAGCAATAGGAGGGTGGTGGGGCAATGGATTTTAGTGGGCTAAGGTGGATAGCTACACTATGGTGAAGTACAGAGAAAATGAAAAAAAGACTGGGAGGGTTGGTGCCAGAGGGTTTAAGAGAAGTACTATAGTACTGTTGAGATCCAGGATCACATAATATGTTAAAGTTCCTGAAAGGTGATAAACTGTGGCCTGGCATATGCAATGTGTAAAATCTTTTGTCTATATGTTTCCTTTGTTCTTCAAAGTCCCCAGAGATAAGTACAATACCTTGGGAGTAGGTCAGACAGTAGGCATATGCAATGTGTGAAATCCTTTTGTCTGTATGTTCCTTTGATCTTCAAAGTCCTCAGAGACAAGTACAATACCTTTGGAAAAGGTCAGACAAAAATGTTGATTCAGTCACAAAATGTGTTAAAAGTCCTTTGTTCTTTAAAGTCCAAAGTGCAGTTGCTTTAAGAGTGGTCAGATGAGAATGTTGAAAATGTTGATTCAGTTGCAGGACCCAGCATCACCATGTTTGTAAGACTAGTTGTAAGGCATATGCTCCTTGGGGAGGCTTCAAGAAAGTTGATTTAAAATTAAAAAGCTGATACCTGATGATGGGGATTTGCAGAAATTCAGTCCAGGAGACTTTCACCAATGTTGTGTGCAAGAATGGCACAGGTATTCCCAGCAGAAAAACATGTAAATGAACAAAAACTAACCTACAGACACAGACAAGCACAAACAGCCACCCACACAGCCCCAGGAGGAGGAGCTAGACATGTGGGAGAGATTGCCTGCTAGTAGATATGTGAACTAGCAAATCATCTGCAAAAAGGGATAATTTACATTCCAGATGCTCCAACTGCATACCCCTTATTTCTTCATCTAGATTTAAGACTCTAGCTAAAGACTCTATATACAAATTAAATAAATAAGGAGAAAGTGGGCAACCCTGACGAGTACCTCGACATAAAGGGAATACATTAGAGATAAGGTTGTTACATTGAATTCTGGCTGTTGGGCAAGAATACAAAACTCGGATTTGGTTAATAAAGAGTTGCGGAATACCAAATTTTTGCAATGTCGCAAACATATAGTACCACTCCATTCTGTCAAAAGCTTTTTCTGCATCCAGGGATACCAAAGCCACTTCCAGCTCTGGAGCCCTGGACGCAGAAATTAAATGGAATATCTTTCTAAGGTGATCTGCTGAGGTACGTCCTGCAACAAATCCTGCCTGTTCCGGACTCAACAAACTTTCCCACACGCTCGCTAGTCTATTAGCCAGAATTTTGGCGTATATTTTTATATCAATGGTTAAGAGTGAAATGGGCCTATAGTTGCTGATCATTGAAGGATCCTTCCCCGGCTTTTGAAGCAAACTTATTCGCGCTTCAAATAATGATTGTTCAAAATTGGAGTGGGAGCTCCAAAAACTGTACAGTTGCAATAATAAGGGGATTAAATATCCCTTAAACTTTTTATAGAATAAGCCTGTAAATCCATCTGGACCCAGGGCCTTGTCTGATTTTAGAGAATCACTAACTGCTAAGATTTCCTCTCTGGTAATTGGGGCAATTAACGATTTTTTATTATCCTCAGACAGGGATGGTAAATCTTCCCTCTCCAAAAAAACCCCGCATCTTCCCATCATGGTCCTCCGACTACGGATCTGAGGTGTATAATGTCTTATAGTAGTCCCAAAACAGGTTTATTACCTCCGCAGAATTAGTCACCATAGCTTCTGTCTGTGGATGTCTGAGAGCTGTAACCCATTTGGATGTGGATTGCTGTTTCAATTGCCAGGCAGGTAGTTTGCCCGCTTTACTCCCTTGACCAATGTATGAAGCCTTTAATAAGGAAGCGGATCTCTCCACTTTCTCTAATAATACACTAGCATAAGTGGCTCTCAAAGTAGATAGTTCTTGCTCTTCTATGGGTGAGAGGTTGTTGGTCCCTTTGCTTTCCAAAATTGAAATTTTAACTAAACAAGTATTCAAATGACTATTTTTCTTTTTTTTGAATTGTAGCAATACAAATTAGCTCCCCCTGCCAAGTTGCCTTCAGGGCTGCCCACACCTAATCTACCACAGGAATTGAAACCCAATTAAACTCTATAGTGCTCTGTATAAAGTTTTGAAATTTTGCAATGATTTGACTGTCTTTTAACAATCTATTATTCAGAGACCATGAGTGGGAACAAATCGGAGTTTTAGATAAAGCACATTGTATTAAAATTGGAGAGTGGTCTGAAATTACTTGAGCCAAGATTTTAGTATCCGCTATGTTAGACAATAACTGATGACTAATTAAGAAATACTCAATTCGAGAATAACTTTTGTGTATTGGAGAAAAGATAGTAAAATCTTTACTTAACAGGTTGAACACTCTCCATGGGTCCAAAAGGCCCAGGGACGATATAAATTCCTTTAAGGCTCTTTCCGCAGGGGAGGGACTTGCCCCTCTGAAAAAGGTATGGTCTAGATCATTAGATTGCACCATATTCCAATCGCCTCCTATTATAAGGGGGTAGTGCAGAAAGGGAGCTAGAACCATAGCCAAGTGGATGAAAAAGGCCGAAGATTCATTATTAGGGCCATAAACTGAGCCCAAGACAATATCCAGGTTGCCTAATTTTCCTAAGACAAAAATAAATTTCCCCTTAGGATTGGGGATGGATTCCACTGGCGTAAAGGGAATTTTTTTTGCTAGGAGCAAAGCCACCCCCCATTTATTAGAGCTAAATCCAGAACCAAAAACCTGACCAACCCAACTTTTTTTCAAATGATGTAATTGTTCTGGGGGCAAATGAGTTTCTTGCAGAAACACTATTGAGGGGTCGTATTTAGTGAGATGGTTTAAAATCACATATTTCTTATTATTATCTCTCCCTCCCTTTACATTCCAGGATAGGACAGTTAAACAATTAGTCATAACCGTATTTGCAAATGTGCCATTTGCCAACTGTTAAACAAAGATCTACAGTGCTGCCACCCCCCCAAGCAAAAAAAAAGGAAATCCCAATACCCATAACCCCACCCCCCCACACAAATATAAACCCCACCAATTTTAACTTATTTACAAAACTATGTCCCCAGGCCCATAACCTACACCACCACAAATGGTCCATGATGCTCGCAAAAGAGTGAGCTCCCCTCCTCTGTCTCCCCCCGAAAGCTGAGAGACTAGCCAAATAAGGGCTAAAGGGACGACCCCTTACTTGTCTCAACAAAGAGTCTCACCCCAAGAGGAACCACTTGCTATAAATAAATTCACAAGGTCTAATACCCC
Organism: Neoceratodus forsteri; assembly: GCA_016271365.2. Lineage (NCBI taxonomy): Eukaryota > Metazoa > Chordata > Ceratodontiformes > Ceratodontidae > Neoceratodus > Neoceratodus forsteri. The sequence continues at coordinate 646,817,598 of CM028135.1, read as the reverse complement.
AAATATCATTAACCCACATGGCCCCAATAAGAGAGAGAGGGTACACAATGAGAGGACAACTGTAATCTGAACACAGAGCCTTAATTGCCCCCACTCCCTCAAATTATAAACTGGTATTATATACATGGAACTATAATCGTGTCCACGGGTGCATTTACAACAGCTGGGATCTATAGGAGGCATGGCAGATTCCATGCCACCCTGCTCTCAGACTGTGCCCTTTCCAATTTAGAAGGAACATTATAGGCATTCCTTACACCCGTGGGCCGATTGATCTTCAATAGCGAATCAAGGTTAGTCAGGTATTCTCACCAGAAGTGTTTGGTTACAATAACCTGGAGAACAGAGCACAACACATGAGAAAGGTCCTTCAAAAAAACAATCTAAAAAAAATGAACGATCTTGCATCATGGCTTCTGAGAGAATAACAGAATTTTAAGTGAAACCCCTGATTCACTACTAAAATACCATTAAGCTAAATTACGTTCTGTACAGATTTAACCAGAAGAAAAGGCTCTTATCAGTGAGCAGAGAATCGGGAGGAGCAAAGTACAATGACTCCGCAGCCGAAGGGAAAAAAAGGATGCACGAATAGATCATATGACTTGCTTGGCATATACACAGTAGAGTAACACCATCTAGTGGTTAAAACCGGCTATCGCAACTCTCGCCCCCACAATACCAATCTGCCAAAATAGGAAAAGGATAATAAAAACCCGAAGTAGTTTAACCAGATTACTATTTCTCCGTGCAGACATCACTTTGAGGCGAGAGAAAAAAAAAACAAACATTTTCATTGCAACCAGTCATTCCAAGAAGGCGCAGTCCATAAATCGGCATTCTGCCTCTACATAACAGGTCTTTCTAGAAGATTCTCAACACAGGCTTCAGGTTCCTTATAGTTAGGCTGGTAGTCTCTCATTTGGGAAATAGATCTGGACAACATTTCTTTAAAGCCTTCACTGCCTCCTCCACAGTATCGAAGCACTTCAATCCTTCCTTTAGGGCCACCTCTAAATGAGCTGGATACAGCATATGATGTTTTATTCCTGCAGCCCACAGTTTGGAAGTAACAGGACGATAAGCAGCTCTGAGCTGGCGGGTTTTAAAAGTCAAGTCAGGGACAAGCCTCAATTTTTTACCTTCCTATAAAATAGCTGGTAATTTCCTGACTTATCTATTAATAAACTCTCGATCCAGATAATTCAGCAATTTAAATATTATCGGTCTTGGTGGGTCAGACGGCGCTTATGAGCCCTCTCTATAATGAACTCTGGACCATTTGGAGAAGGCCCTACCATTTTCTTCAGGAATCTCTGTAGAAAGTGGATAGTATTCAGTCCTTCTTCTCCTTCAGGCAGCCCTATAAAGACCAGGTTGTTCCTCCTGTTCCTTCCCTCAAGGTCGTCGAGACGATCCTCTAATTTTTTCAGAGATTTTTTAGCTTCCACTAACTCTGGTTCCATTTTGTCTTGTTTTGTCTCAATTGAAGCTATTCTTGCTTCAGTGTCCGTGACCCTCCGGGCAAGCTGAGTGAGTGCTAGTCTAAAATCAGCCACATCCTCGATTAGTTTCAACAAGGCTTCTTTAATCGAAGTTAACTTGGAGTAAACATGAGAGGGTGACAGCTCATCCGATGTACTTTGGGGAGAGGAACTACGATGAGGGCGCTTGGCTTCAGACTCCTGCGCGGCCTCTTCTTGATCCGACAAATTAGACATATTGCTAATACTTTTAGCTCACAAATTGTACTTCATCCGATTCTTGCTATAGTTAGCAACGAGATAGCAGTAAAAAACAAACATAGAAGAGGTTTATCCACAAATATGGTGCAGAAAAAGCAGAGCTCTGACAGACACATCTTACCCTCTGCACAGCATAACGTGACTCCCTATGGAAGCAATTTTAAAGGAGAGACTAGTAACCTTCCTGGAGATCAATGATCTCCAGGATGGGCAGCTGCATGAGTTTGTCTCAGGCAGATCATGCCAGACCAACCTATTAGAATACTACAAATGAGTGACTAGGGAGTTGGACAATGGCCATGCAGTGGATGTCCTATATTTGGATTTTAGCAAGGCCTTTGATTTAGTCCCTCTTGGGCAACTGGGGTCAAAGCTGGAACACATAGGAGGGGGGCTAAGATGGCTAGCTGGATCAGGAATAGGCTTGGTGATAGACTGCAATGGGTGGTTGTGGGTGGGGGACTCTCATCTCCCAAGTCAGTGACCTGCAGCGTGCCACAGGGCTCGGTGCTGGGGTTGGTGTTGTTTGGACTGTTCATATCGGATCTTGCACATGGGGTTGGGAGCGGGATCAGTCTGTTCATGGATGGCACCAAGATGGGAGCTGTTGTGGATGACATAAAGGGGTGGCAGAAGCTACAGGGTGACCTAAGCAAACTTGAGAAGTGGTTAGCGACATGGCAAATGGGTTTTATTGCAAAGAAGTGAAAAGTTATGCACTTCAGGTGGGGAACCCTAGGAAGGAATATTGGTTGGGTGGGGTGCAGTTAGGGGTCACTGAGGAGGAGAAGGATTTGGGGGTCATAGTAATGGGGAGCATGAACAACTCTGCTTAATGCAGGAGGGATGCAGCTAGGGGCAATAGAATGCTGCAGTGCATTGTGCAGAGTTTCTCATCCAGGCACAAGGAGGTGATTCTGCCCCCGTACAGGTCCTTGGTCAGGCCGCAGTTGGAGTACTGCATGCAATACTGATACTGGAGTCCATACCTGAGGAAGGATATCAAGTTGCTTGAGGCATTGCAGCATAGGTAAATGAAAATGATACAGGGGATGGAAGGCAGAACCTATGAAGAAAGGCTGAGTCACTGGAGTTTGTTCATCCTGGAGGACAGAAGGGATCGGGGGACATGATTGAAACTTTCAAATACTTGAGGAGGATCAACAAATCTGGCACAGAGGTGCTGTTTAAGCTGAGGAAGGAAAGGGAAGGGACACGAGGGGGCACAGATTAAGACTGGAGGGAGGCAGGTTCAGGAGGGAGATGAGGAGGCATTATTTCACTGACAGGGTGTTGTCAAAATGGAACGCTCTGCCAGAGGATGTGGTGGCATGTAGGATGGTGGGGAGTTTCAAAAGGGCATGAGACAGGGCAAGGAGGGGAGGCTGGGTAAATGACACTGACCAGTTCCAGGACGTGAATGGGGGTAGGGGCAGCTGCAATATAAGGGTGCTACCTGCCCATATGAACAGGCTTGATAGAACTTGAGGCCAGTTTCTGCTGGCATGTTTTGTATGTGTGTATATTTGTAACTCCTCTTCCTCCTGTAGCTGCTCTCATTCCTATATTCCCGCACTCCCTCCCCAGTAATTTCTCCACTGTACTGCTCTCCCTACTCCTACCCATTATTCATATACCTTATTATGCTTTCAGTGCCAGTCCTGCAGTGCAGCCCTCTCACTACTAATTTTCTGGCTCACCACATTTACTATCTCTCTACTAGTAGCACTACTGTATTCCTAGGATTGTTGATCCACACTGAATTCCTCCTAGCATTGCACTTGTAACTCTTGTATGCCATATTTCTGCCTAGATTGAATTGTTTGAATGTTACTGTTGATTGCTTACCTTGTATATCGTTTCATGTATTGTTGATTGTTACCATGAATTTTTACTCTGTCCCATCCTGTTACCCCCCAGGATGCATCTGGACATGAGCAACACTGCTCAGTATGCTTTTCCAGGTGAAATCATTAAATAAATAAAATAAATAAGTAAATAAAAGTTATGGTGAAGAGACCTGTGCTGTGGGGTGGGATGGGGGAGCCAAACCATCTATAGCAGCAACTGCAGGCACCGATGGTTCTGCATTTCCCAAGCCACATGTAGGCTAGACAAACTTGTCCATAAACCCCATAACCATAATGGGAGTGCCAATCTCTTCATATGAAGTTGAAAGCTTGAGCTTACAAAAACTTAACAGTAAGGTATGACGGGTGGGGGGAGGGGTTACCATCAAGTAATCCTGCACACCCATGCAAAACAGCTTGAGCTGAAGGTCTATGCTATTCATCCTGGAAGAAAGGTTACCAAATGGTATTTCCCTAGAGACTGATTACACTATTATGAAACCCAGTAAGGTGACTCACACCTTTTAAAGTTAAAAAAAACACAATTACTGGCAGCTTATCTGCCCACACTCCATTTGTAGACATTACATGGTGTGCAGGAACTCGCTGTATGCTGTATGATATTCACAGAGGTCTCAGTCATTCAATAGGCTAGATTTCTGTATTAAGTTTTATAACTGCTTCGTAGGTTGTAGGGATGCTTCTTCTATGTTCCAAAGATGTTATAGCAGAACTCACAGTACATAGATGAGCTGAGACAGCTTACCCATTGGTAGCTATTTTGGATCTCAAAAACATTTTAGAAATTGAAAAAAAAAGATGTTCCTATCTGAGAGGTAAAATGTCCAGTTTAGACAAGAAAGATGCATACATCTAATGTATTACATATATTAAACGTGGATTGAGTAAACACATTTTTGTTAAAGATTTGGGGCAGGATTTTCAAAGCTCAGACACAAGCTGTGACAATGGCAGCTTGTGCTAAGTGCCAGTGCATCTGGGACCCTGTGCCCGATTTCCCATCTGACAGGGTCCTGGTGCCTAAGTCCCACAGCTTGCTGCAGCAGTGGCAGTGCACTGAACAGATGGTACACCCATATGGTGTGCTGCAACAGCTGCAATGTGGTGGGGTGGCAGCTGGGCCCTTGGAAAGGAGCTAGGCTAGGGCCCTCCCAAAACCCAGATCTGCTGGTAACCTAACTGGTTACAAATAACCCTGGTGATCTAGTGGTTTCCCACCCCGATATCCCTTAATTGAAATTATTACTACAAAGCAGTCCCTGGTGATCCGGTGCCCCAATCCCTGATATGCCAATAATGTCCAACATTGTACAACAGTCATTCCCCGGTGTTATATTCCCCCCCAAGCCCCACTATACCAGTAATGCAATATATTAGAGCTACACAGTCATTCCCTGGTGGTGGGTCCCTGCCCCCAGCCTGATATGCCCAAATATGGCACAGTCAATAACATTCCATTCTGGTGGTCTAGTGGCCCCCCACCTCATCCACTGTAGATCATTCCCACCACCCTGCACCACCCATCCTGAACTCTGATCAGGCAGCTGCAACATCTCTCCTTACACCACCATGGCCAGACACCAAATGAATTGTCAGAGTGTGTACTATATACAGCATGCACTCTGACTGTTCATTTGGCATCCAGCCATGGTGGTGGTGTGAGGAGCGTTGTGGCAGGTGCCCGATCAGGGTTTGGGATGGGGAGAGCGGGGTGGTGGGCACATCCTGCTGGGGTGAGGGGCTACTAGACCACCAGGATGGGATGTAATCTGCTGTGCCATATTTGGCATATTGGGCTGGGGGCGGGGACCCATCACCAGGGAATGACTGTGTAGCACTAATATTTTGCATTACTTGCATACTGGGGCTTGGAGGAGGGGATATATCACTGGGGAAAGACTGTTATTGTACAGTGTTAGACATTATTGGCATACCTGGGCTTGGGAGGGAGGGATAGATCATCAGGGACTGACTGTTGTTGTACAATGTTGCACATTATTAGCATATCAGGGCTTGGGTGGATAGATCACCAGGGAACAACTGCTGTTGTACAATGTTGGACATTACTGGAATCTCAGGGCTTGGGGAGATAGATAACTAGTTGCAAGCTCTGTAAAAATGGCCCCTCAGATTGATGCAAGTTAGACCACAAAAAGTTTAATCTATTAACATGTAGGAAGGAAAATACTGTTAGATCACTGCAAGCCTAATGCACCATATCCTTGGTGCACCTGGGACTTGTGGCAATATAGGGAATTTGAAAATCCAGCCCCCTGGGTTTACTATGCATCTAGTACAAGTATTAGTGATAACTAGGTTTATTTTGTTGAGTTTAGAAGAGGTGTAATATGCTTAAAGAATTGTATTTCAATGCATTTCTTTGGTAATTTTGAAGTTATCAGTCTTGTTTTAAAGAGGTCCATGGACTCCACCCATTCCTCATCTAAAAAACTGTCCAATTTCCTTCCCTCACTTGCTCCTTAGCTTGAGAAAATCAATAACAAACCTTTGTTTTACTGATAAAGTAGATTTTTATACAACGTTTTTGATATCCGATTGAAGCCATTTTCAAGCATGTAAGAGGGAGGACTTAAGTAGATCCCTTGTTTCTTATATAATAAGTTCCTTAATTGCAGAGATGTGAAGAAATGGATGTTTAGGAGATACTATGACTGTTTTAAGTGTTCAAACGAATATCATTTAGATTGCTTTCCTATTTTGGGCCCACCATGAACTAAACCTGTAGAACCATCATTGGGCTAGAGATGTGGTGAAGTTTAAATCCACTGGTGAAGTCATGGCACAGCAGGCAACTCCGCTTAGGCAAGAAAGTTCATGAAGTCTTCCTGCATAGGTGGAAATCTGGTAATGAAAAAAATATCCCCTGCACTTGCGACACTACCAAGGTACTTTACTTCATTTTGGAAGTAAAGGGGCAAACATTCGTTTCATGCTTTTAAAACCAATACATATTTAAAACACAGTGCACCTCTGGCATAGGTACAAGTAAATGTATTTATTTATTTAAGTCTTTGATTTGATCCAGGGGACCATTTTTAGGCATGACTCGGGCCAACAGTATGGCACCATAAAATACATGCCAGAAAACAAAATTATACAGAATGCAAACAGAACAGTATAACAGTTTAAACAGCACAGTGTACAAAGTGTTGGGGGAAATTAACATGATACACTATATATTACAAAGAATTGGGGGAAAGGGTGACAGTATACAGTACAAATTACATTCTGAGCAGAAATTCAGAGACCAGGTCATTGGAGTCACAATCAAAGGTGATAGGCAATAGCAATTGAACTAGCAAAAAGGAGGGTAGTCACAGAGTGCCATGCTAGGCAAGAGAACTGTATGAGCTGGGTTGGCAACTAAGGTAGACGGGATAGGTAGTAAGTTGAAGAAGCTTACCCCGTAGAGCACTGACTTTTTGCCTCTTTCAGTAGACAGGCTTTGAGACAGTATTTGAAAAAGCTGTGAGTGTCTGCAGACGGGAGTGGGGCAGGGAGTCTGTCCCAGAGAGAGGGAGCAGCAACTGACATAGCTGTGCCACCCTTTACCATGGAGACTTTAGAGACTTCCATAGGAAGAACCAATGATACATGCAGGCTTCTAGGAGCAGCTCTAGCCTTCAGTAAGAATGCAATAGGTGAAACACAGCCATTTCCAAGGGTGTTGTCCATAATACAGCTCATTGCATATTCAAAATGGCCGGAGACAAGGAGCTACCCTAGCATCTGGTAAAGGCTACAGTAGTGCCTAGAATAGGGTGCCAGAAGAACAAATCAACATACATTATTCTATACAGAGTTTAGATGCATGCGTAGGGTCAAAGATACTGTGGAATATATGGTGGAGCAGTAGTCAATGATAGGTAGCAGATTGACTTGGGCAATAGCTAAGTAGGCCTCACTGGTCAGGAAATATTTTAGCTGATATGCAACCCTGAGTTTTTGGGTAACCCGATGTACAATGGAGTTTACATGCTTTGTGTAGGAGAAGGAGGGGTCAAAGGTTATGCCCAGGTACTTGAAATTGGGAAAATTTTCTAGCACTGGGCCACCGGGTGTAAGCACCAAGAGGGAGAAGTCAGACTTGATGATACCGGCCAGGTAAGGTTTGGACCCAAAAAGCATTGCCTTCATTTTTTTAGCATTGACCAGTAGTCTATGCAACAGGAACTAGTTGTGTGCTGAGCCATAGTTATGGGACAGGATAGAGGATATTTTTGCCAGTGACTTGTTACTGTAAAAGAATATGAGATCATCAGCGTACAGAAGTGCTTTACAGGAGAGGCAGTTGGAGGGGAGGGAGTTTATAAAGATGGATAACAGTAGCGTGCCAAGGATGGAGCCCTAAGGGACACCTATAGAGACAGGGAGGGCAGGGGAGAATGCAGGGCCAATACATATAGACTGGGATCATCCAGAGAGATAGCTCCTAAACCACAGGGAGGTATCTGGAGAGCAGTCAAGTTGGTGGAGAGTGGAATGTTTACCAGGTCAAAGGCTTTGGTCAGGTCCACAAACACTGCACCCATTGCTTTCCCCATGTCCATGTTTCTGTGGATATGAACTCCCTGACATTGTTTCGCTCCTCCTGCTGGAGCTTTATCAAGTATTGAGTCCAAATAACATAGATGTCCATATTTATGCAAATGTAAAACAATTAATGGCTATAATTAGTTATCAAAAAAAGCATGCAAGAATTGTGCACATCTCATCTTAAATTACATTCTAAAATGTTCCCCATTAAGTTCTATTAGTACATCTGATGTGCAAATCTGTAGCTCCCTCTAGTTGTTTTAAACGATTTAACCAGATAATTATAGCACATCAATTACTCTAGAGTGCATCTGTTCTCTTTCTAGTAAGTTATATTCAAGTCCATGATGGTTATTAGGTAGAATCTCCTTCTTTGATTCAATCATCAGCATTCTTCTTCTGGTCACCATGGTGAACATCAACACACACAAGGGAAGCTGTCATCTTGCATATTGGGCTGCCTCACAAATACCTTGTAAGTCTCATAAAGTGCTGAACCCCAAAAAAACTTTAAAAAACAAAACACAGCATCAGATTCATTATAATATATCAAATCCTTTTACACTTATACAACAACCATCTTACTCTAAAAAGGGCTTTATTTCAAATCTAACATTTAAACCTGGACTTTGTACAGCTCCTAATATACACTTCCATTTAGCTTCCTTTTTAAGGAGCAGTTTATCCAAATCCCCCTTTCTTGGTCCAAGTTTAACCCTTTCAATTCCCATGTACAGCCAGGAGTGTTCACTATTAGTGGCAGCAAACTTGACACGTGCAGCCAAGATATTAGTCATGTCTTCATTTGCAAAGAGTGAATGGAGTGAGTGGTAGTAATGTAGTAAAGTAGTAAAAAGAGTTCATTTTGAACTATGTTTGTTTCAGAAGTAATCCTAAGCTACCTAGTTACTTAATCTTTATTTGTGCTCCTTTTTTCTGGTCTTTTTTGTTTTCTCTTTCTCTTTCTCTCTCTCTCTCTCTCTCTCTCTATGGGCCTGATTCTCAAAAGGTTACATCTGGTGTAACCTGACTTGCGCCAAAACAAATGGCGCAAGTAGCAAGTTCTGCCAGCAGTTGCGACATATGATATTCTATAAAGTGGCCTGCGGCATGCTTCAGGCCCTTTGCGCCAAAGTGAACATACGCCAACACTTACACCTTAAACCCCCTGCAGCATGGCACTAGGGGGTTTACGGCAACTGTTGTGCCCTATTCTGGAAGGGCGGCACAAAGTCCCCAGATCTGCTATTCTACAACAACCCCCAGAAGACATCCATCAAAGTACAGTTACACCAGCATTTAGTTGGTGTAAGTGTACTTATGCCCTCCAGGGCTTGTACAGACCTGCCACCAGACCGGCACCCAATCCATGTGTCCTCCCCCATGCCCAGAACACCACAGTAAGTGTCCCACAGTGTCTCTCACCCCGGACCCAATCCCCAAACTGCCACTAGCCCTGCACCTCTACACCCCTTGCCCTGAATCCCCACACTGCTAAGAGCCCCGCAGGCAACTATGTCCCCCCGACCCATTCCCTGACCCTGACACACAGGTCCCTGTAGTGCCACACACTGTAAAAATATAAGAACACGCATATATTCCTGGCAGTCTAGTGCCCCTCATCCCCCCACCCAGCAGTGCCAGTCCACCCCGCATGACTCCCAACCCATCCCCAGACAGTGACTGGCACAGCCCACCTCTCATCTCCACGGCCAGCCTGAGCTCTGTATGAGCACTTACTGTAATATATGCACAATGAATGAATGAGTTCATTCATTCATTGAGTGCATATATACAGTATGTGCTCATACGGAGCTCAGTCGGCAGCTGGCCATGGAGGTGTGAGGTGGGCTCTGCCAATCGTCGGCTGGGGACGGGTGGCAGGGGAAGTGGGTGGTGTGGCACTGGGTGGGGGCCACCAGACTACCATGGCAATACATATGCCACAGTACCTACTGTACAGTACGTGGCTGACTTGGGTTGTGGGTCGGGATAAGGGGGGGATCCTTGGGGCACTTACAGTGGGGGGGATCTCTAGCCCTGCTGTGCTTTTCTGGCTCCTTCTGTATGCTTTGTGTATGGGGGGAGCACTCTTGCCCTACCAGACAGTAGTTGTGGCTTGTGACACTCCTGCCTGGTACACCCTCTGTTTGGCGTACATGACGAGATGTCACAAGTCACAGGACTTAGCTGTGGGGACACTGCCCCTTCTAGAATCGGGTGCAGGGTCTTTGCTGCAACTGAGTTTGGCACAAGTCACCTTTGGTGGTGACTTGTGCCATTCTTCTAGAATTGCCCCCATCTTTTTTTCTCTGTTTTTTTTTCCCCACTTGTAATGGAGAAGGTTCATTGTGGTTTTGGACCTGTGAGTAGAGGTCCATGGATGTATAGTGGGGACATCCGCCTAAATTGAGAAAGTTTTGGGAGGCTTGCACTCCCCAAAAAGTGTAACAGCAGCTCCTGTTTAGGAGAACAGGAGTGCTACCTCTGAACGTGATGAGGAGTGGCAGGTTCAGGTGCTGCAGCAGGATAGCCCAGAGCAGCCACAGCAGCAGCAGACATAACAGCAGCAGCCACAGCAGCAGCAGAGGGCAGAGGGCAGAGGTCCCTGGCTTCCTACCTCATGCCACTCCCCCCCCCCGATAAGCAGCCCACCACATCAAGAGCACGTCCATGCCAGCAGCCATGGAGCTCACCTGTTAGGACCTTTTTCACCAACACTACTGGTGCAAGAGTGGCCACTTGCAGTTTGTGTGGTGCAAGTGTCCGTAGAGGTAAAAGCAGGAGCCACTTGGGCACAGGGTGCCAGAAGATCCGTTTAATGATACACCATGCTGCCAAGTGGCAGGCATAGCTGCCTGAGGCAGCAAATGTTGGTGGTAGTGATGCTGAGGGGGGTTGTGAATGAGATGGTACTGGTGGATGGCATAAGGGGGATGGCCATCGTTCCACCGAGAGGAGGCATGCCACTAGCAGGAGGTCACATGTTAGGGCCGGCACTGTAAGGAGGAAGTGGCAGCACCTGCAGCCCCTGTACCCACAGCAGCAGGTGTCACACAGCAGGACCATGCCACACTTTAGGAAGAGGTGGCTGAACTCTGGCAGGAAGTTAGCGAGGTCAGGCAGGATCTTTGTATGCTCATGGAAAACTAGGCAAAGGTCCTGAATAATCAAGCAGCAATACTCCATGAGCTTCGTTGTTGTGGAAGTGAGCGAGGGCCCGGGGGCTTTCTAATGTCTCTCCTTTTCTTTCTTTCTGCCTACTTGTCCTTCTTGTTCTCTGTTGTTGTTTACATTGTGTCCAATATTTCTAGTCTATCCTCCAAAAATGTAAAATAGCCCCAAAAAAGATTAAATACAGCAACAAAATCTTTACTATCTTCTTCACTGTCTTTTAAAATTTCCTCCTTTCCGATTTTCCATTTTTTGTGTTATACTCCTGCTATAATCTTTAGCACTTTCCAGTTTTATATTCCTTCCTCATCCCCCCAAAAAGACACCCCCAAATTAAAAAAATGCTGAAAACTACCCCAACATTTTTTCCCATCCTCTTTTACCATCTGTTCAACGTTCACAGTTTCCAGCCACTCTGTTTCCCCTGAAAAAGGTTAAGGAAAAATAATGTTATCTTTTTGTACGTATGTGTTATATTTCCTACACTAGTCCTTTCCTATATATGTATTGTCTTGTGTGAGTTTCATGTTTCTATATCTGGCTGTCTTTTTCCTTAATTTTTCTCAACTACCCACTCAGCAGTAGGTAATGTGAAATGTTATTATGGTGAGTGTTTACAGAGTGTCTCAAGACCACCACTGTTATGATGCTGTTCTGCAACTATGTAGTGTGTCAAAATCACAATTCTTTAGTCTCTTCAGTGCAAAGTCCTGCCAAGCACAATATATAAATGTCTCCCTTTTGTAAATTTGCCCCAAACCAGAAATCAGTATTGATTGTAAGAAACTGCTGCTGTAGCTTCTGCTGTTACTTGGCTGTTTAGGTCACCCTCTTGGACAGTCTGTGTTGTAAAGAACTTTAGTACACTGTACTGCCAGGCACAATCTATAAGTGTCTCCCTTCTGGAAAATTGCCCCCAAACCAGAAATCAGTATTCATTGTAAGAAACTACTGCTGAAGCTTCTGCTGTTACTCAGCTGTTTAAGTTACCCTCTTGGACAGTCTGTGTTGCCAAGAACTTTTGCACACAGTACTGCCAAACACAATATATAACTTTCTCAAGTTTGGAAATGCTCCTGAAACCAGAAAAGACTTTTTAAGAAACTGTTGCTGGTGATGCTGCTGCTGCAATATTCTGTCAGTCGACCTCTCAAACAGTTTTACAGCTGCGTTTATGCCAAAAGGATTGAGAAATGGGGACAACATTAAAAGACCGTCACAGTGCCTTAGGTGTAAAAAGATGCAGGATGCTGTTCTCTTGACCTACCAGCAAAGGTAAGTATTTTACAGTATTTCTTTTTGTTGAGGGGAAGATTCATTTGTAACCATGTTTTCTTACTGTTTTTGTTTTTCTATTTTCAGGTTTTATCACCAGGGTGAAGAAACCATGTTGCTGGATAGATCCCGCTTGCGTCTTTGTTGGAATTTCAGTAATTTTTCCAACCATGGAAGGAAAGTACTTTTTTCTTTTGGGAGGGGTAATTCTAAAATGCTTTGTATATGTCATGCTAATGGTTATGATTCCTGTTGCTCTTCCTTCAGGTAATTTTCAGCAGTTGACTTCTGCAATGTTTGCTGGAGGTTGGAAAATGGCAATGGCTTGACTGCTGGAGCGTGATGAGCCAGCAGCACATTTGACCTGTGAAGACAAGAAAAGATTATTTAGACTCTGCTCAGGTGCCCACTGTGGTGCTACCTGCATGGTATATCCGTTGTCAACTCCACGTCAGACCTGACACCACCCATGAAGAAAAAAGAGAAATGGTTTAGCCACACTTGGCCACTGTGGTAGCCTCACAGAGTAGACATTGTAGACTCCACATCTCACTAACTACATCTGTCACCTCTGAAGAAAAATGAGAAATGATGTAGCCTCTATTTGGACACTGTGACATGCTGGACACCTGTGAAAAAGGAAAACAAAAATTAAAAATAAAATACAAAGAAAATAAACAAGAAATAGTTAAGTAGCAGCTGGAGACCATGTAGGGACAGTAGCAGCTAATTAAAGGTAGGGTACATGGGCAGACTGGATGGATCTGTCGGTCCTTATCTGCCATCAGTTTCTATGTTTCTATGTTTCTAAAATCTGAATGATGCTTACTGATACATTACTGCTGGTGGTTGGAATAGGCTGTTTAATATCTGATGCTTCATGGGTGCCCCTGACAGCCAGGATGTAGCATGACTTACAGGGTGAAAAAAAGAAAGAAAGGAAAACATTTGAAAATCTTTCTGAGTAAGGTGGAAGGGCTTTCATCTTTCATTTTTATTCTCTCATGTGCTAAATATCATGCTACTAAATGGGGTATCCTTCATAGAACACAACAGGTTAAGAAACTGAAAATAATGGCCATCTTTAATGACGTCAGTCACTAATTACTACATTAACTGTAACTGAACTTTTGACATATCTATGCAAATTAAGCATATACGATCCTGAGCATGATGAGAAGAAAGATTTAATAAAAAAATGTCTTTAAAAAATCAGCAGTATGTTTTTGGCAGAATAAGAAATTCTGCTGATTTCAAGGACATAAAGATACCATGGCAGCACGCACTTTAGGCTTTTCACACACTTGTGGTGGATTATGGATTACAGGCACTGGCAGGAGCAGTGGAATCAGGTGGCTTTGGGTTCTTGGCACTGGCTGAATCTGTAGAATCAAGAGAGTAGTGAGACTTGGAGGTGTTCTTCGCATTGGCAGCAGCTATTGAAACAGGTGGACACTTGGCAGGCATTCACGGCAGTTGCAGGAGCTGAACAATCCTATGGCTAATGGCAGACATGGAGGTGTTTGTGGCATTGATAGGATCAGTACAAGCAGGCTGACTGGCTGGGTTGGGGGCTTATTGGCAATTGCAGAAGTTCTTTGTATCTACAAGCAGATTAGCTACCAACTGAGATGTATTTATATGAATATAGGGAATCACTGAACAAGTTGTGGAAAATGTTGACAAAAGCAAAAAGGTAAATAATACAGGACATGTCACATTATTAAAGTTATAAGGAGGAAAGCAGGGAAGTTACGAAAATGTTATCTTTATGCGCTACTTCCATTCTCATCCTCATCAATGAAGAAGCAGCCCTCGCAGTCTTCCATGTTGCAGTTGTCCCCACTTGGGAATTCTTTTACCATGAGCACCTCATCCACCTCAATGGAATACAGTTTGCCTCTACCACCATGATAGTCTGCTTGCCCCGCATCACCACTGCCAGCATCATGAGGTACAAACACAGACATACTTGTTCTAGGTGGAATGTGCCCTTCATTCATTTTAATAATTGTCAGCATGCCAACATTTGTAGGTGACAGGTTTGTATGCCTGTCCCTCACAATGGCCCCTGCTGAACTAAATACCCCTCTCCACACTTACACTAGAGGGTGGACAGCTCAGGTATTTCAGTGCGGTGGATGTCAGCACTGGTCTATCATTCACCTTGCTACTCCAGTACACCAGGGATTCCTCCAATATGTTCAGGTGACTGTTGTCTGCCAAATAGGCTTCCACCATGTGCTGTGCTGCCAACAATGCTGATGACTCATCTGCCTGCTCCACCTTTTCCTCCACATCAAAATCCCCACCTGTGCCAAGACATCCCAAAGTAGATTTATGGGTAGTTGTCCCCTTGAGACCAGCTCTGGTTTTCCAGCCTGCTTAAGGGAGGTGGTAGAAACTCCCTGTCTGTCATCATGCCATGCCCTGGCTTGCAGAACCGTAACCATGACATCTGTGCCCCATGAACCCTTCTTAAGAGCTGATCAGTGAGATGTTACTCCTGATCTTGCCCACCCTCAAGTATGGATGAGAGGCCCCTTTTGTAGTGTGTTTCCAGCATTGTGGCTATTCCAAATTCTGGAGACAGTAGAATGCTTGAGATATGTCTACTGCTGCCCAATATTTGAAGCATGTGTTGGAGTAACTTACAGCTTAACCTATCTCCGCCCACCTCCAGGCTCAGCTGCACATTCAACAAGGTCTTCCTCAGCACCTTTAGCAGTGGGATGGCCTGACTGATTGATGCAGTGTCCCCACTCACTGCTTGTGTGGCATGCTCAAATGGCCTCAGAATCATGATTAGGCCATCCATGAGTCACCACTGCTTGGTGGTCAGAGACATGGGTGCTCCTGAACTATCACAGCTTGTGTGCATCAGCAGGTATTCCAAGATTGCTGTGTACTGCTCACACAAAAGCTCTATCATGTACAGAGTGGAGTTCCATCTTGTGACAACAGGTTGTTTTGGATCTGCAGCTGTCTAAGTTGGTCACATGCCTTTCCAGAATGGCAAAGTGGTCACAGATGTGGTGGATCACAGTCAGTATTTGCTTGATTCCTGGGTATACCAGAAACTCCTGCACTACAAGATTAAGACAGTGTGCCATGCAGGGAACCCTGACAAACTCACCATTGCTGATGCATTTCACCACATTGGAACCATTACTGCTTGCTGTGAAAACAGTTTTCAAGGACTGGCACTTATCAATTTCTGTCAGGAGCAATTCTAACCTTTGTTTTACCTGTATGTGATCCTGCTACACTCCTCACTGCAAGTGTGGCATGCTGGCGAATACCAGGAGGGGTTGCTACCACCACAGTCAGGCGTCATAAGTTTTTTTCCTATCCCAGCATCTAAAGCTACCCCAGGTAGCTGTGCCCAATGGGCTGTAATACTTACACAAGAGCTACTCGCTGTTTTGCCACATGCCCACATATCAAGAGGCACTGGAACAATTTTCATAGTGGCGGTGCTGAATGTCATTGAACAAAACTGTATAGGAAGCCATATGGAATTGTACTTCAAGCAAGAGGGTGCTGCCACACCCCCAGCGCACCTAGTTCCAGCCCCTATGCACATATCCATACTTAGGTGGATGTATGCTGATGCAGAATGCTGAAGGGCATGTCTTACTGTCTGTGTCACAGTCCTATGTAACTCTAGAACAGCATGGGTGGAAAAATATGTCAGAGACGGGATCTTCCATTTTGGACAGCCACATGCCCCAAAGCAGCAGAACCCTGCATTCTCCACAAAAAAGAATTGCAATAGTCAATTGCCAGCATTTCCCCAGCTGGTGCATTCAGTCTGCATGCAGCATGATTTGGTGGGTATTTAGTGTGATGCTCAAACATGCTCTGCAGCGTAGGTTGCATTGTTTGTGGTTTTCACCTGGAGATGCCAAACTACTGTGCTCTGCGAACTGACATGAATGGTGTAGATATGAACTGGGATGGGTGCACAAGTGACAATTCAATGAATGATGTGATTTTTGGGTGTTTTACAGACAGGGGTTGATGTGCTTGACTGACTACATTGGCTGCTAATGCTCACACCACCAGTGCTACTCAGACCACTACTCGAACATTCTAATAAATCTTTCTCCTCCTCATGCGTGTTGTAGTCCTCCAGGGTTACTTCACTACTCTGCCCTACATTGCTATCTACACTTCACTAGGAAGAGGATACTTTGCTCAATGAGGTTGATAATAGAGAATGCCTCAGTGCAGCAGCTTCCCTTTGGTGCTGAGTCCAGCATGCCAGGTGCCTGGTCTTCAGGTGTATATGCTAGCCCTAGCTAGACACTTTATTATATAGTTAATTTGGCCACTCCCCATTTTTGGCCTTGCCCCTTTTCTTGTGTAAAGAAACTGTCTACATCCCCAGTTGCGCATTATATTTTGTCACCACTAGGGGGTCATCATTTTACACCAGCCTAATCCCTTTTAGTCTGAGCAAAGCAACTCTATGTACTACCTTCTCTCCCCCCCTCCCCAGTCAACTTTGTTGGCTTGTTCAATCCTGATTTTGGAGGATTCCCTCAGAAACTGTAGTTACATTCTGACTTTTCCCCAGGGCCTCTCTCCAGATGCTAGTAATCACCTGATCAACCAATTAAAATCTATTCTAAACACTCTTTCCCATGTTAAAATCTAACTGTCTAATCCCTCCATTTGCATGCTGTAATTCTTCTCCACAATCGAATAACTGTCAATTCTCCCACAATTTCAATTCACTATTCTGTTTCACTATTTCTGCCCTAACACTACTCACAATCCTACTTTTAGCATCTCCCATCGCTGACCATGAAACCATAAATGATACCTAGTGGCCCACCCTGTATAATCTTTCCCCACATACATCTGGTACTCGCAGTGACACCCCCATCCCTCCCAATTAGCCCTCAGGGAGGGATGTTAGTACATATGGTATACAATACCCCCCCCCACCTCTCCCTTCAACCAAAATGCTCATAAGGTAATACCTGCCTCACAAGAAAAAACTAATCAGAAGGAGGTACCTGTCGTGTCTCAAACTAATAAGATTACAAGCACTACAGCTAATGCTGTTGCTGCTGCTACTGTCAGGAAATGTCCACCCGAACCCAGGCCCACCTGGCATGCGGCAGTCAAACAATGCTGTAAGTGGCACTCTCATCCTTGCATTGCTAAATATATGTAGCCTACTGGTCAAGTTTGATGCACTTCAGGTCTGGACCACACAGCACAGACCTGATGTGATATCCATACTTGAGACCTAGCTATCCCCAAGATACCTGACACTGCAGTCTCACTGCAAGGATATACCCTGTAGAAACCAGACAGACTCAAAAAACGGGAGGGGATAGCTCCATTTACAGTAAAGAGACCCTCTGCAGCTGCATACTTCCCACAATAGACCCAGGAAACAATGTGCAGGCCATCACAGTAACTGTATTCCTGGGAGCCCAGAGCAAAGCAGTCACAGTTGTCTCAATCTATATCCCCCCAAAGATCAATCTAATGCACTTAGTAAGGTCATCGAATTCCTAAGCAATATCCAGAATCAAACTGAAGTAATTGTTATGGGGGATTTCAACGTCAACTGGCAGTCGCCAGAGACCAACAGATATAAAGACACCTTCTCATCCATCAACATCATGCAGATGGTAAGCTCACTCACCAGGCACAACTACCACACCAGTAATAGTATACTGATCGATTGGGTACTAACAAATAACCTGAGAGAATCTCCAACCTCTCCATCCTCCCCGACTCTTTAATTGACCACAGCCCTGTGCTGTTAGGCTGGTCCAATAAAACCACCAAACCCCCAACCAGAACCATCACCAGCCGAGTTCTAAAGTGTGGACACCTGGACCGCCTAACATGCCTGCTCAGACAACAAGACTGGTCACAGTTGTACTCTTATGATGATGTGGACAGTGCCCTGGAACATTTTATTACTGCATTCGATAAAGCCTGTGACTCTCATGCTCCTATGAGAAGGCACATGCAAAACGCTGCCCACAATGCCTGGATCTCCCTGGCCCGACTCAACCTCATGGCCAAAAGAGACCAACTATGGCACTGCTCTCAGACCTCATGTAAACAGGCCAATATTCAACAATACAAATGAGCCAGAAATTACTGCACCTGGGCAATGAGTTCTACTAAAAGTCAATACTTCAAGCAAGAGCTCACCAAATTCTGGAGTTACAGCAGAAATTTCTGGGGTAACTTTAGAGATTTGCCTGGGAAGCCCCAAACAAACTCCCCATCCATGCTTGAGGTAGGCAGGGAATTCACCCAGAACTTGAAAACAATTGCTGACACCTTCAACCTGGCTTTCACTGACCTCAGTGGTGTCCTGCCCTCATACTTCTTTATGACCAATGATGTACACCCTACAGCACCACAAAAAGGTTACCCACTAGTCCCCTTCCCCCATTTTATTTCAGGGTCATCACCAAAGCAGAAGCCAGATGTTATCTCCAGTGAGTACTAAGAAAACCCAATGCCAGCTATGACATCCTAAGTTTAAAACTCATTAACCTTACCCTCGAGGAAGTGCTTACTTCCCTAATTAAAATATTTAACCTCTTGCTAAGAGTCTCCCAGTTCCCCAAGAGATGGAAGGCTGCAGTGGTTATGCTGGTCCATAAACATGGTGACTGAACTCTTCACAGTAACTATCACCCCATATTGATTCTTCCACTCCTCTCCAAATCCATGGAATGCAACTTGGCTGACCAATTAACTGACTAATCAAAAACGAAATTCAATGTCCACAGCAGCATGGGTTCTGTAAATGGCACAGCGCCACCACAGCCTGTCTGGAGTATACTGGCTTTACAGACCATGCTTTTGAATGAGGCAAAATGGTGGGAATGACGTACATAGATCTCACAAAAGCATTTAATACAGTAAATTGTACACTACTGCTTGAACAGCTTGCCACAATTGGTCTCTCAACTGAGTCAGTGGTTTGGTTTGAAAGCTACCTCAGTGAAAGGGCCCAAGAAGTCAAAATTAATGATGTACTGTCAGACAGCCATTGAGTCCACTCAGGAATCCCACAAGGTTCTATCCTGGGGCTGCTACTCTTTAGCATCTTCCTTGACCACCTCTCTCAGGTGTGTTTGGGTAATATCCTTCTCTATACAGATGATGCAATCCTCTTTGCCAGTAACTTGGATCCCGTCTCTCTGGAAAAACACTCCAGGAAGACTTTACTACAGTTGAATCTTGGTTCATAGAACATAAACTCCCAATGAATTACAAAAAAAAACAAAGGTCATCTTTTTCTCAAACCCCTGTAATAAGCACAAATCCGATCCACTAACAATCCAAAATAATCTTAGCACCCCCCTGGATATTGTACAAATGTTTAAATATCTAGGGCTCCTACTGGACAACTCCCTTTCATTTGCACACCATGTAGACCACACCACAAAAGAAGTCGATGCTTGGATACAGAATCAGTTTAAGACCTAATGGCACCCCAAGCAGAAATACTTGTGGTGCCCCCCTACACTGCTTCACATCACCCCCCCATCCTCCCTTCTTCCCCAATCCACATCCAAAAAGTGATAAGAATTCTATGAATGCAAGGGTGTTGACAACAAGAAAAAATTACTTACCATAGTAATCTTGTTTCTTCCATGGTATTCTTCTGCATTCCTAACTCTCTGCAGTCAGCCTCCTAAGTAGAACTGCCCAGATATAGAACGTTATGCAAATGATAAAACCTATCATTGGCTTATGCCACTTATTCAAACTTCTTCCCTTATCAGCTGCAACGCTCCACCAACGTATCAGATATCTAAGGAGCCTGCAAGGCAATTTGAACTATAATTATACCTATCTATCTATCTACAACAAAACTATACTGTCTAGTAGAAGCTACAAATATTAACATAACCCCCCCCCCGAATGCCAGAATCACCTGGAAAAAGAAGGGAAGGAAAAACTCCACCCATTAGGGTTTAAACAACGTATGTCAGTGTTTGGGACTCCATATTTAAAAGCTCAGTTAGGAGTGCAGAGGCTTTGGTTCTGGAAGGGGAAGCAGGGTGGGAGAGTTAGAAATATAAAAGAATACCCTGGAAGAAACAAGATTACTATGGTAAGTAATTTTTTCTTCTCACCCCAGGTATTCTTCTATATTTCTAACTCTCTGCAGACTTCAAAGCAGTACCTTTGGAGGAGGGCACAGAACCTACTTTTTTGGAAAGAGGCTTTGCAGGATTGCTGTGCCAAACCTGGCATCACTTCTGAGCTAAGTGTCTAGACTATAGTGGTTAGTAAAGGTGTGTACTGTCCTCCAGGTAGCTGCTTTACAGATCTCCACTAATAAGACATCTCTGGCTGCTGCCATGGCTGCAGCTGTGCCCCTTGTGGAATGAGCTCTCAGCCCTCCTGGGGGCTCCTTGCCAACTTTCAAATAGCAAAACTGAATGCACTGGATTATCCAGTGAGAAGTGGACCTCTTTGAAGCTGGGTTACCTTTACCCACATCCCCATAAGTCAGGAACAACTGTTTGTCTTGCCATGATCTCTGGTGTGGGGCATGTAGTAACTTAATGCCCTCTTGACATCCAGACTATGGAGTCTGCACTCACCTGAACTAGTATGTTCAGTGAAGAAGACTGGCATGGTAATGGATTGGTTCAAATGAAAGACAGAGACCACCATGGGGGGAAATTTTCTATTTGTTCATAATACTACCTTGTCTCTGTGGAAGGAAAGATAATCATTCTAGACACACAAGACCTGAAGCTCACTAATTCTTCTAGCTGAGGTGATAGCAACCAGAAAAAGAGTTTTCCAGGTAACATACTTTAGGTGTGCTGAAGCCATGGGCTTAAATGGGGGCCTCATGAACTGGGTAATTTCAGGTCCCATGCTGGTCCTGGTTCCCTAATAGGTGGGTGCAAATGGCACAGACCTTTAAAAAAACTTTTCAAAATTGGACTGGATGCCATGGAGGTGCTCCTCCCAGCAGAAATGTAAGCAGATATTGAAGCTAAATGCACTTTCAGGGATGTATGTTGCAGACCCTGGGAGTGTAACTAGGTAAGATAATCCAGGACAGCTGGTATCCCCACATGAGAGGTGGAGGTACCTTTGGAAGCACACCAAATAGAGAACCTCTTCCATTTTGAAGCATAGGTCTTCTTAGTAGAAGGTTTCCTGTAGCCCTTTGGGATATCCGTGTCACTTACAGTGTGCAAACTCTTAAGTCCTCAAGAGCCATGCTTTGAGTTGAAGAGATCTGAAGTTTGGGTACAAGAACCTGCCCTGACGGGAGATCAGCAGGTTGTGCCTCCTGGGCAGATGTATTGGTTTAGCTACAGACATGGAGAATCATAGAGGGTACCATGGCTGTCTGTCCCAGTCTGGTGCTATCAAGATCATTGCAGGTTGTGACCCGAGTTTGAGCAGAACTCTGAAAATGAGAGGAAAAGGAAAAACCATATAGGCTTCTTCCTGACCAGTCCATTGTCAAAGCATCCAGCGGGATTGTACCCTTGGCTGGTGGTCTACAGCAGTAAAGTGGCAGATGATGATTCGAGGGATGCAAAGAGATCTATCTCTGGTGTGCCCCACCTCCTGAATACTGCCTCCAGTATCTGCTTGGTGATGGACCACTTGTGGTGGGCCTGATTGATTCTGCTCAGGGCATCTGCTAGGGTATTGTCTTTCCCTGGCACATGAATGCCCTGTAGGGAGGCCTTCAGTGAGTAAGCCAAACTCCAGATCTTCACTGCTTCAATGTACAGGGGCCTGACCTTGTCCAACCTTGCTTGTTTATGTAGTACACTGTTGTGGTGTTGTCTGTCCTGACCTGCACCACTTTTCCTTGTAGTAGTGGTGCACATGCCTTCAGTGCCAGGAACACTGCCCTCAGCTCCAACAGATTTATATGCTGGAGTGACTCTGCACTGGACCAGGTTCCATGAGTGGTGTGTTCCCCTAAGTGGGCACCCCACCCTATCAGGGAGGCATCGGTTGTAAGAATGGCTGATGGGGTTTCCCATTGAAAGGATACCCCCTCCCTGAGGTTGTCTGCTTCCTTCCACCACTGAAGGGCTTACAGCAATGTTCTTGTTACTGGAATTGGTTTTGAAAGAGTGTCTTTCCTTTGGCACCAATGTGCACCAAGGTGAAACTCTATGTCTGTCATTTGGAACCTGGCACCCACAACTGTGCCTGTTGTTGCAGCCATGTGTCCCAGAAGCTGCAGAAATTGTCTTGATGGCTTTGGCTTGTTCAGCCTGAAAGAAGCCTCTATTTGCCAGATGCTTTGCACTCTGTCCTGACCTCTAAGGTGTTCAGTTCTGCTCCTATGAATTGCAGAACCTGTACTGGAGTGAGAACAGATTTCTCCTGATTTACCAAGAACTCTAGTGAGTGTAACAGATCTAGTGTTACCTGCTGGTGATCTTGCACATGCCTGGGTGAGCTTCCCACCACCAGCCAATTATCGAGATAGGGGAAGACTGATACATCTAACCTTCTTAGGTGAGCCACCACCACTGCCAGATGCTTTACAAATACCCTTGGGGCTGAGCAGAGACTGGAGAGTAGGGTCGAAATCTGGTAATGTCCTGATGAAAGTCTGAATCTGAGATATTTTCTGTGAGATTCTGTTATGGGATTGTGGAAATAGGCATCTTTCAGATCCAGAGATGCTAGCCAATCTCCCTTCTGAATGACTGGCAGAATAACTGCCAATGTGACCATTTTGAACTTTGGCTTTACTAAGTACTTGTTCAGTAGACTGAGGTCTGGAATAGGTCGCCACTCCCCATTTTTCTTTTTGGTGAGAAAGTATCTTGAGTAGAAACCCCTTCCCTTCTGCTGAGGTGGAACATGGTCTACTGCTTTTAACAGGAGGAGGCTTTGAACCTCCTTCTCCAATAGTTTCTTTTCCAAGAGGGAAGCTGGTTTTGAACACCCTTGTTCTCAAGAGAGGGAATTACTTGAAACTTAGGGGCAGACCCTGACTCACTACTTCCAGGACCCACTTGTCTGTGGTAATGGACTCCCAAGCCTGGAAATAGTGAGCCAGCTTGCCCCTTACTGGGATAGGGCCGGGGGAGGCAACCTTGACCACTGAGTCAGAGATTCTGTTTTGCTTGGGGCTGGGCCTGGGTAGTCTGGGATCCCCTCCTGGAGCCCCTTCTACCCCTGTCTCTGAACTACCTTGTCTGCTGTGGGTATTGCTGATATTGAGAGACAGCCTGGGTCTACTTAAAAAAGTCTGGTGTAGGCTGCTCCACCTCTGCCTCCCCTTCTGTATGACGTGTAGGAGAAGGAGGATCTCTCCTTTGTTGAGTTGCTCTTATAGGTGGCCTTGTACTCATCCACCTTCTTCATATAAGCCTCAGTCTGTTGGCCAAATATTGAATGATCCTCCACAGGAAAATCCATAGCCTTGGTTTGGGTATCCTGTGTATGATTAGTGGTCCTAAACCAGGCTAACCTCCTAAGAGCCATGGTAAGGGCCATCCACCTGGAAGCAGTATCACTGACATCTGCTGCCATCTGAAACTGGTATTTTGCTGCTTCCAGCCCAAACCTGGCTATCTCAGCCAAATCATCCAAGAGGCCTGAAGGAGCCTTATCTACCATGGGCAATCCTGACTGCCACAGTGACTGTTGATACTGTGTAGAATAAGCCTGGTAAATAGCCTGTCTGACTCCCAGTGAGGATGCCAGGTAGCCCTTCTTGGCCATACTATCTATTTTGCATGAATCTTTCTCAGGTGGGTATGATGTCAATGGCACCCTTACCTTCTCACAGGCTGCTTGCTGGATTATCCCTTGATGGGCAGGGTGAGAGAAGAGGAACAAACCCCCTGTCTGTCCAGCTGGTACTTTTTTTCTGCCTTCTTGTCTGGGGGGGGGACAGAATTTGGAGTTTGCAAAACCTTAAACAAGCCTTTTTTGAAAACTTGTTGATAGGGAGTAATATTTTCTTTGTGGGTGTTAACCCCATCATTTTCACATATTTGGCCTCTTCCTCATCCTCTATAACATCTGTGATAGCCAAATCAAGGGCTTCCACTATTTTCCTTATGAAGGGAAAATGAGAGGAAAAATCCTCTGCTCTAGGAGGAGGCCCAAATTCCTGTTCAGGTGAGATCTCAGCCTCAGTAGGTTCACCCTCATCTACTTCAGGCAAATCATACTCTTCAAACTGCATCTGCTCCTGGGATGGAGTTGTGACAGAAGAAGATCCAACCAGGACTTGAACCAGTGTTGGAGGAGTTGGAGCAGGTATAAGACCCTGCAAAGCCTGTATGGCCTTCATGGCCTGGGCAATCTCTTCTGAGGATGGCAGGCAGTGAGGCACAGATGAAACCCCCTTGGTTTCTCAGTCAGGGGTTCAACGTGCTTTGTTTTCTTTGTCTTTTTGGTAGGAACTGGGGAGTCAGCCAGTTCACCCACCGTTTTACTGGAAGCTGCGTCACCCTTGTCAGGGGTGCTCAGTTTGGACAGTGAGGTTTCACCTGCATGTTTAAAGGAGTGGGTTGGTCAGAACCTGTAGCACCCTTCTCAAGTTTCTTTGGAGCCTTTCCAGCCTCTTGTCAATTGTCTTTTGCAGAAATGATTAGCATATTTCACAATCTGCAGAAAACTGTTAATTTCCAAGGCTGACAATGCAAAAGCCATGCTTCTCTGCCTTGGCAAAAATGTCCCCACACTTTTTTTTTGCTTTTATCTTTCTCCTCCTGGCCCTTGTCATCTCCTCATCCAGCTGCCATCCCCATGCTTTGTTCCTTCTGGCACTCACCCCTACAACTCCCATAGCTTACCCCCCATGGCGGGGCTGTGGGGAGCCCCCTACCCACCTGCCAAGCAGGATTCAGTTCAGGGTGTTACCTCCAGAGATGAAGTGCCAGAGGACAGCCATCAAGCCACCACGACCAGCCACCAAGGTCTTTTTCCTACATATTTTCTCCCTTATGGGCATTTGCCATGCAGTGACACCAGCAGTGGGCACACACACGTACCCACGCGTGTCCCCACCAAGCATCTGCTGAGCTCCCATCCCCCTTACTTGCGGCAGCATAGCGTCAAGCCCCAGCCTCTGCCAGGGGTCAAATGTGCGCCAACCGCAGATCGCCCCCCTCCCTGGAAATGAAGAGCAGTCCGTCAGATGCTCAATCCTTCTCCTCCCTGCTGACTGCTGGTGGCCCACACTCATTCCCAAATGCGGGTCACTGGCGTGGTGCAAGGTGTGGCGTCCAGTGCCTCAGCCCTCAGTGCCACCAAGCCAGGCAATGTCCCCATACTTAAGGCAGTTTTTAAACCCTGGGGGTCCAGCCTTTTTCTTAGGTTTTTCTGCCATCATTAAACTGATTAAGAAAAACAGAACCGCAAATAAAGTAAACTCTTTTTTTTTTCCAGTTGCGGTCGGTTCAGCAACTGGTGAAGGTTCCAATACTGAACCAAGAACCGAACAACTTGAACCCGGTTAGCTGTTCACTGAACCGGCTTGGCATCTAACAAAAGCAAGAATATATTTAAAATAAAATACTAAAAATAACTAAACTGAACTGGAGATAAGGAAATAAAAGCTCTGGAAAGGGATCTAAGGCTTGATTCCCCAACATTTATACCGAACCGTGAGGAACCGAGAAAATTAAACCAAAAACACTAAAATTAGCACTAAACTAACAGTAGGAATTTAAACAGAAATAAAGGCAGCAGTAGGAATAATTAAAATACTAATTTTCAGTGAAGAACCACACAAGGAACGACTGAGAGGGAGGTCTCCACGGCATTTTGACTTGTCAGGCAGAGAAAGAAATCTGATATGTTGGTGGAACGTTGCAGCTGATAAGGGCAGTAGTTTGACTCAGTGGCATGAGCCAATGATAGGTCCTATCATTTGCATAACATTCTATCTCTGGGCAGTTCTATTTAGGAGGCTGACTGCAGAGAGTAAGGAATATAGAAGAATATCTGGGGTGAGAATTATGTTTTTTAGATTGACACTTTTTTGCATTTCAAGATGATTTTTGCTTATATGTTCCACTTCGGTGTGCCCCTTCTGTGCTGATGCCCCAAGCGGCCGCTTGGTTCGCTTGTGCCTAAAACTGCCACTGCTTGGATAGGCCTACTACACTGACATAAACACTGTCTAACTCCCAATGCACTCTGAATTGTGGTCAACAGCAACACAATATTTCCATCATAGATTATGGTCTAGTAATTTATGGAGCCGCATCTGATACTACACTCTACGTGATTAAAATAGCACTAAACAAAGCCTGCAGATTGGTCACAGGTGTACACAGACTTATGCACACCTACAGCCTGTGTGCCCAGTCTAACTGGCTGCACCTCAAAGGGAGATTAAAATACCAGACCTGCCTCCTAGCTAAGATACTCTGCCTAGGCCTACCCCCCCATCCATGCAGCTACTCGTCACCCCAATAACCAACCCTCACAGGACATAGGGCATGTCCAAAACACTCCTACCATATAACATTCCACCAAACAACAAAGGGACAAAGAATCTTTGACTAGTGTGCTCCTTTCTGGCTAAATGAACTACCCAGTGAAATCTCTTTTTGTGCCCAAACTTGCCCCTTTTAAACACAAGCTCCACTCACACCTGGCAGCTCTTAGTGACTGTGATTGCAACCTACAGCACTGACCACTCCCAGAACCACCCAATCCTCTATCTAGCTCCTCTAGTCATTTCTCTTTCCCTAGCCCCCCAACCTTCCCCCTTCTACCCCTCAAAGGCCCTTGAAAAAATTGTGGTGGACCAGCTCACAGACTACCTGACCAAACACAATCTGCTCTGTCATGGACAACACGGGTTCCAGAGGGGACACAGCATCTACACTGCCCTTGTCAAATGTACTTCTTCTATACTAAGGATCATACTAAGTATTTATTAAAGCTAGAAGGCCGAAGACCCATAATTGCTCACATGCTAACCTAATAATATGTCATAGATTTAATAGTTAATAGATATTTATCCAATCTGATTTTGAATTGTGCTTTGTCTTTACTAATAATAATGTGTAAAGGTAAACTATTCCATGGCTTAATTACCCTTAAAGTAAAAAAATATTTTCTCCTAATATAATTAAATGACTGTCTCGTCCATTGAAATGGATGCCCTCTAGTATTGTATACTGAATCCTTAAAACATAAACCCAAATCAACCATTAATTCTGGATTCTGAATAATATCATAAAGAAACAAAAGGTCTCCACGTAACCTGCGGGTTTCAAGTGAAAACAAATTACATTCCCGAAGCCTATCGTCATAAGACAGATGATACATACCCTTTAAGTGCTTAGTAAATCTATGTTGAATCATTTCTAACTGATTTATATTCGTTTTTTTATAGGAACACCATAGCTGAGACACATATTCATGGTGAGGCCTAACATATGATCGAAAGAGTGGCAACAGTACTACAGGGTCTCTAGTAGAAATATTTCTTTTAATTGATCATACCACTTAGCTTTTTTGATAGAATTATTAATATGGTTGGAGAAATCCATATTATTAGAAATGTTTATACCTAAATCTCTTTCATCAGTGGTTATACTGAGTTGATGTGGACCTAATCTATAGATTCTATGTTGATTAGTACTACCTAGATGCATCACATTGCATTTGAAAACAAATTTAAAGCCATGCCCCACCTTTTTACCCATTCATAGATAATATCCAAATCACTCTGAATTTTATTTTAATTTTCTATACTGTCACATGGGCCTCCAATCTTTATATCATCTGCATACTTAATAGATGTAGATATACAGTTTGAGGTTAAATCTGAAATAAAGGCCTGAAACAAACTAGGACCCAGCACTGAACCCTGAGGTACTCCACTGGCCACACTACCAACATCAGATAAGCACCCATTTATACGCACTCTTTGTGTGCGATTAGATAACCAGTTTGTAATCCAGACAATGATGTTCATGTTAATTTTTAGATTTTGTTACTTTATTTGTAAGGCCCAGTGTGGCATGGCACCAAAAGCCTTACTAAAATCCAAGAAAATAACATCACATGGTATACTTCTGTCTATAAATGAACTGTTATGTTGATAAAAAAATCATCATGTTAGACTGGCAACCTCTACCTTTTATACAACCATGCTGTTCTTTGTCTGAATTAAATAATATTGTATTTAATGAATCTCTAATTAAACTTCCCAAAATTTTGCAGATGGTAGAGGTAAGCCTGATAGGACAATAATTCAAACTATCTGATTTTAAACCTTTTTTATGTATGGAAACAACAATGGCAGCTTTCCATTGTTCAGGGACAAAACCATGTGACAAGCAAGATTCAAATAATAATTTAAGGGGTATCACCAGATAATTCTTTAGTAAAACTAGCAATTGCCCAGATGTATTATCCAGTCCCATGCATGTTTTGCCTTTTTGTTATTTTAGTTTGTTTAAAATGTCTATAGATGAAAAGGTAATGTTATCTAAACTGGTATTTTGAAGTTGAGAAACAGATTTGTCAGAAATTGTGTAATTTGTACAGAAAACATTATTGATTATAACTGCAATTTTCTTAGGATTTTGACAGTATGATTTTCTTCTTGAATAGGGCCCACCTTACATTTTTTTAAGGAATTAATGTAAGAAAAAAATAGCTTACAATTTGTTTTATTAGCATTTTTTGCTAATTCCAGTTCCCATATTCTCTTAGAGCTCCTAATGGCGGATTTACAGTGTTTTTGTGCCTTAATATATCTAGACCAATTACTCATAGTTTTAAACTTAACATAAGCAGCATATCTGACATTTTTCTGTTTTATCAATTTTTTGACTGATTTAGTCAGCCATTTAGGCTTACATTTACCTTTTGTATGCTTTATTTTATAAGGTATAAACTCCTCCTTTAAGAAAGCGAGTGTGTTATACAAAAATTCCCAATAGTCCTGAAGTGATCTATCTTTAAATTCTTTGTGCCAGTTAATGAATGACATATATTGTTCCATTTCAGTTACATTAGCTCTCTCACACACATAAATGAGAACTGGTTCAGAATCAATTTCCCATAAACATTTCAAATTAAAAGTGATTATGTTATGATAATTATTGCTAAGAGGTGCTTCAACAATAATATTGTTACTATCAAGATTATCATCATGTAATACAATATCTAATATATTACTACCACTAGTGGGATTAGTTACACCTTGTTTTAATTGAAGTTGGGCACACTTTGCTAAAAGGTTTTTACTATTAGATGTATGGGCTAAATTGTTCTGCCAATCAATATCTGCCAAATTGAAATCTTCCATTAATAGTAAACTACCAATTTCATATGCTGATTCTATTTCATTTAATAAGGCCTCAAAATAATCCATTGAACAATGTGGTGGTTTATAGCTTGTACCTAACACAATTAATGGCATATTTTTATTGTCAATTTAACCCAAATGGATTCAGTTATAATATTATGTTTTTTTAATTCTATCTAATATATCAAGACAATCTAATACCTTATCAATCAGAAGGGCTACTCCTCCTTCTCCTTTTTTCTCAACCCTATTGACTGAAAAAATGCCATAACCTTGAAAAGTTGGATCCCAATCGGTTTTATTATCCCACCATGTTTCAGTAATCGAAACAATGTTAGCATCAATTAAAGCCATTCTAGATGTAAGTTCATTCATTTTGTTGTTCAAACTTCTGGCATTTAGACTCATCACCTTTAACTGGGTCAGGGGTTTAACATAATTTTTTGCAGTTGTAGTATACTCAGGCAAAATATCTAATAACACCCTCCCCCTTTTACTAGTTTAAATGTTGATTGATGATATCTGAAATTTTATTGCCCATGATGGCACCCCCTCTTTTACTCAGATGTAACCCATCTAGGCAAAACAACTCAAACCTACCCATATATTCCTCCCAGTAGGTGATGCATCTGATATTTTGGCACATACACCATTTCCTTAGCCAATTATTCAGACACCTGATTTTATCATTTATATGATCTGAAGCAGCAGGGCATGGTAAAATTTCGGAGAAAACTATGTCACAATAATGGGACATAAATTTGTTGGTTAAGGCTACAAACTCTTCTTGTATGCAACGTACAGAGCCACTATAAAGATTATTCATACCAACATGAATTATTACCAATGGACTAACACCAGAGTTATCTAAAATATTGTCAACCATTTTGGTGATATCAGATATCTTAGCATCCCTAAATGAGGACAAGTTTGATTATATTTATCATCATTACGTATTGCCCTGCCTAAGTTTTTGATCATAGAATCACCCAGAACAAAAAGCTGACGTGTTTCAGGAGGGTAATATGACTCAATGTCAGGGGTGTCAATTAGTGAAGTAACAATTGGTGCTACTTGAGAGTCATGATTTTCCAGAATAGATACAGATGGAGAACATGCCAAAGGATGATTGTTGACTGGAACATTGGTAATAGCAGTTAAATAATCATGAGAGGGTCCTATGTTAGTTCCATCAATAGATTCAACATCTACCAAGCAGTCAATTAAAGGATCATAACTGTTCATTAATTGAAGTGAAAAGACGTCTGCCTTCCTATCCTTTTTTTTTAGGTGCTTTAGAATTGTTGACTGTATACCAATTATCTGGAGGGCCTTCTTCCTCTGAATCACATCTAGATCTTTTATTACTGGGTCCAACATTATAAGTAGCAGGTATACTAATAGTAGGTTTTGCAATATTTGAGGGAACAGCTATTTTACTTAATAAGGGTATTTCAACAGGAAGGGAGATATTGGGACAAAGATCAGATATATTATTAGGTGCATTAATACCAGTGCTTGTGCAACATCAAAACCTTTCTAACATAGAACGTTGACTTTCTTCCAATTGTCCCATTCTCTCACTGAATGAAGAAATTTCTCATATTAACTCCACCACTTCTAAACATTTAACGCATGTAAAAGAGGCCGCTGGGAATGGGGGAGGTTCAAGATGGTATACATAGCACAATTTATGCACTTAATTCTCACATCCTCCTCCATAGTCATGATAGAATCAGCCATAATGATTTTAAATTGAAACTAGCATTCAAAGCCTAATTTAGGAATCCTGCAAATTTTAATTTAGCTTTAAGCCTTTACCTTATTTAAGTTTTAGTGGAGATATCACCATTTATGGATTTCGAGTCAGTCACTATCACACCATTCTAAAATCTATAGTACTCACAGTTTAAAAACTCTGCAATTATCTCGCTTGACCTGCTGGACATGCTAGACATGCATGCATGTCTCTGCATGCATCTCCATGTATGATGCATGTGCACTAGCCTGCTCATGCTCACCTACTCGCAGCGAGCAAGCTTTAAATCCCCTGTAACCCGGAAGTCACAGACTCGGGTAAAGCATCTGTCTACACACAGCTTGTTGTTTTGGGGTCTACAAAAACAGTTTAGCACAAGCACCAAACAGTGCAATTACTGCCAGTCCTCCTAAGAAGTACAGTAGCTTACAAAATGAAGTGCAAGGTGGTGGCTGTAGTTCCCCCTTAGGCATAAAAACTACAGCCCCACTGAAAAGCTTCCTGGGTCAGGTGTTCACCTAACTAGTGGTATTGCAATAGGTAAATATATAAATTAAACTAATGGCTCTAGCACAGCGATGTCTACAACATCAATCACTGTCTGGTTAAGACTAAAAACGCTCGCAGCGAGCGTGCTTTAAATCCCCTGTAACCTGGAAGTCACAGACTCAGTTAAAGCATCTGTCTACATGCAACTTGCTGTTTTAGGGGCTACAAAAACAATTTAGCACAAGCACCAAACAGTGCAATTACTGCCAGTCCTCCTAAGCAGTACAGTAGCTTACAAAAACAGTGCAAGGTGGTGGCTGTAGTTTCCCCCTTAGGCATAAAAACTACAGCCCCACTGAAAAGCTTCCTGGGTGAGGTGTTCACCTAACTAGCGGTATTGCAATAGGTAAATATACAAATTAAACTAATGGCTCCAACACAGCAATGTCTACAGCATCAATCACTGTCTGGTTAAGAGACATGAGGCTCTGGATCATGGTTTAGTAGCGGGGGCTCTCTTTATTGATCTGACCAAAGCTTTTGATATGGTCATTCACGAGCTTCTTCTGCACAGCCTACCATCACTAAATATCTCCCCAGAGGTCACCTCCTGGCTCAAAGACTATCTCACTGGCAGGACCCAGCAGGTAAAAACTAATGAAACCATATCCTCCAGCAAGCCAGTCCTAACAGGGGTCTCACAAGGATCCATTTTAGGCCCATTGCTTTTCACCTTCTTTCTGAACTCCCTCCCCAAATCCTGTAGTGGGAAGCTACTGCTTTAAGTTGATGATGCTGTAGTCTTTTGGAAACTTCATCTTCTCAACACACTACAAGCCGCCCTGCAGGTCTTCTTTGGAGAGCTCAAAACCTGGTTCTCTGAACACCGCCTAATACTTAACTATAAGAAGACAAAAGCTATGATCTTCACCCACCACCAAAACCTGCTCTGTAATATGCCACTAATCATCACAAACTCCCATGGCATTGCTCTGGAGCAGGTCTACAGTTTCAAATACCTGAGTGTCATGTTGGGCTCCTCTCTTACCTTTAACACCCACATCCAACGAGTATCGTCCTCTGTCAATGCCAGGTTAGGAATCCTGTACAGACATAGGCACTGCATTCCCTCGCAGGCAATGCATCTAGCTGTGTCCTCTTCAGAACTACCTCTGGTGGACTATAGCATTGTAATTTATGGGTCTGCTGACCATACTGCCATGTGCAGCATCAACCTCACCCTCAATAAAGCCTGTAGCCTGGTCTCTAATTCCAACAGGCTAACCCATACTTGTGAACTTTTCAAACTTACTGGCTGGCTAAACTTCCAGTATAGGGTTAAGTATCACACCTGCCTTCCAGCAAGAAAGATACTACACAAACAAGCTATGATAGGCCTCCACCTGCTTATTCAAACAGCCTCGCTCAGGAGGGTACTAAGGCACTCTGCAAACACCCCCCTACTAGTACCACGCTGTAGAACCTCCCTTGGGCAATGGTCTTTCCGTTATCAAGCCCCTCTGTGGCTAAACTACCTACCGTCCACAATCTCCTTTACATCCAGTTTGGGTCAATTTAAAGCTGGTCTTGAGACATTCCTCAACTCTGCAACCTGTGACTGTATATAACTTTACAAACAGGTTCCAGTGCTACAAGTAGGGCCCCCCCGACATGGGGACTTTCTTCTTTTTCCAAAATTTAGGATCCTCAATCTCACTTTAAAATTATCTTGACTCTGGGCCAATTTTTGTAAGACCCTCCGAAACTGAAGTACTGTCATATGTACAAAAGTGTTGACCTGGACCTCTTTTTTAAGATCCCTGATGATGAAACCCTACATTGTACTCTGTACCAAATGTTTAAATCCTCTATCAAATGTTTAAGTTTAGTACTGTGCCAAATGTATAAGATTTGTGCCAAATGTATAAGATTTGTACCAAACGTTTAAGTTTGTGATACTTAGTGTATGTTCTTACTGACGTGGAGCTTTCGCAAAGGAGTCTATGACTCAAAGGATTGTAATTCCGATATCTTTCAATAAATAAATAAATAAACCCCTCCCACCTTTTCTCCTCTCAAGGTCCATATTGCTGTTTTAAGCACTAATTACTTTCCTCTCATTTCAGTCAATCAACCCTACCCAGTGTCTTTCTGCTTTTACCTAGTCTACTACTTTACTTTTCCATTTCTCCACCCTCAACTCCATTCTGCACCACCTTCATCAGCACTCGTTGTAAGCTCTAACAATTCTGAACTGTTGAGTACTGTACTGTGATGTACTTCAAATAACTGTGATTTGCTTGATTGTACTGTATTCATATCTTACGACATGGAACCTTTGTGAAAGAGCTTGTAGCTCAAAGGTGTTAATCTGAGATGTTAATAAATAAATAAATAAAATGCTGGCCCCAGTGCCAAAGTGGCTATCCTTTTTTCCATGCCACACACACACTTGACAAAGCTGGCAGATAGTGACTGTTTCATCCTTAAGATCTAGAATGCTGTACTACTGTCCCTGTCATCCCTGCATTCACTGTCTTCACTGCCAGCACCAGCACTGCCCACCATCATTGATGCCACTGATTTGGCAGAGAAAAACTTAGCCACACTAATGCTTCGACGTGCAGGAACTACTTCCTATTGCTGTTTACTACAACCAGCATTAACATTATTAGCCTCTGATGAACCTGCGTCTTCACATCTTGGACTGCTACCCTTTGAAGGAACAGACGCAATGTTTAATTTTAATTTTTTAATCTAATTTGTTTAATTAGTATTTTGGAAAGACCTTTGAGTGTGAGCTCTTTTACGAAGGTTCCATGACAGGGTGGACAATAAGACAATACACATATTCAGTGGTTACAGAGGCCTGATCATTAGGCATTAAAGAGCAATTACATGACAATTAGACAAATAGGAGAAAAAAAACTGGGCAGTTGTAATTGAATACTAAACTATTTCTAATCGGTTGCCCTAGGTAGCACACCCCTGGAAACCTCCAAATCCATTGATAGACTATGGCAGAGTAACTGCATAGGGTTTAATGCTATCCCAGATGGTGAGAGGCTGGGTGACAGTGAAACAAGGGGGACTGGGTTTGAAACCAACCGCAGAGAGCGAGAGGTGGGGGATAGTGAAATGGGGGCTGTGATGGGGAGAGCAGCACCAGAAGGCTTTGTCTAGTATGGTGTGTGTGTGTGTGGGGGTGGTGGTTTGGGAGGGGCAGTACCAAGTGCGTTTAAAGCAGACTGATAGCTTACTTAAGCTCTTGGCTAGGCTGGAATGGAGGCAGGGTTCTCTAGGTAGCCCTGCTGGGTGTTACCTTGAGGGTAGGCCTTTCTACCAAGTGGAGCCTGAGAAGCAGGTGCATTTTGAGTTAGACATTAGGTGCTGTTTGAGGCCTACTTTGAATTTAGACAGGCTGTTGTTTGTTTGTAATTTCATCGGGAGTTCATTTATCCAGAGGGGGGCCCGATAGGAGAAAGCATGCTGCCCTAGTGAGGTTCAGCGGAATGGTATGGACAATGCTCCATTCTTCCTCCATCTGGTGATGTGTGTTGAGAAAGACGCCTCGAGCAGGTTTCCTATACAGGGTGGGTTTTTTCCGAGGAGTGCCTTCTTTCCCAGGAGGCAAGTTTGGTATTTGATCCTGTCTTTTAGGTTAAGCCAGTTTGTACGCTCATACAGGGTGCAAAGTATGAGTGTAGTGATCTGCACACAGGGTGAGGTGGCATGCCTCATTGAGTGCAATTTAGACCCTTTTGAGCACTGTATCAGTAGCAGCTCCATAGACCACCAGCCTGTAGTCTATCATGGAGAGCATGGAGCTGGAGACTGAGATTCGGAGTGCTTCAAGGTGAGGGATTTCTTATGCCTATAGAGGACCCCGATCTTTGCGTTTAGCACTTTGACAAGGGAGTCTATCTGGTGTGTATAAGTGAGAGAGTCATCAATGGTGACTCCAAGGTACTTGAACAAGTGCACCTGCTCAATCTGCTCACCAGCCTTGTTGGTGATTATGAGGGGAGCATGCTTGTGTTTGTTGTAGGGGCTGGATTGTAGCATGGCCTTGGTTTTCTTGTAATTTAGTAGCAGCTTTTGCCTACTGAACCAGTCCTCGAGTTTATTGAGAGAGTTCTGTAGTTCTGTTTGTAGGGCAGCCTGAGAGGTGCTGCTGCTCAGCAGCATGGCATCATCCCCATACAGAATAAGTTTAGTGTCACAGGCTGTGGGTAGGTCATTTACAAAGAGGCTGAAAAGCAGGGACCCTAGACTTGATCATTGAGAGACTCCTAGGAGTACATCTCTGGAGCTGGATAACGTCTGCCTGATTTTGACTTGCTGGCTCCTGTGTGTTAGGTAGTCATTGAACCAATTCGCGGTGTTTGGTGCCACACCCAATCTTTGGAGCTGGAGTACCAGTAGAAGGTGGTTGATGGTGTCAAAGGCTTTGGTGAGGTCCATGAAGATGGACCCCACCAATTTTCCTTCATCCAGCACCTTGTGCACATAGTAGTCAGTGTATTCCAGCAGTGCCGTGGTGGTAACATGTTTTTGCCTGAAACCATGTTGGTTTGGGCAGAGCAGATTGTACTTATTGAGGTATTCTGTGAGTTGACTTGCCGTGATGTTTTCCAAAGCTTTGGATAGTGGGGAGAGGATAGATATTGGCCTGTAATTTGACACCAGTGCCTTGTCACCATTCTTATGCACTGGAGTTACCAGGGCTTGCTTCCATACCTCTGGAAATTGAGCTAGGGCCAAGGATTTATTAAATAGCATTGTTATGGGCATGATAAGAACATCAAGGGTGAGAGATAGTAACTTCATGTCTAGCCCATCACTCCCCAATCTGGTTTTGCCTAGGACTTTCCTGACCATTGTTAGGGCCTCCTTCACCATCACCTTCTTAAAGTAGAAGGCTGGGTGGTTAGTTATGAACAGATTGGCACAACCTTGGTCCTCCACAGGCAGAAGGTAGTCTGGAGGCAGCACTGATGACAGGTCTGTAAAGACCTGGTTAAAGGCATCAGCAATGGCTAGCAGATCTGAGGAGGATGAGTTATTAATGTTGAGCATCTTAGGGTGCTGCTTTTGATCTTTACTAAGGATGTTCTTGACGTTGTCCCAAAACCTCTTTCCATCTCCCCATGCGTTGTTAAGCTGGGTCTTATGGAAATTGGCTTTTGCGAGCCTGATAAGTTTGGTGCACCGATTTCTAGCCATTTTGTAGCACTGTAGGTCATGTTTGCTGCCTGAGTTTAAGGCTTTTTCACAGAGGCAGTCCTTCTCCTTTAGGAGGGAGAGGAGTTTGCCATCAATCCAGCAGTTAATTTCCCCCCAAATTTTCCATTTTGTGCATGGTGCATAGATATCACAGATGGAATTAAAGCCCTCAGTGAAAAAACTAAGGGCCTGGTCCAGCGTAGGTGCCTTGCTGATGGGGGACCAGTTGTAGGCAGACAGGGCCAATTTGAGGGATCCAAGTTTGCCTTTCCACAGAACCCTGCTGTCGATGAGGTGGGGTGGGCTTTTGGCAAGTTTAGTGGTCCATATAAAGGAGATTGGGGAGTGGTCACTTAGCACATCCAGGAGAACCCTGAGTTTGGAGAATCGAGTCGGTGAGCTAGCTAAGACCCAGTCAATGAGGGTGCTGATACCAGCCTTGTAGTTCTGCCTGGTGGGGGGAGTTACAAGTTGCGTGAGATTGTGGGAGGTGATTAGGTCTCTGGAGGGTGTTGCCTCCTTACATAACCAGTTAATATTAAAGTCACTGGTCAAGATGAGTTCTGAGCCCTGAGTGCAATAAATTCTTCCATAACAAGAGGAAGGCCTTCCTTGGCTTTCTTGGGGGGCAGGTGGGTTGTGGCAATGGTAAGGGTCTTGCCTTTTAGGCCGACTTGTATTTTTACCACTAGTAGCTCATAATCCTCCACAACTTTGGAGATGGGGAGGACAGAGCAAACTTAATGAGTTTCTGGCATATAGGAGGCAGCCGCCACCTTTCCTGCCTATTCTATCAAGTCGAAGTGCTTGGAATCCTTTGATGGCCACCTCACCATCTTTGATCCTACCCGACAGCCAGATTTCAGTTAGGCAGAGTATGACAGGGGCATCGATGGTCATCCAAGCCTGGAGCTGGTTGAATTTGGCAGTTAGGCTGCAGATGTTTAGCGATGCTATCTTTAGGCCATTCACTGTATGGACCCCCCCTGCTCCTCTGGGTTGTTGGTCAAGGGTTTAGGTGAACATTACCAGATAGTAGCAGTAGCAGCAAGATAACCTTTCTGGCAGATAGGGTGATGTTTATCTTCCCTCGTGTCTTCCGTTGCCTGTGCTTCAGGTGGGGGAGGTGTCTATACGCTTGTGTTAAATTAGGGGAAAGCTAACCATTAAGGTTATGGTTTGGAAGGTTGGCTTGGCAATAACTGTGTATGGGAGGTGTGGGAGGATAAAAAAAGCCTATCGTTACCAGAAGTGGTAGTAGCCATGTGTATGCTTTTCTTCCAGCTTGCACTCAGTGAGGATTCAGAGTGGGGAGGTAGGAGACCGAATTCGTATATGGTACCAGCAATGCCAAAAGAGGTAGTGAGGAGTAGTAGTAGTTGGTTGCACCCCATGGCAGTTTGTTTGGTGTTGTTGGCCTGCTTAACTGCTAGCTGGTTTATAGTTGAAAGGGTATATAGTCGAATTAGGGTGCGGTCCCTAACAATAGGGCAGGTAGAGCAGTAACTGAAAGGACTTAGATGGAGTGGATGGAGAAAATGTTGAGAGCAAGTGTGTGATCCTGTGGGTGGGACCGCTTTAAAAAGGGGCAGTGAGAAAGTGGGTCAAGTCAGGTATCAAAGACAGGGAGGCCAATAGCATGAAAATGTGCAGCAGTGGAGTGACCAATCAGCTGCTAGGCTGAGGAAAGCGGTGGACTAAGGGTCTATTTAATACTGTGAGGAGGTGGAGGAGGGGGGTTGGGCAAAAAAATTCAGTCCAGAACACAGAACAAAAAGAGATTTCCCTGAGATCAGGAAGCACCAGGTGTTGGAAAATCAGCCAAGGAGCAAAACTGCCAATCAGTGGCTGGCTCCTTCACTGGGCATCCAGTCAAAACAGCGGCATTCAAAACCACAAGTTTAGGAGGTCTGGTGCGTATCTGAATCTGTCCAAGGGTCAGTCGGGTGGTCTGTTAGCTGTGGCCTGCTCGGAGAGAGCCAGGGCCACAGGAGCAGCTTGAGAAGCCCACAGATGGGCTGTCTGAATTTGTCCGGGGGTCAGTCGGGTGGTCTGTTAGCTGTGGCCTGCTCGGAGCTGGTCTCAACAGCAGTGCCACAGCCAGAAACTACTTTGCCAGACTCTTCATAGGTAGTTTCTTATATTACACAGTTAACAACAACAGAAACGACTGCACCACAAATATTTTTTTGCCCTTTTTGTGGGTGGAGGTTACAAGACAATACACAACAACACTTTACACCGCAACAAATACACTACAATTTTTTGAGAAACTTTTTTTCTTTCTTTGGTTTACACGTTGAACTACATTCACAACAGGGATTATTTAAGGTACTTTGGGGAACCACACACTCCACAAACAACATTTTGAACAGCCAGTACAGAAATAACAGCAAGGTTGTCTTTTTTCCTTTTTGGGGGGTGGGAGGCCAAACCACAAGAGGGCTTAAAGCTGGAACTAGGGACAAACACACAACACCGCACAGGTACAAAACTTTACACAGACAGTTCACAAATCCACCAGTCAACCAACATAAGTTTTTTTTTGGGGGGTGGTGGAAGAAATACAGCAGTGCCTAGCAGCAGGAAACAGTACACAACAGGGGTTTCCCAATTCCCACTATGGCTCAGACTCTGATGCAAGAAGTTGCCTATGCCTTGCCTGCTTGTACACAAAATAAAGATACCTCACAGAAATTTTAAAACTTCTGTACAATAAACCTCACTTCTACACAACAAAAATACCGATGCACATCAAACAGCACAAAAAAATTATAAACCACTAAGTACTTATTGAGTGTATACAACAGCAGCACTACACACTAGCTTACAACAATTGGGCAGCCCTGTCTTCCACAGACTGTGGAGCTCCAAGATACAGATCCTCCCCTCTCCCAAAGCACACTACTGCAATATCTGCAATACAGAAACTGAAAGGACTAATTTAAGAAGCAAAATGACACTAAAATCAATAAATGCATGATGATCCACATGCACAAGGAAAGCACACACTGAATAGAGTGAATTTGGACTAAAACATCTGCACTTTAAAGGTTTTTCAAAGTTTTTTGGCACACAGCTCTGAGAACTAACTCCAGCTTTCCATGACATACACTGCACTGAAGTGAGGCTATGCAAGTCAATAAAGAGCCCATGTGACTTGCCGTCCCATGAATCCTGGTCAGCTTCATCTTAGGACCATTTTTCCAAGGTGAAGTTAGACGAAGTTGGTGTTTGCACCTGACAAATTTCACCCTTTATTGTAAAGTGGCATTTTCACCTTGCCATTTTGGCTTTCACAAATTCTGCCTTTAAGGCAAAGTGGCACTTACCCCACAAATTAATTTTGTGAATTTCACATTGTTTGCGAAATTCTCTGCAAAGTGAAGTGGTTCCACTTCTCTCATCTCTACATAGGGCTGGTTTCTCCTTCCCCCGTGCTAAGAGATAAATTAGGCAAAATGATGAAAAAC
Source organism: Neoceratodus forsteri (assembly GCA_016271365.2). Taxonomy (NCBI): domain Eukaryota; kingdom Metazoa; phylum Chordata; order Ceratodontiformes; family Ceratodontidae; genus Neoceratodus; species Neoceratodus forsteri. The sequence continues at coordinate 646,776,733 of CM028135.1, read as the reverse complement.
AGAGTACATGCCTGTGTCTCATGTTTTTGGCCTTTGCAGATGTTGTGAAATACCATCTGGCACCATACACACCTTCTTGAAGCAGAACCAGTCTCACTTGTTTCATGGTAATTCGCATATACGTCCCATGATGCTTTACATTATTGTGGTATGTGTAATGTTGAATTTCTTCTAATGAATGTACTGTATCTTAACATAACATTGCAATAGTTGTATAATCCCTTTTCTTTCCCAAAGAGTAAAATCTTTGTTTATTATTGATAGTGTGAAAAACAAATGTTGGGCATAGTCAGGGAGTGAGGTGAAAATGTTGGCTTCCATCCTATAAGTCTGTATAGTCCATTCCAGACTTTACTGTTGATTGCAGATACCTTGCATCTAATTATGGCTCTTGATTCATTATAATGTCCTGATCTCACAATTTGCCTCATTATAGGATAGTCATGTGCCAACTGTTCAAAATACAGTATTCTGTCTTTAAGCGTTCATTCACAAAGCAGTCCTTGACCTGATTTACACCTAAGTCACATCTGCAAATTTAATTCTTGCTGTAGCTCTGTATGTTTACAAAAAAATCAATCAATCAATCAATGTATTTGGGAAGCCCTCTCATACTCCAACAAGCAGTTGTCAATGCCTAATGTTTGCTTGCTGGTATTAGCATTGGGAATGCAGACATTAGACAGATGCAGAATAAGAATGGCAGTGAAGTACTGAACTTCACACCAACCCAACCTCCACCCTGCAGAGATATACAGGCATTGGGGTATGCATTTGGGTCATTACCCACAACATTCATGCCATTTCACCTCATCCTATCCTGCTGGCTCCGACAAGTGTTGAGGTGTGCCTTGGGGTGTTTGGCTTTATAGTCACCCCATTCCATAAGGACATACACTGAAATGGGTGCAGTATCGGAGAATGGGGTGAACTCTGGGGCTGAAGAGTCTAAGGCACACCTTGATGCCTGTCAGTGGCTGCAGGGTGGAAGGGGGTGGAATGGCATGAGCATTACAGTCAGCAATCCAAAGGCACACCACTGATGCCTGTCAGTCTGTACCGGGTGGGACGTTTTGGTTAGAAACCCTAACACCCCAGGCGTTTGTTGGTATTTACATTATAAATTTTCAACATGGCCTTTTTGTGACCCACACCTCATAAAAGCATTTGGGACCTCTTCTCATGAACAGTGGCACTGTGGTTTTATTAATGTGTCCTGAACTTTGAGTTCCCACAGTGACCATGCCATTCTGTGCCAGATGTAGGAAAACACAGATCGGGCAGGATGTGAAGAATGACAGCTTTACCATGCATATGGAGGTGTGAAGAGATGGGTTTGTTGAAAATCTGTAGTGAAAATATTAAAAATGCTTGAACTTCTGAGCATACCTGGAAACTGCGCAATGCATGTGCGTTACACAGTCATTTAGTGGAATTATTTCACCAAATTTTCAACATATGCATTTTGTGACCTCTGCTCATGAACACTGTCACTATAACTTTGTTAATCTATCCTGAACATTGATTTCCCACAGTGACCGTGCAATTCTGCGCCAGATGTGTAAATGCACACTTTGGGTAGGATATGAAAAATGACAGCTATACTGTTCATATGGAGGTGTGAAAAAATGCCAATGTTGAAAATCTGGAGTGAAAATATTACAAATGCACAAAATGATGAGGGTGCATTGAAACTGCGCAATATATGGTCATAACACAGTTATTACATGGACTTTTGTCACAAAATTTTCAACATAGGCATTTTAGCTCCTCTGCTCATGAACATTGTCACTGTGATTTTCTTACTGTTTCCTGAACACTGACTTCCCACTGCAACCGTGCTATTGTGTGCCGGAACAGTGAAAACACATTTCAGCCAGGATGTGAAAAATTACAGCTGTACTGTTCATAAGGAGGTCTGAAAAAATGCCAATGTTGAAAATCTGGAGTGAAAATACTATAAAATTGTGAAGTTACGAGGGTGCGTGGGAACTGCACAACACGCTTGTAACACAGTAATTTTATGGATGTTTCTCACCAAATTTTCAACATAGGCATTTTCGGACCTCTGCTCATGAACAGTGTCACTGTGATTTTCTAAATCTGTCCTGAACACTTATTTCCCACAGTGACCATGCTGTTCTGTGCCAGAAGTGCAAAAACACATTTCGGCATGGATGTGAAAAATGACAGCTGTACTGTTCATAAGGAGGTGTGGAAAAATGCCAATGTTGAAAATCTGGAGTGAAAATATTACAGATTTGCAAAGTTATGAGTGTGTGTGGAAACTATGCAATGCACGCTTGTAAAACAGTCATTTTTTTGGATTTTTTCACCAAATTTGCAACATAGGCTTTTTGAGAGCCCACCTCATGAACGGTGGCACTGTTATTTCAGTAATCTATCCCGAAATGTGATTCTGTGCAGTGACGGCAAAATCACCTTTCGGGACTGAATAATGCCATGTCTGTGAATGAATTCATGAGGAGGAGTTCCAATAACCCCATGTTGAAAATGTGGTGCCAAAAGTCAAAATAATGGGCGAGATATCCACATAAGTTGAAAAAAAACTATTTATGCCATTATACAACTTACCGGCAGTTCTTCAGTTTGCGGTCAGCTTTGAAGAGTGCAGACATGTTCCCGTCCACCGAAGATCATTGCGCCAGGCTCCAGAGGTAAGTATGGGGTGAGGGGGGGTGTGAGGAGGTGGGTTGGGTGCGGGTTGGGGGAAGGGGGTACGAGAGACCATGAGGGACCATTTTCTTTGTTTTAGGGACACAAATTAAATTAAGAATATCAAAGGAAGGTTTTTTTTTTCATGTTTGTTTTTTGCACACTGAGGTGGGCTCCCAGTGTGCCACCTACATTTTGGGGGAGGGGGTACTGAATCCGATGGGGATTGGGCTCCCCATCAGCAAAGAAAGACTGTTTGGGAGGCATGATGCTGAGGGGGATTAGGCACCCCCTCAGCACACAACAAATGGGGGGGCATTATGCGAGTGGGCTCCCCCGTCGGCAAATGAACTGAGTAGGGGGCATGCTGGCATGGGGATTGGGCACCCCTTCATCTTTCATGGGGCTCTGAGTTGGCTGCTATGCTATCACCATGTTGACAGAAATGTTGCACCAGGCAAGGTACCGCCCTGCAATGACGGGTCACTCCCTCATTGTAGTGGAATGCTGCAATGATGGGGCGGCCCATGATTGCAGCGGTGAAATCATTTCAAGTTGGTGGCACTCCTGCAGAACCAGTGTCATCAGGACACTGGGCCTGCATTGGGTGAACACTGCCAAGCCCACAGATGCAGTGCAGGCATTGGCCACCACAGTGCCGCACCTCCACAACCCGCTTCTCTCCTAAGCTGCCACATAATGTTTCTTGCACATGCACACAAGCAAACATAAAAAATGTGGTAATGCAAGTCCTCATAGTGATTTGGGTAGATGTAATTTATTTAGTTTGTGTTGTGGCTTATTATTTTCCCCAAAGAACATGCTTATTTGACAATGCATTTTTTGAGTTGGTGGTAAAAAGACCAACTGGTACTGCCTTAAATAATATATATTAATATAGGTAATATGTTCATTTTTATCACATTAGTAAATCCAATTAAGGCAAGGGGGAGTGAGATCCATGTTTCTCTATTAGTCTTGGTTTTATGTAAAGGTGAATAATTATACTTATTTTGGTTTTTAGCAATTACAGTACTAAGGTACTTAATTTGGTCTACAGTTATAGAATTGCATCCTTTGGGAAACTGAATCATGTTTTGTTGACCAGTTGCATTAATTCAAATTTGAACCTATGTGCTTTATAAACAGATGCAGCTCCAAATAATATAATTACCACAAATAATGTTTGGTATGATTGTTGTATATTACATTGATATACTAAGGTGTTATCCACATAAAAGCTTATTTTATGAGCAGTAGGCTAACATTGCCAGCTATTAGCTGAGTAAATGAAGTCTATCAGCACAACACAAGCATAAATCAGAAGAAGTAAAATGTGTCTTCCTGACAATATTTATTGAAGACATTCTTACCAGACTTTCCAAACATAGCGCAAAGTGAAAAAACATACCAAACTTTTCCAAATGGCTGTCCTGTTTAATCTGATGGACCACATAATTTTCAGCAAGCCAGCCACACTATAATGTTCATAAAAATGTAGTTTTATGTATATTTCTTTGAACACAGTGATCCTCTGATGTGTCCAACATTTCACCCAAACTTTGTGCTTATTCAGAGGCAAGGACCTTGTGTTCTCACTCAAGTATTTGTTCACTTCAATTTGTTTTTTATATGAATGTTATTTCTTCATATTTTCTAGTGTTTTTATTTCAGTTTACTGCTTTCAACCTATTGTATTTATCCAGGCCAGTGTGGTCAATTTAGAAAATTGCCCTTGACTGGAGAATGGTTTCTCTTTGTTTGTATCGCTTAAGCTTCTCCTGAGCCGTTCAGCTTGTGTTGCAGTTTCACATGCTTCTTCAGCTAGAGCAGGTGACTCCTACTGGAAAATTGTTCCTTCAGTGATAATTACATAAGCATCATAGCATTGCTAACACATAATTAAAATACAGCTGCAAATCCCAGTTTAATCATAGTGCATGTAACACCAGTGTAATAGTGTATGGGGATCTGATGGAACTATGAAACCGTTCAAGGTATGCATAGTTGACAATCACAGTTAGTGTAGCTCACCATTAAATTGAGGGGGGGGGGGCTCATATCTTATTGCAATTCTTGAGTTCTCCATTTTACTGATCCTATATGGTTCCATTTATGGCATACTTATTTTTTACTTGAACACCCACACTACTTCTGTTTTCTTAAATAAATAGTGATTGCCTTTAATATAGCTGGCCATGAATATAGAAAAAGGACTATTGCAAAATAAGAAGGCACATATATGTGATTTTGATATGCAAAACACAGTATTCTTGTTTTGATACTTCTGTAATATTGACCCCTGACAATTAATGCTGTTCACCAATAAATCACAACATGGTCTGTGTCAAAAACCCAACACAAAGGGCATTGCTTTCAGTATACAGTTTGTAACACCTACAAGTGCAGCATAAGTCAAAAAGTGCTAAAGAGGTGTTGAAAAAGGTGATGAATTTAAAAGCATTGTTACTGTATGTTGTACACATAATCACTTTACTAATATGTTACTTTGCTCACCATACCCCTCATAGTTTTTCATTTGGTTTACACATAACACAACCATGTCCTGATGTTACACATATTATGCTACAAGCAGGAAAATTATGTTATAACAGCATGCGTATCTATCTGTGCTTCCCACATTAGAATAGTTTGCTGATGCCTAACATGTATTGTGGGAATCCTGTAGATCATGATATCACATAACACAGTCTTAGTGTCTGACTGCATATATACTCCACGATAATAGAGGAATAAAACCTTGCTTGCAGTTGCAACACAGGGCACTCTCTCAAGGCTGCTTGCAGATTCTAAAGCTAAAGTCTCATTGAAAAACAAGTCTTGCCATTTGTACTATATTAATTTGTTTTCATAATTCATAGTTTCCTCTTATCCAAGTGGAGGCTTACAATAGGTCTGGACTGATATATAACTCAGCACCTGACTGCATTTTATCACCAAAAGCCTTTTTTTAATGGGCTATACTCATCAGTCATCAAATTATATAACCAAATTCATGAATGATAACATATTGTATGTGTTCAGCTCAGACCATTTAAATCACAGTTTCTATGTATCTTTAAAATCATTCCACAGTGATATTAATTTTCATTTTTAGGCCATGAACACTGCTTTCCAATTCCATCTAAGATAAAGAAAATAAATAAAAAAAAACACATAATAATACTATATAACAGCTAAGGTATCCCAGGGCTATAATGTACCATGCTAATTATACAATTAAGACAGAATAAGCAGTAATAAAACCTGAGGTACACTTTACTTCAAAAAACATTAACTTAAAGCAGCAGTGCAATGAAAAAAGTTATTCCAAACAGCTACATTTTCTGCTATGGTAATAAAAAATATTTGCAGAACTGTTGATTTGGGGTTTCTGGATGCTTCCTATGCTGTGTACTGTACATTTGCATTTTTGTCTGGACTCTTATCCTCCTCGGGTCCTCAGTATTATTTCTATGCAAAAATGAGGCGGGCATCTTTTTTTCTTGTATCAAGAATGTTTCCCTCTGTAGAAGCATTTTGTGCTTATTGCCTCCTCATTTTGGTACATTTACTGTCTTTTTTTCAATTCCTGAATAATTCAGTGTTGCTGCTGCCCTATGATAAGTCTCTAAATAGTGTTTTGCCATTACATACTTCTCATTCCTAATCTTGATGGCTGTCTTCTGTTCAGTTATCCTCTCTTTAAGTTTTCTTTTTGTTTGTCCTGTGTAGCTCAATCTGCAGGGGCAAGTGAGCATGTGTATGACCCCCTCAGTTGTTGCAGTTGGTTAAATCTCAATTATTGTGTGAGGAAGTAGGAATTGAAGTAAATGTTGAAGGTTCCACTCATGCCTTTTTCACATAGTATGTCATTGCCAGCCATGCTTCAGATGCTGAAGCTGCAATTAGTTTTGGAAAAAAATCTGTCATAGTCACTTTTTTATGTTTTATCGGCACTTTGTCCTCCATTTTTTTGTGTTTGGCCACACCCCCAGAATGAGGTCATACCAGGGAGCTGTCAATGTTTTACATACAGCACCAAGGAATTCTGGGTAATTTATAACACTGACATAAATGTGCCTTACTCAGAAGTGCAATCTCATATATCGCTGGTGGTGAGCACCTAATATGTAAATGTCCATAGCAAAGTTTTATGGGTACAATAAGAAGCTGTTTTCCAATTTCCTTACTGTGGAAATGCAGTCTCATATTTCAGTAGTGGTTTCAACAATAGGTTTTATTGTATGCTTATTTTCAAAACAAGGTATTGTGCATTCAGTATCTAGCTATACAACTCCTTTATAGAGAAATGTAGTCTCCTATTTCTGCAGTGAACAAAGAAATATAATAACCTGTATACTAATTTACATAGTGCGGCATTATGGGTACAGTAGTTGGCTAAGAACTGACAGCATCCCTTTAAAACTTGTTTCCTTGGTATTATGTCAAATTCGGGTGCTGCAGCACTGAGAAAAAAAGGGGTGTGTTATGCAGATGAAGCAGAGCACTGAAATGAAAGGATATTTTTCATGGAAAACAGCACTATTTGGCAGTCTGAATGGTAGGCAATTAATTCACAACTCCTACAGATTACTACTACTACCATTTGCTATAGCCTGTTTACACCTCTACTTTAAATGCAACATATGCCATATAATCACAATAATCCAAAGGGGAAATGAGGAAATGGCAAAAAATAATACATGCCCACATTGTATTAAAGTTAAAAGATGGAAGAGGAAACTGAGTCACTAAAACAAGAATTCGAAAACATTGAGGAAATAAGGAGTTAAAAGAAATATGTGGATAATAAGCTCCATGGAATACCAACACCACTAGCATGTTATAAAAATACATAAATTGATTTACAATGTAGCATACCACTAAGTCATAGTGGAATAAAAATAAATAGACAAGAGGAAGATAAAGGGTGAGATGATGAATGGACAATGGTGCAACCAAGAAAGGGAACCAAAAGAGGAAGGAGGGTGGAAATAGACAAGTCAACAGAAGAACACATACTACACTGCAATAGTAACTATGAACCAATCACAATGATAGAAAATCCCAGGACAAGAGCATAATAAAGCTAATATAATTGCTGACTTAATGATTTGGTATACAGACTGAACAGTTTGCAATGGAAATAAGTATGATAGAATGATAGCATCTGTACTGGCTACAAAAAAAGAAAAAAATAACATTGATAGATCACTAAACACAAAAGGGGACAGACCGAAGGTTATGATACACATTGGGATGAATGACACAGGAAGATGTAATAGTAATGAGAATTAAATTAAACAAGGTTTCTTGAAATTGGGGAAAAAAACTAAGTAGTCATGAGTACACCTCCATCTCCTCTGAAATGTTACCAGTACCAATGGAATCCAAAAGAAAACACAGGTTATAATGAATATTAATAAATGGTTGGATGACTGGACATTCAAAGAAATTTGTACCTCCTAAAGAACTGGGAATGGTTTTATAATAACAAAACACTACATGCTACAGATAGGATGCATTTCATTTCAAAAGGGTGAAAATATTGTGGAGATAGATTTAATGTGGTACTAAAGAAAAAAAAATAAATTCTTGGAAAGGCACAAAGCAGTGTAATGAACGAACAAACTAGGTGGCAAAGATTCCAAAAATCAAAACTTTTAAATAGTTAAAAATAATATTCCTAAATGCAAGAAGTCTGATATATAAGTTCAATGTCGTAGTTCTTTTGACTAAAGAACAGCCAGATATTGTTGCAATAATAGAGATGTGGTGGACCCAGAGGACATACAGGACAAGAACATATATGGATATAGCTTAATTCATATTATACAATGGCATGTTAAAATTACTTCTTCTGATCAGCTGACTGGCACCCTCTAGCCATGGTAAATCCTGGTATTAGACAGAAAAGAATTTGGGCGGAGTGGATTCCCTTCTCTGTTCAGTTCATTGACAATGTGAGGGCTGGTGGGAGAAAAGTCTTTCAGTAAGTCAAAAAAGCCAGCCACACCATAAAAAGTTAAATTATTTTTCAAATGTTTATTGTCATTTCATAAAGTTCTCGATCCTTGATGCCCAATGTTTTACCTAGTAAGGCTTCCTCAAGAAAGAGGATCTATTACTGTATATGGAACATATTAAAATAACTTTTTTAGCACATTTCCTAACACATACAAGTAAAGTTTATTTATACAGGAATATTTTCATTATGTCTATCCACTGTACTAGAATTACAGTGGTGAGCCTCCCACTTATTCAGTGGGTTCTTTAAATGTGAAAACAACAATTTTGATTCTTTAGTTATTCGATTTTATATATTCTAGGTTATAATTCAATTGAACTTGTGTAATAGTGCAATAGTGCCCTCTGCTGTCCTTTGCCAGCCACCTCTCTTCACTTAGGGTCTAATATCCATGTTAGCCACACATACAATATTTCTCCAATATATCTACATTGAAATTCTGATTCTTATTCACAGTATAACATACACTTGTTGGTATTATTCTATCTGTATTCTTTTAGATTTTCTGATAGTTTGCTGCAGTTTATGTTCTAATAAAGGTGTATATAAACTGATTTCTTATATGGTTACAGAACTTACAGTAATAATAGTCTAGCAATGTGCTGAAAGTGCTACAATTATTTACAGGAGTTAATAGTTGTCTGCATAATTTAGACCTACTTGCAAGCCTACATGCAGTGGTTGCCCTAATAGTACTATTTTGGCCTTTTAAGTTGTGGAGTTTTAATCTGTAGAAAACAACTACAGTTTTATAATATCAGCACATAGAAACTTTTATACTGTTTGTTTTTTATTATTTGAAGTTTAACTCTTGGTCATAAAGTTTCAAATGTTCATTGTCATTATAACTAAATGGCTATAACACTTGGTCATCTTTCTTTATTAGCTTATTAATGAGTTATCAATGCCCTGCAGTTTTATGTCTTTCAGCAAATATATTGGAGGAATATTGTATGTAACTTGGATATTAGAACCTAAGTGAAGAGAGGTGACTGGCTAAGGACAGCAGGGGGCACTAGTGCCCTATTACACAAGTTTGATTAAATTATAACCTAGAATGTATGCAATCAAATAACTGGTGAATCAAAATGTACTAAAAAGGTTATTTTAATATGTTCCATATAATGGATCATCTCCCTTGAACAAGCCTTACTAGGTGAAATGTTGGGCATCGAGGATCTAGAACTTTATGAAATCACAATAAACATTTGAAAAATAATTGAACTTTTTACAGTGTGATTGGCTTACTGAAATCCTAGTATTACTCATGGCAAAGATGCCTGTCAGCTGCATCTTTAACAGAAATCAATTCAACCCCTGAAATCACAGAATGCAAATCACCATATTGTTTCCCTGCTGAACTGGTGGTAGGCAAAATCACAAGCCACAACAGTGCCCGAATGAGCAGTAAATTGAAATTTCAAACAAAATCTATAATCCACAGTCTTTCAAGCTTTCTAACAAAAATTACTGCAGCCTTCATCAGAAACCTTTTCAAAAACATTCCTGTAATGCTTGCTCCCTCATAACTCCATTGGTTGGCTCAGCTCCTTTGTTACTTTCCAGGAGCATCACAATTGGCAAGTCCCTAGGTCCCATTAAAACAAAAAAAATCACTCCCTCTCCCATACAGTCCTGCTGTCGGTCTCTGAAAGGCAGCAAGAAAAAAAAGTAGAAAAGAAACTCGGCCCCCCACCTGAGTCCATCTGCAGAATGCAAAGTTCAACTGGGAAGCTCTCTGAGGTAAATCCGTTACAGCTGATACCATACCACACTGTTTCTTTTCAATGTCAGTGAGTCTCAGAAAGGAAAAAAAAATGAATTAGTCCCTGACGAAATGCAGCACTCTCTTTAACAGAAAAAAAATCTAACAGATTCATTAGGATACATGACAGCAACTCTGCAGTTGTGGTAACAGCCCTAGCAACCAAGGACAACCCTAGCAGCCAAGGACTATTTTTTTTTCTGGTGCAGGAACAAATACAACAAAAATGAATTAAAACACCCAATAAGCCAATTTGCTTTTCTATCTCAAAAAAGGGAGACCATTGTATAACTGCAATAAATGACTCCATGGTGTTGGGTATGCTGGGATTTACTCATGCCTGGATGGTATGGTCACTCAGCCTGTGGCCTCGTGTCTGAACCATGCCAGGCATGGCTAAATCCCAGCATAACCCATAACCTGTCATGGTTTATTCCTTAAAGGACAAACATGAGAAAAGGGAAGGGGTAACAATGTATTTAAAAAATATCACAATAAGAAACATATAAAAGCTGATAATATTGAATCAATCTAGGTGACTATAACCAATGTAAACCCTTCAAAATTAACAATAAGTAACTGTTATTTACTTCCAAGCATTAGTAAAAATGATTTTTCTGAATGTTTAAATGAAATTAGAGAAATGTCAGATAATGGACAAATAATAAATAATTCTAGGTGAATTTAATTAGCAGATATGTCATGAGAAAATGTGGCAATCAGTGAAAAGTGAAATAATTTCCTATACACACTCCAAGAAAGTAACCTGAGATAGATTATACAAAACTGCAACACATAGCACAAACATACTGAACTTTGTTTTAACGAATATGAATTCCTCTATAACATTTACAATTATGGAACCTCTTTGTAGTAGTTACCAATCAATACTAGAAATGTATATGTAAGGAACTATTCAGGGAAGGACACCATATAAATAAAGCTACTACTACTATTGCAATCAGTAAAGGAAAAGTAGTTCTTTTGATTAAAACAAGATAAGGGAAACAATTGAAAACTAGAACTGGAAAAAAGAAATGGAGGGGAAAACAACCATAGAATACTGGAAGATATTTAAAAGCAAAAGGCTGCAACTAAGGGATAAATACATACCAAGTAGACAAACATACAACAAGCAGAGGTAAATACCTCCATGATTCTCAAGAAAAATATCAAATATGACAAATAAAAAGAGAGCAGCTAGAATGCACATAAAATGCCTGTGGGAAGGTAATAGCAGTAAAGTGAAAGAAGCAACCAAAACACTTAAACAGGAAATAAGCCAAGCAAAGATAAATGATAAAGTTAAATTGGCAAGTAACAAACAAACAGAATACAGAAGCATTTTATAGATATATAAATTCCCAAAAAAGGGAAGAAATTGGAATAGGCCCAATAAAAATTAATAACAAACTAATCACAAAAGACGATATGATAGCAAACGAACAAAATAAATATTTCTGCTCTGTTTATACTCAAGATAAAGTGGACATTCAAAAAATATTTTCACAGAAAGTACTGTAAATACATAATTACAAGGGAAGATGTATTAAGCAATGTAAACACATTACATATGGATAAAGCTGGGGGACCAGATAAAATTAATCTGAAAATATTAAAAGATTCTGCAGAGAAGATTGTGTCTATATTGCAACATATTTATAATTTATCCTCATCATCTGGAGAGATACCGAAGGATTGGAAGTCAGCACAGGTTATGCCAATCTACAAAAAGGTAGATAAACACTCCCCCAAGAATTAAATCAGCCTTTCTTCAGTGGCCAGAAAAGTAATGGAGATGTTTATTAAACAGACACTGGAGGAAGAATGCAGAAAAAAGGAGATTAAACGCAGTATGCAGCATGGTTTCAGGGCAGGAAGGTCTTGCATTTTGAATCTACTGCCATTATGTGACTCAATAAGCAAGGATCTAGCTGATGTAATATTTTTGGACCTGAGCAAGGCCTTCAATGTAGTGTCACACATAAAATAAATAGAAAAGTTGAATAAATTTGGAATAGACAATACAATACAAAGATTTTTATTGATCTGCTAAAAGCCATTACAATATTTACCTTCTCACATTTATATTCATAAATACTAACAACTGAATAGTCCATGAAAATAAAATAGACTAATAATTGTAACTGGTTAGCAGGATGGCTAAACAACAGAACACAGAGGGTCAGGGTAGTGGGGTTCCAATGTCGACGCATTAACAACAATGTTGTCGACATCCCTGAGAGTGACTGTCAGCATTGTTCCTGTCATGAACAGTGTGTTTTTTTTTGGGGGGGGTTTGCACCGCACCCCCATCTCTAAATAACCAACTCTGAGTCAGAGCTGGTTCGGTTGGGGGTGCTACACTGAGAGACGGTGTGCTGGTGTACAGCGGGAGACTTGTCGCTGTGATGGTCTTCACTGTAAAAGTGTCAATGTGCTGATTGTACACCAGGTAATGGGACACAAATCAAAAGCGGGGATGTGATGAGTGGCATATTCCAGGGATCAGTCCTTGGACCAATGCTATTTGACCTCTTCATAGGTGACCTGGGGTGAGGGGGTGAACAGTGTGTGCAATAAATTTGATGTCAACACAAAATTAGTTGGTAAGGAAAGACAGAGGATGAAGTAAAATTCTTACAATTGCAAAAGAACCACTTAGATGGTTTCATTCTTCCTTATCCGATTGGTTTCAGATGGTCTCCTTGGGTGGAAGTAACTCAAATATAGCTCCAGAGATATGAGGAATACCACAGGTGTCTAGTTAGGCCCCCTATTTCTCCTTATTGAACTGAACAATTTACCTAATCATATAAATCAAACAAGTATAAGATTATACACTGATAATATGGTGCTGGTGTCTGAAGGGGAAGACATTAGGGAAGATGAGCATAGAGTTCAGGTAAAATTCAACACATTGCAAAAGTGGTTTATTTCTTCTGAACTATTACTAAATGCTAAAAAAATGCAAACAATGTTCTTTAGTCCACCCCAAACTAGAAAATTATGAACAGCAAATAAATTAGAAATAAAAACAGTGAATGAGTTAACTCAAACACAGGTGTCCAACTTTAAATGTTTGGGAGTCATAATAGACCAACACCTCTCTTTTGAACAACACATAAAGGAATTAACAAGAAAAGTAAACACATGGAGGAGCTTTAAGGCGCATGTCAAATTGTTTGATCAAGAAAGTTCATCTAACAGTGGCTAATCGATTTATTATCCCTATAATGGATTATGAGTGTCATACCTTTGGCCATGCTAATAAAAATGTACTATATAAACTAGATACCAGTTATCACAGATTGGCCAGGTTTGTACTAAAATGTGAATACAACACACACCACTGCCAGCTTTACCAAAGATTAGATTGGACCACACTTGAACAAAAAAGAAAAATAATCTGGGTAACCTTAGTGTATAGAATATTTAAAAACGGTAGAGTCAGAGGATTATTGGACTAACTGGATTGGAAAGGGGAAATTGCTTAACCAGGAAAGGCACACTAAGCAATAGCTTATTTCCAGGTGCAACCAGGAAGCACATAGATGTTAACTGACTTGCTCAGGGTCACACAGTACGCAAGTGGGAGCTGATGGGATTCAAACCCCAGGTCTCCAGGTTTGCAGCTCAGTGCTTTTAACCACTACGTTATACTGCCTCTGACTGGCCTAGTCATAATTTCCAATAAAGAACTAAAAAAAAACAAGGGAACTGGTAGTGCCAGAAGTAAGAAACAACTTTGGGAAAATGACATTCCAATACAAAGCAGCTAACATTTGGAATGAGCTGCCACCACAAATATGTAAGCTTGATATGTCTGTAAATGCGTTTAAAACTGCAATGAAACAGGAACTGTGTCATAGATGCACTTGTAACAGGATTTTTAGAATGTAAAGCAAGATAAAACTTTGCCTATTTAAAAGTTATTTAGATTATATTGTCAGGTCCTATACTTGTAGTATGTGTTGTAAAGTCTCATTGTGCAACTTGTAACTTCTTGAAACATCTAACAGAAACACCTTTTAAACAGGATATTTATAACCCTAATGGTGTAAGTGTTATTTAACAAGGCCTGTATAAATAAAATGTTTCTACTACTTTTACTACTACTACAAAATAATTTAATTAAAGTGATACAGTGGGCAAGTCAATGGAAGATGAATGTACAGTAGTGCACTTAGGTAAAAACAACATAAATTACTGTCATAATAGCAATAATAATAATAATGTTAGATGAAAAGCAACAATAAGTGAAAAAGACATGGGGCTGTCTATGTCCAATGACTTGAAAAGTAGGAAACAGGTGAATAAAACTGATGCAAAAAAAAAAACAACAACAGTTTGTTAAACACCATGAAAAGAAATGTTACTCACCGATCGAAAAAGGTGCTACTTCCACTGCACTGGTCGCATGTAAGGCCACTGATTGATTATAGGTCACAAATTGTGTATCGGGGTGTAAATTTAGATGAGAACATACAAACAGAGAAAATACAGCACAAAGCCACAAAGATAAGTTATGATGAAAGACTAACACAGTTGGGTCTACATACATTACAATGATGGTCATAAGAGGCAATCTACTATTACTTTTCAACACAGAGAAAAGCCAAAAATTAATGGACAGTATGAACCTGTTGTCAGGGCAAGATCACTATTCATTAAGGAGGCATAAAAAACGTTAAAAACATCACATTACGAAACAAATGTCAAAACATGCTTTTTTATACAAAAGGTAGTGAATATCTGGAATAATCTGCCTTGTGAGATAGTGAACTGCAAAAGCTGTGATATGTTTAAAAAGGAATTAGACAAATGGATGGAGGATGGTCAATTTAAGAGTCATATAACCTATTGAGGGTATGGACTTGAATGGACAGCTAGGGCCAGATATTCAAAGCTTTGCATGGTCTGCAAACAGTTTGCATGGGATTAGCGGGGGATTAGTGCAGGTCTGCCATATATTCAATAGGCCAACAAGCATGCGCAAACAGCAGTAGTGCCGGGCAAAGCATAATGATATGCAAGGGCCATAGTAAACATAAGTAAAGGCACTACGAGATATTCAGCGGCTAGCGCCACGCTATGGTGTTTAGTGCAACATAGCGCAGCCCTTAACACGGTACAATTTATGCCCAGGAAAAGCTGGTCTTAACCCTGGGCAAACAGCTTTTCATGTCATTGGTGCATTGTGTGGTGTTTGCATGGGATTTGCGTGGCTTGCGCGACCCTAATATAGGAGTATGACACTTAGAAAATGCCAGACATGGAGGACACATGCTGCTCACTGCTGGCACCACCATGATGTCAGCAGCTGCCACCAGTCCCAGCCAAGCACAGACAGTAAGGGGTGATCTGACCCACAGGGGACAGCATGGTAGTGTGGCCATATAGCACACACCTGCAGACCATACGTCTGTGGTGCCTAACAGATGCCAGCACACACATGAAGCACTGTGGGCATGGTGGCCAGTGAGAGGAGGGGGTACGTGTGGCCAGAACGCACCACAGCCCAGGTGTGGCCACAAGGCTGGAATACATCATGCAGTGCACATGGGCAGTAGTGGGAATACGCCACCACCTGTGTGCCTGTTGGATCTTACATGTCCCCCCAGCCACCTACCACACAACTGTACAGATGCCACAGCACACACAGCCTGCCATGTACATGACACTGTGTGCATCCCATGCCACAGGTGCAGCATCTGTGGATCACACAACAGCGTAATTGTACTGTCCACTGTCAGTAATTACCTGCAAGCTGGGCCTGTCACTGTGTACAGTGCAGTGGTCATCACTGCCCTACATACCATAGTCATTGCTGTGTCCCTCACACTACCAGCCCCCTTGCTACTGTTGTGTCTGCTGTGCATTGTAGCATGACCTACAGTGTGACAGTGGCATGCAGCAAAACCACCACCACCACCTGTGCCTATGCTGTCTTGTCCCCTGGGGTATGATATGCTATGGTATGCTGTACTGTTCACATGTAGCCTGCAGCTATCATCATGCACTGCCTGACTGACCTACAGGTGGGGCTGCGGTCGGACCTGGCCAGCCCCTGTACTTCCAGACTGACCTACAAGTGGAGCTGTGGGACCCTGCAGTAACACTGGGCAAACCACATGCAAATCAGGGCATGATTTTATTTTTTTTATTTTTATTTATTAAATTCTCAGATTACAAATACCTTTGAGCAGAAACTGCTCATTTACAAAGGTTCAACGTCAAAGGATGAGGGTCAAGATACATACAGAGGTAGTAAAAGAATGCACAATAAACAACCAAAACAACTAAAAGAAAAAATAAAGATACTCAGTTATAACATACTTTGAGATAATATTCATATAATGAGCAGCTTGAGTAGGCAGCTGGCTGCGGTAACAATAAGAGATAGAGGGCACCATAGACAGTTAGTATTGCAGGCGTGCGACCGGGAGAGGAAGTTGGCAGGCTAATGGGCCACTGTCCGATGGTGGTGGAAAATGTCTTGTACCAGTGGAGATGTGAAGCAGGAAAGGAGTCACAAGGAAGGCCCAGTGCCAGAGGGAATGAGACTGGGAAAGGGCGGGCTGTGAGACATGAGTGAGCTGGGAGGTGTTTAGAGAGAGATCTCTGTTCAGAGAAGCAGTCACATTGAGTGGTAGAGGTGAGGTAAAGTTTGAGATTCCTTTTGAAGGGATGATGAGAATCTAATGTGGCTGTTTGCCCAGAGACTATCTAAGTAGGCTCATTTGCATGTTACTTTTGAATATGGCAAAGTTTTGCGCCAGGCTAACATGTTTGCACCAGGCAAACTGCTTAGCTCCACACTAAAGTGCGGTGCTAATGGTTCGGGGAATATTTTACAGTTCTGATCACTATTTTTTCACATCTGCTGCTGCCTGCAGCTGTACTGGGTCCACGCATTTGCTGGCACACACACATTGGCCACATAGTACCTCTCTACCTACCCTCACGTCGTGTGCACTGTGTAGTTGTGGTTTGCACTTCCTGGTTGCTATATTCAGTGCTGTCATATTCCAGGGCTACGGCTGCCCTGCACTCCCAGCCCAGTTTGCACGGCCTCTTTCCCATGCTATATTCAGAGGCTGTTTGCCCCAGGCTATTCCTTTTGAATACAGCTTGCTTTGTGCTCTGGGCTACGTATGCCCGCCAGGCAGTGTTATCTATGCCCAGGGGCAAAGTTTTGAATATCTGGCCCCTAATGTCTTAGTCCACCCCAGAACCCAAAGTATTAAAAGAAGTAAGTATAGTCCTTTATCTGCCAACTGTTTTATGTTTCTATGTTCCAGTGGAGTCCTTCTTCTCCCCATTTTTGCAGTTGGGTGAATAGGAGTACTGGGAGGTTAAGTTATTTGCTCAGGGTCACACAGTAAGTACTTGGCTCAAGTCGTGTTTGAACCCATGATCCACGCAATTCTCAGTAGTACTCTAACCACTAGATCACACTGCTGAGGGAGGGGGCTGAGAAAGGATAGCAGCTGCTGACAGTATATTTCTTTTTTCTTGTCTTTTTACAATTTATAGTGACAGGATAGGCCAGCTGAAATGCAAGACTTCATTTTGAGTGGGATCCTGCATTTACCCATTTCCAAGTTGGGTAGACTGGAGCACTGGTAGCTCAAGTGACTTGCTCAGGGTCACACAGTGAGTATTAAAGCAGCAGTACACTAAAAATGTTTTTCCAAGAAAGCTAGTTTCAGCTACAGTTAATAAAAACAGTAGCATACAGTACCTTTCTGATGTAGTTGTCTAGGTACCTCCTATGCTGTGCACAATGAGTCTTTTTTTAACTTTTTCAATCCAAACCCTTGCTACATCTTTAATGCTATTTCTATGCAAAATGCAGCAGCAATCTGTTTTTCTTGAGAAAAAACTAAATTAAAACATTTATTAAATACTCCGATTATGGTGGAATTAGAAAATTGCACCACCAAATAAAACAGGAAGATGCCTGGAATATTTTATAGTGAAAAAAGGTAGGGTCAAATTGTTTGCCCAATTTCTTTGCACTACTGCTTTAAACTCTAGCAGGGTCAGGACTTTCATTCTTCCAGTTCCTAACAGTGCTTTAACCAGTAGACCACAATGTCTCCACAACTTGACAGGGTTGGGGTATTGTTATTTTATGCAGTGTAGTCACACAGGAAAGGCCAGTGAGGCAGCAACATCTTATTGCCATTGCTGTCCTGCTTTCACTCATTTTACATTGTATTTATCCAGGATAGTTTAGCTGAGATGCAACATTGCATCTTCAGTTGGATCTTGCTTATATCCATTTCTGTAGCTGGGTTGTCAGGAGCACTGGGAGGTTAAGGACTTGCTGAGGGTCACACAATGAGTATTTGGCTCTAGTGAATTTGAACCTGCAGTCTTTGGTTCCCAGCAGTGCTCATATGACTAGAACACACTGTCTCACTGCCTGCTTTGGGGATCTAAAAGACCAGTGACTGCTGACATTTTCTTTGTACAGTTTATTTTTCCAAGGTAGCCCAGATGACATGCAACATTTAATTCCTGTTGGATCCTGCTTCTACAAATTTCACCATGGAGGAGACATATCATTTTACAAGGGGGGCTGGGGTGGAAGGGGATTCCACTGCACTGGCAGGGTAATTTCATTTCACAGTGGGAATCGGAGTGGGTAGTGATACCACTAAACTGCCAAGAATTTATGTTAGTGTTCAAGGATCCAGTGAGGATGGGGGCAGTGGCTGAAGCTATGCACAGTGCCTACTCACATACATCTACTTGGAGGAATTGTGCAAAGCTTCTGATGATCACATAACAGCATGCAAATTTCCCCTTAACAGTTTACATGCCATATGTGGTCATTAGCATATAGGTCTCTGAATAGGACATCCCTGAGCAAAGGCACTAATCGATTTGGGATGCATTATCCTCTTTGCTCCAGGGAGTCTGTTGCCAGTAGGTGGCTAAGGGTCTGCTGCACAAATGCACTTTGTGCTGTGCTACTCCATCCCAATATTCATACAGGCAGCATAAGCTGGATAGAACACACTGCCTTAACCTTCCCCTCCATGAATCTGTGTTGCCTTATGTCTTGTATCCTACTGGATTCAAGGTACTCTACTGTCCTTTCATTTAGCACTGACTCCAATAGCTTCCCCACCACTGATGTCAAGCTGACTAGCCTATAGTTGCCAGCATCCTCCCTACTGCCACTTCTGTAAAATGAGATGACATCTGCATTCCTCCAGTCCTCTGGAACCACTCCTGTTTGTAGTGAGTTGTCATAAAGGATTGTCAGAGATGCAATCAGTACCTCCCTGAGCTCCCTCAGTACCCTTGGTGAACCCCGTCTGGCCCCATAGCATTGTCCTTTTTCAGATTTGTGAGTCCTTTCAGGATTCGTGTTTGCCTCCCTCTCTCCAGTGGCCCTGTTGTTTTGATGTGGCATATCCCCGTCCCCTTCCTGTCAAGAGTGAGCAAAAGTGTTCGTTCAGGATATCTGCTTTTTTCCTGATCCTGGTCCGCACAGTCCCCACCTGCCTTTCTTAACCTAACAATCCCTCCCCTAGTTTTCCTCTTTTCACTTATGTACCAAAAAAAAGTGTCTTATTCCGTTTTGTTAACAGGGCTATTGATTCCTCAGTTTGCACCTCTACACTCCTCATCACTATCCCTGCCTCCCTCTGCTTCTTCTGATACGCCTCCCTGTCCTCTTCCCTCTGCATCTCTTTATATCTTCTGAAAGCTATCCTTTAATTTTTTTATTTCAAATGTTTCACCAGGAAATACATACTGAGCTGATAATAGCTTGTTTCCAGATGCATCCTGGGGGAAGGGGGAAGAGGAGTATGTCCTTTTAGCCTTTACTGTTTCAGCCACTTCCTTCAAGAAAGGGTTCTCTTTTTTTTCTCATGTTTTGGCTCACTTCCTTTGTGCAGAGGTTTGTTGCCTTCCCTATGCTTTCCTTTAGCTTAGCCCACTCTTCCTCCACCCTTCCCCCTAGGTCATCTCACCCCAAGTTGTCTAGGAGGCATTTACCCATTTTTTAAAACTCTGCCTTCGTGGGGCAGGATTTTCAAACCTTCCAGGATACTGCAAGTCCCCGGTGTGTCGAACATATGGCGCATGGAGCTTACGGCATTCTTCAGTTGGGAATCAGGATTTTCTATCCCTTTCGCCAACCGCAGGTCCTAGTCTGCACCACTCCTTGGGGCCTCTGACATGGAGCTTGCACCAGATATTTGGCTCAAGCTGCTGAAAATCATGGAAACTATTGCAACTATGCCTGGGAATGGAAAATCAGGTGTAGCTGCGGCAATGCTGTTCTACGCAGGGCAGGATGCAAGCTCTGCACCACGGTTTGAAAATCCAGCCTCTGAAGTCCAGGACTCTTGCCCTTTTGTGATTCACTTCCACTGCCATACTTATGTTGAACCACACTGTACTGGGATCACTGGCCCCCAGGTGGTCTCCCACCATGATGACTGCAATACTGTCCCTGTTAGTGAGACCACGTCCAGTATTGCCCCATCAAGAGTGGGCTGCCTGATTAATTGCCTGAGAAACGCACCCTGCAGGGAGTCCAGAATGTCCCTGCCTTGATCGGAAGCTGCTGCTGGGAGGCTCAAATCTACATCAGACAGATTGAAGGCCCTAACCAACAGCAACTCCCCGTTTTTTTGTCATTGTGAAATTAGTTTCCACCAGTGTCTTATCTAAATTCTCCCCCATGTTGGAGGTCTGTAGGTCATGCTAGTGTGAATATTGACTCTGTTTCTTGTCTCAAGGGTGACCCACAGTATCTTCAACCCCTCCATTCCTGCCTGGATTCACTGTGTCTCTGTCACTTTGATACTCTCCTTTAGATACAGCACCATCCCTCCTCCCTTCCCTCTCCACCCTATCTTTCCTGAACTGAATATAGCCTAGAATGACATATCCCAGTCTAGGTTTACTGTGCCCCACAACTCTGTAATAGCCATGATATCCAGTTTTGCCTCTGCCATGATGGCATCTTAGTCCAGAAGTTTATTTCCTAGACTGCTTGCATTTGCACACATGGTCTTCCACATTTTGTTACCACTCTACCTGCTCCCCTCCCTTGTTTGCTTTTTGCTCTGCCTCCTTGCCCCCTTCTTTTTAAAAGTTCATGTTCCCATCCCCTTTAGCTGCAAGCATACTGCTTTTTTTTTTATTTTGCACCCAGAGGGAATTACCTCCCCTTGAGTCCTCCCTTCTCTCTGCTTCGATCTGTGGGGATGGCAGTTTATGCCTCCCTGATTTCTGTCACCACCCACCTTGGCTGGTTTAAATGTTTATCAAAGAAACATTCTGTGAATATGATCCTGCTCTTCCAGTGTATAAGTTATTCAACTTTGCATTCTTTTTTTTTCTGTTTTTTCCAAACTGGTTACATTTCCCACTAGGATTAAATTTGAGCTGGGGAGTAAAAAAGAAATACTAAATATAAAGTAAATGGAGTTCTGTAGACGTCTCATGGCAAATTAGGAGCATCCAACTATAATCTTTTTTTCAGTAAAGGTTTTTAGCTCTCCAGAGCTGACTGGGTGGCTACTCAGCCTTGTCTCGGGATACTGTCAACCATTCCTTGCCTCACTCCCTTTCAGGGTCTATTTTCCACTCTGAATTTCCTCCTGTGGTGGAGCTGGGAAGAGGGTCATCCCCCATCAGTGCTTCTCATCCAGAAGTCCCCCTAATTTGGAGTAGCAGGGTGGGTCACAGTACCTTGGGCAAGGCTTCGCAAAACCCTCATCCCTGATATTCCACCAGACTTTTCTTCCCACAGCCAAGAGCCCCAGTGACATGGAGGACAAGTGCACATACAGGCATGCATGCATTCTGGAACCACGGCTCCCTCCACCCTTCCTGACTAATGTCTGTCCCCCAAGCATCAGCACTACCACATGGCCTCCACCTGGTGGCAGCCAAGAGCCAGGAAGGCACACCATCCTAGTCTGGGAGACAAGAGCTGCCTGGCGGTCACTCATTCCTCTCCCAGCCCTCTCCCTTGCAAACCCCTGGTGACCTGAGCTTGTTCCTGAACAGAGATCATTGGTGTGGCATGAGGTAAGTAGCTTGCAGTGCCTCAGTCCACTGCACCACTGGGCAAGCACTCCTATTATGATTTTATAGGGTTCCAAAACCACTCAGCTTTCTTTCTTGGTTCTCAAACCTTGTGAAGTCACAAGTGGACATTCTTAAGTAGCAAAGAGACATTTTATGAGTCTCATTTACTTATCAAGGAAGTCAGATATGTTTTATTTATGTAACACAAATCACTTCCTTTGGGGCCTGGTAGAACCTTTGGTACTTTGATATTAATTTTGTCAGGATTAATATTGCCATTTGTCTAAGTGAGTCAGCTGTGTATCAGTTGAGCAGTCTGTATAGTTGTGCAGTCAGTGAACTGTAGTACTGTTTAGAACAGGAGGGCACCAGCAGGCATGTTCAACACACTCAGCAAGAAGTCCTGGACCAGAACACCTTCCTTTCACTGTCAGCTGCTTACTATGTTACTCACACTCTATATCTCCATCACTTCTGCTGCCAGTGTAACTTTCTGGGGAGGTGTTTTATCCACCAGGACAATGCACTGACAGCTGGGTCTGCACTGCCACTCCAAGCTGTAATAAACATGTTTGTAAGCTGTGTGTGTGTGTGTGTGTGTGTTTTCAAACTTTGGTACTGCTCAGTACCATTCGTCCTTAGATTAATACTACTGTAGTTATGGGGCCTGATTCTCAAAGCTCCTGGGGCAGCGCAAGGGGCTTGCGTCCCGATGATTGGTGCAGAGTACCCCTTGCACCAAAGGATGCCCCGGGAGCAATTCACAAAGGCAGCCTGCACCTATCACAGGCAGTCTGCACCAAAGGGGGCTTGTACTGCCTGTGCAAAACAAAATGGGCTCCAGCAAGGTGCTGGGGGTTGCGGCAGATGCAGTTCCATGTCATAATGGTGATCACAGAATAGTGATCGCCATTATGGTGAGTGTACATCGCTGAAAATGAATTTTGGCAATGCACATTCACGGAGAAGAGCAAGAGGGTGCCCAAGATCTATTGAATTTTATTTAATGTGGGGGGCTGTGCCCCCGGCATCCCCTTACTAATGGGTTCTCAACTTCAGGGGGGTGCATGTCAGGGGGGAAACTTTGAAATTGAAAAGCCATCTGCCGTCAAAAAAAAATGTGCTGCACCAGACCTGAACCCTGCACCTCTCAACCAAGCACCCTCCCCACCACGCTACTGGACCAGTTCAGTAGCTGCCTCCCACACCCCATCCCACATCCCTTCCCTCCCCTGCCTCTCCCCCGAGTGTGAATACATGAGTACTTCCCATCACCATACCTTACCCTCCCCAGTATCCAGTTGCCCCCCTGCCAGGTAGCCCTGAATACAGGTGCTGTAATTGAGTTGTCATTTTTGTAGGCACTCAATTGTGGTTGCCTTGCTCATGGATTACTGGCAGACGTAGGCTTAAAAGCTCCCAAAAGCGAGATTCTAAAACTAACCCAAAGAGAATTTCCAAGTACCCTTAATCCAGCCTGGGCTGGGCTGGTCTAAGGGAACTAAGAAATTCACCCTTTGGGTGAATTGAGCACCTTACAGCAATATGTCATGTGGTGGACAGCCCCAATCTCTTGTTATATGTATGAAATGACTCCCTGGTAGTCTAGTGCTCCTCCCACACTGATCACCAATCATATTCCTTTAAATACCACAGTATTTTCTAAAATTCAATAAAGTACATGGAAGTTACACAAATACATCCCCAGTAGACCAAGGGCATCCCCCCTAAGCTTTGACAACCCATCATATTCTGTTAATAACCCCATTATTTGCTATAATTCAATAAAGTACAGGGAAGTCACAATAAATAACCCCGGTAGCTAGTGGCATCTCCCCCCTGGCTCCAATCACTTGTCATATTCCTTTAATAACCCCCAATTTTTTGCTACAATTCAATAACGTACACGGCAGTCACAATAAATAACCCATTATCCAGTGGCATCCCCCCAAGCCCTGATCACCTGTTATGAATATTAAACCATGAAGATTCCCCATTAATAGACAGAACAAAATACCTTCCCTGTACTTTATTGAATTGTAGCAAATAAAAGGGGTTATTAACGGAATATGATGGGCGATTGGGGCTGGGGAGAGATGCTAGAGTGCTTTGGGAACATTGTCACACTGCCATCCACAGCTTGTGGCAACCTGTCTAGGTGTGCCCTCTGTTTGGTGCACCCCTATGGTTACCGCAAGCCATTGGGCTATGCCACCGGGACCCTGCACAGCAGAGAATTCAGGTCAGGGTCCATGGTGCATTGGCAATCGGTGCAAGCCACCTTTGGCACAGCTTGTGCCAAGCTTTGAGAATCAGGCCCATGGTCTTTGCTTGTTGGTCAGCTTTAGTTTGTTTGGACATACTGTAACTTTACCATCCCCAAGAGCGTAATATTTTGATCTTCACTGTGGATAATAACTAATTAAACTTTTTGTTAATTTTAGCAAGCTCATTGAATACAGAATTAGAACTGATTAGAATGTGGGTGTGTTAGAATATGGTTATAATCTCCTCTGTTTAAATTCTTCCTTTTTTATGACACATATAAGATTCAAGCTCAAGTTTATTGCAGAAAAGTCTCAGTTGAGCAAGCTCATTCACAAGGAGGTCCTGAGGCACATACACATACAGTTTGCAATTACATAGACAGGAGATATAAAATGTAGAACAACAAAGAAAAAATACATAATACAAGAGGTATACACAATAGAAGTCCTTATGGTATATATGCAGTACATTCCAGCTTTAACCTTGCCCTAAATTATGCAACACATTTCAGCTTAATAAGTAGAGGGCCAGCTGGTACCTAGGAAGTTGACTTGGCGTTGGGGGCCTAGCAGCACCTACATATGTCTTTTAATTTAGGTTTTGTAGGAGTTAATTGATACAATGCTGGTTAGCTTCATCATGGCTTGTAGTTGGTTCCATATGTTTGGGAGGGCATATGAGACAGCTCTTTGGCCAGCTGTGGTACGTGTCCTGGGAACACCTAGTAGGATAAGGTCGGATTTCCTTAGGGAGTAGGCGCTATGCGAGATGTGTATGAGATACGTTAAATAGACAAGCAGTTTGTGGAGTAGTAGTCTGAGGGTCCAAATGCCAACATGCAGGAGGCGTCTGGTGGCAAGAGAGGTCCCCCCAACTGCTGCATAAAGATCACAGTGGTGGGTCCTGTACACAGAGTTAGTAATGAAGCGAAGAGCACAGTGATAGAGTACGTCCAGTTTAGATAGGCTCAAGGTTGGGGAGGGATAAGATAATGTCTCCGTAGTCAAGCAAGGGAAGGAATGTTGCTTGGACAAGTCTTTTGCGGGTCATGAGAGAAAAGAGGGTCCTATTTCTAAAGAAGAAGAAACCCAAGCGTGCTTTAAGCCTCTTTGATAGATCCTCGATGTGGTCATTGAAGGAAAGCTTGTTGTCTATCCACATACGTAGATATTTAAATTTAGGTACAACTTCCAAGGGTTCACCTAGGGAGGTAACTATGAAGTTTTTAGGTGGGGTAGGTAGGGCACCAGACAAGGCAAGTCTCGAGAAAATCATTGTCTTGGTTTTTTTGGCATTTAAGAGAAACTTGGCATTGATAAGGTTGCTTTCTAACTGGATAAAGTCAGCTTGGAGTGCTTCCCTGACTTCAGTTAAGGACGAGCCTGATGCATACAAAACCATATCATCCGCAAAGAAATGTATGCTAGAGTTCTTTATGTGGGAGTCAAGGTTGTTGATGTACAGGGAAAAAAGGATTGGTCCTAGGATGGAGCCTTGAGGGACTCCTCTGGCAATTGGAAGGGGACAGATAGTAGGCCATCAGCTTTGACTTTTTGTATCCTTACCGTGAGATAACTGTTAAACCACTGTCAGGTAAGTGGAGTGGCACCTATGTAGGCAATACTGGTGATTAGGAGGTGATGGTCTACAGTGTCGAAGGCCTTACTGAGGTCTAGAAAGACTGCACCAGTAACCTTCTTGGTGTCCATAGCATGGATCCAGTCATTAGAGACTTTAGCCAAGGCTGAGATGGTACTGTGCTTTGACCTGAAGCCAGGTTGGGCCGGGTTTTGGAGTGAGTGCACTTCAAGGTGATTTTTTTAGTTGGTTGTATATAAGTTTTTTCAGCACTTTGGAGAGAATGGGCAAGATAGAAATAGGATGGTAGTTGTTTAAGTCACAAGGATCTCCTGATCTGAAGAGAGGAAGAACATGGGCAGATTTCCAGCAGAATGGAACAGTGGCTGTGGTAATAGAGAGGTTGAAGATGTGAAGGATGAGGGCTGTGAGCTGGGCATAGCCTAACCGCAAGAAAAATGATTCAAGGCCATTGTCCCCTGCACTTTTCTTGGTGTCAAGGCTAAGAATTATGTCTTCAACTTCTTTGTAGCTAAACAGGCACAACTGGAAGGGATGAGGTAGAGTAGCATGTCTAGAATCTGGGCTAGTGTTGCTATTCACTCAGCTAGCGTATGGGAAGGGGTCAAATGCCAACCCAGCAGTGGCAAAGTGAAAGTTAAGTTCTTCGAGGATTCGCAGTTTATTTTCAACCATCCCGTCCTTGGCCAGAATCTTGGTGGGAAGGGAGGAAGTAGCAGGATGGCCTTCAATGGATCTCAGTGTCAGTTTACCACTGCTCTAAATATTGCTGAAAGATCCCCTGACTAAGTCTGGTGCGTGTGGCAGTTTCTGATATTTCCAGTGCTGTTTATTCAGTCCTGTATTGTTTCCCTCAAAATTAGAGCTTTCAGCTATGTGTGCCAGCTTAGTTCCTGATACCCTCACTGCCTTTATTTTTTCAAACTGTTTGCCAACCGCTGCCAGTCTGATTAAAGGGTGACATCAGCTGGTCTATCAGCTCAGCGGCAAGGCATCCATCTTCAGTGGCAACATCCTGGGTTCGGGGATGGACTTGGGAGTCAGAGGGTTGGCTGGGAGGAGAGGGACTGAGCATCCCAGGGGACAGCTGTCTTTCTCTGAGGGGAGGGAAGAAGAGTGTCCAACACAATATGGACCTCTGGAAGAGGCTGTGGGTACCTCCACATCTGGCACCACACGTCAGGAGGTGGGGCAGATACTGGCATCATTGCATGTCCCTGCCCCCAGAGAAAAACTTAGAAAAAACAATGCCAGCCACTAATGATAGCCCCCGCTTCCGAATCCACTACCACAGCAGATAAAAGTCCACTGGGGGTCCTGCTCCCATGATCTCACCCTGGGGGGCAAGCCAGGGCTTTGAGGACCATATTTCATAGGAGGGGGCACCCACGTAGTGGTTCTGCCCAGGGGGGCAAGCCTGGGGATGGGGGGCAGTGTGCGGAATGGGGGACCAGAATCCCTGGCAGGGGAGATAGCCAGAACAAAAACTAAATAAATAAAGGATGACATCATATGTGGTTGATAATCTTCGTGCCAACTACAGTACAGAGCATAGAGTGCTGGCACATACTCCCTGTGTAACACAGCTTTACCAGCTTAGTTTTCATTTTACAGGGAGTACAGTGAAAGTGAAATTATTGAGGCACATTGCTAATATTAGTTGTCAGTGTTTATATTGGTTTACTAGTGATTCTAACACTTCATGCAAACTGACATTTAAAAAAAGTTGCACCTCTGCTGTTCAGTACAGGTTCGAGGGTTAGGAAGTTATACCTAATCCTGACTGTTTTGTACAATTATGGCAAATGTTCTTTTATTTTCCCATTGCTAACTCTCCCCATCAAATAAAAAGTATGACTTCCCTGGTGATCTAGCGGACCCTCCTCCCTATCCTCAATCTACTTTTATATTAAACACTAGGAAGCATACGTTTTATTTAAAAGGGGAGCATTAATAAAGGGAAAATTAAAATACATTTGGCCGTAATTTTACAAAACAATCAGGATTAGGTCTAACTTTCTAACCCTAGAACCTGTGCCAAACAACAGCAGAGATGTGGCCTTCTTTTAAATGTCAGTGTACCAAACAACAGCAGAGACGTGACCTTTTTATGTTGGCTTGTCGCACTTGTGTGCAAGTCAACATCTTGCGGTAGTGCAGCTTTGGAGGCGCGGCCGCTGTTGAGCGACTGCAAGGCATGCATCAGTAGATGTGTCCCTAATTTCCCAAGCAGCCTGCATGCCGGCAGCCACACCATGCATGCTAATGTGGCGAGCACATCTAAGGAAAGGTCTGCTGCAATCCGAGCAAAGTTCATCAGACTCAGCGGACCCTTCCTGCGTGCTCGCCACATTAGCAGCATGGCGGGCAACCGCCCAAAGGGTGACTTCGGGGGTGCCCAATCCCCCAGCCGGCTTACTGTGGCCACACACATTTGCCGACGGGGAGCTCACTGGCCGGCATACAGCCCCCCATTTCCTATATGCTGAGGGGGTGCTCAATCCTCGGTTCTTGCCTCCTCCCGCTGCATTGTGTACCAACAGGGCCACTCCTGTTGGCATAAATCAACCCCCACATTTCTTATATGCCAAGGGGTGCCCAATCCCCTCAACTCTTGCCTCCACCCCAGGCTGTCATTGTGTGCCAATGAGGTCCCCAATCCCCGTCGGCATAAATTAACCCCCCATTGTCTGCCGACGAGGGTGCCCAATCCCCCGTCAGCTGCAGCAAGCCCCCCTCCCCAAAACAGTTAGGTGGCATGCTGGGAGCCCACCCCAGTGTGCCAAGTCACCTGAAAAAAAAACTGTCCCATGATGTTAGTTTTTTTTTCCTCCTGTGTAATATAAAAACGGTCCCTCGTAGTCTTCTGCCCCCACCCGCACTCCACCCACTGCGCACCTGCCTTCACACTCCCCCTCACCCCAAACTTACCTCCGGAGTCCGGTGTGATGATCTTCAGTGGACCGAGAACACGTCTGCACTCTTCAAAGCCGACCGTGAACTGAGGAAATGCTGGAAAGCTGTATAGTGGAACGAATAGGGTTTTTTCAACTTTGCTGCATATCTCCGGCATTTGTTGGAATTTTGGCACCAAATTTTCAATATGGAATTTTTGGGGCCCCTCCTAGTGAATTCTGTGACTGTCGTCGCATTAATCGGCCTTGAAAGGTGATTTCGCAGTCACTGCACAAAATCACCTTTCGGGACCCATTAACGAAATGACAGTGCCAGTGTTCATGAGGTGGCCTCTCAAAAAGCCTATGTTCCAAATTTGGTTTAAAATATCCAACAAATGCCTGTTTTACGAGCGTGCATTGCGCAGTTGCTATGCAGGCTTGTAACTTCGTGAATTCGCAATATTTTAATGCCAGATTTTCAGCATTGCCATTTTTGTACACCTCCTTGTGAACAGTACAGCTGTCATTTTCCACATCCTGTCCAAAATGTGTTTCTGCACCTCTGGTGCACAATAGCACAGTCACTGTGGGAAATCAGTGTTTGGGCCAGATTATGAAAATGACAGTGACACAGTTCATGAGCAGATATCCTAAAATGCCTATGTTGAAAATTTGGTGATGATACTCCATAAAATGACTGTGTTACAAGTGTGCATTGGCAGATTGCATGCACGCTTGTACCATTGTGCATTTGTGATATTTGCACTCTGGATTTTCACCATTGCCATTTTTCCACACCTCTTGATAAACAGTACAGCCGTCATTTCACATATCCTGCCCAAAATGTGTTTTCGCACTTCCAGTGCAGAATAGCGTGGTCGCTGTGCGAAATCACTTCTTGGGACACTTTGAGTAAATAACAGTGACACTGTACATGAGCAGAGTGCTAAATGCCTATGTTGAAAATTTGGTGCTGAATGCTAAAATGGCAGCAGTTGTGTTTTGTATATTTCCCATGAACCCTTGTACTTCACAAATTTGCTATATTTACATGCCACATTTTCCACACTGGCATTTTTTTACACCTCCTTATGATCTGTACAGCTGTCATTTTTCACATCCTGCCAAAATGTTTTCCCACACTGCACTACCAAACACCCAAAGGGACACCCCAATGCCTGTCAGTCTCTACAGGGTGGGGGTGGGTTGGCATCAGTTCAATACTTCACTGCCATGCCTATTATGCATCTCTCTAACTCCTGCACTACCAATGCTAATGCCAGCAAGACAACATTTGACACTGACAAATGCTTATTTTTAAATGTCAGTGTGCCGAACAACAGCAGAGACGTGGCCTTTTTTTTTATATGTCAGTGTGCATAGAGTGTTACAATCACTAAAAAAAAAAAAAAACACACAATAGGGAAGCACTCAGCCAAAAGAGTAAATACTCAAACAATTCAATAGAAGATCTGCATGTGGGGCAAAGGAACTCACAGCACTCTACCCTAGCACTTTGTGTCATCTCTAGGAAACTTTGTTAGGGGGCAGGGCTTTGGTGCAGAGTGTCCCATTTTATTTCAAATTTTTTAAAGATACAGATTAAGATTCTTGTATTTTTAAATATATATTTTTTAATTTATATATAAAGCACCAACACCTACAATGAACAAACACCTTAAATAAAATATATATAAAACAAATGATGCCCAAAGTGAAAAATAGTCTATCTATGTAGAACTGCAGAGAATTATAAACAACACTGGGAGGTCAACTAAAAGTGCTAAAGGTCATTAACATTACTAGCAAAAAGAGGGAGAGCTCTGATCAACAACATCATTAGGTAATAATGTACATTTTAATAATAGCATTACCAAGCTGTGGAAAGCCTAAATTATTAATTTCAAATGCTTTCCATTAACATGAATTAACTAAACATATCTTCATAAAAATCAAAAATGTATTTCAATGTCAGCTAAACCACAGCTTAGAGATTATATAATGAGTTTTCAGCATCTTTCTCATTTCCCCCAATACATAACGCTGCCAGCTGATACTGGCAAAATATTAAACACATCTTTTTATATTATTAAGGGAGGTCAGTATTTCATGCTCAAGGTCAAAAACACATTTGAGCAATATCAAAGCCAGCACTAATATAAATTAAAGAGAAATTATTTACTATTATGCTTCCCCTGATTTGTAAATTGTCCAATTCAATTCAGTTTTATTTTTATAGTGGAAGGTATGCGAGCAAAAATGACCATTTTCACAAATGTCCAGTGGTACAAAAATTCAATAAAACAGAGAAAAAGGTAAAATCAATATTTGCAAAATGTGACTGTATTTACAATAGGAACAGTGTATATGACAGGATAATCTAGAACAGAAAAAAATAGAAAAGAAAAAAATACAGAGCACACAGCAACAGAGACAATATACAGATAGTAATAAACTCTAAGGTAACTCAGGGGTTGGTGGACATTCTGGGGGTTCCAACTGAGGCAGACACAAGTGATGGATTGAAGGAGGTGGTCCTTAAGAGAGGAGGTGAATGAGACAATTAAACTACAGGCCTGAAGTTCAGGGGGCAGTTTATTATACAACTTTCCAGCCCGAGTAAGCAAATAAATAAAGTGGTCTAACATCTTGCCAAGTGTCAAATATACAATTGCACAAGAAGACGGCCATCACAGAACAAATCAAAGAAGTAAGAGAAAGGGAGGGAGGAGCAAAAGAGGAGCACACCAAAGTGGTCCTAGAGAAAACAAATCTCCTGGGAAGATAAAATATTTAACCAAATCAGAGCATGTACTATAGTAACAGACATGAAAATATTTACAGAAAACCATATTATAAAAATTAGTAATAAAGGATGACAGGAAAGGGGTAATATCCAAACATTCTTTCAAACCCAATGGAGACAGAGCTTTCAAAGAGTAAATCCATTTAGATTCTTTCTGCAACAATGTCTTTCATCTGCCCCCACCTATTTTGTTTGCTTCCACTTATTCTAAACCCAAGAATTGGAAATCTGCAGTATTTCCACTGTGGCAGGTTGCAAAGTGTTCCCCAATAGACATATCAGGTTCTCTTTTTAAAATAGCACAAATGTGCTCTTGCATTCTTTCTTTTAGATGTCTCTTTGTACATCCAGGCCCGGATAGTCAGACTGCACCAGGCAGTGGTGCAAGCCTGGGTGCAGTGCAACTGTGATGCACCGTGGCCAGGTCCAGGTGATATTCAACGGGGATACACCATGGCACAGCACCATTGAATATGGCACAGTTGCTTTATACTCTGCATGTTGCCATTAGCACTGTGCCAGCACAGAGTCACAGATAGGGGAGCACAGGATGTATGGCGCAGAAATGCGTTATTCAGCAGGGGCATAGCAAATGAGGCCATAAAATATACAAAGCACAAATAGGACCATTTGCATGTCATTATGGCCCCATTTGCATGCCTTGCATAGGGCAGCCCAATGACTTGCGCCTGGTGCCCTGCACAGCATGACGTGTGCACAGTGGGGGTCCCGGGGCATCCCCAGAATGAAGTCATTCACATTTTTGGGACTGTCTAGTATGGTATACCCTGCAAGCCCATATGGTATCTGTCATTCGGCAGGTGGCTGGAATGTATGTGGGCAGGTTGCAGCCGCCTGCCGATGACAGGAGCACAGTGGGCAAGGGGATCTGTGTGGGTGGGAGGGGTGGAGGGTACCACTAGATCACCAGGGAATTATATTATGGGGTTTTACCATGATTGTGACAATGGGCGGGGGGTACCACCGGACTACCAGGGACTATTTCTATGGCGGATAACCAGTGATCGGGGACACGGGAGGTTGGGGGATTCCATTAGACTACCACTAGACTACCAGGGAGTTGACTGTCATCTACTGGTTATTGGGGACCCAGGAGGAAGGTGGGGTTCCACTAGACTACCAGGGATTGTCGTCGTATACATATGCCTCAATCGGGGAATCAGGTGGGAAGGGGATCCACTAGACCACCAGGGTGTGTTGTCATTTACATGTACCATGGAATCGGGACAGAGGGGGGTACCACTAGGCTACCAGGGAGATGTGGGTACTTGTGGATGGTGTGCTGGGTGAGCGGGTGGCCACCCACAGCTGGCGGCTGCTTTGTTGCGCCCTGCAATACAGCAGCCCCACATGTGGGTGGGCAGGATTTGTTCCCACATTTCAATGGTTTAACCTTGAGCCCCCCCCCCATTGTGGAGCAATGCAGGGTTGCACCAGCATATGCTCCGCACATCCCAGGCTGAATATTGGGATGTGCCGCATATGCATAGGCACACCCCCTGCATCAGTGCTGCATATGATTACATTGTGCCCCAGTGCATCGGGATTTGCACTGCACCAGGTAGCCTTTTCAATATCCCACTGGGACACAATGTGGGGTGGCTATGCTGGCGACCCAGGTTTGGGATGACCTCAGGTCATCGGGGTGCTGGTGTGAGGGGGGGAAGTGGAGCAGGATCAAGTATGCCGATGGGCAGCTGTCCTCTTCTGAGGGTGGTGAGGGTGGGTTGGTCCCCCCCCAATTGGCATCCCCCCGTTGTTCTGCTCCCACCAGGTGGAGGTCTGGTGGGTAGTGTAGGTGGAGAGGGGGAAGCAAACAGTTACAGGAGCAGGAAGGGGCTGAACAGGTGCCACAGGGTGCATGCGTGCCTCTACATACTTGCACGGCCAGGTGCCAGGGCCTCGGTTTTGGGCAAGGGGAGAAAACCTGTAAAAAATGTCTATGTGTCCCCATCACCAGTTGGCAGGAGTAGGCAATGGGGATCAAATAACTATATAAAAAGCAAACAAAGAATCACTAGTAAACCAATAAAAACAATGACAGTTAGTGGGGAGCAACGCATGTAAGTGTGGAGAGGCAATGCACCATGTATCTGTGGCACGTAGCCCCCCCCACATGGGATGCACTAACTATGGCACACAGCCCATATGCACCCAGTTACCCAGCCACGCAGACACTGATGTGCCGGGGGCAGGAGAGTGGCATGCTGGGGGCGTGCCAGCACTAAGCACCATTCACCAAAGTGAGCAGTTCTGTGCACCGTGGGATGTAGGAGGGCACCTGTTACACCAGGGTGAACCCTGCCATAACAGCCCTACACATCCAGCCCCATACACACAGCCCACCAGCACCTGTCTGTAAACCCCCAAACATACACAGCATTGTCCCCATCTGTGGGGACAATTGGTACCCACCCCCCCAACACACAGGTGGCCTACACCTGAGGCCACATAAGCATCCCCCACCCCAACCTTTCAGTGGTGCCCCAATCCCAGATACCAATCTGGCATCCCCCCTCCACCACACACTGCTGCCCCGGCCTGGTGCTGGTAATGTCCCCCCCTGCATGCCCACAGCTCTGTACCTGGCATGTCTGGCAGGGTCACACAACCCCTCTACACCTGATTGCAGACCCCGTTCCCACCCAGTGATGGTCAGCACTCCCCACAGCACTGGCAACCCCTCTTGCCCCTGTACCTTCCCATCTGTGCCACGGCCAGGAGCAGCCAGCGGTACAACCTTCCACACACTTCCTCAGCCATGGGTCATCTAACTGCTGTTGGGAGCGCATGTCCTATTTATAGGTGCATGCTCCCAGAATCAGTTGGATGGCTGGCGGCTGAGGAAGTGTGTGGAGGGCTATCCCACTGGCCATCTGGGGCAGCAGAACCAACAGGTGGAAATGGAGTATGGGGGGTGTCGGTGCCGGGAGGGAGTGACCACTGACCACCAATGATGATGTGGGAGTTCAGGCCTGGGACAGGGGGGGATAGGTGGGTGTTCAGTACTGGGCACTGGCCCAGGTGCAGCCACTCTGCTGTGGGGGTTCTCTGCAGACCATGATGGGGAGGTGTGTGGGGGTTGATGCACTGCACTGGGGCCATGGCCTGACATGTGTGTGTGTTTGTGGGGGGGGGTGATGGCAATGCAGCACCAGGGTCAGGGCAGATCAGCATTATGGTGGGGAGGGGGTGGGGACTAGCAGACTCAGGGATGGGGCAGCACTGTGTTGAGGTAGGGGGTGCCACAGCCATTCAGGGATGGGGCAGCCATGTGATGGGGTGGATCTATGGTGGGGGCCTTGGTGCCCAGGATGATCAGCTCAGGGGATGTGGTGAATGCAGACGCATGGGTCTGGGTGCCTGCAGGGAATATTCACTCACCCAGACCTGTGCCTGCCCATGTAAGGGACCTACTATACCACCCGTGACAGGCATTCCATTGGATGCCTGACTGGGTCCGCGACTCTGCCCCCAGCAGCCATTCGGATTACTGCATGCTGGGATGCAGAGCCACAGACAGGTGGTGGCCAATGGTGAATGCCGGCCATATACACCTGTCCGTAGATGTGGAGCTCCACGGGCAGGATACGTGCCTCTGGTGCATATTTCCCAACCGATCATGAATAGACCCCAATATTAGCAATGTATGTCAATAATTTCCCTTTCACTGTACTCCTTATTAGATGAAATGTAAGTCAATAAAGCTGTGGTACACTGGGAGATGTGTCAGCATTCCATGCACTGTACTGTAGGTGGTATGAAGATTACTGACTACATATGATGCCATCCTTTAATGAGATGGTACTGTGTCAATATAGCGCTGCTGAAACAGCACTGGAATAACCTCGCAGTGTAAATCACGGGAGCATTTATAGGGACAGGGGTATAATAGCAGTAGAGAACTACTGCTACTCCTGCCACTGACTACAGACTGGAGGAAGGGCTGAATATGCTGCAGGTGCTGTGCCTGGTCAAGCTAGTTCTATGGTGGAGTGGCTAAGGCATAAGCACTTGAGGTGGTGCAGGCTTGGGTATTAGGGTTTGATTCCCTGTTACCCGGTAGTTTTTTTTTTATTTTGTTGCTGGCAGAAACTGAGTTTCCCCCCTCCTGAGTTTCCCCTTATCCCTTCACTCCACATCCCCTCAGAGTTAGTTATTTTAGTTATGAGGGGTGTGGTGGGAAGCCTCCCACGTAAGGGGGTGCAGGGGGTGAAGCCTGCCTCAAAACAGAAAAATATTTTCTCACATTGACTTGTATGGTGTGCACTATTTTTGTTTTGGTCAGTGTTTTCACCAGCTCCATTTGTGGCAGATGTTATTTTGACTGCGGCATTGTTTTTGCCGCGCTATTTTGGAACAACATACTGACCCCGCGCCTAATCAGACTGGCAGCGGTTGACAAACAGTGGTAAAAAATAAAGGCAGTGAGTGTATTAGGAACCAAGCTGGCACACATAGCTAAAAACTCTGATTTTACGGGAAACAATATAGGACTGAATAAACAGCATCGGAAATATCAGAATCTGTCACACACCATAGAAACATGGAAACAGAGAAACATAGAATTTGATGGCAGATAAGGACCACTTGGCCCATTTAGTCTGCTCATTTCCCTACCTAATGGATAAGCTGCAGAACTTAGTTAGCCAACAGTCTACTTCCTTCTACCCCTTACTAGAATTGCCATGTCTGTCCCATGTATTCTTGGATTCCCCTACTGTTTTTGACTCCATGACCTCCTCAGGAAGGCTGTTCCATGTATCCACAACCCTCTCCATGAAGAAACACTTCCCACATTACCTCTGAGCCGTCCCCCCTCTATCTTCAAATTGTGCCCCCTTGTTCTTGCACATCTCTTTTTCTGAAAGATTCTACCCTCTTGGACTTTGTTGATTCCCTTGAGGTACTTGAAAGTTTCTACCATGTCCCCCCTCTCCCTCCTTTCCTTGAGGATATACATATCAAGCTCCTTTAGTCTCTCTTCATATGTCTTCTGGTGCAGACCCAGCACCATTTTAGTTGCCCTCCTCTGGACAGCCTCCATCCTGTCTATGTCCTTGTGGAGATGGGGCCTCTACAACTACTTGCAGTACTCCAGATGGGGTCTCACCAACTGTCTGTACAGAGGGATAACAGCTTTCTGTTCTCTACTGGTGATGCTTCTCCCTATGCATCCCAGTATCCCCCCAGCCCTCCTTACTGCCTTCTCACATTGCTTGCCCACCTTTAGGTTGTCTGATATGACTACTCTCAGGTCCTTTTCAATTTTTGTTGTCGTTGTTAGTATCTCACCCCCCACTGTATTGTCTTCCCTTGGGTTTTTGTTTCCCAGGTGCATTACTTTGCACTTCTTTGCATTGATTCTAAGCTGCCATACATTTGACCATTCCTTCCACCTTGCCAAATCCCTTCTTATCCTTTCCACCCCACCTTGTGTATCAACCCTGTTGCAGATCTTTGTGCCATCTGCAAAGAGGCATACTTTTCCTCCAGTCCCTCCCCAATGTCACTTATAAAGACATTAAAGAGGACCGGTCCCAGTAGTGAACCTTGCGGTGCTACGCTAGTAACCCCCCTTTCTTCAGAGTGGACTCTGTTTACTAGACTTTGTCAGGGGCTCTTTAAATGTGTTAGGTGATATCTCTATAATGCCATTAATTAAAAAAAAACTATCTACTTTATTAATAAAATCCTGGTCTTTTACTATGATGGGATCCAATCCCCGCCTGGAGCTGTTGTATTTGCTTGGTTCCGTCGGTTAACACAGTCTGTCCTGGTGCATGATCTGAGATTAAAATTTCAGTAGGAAACCCAATTTACCTTATAAAAATAGATTTGGAGATGAGAGAGTAGTAAATTATGTAATATGTTTCATAAAGAGCAAAGAAAAAAGAATACTGTCTAGTGAATTTTACTTATGCCATGAACCTGTTAAATTTAATGGAAGGCGAAGTTCAAGCTCACTTCACATAGTGCTTTGCAAGGTTTGCTGACTTTGCGTCATGTGAAGTGCTGACTTCACAATGTTTTTGCCAGGTGAATTGTCAGTTTTTCCAGTGAAGTCTTCATGTAGTGGCAACTTTGCCTGTGAATTTGCTGGTGAAGTTGCCACGACATGCATACTTCACTGGGAAACGTACCACTTTGGCTGGCAAAACTTTGTGAAGTAGCAAAGTGTGGTGAAGTGTGAAGCTGGAACCAGAAGTGGGAGATTCGCAAAGGTTCATGAAGGTGAAGCTACCTCACTTTGCACCAACTTTGCCGGTTAAGTTTAATTTCACCAGGTCACTAATTCAGATCTTCCATAAAAATGTAATAACTTTTCTAGCTATATACATATTTTCTACTGTCTGACAGGTCCAATTTGCTATTTAAGTCTAGGTTAAAATCTTCTGCAATAACACAGGGAGCCACAAAAGTGGATAGGTTAAAAAGAAAATCACAAAACAATTTTTGGGCCATTTTCATAGAAACATAGAATTTGTCAGCAGAAAAGGTCTTCTTGGCCCGTCTAGTCTGCCCAGATGGTCGCTGCCTAGTTTGTTCCTGGAGACCCTATCTGGTCTCCAGCAACTCTTACTCCTCCCTGAATATTTCTTAATATTCCCCTATGTCTATCCCATGCATGCTTGAAGCCCCCTTGCTGCTTTCACCGCCACTGACTTTGCTGCCCCATCCTTTCCAGGCATACACCACTTTTTCAGTGAAGTAGTACTTCCTCACATCCCTCCTAAACTTCTCTGCATCCAGCTTCACTGCATGCCTTCTGGTTTTGATGCTCTCCCTCATTTCCCCAAGGATTACCCCTGATATCCTAAAACTCTGCAACAAGCATGACCATGCCTGAGCTTTCGACAAAGTATTCCATTCTCCCAATGATCACTCAGCATACAGGACCCTTAGGAATGCTTACACTAATGCTATTAGGGCAACTAAGTCATGCTACTTCAAGGATACATTACACAAAAACCTCAACTCCCCCATAACTTCTTGCACACACTCTCCTCCCTCCTTAAATCCTCTCTGAGCTCCTCCTGTCCCTCCCTCCTCATTAACAACACCCTAGTCTCTGACCCTCTCACTGTTGCCACCACTCTAAACAACGTCTTTATGACCTGTGCCCTACCCTCCACCTCTGCCCACCCCTGCCCTTCTTCCCATCACCTTACCTCCCATCACACCCCTCCACATCTTCCCCAGCCCTTCTACCTCTAGTAGTTTTCATTCTTCCCCTGTCATGGCTGAGGAGGCCTTCCATGCCCTCAAATCTCTAAACCCATGCAAATCCAGTCCTGATGGGCTTGACCCTCTGCTTCTTTGAATCTCAGTCCCAGCCATTGCGCACCCCCTTTCACATCTTCTTAACCTCTCCTTCTCCCTTAGATCTGGCCGTTCGGGCTTGGAAATCTGCAAAAGCAATCCCCCTTCACAAAGGCAGTGACCAGGCACAACCTGGGAACTACCGCCCCATCTCCCTCCTACCTGAGTTGGCTATGCCTCAAGAATCCCTTGTTCTAACTAGACTCACAAATTTCCTCGCCTTGTCTAATTGTCTGTCCCGTTATCAGTCAGGAGGTTTTAGAAAAAAAACATTCCACTGTCTCCTCTTTTCCCTGCATGACTGGTGCTATTCTCACTGGCATGGACCAAGGATACCTTATTTCAGCCATTTTTATAGACCTTGCTAAGGCATTTGACTCTGTCTCCCATTCACTCCTTACTAAACTAACGTCAGCTTGTGTTTCTCCCCAAACTGTCCAGGATCTGCCATGCTGCAGCAACAGAAATCCTGATGTCATCCCTTACATTGATGACATCCAACCGACATCACCGACACCGCTGCTTTCCGACAACAGCTCACAACACGCCAACTGTGTCAATGTGGGGGGGGGGGCTGTGCCACCCACACACCCCTACTTTATTTATCTAACTCCACATCACAAAGACAGTGGAGTTAGGTGTTTACCACCCATCAGCAAGAACTCCCCTGGCGAGAAATTTCCGTCAATGTCGGGGTTTCATTGTCGGGGAGTCGCTGCTCGAACAGTACACCACCTGTCCAATGGTTCTGCTCCTGCCTCTCAGTCTGATCCCAATGCATCCAGACTGGTGATACTCTTCACCCCCATCCTAGCAGGTGTACCCAAAGGCTCTATCTTGGATCCCATTCTCTTCTCCATCTTCCTAAATTATCTCCCTTTAGTGTGCACCCACTCCCAAATTCACCTTTATGCAGATGACACCATCCTCTATACTTCTGGCCCTTCAGCCTCAGTAGTATCTTCTCCTCTTCAAGCTGATTTCAGTTATGTTTTGAACTGGTTCTAGGACAATCAGCTAAAAGTTAATACATTGAAAACAGTCTCTGAATTTTGGTACATCTCATAAACTAGCCCCCCCCCCCCCACTCTTGAGGGCACCATTTTAGAAGTAGTCCCTGCATACAAGTACCTAGGAGTCTGGCTCAACAGTCATCTTGACTTCACCACTCATATAAACCATGTTCACTCCAAGCTCCATCACAACCTAGGTGCATTGTACAGAAATAAAGATGCCATTTTCCTCCCTGTTCAATGAATCCTTCTCACCAGGACAATCCTTCCTCTCTTCAACTATGCAGACGTTGTATTTAGATCTGCATCTGCATCCACCCTTTCCAGACTGGATGTTCTGTGTAATGCCTTCTGTCAATTTGCCTTAAACGCCCCTCCCAGAACCCGCCTGTGCTCTCTCTACTCTTCCCTCTCACTCTGCTCACTATCCTCCTGACGAGAATATCACACTTCCATCATAGCTGCAGTACTATCCCCAGCCTCCCACATCTCCTATCACCTTTGCACACAGGATCCTTGTTCCTTCACCCTTCCTCAAACTCACGCCAACTCAGGCAAATCAACTTTCTTGTTTCATTTCCCTAATTTTTGGAACTCCCTTCTGTCCTCACGCCATATGCTCCCATTG
This sequence comes from Neoceratodus forsteri, assembly GCA_016271365.2. Taxonomy (NCBI): domain Eukaryota; kingdom Metazoa; phylum Chordata; order Ceratodontiformes; family Ceratodontidae; genus Neoceratodus; species Neoceratodus forsteri. The sequence continues at coordinate 646,735,634 of CM028135.1, read as the reverse complement.
CTAAATCTATTCAAAAAGACCATTTTGCATGCACCACTACCATGCTGATAGTGTCTCAAATCCACCCCACTCACTTCCTGAATCCCATCACCCCTAGCACACTGCTTCCTACTTGTGCCCTTTTGCTTGTGGCAACTACTAGTCCTACAGAGCACTTTAAGCCTCCCATTAGGTGGCAACCTGTTGTTTTATTTCCTGCACTGCTGCTTCTTGTACTTGGAAACCTGCCTTGCCTCCTCCATGGAAATTTTCTGTATCTCAATCCTTGGCACTGTCATTTTGTATTGACTAGTGATTTTGACACTCGTAATTGACTTGATACACAGGATTGTCTTGTGAGTCATTTTTCCTATGGTGTTACTCTTCATGTATAGTATTCTTACCTATTCTATGTTTTCTGCTTTTATCATTGTATTGTGTTGTAATTGTACCTCCTATTTTCCCATTCCCTTGGGTTACACCGGGAAATGAGCCCTGGCTCTGTGCGCCTCTCCTGGTTATCAACTTTAAATAAGTACCTAAATAGGAACATAGGAACTTAGGAATATGATGGCAGAAAAGGCCCACCTAGTCTGCCCAGAATGCCAAGGATTCCCCTAGGCCTTTGTTCAAGTCCCACCCCCGTTTCAGCAATCCCCTGTGACTATCCCAGGCCCTCTTGAACCCTCCCCCCACTGTCATCTCCCCCACTACCTCCCTAGGCAACCCATTTCAATTGTCCACCACCCTCTCAGTGAAAAAATACTTCCTGAAGTTACCCTTAAATTTTCTCCCTTGATCAGATATTTATGTCCCCTTGTCCTTGGTCTCCCCTTCAACTGGAAAAGGTTCTCCACAGGTACCTTGTTAATACCACGGATGTATTTAAAAGTCTCGATCATGTCACCCCGCTCCCTTCTCTGCTCCAAGGAGTACATGCCCAGCTCTTTCAGTCTCCCCTCATATGGTAATTGCTCTAGGCCCCTCACCATCCTTTTCACCCTCCTCTGAACCTTCTCTACCCTCCCCACATCCTTCCTGAGGTAGGGCCTCCAGAACTGAACCCCATACTCCAGGTGCAGCCTGACCAGCTGTGTGTATAGGGGTCCTATGACCTCCCTCTTTCTGCTTGAGATCCCCCTCCCTATGCACTCTAACATTCTGCTTGCTCTTGCCACTGCCCCTCACACTGCTTTCCTACCTTCAGGTCCTGTGAAATGGTGATGCCTAAGTTCCTCTCTTCCTCCATTACCTGCAAGGCGCTACCTCCCAGCGAGTACTCTGCCCTCCCATTATTCTTGCCTAAGTGCATGATCCTACACTTTACCATGTTGAATGAGAGTTGCTATTATTTGGACCAGCCCACTAGCCTCACCTGATCCCTTGGCATCCTCTCCACCCTTCTGGTGTGTCCACTTTGTTGCAGACCTTAGCATCATCTGCAAAGAGGCTAATTTTCCCCTCAAGACCCACCGTTATATCCCCACTAATTCCCCTATGAAGATACTAAACAGAAGAGGTTCTAGCACCGATCCCTGGGGAACCCCATTAATGACCACTGCCTCCCCTGAGTGTGCCCCATTGACCAGTACCCTCTGTGTTCTTCCCTCCAACCAGTTGCCCACCAACTCTACAACCCCCTCCCCCAGCCTCTTGTGTGGCACTGAGTTGAAAGCTTTTTGGAAAGCAAGGTAGGTCACATCTGCCGAGCCTCCCTGATCCACCACCCTGGTGACCCAGTAAAAAAACTTTATTAAGTTTGTTTGACAGGATCTACCCTCTGTGAACCAATGCTGCACAGGGTCCTGAAGTCCCTTTGCCTCCAGGTAGCTGTTTATTCTGCCCTTGAGGTCTTAGCCTCTATCTTGACTGTCTTGGCAATGTTCTCTTCAGTCCTAGCCTTTTCTTGCCTAACTGCCCTGCCTGCCTCCTTCTGCTTAACCTGGTATTCCTCCAAGTCTTCCTTCCTCTGCATCATTTTGAACTTCCAGAAGGCTCTCTTTTTAGCCCTGATGCTGCCCCCAACCTTCTTGTTAAACCACAGTGGCTTTCTCTTTCTCCTATTCTTACACACCCTCCTCATACAGATGTCTGTGACTCCCACTATGGCCCCCTTTATTGATTCCCACAGCTCATGAACCCCCCCTGCTGCCCCACTCCTTCTAAAGCGTATTTAATGTATTCCCCCACTTTCTTGAAATTTGTTTGTCTGAAGTTGAGAACCTTCACCGTAGTCCGGTTTAGAGCGGCTGACGTACGTATCGTAAACCACACAGTGCTATGGTCACTGGTACCAAGGTTTTCCCCCACCGATAAGTTTACTACTCTGTTCCCATTTGTTAACACCTCATCCAACACCACTCCTTCCCTAGTCGGTTCCTGGACCATCAACCTAGGCAGGACAACCTAAAAGTGAGTCCAGTATCACCTTACGTCTTGAACATGCTGCCAACAATGTGTCCCATGCCATGTTTGGTAGGTTGAGATCCCCCATCAGAAGCACCTCCCCCTTTGCTGACATTCACAGAATTTCCTCCACTCTCTGGTTGTGCACACCCTCTTGCTGCCCCAGTGACCTATTGACCACCCCATGCATACCACACCCCCCCTTGGTCAACAAGACTCAAAGTGCCTCTGTATCCCCCCACCTTCCCTTTAACTACATGGCCTGAATCCCTTCTCTCACCTAAAGTGCTTCCCCCACTACTCTGTCTCTCCTAAACAGCTTGTTCCCTGGTATGTTAATGTCCCAATCCTGCCCTCTGTGGCACCATGTTTCCACGATTCCCTCCAGGTTGAATTCCACTTCTGGCATGACTGCTGCCAGGTCAAGAACCTTATTTCTCAGGCTCCTTGCATTAGTGCAGATTGCCCTCCAAGCTCCCACCACCCTTGTGCCCTCCCCTGTCTAAGTTTTCCTCATTGTCTTTACCCTATCTCCTGGAGCCCCCCCCCCTTGGCATCTCATATTTTGGGGGGGGCTGGGTGCCCCTCAAGTTAGCGATCCTATTCTTGAGTTTCATATTCAACTCCCCCTTGATTCAGTTTAAATTGTAGCATCACTTAACAAATTTCTCCAATTTCCACCTCATTATTTCCTTGCCTTCCCTGTTTAGGTGTAACCTGTCCAGAGAGAACAGGTTTTCATCCTGCCGGGTGGTCCCCCACCATCCCAAAGTTTTTTCTTTCACACCAGCCAGATAGCCAGCTATTAAACTCAGTGATTCTCAGTTTTCTTTCTGAGTTGGCTCTTGGAACAGGTAGTACCTCTGAGAACGCTACTGATCTAAATAAATGAATACATTTGAAAGAGACTCAATCATTTAATAGATTTTTATTGTTCAACCATTTGGTCTTCACACATAAGAAAACACATAAAATGTGTACATAATTACTGGCTCAAAAATCATTACAAAAAAGTTCTCAAACGAAAGCATGAAAAGCAGAGTCTTGGTTTATATGTACTGCATAAAAAGTACAGTTAGATAGTTGTAAAATATTTTACTTCTAATTCTGATTTCATTGTTAGTTTCCTTCACATGACCAAACCAGCTTTAGTGCATTTCATGCATTTCAATATCACTACAGAGAGGCATCAAAAGCAGAAACAAGCATTTGTCAATGCCGAATGCCTGCTTGCTGGCATTGGCATTGGTAGTGTAGGAGTTAGACAGATGCATAATAGGAATGGCAGTGAAGTATTAAACTGAAGCCAACCCCACCACCACCCTGTAGAGACTGACAGGCATTAGGGTGTGCCTTTTGGTTATCAGGCATAAAGGCCATGCTATTTCTCCACACCCTACCCTGCAGACACAGACAAGTGTCACAGTGTGCCTTGGAGTCTTTGGGCCTTATGCTCACCCCATTCCATAAGAAATATGGTGAGATGGGCACAGTATAGGACAATGGGGTGAACTTTGGGGCCAAATAGTCCAAGGCACACCTCAATGCCTGTCACTGGCTGCAGGGTGTGGGTGGGGGTGGAATGGCAAGAGTATTACAGGTGGCAATCCTAAGTCACACCCCCTCATGCCTCTCAGTCTTTAGGGGTGGGGCGTTATAGTTGGAAACCCTAACGTCCCAGGCGTTCATTGGTATTTTCACTCCAAATTTTAAACATTTGTTTTTTGTGACCCCCACCTCATGAACAGTGACAATATCAGTTCGTTAGCAGAAAGCTGATTTTGCACAGCGACTATGCCATTTGGCACCACTGGTGCAAGAACAAATTTCAAACAAGATGTGAAAAATGACAGCTGTACTGTTCATGGGGAGGTGTAAAACACGGCAATGTTGAAAATCTGGAGCGAAATTATAAAAACTGGTGAAGTCACGAGCATGCTTGGAAACTTCGCAACGCACACCCATAATGTAATTAGTTTGGGGATTTTTTACAGCAGATTGTCAACACAGGAATTTTGGGACCTCCGCTCATGAACAGTGTCACTGTGATTTTCTTAATCTGTCCTGAACACTGATTTCCCACAGCGACTACACATTTCTGTGCCGGAAGTTCGAAAACACATTTCGGCCAGGGTGTGAAAAATGACAGCTGTACTGTTCATAAGGACCTCTGCTCATGAACAGTGTCACTGTGATTTTCTTAATCTGTCCTGAACATTGATTTTGCACACTGACTGCGCCATTGTGCACTACACATGTGGAAACACATTTTGGGTGAGATGTGAAAAATGATAGCTGTACTGCTCATAAGGAGGTCTGGTAAAATGGCAATGTTGAAAATCTGGAGTAAAAATATTAAAAATTTGCAAATGTACAAGTGTACGTAGGAACTGCACAATGCACACTTGTAAAACAGTCATTTTGGGGAATTTTTTCACCACATTTTCAACATAGGGTTTTGGGGGGCCTACCTCATGAACTGTGACACTGACATTTTGTAAACCGGTCCCAAAAGGTGGTTCCATGAAGTGACCGTGAAATCACCTTGCAGAGCCGAATAACAAAATAACAGTGCCAGAATTCATGAGGTGGGGTCCCAAGAACCCCATATTAAAAGTTTTATTGAAAAAATTTCCAAAAATGCCAAAGATATGCATCAAAGTTGAAAAAAACCCATGTATTCCATTATACAGCTTACTGGCATTTCCTCAGTTCGCGGTTGACTTCGAAGAGTGCAGATGTGTTCCCGGTCCACCAAAGACCATCACACCAGGCTCCAGAAGTAAAGTATGGGGTGAGATGGGACTGTGGAGAGGGTGGGCACGGGTGAGGGGAGGGGAGCAAGGCAACCAATGAGGGACTGTTTTTTTGTTTTTAGGTCTTTTTTTCTTTTAGGAAGACAATATGGGACTTTTGCCATGCTGGGGTGGACTCCCAGTGTGGCAGCTGGAAGTTTTGTATTTTGAGGGGGGCAGTGGAGCTGATGGGGGATTGGGCACCCCCGTCAGCCATACAGAGGTTTGCCATGCTGGGGTGGGCTCCCAGCATGGCACCTGGAAGTGTTTTTTGGGGGGCAGCGCACAGACATTTGACATGCTGGGGTGGGCTCTAAATGTGGCACTTGGAAGTGTGTTTGGGGGGGCCAGCAGACAGATGTTTACCACGCTGGGGTGGGCTCCCAGCATGGCACCTGGAAGTGTGTTGGGGGGCACTGAGCCAATGGGGGATTCAGCACCCTCATCGGCCATACATATGAGGGAGCGCATGAGCACACTGGAGTGGGCTCCTAGCATGCACCTATGTGTTTGTGGAGGGGTGAAGAACTGTCTATGACAGACAGTTCAGATGCAGTGCCAATGTAGGCAATTTGCATACTGCTGACGGCAATATGCAAATTGTCTGCAGTGTTTTCCTTTCAACTGTATGCCACTGCATATGAACGGCTGTCATAGACAGCTTGGATATTCTTTGGCATGGTACAGCTGAACCTGCAGAAGGGAGCAGGGCATTGGAAGTGGGGGAGGCACACCTGCGAATTCCTGTATAGTGGCACGATGTTTCTTGCACATGCATGCAAACAACCATAAAAAAGGAGGTGATGATACCATTATACAGATCATTAGTGAGACCTCATCTGGAGTACAGTGTCCATGTTTTGGAGGCTGCATTTCAGGAAGGGCATAGACAGAGTGGAGGCAGTCCAAAGAAGGGCTAAAAAAATGGTACAGGGGCTGCACCAGAAGTCATATGAAGAGAGGCTGAAAGACCTCAATATGTATTCTCTAGAGATGTGAAGAGAGAGGGGGGACATGATAAGAGGTGTATAAATATATTTAAAGGATCAGTAAGGTTCAGGAAGGTAGCATCTTTCAGAAAAGAAGACGGACAAGAACTAGGGGACATGAGATGAAGTTGGAAGGAGGAAGAATCAGGGGTTATGTGAGGAAGCATTTCTTTACAGAGAGGGTGATGGATGCTTGGAACAGCCTTCTCCCATGGGAGGTAGGGGTAAAAATGGTGGAGGAATTCAAAATGCATGGGACACACACAAGGGAACCCTAAAGAAAAGGAAGAGTAGGAAAGCTGCAGATGGACTACAGGCTGCAGAATAAGTTAAAGGCACTATAGAAAAAATGGGTAGACTAGACTGCCTGAACCTAGGAGGGGTAGAAGGCTGCACAAAGACAGACGTAACTGACTTCAAGGGGGCGGATTTCAAGGAAATGGGAAGGATCCTTAAGGAGAACTTGGGTGGGATTGGGCCAGATATGGATGCTGACAGTAGGTGGGAAATGACCAGGAGGGGGTGCAGGATGCTACCAGCACCTGCGCAAGAGTAAGATGAAAATGTGGTAGGGCCTGAAAACCCTGCTGGTGGACCAGAGAGGTTCAGGAGGTGGTGAGGGAAAAGAAGGTGGCCTATAGGAAATTAAAGTGCTCAAGGAGTGAAAGAGACCGGGGGGAGTATGAGCTGATGGCTAGAAGGGCCACTAGGGTGGTGAGGGCGGCTAACTGAGGAGGGGGGAACCCTTACTGATCGGCGGGTCTGGGAAGGGGGGTCACTGTCAGGTGGGGGGTAGACAAAGCAGGGGGATGAGGTAGCGGAGGCAGAAATCATGGCAGAGAGAGTGAAGGAAGCCCTCAGGTCCCTTAAGACAGAGAAAGCACCGGGGTTGGATAAATTACATCCCAGAGTGCTGAAGGAACTGGCAGATGTCCTGGCAAAACCCTTGGTGGACCTTTTCAGCATCTCTCTGAGGACAGGGTGGGTGCCCCAGGACTGGAAGGTGGCTCATATAGTGCCTATCCACAAGGGGGGAACAAGGGAGGTGGCAGGGAACTACAGGCCCTTCAGCCTGACATCAGTGGTGGGCAAGGTGATGGAGGGCATTGTCAAGGAGAGACTGGGGGGACCTGGAAAATTTAAGGTGCCTGGATGATAGACAGCATGGATTCATTCTGGGGAAATCATGTCAGACAAACCTTGTGGAGTTCTATGACTGGGTGACGAGTGCCTTGGACCTGGGTAGACCAGTGGACGTCCTCTTTCTTGACTTCAGCAAGGCATTTGACTCTGTTCCTCACGGATGCCTGTTGGATAATCTGGGAGAAATGGTGGTGGGGAACCAGATGATCAGATGGATAGGCAATTGGCTCCAGAACCAGACCCAGAAGGTCGTGGTTGGCAGGATAGTCTCATCCCCAAGGAGGGTCATTAGTGGAGTACCTCAGGGATCAGTTTTTGGGCCCCTCCTGTTCAACACCAATGTCTCTGGCATAAGGAAGGGTGTCAGGAGTGAGATGATTCTATTTGCGGATGACTCAAAACTAGGGGCAGTGGTGGATGGGGAGGAGGGGGGGGTGGCCCTACAGGGGGACCTGGAGGCTCTAGAAAAGTGGTCTAGAAAGGGGAAGCTGAGGTTCAATGCAGGGAAATGCAAGGTACTGCACCTGGGAGCCAGAAACCCATGCCAAGTGTACACCCTGAGGGGGGAAATGCTACAAGTCTCAATGGCAGAGAGGGACCTGGGGTGGTGGTGGTGGATGTCAAGATGAACAACTCAGAGACTTGTAGGAGGGCAGTGGCAAAGGCCAACAGGATGCTTGAATGCATCACTAGGGGACTCACCTCCAGAAGGAGGGAAGTGATACTCCTACTGTATAACTGCTTGGTGAGGCCGCACTTCAAGTACTGCGTGCAGTTTTGGAGGCCACATTTAAAGATGGACATTGAACTCCTGCAGAGGGTCCAGAGGAGGGCAAGCAAAATGAGTTGGGGCTTGGGGGATAGGACCTATGGGGAGAGACTCGAAGAGCTAAATATGTACAAATTGGAAGAGAGAAGGGACCAGGGGACATGGTAGAGGTTTTCAGGTACATGAAGGGGATAAATAGGGGAGGAGCAGTAAAGGTGCTCCAAAGGAAGGAGGGGGGCAACTAGAGGGCATGGGTGGAAGCTGGGGGGGATTCAGGGGAGAGAGGAAGAGGTACTACTTCACTGAGATTGTGGTGGAGCCATGGAATGCACTGCCCAGGGGGCTGGTGGAGACAGAAACGGTGGAGGGGTTCAAGAGGGGGTGTGACAGGTTCAGGGGAAGGGTTCTGGAAGCAAAAACCAGTGCAGCAAGAATATCCAGGACTGGGAAGGGAAAAGCCAGAGAGGGTGAGGGGGTCAGCAAGGTTAGCTCTCAGGGTGGGGGCTGACCAAATGAGCAGACGTGAAAGACCGTTAGGTCTATTCTGCTGGCATTTTAGTATGTTAGTAGTATGTTAGATGGGCCAGGTGGTCCTTATCTGCCAACAAGTTCTATGTATCTATTTATCTATGTACTATATACTTATATAGACATTGTTTGTTCATTCTGACCTTAATATAGCAGAGAGATTGAGACCAGCGGGAGCTTAAACTCGTGTGCATCATAATGTCTGATCAGAGAGGTTTTGCAAAGCATCTGTAACCCTATCTGTACTCATACAAAAGAAAAGAAGTCATTTTACAGATTACAAAAAAATTTCGGGTGTGATTCAGGAGTTTATAGAGTAGTAATGGGCAATGTGCCCAATAATTTTAGTTAACTTATAAGAAGAAAACCAAGTTTATCTTTAAGAGTTTAAACAAGACATTGTGTTCAGGTCTGGCTACCTACACCCGTAACATTACTGTCATCTTTTTCATTAGTTTATTTTTGTTAATCAGTAATCTCCTTTAGCTCTATAATGGTTTTCTGAAGCTCTTGCATTATATCTGTATATATATTATTTTGGTTTGTTGAGATTTCTCTTGTTTTTTGCTCTTTTCCATAGGTGGAACTGGTAAGTTCTGATAACTGTCCTGCAGGATGTCTTAATCTAGTTCTATGACACCAATTTGTTTATAAAATGAGTTTTTTTACTCTTGTTTGGACTCCCCCAATTTGATTACTGCTGTTATTTTATTGTAAAATATCAACACTTATTAAGGGAGATCTTTATAGAAAGTTTTTTTGAAGTTTTATTTTTAATCCTTTCTAGCCATTAGGGCACTGGCGCATCAGGGTTCCAATTTTGGGATTCATGCCCCTTCCCCGAGGTCTGGTCCCCTTGGAGGTAGAATATTAATACAGGGTGGGTAGGTGGGGGCACAACGTCCCACAAAAACAGGGGTTTCCAAAACCCCGACTTGGCACTAACACTGGTGCTCTGAATGGGTGGAACCAATTTTTAATACTTCAATTGTTTCAGTAGAATTTTTACTTTTTGTGTCCTTGTACTAATTATGGGAGTGGAGGTTATAATATTGACTTCCAGATGCTCATCTAAATTCTTTTTATTATTCCATTTTAAATGGATAGTTATTAATGAAAGACCAGACCTCGGTCCCTTTAAGTTTATTTTTTTCCCATTCTCATTTTTTATTTTTTTATTATGGATTGTTATTTTTAGAAATACTCTTATTTTTATATTTTCTTTAGGGTATTCATCTTTGGTTTCTGTCATGTTTTTTTTTTGTTTTATTCAAAATACTATCCTGTTCAGAATCCTTGGTATTTTTTTTTTACTTCTTGTCATCATTTTGGCCAATTACAAGAAACATGTAGATGAATTCTGGCTAGTATATGTCTGTTCTACAATTTAAAAGTGAAGGAAACTTCAGAATCTATAAATATACAAATGAGAGCATCAATTGACAATTTATAATCTATTTACACTTTGTTGTATCAATAATTAGTAATAACATATCAGCTGTTGCTTACTCAAGATGTTATTACTCTGCTAAAATTACTCTTAAAATATACTTTAATGAATACCCAGAAAATGGATCCAATAAAAACATTACTGTGCGATTAAATGAAGATCATATATTCCTCATAGACAGTTTTGGGATAGAAAAAAACCAAGTTAGTTTATGAGGCGCATAGGCTGCTCAAATGAACCAGCTAAAACACCAGTGCTTAGAGGAAATAGAATGGGGCTCACAAGTAGCAGAACACTATAATTATAATTTATGCACTAAAAAACAGCACTTCAAATGTTTCTAGGTACAAAGAATAACAATTAAAGTCTTAACTTATGACTTAAAATGAGCAGGTGGAGCCTTATGACTTCTGGTATTAGGCCTATTCTTGACTGGAGATAGCAACTTTTGCAGTGTTGTACTTGCTTTAACCCAATATCCTTTTACTTTTCTTTCATCTTTTGGCTCAGAGACTGGATACATGATGGAGGACTGAATTTTGGTGTGTGAGGGGTGAGGTGTGGTGGGTGCTGAGGGGTTGGAGTGGGAGCCACAACAGACATCTATGGACAGTTTATTTTAGGTTAAAACAAAACAAAAAAGATTACAAGGGACAGTTTTGACATGCACAGGTACTGATACTGGGGATTAGCCACACATATCAGTTTTCTACATGATGATGATAAAAAGTTTATTTTTAAACAGGATACAAACTGTTGGGTTGTGGCCCATTTTCAACAATGTCCTGTGAATTCATACATCTGTTTCAAACAATTACCCACACTCTTTATACATACATTACACATATATTAACACTTCTCTCTTGCCGGTACATAATCTATCTTATTGCACATATACCTTAAAAATATTCTGTCATCTGACCCCTCAAAGACAGTCCTCTAACTAAAGCAGATACACTTCTCTGACTTTTCAAGACTTTTTTAAACCGCATTTGAACCTGGACTATTTTTAACTCTCTGGGCAATTTATTCCAATGGACTGCAAGATTATTCTGCAGGGTAGTATCCCACATTTCACTTCTGAACCTTACATTGAGTATGTGTAATTCTGAATACCTTAGGGAAATGGATGACAATAGAGGGGATTCTAATAAAACATATTGATTTAAGGGATGCTTGGATCTGTTATGGATCAGTTTATGACACCAGATCAGCCAGTGATAGAATTGTTTTAGATCTGGATTTAGCCATCCGAGGCTTTCATAGGTTTTGCAATGGTGGGTTCCAAGTTTAGCTTTGATCACAAACTGACCAAGCCTGTAATAGGTCTTATTTATTTTATTTAAGTAAATCTGGGGAGAGTTCATGTATAGACTGGACCCGTATTCTAAAACTGGAATTAACAATTGATTCACCAATCTTTCCCTTGTTTTAATTGTACAACACCCAGACAGCCTCCTCAAGGCTTCTAATCTTTGATTAACCTTACTGACTTGTTGACAGATATGATCAGTGTATTTTAATCTTGAATCTGCTACCACCCCTAAATATCTATAAGACTCCATGTTTACTAGTTGGGAACCATCAGTCAATCTTAGTTGTATGACAGGAATAGCTGACCTTCTGACACCTAGTGAAAAGATTATGCATTGTGTTTTCTTAACACTGATTTGCAAAGCAGAGTTGACAAACCACTTTTCCATGTGTGTCAAGTCACTCTGTAGCTGCTTTCCCAGCTGATCATAGCGATCAGCTGATGACACAAGTACAGTGTCATTGGCGTATAGCCGATCACACCTTTAGATATTGTAGATACTATATCATTAACATAGATGTTGAATAATATGGGACCCAAGATTGATCCCTGGGGTACCCTTCTTCCAACACCTACCAGATCTGAAGCAGCTGTTCCCACAGAGACACACTGATATCTATCAGATAGATATGATTTAAACCAGTGCAATGGTTCTCCCAAAACTCCTACATTGCATAATCTCTCCAACATCCTGTAGTGGTCCACTAGGTCAAAAACTTTACTCAGAGCCATGAACACCATACCAGTTTTCGATCCCAGATCTAAATATGTTGCAATAAGATTGTTGAAATCTACTAGTGCAGTGTTTGTGGATCTTCCTGCTCTAAAACCATGCTGACAGTTAGTCAATAGACTATGTTGTTCCAGGTATTGGCTTAACTGTCCATGGACTAATTTTTCTAAAATCTTAGATAGGATTGACAAAAGGGCTATGGGCATACAGTTTGATGGAGTATGTTTGTCCCCTCCTTGTACACTGGGATTATCCTCCCTATTTTCCATAAATCTGGAAAAACAGTGGAACACAGGCTCAAGTTAAACAAGTGTGTCACCATGAGGGCCAGAAGATCCACACCAGCTTTCAGGTATCTTGCATCAATTCCATCCATCCCCCTGCCTTATCTACATCTAAATTTCTTAATTCTTTCTCAACACTATTAACCCTAATCTTCTTAAACCTAAATCCTTGCCCCAATAAACTTCCCAAAGTTTTTTCAAACCTATCTTTCACCTTGTCTACCACTTCATCTACTAGAATCTCAGTGGTTTTTAAGTCTGATTGCTTAATTATTATGTCAGGTAAATCGACAAAATAATGATTAAAAATCTTAGCAACTTCTGCTTGGTTATCTACCAACCCTCCATATTCCAATAGTTTAATCAGTGTATTATCTTTAATAGACCTTTGTATATCCCTAATACATCCCCAAAACTCCCTGGACCCCCGAGCTTTATTTATGCAATTTAAATAATGTCTGTTTTTTGCCTGATGTATTTCCCTTTTACATTTATTTCTCTATGATTTAAATCTATTCCAATCCTCTTCCCTTTTAGTTTTCCTTGCCTTTTTCTACAACTGGTTTCATACCCTAATTCTTTTTTCAATTTCTCATCTATTGAATCCACATTCCTCCCTCTTCTCTTTCCTAACACTTTGGGGGCATGCATATCAATTATCCCCTTAAGTTGATTAGTAAACTCTTGGATTACTAAATTTAAATCTGGGATCAGCATTATCCTGTCCCATCTAATCTTTACCAGATCTCTTCTAAATGATAAAGCCCTAAAATGTCTCATATCTCTAGTCCAGCACAAGTTGGGTTAATTATTAATGGGCGATTTTAGATCCAAGTTACACTTAATTGGATAATGGTCTGCCACATTTAAGGGTATTATTTCACAATTGTTCACCTTAAGATCTGGAGAAATAAACATTAGGTCTAAAATAGTCCCTAATTCTCTGTTTTTATTACATCTAGTGGGACTCTGAATTATCTGATCTAGGCCTAGGAGTTCAAAAATCCTTTTTAATTGTTGTCCTTTTTCCTGATTCCAATCAGAGTTGAAATCACCCATTAAAATGACTCTTTGGTCTTTTATCTTGTCACCCAATTTGTCTACCAAAATTCAGACTATTTGTCTGGTGGGGAAGGGGGTTCATAGACTACCCCAACCATACGTTTAATAGATTTAATTTCTACTAACAAGTGGTCCACACCCTCAATATTTTCTGATAACAACACTGTACAGGGACCTACACTATGTTTTATATATAACATAACTCCCTCTCCCCTCATGACCCTATCTGTCCTTAGTAAACCATACCCATGAAGTTGAACCTCTTCATCCTTTATGCCCCTGCATAACCAGGTCTCAGTGACTGCCAAAAGATCAAGATATTCCTCTGTAACCCAGACTCGGTACTCATCATACATGGCAACACTGAGGAAGGGTACCCCGGTTTCACACACTTGTAGCAGGTGGGGGTACTGAGTTATGAAGCTGGCACCAGGGATTGGGCACCCTGTTATTGGCATCTTAGGTGGGTGTGTAGGTGGGGGGACAACCAGCACCGGAGATTGGACAATACAGTGTTCGGAAGAAAAAAAAACAGCAAATGGGAGGGAATTAAACTGGAACTGGGGCTTAGTACTCTGGTGTCAGAAACTTGAAGTCTTTAGCCAGAACTTGGGATTGGATACTCCAGTGTCCAGTTTATAATAAAGAAGCTGTGGATGCAGCTAATTTAGCCAAATGGCCTCATACACATGAAAACCATACACAGCTCCATTCAGCAGGGGTGCAGCTATGCACTGACACATAGCCTGCCCCTGCCAAATGAAGACTGTTTCAACAGATATGCAGTTTACAGTATTAGGATAGCCCTGCCTCCTCAGACGTACACATGTTTTTGTCAAATGACCACACTAAGAAATGTGATCATAAAAAATATCAGCTATCCTTAGAATGTTCTCTTTTTAAATTCATCAAAGATGCAGCAAGTTAGGAATTTAAAAAGCAGGAAAAACACACTTATTGGGCAAACTCTATCAAATGTGCAAGTTTCAGGTGTGAAATCCCTCTAGTTTTTTGGTAATAGGTGAGCAAAAAAAAAGTCTTAACTATAGTTATTTTTACATTTTTTGCACCTCTGAAACTTTGCCCCTGGTGAACTGATTGCCACAAAAGTTTTAGGATCCAGAAAGCCTGGCACCAACTATTATATTCATAAGGTAGAAAAAATGAGCATACTGGATGGGTCTTGTGGTCCATATCTGCCATTGACTTCTATGTTTCTACATTTCTATGTGCCTCTTGAATTTCAAGTAAATATGTTGAATGGGGAGAGTTTTTAAGGAGCAAAATTCAAGGTTTTACATTCAAGTGCTTACTCAATCCCAGCACACAGGCCCCTGTATGATACTAACATTGACAGAGTCAGTCCTGCTCACTATCTTAATAATTAGTCCTGTTTTTGTTTTATATTCTTGTTTCTCATATGCAGTCCTTTTTGGGGTTGCCTGTGTCCATCCTCTTGATTTATTGATTTGAGCCCCACAATCCCCATATTTTATTGCCATCTTATCCACAAAATCCCTATGTTCTCCATCACTACCACCCCATTCCCATATACTGTATTCCCCTTAACTCAGGCTACTCACAGTCTGACCCCTCCTCCCTCCTCCTCCCATATCCTCCCTGTTACGTCAAGAAAGATGACTAGTAAATGGGTGTGCCTGTGTCAAGTGTACCCTGGGTCCATCCTGCCATGAGCATTAAGGTCTGAGCTATCTGGAGACTTTAAAGCATAAATGTGCTGGACTTTATTAAGTGCATGCATATTTAAAAATGGCAGAGAAAGTAACAGCTATTTATTCATATTCTGTTTCAGCCTGCCCTCTTGATTTTGTGGAGTAAAGTTATGATTATGACTGTGCTCATAGAAGTAGACATCTGAAGAAGACCTACCACCAGAAGATAGTGAAGAGAAGATAAGAACAAGGACAAAACATTGGTGAGTCATTCAAAGAATACTTAAAAAAGGAGAAAACACACATGCTTGTTAGTAATATTGTGTCCCATTTTATAGAGTGAATTCTGTGTTTATTAATTTTAAGTGGAAAATCTTTATTATAAATACTATACAACACCTATTGTCTTTTTTACAACATAATGTATATCTAACTCTTCTTACCTTCTCAGTCAGAACATCATTGTACTTTATGCAACTATCTCAAGCTGGGACAGATCCAGGATCTGTCCCAGCTTGAGATAGTTGCACCATGGCATGCCCTCTTGCTCCGTGACCTTCCTCATTAATATTTGTAGCTAGGAAGTGTGTTGAGTTACAGCTGTATATTTTTGATATGTTTGATATTTCTGCACAATAAATAAAAAGTTATATATAATGAATTATTAATACATACGCAGAAGCAAAGGAGATAAAGATAAGGTATACTTATTATTTTGTCATTACAGAAACAATGAAATTGAGATTTTAAAAGCAACAACTCTTTAAAAACATGGTTAAAAATAAATTAAACATAAAACTCATAGTCTGAAGAAGGAACCAGTTGAGTTGTGAAACATCATACAAAAAAAGAAACAATTGTGAGCTCAAGAAAAGAAAAATAAAATAAATTAGAAGGCATTCTTCTGTCTTCTTTTGGTCTGAGTGGAAAATTCCTTCTGACAAAGTGTGTTGAACTACCACTGCTTTAATTGAACTGACTGCATCCTCCACAGTGCTAGTCCATTTTACTGTTAATAATGACAACTGCTCAGGTAAGGTTAACGAGGAAGTCTTGGATTTTTTCAGACCTAGCCAGTAGCACATCCTGCCGTAGTACACAGATTATTTGCATTTTTTCCATGTTATCAGCAACTATGGTAGTTGGGAGGGTTTTCAGCTGGTAGAATTGAAGATTGTGTTGAAGAAGAAAAATTTGGTGAGAGCACAGGGGGTGACAAGGAACTCCTCAGTGTGAAATGGAAGATCATTTGATCTCTCTGATCTTTTTTAGTTTGTTTCTCTGTATAAAAGTGAACCATGATATCTCTAACCCTGCATACAGTTTTGAACATACCGTAGCCAACTCATGATTTGAATGTATGGCTGAAATGTAGTTGTTTCCTGTCAGCAGGCGGACTCAGAGTTTCAAGATGGGCCTACAGTATGCAGCCATGTTGGATCTCTCTACTTAAACTGAAGTCCCTTCTGCCACAATTTTGAAAATGTCTGCATAAATATTATATTGTTTTAGCTATGTTACAAACTGGAGTTGTACTGTTTTCTGGATAGAGCCACACACATAATTCAAACAGGGTTGCACTACAATCCCCACCACTTGTAGCAACTGTGGCTAAAATGGATAGTTGTTTTTTGTGGGCAGATTACATTTTCCACTGTCCAATGCCATGAGCTATAATGTGAAAAAAATGCTGTATATACCATTCTATGCACTCCTTCTATTTTGGGCAGGTTAGCCAGACTGGTTGCTAGTTAGTGCATCTCAAGGTAATAACGGTAGTGTCAGTTCACAGGCAACACACAAGGCTTTGATCTGACATGGTTCCGGGTGGTGATTGTACCGGCCCGAGTGCACTCGCCATCAGGGCACCAGGGAATTCACAGCAAATTCTCATTCTATTGTGGAGGACTGCGCCCCCCCCAACTAAAGATACAAATGCCAGGGGGGGGAAAACCTCTGGGAAGAGGCAGCGAACACTGGAAATTGGTGCCCTAATAACAAGCCCACTCGATCCAGTGCACGGAGTGCCAGCAGTGGTCTGGCACTGCTTTTATCAGTTTCAGAGTCCACTGTTGTGGAGCTTATCTAGTAAGTGCATGTCAAGGTGTTAAAAGTGCTGTCAGTTCACATGTTCAAAATAAACAAATGGCAGACATAACATAAGGCTATGATCCAGCACAACATTTATTGGTTCCAGAGTCCACTGACAAAAGTCTTCAAAAGTCAAGACTGCAGTGTAGACAAAAAGTAAGATGTTTGTTTTCTTTATGTTTTTTTTAGATACCTTAAGTGGTGCACATGTTGCAGAAGAGAAAGTACTATTTTGTGCCAGTGATAATTAGTTTTTGTGGCCAAAACCTACATAACTCTCAACTCATATAGGAAGAACAAAACAACAAAGATTAGACTACTATAAGCAGTGGGGAATGTATTGTTCTGCTTTTGTCTCCATGAGACTTCTTTGAGATCAGTTTTACAGTATATTAAATTCTCTCTTGCACCTTTTTTATCCAAACAAGATTTCTCTCAGTAGACTCAGTAGTTCTATTTTCCTATTTAATTACATTTTATACTACTACCAGAATAATACATGTGGAAGAGAGTTTTTTGAATTATTGCAAAATCAAATTTTTAATTGTAAAGAACAGCTCTAGTTAATAAGTAAATTTTTGTTTAATTATTTTTCAGCAGCCTGAACACCCAAATCCAGCAATTTGGTTGTTTCAGGACTATATTTTTAAAAGCCCAAGTGACAAGCAGATCTACAAAATGTATCTGCTTTATTTGCATTCTCTCTCTCTCTTTTTCTCTCTCTCTCTCTCTCTCTCTCTCTCTCTCTCTCTCTCTCTCTCTTTCTCTGTCTCTCTATGTTGCTTGTCTGGATGCAGTGGGAACTATTTTTAAAATAGTGTCCAATTACAACAACCATATGTAATTTTTGGCAGCCTGTATCCTAATCTGGAAGCATTTACTATTAAGGGCAATGTCAAGCTAGCCGCTATACAATTTTTAAATGGTCTAGCTGAACATAGTCCCTGGCTTCCAGGGCAGGATTTTTAAACTATGAAGTTGGTGTTGTGGCCACAGACATGGCCACTGACTTTAGTACAACGGGTACACATGGACCGGTTGTCAAACCTATTCTGTATTCTAAGTTTATAGGTGCAGTTACTGTGCCTCTATTGGCTATAAGAATGAATTCTTAAGTGCTTTGGGTGAGAGCAGTACAAAGGGCTGCTGAGCAGTTCTGGCACACCCAATTATTTGAGAAGAAACTCCTTAGAACCATAAGAAACAAATTAACTCTAAAGATAAACATATCATAAATCATGTTGAAGAGTTCTGTTTTTTTAAAAAAGTGGAATGTAAAGTTAAAATCAAAAGTTTTACTTGAAGAAAATTTGAGAACCCTCCTAAGAGTGGAAATGGACTAGGACAACTGAACTTTGAACTTCAGAATTTTAAAACTATTTAGTGTCTATAGAGTGTCGGCAATTAAGCAAAAATCCTGATTGGCTAAGAAAGATGTCATGATTTATCATTTGAAACGCTGGCCAATTTTACAGCTTATGTATTTGCTATATAGCAGCTTGTGTCTAAGTGTAGGTGCAAACAACTTAGAAGATGCACACGAGTTTTCACATTTGACTCACAGTAGACCAGAGAAAAGTGGTATAGCAGAATGAATCTTAACCACACCAATGGAAAATCTTAATTATTTGATGTAAGCATCATACATCAAAAGTCTGATGCAATGGGGTCTTGAGTCAAATTAAATACTTTGAAAATTCTGTCCCCTGTGTCCACAGATGGACATAAAGACATCTTCTGCAGGCCCACCGCAGCTGCCTGATAAAATTACACTGGGTTGCATTGGGCTCAGCATGGACTGTTTTAAAATATGCATGGACACAGGGCTAGCACAAACCTTTGAAAATATTATCCAGAGTTTTGTATAAACACTAGCTAGCCAGGCATTAATTTATTGGGCTATACTTTTTACTATAGTCATTTTTCTGCATTGAAAATGATGCACTCATACATCTGAGAGTGAAAAATGGGATCCAATACATCTTAACTAGACTGATGTGAGCTTTATTACAAATCTGTTACTACCCAGTAATCATGACATTTTATCTTCCTGTCATATTTTTATCATGGTAATGGAAGCAGCCTACTGATACTACGAATCATAATGTCATTTTGATTTACCTTGTGCCTTGTGGGACCCATTTGCAGAGCTGGGTACAGCTGTTAGCTTTTGTAATACCTTCTAGACTTATTTTACAAACTTACTTCAGTCTAATCTGATTGAACTCTTTACGACAAATTCCTTCCTGAATGGGTGAAGATGTACTTCATTATTTCCTGAATACTATTTTATTTTTTTTTGGTTCTAATATCCTCTTTGAAACTAGATGCCACCTCTACACAAGGTTATCCTAGTGTAAAGATTTTTAAATTTCTCAGTAATGCAATGACATGTTTCTCAGCTTTGCATTGTTTACTTGATTTTAGCAAATTACAGTACAAGGATCTATTTCACTCCTAATTAGCCTGTTTAGTGATTCCAACATGGTATCTTCAGAAAAAGCACTACATCTTAAATTATTTGCAAAAAAATGGCCTGAGGGAATTACTCAAATGTGTATATTGTAAACTGAAACTGTTAGTATTACTTTTTAAACTGCATTTGTTGATCTTCTGAGACTTTGCATAACTAGCAAAAATCTCAGAATTTTTTATAGGATTTATTTGCAAACCTTTTAGAATTCAATACCATTTACTCTTTTTTATATATTATTTATCCTTCTTTCTCGGACAGCTGGAGACCACTTTTGTGTGCCCCCCCCCCACACCATCCTCATCACCACCTTCTTGGGAACCTATCTCAGAAGCTTCCATGGCTTACATCCCATGATATTCATGAATATGAATAAGCCTTCTCAGGTGACTGATTCAGGTAGAGACCACCAGTTGGTGGCATGGGACCTTGGGTTGTTTCACTTCATCCTGCCAGCCACTGCTTTTTCCTTTTTTTCTTTCCTCCCCTAGGATGGTGGTGTGAACTCATTCTAAGCAAGCATGCAATTGGCATGTAAATAGCAAGTTGTACATATCTTCAGCCACTATTCAAGAAAATCAAGGTGGTACTAGCATGACAAATTAGAACAACCAGCCACTGAGATGCTCAAACCTCCCTTTCCCACAAGTCCTCTGGCTTACCAGGTTCACTTCTGAACCCAGGCCACCAGCCTGTCAAGTGGCAACAATGCCATTGCACCATCTGACTTGTCCAACATCACTTATTCTTTAGCAGCATGCCTACTACACCATTTTTAAGTTTCAATTAGTGTATTTTAGCTAGTCTGTCTGCAAATGTCTACTTTTCTTAATGATTGAACCTTTTCCAGCTCAAGTTCTAACCAGTTTGAATTTGAACCAATAAAGGCTTTTGGATAAGACATTAAACTGAGGCCCCATCTGCCTGGATTGGTGATAGTTCAGGTGGATGTTAAAGATCCCATGGCACTATTCAAAAAAGAGCAGGGGAATGTCCCCGGTATCCTGGCCAAAGTTCCCTCATTCACTAAAAATACCACCAATAGCTTAATCTGGTTCAGTTTCAGTTGCTTACCATCTGTATACCCACTCCCTCCCCCCTGGAAAAGGGACTTCTAGGCCCAGTGAACTTACTGGGTCAACAAAATTCAATAAACAACAAACAAAGGTATAATAATTCAGCCCTGTATTTTCTAGTGTGCTACATTTACATTGATAAGCAATTGTCAAGTCTTAGGATGTCTTACGACTTGGCTAGAATATTGTTATATAGCTACTGTTAGCCCATTAAGAACATTTTCTATGTCAAAGATTGAATGAGAAAAATAGCTGTCAAAATGTACAGTATACATTGCAAGTAAGAGTTATGATTTTTATTTATTTATTTATTGAAATCTAGGATTAAACACCTTTGAGCTAGAAGCTCGTTTACAAAGGTTCCACGTCAGTGGGAGGGTAGATAATACTTACAAAAGTTATACAAGCAAGGCAGTAAAAATAGTGGCAATTACATTTACAATACATTAGGTTTGAATACACAGTAAGCAATCAATGAGCGCAAACTTGAGCTTGGTTGGCAACACATAATAGGAGGAAAACAGGCAGATAGGAGCTAGTAAGGTGGGAATGTGAGTGATGTGGGGAAAAGGGGCAGTGATCAGCAACATTATCAGAGTGAGGGGGTGCGAGAGAGTGAGGGGAGTGGGATGAGGTAGCCAGAGACCTTGACAGTGCAGGAAGACGCTAGGTGGCAGGGCAGAGACTGTTACCGGGGGGGGGGGAGTAGATTTTGCAGTAACAGGTGCTGGAAGCGGAAAGTTGTTGACGAAGCAGTCTTTTAAAAGGGCTCAGAGTAGGAAGGTTGGATATGTCCCGGCTGATTAAACCAGAGGGGTGCTCTGTAGGCAAAAGAGTGTTGACCCTGCATCGTCCGAAGAAGAGGAACATAGAAGAAGTGGGTACTAGAGCTCTGTGTGCGTTGTGAGCTGCCGTGCAGTTGGAGTAGGTTTTCTGTGGCAGGGGGAAGGAGACCGAGAAGAGCTTTTTTGGCAATGAATATTATCAAAGGAAATATGATAATACATATAAGATGTGTATATGTGCTACTATAGTATACTGTAGATATCGGTATGGAAGTGTCATGTACAGCTGATAAAATAATTTGCTCCACAACAAAGTTGAATGTTCACAAAGGGTTTTGTGTTTCAGTGGGAAAGCTGACTTTATTTGCAGAATCAGAAGAGTTTGGCTTTTGACAGCTTTTTCTTCTTATGTGTTTCCAAAATATGTGTCAAAATTCACAAAACAAACTAGGAACTTTTTTCAATGTGTATCCATTTGAGCTAAAGTACTGCAGCAGGGGTGCTACCTGTGCAACTAGAATGTGGTGCAGGCAACCTGTACCATATTCTGCCTAGCTTAAACAAGGCCTAGGTGAGAACTCTCCCAGCTTTTCTGGAAACTGGCTAATAATCTGATTCGCCTGCATTCATACTAATCCACCAATCATGCATGAGCACAGTGGTCCATAATCCTGCCTCACCACCCAGGGTGCATTCATCGCTATGGGGGAATTTCAAAGTCTGTGGCTTGTGTCCTACATGAGGCTGTTGACCAGAGCCATTACCTCAGGATTAATGGACCTGGCAAGGCATACCCCCTACTATCCCAAAACCTCACCACTTTTCTTCCCCACATACCAGTAGCACAGCCACTACAAAAAAATCCATGGTTTTCTGCAAATGTTTTCCTTGATAGTCTAGCAATGGCAGTGGGGAGACATCCACCATGCATATAGCACCCCAATTGCTGTATGTCACTTGAGGGCTCATATTTATTTTGTATTTGTCTTCTGTGAGCTGGAGGCTTGTTGTTACACCTGTTATACAACACAAATCTGAAATTCAGGTGCAAGGCTTGGTTATATGAGCAAAACCCTCCTTGTGCCTTTTAAATACCTGGCCCCTGATGAGCTTCTACTGATTTGCTTAGATCCAACATTGATTTTTTTTTTTATGTTCATTAATTTATATAAAAGTAAACATTTCTCTTAGCTTTAGTAATTGTTTACAAACTACTGTATGTTGTATGCATACTTACCAATTTAAACATCTGTTTTTACAGGCTATCACCCTTCAGCTCTGCAGTCCATTAAAATTACTATGATATTTTCCTGATGTGGGTGCATCCTGCTAACCCCATCTACTCAAACATCTGAAGCCAACATCATGAACAGGAGTACAGCCTCTGAGCCAGATCATGTCTCAGTCTTTTTCAATAGAAACCGGTCCGTTGTCTCTAATGGGTCAATCAATGAAATTATGCCATCATTTGAAGATCCTTGTAAAAATTCTACAGCTCTCACTTTGTTCTTGTTAGCACCTTACAGTGTAGTTATGATCATTGGGTTGGCAGGAAATATTTGCCTCATCTGGGTGATAGCAAGGCAGAAGGAGAAGGCTAATGTTACTAACATACTGATTGCCAACCTGTCTTTCTCTGATATTATGGTGTGCACATTTTGTCTGCCATTCACTGTTGTTTATACCCTCATGGACTACTGGATCTTTGGAGACATCATGTGTAAGTTGTCCCCTTTTATTCAGTGTACATCAGTAACAGTGTCTATTCTATCCTTAGTTGTCATTGCTTTGGAAAGACATCAGCTGATTATAAATCCTACAGGTTGGAAACCAAGTGTTCCTCAGGCCTATGTAGCTGTGGTGGTCATTTGGATGCTGGCTTGTATCATCTCCCTTCCTTTACTGGTTTTCTGTGTTTTGACTGATGAACCTCTGAAGGACTATTTTGGTGTAGAAGTTTGGGGAGACAAAGCTGTGTGCACCGAATCCTGGCCATCCAAGAAGAACAAGCTGATTTATACCACTTGGCTCCTTGTATTTCAGTACTGTGCTCCACTTTTCTTTATAATAGTATGCTACCTAAGAATATATTTACGTCTAAGGAGAAGGAAAGACATGCTTGACAGGACCTATGAGGATAATCGCAGAATGACCAACAGCAAGAGAATAAACTTTATGTTAGCTTCATTGGTTGCTGCCTTTGCTCTTTGCTGGTTGCCTCTGAATGTCATCAATGCCATAACAGACTGGAACCATGAAGCAATGATGCACTGTCACCATGATTTTGTATTTTCTTTGTGCCATTTGGCAGCCATGGCTTCAACATGTGTGAACCCAACTATTTATGGCTTCTTAAATAACAACTTCAAAAAGGAAGTGAGATCCATAGTTCTACATTGCAAGTGTGGTTCCCCTGAAGAAGAATATGAGCATTTCCCATTGTCAACCATGAACACTGAAGTTTCTAAGGCCTCTTTGAGACATAACTGCAGAACTAACTCTGTGTAGCACCAATATACTGTATATACAGTTATTAAGACTGGTCTAAGATAAGAAACAATGGGTATGACAATTATAATAGAAATACTGATATATTAAGTAAACAGATTTCTGCTTTTATATAATATAAAATAATATGAAGCACTTTAAACTCTGATCTACAATGATACCTTATTTTTGATAACACATGAATGGCATAATTAACTCATTCTGAAAATATTAATGAATACTCATGACTATGGGCTCAATTTTCAAAGCCTCGAGAATGCCACAAGCCCCTGGTGTGCTGTTTGTTTGGTGCACGGAGCTAGTGGCGTTCTCCTGGCCGGTGATCAGTATTTTCAATCCTGAGCACCAAATACCTCAACTTTGACCAGCTTTTCCCTGGCCTAACATTGTGGGACCCTTTTTATGGGGTTTGCACTAAACATTTGGTGTAAGCTGCTATAAGCTGAGGAAACTGTTGCAACTGTGTTTGCTAATATACTGTAAAATTGGATGCAGTTGCAGCAAAAGAGTTTGGCACAGCTGTGCCAAAAAATGGCTTTGATGCAGGGCTTAATGCAAGCCCTGTGTCAACCTTTGAAAATCGAGCTATATGTTTTATGTAGAGTATATGTGGGTGCATGAATTTTACTAGTATTGGACATGTATTTTGAGCCCTGCATGCACTGTATAAAACTATTATTTGTTCACAATTAAGTTATTATTTACTTTAAACACATTTTATATAATGTGACTTGAGAATAGCTTAGTAGAAATATACTCTAAAAGTCTGATCTATGTTGGTCCATTTGTGTGGAGGGCTCAGGCACCAAGCACCTTACCTGTCACCAAGCCAGTGACCCAGGTTCAAGAACGGACTAGGGTCACTGGGGGTTGGCTGTGGTGGGAGAGGCTTGAGCATCCCAAGTACAGCTCAATGGGGAGGGGTGGCCAGCCGACGTGGCCGATGGCTGCCACCAAGTGGTGGCCCTGTGGTATTGCAGGTCCCAAGCGGCTTGAAGGGTGAGGTTTTGGCTCTGCAGGGTGTGCATGCTTCCACACAAATGTCATGATGTGTCACTATAGCAAGGGTAAGAGGGGAAGGGAGAACAAGAAAAACTGGGGAAGTGGGCTTCATGAAGCCCTACCCTCTCCTCCATGGCCCACATCGCTTGACCACCAAAGCATTTCTGGAATATATACCAGAGAAAGGACTGCCCTCCCCCTCCTGGCCCTGCCACAGGGGGAAATCCATGGGGGCTCAGCTTCAGTGAGTCAGGAGAGGTGAGTGTCAGCCACAGGGAGTGGAGACAGGACTGAGATCCTGCCCACTTCCCCAAGGGAGAAAGAAAAAAACAGTATGGAAAGAAAGTTTTTATCTACTACAGTAGAAAGCACTGCAATCAAACTGTATAAACATTTCATAGTGTTACATTAACCCATATTTCTACTTTCCATACAAGAAAGGAAATTCCACTTTAAAACAGTCTAACTGAATTGTAGATCATGCTCAATTTGCTGTGCAGAATGGTGCTTGCAGAAGCACACAAGGATGTACACAATGATTATGTTTTCTCTTTAAAATAATCGATTGTAATTGGGTACTAAAAAATCATTACTCTAACAGTGTTTGTATGTCAGCTGGATCACAATGCCTATTCATCTTTTTAGTTTTATGTGGACTTTTTTAATTGTGATAACTATTTATGACTATCAGCAGGATTGAGTTTTTCCTGTGAATATTACAGAAAGGTACAGGATAAGACTGCTGGAATGGAAATATTCAGAGAAAGCAGCCTGGACTGAACTGAAGTTTAGTTTTTGTGTTAAATATAGAAGTTTCTTTACACATAGAGTAACAATAGCATATGTATTCTGTATTAACCAGTATTGAGATAATTGACTCGTAGTGGACTAGTTGCTTTAGCACTAACAAATGAAATGGCATCTTATTTAAACATTGCCAGGGGAACTTCATAAAGCAAAGGTCTGAGCTACTGTAATTCAAAAAGCTTATCTTTAACTGAATGTTTTTAAGTCATTCCACCATGTTCAGCATCTGGAAGGAACAGACACTTCAATTTCAGAGGTCTTCTTCTTAAGTTGAACACTAGCTAGGCTTCAAGGGGGTCAGGCAAACAGTTACATAATTAAAAACATAGAACTGCTTGCTTTTAGTGCTATTTCAAATTGAGACAATTGTGATTTTTAGGGTTTTCTAATTATTGTGCAATAACAATGTAAGTCTATGGTAAGAAAAGTGACTGTGTTTAATACAAATCAAGCATCCTACATCAGCACATTAAAGTTGAAAAGTGTTTTGGGTGGGGGTAGGGGGATATAAATGCAAACCTGAACTTTTCAGAACTGTAAAAGATCAAGACTCAGAGTGACAAAGCAAATGATATGTCTGAAAGGTAAGCACTGTGTAATTATAAAGCACATGTGCTTACTGCTTATGTGGAGAAGACCTCAGTGGAGAAACTAATGCACAATATGGGAATAAAGTCAAATTGTTTCAGATTATATATTCTACTCTCACCCTCTTCTTCCTATTCTTTTTTCTCTTCCAGTGTTTGCTCTTTTTTATTCCCTGCTAAAAAAAACTCAACTGGTCAATTAGTGCATAGACTGAATGCTATTTCCCTAATACCATGAATAATGGACTTTCTGAATCTACAGGTACAAGTCTGGAATAGCCCACTATTCATGTATTCAGCCCAAATGTTGCACACAAGAAATTTTAAACCTTTCTCCACATACACCTTCCCCTTTCCTAACTGGCCCCCAAGCACCCTGCCAAGAACTGATAGTGGCTTTTCAAATTCAGCCCCACCACAGCCTGAACCTCTGTTTTCTCTCAAATATGTTTTTTTTATTATTATTTCATCCCCCTTGAACCCTTATGTTGAACTCTGGCACTCTCTGGGGCATCATGGAAAAAAGGATATAGGTGGGAAAGGATTAATATGGGCTGAGACAGTGGCCAGAAAATTAGCCCTGGCCACTAGGTGAAGGGAATATGGTCATTTTATGTTTCTCTTCCTTTGCCAAACACAGTGAAATACTGGAAAATCTTGTAAAACTAAGGTGGCCACTAGGCAGAAAGTCAGGCTCCAGTCATAGGAGTCAAAATCAAAGTAGTTTAGGTGACTGTG
This sequence comes from Neoceratodus forsteri, assembly GCA_016271365.2. Lineage (NCBI taxonomy): Eukaryota > Metazoa > Chordata > Ceratodontiformes > Ceratodontidae > Neoceratodus > Neoceratodus forsteri. The sequence goes on along the minus strand of CM028135.1, from coordinate 646,708,441 downwards.
CTAAGGCTGCCTCAGAGACATAAAACCATTTTAGGTTGCAGGATAAAAATATATTTATTTAAAACACATAAAGGATAAAAGCACCCATAGGACAGGCACTAATCGTTTTCGAGCTACACTTAGCTCTTTATCAAAGCATATCAGTGAATGGTGATCAACAGTGTTTTATACGAAACGAAACAGTTTAGTGAGCACGGAGGAATGCAAATCTTGAAATTCCAATGTGTAAGTAATCACATACTCAGTTACTGACTGTAATAGACTACATAATGAATTTTCAATTAATCAACATTAAGTTGGTACATCTGTATCACCTCTTCTTCAATTCATCAATTATTCCACAACTTGCCTACTCTCAGTCAGATAGCTGCATAACTAAAAACATACAATCCTTAGATATGATTATGAAAATGCAGACATAAATAAATAAATATGCAGAATACAACAGCATCACATAACATAATGTGTACATACATGAATGAAAATAAAGGGAAAGGAGGGGAACGGTGGGGGTAGAGGAACATGCAGGGAAACTTCAAAACTAAAAAAATGCATTCCACTATGTGAATTGCAAGCATGATACAAGGCTTGACATTATATGTAAAAAAAAAATTAAGTAATTCATAAGTGGGATGTGAGCTAGAATTGTTCACTAAGACCCTGGCCTTCCATAGCCACTACAGTATACTGCCAGTAACTTTTTTTTTTGAGCAGCATACGGGTCTACATCTACACCATGAACTGGAATTGTAATATTTTCCAGACCCTGAAAAATGAATGTATGTGTGGAATCTCTTGTCATAATGTGGTCTGCTAATACATTTTAGTCATCTCAATTTTCAATTGCTCTAATATATTCTCCAATTTGAAGCTTCAATTTACATGTGGTTTTTACCTACATACAGTGATCCACATGTACATGTGGTCATGTACTCCACATTGTTGGTGTTGCAATTAATAAAAGCATTAACCCTGTAAACTACACCCATTGCTGCATCTCCAAGTATATTCACAGTTGTGAGATACTTACAAAATATGCAAGAGCCACACTTCAAGTTGTCCTTTGGGAGCGGGTTGCTTCCTGGGTGATGTTGTGTAAAATGACTATTTGCTACTCTGTCCTCAGTATTGCAGTCCCTTCTGTATGTTACTCTTGGCGGCTTTCTTGCACACTCCTTAAGCTGCCCAGAGTAACATATAGAAGGGCTGTAATATTGTGGATAAGGTAACAAGTAGTCATTTTACTCAACATGACTCAAGAAGGAACATACTCCCAAAGGGTAACTTAAAGTGCCACTCTTGCATAGTTTGTAAATATCTCACACCCAAGACTATGTTTAGAAATGTAGCAAGTGGTGTAGTTTACCAGGCCAATGCTTTTATTAATTATAACACAAACAGTGTGGTATACGTGGTCACATGTACTGTACATGACTTGGTCTGGCAGAGGAAGTTTGAACTTCTGTTGCTGAGAAGTTTCTAGGGGCAGGAGGTAAGGATTTAGTTGCTGGTAAACCTTTAAACTCCCTTTGAGTCTGTTGCCTTAAGGGCAGTAGTGCTGACTTGTTTAATACAGTGTGTTTTTTGTGTGTGGGATCTATAGAGGGACCTGGAGAGTCATTCATTTTTTCAACAGGCATTGTAGCTTTCTGAAAAGTTTTTCCTTCTAGCCTCAGCTAGGATCAATTTACAGCTCATTGTGGCTTAAATACCAGGGCTGCTCTCACACAGCAGTAGTGCAGAAGCAGACTTGGTCTGGTAGAGATAGTTTGAACTTCTGTTGCTGAGAAGTTTCTAGGGGCAGGAGGTAAGGATTTAGTTGCTGGTAAACCTTTAAACTCCTTTTGAGTCTGTTGCCTTTAGGGCAGTAGGGTTTCACTAGTTGCAAAGTTTAGTGCATAGTGGGGGAAGGGTGCTTATGGTCCGACCAGGGGCCTCAGCTACCTGATTGTTTCTGGAAGGCATGGACTAAACCCACCCCCCTTCCCCTCACCCCACCCCCAGGTCCATGATTTCCTTTATACCAGGGGTAATTACATCACTTACCCAGATGGGCAAAGGAAGCAGACATCTAGAAAAAGAACAGCAGTGAGTGAAGAGATGAATGCTATCTCAGTGGAAGGGAAGTAACTACAAAACAAGGAGCTTTCATTCTTACCTGTTTGCATTGGTATTTGCATTGTGGAAAGGAGGGGTAGGAGTTTGGAAAAAGCTGTGCAACAGTTGTTTAAAGTCTCTTTTTGGATGTGGACAGGAGGGATAGGAATGTAAAAAGCAGTTACTCAATCAATCTAGAAGTGTATGACAAAGGGAGTAAGGGAAATTCAGAAAAGGAGAAGAATGTTTTGCACTGATAGAGGGGGAAGAGGGGAGACTTGGGGGAGGGTTTGGTATCCTTCATCTGGAAGGGTGGGGGTGCTGGTGGGCAACAAGAGCAATGGGTAGGGTGGTAGGCTGCAACAACTGTGGTGTGCCAATCTTTCTAAAAATTGCCTGGAGGGTGGGGGGATGTTTAGCATGCAATCACAGAGGGAAAATTAGAAAGGAGATCAAGGGTCTACAGGAGGAACTAAGACAGGCAAGGCAGACTGGAGGCGGTTATAGCCCAATACTGGAGAGAGGGAGGACGGGAGATGAGGGAGGGTAATTTGAGCCAATAGTGGTGAGGAGAGGGTCAGAAGAAGGGAAGCAGAGACAGATGGGCCCAGATCAAGAAGAACAGGGGCCGGGGAAACCAGTTCAGGGGACAAAAGACAAACAGAAGGATGAGATAGGGACTTGTGAGGAGAGGAGAAGTGGCAACAGTCATGGAGTGGGAAGGAGGGAACATGTCACTAGAGGAGAGAGAAAGTGGTCAGTGGTGAAGAGTCTTCAGAAAATTGTTCTGCATTACTTGAGGGGAAGGAGGAGGAGGAGGAGGGAGGTGATGAAATTGGAGGAGAAACTGGGAAATGCCTAGACCAAACTGGAGTGGGGAGAAGTTCTTCTGGGGGAATTACAACAGGGGAAGAACGTGGAAATACTGTGCAGGAGGAAGAAGAGGAGCCAGGACTGAGAGATGGAGAGGAATGGAAGCAAACAGGAAGTAAGATGGTGGAACCTTAGTGCTGGGGGACTCAATACTAAGAGGGGTGAGGTGGGGTAGCAAAGGGGAGCGGCATAGTCGCATTTGGATGGAGGCCATGCCAGGAATGACAGCAGAAAGGGTGGGACAATCTGTTCTTAAGAATGCTAGAAGGGGTAGGGACAAGCCCCATTTGATTATACATCTGGGGATGAATGACCTGACTGACAAAACGGTAGATGTAATCCAGAGGAGGTTTGAGGAACTTGGACAATTATGTGAGGGGGCAGGAAGATCAGTAACATTTTCAGAGATACTCCCAGTGACAAAGGAAAGCACAGCAAGAAAGCTGAGAATAGAGGAATTTAATGGATGGCTAAGAACTTGGTGTCATGCTAAAGGGTATGGGCTGGTGGGGGTTGGGGAGGGACCTGGGAAGACAGTAGTCTCTATGCCAAAGACAGATTACACTTGAGTGAGGAGAGAAAGAAAGTGTTGAAACAGAGGATAGCAGAGTACATAGAGGAAGAATTTAAACTAGGAGTGGGGGGTGGCAAGTGGACAAGAGACTTTCAGAGAACACAGGTTGGGAAGCCACATGAGCTTACCCCCCCATAACAGTGACAAAAGACAAATGGCAAGTACTATTGGTGATGCCAATAAAGGAGAGCAGGATGGGGGGGGAGGGGTGGAAGGTGGTCACCCTTAATGCTAGGAGCCTTGGAAGTAAAACTGCAGGCCTACAGGTGCTCATAGCAGAGGGATAGGTGGACATTGCAGCCATCACTGAAACATGGGCCACCCAATACAATGACTGGGACCTGTCTGTAGCAGGGTACATGTTATTTCATAGGGATAGGGTGATTGGGAAAGGAGGGGGGTGGCACTATATGTGAGGGAAGGACTGAAGTGTGTGAGGGAGGAAGGGGAGGAGGGTATCACGGACTCACTTTGGATGCAATTCCAGGATTCCAAGAATAGGACTTTCAGAATGGGAGTGGTGTACAGGCCACCCTGTCAGACAGAGGAGTTAGACAGGGAACTACCAGTACAGATCAGAAGGACCTGTGTGAGGGGTAGTGTGGTGATTGTGGGGGACTTCAACATGCCAGGAGTGGACTGGAGTACCCAAACAACCAGCAAAAGAAGGGAGCAGGTACTGCTGGATGCCTTTCAGGACAGCTTCGTGATGCAAATGGTCAGTGAATCAACTAGGTTAGGGAATAACTTTGACCCTGTGCTGGCAAACAAGGAGTTTGTGAGGGAACTTATGGTGGAAGAACCACTGTTAGGGAGTGACCACCAGTCAGTGTGGCTCACATTGGATATGGGCAAGGAAGGAGTGGATTCTGGCACAAGGGTGCTGGACTTCAAGAGGGCTAACTTTGGGAGGATGGGGGAAGTGGTAAAAGGGTACCTGGCCAAAATTCAACCTAGCATGGACACTAACCAGAGGTGGGAGCTCATAAAGCTGAGGATAGCGGAGGCAACCAGAACCTGCAGCAAGGCCCTGAGCAAGAAGGCTAGGGCTAAGAAACCAAGCTGGGTGAGCAAGAAGGTCACGGAAGAGGTAAGAAGGAAAAGAGATGCCTTTAGGAGGTACAAGACAACAGGGATGGTGGAGGACAGGGAGGAGTACCTGAAGGAATCTGAGGTGGTGACATGGGCAGTAAGGGGAGCCAAGGCATCCACGGACCTCATGCTGGCACAAGGCATTTAGAAGGGTGAGAAGGACTTCTTTAGGTATGTCGAGAAGAAAAGGAACTGTAAGGACCACATAGTAAGGATTAGGAAGGAAGGGGGGTGGGTGGAAGCAGGGTGCGACAAGGCAAAAGCGCTAAATGATTACTTCTGCTCTGTATTTACTAAGGAGAAGGGGAGTGATATCAAAGGAGGGAAGAATGGCAGAAACAGGGTGGGAGGGGGTGACAGATGGGGAAATCATGGAGGGCAGAGTTCTGGAGGGTTTGAGGGCACTGAGGATGGACAAGACACCAGGCCCAGATGGCATCCACCGCAGGGTACTGAAGGAGCTGGCAGAGGTCCTTGCGGGACCTTTGTCAGACCTATTTAATGCTTCACTACACTTGAGGTGTGTTTTTCAGGATTGCAGGATGGCTCAGGTGGTGCCCCTCCAAAAGAGTGGCCCCAAGGATGAACCGGATAACTACAGACCAGTGAGCTTCACATCCATCGTGGGTAAGCTGATGGAGACTATCCTGAAGGAGAGGATGATGGCCCTCCTGGAGTCCAAGGACTACAGGACAGCAGACAGCATGGCTTCATACATGGCAGATCCTGCCAAACCAACCTGGTGGAGTTCTATGACTGGGTAACTAGGCAATTGGACAGGGGCCATGCAGTGGATGTCCTGTATCTAGACTTCAGTAAGGCATTCAACTTGGTGCCACATGGGAGGCTGGGAAGTAAGATAGAAGGCACAGGGGCAGGCACAAAGCTGGTGAGATGGGTAGGGAACTGTCTTCAGGGAAGGCAACAGAGGGTGGTGGTATGCTGGGCTCTCTCATCCCAAAGGGTAGTCATGAGTGGTGTTCCACAGGGCTCAGTGTTGGGACCAGTGTTGTTTGGGATATTCATTACAGACATATCACTGGACATCAAGAGCAAGATCAGCCTGTTTGCTGATGACACCAAAATGGGAGCAGTGGTGGACAACCTAGGGGGATGGCAGGGGTTGCAGAATGATATGGAAAAGCTGGAAACCTGGTCAGACACCTGGCAACTGGGATTTAATGCCAAAAAGTGCAAGGTTTTGGAGTGAAGAACCCAAGGAGAAGTTACCAGCTGGGGGAGTGCAGCTAGCCAAGACAGAGGAGAAGGATCTGGGAGTGCTCATTACAGGGTCAATGAACAACTCTGCACAATGTAGGAAGGCAGCTGCAAAGGCCAACAAAATGCTGGGTTGCATTGCAAGGGGTATCTCCCCCAGGAAGGGGGGGTGATTCTGCCACTGTATAGGTCAGTAGTTAGACCACATCTGGAGTACTGCATGCAGTACTGGCACCCGTATCTGAAGAGGACATTAAGTTACTGGAGGGGGCAGTGCAGGGTGACAAAGATGATCAAGGGGCTGGGGGACTTGTCATATGAGAGGAGGCTCAGGGAGCTGAACATGTATTTGCTAGAGGAGAAGAGAGGAGAGGAGAGGAGAGAAGAGGAGAGGAGAAGACAGGAGAGGAGGGACGGGGGGACATGATTGAAATCTTTAAGTACAGGAAAGGAATAAACAAGACAAGTACAGAGGGGCTGTTCAAAGTAAGGGTGGGGAGGGACACCCAGGGCCATGATATGAGGCTGGAGGGAGGAAGGTTCAGGAGGGAGATGAGGAGACACTTTTTTACAGAGAGGGTGGTAGCTGGGTGGAATGCGTTACCGGCAGAAGTATCCAGTAGAACAGTGGACTGCTTCAAAAGGGGCTGGGACAGGGCAAGGGGGAGGGTCAATGGAGGGGAAGGGTGGGAGTGAGGGACAGGTGCAAAATAAGGGTTGCTAGCTGCACATTCGAGCAGACTTGATAGACCTCTAGGCCTTTATCTACTGGCAAATTTCGTATTTTCGTATGTTCATACTGTATGTAGGTAAAACCACATTAAAACAGCAAATTGGAGAACGTATTAGAGCAACTGAAAATCAAGATGCCAAAAATGCGTTAGCAGCCCACTGTATCACAAGAGATTCCAAACATACAGTACATTCACTTTTCCGGGTCTGGAAAAGATTCCAATTCCAATTTGTCATGGAGATGTAGACTATATGCTGCTCAAAAAGGAAAGTTACTAGCAGTACACTATAGGGGCTATTAAGGGCCAGCATCTCAATGAACAATTCCAGCTCACAACCCACTTATAAATTACTTAAACTTTTACTTGTGATGTCAAGCCTGTATCATGCTTGTGATTCATATACTGAGATGCATTTTTTTAGCTTTTAACTTTCACTACACATTCTTTCCTGCCCCCATTCTCCTCTTTTCCATTCATTTTCGTTCATGTATGTACATGTTATGTTATGTGATACTTTTGGATTCTACGTGCCCAATTCTCAAAGCCCTAAGTTGGATATAAGGTGCCTGCAACAAACATAAATGGTGCATGTGGCACCTTCCATCACAAACAGTCTCCTGAGCTATTCACAAAGGCAGCCTGTGACAACCACAGGCTGCCTGCCTCAAATGGGGCTTTCACCACCCCTGCACACAAAATTGGGCTGTGACTTGGCTCCAGGGGGCATGTGGCTGACACAAGCTGCCACAGCTCTGAAAATGGGATTCTCTAAACTCACCCAGAGGATGCATTTCTATGTGCCCTTAAACTAGCCAGGGCTTGTCTAAGGGGACTTAGAACATTCACCTCTGGGTGAGTCCCCTGTATGTAGCAATATGCCATGGTTCTCCAGTGTTGCCAGAACTCATAACATGCCCCCATCCCCAAACCCTACTGCAACCCATAATATAAGACATAAACTCCCCCTCATCCCCAATGCTGCCCTTTGCATGTCTTATATCAGATGTACCCCCGAACCCCAATGCAGCCTGCATTATATTGCAATAAATTCTCCACATCTCCAATGCTGCCCATTATACATAATGTCAAACGTATCCCCCTCCTTGATGCAGCCCATATTATATTCAGTACAATCCCCCCCATCCCCAGTGCTGCCTGTGGTAAAATGTTTCCCCTCCCCATTCCCTGATGCTGCCCCAGTAATAATTACTATAATGTCCTACATCGTGGTGGTACCATACCCTACCACACCAGCAGGAAGTGCCCACCCCCCTCTCCCACCTCCCTTCCTGAACAACAGCCCATGCCAGGCACAGCCCACCTTTCACCTCCATGTCCGGGCACTGCCTGAACTGACAGGGTTTGTGTACTGTACAGTGCACATACTCATTGACAATTGAGTGCATATACTGTACAGTACACAAACTCTGACAGTTCCAGTGGTGCCCGGATGCGAAGGTGAGAGATGGGCTGCACCGGGTGCTGGCTGTTGTTTGAGATGGGAGGGTGGGAAAGAAGAGAATGAGCACCTGATGGGGTGGGTGGCACCTCTATCACTAAAGAGGCGGAAATTAAAGTAGTTATTACTGTGGCAGCATTGAGGTTCAGGGAGGGGAAACATTTGCTATTATACAAACCATGGGCAGCATTGAGGATGGAGGGGGTTATTGGATAAAATGTGGGCTGCATTGGGGAGCTGGGGGCACATATGCTGTATTACATGCAATGGTCAGCATCTGGGATGAGGTTGTATTTAATTACTGTATACTGTACGGTGGCAACTTCGGGGATCATGGTGGGGGGCATGGATTAATTATCTTTGACGGTGGCAACATCGGGGTTGGGGGGGCACTATACTTCCACAGAGAGGTACTTTCAGTTGTACGGATGGGGCACATTGCAGACCGGGGCAGGGTGGGGCCACTTGCACCAGCCAAGGAGCCTGCAGCAGATCCTTCGCATATGCCAAGTGTTTGCCGCACAGGAGAGGTAGTCACAAGTGTGGGACTTAGGCGCCGGGACCCCTCCTGTACCAGAATCTGGTGTAGGGTCCCTGGTGCAAAGGGCTTTGGCACAGGCTACTGTTTGTCACAGCTTGCGCCACTCTAGACTCCTTTTGAGAATCGGGCCCCACATATTTATTTATGTCTGCCTTTTCAGAATAGTATCTAAGGATTGTATTTTTTTACTTATGCAGCTGGGATCTCTGGTCTTAGTGGGCTTACCTGGTGACCAAAATCTAAATAAATAAATAAATAATGGTCCGATAGTACGTGAGTTGTTGTGGATGGATTGATGAATTGAAGAATGGTTGAAACCGATTTACCAATCGAATGTTGATTAATTGAAAATTCATTATGCAGTCCATGACCATGAGTAATTGAGTATGTGATTACTTACATGTTGGAATTTCAAGATTTATTTGCCCACCAGTGCAGCGATAGCGCTACCACTTGAGATGCCAGAGACCTGGGAAGCTGGAGGGCCGGACAGGGAGGGGAAGCTTGAGCACACAATGGGCAGCTCACTTACCCTGGGAGGAAGGGGGCTTGAAGGCTTGGTGATGTCTTGACCTCTGGTGGAGGCCAGAGGTACAGCAGCTCGAAACCAAATGTGGGGAGGGGGGGCATGGTGGACATCAGTGTATGTGCCTCGATGTCACAGTGCAACTGCATCTCCAGGGCCATAACAGGGAAAATTGGAGCCGGCTGAGCTCTGCCGACAGAAGAGGTGCCCTTCACTGCTCGACCCATGAGGTCACAATGGGGGGCCCAACAAAGCAAGAAGGGCATGGGGGTTTCTTCCACCCCAACCCCACCTGGGGAGGACAGCTAAGGCTACATGGGGCACCTGACTGGTGGATTGCAGGGTCGAGACAGGTCAGGGGAAATCTGACTGGACACGGGGGGATTAAAGAGCAACTTAAAAAATAAAAAGGAATTTCAAGATTTCCATTCCTCTGTGCTCACTAAACTGACTGTTTTGTTTTTGTATAAAATACTGTTGATCACCATTCACTGATATGCCTTGAAACAGAACTAAGTGTACGGTAGCTCAACATTTTTTGGCACCTGCCCTATGAGTGATTTTATCCTTTATGTGTTTTAAATAAATACATTTTTATCCTGCAAGCTAGAATGGTTTTATGTCTCTGTGGCAGCCTTAGCACAGTCTCCTAAACTACTCTGAAATACTAAAAAATGAACACTGAGTACCCAAATATTTTGGGGAAAAAATTCAATAGTCGACCTGCATATCCAAAAAAAAAAAGTATTCATACAGCCATATCAATCAGCCTTTTCTGTGTGCTTTTCTAACCTCTGGAACAGCCTCCCTCTTTCGATTTGTCTTTCCTCCTTCCACTTTTCTCTTAAACCCCTCCTTCTGGCCAGCCTACTAACACAGCAGTAGTTCTACTGCTTGCAGCACTGATAACCTGAGTTTGGGAAAAAGGTGTGAGACATCAGAGGGTCGGCCAAGGAGAGGGTGGATCAAGTGTCCATCGTACTGCTCTCCTCCTTCAGGAAAGGCAGGTTGCTGTGCCTGGCAGAAGGCTGGCTCCTAGTAGGGACTGGGGTGCAGGCATCTCTAGACTGCTGATTAGTGTGGATGCACCCCACCCATCCAAGGGTCAGGAAAAAAAATGGAGAAAGGCCAGGCGGCAGGATGATTCTGGCTTGCCACAGGCCCCATACCTGGTAACTCAGGCATCACCACTACTGCCAACTAGACCCATGACATGGAGGGATGGGGAACCCTGTCAACCACTCCAGGGGGGCAAGCCTTGGGGGAACAAGCAGTAGTGCACGGTAAGCCCTGAGGGAAGCCAGGGTAATGGGGCTGGAGAACCAGGCAGTATGGGGCCGAATAGTGTAGGGAGGATAAATAGAAAAACAAAACAAAAATACTCCAATTTGCTGTCACAGCTCGTCTTCCTGTGCCTATCCCCCCTCTTCTTGTCCCCTACCCTATACCCCACCTATTACCTAATCTTATTTCTTTATTGCCTTTTCCTCCATTTTTGCCTGCCATAATTCCAAATGGTTTTCACAATCGTCTTCTCATTTAATTTAGCACCACTGCAGTGCCATAACTTAACCTTACTACCATGTGCAGCAACTGCATTCTTTGGTTGTGATTTTGAGCCTTATTATATATGCTATTTATTGATATTTCTGCTATTATATATATATTATTTTCTAACATTGGGTTTTAACCTTGTTTATTTCATAGCCTGCACACATGTATCTGCACTTTTTATTGTTCAGTTGTATGATATTTGTTTAATATTTGCCTGCATTTGTTTCAGTTTTTGTCCTCTCCCCTCTCTGTCTAACCCCTAGGTCTCATCTGGAAATGAACTTTGTGTCAGTGTATCTTTCCTGGTCACCAGTTATATATATATATATATATATAGATATATATAGATAGATAGATATATAGCAAAATACTGTGTTAATGTGCAGTTAGGGTTCGTCTCAACACCGCAAAAGTAGGGAAATGTGGCATTAGGGTTTCCAACTATAACTCCATCCAACAGCAAAAGGACAAGACAGCATAAGGAACCACAGACAGCCATCATCAAGTAGGACAAACAACATACAACTGTTTCCAGATGACACAAATGCAGTAGCACTGATATGTTGCCTTCTTGGATTTGTATTGATAGCATGCACTCTGCAAGATATACACATTCACTTCTGGATGCAGATAGAAATCCACAATACTGAAAATGCAACACCGCTGTCTGCAGGGGGACAGGCACCCATGTGATCAGTACTTCTGCGGTCACAGGTACATTTGCACTGTATAAGACATATGCACTTCTACAGCCATTGATACAGATCCGCACTAGCCAAATTGCAACATCACTTCTATTTGCAGCACAGGCTGCTGAGAAGCCTGTGCTTCTGCCGCTACAGATACACATACATAGTATAAGACATCCAAACCCTCTACTGGGTATCGAAGTGCAAGCCTTAGCCACAGATACAAATCCAGCAAGGTAACACATCAGTGCAACCACATTTGTGTCATATGGGAACAGTTGTATGTTGTTTGTGTTACCTGATGACATTTGTCTGTTGTTGCTTGTTTGGGCTTGTCCTTTTGCTGCTTGGTGGGTGGGGGTGGGGGTAGGGTTGGAAACCCTAACATTGCACTTCCTTATTTATTTCACATCAGTTGCTCTAATTGCTAGACCATAAGGCCATTGTTGCAATCATTACAGAACACTGTCTTGGAGCTTGCATTGGAAACAGAGTGACCTGACTCAGAGCCCTTTACAGCACAAAGGAACACTAGCAACAAGTTAGGTGCTGCTGGCTTCCTGCTGTCTGCTGTAAGTCAGGGTGGGGGATGTGAGGTAAGGAGAAGAAATGGCTTTTACAAGGCAGGATCCCACCCCCACCCCCACCTCTCACAGCCTCCCAGCTTCTTATTTCTCAGAAGCTTCATCAGTATGTTCCTCCATCACTCCCTTGGCCCTCATTCTCACTGTCTGTCACACATTACATTTGTATATACACCCACACAAACACACGCACACAATCAGTTTTGCTAACTATGTTGGTCTTTGGGGAAAGGAATGTAATAGATGTTGTGACTCAGTTAAGGTCCTTACCATTTTTTTTATCTTTTCACTTTAACTAAGCCAAATTGGTACTTATCAGTCCAGTCCAGGTATGGGATCCTCTGCAGAGCTCATGATCCTTGTGGGAAGGGGGGATTTACCTGTAAAACAAAATGTAAAAAAGGGGTCACAAGTCACAAAGGATCCATAACACGTAAGGAAATAGTTGGATGGATAGATAGATAGATAGATAGATAGATAGATAGATAGATAGATAGATAGATAGATAGCAAGAAATAAAATAATACTTATCCAAAAAGGTAAAGATGACATCTAGTCAGGCATGTAAAATAAAGGAAAAATTATGTTACTATATAGGAAGTACATGGGGTTGGAAATGACACCTGTCCACTAGAGGTTGTGGCCTATATCACAATGGATCCTTTATAGAGCCTGGATGTTATAGAGGAGAAATTGCTTGAGGCTTATACAAGGATTGGTATGCATCTGCTTACTGAAATTTAGATTTACTGGCAATCTTTGATCTTGGCTATATACCTATTTAAAATAATTGCTGTAACGTCAAGGTGTACATCCAGAGGACAATAAAACCATCACACTGCTCTACGAATCTCACTGCCATCTGTCACCTTTAATGTAAACTGAAACATCTTACGGAAGTCAAAGTCATGTCTCTCCATTTAAATATTATGTATTTACACTATTGTTTGGTGCACCATATGCATGTAGGAGTTAAATTGTGCACAGCATCAGTCCCATTTTGCTCCTACAACTCCATAACCAAGGTCCTGCAGCTTTCCCCTTCCATTCCTCCACTGGCGAGAACATACTTCTCCATGCCTTTAACTAAAATGTGCCTTCAATTAGTTATAGGATAGGGACACAACATCACTAAGTGATGCCATTTTTGGTCTTAAAAGTTCAAAGTTAGTGTGAAAGTTTTTTTTTTTTTTAATCAAGTCCATAACCAACTACTTTAAGAGATTTGCCCGGTCCGTACAAAACGCTGACAGTTGGCATCATCAGAATTCAAATGTCCTAACATTCCAGAAATTGTAATGTCAAAACATTCTGTTCTTTATTACTAAAGACATTTGCATGAAAACAGGCTCTTTGATCTTTAGACTTGGTGTCTGTAGCTTCCCTGCAGTCATAATCTTGTTTGTGACAGAATAATTTTCATTGCAACAGGTTGTGATGTCATATTCAGAGGATTATGACCTCACAGTAGGAATAAGCAACATAAACAGAACTACATCTAAGGGAAAAATATCCTTTTTATATTGATGTGTGTTCACTAACAAACAATAGAAGGCACTGAAATTCAATGGGAAAACTAGGTGCAAAGGACTTGTGGTGATGGCAACTCTGAATTTGTTGCTGGAAAGTTGAAAATCTGTTCAAGTATGTTTTTTTGAATACTGCTGAACTGACTTGCTTAACATTCTTTGGGCGTAACTGGCACCAGGTGTCAGCATGGCTCAGTTTGTAGCACACCCACCTTTGGACTAGGAGGTTATGGGTTCTGGTCCTGCAAAGGGATTGGGCTCATATTACAAATGCTGGCACTCAAGTGCAGTACCAAGGAATGCTGCACTGTTGGGGTGTGCTGTTAGTCAGATGAGACATTAAACCAAGGTCCTGTCTGCCTTTTCTGGTAGCTACTTAGGTAGATGTTAATGATCCCACAGCACTTCTTGAAAAGAGTAGGGACATTTTTATGGTAGAAGCAAATTACAAGATAAATTCTGGTACAGATAACAATACAAATTATCACAAAGAAAAACAAAATGCAAAATACTATTACATCATAGTAGAGAGCATAGAAAACAGAGCAATAATCAAAATATACGAAAAGAAGGAAACAACATGCACTACAGCAAAATAACTCTGAATGGACAATAAAAACCGGTAGCAGTTATTCCATAGTTGACACACCTTTGGAGGAGAAAAATAAATGTTCGTCATGATCATATACCTTGCAAAACTCGAGCTGCACATAAGTGAACAATTCTTGGTGCAGCATCACTTTCTGGTTCAAAACCCAAGAACACCTTGCTCGCTAAATATAGTACTTGATGCCAGTAGGACCTACAGGGTGGAAAAATGAAAACAAGAACATTGGACTGAAAAAATTCCCAGGACCAGCTCCTGATAGGTGAGGGACAGAAACATAGGAACTCCAGAGTGGCATGCAACAAAGCTCCAGAAGCCTTGTACATAAGAACACTGAAACAGAAGGTGTTCTAGGGTTTCCAGGTTGGTGTCACATCCAGGCCGAGGACTGTATCTCTCTGACAATTGCTTGTGTTTATGAGAGTTTCTGACTCCCAGTTTTTTATGGCAGCTCATCCACACCATATCTCTTACAAAATGCGGCAAACTGTGATTGCTCAAATGATATAGAACTATAGTATATGGTTGGGACTTACTGTGGATGGAAATCGGCAGCTGCTTGAACCTTGTTGTAGGAGAGTTCAAAGGTCAGAGAAGTTGTTGTACTATCGTTCTGATGTCACATCGATAATACAACAACTTTTCAGCCCTGACCTGCCACTTGATTGGCTAACTGAACTGGCTCCAGTGGGGGAGAAAAACAAAAACATGGCAGAGTGATGGCTGATCAGTGACCCACCTAGTTTTGACACCAAGAGCCACACAAGGGTCCGTGTCACAAAAGTTATGTTTTTCTTTTTGTTTTAAATTCAAAAAATGCAGTGCCGAAAAATGAAAATGGCAGCTAGAGAGAGCAGGAGCACAGAGAAGCCAGAGCGAGCGGGAGCATCAGAGACGGGGAGAAGCACGCAGGAGCGGGGGCAGCGGCAGCTAAAGTGAAGCTGAGGTAATTTACAATGGGCAGGGAGATGAAGCCAACAAATCAATAAGTCCCAACCATATACTATATAAAACAGTGGATGGATGACCATCCACAACAAGGCCGTTTTTCCATCTCGGTAGTTGATGACATCAGCGAGACCTCACGAGCTTCACTCTCAAGGTCTATGATGTCATCAACTACCTCGATGGAAAAATAGCCTTGTTGTGGATGGTCATCCATCCACTGTTCTGTATGTTGTGATAGATGCCACACAATGTGGGAATTGAAGGTCAAGAAAAAAATGATCACACAGTATGGAGTTATAAAGTGACTTTCTAGTCACTGCTACCATCATGCCATGTGACAAATTCAATTGTTTTATATTTTGGAATGCATTAATGAAATACTCAGGCACACCCCCCCCCCCCCGCTTCCAGGATACCATTGTGTCTGCCCCACTCACTCATTTTGTTAGCCCCATCACCTCCTCTGGGAAGCCATTCCAAGCATCACCACACTCTCTGTGAAAAAATACTTTGTCATGTTATGCCTGAGTCGTCCCCCCTCCCCAACTTCATACTGTGCCCCTTTGTCTTTCTGTATCTCCTACTTTGGAAGACTGTACTTCCTGTACTCTGTTTATACCCATGAGGTATTAGAATGTCTCTATCATGCCCCCCTCTCCCTTCTTGCCTCCAGGGAATACATATTTAATTTGTTTAGTCTTTCCTCATAGGCCTTCCATTGCAAGCCCTGCACCATTTTAGTTGCCCTTCTCTGTACCACCTCCACCCTATGTCCTTTCTCAGATAGGGCCTTCAGAACTGGACACAGTATTTAAGGTGAGATCTCACCAGTGTTCAATACAGTGGCAAAATTACCTCTCTCTCTTTCTACTGGTGATACACCTCCCTATGCATCCAAGCATCTGAATAGCCTTTCCCACCTCTGAGTATTCCCCTTTTACCACCACCCTTCGGCTCCTGCCAGTAAGCCAGTTCTCCACCCATATTACTATTTTAGGACCCACCCCTTGGCTGCACAGTTTGCTTATCAGTCTTCTATGAGAGACAGTGTTGAAGGCCTTTCTGAAGTCCAGATAGGCCACATCCACCACCCCGTCCTGGTCCTCCAAGTCATCCTGTCGAAAACCTCAATTAGGTTTGTCTGGCAGGACCTCCCTCTGGTGAATCCATATTGTCCCGGGTCCAGCAGGCCACTCGTATCGAGGAATTCCACTATTCGTTCCTTCAGCAGTGATTCTATTACCTTGCCCACTACTGAAGTCAAGCTGACCAGCCTGTACTTTCTAACCTCCTCCCTATCATCACCTTTGTGTAGTGGGACCACATCTGCTCTGTTTCAATCACCTGACACCTTCCCTGTCTCTAGCAATAGGTTGAACAGTGCCATGAGGGGTGCAGCCAACTCCTTCCAGAGTTCCTTCAGCACACTGGGGTGTACTGTGTCCGGACCCATTGCATTGTCCACCCTTAGCTTCTGTAGCTCACTCAAGACTCTTTCCTCCATAAAGGGGCTGGTATCCACTTCCCTACCTTGTATGCCCCTGTCCTACATCTCCAGCCCTCTCCCTGCCTCCTCCTCCTCTGTGAATACTAATCAGAAGTACTTCATTAGTATGTCCACTTTTTGACTGTCCTCTTTTACGTGAACACCCCTCCCTTTTCAGCCAAATTAACCCTCCCTTTGTTTTCCTCCATTCACCAACGTACTGTACCTATAGAATTTTTGGCCCCCTTCTTAATTGTCTTGGTTATAGTCTCTTCTGTTAACACCTTTGCCCTCCTAACTGCCCTCTTTGCCTCCCTTTGCCTCTTCTGGTAACATTCCCTATCCTCCTCCTTCTGAGTTCTTTTGTATTTTATGAAGACAAGTTTTATTGCCCTTACCTCTTCTGCAACCTCCTTAGTGAATCAGATTGTCTTCTTCCTCCTTCTACTCTTGCTTACTTGCCTGACACATAGCTTTGACATTTGACATCTTTACATTGTACTGCTTTCTTTTTTGTGTTTTGTACAATATTATCATCCCCCTAAGGTAGGCATTGAAGGCTTCCCAGATGGTAGTGCTGGGAGCCACTGTTTCCTTATTACTGGCTATGAAATCCTTAATTTGCAGTGTAGGTTCTTATACAAATGTGTGTCTGACAGCAGGACTTGGTTAAGTGGCCACTATATATATATATATATATATATATATATATATATATTATGGTAGCACAGTAGTGCTACCATAGTTAAGGTTGCGGAGCCATTTCTATGTTAAACCCCAAAACTTTGCACCTTAATAACTTTGCAATTGTTTCATGGATTTGGCTGAAATTTGGAATACATGATCAAGAACCATAGGCCTTGGGATCTGCCAAGTTTTGTACTGGTCGGATATACGGCTGTGGAGTTATTAAGCGTGATCTGTGCGCGCGTTTACGCTTTTTCTGGAATTCTACGGTCATGCCTACAGGTCGTACGGTTTGCGTGACCAGCCTGAAATCTTCAGGGAGCGTGCGGCGGGGTCCCGATGTGCCTTTTGAAGATTTCATGAAAAAATATTAAATGGTTCAAAAGTTATTCAAAAAACAGTTTCCCATTATAAGTCAATGGGAAAAGTTAACAAAAAGTTTGACAGTGTCGCAAATGCATTTTTACTTTCACAAATGGGCCTGTTACTTTCACAAATCAGCCATTTTGTTTTCAGTTGGTGATCAGAGAAATGGTTGGCATTTAAATTTGGGACCCTCTAGCAACCTAATTATTTTTGTATTCACCTAGTCGGACCCTGCGGATGCTTGCCATGTCTTTATTTTGCGTTAAAACACCCCAGAAATACGTTTTTCAAATTTCTGGAAAAAGTACTTTCGCAAATTACTTTGTAACTCACGAAAGTGTGAACTTTAGCAGCTTTCATGAAGTGCGACAATAGTTTTCCATCTGTGGGAAAGTGACAGCGATTCTTTGGCACTGCACTGCAAAAGAACCATTGGGAGTTTTGGGCTGAAATTTGGAGGGAACGGAGCCGACATCTCACAGATGTGCCTTTCAGTGTTGTATTGAAAAAATATTATACGGTGGCAAAGTTACGGCACTCCAATGTTGACAGTTTTTCCCATAGGATAACATTACGGCGCCCGACGCATTACAGAAATCCTTTGGATCCCTGCTGCAAAATAACGGTTTGGTCTTTTTTCCTAAAATTTGGAGAGAAGACAGCCAACAGCCCACAGATGTGCCTTTCAGTGGTTTGGTGAAAAAACATTACAGGGAAGCAAAGTTATGGCACTCCAAACTTTTCTTTTTTTCCCATAGGATAACATTATGGCGTTGGCCGCGCCTTTCAGGGCCAGTATCTTGGAAACGGTGCGAGATACGGACTTTTCATTGGAAAATTTCTTAGCCCCCAGATTCAAATTAGTCAGGACAGTTGTAAATAATATGACTTTTAAATTTTTTTTCTACGTCGTATGGTTCCTGAGATATAATGTATTTAGTATTCCAATATCTCATTTTCTGCGCCGATACTCATTATTATGCATACATTATTTGTACTCACTATCTTTCTCTATGCAGGTTTTGGGGAAAACCAGCCTGTGCGCTTACATTACTGTTACTGTTGCCCTTTCCGTTTACGGCTCTGTACCCGTTTCACTTACCGTTGACATCTGCGCCACCATGTGCGTTATCCTTTGCGTTTTCATTTGCGCTTGCATTTCTGTTATTTTTTGCCATTTCTGTCTACAGTACTGTTTATCTTTCTGTTTCACTTTACGTCACCATGCCCATTGACACCCACCGCTGCATTACATTCACTATTTCTCGTCATCATTCTCAAAAAGAAGGGAAATTAGAGGCAAAAAACTCCGTTTAATGCATTAGTTAGGGTTGTTCCACAGTGACAAAAGTGAGAAATTTGCTGTTAGGGTTGAAAACCTAACTCGAATCACCCAGCACCACACACACACAGACACACACACACATTCAAGTATGGGGGAGGACCAAGTCAACACAACCAATGACAGACATCCAGCAGCAGGTGACAGAAATAAAAAACAATTGTCTAAATGTACTATGAGACATCCCCACCCACCTGACCAGGTACTGCATGCTCAGTGGAGATCAACAGCAAAACTGAGGCCATGTACACCAAACATACACATCCCTGATTGCAGCTGCACACAATGTACCACACTTAGTAGTTGCATGGCCTTACCTACCGATGCCCCACACCAGACCACACCACATGTGGTGGGCCACCTGAGCAATAGAGTTCAGCAAAACCAAGGAGTTGTACAGGTATAATATCTCTGATTATAACAAGGGTTTGAGAAATGCAGCTTTCTAATTGACTGTAAACATTGTAACAGCCTTATGTTTAGTTTTATTAACATACATGAAAGCCTAACCATATGATGAACATGGTTTAATGTTGTTTAAAAACAGTTTTATTATGATAGCAATAAGCCACTCCAGGTATTATGTTAATGGTTTGTTTATCACTGTCTAGCGACATGCGGCACTTCGGCTATGCCTCATTCAACATTAAACCCCTACAGGGTGATTAACAGACCATTTAACATAACTGTTGGTCATGCCTTATTGCTTAATTGTCTTTATGAGTAGATACTCTCCTCTGCTAGGCACTGCAGCAGCTTTGTAACACAGTGTCCCACCCAGTTACACCATACACTGTCTAGTTACTGGAGAATGGCTAAATATGAACTCATGAAGATGAACAGTGTAACTTGATCATTACATCATCGAAACCTAGTGTGATTATAACTGACAGAGTCAGTGATAGAGGATAACCCCTGCTGTCCTAGTACACTTACCCCATTGTGAGTTAAATCAATACTAAAAGACATTCTGTTTATATCTACACCATACCTACTTGATTCCTGTTGTACCACAATTAACATAGTTATCACTTTGATAGCATCAGTGACAGAAGTGTGGCAACCCAAACAGTAGCATACAGCCTGAGTATGAAACAACTGTTAAAAAAATTACACTGTGTCCATAAGTGGCATAGATCACTCATTGCAACAATAGTAAATGTATTACTATTTGAATAAGTTAGTCATCACAGATGCAATGAGATTGTCTTTATCATGTACAACATACTCAGTAAGTGCCTACAGGAAAATCTATCCTATATACATCTCCGATACAGGTACATCATTGTTGGCTCAGTAGTGCTATGATATTTGTAAGTTGCTTGGCCTGATCCATGCAATTACAATGTTTCTACAAAGAATACTTACTGCATCTTTAGTATTGAAACACACTGAAGGTCTATGTATGTACACATCAGCAGTACACCTTCATCAGTAAGAATGCATGTGATACTGGCAGTACGAATTTCAGAGCGTTGAACAGGCAATGCTTTTCCATACATTTACATCAGCCTCTCTATGTTGAGTAAACCATTGCAGTAAATGTACTACTATGCAAATCACCTACTAAATGTATCACTACTTTTATCTTGAGCATGCTAGTGTCTTGTAGTTAATTTATGTGCTTCTCTTAATTAATGTGTACTCACTAGTGTTAAAACCTTTCTACAACTGTCATTATGCACATTCAGCATTTATATTGAATAACGGCACAGTACCAGTTGTGGTGTGGTGTGGGGAATCGGTAGGTAAGGCCATGCAACTACTAAGTGTGGTAGGTTGTGTGCAGCTGCAATCAGGGATGTGTACATTTGGTGTACATGGCCTCAGTTTTGCTGTTGATCTCCACTGAGCATGCAGTACCTGGTCAGGTGGGTGGGGATGTCTCGTAGTACATTTAGACAATTGTTTGTTATTTCTGTCACCTGCTGCTGGATGTCTGTCATTGGTTGTGTTGACTTGGTCCTCCCCCATACTTGAATGTGTGTGTGTGTCTGTGTGTGGTGCTGGGGGGGTGAATTTGGAGTTAGGGTTTTCAACCCTAACAGCGAATTTCCTCACTTTTGTTGCTGTGGAACAACCCTAACTAATGCATTAAATGGAGTTTTTTGCCTCTAATATATATATATATATATATGCTGTACTCCTTGATAGACAATCTAAGTGCAGCTGACATGGCGAGTGATTGAAGATTGCCTTATGGAGGTAGTCATATGGGATTATAGTGGACACCAACATTTGGTATAGATAAAAGTTCATCAATTTTTGTGTGAGATTTATGTGTGGCAGAGTACAATGAGTATTCCTAGGGTGTGTTAGGTGCCATGTGTCTTGTAGCTTGAGGGATTCTGTCTCCCTTTTAAGCCACCTGGCTGCTTTCTTTTTTTTTTTATAGTTTATTTAGTATTTTCCAATAAAAACTTCAGGTTATAGCTTACATACATTATCACATTCAGGTTGTATCATACATACATTGTCATATTCAAAATCCATTAAGCAGTTATTACCACTATAGGACAACCAGAATTGTCTCATGTACACTTCATACCTGTTCCATTTTTATAATTCATACCTGTTAAACCAAGAAATTAACATTCAAAATTATTTAATCCTAACAGATTCAGATTGTTTTAAACCAGACGAATTTATACCCTTGGGGAGGTAAAAAAAAAAAATAAAAGTAACATCTATACCTTTTAGCATTACATTAGATTTGATTAAGACTAATACCTTTTGTGGAAAGTGGAGATTGACCTGTATTAAGGGAGGAAAAAGGGGAGGAGGAAGATAGAGAGGGTAGAGCAGGGGAGAAGGAAGGGGAAGAAATAAGGGAGGGAGGTGGAAAGGAGGAGAAAGGGAAAGGGAGAAGGGGAGGGAGGGATAAGGGGGGACATGTATTTTAAATCATTTATTCAGTTCTGTAATCTCTCTTTATATAAGTATCAGCTAATCCATCTGTTTATATATGGTTCATTGCTGTGATTTACAGCAAAAGTAACTTTTCTCATGATTTGTATTTGGTTTATTATACCCACCCATTCCCCTATCTCCAGCGGAGACTGCTGTAACCATTTCTTTGTTATGCCCTTCAGGGCCTCAATACACATCACTGCCCATAAATATTGCCCTTCCTTTCCTTTCCTTTAATTGTTGCTGGACATAAACCTAACACAATGTTCTCCGGTCCTATCTCTGTTACCAGCCCAAATACTTCCTTTAAATGCTGTTTAATATTGTCCCAATATGCTTCCAGTCCCGAACAAGACCAGAAAATATGTGGCATCTCTGGCTGGAGGCATCCACATCCTCTCCAACACATTGTGTTGGTTCTGGAGCCCATCCTCATCTGTCTACCTGGTGTATAGAAATATCTAATTTTAATCTTCCAGGTGAAATCCTGCTACATAGGGGATGAGGTGGTGCTCCAGCCACTCCAAAAAATAATACCCCATTTTTTTTATTTAATTGTATACCTAGTTCCTGTTCCCATTTATTTTGTAATGAGACCGTACTATACTTCTGATCTGCTACCAGGTTCCAATAAAGCATCGTTATGGCCCCTTTACCATGGGTTGATTCCCAAATATTTTCAAAAGCGAAGGGGAAGGGTCTGAGATCTTCCTGCTGAACGTCCTCTTGCAACTTTCTGTTTATATAATTTCTAATTGGGTAGTAATATAACCTATCATGTTCTGACCAGTTGAACAGCCCCTTTGCCCTCTCAAAAGATAGCAATGTGCTTCCCTGCAGTAATTGCCAACTTGCTACTAAGCCTGCAGCTGCCTGTCTCTAATACCAGTTGGAGAAATTATTTGGAGAACAGGCCTTATCCAAGACAAACCACTTATACCTCCACATGTTTCTCTTTGTGGACCCTTTCTTTGTGCCTTGATACCATCCATGTAGGGTTGCTTCTACTGTGGAAGGGAGTGTCACATAGTCCAAGGTATGACCTTGGGGGTCAAACATTTTTCAGCACAACTGCTCCTTACCCACCAAGTGCAGCTCAATTTGTTGCCAGTGTGCTCTATATCTCCTGTGGGCCCATAGTAGAGCTTGCTTCATTTGAGCAGCAACCCAGTAACTACTTATTTGCGGACAACATGCTCTACCCCCTTCCTGCTTTGGCAAGAACAACACTTTTTTAGTTACTCTGGGATGTTTATTCCCCCAGATGAAGTTCATTATCCAGCTTTGCCATACCTTGAACTCCCTCCAGGGTACCTGCCACCTGGCTGCTTTCATGAGGTGTGCTTGCTTAGTGGAAGACCTGTCTAGAACTATGTACTATACCAATAGTTCTTAGACTTTGTCACAGTGAGCCTCCCCAAATCCATGGAAAAGATTTTGAGCCTCCCCCCAAAAACTGAAATAATTTTGGGCCTCCCCAAAGAAAAATAGCATACTGTACTTTGTGCAGTACACCATGAATAAATTTAAACCCCTTTGAGTACTTGGCTCACATTCAGTTCTTTCATCCAGTTCTTTGTCTTATACTAATGTGGAACCTTTGAAAAAGAGCTCCTGTGCTCTAAGGTGTTATCTGAATAACAAATAAATAAAATAAATATTATTATTCAGCTTATTGTAACCCCCCACACACACAGGCCAGTCTACTTGCTCCACTATTTTCATTCTTGAACCACTGTTACCCCTCGTTGACTTACCTTCATGGGTCAGACTACTTTCTCTGTTTCCTTTCTATATGAAATAACCTTCCTATATGCTTTGCCTCTCACCCTCCTTCCCTGCTCCTAAGCAACTTCTCTTGGATTACTTTGCTCCTTCCTGCTATTGCTCTTAGCACTTCTATGCTCAACCCTTGTATTTGGGCTATTTTGCCATCAGGCTACAAATTGATCAATTACCACCACTTATTAGTTTATTGTTCATATTTGTTTGTACTGTTGTTCATTGTGTATTTCTTGATTGTTTTTCAGTTACCTTTTGAAATGTATTCACTACCTACCCTCCCTGGGTACACCTGAAGTGAGCCTTGGCTCATTCACCTTCCCTTGTCATCTGCTAGTAAATAAATACATAAAATTCACCTATTATCCTCTTTCAGTTTGCTTCATCTAGTCACACAAAATACATAAAACTCAAAATTTAAATACAGTACTTTTTCAGACTTGCTTGAGCCTCCCCTGGAAGAGGTTGGAGCCTCCCAAGGGAGGCTGGCCTCACCATTTGAGAACCCCTGTACTATACACAGTTGAAATATTCTTCAAGAATTAGGGGCCTCTGTAGTTCTACCAATTGCAGAAATGCTCTTTGGAAAAAGTTGGTGTCATCAATGTTTGGACCATAAACAGGTTGCTATCACAGTGGGGGTACCTTTTATTTTACCTTGGAGGGCCACCAACCTGCTTTCTTCTTCCTTTATAATCTTTTCCATTTTTATGTTCAGTCTTTTATGTATCAGGATAGCCACTCCCCTGGTGTGGGGCATTAAAGACATATATACCACGTGGTATACTCACCCCCTTTTCAGTTTCTCATGTTCCTGATCTATTAAATGGGTCTCCTAGACAGTGGCAGCTCCAGCCTCTACTGGTTGCCAGGGTATTGTTGGGGCATGACAGTTTGCAATATATTATTCTTATGGGGTAGCTCTGCACCACATGGGGCACCAACAAGGCCACAGCATTTTTGTACTAGGGCACATGCCCTGGTCTGCCCTACTGTAGGGCCACCACTGCTCCTGGAGTAACACTATATGTGGTTGTTAAGATCCAATATGTGTCAGTACTCTTTTAATAGGACTGGTACATCCTTTAATATTCCCTATGATTTTTAATTTCTTACCCGTTGGTGTTCATAGATATTATTATCTGCCTGCTCAAGAAGTAACCATCCATATTCAACAATTACTAACTTTATGTGGTTATAAACAGTGACATAGAGAACATGCCTTCGTTTGGTATCCCTCACACCAGTACCTTGTCAAAACCTATACCATACAATTACATTTGTTATATCTTGACCCCCAGTGCAGACAAGTTGCTAGTTCCAATGTCCCACTTTAATTCCTGTGCCTCTGAAAATAGGTGCTATAGTAGTGCCTCATGTGTGATTGCCCTTCCGAACGCTTAAAATTCTGAATTAGCCAGGAGTTGCTGATCAGTGTATCAGATACTTGGCAAGTCTGCCCTGTGGCTCCCATTAACCTGCTCTCAATGTTCTCAGTTCTGGTGATTGTACTCTATTATACAATGACAAGAAAGAAGACCCTGATTGGTCAGACTGGGACTTGGCACAGAATGTTATCCTACAATAACATCCCAGCTGTAGTCCCAGCACAATAACAACTGCATCAAATGTTAAAAATTAAAAATCAAGCTGTCAGCGCGATCAGCTTCATTGCTTCCAGGCAGCAGCTGACTTCAGTGATCCCACTCATTACCAATGTAGGTCAGCTCGGTAAGAAAATAGTGAAGAAAAAAAAAGAAAGAAATCTAAATTAATCTACCCGTTCCCACAAAGTTGTCACTGCCATCGGCTTCAGCTATCCTGGCACAGCAATTCCACTGACTATGAACAGCGACTCCCTATTTCAAATATAGGAGAACATACACCACTTACTGAATGGCTTCCCCACCTTCCTCCACTGCCGCACTAAGCATCCTCATTTAAAGAAATACAGACTGAGCATAAGTCTTTGTAGACCTGTGGAGAGTTTTGCTGTGAAACATATTTTTTACACTTGAAAAACACTTCTGCAATGGGAGCAGACTTTGTGCGTGGCACCTAAGATTGTCAGTACACAGGTCTCCTAATCCCACCTGTAACTGCTGGTCCCAGTCTCATTCGCAACTCTTACTATTAAAAAAAAAAGTTCACTGAAAGTATTCCCTAGGTATTTCCAAACAGGACTCAAACACAAAAGAATGCTGCATAAATGGCGGGGAGGGAGGATGGCAGCGGCGAACTGAATCACCATATAGTTAGAAACAGTTTGCTGAATCACCAGCACCACTTTCTGGAAAGAATAGGAAGTATGGACTTTTTTTCAGTAAGTATATATCCACATACAAAAACTGAATTAAAAATGTAAAACAAAACTATATATTTTTTTACTTTTCTTTTTGTTTTCACACATGAGCCATTATATAATAGAAATAATGCACTCCAGGTTGGGTGTCGTGCTGGGATAACGTCCCTTCTTGGGTGTTGGATGCACTCAGTCTGCAGCCTCATGTCCAACCACCCAAGGCAGTATGTTATCCCAGTATGATACCCTCTTTGTTGTGCATTATTCCTTTATTATGATCACATCATATCTCATCCTATTTCTAACACTCAAAACATTAAAATTACTACTTCTGGAAATCTCATCGCTAACTGGTGGCCTTAACCTTATCAACCATGCATTGATACCCTGTAGTGGTTGTCTGTATAATCATATTTCTTCATTTAATTTTGCAACCAGATCTTTAATGCTTGAGTCAAAACTATTCAGGATGTCACAGTACGTAAGGATGTGTGTGTAACTGACATCAGTTTAACATTGGACAATATCTAGTTGGTCACTTTCCCCATTTTTACACTTTTTAGTTGTTTGGCCTTTCCTTAGGAACATGGGTGAAAAACAGTTAAGTGGCTTTTTCTTTCCTCCCATACTTTGCATTAACCACTTGTTTTATGTGTTTGGGTATACAGTGACTCTATGAACTCCCCCCACCCATATCAACTTCTTCATCATTGCTCAAGAGAGTACAAAACAGAAACATTCACCATACCCTCAATTGAACAGTCATTTCAGTGCCCACTTGCTTAGGTTTTGGAATATCTCTCTGGGCAGCTTTGCTGGAAGGTGCCTTTTTCCAAAAGGACAGTCTGCTTACCCAGTACGATTTCTGTAGGGCAGTTAGTGAGATATGCTACTGTACTCTGAGCACTAACCAGGCCATTTACTGTGTTGCTGCTGTGTCTGCTTCCCTGGTTTCAGGTCCACTACCTGTGCCCTCTTCAGGTGGATGGGTTGTTGTTTTCCCTGTGTACCTCACCTGAAGGTACTCTACTATTGCTACATGTTTTTTCTCAGTAAACTGGGGGCTGCTGTTACTGCTCTGCTTCTCGACAATCCAATTCTACCTCCTCGGTATGGAGTGCTCTCCTGGATGGTGAAGGGCTGGCATTCTTGATGGAAGCTTTGCTGCCCCTACTCCTGCTGTGGTCTCCTACTTTGATGGCCAGGTACTTTACAACTTGTTTTTCCATCACATTTTGCTCTCTATCAAGGACCAGTCATGGTTGTGGAGACTTTAGCTGGTTGCATCAGGTTTGTTTCTCACTGCTCATTCCTTCCTCTGTCAGAGGCAGTGGTCTGTGTCAAATCCATGTGTTTTCATGGGATGAGACACTTCTTTTAGGGGGGTCCATGATGGTAAAGGTATGGGTGTTAGGTCCAGCCAGGATCTTTTTATGAAGGGCATATCCTCCGTAGGGGAACAGAATGTGAGGGGACCACATTTTGTTCAATTTAAAAATCTGTCAGGAACATTAAGGCATACAGGATTCCAGCTTTTTGAAGTGCTTTGGGGATTGGGATGTATGTCTGTCATTAATCTGTGCTTGTTGGCCACTCCTAGGAATAAACCTCATACACTGAAATTCAGGTGCCATTCTAGATTAGTGGACTCTGTTCCCTAGATAGTAAAAGCAAGTCCTTTTTAGTAGTGAGTTCTAAAATGTTCATGATAATAACCCCCTCAGTCTGTCATGGGTCAGCGACTGATTTTTCCCCCCAGTGTGTGTGCCCTTTGAATGTGGAGCTGCTGCTCCTATGGTATTTTGATTACCTTTAGTAGGAAATTGTCCAGGTACTGTAGTTGATCATATATTATCCTATTTCTTCTGGTATGCCCACTATGCACATATTATTGCACCTGTCTCTGTTCTCCAAGTTCTCAGTATGCTCTCAGTGATCCTGGAGGGCTGTATCTTGGCATGTCATTTTTTACTGGTGCTGTGTTGTGGCATCATCCAGGGCTCCTTTGCAGTCCTCAGACTCTTGAATCTGGTCCCCAACATTGTGCAGGTGTTGCTGAACAGAGTACACCTTTGCACTGAAATTTACCTTTATCTTTGAGAAGTATGTAGAGCATTTCCTTCAGGGGAGGCTATGTCTACTAAGGTGGCTGTTGTTCTCCCCACCATGCTGCTGCCCATTTAGGCCCAAATTTTAGCTCCAAAACTTTATTCAACATTTCTTTTACTTTTTAAAGGTGACCTGTAAGCTCAGTTGCAGCCCGCTGCTATCTCAACATACTTTTCCATGCTGCTGCAGGAGCCAGTGGCTGCTATAACTACGATAACTGAAGCAATATTTATACTTTAAATCACTGTCGAAATAGTGCTCCAAACCTGGAAGCATTGTGAGGGTCCTGATCCAGCACACACAAGGTCTGATGGGTATTCCACTCATTTAGTAATGTAAATAACACCACTGCTGTGAATGTACAGCAGTGGCTGGAACTTAATATACTTATTTTATTGCTTCCAAGGGGGGGGTCTTGATGCCTAAAATAATACTTACAGCAACAGCCTGTCCTGTCCACAACACAGGTTATGGTAATGCAGGTTACCAACTAATAGAAGAATATGTAGCCCTCATTAGCATAACCCACATGCTGGAAGCCACGCAGGATGTACGAGATGGCTGTTGGCGGCTTTGCAGATGTTATGGACAGTGTGGTTCTTTAAAAGTAAAATTCGCAGATAAGTAAAAAAATAATCTATTTCATGCTAATAGCCCTAATCCAGCATTTTTGCAACAATTGCTGCACTGTTTGGGGTTTCAGAAGTTTCCCTTTAATAATTATTTTTTGGGGAAATATGAAGGAGAGCTGGCTGAGCTGGGAAGGGGAGGGAAAAAAATTAAAAACATGATACAGCAGATAGATAGATAGCTAGATCAGAGAGAGAAAGAGATACATTGCCAGCTTATTGCTGCCATACAAGGTAGCGACACGTCTACATCTGCAACTGTAGATGTTAAGCTTTCATACAGCGAACACAGGTGAATAGCTCCTCTCTCTAAGTCGGGCACCTTAGATTTTGGGGTGCCCAGAAAAAGTATTTCTGGCAGTATTTTTAAAAACAAACACCAGAATCTAGCTAAACAGGTCCAGTTTAGCTAGGTTCAGGTATTTTTTTTTAAATCATTTTTATCTATTTTCCATGTTTTGGTTTGGGGAAAAAACAAAATGGTAGCAGGCATGGCACAAAATATTGTTTTTGTGTTGTGAGAAGCAAGTGGTGAGAAAGCAGAAAGCTCTCATGACATAGAATTTTTCATGTTGTAGCAGATGGTTATCCAAAAAACAAAACCTTTAAAGCCTTATAACTTGGGAAGAATTTAATTTTTTTTTTCATGAAACCTTTGAAAGGCACTACCTTGGCACAGGTCAATTCTACCCTGAAAGTTTCAGTAAAAAAATCCATTCTGTCTAGCCTGTAGGTGAGATAAAAAAAAGTATAGAGAAAAAAATTAGACATCTACAGGAAAACAACATTATGTGTGTATCAAAAGCTGCTCAAACTGCCATCATGAAACTTTCCACATATTTAGACCTTGTCTCATAGACAATGCATGCCAAATTTTGAGGCAATTTCGTTGACAGCCGCTAAAGCTATGAAGGTGCAGATTTAGGGGTTTAGCATAGATCCTGTTGGGCAACCCTAATTATACCGGTGCTACCATGCCAGTATAATATATATAGAATAATACATGGTGGGAGTTCATAAGGAGAATTTATTGCTCACCCGAGGAGTGGGATGCTATATAAACCCTAAGGGAGAAGCTCGAGGGGCTTATCTAACCATCCCACCCTGAGGGTGTGCATTAAATTTGACTTTTGCACTACCCCCCATGTGTTGTTTTATGTAATTGCTGGGGGACACTTTTTTCTTCAACCAGATTTCATTAAATAAAAAAAGTTGATCAAAAAGTCCTGTTTGTTTTTTTATTTGTTACAGCATGTTGCACAATAATTCAGAAAGTGAATAAAGTGAGGCATACTGTTTTAAAAGATGTATTTGTCTACTTTAGTAACTTTTTAAAAAAGTGGTAGAAAAAATGTTACTTTAAGAGAGTGTCCGAATGGGAGCTGCTTTGTTCCTACACCGAAAACTGCAGCTGGTTACACCTCCAGGAAACAGTAAACTTAGACCATGTAACAGTTTTAATTTTTAGCAAGAAAGTTTAAAAAGTGTTAAGGTGTTGTAGTTGATGTTCAAAACAATTTTTATAAGGGCCAGGTTGTTGTTGCTGTTATGGTGATATGTAAATTCTACAAGGGTCAGGGTTCACAGCCATTTGTATGGAGACAGTACCGAGCGAAAGCAAGAGAGAAAATTGCTGGAAAATGTTAGGTGAGGGCTACATGTTTTGCCGATTTCTACTTCTTTGACTGCTTTTCGTTTTGGTTAGAGCAAAATGCCGAATGACACAGTTTAAGAGAGTTGTGTGAGTTAAATGGCAATTGTGAGAGCACAGTGTGTGAGTCAGCGTGAGCGGGGTTGAGGAAAAGCTGGCACGTGTTTGCCATTATAACCTGCTTCTCCAATGAGAAAAATGTCCCCCAGTTATTATATATGATTAAATGCATTCTTTTGATAGGAATTTTTATAGCTAAGTGCTACTTGAGAACTTCACTTCAAGGTCCAGATAAAAGGTTCTGGTTGAGTGGTAGCTGAGGGCTCAGTCCAAAAACAATTTGAAAGAGTTAAACATTCCAGCCAGCTGAGCATTACTTGATAATGCATGCACAATTTTCAACTCACACTTAACCAGCACTCCACTAACAGCTAGTTGACTGGCAGCTGAGCATACTGCATTTTTCCTGTCTGGGAAACTCATGGCAATAAGGCCTCATACTAACATGCCAATGTTTTTCAATGTTTTGTTTGTCATATTAAGGGCCTGTTTCTCAAAGTGAACCATTCTGCTTGGCCTCAGCACAAAATTCTACAGAACATTTATCACATTTTTATCAAACAGTTCCTCTTTTGCAGACTATCTCTGGCCTCATTCCATTTCCCTTCCTAAGCATCTTGTACAGCGGCAGAAGATGGATAGCACTGTGGTATCGAAGCAAAGCCTGACAATGGTCTTCCAAGTGGAAGGTCCTGTTCTGGGAAAAAAAATTACCCAAAAAACATATTATTTTTGGGATATGGCTGCCATGTCCCTTTAGCAGATTTTGTTTTAGTTTTGAAACACTTTTTTACATGTACATGGCAGCCAAAGTAGTGCTAGAAGGATATTATTTAGATAAAATAAGAGATGGCATGATAAGGTAATTTGATTTATACTGCATCATTTTTTCAAAATCCTCAAGGTTTTGTACCCTAAGCATTTAAATAAAGGTTAAAAGCAGAAAGATGCAAAATACATTTAAACATTAAATGCTAAAGAACGTATAAATATGTTTTTCACTGACCCTAAAGGTCTTAATGATAATGTGGTATGCCGTATAAAGGGAAGGGCATGACAGTGGTTAGTGGTGGTGACTAAAAGGCATGGTCAGCCACAGATTTTAACTTAGATATTGGGACCACTCAAAGTGTTTCCATGAAATACTGTAAAGGACGTGGCAATGCATAAGAGTACAGATTGTTACTGAAGTACTGTATCTAAAACTCAATTCACATAGGGCCTTAAATGCTAAAAATATATTACCTTATCGTTAGTCCTCATCTAGCAACAAGGTAATACAGTCACTTCTTTCTTGGACTGTGGATGCTACCTTCCTGATTCATAGGTACATAGACAGTGTTGGCAGAAGGGCCTATGGCCCACCTAGTCTGGCCATTTGAGTTTGTAACTTCAGTTTATGTTTTCCTAGAACTCTGTTGCCCTTACCCCTGACCTCCAGAATTCCTTTATGTCTATCCCATGCAATCTTAAATCCCATGATTGTTTCAGCCCCCACTGATCAGTAGGTCATTGACCAGTAATGAAGAACCCTCAGTCAAAATGGTCTCCACAACTTCCACTGGTGGTTCAATGTGTTCTCTGTGCTGTCCACCTTCCTCCTTTGGCACCTTTTCAGATACAGACCTGTTATCCAAAGGTACAGGTGGTGTTATAACAGAGTCCAGTTTGGGGGAATGGGCTCTGCAAGAGGCAAGTGTCAAATTGTTTTGTCTGAACCTCCCCAGGGTGTCTCCATTGAATTCATGGAGATATTTCCCCACTGTATCAATGACTTCTGACTACTCCTGCCTAAAAAGCCTTGGGCATTTTTACACCCATTATTGCTCCACGGTCATAGGCTAACCATGACATATTGTACCTTGGTCACTTGGTAGAAACTTGTACTACCAAGTGTTTCTGTTTCTGTTTAACATGTGCATATTTAGAAAAATGTGATGAGCTGTATATACCTGTCCACGATCCAACTAGCCTAGGGGGGTGTATACGACAATGTTATAAGTTATATTATGACCAATACAGTCCTTGAGCAATGCTCCACTCCTATGTATGATGACCTGTATATATCTGTCAGTTGAACTAGCTAGTCTAGAGTGTATAATCTGAATAGTGCTTACTACTGTATTACTACTGTATGTTTCCCCTAGCGTCAAATGATGTATTTCCCACATGCTTGTTTACTGTGACAAAAAACTGTACTCTCTTTGCCATGTCTCCTTGACTGTTGTTCCTCATGTTGTACTCTCCCGGGTCATTCCTGAAAATAGGCATAATACTTGTCTAGTGTACTTACCCGGTAAACAAAAGCTAAATAAATAAAATAAATAAGTTACATGTTCCAACTGGATCCTTTAGCAGTCTGATGAGGTTCATTGTAGGCTAGTATACCCCCCTCCCTCTGACTCAAGAGTCTGAGCTTTCCTGATCTACTTGAGCAGTTGTGGGTGGAACAGGTTGCCCTAGTTTATGCTTTACAAATCAAGTTGTAGGAGAATTTGGAGGTACTACAGATCTCACTGCACTATTAAGGACCAGCTGTTCAGTAGACAGCAAATGATTTCAGTGGTTGGTTGGAAATCTACTTGATTCTCCCTCAGGAAGAATCTTGTATATAGAAATGTCTTGTACCATTTCTAACACAATATAAGGGATAGTGCCCCATCTGTCAGCAATGTTGTGGTTCCCAGACAATCCCAAATTACTTAACACAACATGGTCTCCTGGAAGCAGTTTATGTGCCTTCAGCTTTCTGTCATATTTATGTGTTTGGCTCCATTGCCAGACACTCATAAACCCAAGTCCAGTGAGAGTCTATCTTCCCAGCTGAACATAATACAGAGAGAATCCGGTGGTTCTGTCACTTCTGGTGCAGTTGTACTCTATGCACAGACAAATGCACTAATTTGTTGACACCACTTGCTCTTTTCTTTTCGGTTGAACGTGTCTCAAATGTTTAGTAGGGTTCAGTTGAACCTCGAATCTGCTGGCGGTATGTTTTTATATTATATACCTAAATAAGGGATTGTTTGTATGCAGTTGTGTGGTGCTGGTGCTGGCTTTGTTGTTTGACTTCAGCTGAACCATACAGGTTCAGGTTCACCTTTAGGGTGATATTGGGTAGTTCAAGATTTAGTTATTCCCCCAGATGAACAACAATTCTTTTAATAGGCTACTGCTGAAATCCTGAACTTGGTTTGAATGGACCTTTTGTGGGGCACAATAGTGCACAAAGAACTTTTCTACAAGGACCTTTGTGACAGTTGTTGCCTTTTGGTCCTTTGTTGGATATGCTTGGGTGTATCTGGAGATGTGATCACTTACTACCAAAATATCTTCAGTATCTTTAGAAAATGGGCCAAACATTAGGAACTCTCTTTTTGGCTAAGAGCCACAGCGGGGGTACATTGACTTTTCATAGACATCTGTTGGAAACAAGGGCCACTTCAAGGTGACCCATTACTCTGGTTATCATCGGGCACTCCGAGTTTATGTTGGTCTGCCATCATTTTCTTTCCACTCATTAACAGAGGGACCCTCCCCCAGACCCCTCTCGGAACTGTCTATCAACTGGCACAGTGTCTGACAAAAATTTATTTTCTCCACTTTCTGAACCTCACAAAACATTTTGGCTGCCACCCTTTCTCACAGATAATTGTCAGTTTTCACACAAAATCACAAATCACTGCCATGCCAACTACATAATGATGGGGGGGGAGGGGCTGCTCGGATTCCTCAATATGCATAGCCTTTGCTTCCAGTTCCCTATGTTCACTCTCAACTCCACCAGCAGTCTCACTGCAACAGTAAGGATGTTTTTCTTCTTTCTCTGCTCTCCCAGTTTCAGTCAGAGTGCAAGAATCTCTTCTTTTAACAGGCACGAGGGTGGGATGGATCGCAGTGGGCAAGCAGGATCACAACAGCAAGAACATAACAAAACCTTCCATCAGTTGACAGAGATGGGTGCCAATGGAGAAGGGAGATGGTCCAGAGAAACAGGAAGCACCTAACTAAAAATGGACCATGATGGGGGCTCAGACTTTACTTTAAATTAAATGGGGGGGGGGTGGCTGGTGCGAGAACTGAACAAAATTACCACACAGGGAAAAAACTGTCAAAGGCTACAAATGGAGGGGATTTTCAGACAGTTTTCCAGTGCGCTAGGCTCCTGTAGCAGCATCCTCTACTGGCAACTGTACCAGGTAGGGAAGGCAACAGTGACAGGCAAAAGGACTACTTTACCATTTTTTTTTTATATTTTAATTTTTTTTCCAATGCTGAACCTATTTGTTAACTACTGTAAAAAATTTAAGCAGATGCCCACTTTCTTAGCGCAATAATACCCTCCAGGGTGGATGGTATGGGCAATACTGGACCTTCCAGGGGCTATGAGGCCCTCTGCCTGTGGCATAGGGCCTCCTTACACCCCTGGGATGTCTGGTATTGCCCATTACTACCCACCCTGTCAGGTATTATTGCTTGCTTAGTGTCTAGTTCCAGGCTGAGAAAGTCTATGTATACCAGCTCCATGTGTGCACTTGCAACAATACTAAATAGAGGAGCTACCCTCTGTGGCAAAGTTTTGCTTAGCATGCATTTGTTGAACCTTTTTGCAGCACTGTTCCATGTCACTTCCCATACATGGCCAATAGAAGTGTCCAGGGGCAAGGTCCAAGATGTGCTCACTTCCATGGTGTTCCATGTCATCATGCAAATTACACAGCACATCATTTTTGAACTTTGCTGGTAGCACCATTTGCTGTTTGTGGAACCCCTGTGGTCCATGGATTTCTAGGTATAATAAGTTATCTCAGATTTTTAACTTGGTCCACTCCTGCAGTAATAGTATTGCATCAAGATTATTGGTGCACACTTGGGTAGTATCACCCCGTTTCATTAGGGTTAACATAATATCTTTCATGCAAGAGTCCATTCTTTGGTCACTTTCAAATCTTGTGGCATTAACTATGGAAGTGTGGTCAAGTCCAATGTAACAAGATGGCAATAGGCATTTGGTAAACAGGGGCCAGAGGCATGAAAACTGTCTATGAGAAGATCCACATTTGCGGGTGACTTGCTCATTGGTTTCAAATGTTTTACATTAGTTTGCTTTGGGATTTGCAGCCATGGCTGAGTGCCTGTGGAGGATGCATTTGGGCATCTTGACAGAGTAACAGCATGCACATGATTCATGCCAGATCTGTATTCCATGCAACAGTCATGCTGATAAAACAAATAGCCATCTTTGTCCAGCAGCATCTAACTTTGCAGCTGTTTTCACATACAGTAGTAGCCAGAGACATTGCCAGCTATTTCCAGATATTTCGTGAAATTTCTGAAGAGTTTCTCTCTGCTGCCCCTACTGTGGAAATGCAGAAAGCAGAAGATATTTCTGGAAATATCACAGAAATTTCGGGAAATATCTGGCAGTGTCTGTGGCGGCTACTGTACGTCATGGTTTGTTATCCGTTTAGACAGTGATGTGTACTCATTATAAGTATTCATAAAACTGATCCATGGCTGCCCACTGGAGAGCAAGAAGCTCCATTGATGGATGGGGTAGTTCCTTTCTGCACTGTTTAAGCTTCTACTTGCAAAGGCAACAGGCCTCAGTCCTTCAGGAGAACTTTGATACAGACAGTGCCAAGTCTGCTGAGACTGGCATCTGTATCTAAACTGTAGGCTTTGTTAACATTGGTATATGCTAGCACTGGCGCATTTTAAGGCAGTAGAGGATTTCTTGGAATACTAACATACTAACACTAGCATGCATACTAAGATGTCAGCAGAGTAGGCCTAATGGTCTATCGAGTCTGCTCAAAAAACAGCACCCGGTCAGGACACCGTTGGTGAACTCCCCGCCTCCCCCGTAAATCCCCCAGACCCCATCCCCCATCAGAGTTATACCTCCAGGTCTGGCATTACTTAGTTTTATCTGTCCCAGCCCCTCTTGAATCCCTACACTGCATTAACAGCAACTAGTTCCACAGGCAGTGCCTTCCAGGGGTCCACCACCCTCTCTGTGGAGTAACGTCTCCTAGTCTCCTCCCTGAGCCCCCCGTCAACGAGATTCATGGGGTTCTGCCTGGTGATCCCCTTCTCCCTTAGCTGGAACACCCTATTTATGCTGACCCTATTTACTCCCTTTAGATATTTAAAGACCTCAATTATATCCCCTCTATCCCTCCTCTCCTCCAGGGAGTACAAGTTGAGTTCCTCAAGTCTCTCCTCATAGGATCTTTCCCCAGACCCTGTATCATCCTGGTCACTGTCCCCTGGACCCTCTTAAGAAGTGAAAAGTCATTTCTCAAGTACGGGAGCCCAAACTGCATGCAGTACTCTAGGTGTGGTCTAACCAGGCAGTTATACAGAGGGAGGAGCACCTCCTATCTCCATGAGGTTATCCCAAGCATTCTATTTGCTTTAGCCTCAGCTATCCTACACTGCTCAGAGTTATTCATTTTGGCATCCACTACCATCCTCCCACCCCCCAAAAAAAAACCTGCAGTTTCTCCCCACCCAAAAACTACTTATGAGCAGGGTTCCTAAGCCCCAAATGGAGAACAGTGCATTTCTTGGCATTAAACCTCAGTTTCAATTTGAGTAATCACCTCTCCAGAGTCTTCAGGTCCCCCTGTAGAGCTCTTCTACCCTCCTCCCCATCCACCACCCCAACTTCAAGTTATCGGCAAAGAGGCTCATCTCACTCCCAATACCAACCCTGATGTCCCAGATGTAAGCATTAAACAGGAGTGGACACAGCAGCAACCCTTGTGGGACCCCACTAATGACCATCCTAGTAGATGATACCTCCCTCCCAACCACTACCTTCTGAAAAAGCCAAGTTAGTCAGTTTCCTATCCACCTAACCATCCTTTCCCCCACCCTATTCCCACCAGCTTGTCCAGCAACCCTGGGTGTGGCACTGAATCAAACGCCTTGCTGAAGTCTAGAAAGAGGACATCCACTGGCCTGCCCTGGTCCAGCGCCTCACCCAATCATAGAACTCTACAAAGTTAGTCTGACATGATCTTCCCTGAATGAAGCCATGTTGGTGATCATCCAGATGGTCCCATGTCTCCAGAAACACCTCCAGCCTCTCTTTCAAGATGGCCTCCATCATTTTGCCTATCACCGACATCAGGCTGACAGGCCTGTAGTTACCCGGCTTTTCCCCTTGAGCAATCCTCC
This sequence comes from Neoceratodus forsteri, assembly GCA_016271365.2. Lineage (NCBI taxonomy): Eukaryota > Metazoa > Chordata > Ceratodontiformes > Ceratodontidae > Neoceratodus > Neoceratodus forsteri. The sequence continues at coordinate 646,670,904 of CM028135.1, read as the reverse complement.
AATCCTGAGGTACCCACCGCATCTGAAGGGAGGAGTTGAAAAGGTCTGCCAGAGGTGCAGCAAGGACATCTACCATCTCCTTTAGCACCCTGGGATGAAGGCCATCAAGACCCATTGCCTTATCCACTTTCAGGGACTTAAGGGTTTCCCTCACCCTACCAAAAGGAATTTCAACAGCTGTGACGTCCCCTCCTCCTCATTCCTAGCCCACCTCCCCCCATAAGGTGTTGACCCTCCGTTGTCTCTAGTAAAGACCAAGGCAAAGTATTCAATAAATATCTTTGCCCACTCCCCGGCCTCCTTGGCCCACCCATTCCTTGATCTTAGTCTGTTAGTCTACCCGTTAACAATGTGCATCCCCTCTGTGACCAAATGGGTCACTTGGCTTGTAATACTTTCAGGTTAGACCTATAACTGTGGGGTACTTTTTGCCTTTTTTGAAACAAAACCAATGATGTTTGAGCTCAATATCAGACTTCACCTAGGTCCCCTTGGGAAGTTTGCATTAGGGTGCACATAGCAGGGCACAGACACATCAACAAGAGGTAACCTGTTTGGAAACAGGGAACCAAAGTTCTATGTGAACAACTTCCATAAAACACTGGAGACATTAACTCATCTCACCCTGCCAATTTACTTCTAACATATATAAAACCCTCCAAGCAGTTTGATATAATTGGCATGTGAAAAAAAGAAGGGTACACTTGTTAATAAAAAAAATCCATCTTCCATTCCCTTTTTCTTCATGGCTTAATAGCCTATATCACAGTGCTTGAATTTGGGTACAGTAGTCTGTTCTAATCCATGCAAGCCCCGTTATTAAGGAGATTTTCTAATGTTACCCAAGAGAACACGCTGCACTCTGAAGAAGGCAAAGTTATGACAAAACAGCGGACATGTGATGCAAGCATGCATATGCATTCATATTTGTTCTCCTGGGTAACATTGGAAAAGCTCCTTAGTAAATGGGCTTCCATGGATTAGAATAGACTATTGCACCCAAATTCTTGCACTTGGAACTCTGGGCAGGCAAGTTAGTTGGGAGACATTGTTTTAGTATGCAGTTTCTCAATTATCTTGTCCCAAAATCTCCTGTGCACATGTGTACTGCTGAATATAGGAATATACTTTAAAACAGAAGTGTGCAAAAGCGGGAATGTTTCGGTTCTGGTTTTGTCAAATCACCTCTTGTTTTGGTTGTGATTTTGGTTTTGGATTCACGGCCAGTATTCATTCAATATAAAACGTGGCCTGTACCTTCATTTTAAAGAATAATATAAAGGAAAACGTTAAATTCCAATAGTTTAAATAGAAACTCTAAATAGTTTCTAGCTATCTAAATTCTGTAGGAAAGCAGTTTAATAGCTAGTTCAGTTTCAGTTTATTGATCAGTCATTTGACCTTTACAAGATAAAATACACAAGAATTAGACTTATAATTAAATTAAAGAATAATTCAAATAAATAAAGTGCCCAGTGCAATAAATTTGAGGCAAATAAGGTGTGTCTACAATACACATATACGTACAGATACATAAGTAAGTGCATCAAACAGAAATTACTAGAGACAAAAGTTTTACAAGTTAAAACTCATTGCTGAGCATTACAACATTAATTACTTCAAATAATATTTGATACCTGGGAACACTGTTTTGATCTAGGATATATTATTTATGTTTAACACAAATTCTTGAAATAGCTTCTAAGCATCCTGTAACGACCTTGTTTGTAATTTCATCATTTGTTGTAAAAAGCAATTTTAGTAGTAGAGCTTGATCTTTGGTCTGGAAAGTATTCCATAAAGGAACAAGCCTGCGGGCTCTAGGTTTATTGTCCCATGAGAATATAAATATAACATGATATAAATGTTCCATATACTACTGAGTACGAGAACAGTATCGGAACAGAGGTGTAGAATTCTTGTTATATTTTGCAGTAAGGACATTACTGGGAAACACTTCTAGCCTAAATTTAGTATAAAATTTCCTTTGATTGTAATCTGGCAAAACGACCAGATAATATCTGTAATAATGCAAAATGTCCTTATGTGTTAACCATGGAGAAATATGCAACCTGGAAATGAAAACTACATCTTGAGATTTATAATAATTAATCATCTAGTGCATGACAAATGTTTGATATTTGAAACTGATAGAAATGCCTTTAGAAGCACAGCTTTTCGGAAATTTGAGATCAGTTTCTTGTAAAACATAAAAAAACTCTTTTAAGCTAACCAGATTGCAAGGAACCCAAGTTAGTCCATCCATATTTTTCCTTTGGACAAAGATGTGGCAGTCTATCTGGATCTAAGTGTAGTATTTTGATCCAGTAGTTTATTTTCCTGGCATAAAAGAATGCCTTCAGCTTGCCCACCAGTGCAGCAGTAGCCCTACCACTTGCAGTGCTGGTGATCAGGGTTCAGGAGTGAGCCCAGGTTGCTGGAAGGTCAGCTGGGGGAGGAGGATTGAGCATCCAAGGGATGCTTTCCTTCTTTGTGGATGGAGGGCTGACACTCCTGCTGCAATACCACCACCTGGGTGCACAAGGGTGGAGGTACAGCTGGGAGCACTATGTTGGAGAGGCGGATGTTGGCAGGGGGCCAGAGTGGTGTCAGATCTCACCGTGCACCATCTCCATGGACCCCATTGCATGCCAACATTCTTTTTTTTTAATTCAATATGCTTTATTATTTTTCATCATATACCAACAAAAAAAACAACAACAAATGAATACAATAAAGAGAAACAAGACAAAAGATACACAGACAGAGTTCTAGAACTGTACATAATTAGGTAATCAAAAATAAGAATTATATACAGAAAGATAAATCCTCCCTTCTATCCCTTCTATATTCCCATTGTCCTCCCACCCCCCTTAACCCCAGTCTGCACAGTGGGGAAAAAGGTAGTAATGGGGAAGAGAAAAAAGAAATAGGGGGTAAACCTCAAGGGAGAATTAATACAGGGAAAAGGATGAGGCAACTTTACTCCCAAATACTATAGGATTGCAATGAGGTGGTAAGAAAACCCATTATGGTCTCCATAGGGAGAGTAAGGTCATGAGGGGCTCCCAATTAGTCTGATAGTATTGGACTCTCTGTCTTATGGTGGTGATATGCTTTTCCAGCTGGATGGCAAGGAGAACTTCACAGTACCACTCTAGTGTTGTGGGAAGTGAGTCCTCCTTCCAATGTCACAGCATAGTTAGTTTGGCAATAGAAGCAATTAGTGTTATATGGGCCTGATGTATCACCGGCGTTCCCTGAGGGTATACAGCCAGTAAATAAGATTTGGGGGTAAATAAGGTATCCAGGCCTAGAATGGGGTCCAACACTTGTTGAATAGATTTCCAGTAAATCTGTGTGCAGGAGCACTCCCATAACATACAATAGAGAGAGCTAGGAGCTGGTTTGCATTGGAAGCAATCTGGAGAGATTGCGAGTCCTGCCTTGCATAATTTTAGTGGAGTAAAGTACATATTGTGTGTAATTTGAAATTGAGCAAGATGCAACCTGTCTGCTTAATGTATTTGTAATTCATACTCCATACTTTTGTCCAGAATTCTACCTCAGCCGGCTGGGAGAGCTCCTGCGCCGAGTGGTAACAAATTCCAGTTGGAAGATTATGATCTAAGACCTGAATTTGCTTATATATCCTCAAGACTACATAAGTAATTTTTGTACTTTGGAAAATTTGTTGAAGCCCATGAGTAGACTGATCAAACCAGTCATCTTTATTATTAAAAGCTACTATCGCATTCCTAACTTGCAAATACTTGAAACAATCTTTGGTACTCAGCTGGAAACGAGTCTACAAGGTTTAAAAGGGAGCCACCACATTGTCTTGCAGGAGATTGGCCAGTGTACAATGCTTAAGCTGTGGAAGAAAAGACAATGGAATGGGGTGATGATCAATTTGAATATGTGCATTATGAACGAGAGGTTGGGCGGATGAAATATGCCAATTTATCGAAAGGTACCAAAGGATTTGTTGCAGCGCTTTAAGTGACCAGGCCATCGGGATAGGCTTAAGTGACTTAGCAAGTTTGGAAAATTTCACATACACCAGGGCAGCCAGAGAGCTATTAACACTCTGTGCTGCTTTACTTTCAATTTTTAACCATGCAGGAATATACATGCCACCGTTTACCAATGAGTCTGCTTTGTACCAAAGGGCTATTCTACTAAGATGTTGGGTCCCATAATAAGTAAACAGAGAAGGGAGGACAAGCCCTCCCTGTAATTTAGGGGCTGCTAACTTAAGGAATGCTCGCCTGGCTGGTTTACATTTCCAAAAAAAGTTGTTAAACATTCTCTGCAATTTCACAAACCACCCTTTGGGAATATAGAGACCCAGCATACCTAGTGGATATAGAATCCTCGGCAGAACATTCATTTTCAGGATATTAATACATCCCCATAAGGTCATTGGCAATGCACTCCATCTGTTCAGGTCTGCCTGCAACGTTTGTACTAAAGCAGTTAAATTATCTCTAAACATGGAGGGAATACTCCGGGAGATCTTTATCCCCAGATAGGTGAGGGTTCAATACTCCCTTGAAAGATCCAGGGCAATGGGGCTGGCTCTAGTAACCCTGTAATTCAAAGGAAACACCTTAGTTTTGGATAAGTTAAGTTTATATGCTGAGACTTTGGAGAATCTATGGATTTCCCCTAAAATGGCCAGTAGTGATACCTCTGGCTCCTCAAGGTGTAGCAGAAGATCATCAGCATAAGCTGATAGGACATGGCACTCACCATATAATTGTATTCCTTTTAACACTGAAGAAGAGATGAGTATAAGAATTAATGGCTCGAGATAATAGTTAAAAAGAAGAGGAGATAAGGGGCATCCTTGTTGAGTACCTTTCTCGAGTGGAAAAATTGGGATAGGTGCCCATTGCACCACACTCATGCTGTGGGGGCGGTATATAGAATTCTGACCCAGGTGATGAACGTATTAGGTATACCAAGCTGCCTAAGAGTAGCAAACAAAAAGTTCCAGGAGAACCGATCAAAGCTTTTTCAGCATCAAGAGAGACAAGGACCGAAGGGACCCCAGACTCCCTGGACACCGAGATCAAGTGCATAAGTTTCCACATATGATCTCCAGAAAGATGTCATACCATGAATCCAACTTGAGCATTACCAATAATACCCCCTAATATTGGAGCTAAGCGATTGGCCAAGATTTTTGCTAATATTTTAATATCCGAATTCAATAAAGAAATCGGTCGATAGTTTCCGGGACATAATAAATCTTTATCTGGTTTGGGGATGAGGGTAATGATTGCCTTTAGAAAGCTAGGGTCCTTCACCCCTTGGTGAAACCACAGGTTAAACACCTCCATCAACAGAGTGGAGAGTTGAGGAAGACAGGCCTTGTACAAGTTATTAGGTAAGCCATTTGGGCCAGGGATTTTGTCCTGGGGCAGTTGCGCAATGGTCATTTGCACTTCAACTAAAGTAATTGAGATACCAAGCTGGCCTGCCATAGCTGGTGCTAAAGAGGGAAGGTTAACTGAACCAAGATAGTCAGTGATATCTTTGTCAGTTACTTTCATGGAGTCATCAGCTGAGTAGAGATCCTTATGAAAGTTACCAAAAACTGTTGCAATCTCTTGGGGCTGGGAAATAATGTGGCCATCTTGGGTGGATCTCAGACTCGGGATGAATTTAAATATTTCAAAATGTCTTAATCTAAGGGCCAGAAGTTTTCCTGCTCTCTCCCCAGATTCCAGATATTTCAGTTTAGTGTGATGGATGGCCAATTCTGCTTTCTACACCATTATATCATAATAGTATGCTGGAAGATGGTGTAGCCTAGCCCAATAATCTGGTGGTGATGCCTTATTTATTATATGATCCAATTGCTGTATTTCATCTAATAAGGAGTCAAGTAGTTTATTTTTCCCAGCTCGGGTAGAGGCTATCCGTATAAAATTACCCCTGATGGCACACTTGAGGGCAGCCCATACTATGTCAATCCTCTCCACTGAACCCAAATTAACGTCCAGAAAGTCTTTAATAAATGCTTGCGTGGAGGTTAGGGTCTCAGGGTGCTTTAGTAGCTGTGTATTGAGGCACCAGTGAGAGTTCCTCCGGATCCCTTGACCTAAAATAAAGGATATGCCAACTGGGGAATGATCTGAGAGTACCCTGGAATAAATGAGCACATCAAGGATGCCAGGAAGGCAAAAGGAGCTCACCAACCAATAATCTATTCTGGAAAAGGTGCCATGTGGTGGAGAGTAGTAGGTGGATTGCTTTTCCTCTGGGTTTAGAGTTCGCCATACATCCACCACCCCCACTCCCGATAGGAGGTCTCTAAAGGCACGCTGTGCTGGTGAGAGCCCACACGTTTTACTATCTGATGGGTCGAGATCTGCCCTCAGAACAAGGTTCCAGTCTCCACCTAAAAATGTTAAAATAGGTGGATTTGACACTACCCTTCTTAACAACTGGGTAAAGAAGAGGGGTGAGTCCATATTCGGACTATATATTGAACCTATTAAGGTTGGGGTTAATGCCAAGGTGCCCTGTATAATACTGTAGCATCCTTCTGGATCATACCATTTTTGCAGTTTAATAAATGGTACATGTTTAGCTACCAGAATAATGGTGCCTGCTCGCTTAGTGGAGTTGCCAGAGCCAAAGACTTGTCCCACCCATCCTCGCTTAAAAAATAAAATATCATCCCTGGGTAGATGAGTCTCCTGCAAACAGGCAATCTCTGCTCCTAAATGAGCAAGATGTTTAATGATCAAACATCTCTTTTGTTTACACTGGGCCCCTTTTATGTTCCAGCTCACATATTTGCAAGTTCCCTCCATTAACGACAAACAATTAGTGGATAAGCAAAAGGTATCTTAGGTTTGACTGATTTACTATCAGAGACTCCCCTTGTGATCTTAGTGTGTAGATCTTTCCAAACCCTCCCACTCTTAAAACATACTTAAAATGCAGTGGAGACAAAGGTACTGCCCCCCCTTCATGAGAAGAAAGAAAGAAATACCCCCCTCCACCCTCCCCACAAACACACATAGTAATAAACTACCCTGGCTCAAGGAAAAAAAAAAAAGGCCGAACTCCAACTACACAACATGGTACATGATTAAGATTTCTCACTACCTAACCCTAGTTAAGTCCCCTCCTCGCTCCCCTGACCCACTGTAAATGTACAGTTGATAAAGAAAAGTAGATACAAAGGATTATTAAAATGCAGTCTAACGGTTCATCTTAATGCCCTTAATGCCCTATGAAAAACAATCAGTGAGCCCTTCCCTTCATCAAGTGAGGGGCATCAGAGTATTAGCTCAAAGTAAATGAGAAGAGAAAATTAAATAATTAAAGAAAATTAATAGCAATCAACACTGCAGTGTTCCAACTGTTCTGCAACAATATTGTTCTTCCTGTGGCATCGGTCCGAAAATAAAGGAAAGAAAATCCAACCTGGAGTTTCAATGTCACTCCTTAACTTATCCAATGTACCCCTTTCCATGAACTTCTCAGTCCATGAACCCTGATCTGCTCACATGAAGAGGTAGTCTGGCCTGGAAAGTCTTGTTAGTCAGGGAAGGCCCTTCCAATCCCATTAAATAAACACTGCCCAGTCCTCGAATTCAGGTAAAGAAAAGAATCAATCACATACTGCCATCCCCAAGTGCAAACCAAAGTAGCTATTGATCACCAATGTACTACATTATTATTAGAAGGTAAAACGAGTGACCATTTCACATGGACCCACTTACTTCATATTCTAAACACAACTTCCTCTCAGCTAACCAAGATTCTCTTGTCGCAAGCTGCAAATAAAGGGTTGTAGGGTGCCACGCCACTCCAAGGCTATCGACAGAGCATCCCCAAAGAACCAACGTCTATACCAATTCAGACATCAGTCATTGTGAATCAACTTGAGTACCTTGATCAGAGAAGACCGTTTCACTTGAAGAGGTCTGGAAATAAATTATGGAGATCCTCTGTGGCTTGCTTGGTTGATTCAAGTGCAACCCACTTGTCTTTATGATTGACTTGCAGTATTGCAGGGTACTTAATGCAAAAAGGAGTCCCAGCTGTGATCAATTGAGATACCTGGGATGGAATTCTTGCCTCTTGAGTCGTACTGAGTGGAGTAGATCCTGGGACAGCTTGAGCTTATTCCCTTCCCACTGAATTTCCCGAGCTTCTTTACTTTATTTACAATGTGTTGCTTATCCAGGTAGTTGAGTAATTTAAACACTAAGGGCCTGGGTTACGCTCCTGGTAGCGGAGAGGGATGCAGGGAGCGATGCACTCTCTCAACAACATACTGTAGATGGTGTCATTCAGGGAAGGATCTGCTATTCTCTCACAGAACTTTTGCACAAATAAAACAGGATTGGCGCTCTCTTCTTTCTCTGGCAGATCAAAGACAATAAGGTTATTGCACCGACTGCACTCTTCAAGGTCCTCCAGTTTGTTCTCTATTTTCTGAATCAATTGTCATAACATGAAGGAGTCCAGTTCTGCCTTCTCCCTCCATTTCTCCACTGATATCAATTGTGCATCTACATCCCCCACTCGAGTGGTAAGTGAATCAAGATTGACCCGAATTGATTGCACATCACTAGACACAGCAGTAATAGAATCCTGTAAAGGCTGCATAATCTCCATAAACTGTTCTTCCAAAAAGGCTGTAGCAATTGTGGCAGACTGAGGAACTGTAGCAGTCTGTGTCTTAGGCCGTTTTGTGGCCTTGCCTTTCTTGGGGGAGGGTGGTGGCGTATGTCGTGGTGGAGCTTTCCGCACATTTCTATTTCCATTTGTATCTGCCGATAGTTGTCTCTGGAGAGCTTCCTAGACTGGAATATCTCTAAATCATAGATTGAGACTTGCAGAAAAAGGCAAAATTGTGGGTTTTAGCGGGGAGCAAGGAGAAGTTGCAACTCACAGTCAAGCAGCCATCACATGACCCTTGCATGCCAACATTCTTGAGGAGGGCATAACTAAAAAAAAAAAGAAAATGGCCCTGTTTCCTCTCCCAGTGCCAGTGCTTGGACCGGGAGTGGCCAACACCAGGGTTGATTGGTGGGAGAATTGATCCTCCTCCTTCCCCTCCCAGGGGGACAAACTGAGGTAGGATAGGGATAGCTCTGCCCAAGCTGCTTTGGTTTACCACCTGTCCCTATTTTCGCAGGACAGTCCTGATTTGGGCAGCTGTGTCCTGAAAAAAACATGAAAAATAATACATGTCTTGACATTATAGCAAAAAAAATTATTTTCTGACTTTCCTCTAAATGCTGCAATGCTGCAAAATAACATAATACCTTAACTAAAATACCTTAAAATGGCACCAAACACTAAAAACAGCTAAAAAAAAATACAACACTTAGTCTTAATTCTGATTATTTAAACAAAACAAGTCTGTTGCGTTGGTCGAGACTACATATTGTCCTGCGAAAAATCATGTTTCAGTAAGAAATGTCCCACTTTGGGCTTTTTGAAAGGTGGTAACCCTAGAACTGCTGGTATGCCCAGTCAAGTAGTGGAGGAAAGGGGCAGGAGAGGAGGAAAGGGGCACCAAAAAGCATAAATAGAAAAAAAGAATGTCTTCAGTCTGGAAATCCCTAGTTCTGCCCTAACCAAAGATGCAAGCACAGAATTACTTAAACCCAGGTTTGATTTGAATAGCTTGTTTAAGGGCACAGCTAAGTAATCATAGTTGTCAGAGTCCTAAATTTCACCATTGTACAATGCTTGTGCATTATATTTAGCCTTTGTTGCAATAATAAGTGGTTTGATAGTGTTGCCACTATATTTCCAGTTGAACAGGTTTAATGAACTAGCAGCTTTTTTAAGCTTAATTTTTAAAGAATTAATATGTTTTGACTATCTGCCATCACCTGAAAGCAGAGGGCCCAAGTAAAATAGTGTTTCTCAATCTTCAGCTTTTTGTCCCCAATTTGCCAACTTCTGTTATTAAGTTTTGTGCCAAATATCAGGACCTGCCTTTTAGTCTCATGTATTTTTAGTTTGTTTTCAGTTGTGCAAGAGTTCAACATGTTTAACCTAGCTTGTAATCCAAACTAAGTGAAAATAATACCAGGTCATCTGCATACTAGTTTAATAGCATGGCAGATAACAAGACCCAGTTGTTAGTAAGTTCACAGAAAATCATGTATCTTGTAAGACACTTTGAGCCAGTGCTAAGGTTGAATAGGCACATAGGGCTGGATATTCAAACTGCACCCAAAAAATGCACAAAAGCAGGAGCAAGCACAAGTCCATTACGCCCATGCGCAATAGACGCAATATTCAAAAAAGGAGCAAGCCAAATTGTGGCAACAGCCAACGTCTGAATATCGCACAATTTGCGCCATAGTGCCACTAGGAAGGGGAAGCTGAGCAGATACGATGCGCTATGGCACAACAAGGGCTGCCCAGCTGAGCAGCCCAGAGGCACCATAGCGCAAGCAGGGAGCCCCCCAGCAGCAGAGCAATGGAACTGCACAACCAGGGAGGTAGGTAGGGGCCCACCACCCATGCCACAGATGGGCACAGGAACACACTGCAGAACTGACAATGCACCCCCACACCCCAAGCACAGCACAACTGGTGGAGGGCTGGAATATCCACCGGCCCATGGGGACAAGCAAACAAAGCACAGCTGGGCCATGGTGCCCCAGCACACCCACTGGCAAGCTGAGACTGCCACACAAGGAGGGCGGACCACCCCATGGCATAGCAGCCCCCCCCGTGCACAGCACACCCTGCACCATGACCCCAAGACACCCCCCATGAGCAGTGACCACCACTGCGGGAATCCCCATGCATACCACTACCCCCACTGCCACACTGCAACCTCTTGTATCACTGAACCATACAAGCCAGACCCACCATGAGCCACAGCAGCCAGCACAGACACCCACAGTGGTGCATGGAAGCATGCAGCACACTGGATGCAACACAGTGCAGGGGCAAACACACACCCATACCCACGGGGACACTAACACAGGGACATAGTAGTGTGACAACCAAGCCCCCAGTGTGGGCCCATGTAAACTGTGCACACACAGCCTGCAGTCCTCCATGGCACAGGGGTGACACCCACCCTGTGCATGAACTGTGGCCCTGTATGCCACCAGCATATGCCTGGATCACAAGTCACAGACAGTGGTGCACAGCCCCTGCAACACACACAAGCCACAGCATGGAGGTGGGACAGCAACAGCGGAGGCCACAGTGTCACTCGAGGCAAACATGCACCACACCATTGACAGGAGGCAACCCAGCATTGTGACGGTCACAGTGGATGACCTGCAGGGACAGCCACCACTGACAAAACAGAAGACCTGAGCCACAGACATGCAAGGGTGTCAGCTGCACAGGCCAGGAGCGGGTTGACAGGGGCACAATGGACACAGAGTAGGCACCATGGACCACTGCACACAGTAATGCAATGCAGAGAACAGCACACACCACAGATACCGACTGATAGCCACTCCCACACCAGAGACACTTCCCACACACACACATACCCATGACTGAACCACCCCAGATGCCATGCATGCACACACTGCAACTGAGCACCTATAGCCAGCTGCAAATCAGAGACCGCCACAGTATTCATGTCAAAATAACTGTATTCAAAACTATAACAACAACAACTATTTACAATTATGTACAAACATGGGGTGGAGGGACAGAAACAAGGTGGGGGTGGGTAAGGGGCAGGTGTGAACATATGGGAGAGGGAAGGCGGGGTGTGAGGGATGGTCAAAGGGGGGAGGTTGTCTGTGGTCACTGGCGGCCAGCCTGGTCCTCTGCTGCCTGGGGTCGTTCCCTGGGTCGCCTCCTCCTCCTCACCCCATGCTGATGAAGATCCCTCAGGATGTCAAGGGACTCTTGCACCACCCGCACAAGATCCTGGATGGACCGCTCAATTCACAGGAGCATCCACACACCTAGGACAAGGGATCAGAGTCAATGGGTGTGACTGTCCATCCCCCTGCAGCCCACCCATTATGCATGGCATACAGCCATGTGCCATGCTCCTGTAATGGTGTGCACCCACCCGCAGTGACCGTGTCCACAAGACATGCCCAACCAGGCAGCAACAGCCATGTGTATCACTGCACACACCCACCACCCATGTCCAGCACAGCACAACCAAGGCCGTACAGTAACGTGGCTATGCGGTGGGCAGGCAGTGCCACAGCCATGTGCCCAGTGCACGCATGGACCACCATTGACGCACTCCCAGACATGTAGTGCCACTGGACAGTGCTGACTGTCACATGTAGTGTAAATGGCAGTGGTGTCCATGGATGGTGGCCATGCCCTGCTTCCCACCCTGTCACACAGCATGCAATAGCAATCATGGTGTCATGGCACTCACCCTCATCGGGTTGTTTCTGGCGTTGGGGTTGGTTCTCGACATGCCCCCGTGCAGCATCCCCACCCTCTGCTGCTCACATTTCCTCCTCCGCTCAGCGCCTGTAGGGAGACAAAGGAAGAACACATCAGTACAAACCCAAAGCATATTCCACTGCCCCAATGTGTGCCCACCACCCAGCCAGACCCACCCATCCCATACCCTGTAAACACTGCCACAGCCAACTCTAGACCATCCTTCCCCTATGTGCTGGACACATAAGACAGTGTTACCCATATGGACCATACAAGTGTGTAGACGTATCACCCACCTGGATGAGGCACCATGTCCCTCCTGGCACGCGACCACAGACGTGCCAGTAGCTCCAGCTCCCTCCATCTCAGGTCCCCATACCGGTGCCTGCACTGTTCGGCTGTGCTCCTGCGGCCAGTGGCCACCTCCAGGTCAGTGGCCACCTCTTGCCAGACCTGGGTCCTGGTCCTGTCCAGTGGCACCTCCCCAAACAGTGGGCCATATTGTGGCTCCACAATGGCCACAAGGTTGGCCAGCTCAAGGGCACTCCACTGAGGGTCTCGCCTGTGTGCCATCTCTAATGCTATAGTAGGCAATATGGCACTCCGCAGCATGGCAACCCCACGTGGAAGTGCTTCGCGGTACATCGCCGCCATTCCCTATCGCGCTGTCACTGAACAGCATGATAGAGGTGCAGCCATACCAGATGTATAGTGCCAAGGGGGCAAAGGTCGGGCACAGGGTCATGGGTCTCTGGCGCAAGGCCACGCACAGCGCCATCAGACGTCTATGTGTCTAGTGCGATTGGTTGCCTGTGTGCCATCGCCACAGCGAACTATTGCGCAGTTGTGCCACAGCGCCATGTAGTGACCCTCGCCATAGCACCACTGGCACAATGGTGGCCGTGCCCTGAATTGCCTACCGCACACAGCACGTCATCAGCGCAGCAGATGCCTGCGTAAGCTACCTGGGCATGTGCAGTGCGGTGTACTACGCAGGCCACAGAACTGCACCATTGGCTCAGCACGTTCAACACAATTGCTCAAAGCGCAAAAGCGCGATATTCAGCCGTCATATGCAAATCATCCGATCAGCCATTCAATGGCGCAGCAGCGCAATTTGCATCTCATTAAAGTTGCTCCACACCTAATTTGCATGGATTGCGCTATAAAAATGCGACACTGTTCTGCAGTGGCCATATTCAGTTACTGCAGGTTATAGGTGAGTTGCATGCTGTGTGGTGTTCTGGACTGTGGTCTCAGGGACTTGCTTTGTACTGCACAGTCACAGGTAACCACTGTCACCCATACAGGCTGAAAAATGACCGAGCGAGGACTGGGTGAGGAGGACGATGGTGGGCGGAAGAGGAGGCCCAATTTTACTAAGGCCGAGATGGAGGCACTCTTCGAGGCCTACATTGATCAGGAGCCACTGCTCAGTGGACGGCGGGGCACCCCTCAGGCCCATGCTGCTGCATGGGAGGGGGTGGCATGTGCTGTCAACCTGCACGGCAGCCACCAGCGCTCTGTGCAGGAGTGTAAGAAGAAGATGGGTACCGACAGGAGGAGGGTGAAGGAGAAGGTGGCTGTCATCAGGGTGGCACATGCTGGAACAGGTGGGGGCCAGCCAGAGGTGGTGCAGCTGACTCCGGCAGAGGACAGGCTCACTGCAAGCATGCAGCGCAGTGCCATTGAGGGCATTCCAGGAGGTGGCTTCCAGACAGGTGGTAGCCCATCACTGCATGGTACGTCATGGTCTGTCGGGGGGGAGGCTAGAGCACATGCACTAACGTGTCCTTACTTTCTGTTACAGATCCTTCGCATCTGCAGGGGTCAGCGGTGGAGGGTCTGTCCACTGCGGACAGCCATCTGGAGTTGGAGGAGGGACCATCCACTTCCGCAGGTAGCCAGAGTGCATTGCAACAGTGGGTCCGCCTGGCTGTCAACACTGATGTCATTGAGACAGGTGTGGGGAAGGCCCTTCCTGTGTCTCAGTGGTCTGGCGTCCAAGGATTCCAGCATGCTGTGGCTGTGGCTGTGGCACAGACCTGCACCATTGATGATGCAATGACCATTATGGGCAGTTCCAGAAGCAAATGATTTGATACCTTTTAATGGACCAACATAGATGTAACAACAAGAACAAAGTGCTCTAGCTTTCGGACCAACCAGTCCTTCTTCAGAAGCTCATGGCAGTTGTTTAGAAAATACAATACTTATAACAGCTAGATAATGCAGAGAAAAACAGAAAAAAATCCCCATTGGTTTAAAATACTCATTTAAAAAACCAGAAGATGATGTCAGAGAAGTTTAACAGTACAATACTGCCCTCAGTCCGAATGAACCTTGGGTTCAGATGTGCTTGGTGCAACACACATACAAAGAATCCTACTGCACATAAATTTAATTGACATAAGACAACACTGCTGAAGCAGATAACTCCCAAATCAAGCCATGAGTGTCACAGTCAGTATAAGGATGTGATTACTGAAAGGCAACCCCCACCCAGCTTAAAGACAAACTAAGATAGTTATAGGGCTCATGAAATTACAATGTATGCATTAAAGACAAGCAGTGACATGAGTGTGTCACGGAATGGACACACAGCAGGCCAGCTCACACCCATGGACCTGGCTGGTTCCGACGTGTGTGCCAGCATGTCAGCACAGTCCCAGGCTGCACCTGTCAGCACCGGTGGGGCAGCACCGGTGGCTGTTCAGGTCAGTGGCACTGTTGCGGCCACAGCAGCGGAACAACCGGTCCCTTGGGCACAGCAGGTGGAGGGGCAGCAGCAGCAGTCACCCACTGGGACTGGGGGTACAGGGTTCAGAGGTGGCATCTGTGCACCGCCTGTGGACTTGCCCATACCTGGTCCTGGTGAGCAGCACTCACCCTCAAGGGGTGCTGAACATCAGGCCCTTTTATACCCTGAGGGACAGGTTGCCGAGGTGGCAGACGACCTCTTTGATGAGCACACCCGCCTACTGCAGGCATCAATACAGCAGCAGATGTGGCTTGCAACATCCGGGGAGGCACTGTGTATGGCTCTGGAGTGGGTCGTGGAGCGACACAGCAGGGACACCGATAGGATCCTGTCATGGATTGACCATTTGCGGGAGAATGTGACCGCTGCCATTGACAGGCAAACACAGGCGTTGGTCGCTGTCATGGCCACAATGGGCATGCAGTCAGGTGCCCATGTGTCACTCACACTGGCGCAGTTTGCTATCCACTCCCCATTCCCAGCATCATGCGACACCCACCCTGTCGACGCCGGGTTCAGCTGTGGGCATCCCGAGCACTCCTGGTGCAGGTATGTTCGGTGTGCTGCAGACACCTGTGCAGGCACGGTCGCGTTTGCACAGTGGAACCCCTGGTGGATCATCGGTGCCACCCCATGAGGCCCGTGCTTAGCCTGCCAGTGCTGCTGGGTCTCAGTGGGGCCACTCACGCATCCGAGGTGGACGTGGCACTGTGCCGCAAGACTGAAATGTCTCCCAGTGCAGGCACTGTCTGGTGCTGCCCTGTGTGCATTGTGTGTTTTGGTGGGCACTGCACCGGTGGGTGCCCAGCCCTACACACAGACACATGGTCCACCTGCACACCCTCCCGACTGCTGTCCACAGGTGCGTGTGCATGATGATGCCTGCATTGCGCTGTACACCAAAGTGAGATGGTGCCCAGCATCTGACACATGCACATAGACAGTCAGTGGACGTGGTGGCGTGTGGACATGTGTGTTGCTAGTGTCTGTGTTCCGGCTCTGTTTTGCACCTGACCCCTGTGCACTTTGTGCCTATTGTGTGTGCGTGTGTGTGTGTCCGTCCATGTGGCGTGTTACTGTTCACCCCTCCCTGGTTGTATGTGTGTGCTTCTGTGCCCTGCCACTTCCCTTGCCGTCATGCACCCCTGGTGTGTTTCCATGTGTGTACGTGGGTTGTGCCCTAGCCACTGGTGGTTGCACATGGCCCCATGACTTACCTGTGTTGGCTGAAGTGCTCCTCTGTGATGGTGTCCCGGTGCAGCTGGGCCAGCCGGATCAGTCGGGGGTCCTGTCATCCAAGGGGGGGGCTGCCCATCCCCATCATCACCAGCGTCACCAGCGTCACCGTCGTCCCCATCGCTGTCCCCCTCTTTGACCTGTACGGCTATCCCACAGTCTTTGGCCATGTTGTTCAGGATACAACAGGCCAGGAATATCCCACAGACCTTTGAGGGGCTATACTTTAGGGCACCGGCAGAGGTGTCCAGGCAATGGAAACGCGCCTTCAGCATCCCAAACACCTGCTCAATGATGTTGCTTGTGGTGGCATGTGCCTCATTGAAGCGTTGCTGCGATGGGGTCATGGGCCCGCCGGTAGGGTGTGAGCAGCCAGGGACGGAGTGGGTATCCACTGTCACCTGTGTGGAGATAGTGGAGGTTAGTGTCTTGTTCAGGCTTAGACTGCCCCAAACCCTGTGTGCCACACCCATGGCACCTCTGGCTTACCCCCCCTTGCCCATGATTTGTCAGTTCTACATGCATACTCACCCACTAGATGACCTGTGAGGATGTCCCCACTCTCGAATCGATGGCACAGTGCCGACTGGTACCAGATGAAGGAATCATGTGCTCCCCCAGGTTGCGTGGCACAGACATTGATGATGCACCCACTGGCATCACACACCACCTGGCAGTTGACACTGGCATATCTTTTCTGATTCATGTAGGTGGCCCCATCGGGGCCAGGTGTCATATGAATGGCCACATGGGTGCAGTCTATTGCCCCTAGCACGCCAGGCATACGTGCTACCCTGTGGAACTCCTGTATGTTTGCTGTGCACTCCACCGCGGTGCTGGGGAAATGGATGTACTCCGCAGCATGTGGCAGCAGTGCACTGAGGAATTGGGTGAGGATGCGTGACGTGGCCGACTGTGTTATGCCTGTGGTGTCCCCTGTTGGTCTCTGGAAGGTACCCGTGGCGAGCAAGCACATGTAGGCTGTTGCCTTTGTCTCCACTGTCAGAGCATGACTCCATCGTGTGGGTGCCTGCATCACATCACTGCACAGCTCACAGAGTCGCCTCAGTGTTGCCCTGTTCAGGCGGTACTGGCCCACAATCTCAACATCTGTGTACAGCTCAAAGCTGGTGCGGGCTCAGTACTGCCTGTTGGGGGCGTACTGCCGACGGGCCCTTCCACAGCCACATCCCCCTGCAGCATGCCTTCTCACCCCTCTCATTACAGCTTCCATGTGGAAGGTGGCACTGTCCATGTCCCTGGCTTGTGTTACCCCCAGCTGTTGTTGCTTTGTTCCCCCCGCTGTCCTGTCTGCTACCTCCACTGCACCGGGTACACCTACTGGCCTCTGCTCTCTGTGGCCCCACATACCTTCCCTTGCCCCTAGTCTATGGTTTTGTTTCCCTGGCCTGCCCTCTTTCTCCCTCTTACTCTGTCTCTCTCCCCCTGCCTCATGTGGCTTCCCTGTAGCGTTCTTGCACCTCTTCCTTGCTCCTTTTTATTTTGGCTCATTTCCGCTATGGCGCAACTTCCGCCTGCTCCACTGTTGTGCATTGCGCAAGTCTTTGAACATCCCTTTCCGCACTTTATATATGGTTCCACCTTGATTGCGCATGCCTTCATTATCATTGCGCTGTTGCTCAGCATGTTTTCAGTGGTGCAACTGCCTCCTGCTGAATATCGCAGAATGGTGCATTTTCTGACTTGCGCTGGCGCAACCCTATTGCGCATTGCGCGACCCTTTTGAACATCCGGCCCATAGTTTAATTTGCTTGCAGTCAAAATTCCTAACAATAAATGACAGGAAACAAGATGTGTTGAATGCAGGGACACAGGCTGAGGCAATGTACAGTAACAGCTCAGTGTAGCAGTACAGCCTAACAGTATAGCCTAGAGGTTAGAGCAAGGAGCTGTGACTGAGCTTGGCCCAGATGACCTGGGTTTGATTTCCCACTACCTCTACTTGCATATTATGTGTCAGTCAGTACTTAACCACCCCAGTGCTCCCAGATCACCCCTGAAAACAGGTACTTGTGCTTAGTGGGCCTTACTGGTTATCAATAAACACACACACACACAGATTAACCCCTGGCTAAATTGTTTAGTCTGTTAAGCAAGGTGTGCACTGCTATCAAAAGTGACTGGGTGACTGAAAGAGTGAGACAGAAAAGGGACAGGAAAGGAGGCACAGCAAATGATAGGTGATGGTTTGTGAGGAGATAATTTTTGTTAAAAAAAGGTAGCAGCATGTACACACAGAATATATTGGATCTTCCCACCCAACCTTTGAACTATTTTTTTTTTTATAAGCCAACTTTGTTGTTTGTGTTGCCAGTGATGGGTGCCCACAGTTTTGACATTTTTTTTTTACTCAGTTAAGATGTGCATACACCCTTAATTGTTTTATTTATTTTATTTATTTACTTATTTATTTATTTTACTACAACACCACACAAAGAAAGCTAACTGGTAATTATGTCAACAGACTGAGGTAGCACTGTGAATGAGCATGTACACACGGAGAGGATAATGGATGGACCCTCCGACCCACCCTGATGAAGTGATTTTTTTTATAAGCCAACTTTGTTATTTCTGTTGCCAGGGATGGGCCCTTACAGTTTCAGGGTTTTTTTTTTAGTCAGCTAGGACGCACATGCACAGTACATTTTTTTTTCTATTTTTTCTATTTTGTTTTTTGTACTACAATTCCATGAAAACTAAAGATATTTATGTAGTCAGACTGAGGTAGAATAGTGATTTGTGAAAGAGATTACTCACTTTTATATAGTGCTTGTAATCTTTTATCTTTCATAGATGATTATCAGTTCAAGAGCAGCGGATCACTCAGAACTCAGAATGGGGTTGGATGGGCATGGGGTCATAATGTCGCAAGACAAAATGCCACAGCAGTATACCACATTGTCAATATGGTGCAATATATTGCCAGTGGCATTTCTCTGTGTATTGTGGGGGGCTCTGCCCCTGCACTCTCCCAACTAAAATAATCAATGCCGGGGGATATACACTTAAACCACACAAGTTGTGAAAAATGAAAAATTTCATGCGTCTGGGATTCGATACCCAGTCCACATACACACTGCCTCCATTGCTGCCTGTGGTTCATTCTGTCGAGCCATGGCAGCTTCTTGGTGGACCCTTACACTAGCAGAGAACTTATCCACTGCTAGAGAACAGTAACAGGGTGCACAACTACACATAGACAATTAATCGGCTTTGCACCCTGTAGCTATTCCCACCTGTACTATCTGTGTTGTGCAATTTTAACATACAACAGGGGTTCACTCTGTATCTCATTATTACTGGAAATTAATTCAAATTCACTGGTCTGTCCCTGTACTAATAACTGTTGTAATTCATCTTCAGAAAATATATCCAGTACACCACCTTCCTCACTGGAACTAAAGGGAAACACATGATCCAATTGATCTAAATTATCTACATTTTCACCCTGCGTGTCAGTCTCCCTTGTTGAACCGTTACTCACTTCTGAAAAAAAATTGAAGTTTAACTTACGGAATAAACAAAATAAATCACAATATATACCAAACTCATTCAGCCTATGTACTGGAACAAATGATAAACCCCTAGATAACAATGTAACTTGATCATTAGTGAGCTCTCTAGATATCAAATTGATAACAGTACTTTCACATGATGTTAATTGTCCTGCAGTGTCTGTATTCAAACAATCTCGATTAATTAATTTGCTCCCCCATTGGCCTCGTCATCCTTTTCTTGTGTTTTTCCTTTTTTTGAAACTAATGACCCATTCGACTCGGTAATTGACTCAGTACTTGAAAATCTAACACTCTTCTTGGAAGCAGAAGAGGTTGCATTGGAACTTGAACAATTAGTGCTTCTTGATCAAATTCTCCTTCTATTATGTCCCCTTGATTTGAATGAGTTCTCACTTTGCCACTTATGGATCCTACCAGTATGATAGTCTTTCCCATCTCTCATCCATTTCATCAATTTCCTAGCAATTAATTCTTCCTCGAGTTTATTTGCTTTTACATTTAACTTCTTATCAAGTTCTTTAATCAATGGTATATCTCCCAATGTCTCTATTTGATTCTGTAAAGTTTCAATTTCTTTAACAGCCTCTTTGTGATTAAATTCATCCTCATCAATTTGAACTTTAACTAAATCTGTGGAACAGGTATTAATAATGTTCTCCCACCTCGCTCGATAGTGCATCTTTTCACGTCCACATGCTGGTAGTTTAGTAATCCTGAGTCCCCAGGGTACCGATTCTTTAAATATATATTTTTGTAGGGACAACATGTTGTAATGCAGGTTTATTTCTTTAAGGACTACTTTTTCCAATGTATTGAAAATATTTTTAATGTTACCTTCAATAGATACAGAAGGTCCTTGGCTTGTGTCGGTGTCAGTGCTCAACTTGGAGGTCATATTTATAGCTGATCTGTCCCTGGCCAGACTCATGCTGGAAAGTGAGAACACCATCACCTTCAAATTTATTAACTTTAATATCCAAATATTATGGTTTCAAAGCTGAATTAGTCGATAATGGGTGTCTTCTCACCACAGGGTGTTTTCAAGCCTCTTCTCTCCTGTTAGATCCCAGTAGTACTACTGTTCTCCTTCAACATCACTGCCAATAGGCTCAATACTACTGTCTGAGCAGTGTTTTGGAAGTGCCCCTGAGTATCCTGCAAATACACCATAGTTTAGTTTAATAAAAGTTAGAATTTCAATGTTTTCTGGAAGGAGCTTTCTCCTCATCCTACTGTAGTACTAGCAACATAGCCAGCAGGGCTAAATATTCTTTCTGTAAAGATACCTGTTGCTGGGCAGCTTAAATATTAAAATGACACTTTTTGAAATGCTGGCCAGACTGCACCCTTTTCATGCCAATACTGAAGTGGATCATCTCGAACATTTATCTTTCTGGGATCCTTTAAGAAGTCACACACCATATGGCTTGTTGAGTAGCTTGTTATAGGAGAAGTAACAGCACTGTCTTTCTCTGTCATCCAGTTCTACATAGATATATGGATACATAGATACATAAAAACTGTTGGCAGATAAGGACCGCCAGGCCCATCCAATCTGCCCATTTTATTGCTTGTAAAAGTGGCCCATGACTCTACATGGTCATTGGCTGTAATTTTAGATTCCCATCACTAGTGTTCCTTTATTCCTATTGCATGCACATTTAAATCCTGCAACCATATGTGCAGCCACTAACTTGTGGGTCAGGCTATTCCATGCATCCACATCCTCTCAGTGAAAAGAACTTCTGCACATTTCCTCTTAATTGGCCTCCCTCTAGTCACTTGTCATGTCCTCTGGTCCTGGCATTCTTTTTGAACTGGAAGATAGCTTCCCCTCTAACCTTGTTTATACCCTTGAGGTACTTGAATGTTTCAATCATATCACCCCTCTCCCTTCTTTCCTCCAGGGTGTACATATTGAGGTCCCTCACTCTCTCCTAATAAGGCTTTGCTGTAACCCTCTGACCATCTTCATCACCCTCCTCTGCATCGCTTCCATCCTGCCAATGTTGTTACGAAGGTGTGGCCTCCAGAACTTCACACAGTACTCCAGATGAGGCCTCACCAAAGTTTTGTACAGTGGAACTATTACCTCCATCCTCTGGCTCATTATATCCCTCCTAATACAACCCAACATCCCATTTGCCTTCCCTACTGCCTTGGCCACCTGCCTGGTGACTTTCAAGTCAATTGTGATAATGACCCCCAAGTCCCTTTCCTCCCTTGTAACTGTCAGCAGCTCACACCCCATCCTGTAGCTTGCTCCTGAGTTTTTACTACCCACGTGCATGATTTTACACTTCTTTGCATTAAACCTCAGTTGCCATGCTTCAGACCATCTCTCCAATTTTTTCCAGGTCCCTTCCCATTGTTTCCATCCCTTCTGGCTTGTCTACCCTGTTGCAGATCTTGGTATCATCTGCAAACAGGCAAACTTTTCCCTCCAGACCATCCACAATGTCGCTGATGAAGACATTGAAAAGGATTAGCCCAAATACCGAACTCTGCTACCCCAGTGGTGACCTCCATTTCATCTGAGTGGGTTCCATTTACCATCACCCTCTGTTTTCTGCCCCCTAGCCAGTTTGTAACCCAACTTACTATCTTGTGGCCCACCCCCAGACTTCTGGGTTTGTTGACCAGTCTTCTACATAGAATGGTATCAAAGGCTTTGCTAAAATCAAAGTAGGTGATATCTAGTGCCCCCTACGCACCCCTTGGTCCACTGCCTTTGTTACCCAGTCAAATAAATCAATCACATTTGTTTGACATAACCTTTCTGCTGTGAAACCATGTTGCCTGGGATCAAGAGCTCCAATGGCTTCTAGGTACATCATTATCCACTTCTTTAGGTGTGACTCCATGATCTTCCCGACAACAGATATAAGACTTGCTGGCCTGTAGTTCCCTTAATCCTCTTTGCTGCCACTCTTATGAAGAGGGACATTTGCCCTTCCCCAGTCCTCTGGACTCACTGAACAGGTGCACTAGAGAGGCTGCAAGCTCTATGCACAGTTCCCTCAAGATCCTTAGATGTGTGCCATCTGGACCCATGGCTTTGTACACCCTTAGCCTGGTAAGCTCTTCCAGGACCTTTTCTGCTGTGGAAAGGTTGGTGTCTACCTTCTTTCCCTCCATGCCTTTGAAGTCTCACTGTGGTCTCTGCCCTTCTTTCTCCACAGTGAAGACAGAACAGAAGTATTTGTTTAAGATAGATGCTTTTTCCATGTCTTCCTCCACAGTCCTGACCAAATGTTGTCCGCAGAGGCACTGTGCAAAATGGTCCTGGGTTTTGACTCATAATGCAAGGCTTTTCATATTCTTCTGCCTTCACTGGGATCAGTTTATTGGAAGAGAGCATAGCTAATTTGGTGATCAGTTAGAGTTTCTGTTGTCATTTTAGTGCAATTTTATTAATGAGCAGTTCTTTATAATGGTTGAGATCTATACTACCAGATTGGAGAAGACCTGGAAAATGAGCTTTGAAACATGGATCCAGCATTGTTGCTATCACATAATGTTAAGAATCCAAAATCATGACAATCCTGTGGTCTGTTTCCAAACACAAAGACAGCTTTTCAGCAAGAGTGACACCTGTGCTTGTAACTCGTTCTTCAAATGTTTCTTGGAATCTTTCCAGTCTCTGCATGAGAAGACGTATCACTGAAATAACTTGATTTATGGTTGCACTGTCAGCACTCACTTCTCATCTGGCTTCCTCAAATGGCTGTAGCAACTGACATAAAAACAAGATTCCACTGTCAAGAGGTGAGTGCAACATCCCCTTTCCCTACTGCATGGTCCATGGTGTACTGGTACACTGCTTCATATTTTTCTTGGAGCCTCGGTTACATGAAAAAGGTGGAGTTTCACCTACTAGCAACATCTTGCTTTAGCTGGTGAATTGGTAAGTTAGTCTGTTCCCATAAAATTTTAAAAGCTTTTGTAGAGTGCCTAAAGTGACCACATATCTTATGTGCAGCACCTAGCATATTCTGCACACTCCTGTCTTCACTGTGGAAGTATTGTACTATACAGAAACAACCATCCTTTAATACGTTCACAGTGTTAGCTCCATTGTCTGCAACCACAACTCCTGGGGAAAGGCTATTAAAGGAAAGCCATTCTGAGAACTGTTTCTTTATCACCAGTAAGATGTTCACACTAGTGTTATTTTCTTTGTCAAAGCTTGCATTACAGAAAGCAATTTGTTCATGAGGATTTTGTTGGTCCCAGCTGGTGGTACCAGAGGATGTTACAGAGAATAATGATACCCCATAGGTGGTGACAGTCATGTAATCCACTGCTTGACGACTTGTTCACATATCTGTTGTTATATGTACTTCTTCAACAGCCGATGACTGCAAAGCACTATTTACTTTCTGGTGCAGATTCCTATAAAGAGCTGGCACAGCCTTTCTGAATAAATATGTCTGTGATTACAGCTGATATCGAGAGGCAGCAAGTTTCATCACCTCCCAAAACCCATCAGAGTCAGGAATAGAAAATGGATGCATGTCCAGTGAAATCATTGTAGATGCTGCTTTGTTTAACTGCTGAGCAGCTGAATGGCTTTCTTCATATTTAGTTCTCTGTTCAAAAGCATTCTGTATCATTAATTGTTTCTGTGGTGTGACTGGCACACTAAAAAAGGTTGAAGGAGACAGAGAACAACTCATTCTGTTTTCAGTTGGGGAGCTTTCTGATTCCAATAATGACCTAGCAGATAAAGGATGTAATGCAGTTAATATCCTGCTTGGTGTCTGAAGGGTTTTATGCTGTATATGGAAAAATGTAGCTATTCCACCAATGTGAGTACTAGCATTAACCTGTGCAACATCCTCTGCCATGTCACCTTTTGACGTATTCCTTGCTCACTGAAGCAGATGCATTTGCTTAAAGTGCCTTATTAGAGTTTATATGCTTGCCTGTCTTACTCTGCTGAAAGTGTACTTACATAAACAGCATATTGCACGCATACTGTTCTTTGGGTCATGGTGAAAAAAAACTCCAGCAGAAAAGGATGCCTTTTTTCATTTTTGTTCTTGGCATCATCTTGCACGTCTATGTTAATTTCTATATTTTATTTTCCTCAATGCCCTCACTGGGTGTGAGGCCTGCCTTCAGCAGAGGAGAAAGTCAAACCAGGCATAGCTTCCTTTTCACTGGCCACTAATGACCTTTCCTCTGATGACCTTTCCCCAGGTTTTTTGGTCTGACACCTCACTGGTTCCTCTGGCTGTGAGCCCTCATTATCAGAGTCCACATCATGCACTGCCACTCTTTCAGGAACATACTCGTTGTCACTGCTGTCTGCAAGTTCTGACTCTGAGGAATGAGAATCTTGAGAAAATGGCACAAAGTATGCATATGTGCTTATTCTTTCGTTTCCACTACTTGTAATGCCTGCAATTGCCTTTATTTTTATGGCTGCAGTAGGCAGAACCTGCAGATGTTTTGCATGTACAAAAGGAGTGATGTCATGTTTTCTGTCCGTGGAACTGACTGAAGGTGAAAATAGTCTCCTCTGCCTTACCCTCCTCCAAGAAATATTTTCCACCACCAAATAAATATGTTTTCATGTTAGTCAATGGTTGCAGGGTACTATTTTCTTTCTTAAATATGCTGTACAAGAACTGAAACCAGAGTAGTGGGGGGCAGAATTAGGGTTTTCTGGGGAGCAAGATCCACCCCCGCCTTCACCTGAGAAGCTCCTAAAGATCCACCCCCAATTTTTTTTGATTCATGTGGGAGGGACATGAGATGGATCTATCATGTTGGAACAACTGACTATCAGAATTGCCTGGGGAAGTAATTATGGAGTGCCTGAAACTGCATCTAGGCATACCCCCTCAAACACACACACACACATAATCTCCTAAAGATCCCCTCCACCTTTTTATTTGATTCATGTGGGAGGGGCATAAGGTGCATCTATCATGTTGGAACAAAACACACTAGTTTGGGACCTGGACCAAGCAACAGAACAAGTCTGTGGAGTGATCGAGTTGTGGAGCCCCTGCATTTTATTAAAGACTAGGAGAACAGAAGCTCCTTAATGCCTTCAAACTGACTTAAAAACCCTTGGAACAAATGATTATCAGAGCCACCTGGGGCCTCAGAAGGAAAGAGTAATTAAGGAGTGCCTAAAACTATGTCGCCCAAGGAAAACAATAGACACAGCATTCTGATTCAAGTTAAAAGAGTCACAAGTTTTCTTAAACATTTATGTACTAAAAACATAAAGTTCAGCTTTTGGGATTAACAATATTTGTTTACCATATTTTATATATATATATATATATATATATATATAGTCTTTTAGTAGTTTCAAAACTTTGAAAGCATTTAGAAATGCATTTTTTTATTTAATTGTTTAACCAGGTATAGCACACTAAGCTGAAAGCTTTTTTACAGGAGTGATCTGGGAGCACAAGAAGTTAAGTGACTTGCTCAGGGTCACACAGTATGCAAGTGGATGCTGGGGGATTCAAACCCAGGTCTGGTCTGTTGGATGTCACCAGATATTCAGCTCAGAGCCTTAGACCAATGCGCTATACTGCCTCCTTTTTAATTGTCTTTACAGTTAAACATGCAGTTTCTTGTGAGGGCACTTTTTTGGGAAGGGGGGTTCAAATTATTTTAATCATGGGCACAGTACTTGGTAAATATAGACTTTGATGATAAAGTGTATTTTTTCTTTTAAGTTTGAGAAGTATGTATTATATATAAGTGTAGCAGTGTTGTAAATGGGACTGGGGAATGAATAATGGTTAAGTGCCTAGATTTTTTTTATATAATTGAGCTTCTATGCGGCAAGTAGGTAGGGGATAGTGTTCTGAATGTGGTAGTAGGACAGATTTGTTAGGATAAATATATGCTGCCTTGCAAATAAGAACAAATTGTAAGGGATACATATGGCAAAACAGTGATATATACTATAGGGGTTTCTTGCATGTATTGTTGGAAGAAATAGCTATGGCTCATTTTGTACTTTCTGTAAAAGGAGAGAAGAAAACATTGAACAAGAAAACAATTGATGATTTTAAAAGCTATTCTGATCAGAGCTGACATTAAAAAAATCTCAACTGTATTTTTTATTTTATTTTATCATGGACGCTAGAAACAGGATGTTAACATGTCAGTGAGCATTGATGCCATTTGTCTGTGTTAGGGAAGTTGTGGGGGGAGTTGCCTTACACATGTCAAAATATGCCAGCTGCAATTAACAACTACTTGTAGAAGCAAAAGACTGGGTGTTTTTTTTTTAAACTTTCTTTTCACTGATATTATAAACTGAGCTCGGAAAAAAGTAAGATTGAACAGATAAGAGCTGATATTAAAAATTGTGATGATCCTAAGGTCTTGGTCACTATGCTTTCATTTTCGTGGTAGGGGCATAAGGTGGATCTATCATGTTGGAACAACTGACTATCAGAGCTGCTTTGGGAAGTAATTAAGGAGTGCTTGAAACTGCATCTAGGCATATCTCCCAAACACACACACACACACACACACACACACACACACATGATCCTAAAGATCCCCCCACCTTGTTTTTTAATTCATGTGGGAAGGGCATGAGGTGGCTATATCACGTTGGAACAACTGACTATCAGAGCTGCCTAGGGAAGTAATTAAGAAGTGCCTGAAACTGCATCTAGGCATATCCCCCTCCCCCCAAACATGCACATACATAGACATAATGCTTTTTTTTTAAATCTAAGCATGTCAATATGTTGCTCTTACAGTATGGGCAAGTTGGGCATAAAAATAAAATAGAAAAAATAGGATCAAGCAGGTGCCTTTTCCTTTGTCAGATACATGCAGATAGAAGGTCACAAATCCTGTATGACAAGTTCATTATATGGATGTTTTCCATGTAAAACTGAAATTTTGTTATTGTCATGTCTGTAGCATCCTTTGTAGCCAGTAGACTATTATTTACTTAGGTACTGTAAACAACAGGTTTTATTTCAGAAATCCAATCTTGATAAATTTGTTTTTTTTAGCAGTTCTATAAGATTATGTCTTTCTGATGTAAGAGTACATAGCATAGAAATGAAAGGGTTTCTGTAATCGATTGTTGCATGAGAAGTGGGCATGCCAGTGGCATGCAAGAGTGACGTCTAAATTGTTTCTTGGCCATTCTGGGATCTAAAGTTTAACACTATTGTGTGAAGAGAATAAAGTCTTGTGCTTTTTGCATTTGAATAGGTTTACTGCTTTGAAGTTAAAAGATATAGATATATCTATATATATATATATATATATACATAGTGTCATGGGCACCTGAAAAGGAAGGAGTACTACTAAAATAAATGCTATTCTGATATTTTGTTTATTTATGTGTGAGATTTTAAGTGTAATTTTGCCTAGGTCACAGACACATAAGCTATAAATAAGGATGGATGTGTTAGTCAAGGCTTGTAGTAGCAAAATAAAGCCTCCATCAACCCCTCTGGCAGTGCATTCCATGGTTCTACCACCCTCTCAGTGAAGTAACACATCCTCCTTTCTCCCCTGGGTATTCCCCCTCCAGCTTCCACCCATGCCCTCTAGTTGTCCCCTCATTCCTTCAGGGCACCATGACTCACCTCCCCTATTTACTCCCTTCATGTACTTGAAGACCTCTGTCATGTCCCCCTGTCCCTTCTGTCTTCCAATGTGTACATATTTAGCTTTTCAAGCCTCTTCCCATAGGCACTTTCCCCTAAGCCTCAGATCATTTTGGTTGCCTTCCTCTGGACCCTTTCCAGGAGTTCAATGTCCCTCTTTAAGTGTGGCCTCCAAAACTGCATGCAGTACTTGAGGTGCGGCCTCACCAAGCAGTTATACAGAGGGAGTATCACTTCCTTCCTTCTGGAGTGATCCCTCTAGCAATGCAACCCAGCATCATGTTGGCCTTGGCTGCTGCCCTCCTACAAGTCTCTGAGTTGTTCATCTTGATATCCACCACCACTCCCGGGTCCCTCTCAGCCATACAGCCATAGCGACAGCACGTTACATAGCAGATAAAAAATGTCAATAAGCAGATCATGCAACAGATGTGCTGAGTAGTTACTGAAGCAAGAAATGTACAGCTGTCATTTTTTACATCCTGTTGTAAAATGTTTTTGCACCTGTGGTGCCAAATGGCACAGTCGCTGTGCAAAATCTGCTTTCAGCTATTGAACTGATAGTGTCACTGTTCATGCGGTGGGGTCACAAAAAGCCCATGATGAAAACTTGGAGTGAAAATACCAAGAAACACCCAGGGCATTAGGGTTTCTGACCATAACACCCTGCACCATAGGGACTGACAGGCATCAGGGGTGTGACTTGGGATTGTCAACAGTAATGCTCACACCATTCCACCCCCATCCCCACCCTGTAGCCAGTGACAGGTATCAAGGTGTGACTTTGACTCTTCAGCCCCAAAGTTCACTCCATTCTCTTATTCTGTACCTATTTCAGCATATTTCCTTATGGAATGGGGTGAGTATAAAGTCTGAACACCCTAAGGCACACCTCAACTCTTGTCAGTGTCTGCAGGGTAGGGTGAGGTGAAATGACATGAGCGTTATGGGCGATGACCCAAAGGCACACCCCAATGCCTATCCATGTCTACAGGGTGGAGGTGGGGTTAGCATCACTTCAGTACTTCACTGCCATTCCTATTCTGCCTGTTTGTCTGTGTCTCTCTCATTCTCTATCTATATGTCTATGTAATTATCTGTCTTTCTACTAATTGCATGTATCGCTATTTTTACCTATTTCTAAAACAAACCTGCATATCACATTTGCCTGCACTCTGAGCACATACTTACAAAACTGTGCATATTTGTACTCCACTTCTGTGTAGACCGTCCTACTTTCCTAATATTCCCATTATCACAAGCATAACTACCTTGCCCTTATCAAAAGCAACCCCCTCTGAAAGTTAATATCACATTTCCTCTAACAGTCCATCATCACTACACCTGACTTCCTGACATCAACACATTGCTTAAATATAACTTACATCACCTCGTGGACAAAAAACCTGTTTCTCTTAAAAAACAAAACAAATGTGTAAATAATCCCAATGCTGAACATATGCCAGCCATTACTTTTTCATGTACTGCCACCTTCTGTACCATCATGGGGATTTGCATATGTTTACCTTGATGCTTTGCATTATTGGGATATGTGTAATTGTGTTTTCTTTAAAATTTGGCTGTCTGGCCAATATAACCTGGGATAATACATACATCAGTGGCATTTGCTCTGGGGTTCTTTTGTAAACTTCTTATTCCTTCCATTAAAATGTACACCTCCATATATTTTCCTAATAATGTGTATGCCTTCCTTAGAACAGAAACTAAAACAAATCTTACTACTTACATATAATTGTGTTGTTTCTCCATACCTCCTTAACAATTCCACACAACTTCACTAACTTCATTATGCAGCCGTGGTGGATCTGACCAGATTTTGTTTTAATAGGTGTACCTTTGGTAAATCTACATTTCTTAGTTGCTGGTTCAGCACCCAAGATTTTCTTGTTGCCTTTTACTTGGCCTGTATTTGTTAACTGGTATCACCTGCAGCAGCAGACAAACAGAATGGAATCTCAGAAGGCAAGGGCTCTGTGCATGAGGAAGCTTCAATCAACAAAGAAGAAGATGCACCTACTGCAGTAGAAGAGATGCTTTTTGTGACTGTTTTCTTTTTTTCTTCTGAATTGACTGTCTTTGTCTTGAAAACTTATTTCATAGGCCTGCTCCCATCCATCATTATTTTAATAACAATTGCAGCTTGTTGATCACTAAAGAAGCCAGCTCCCATCCAAGAAAAAACCCGGTACATAACCGTACTGCCTTCCTCAGTCACCTTTGAGAAATAGGTGACAATGATGGTGAGTAGTTAGTGCACATCTCAAGGCTATATGAATATGAGCTGGTTAACTAGCAAGACCACAAGTTGGGGTACTGTACAACTGCCAAGAGCTTTCCCCTTCCTCCAGAAAGGTTTCATACATGATGCAACCTTTATTTGACCGGACTACACACACAAAAAATACATATGGTCCTCCTGTCCCTGTCCCAACTTCTGCTTAGGGGGGAAATGGCTGGTGACACTGCAAACAGAGGCTACTCAACTGCTGGACTGCTCTTCCCTCCAAAACATTTCACACATGATGCAAGCCTTTATTTGATGGTGTCCCACTATTTTAGTGATTCAATTTGAGCAATTCAAAAAGCAAGAGCACAAATGAGTGAGCGTAATGTTGGCAACTGTATCTTTGCAGCACCAGGAAATGTCAGCGACAATGCTGAATATTCTTCTCAGGGGTCAGCACTGGGGGAGCACTAGTGTCAGTGCTCAGCATTACAGAAGGCATTTTGGAGGTGGACCAAGTGTGCTGGTGGTGTGGCACAGGGGTTTGTGTCCGCGTCTCTGTGTGCTGCAGTGGTGTGTGGGCACTGGTTCAATTCCTGCAGTGACTGTTTTTGGGTGTACATTTTTTTTTCAGAACTGTTGCAGCCGACCTCTGTCCCTCCCTCCACCTTCTGATGTTAAAACTGCCCCTCTAACAGTTGCTGTCCACCCCTCCCATGTTTATTCATGTCCCTGGCTTTGCCCCTCCCTGGTGTTGATAATATTTTGGGGGGCTGGGTCTGTACCCCTCCACAAAGGGGGGAGTGGGGGGAGAAGCCCACCACAAAAAAATCTTGCAGTCACTACATGCTTTACTGATTTCTGGCACAGGTGTGAGGTCATAGTTCAGTTTATCTGGGTGTGCGGCTGTTTGTGTGCTGTGTTGTTTTTGTTTTGCTGAGGTATTTGCTATTTTAATGCTCACTATTGTGTGTATGGGCTGTATTTGGACTCGCCATTTTGTTTTTGCTATAAAGGTGTTCACTGTTTTGAAGTCACTCATTTTACATGGAACCTATTTGACAGGACTACACACAAAAAATATGGTCCTCCTGTTCCTATTCCCACTCCTGTTTGTGTGGGAAATGACTGGTGACACTGTACAGACTGAAGCTACTCAACTGCCGGACTACCCCCTCCCTCCAAAACATATCCCATGTGACAATCACACAACCCCTTTATTTGACAGGATGACACAAAAAAAATACATGACTGTCCTATCCCTGTTCCAACTCCTGTTTATGTGGGAAATGGCTAGTGACACTGTGCAGACAAAGGCTACTCAACTGCTATGCTGCCTCCTCCCTCCAATATGTTTCATGTGTGACAATCATACAACCCCTTTATTTGACAGGACTATACACACAAAAAATATTGTCCTGTCCCTGTCCCGACTCCTGCTTGTGTGGGAAGTGGCTGGTGACAATGTGCACACAGAGGCTACTCAACTGCCGGGCTACCCCCTTCCTCCAAAACATTTCACATTTGACAATCACACAACCCCTTCATTTGACAGGACTACAAAAAAAAGGTCCTCCTGTTCCTATAAATCCTGCTTGTGTGGGAAATAGCTAGGGACTCTGTGCAGACAGAGGCTACTCAATTGCTGGGCTGCCCCCGCCCAAAACATTTCACACATGACAATCACACAACCCCTTTATTTGACATGACTACACAAAAAAAAAATATGGTCCTCCTGTCCTTGTCCTGACTCCTGCTTATGTGTGAAATGACATGTGACACTGCAGACCGAGGCTACTCAACTTCTGGGCAGCCCATCTCTCCAAAATGTTTCATACATGCTGCAAGCCTTTATTTGACAGGACTACATAAAAGAAAATATAGTCCTGTTCATGTCCCAAATCCTGCTTGTAAGAGAAATGGTTGGTGACACTGCAGACAGAGGCTAATTAACTGCCAGGCTGCCCCTCAATCCAAAACATTTCACATATGACACAAGCTTATTTTACAGGACTATGCAATGCTTCTGTATGACTCCTGCTTGTGTGGGAAATGGCTGGTGACACTGCTCTGACAGAGCTTTGGGGTGGTTGGTTACACATGTGACTTCATCAGCATCTCACAGTATGCCAAATTTCCCAGGTCTGCTGAGTAAGCTCAGTCACCGCTCTACTCTCAGCTTGCTATTTTTATTTTATCCTTTAGTAAACAGGTAAGGCACACTAGGCACAGATGCCTGTTTTCAGGGAGGAATTGGGAGCACTGGGGAAGTTAAGTGAATAGTTTAGAGTCACGCAGTATGCAAGTGGAGGTTGTGGGAATCAAACTGAGGTCTGTCTGCAGGATGTACCACCAAGCTCATTCACAGCACATTACTCCAACCTCTAAGCTATAATACCAGGCAGCCAGCTTCAAATGCCAGGGCAAGTGCCAGTGGAACTTAAAGGTACACTGTCAACCCATGTACAGAAGGCTTCAAAGTGTCCCTAGTTTAAAAAAACATGCTAAGATTGTTCACATTCTGTAGATACTGCTGGTGTAGCTGGTTGTTTGATTTTGATTGATTTTTTCTTTTAAAAAGTGAAAAACAAACTAACAACCATACCACACAAAAATCATGTTTGTTTACATTCCTTGATCAACTCCCACTGCATCTTTTTTGGACTTAGGAACACTCCAAACACAGTCTAGCCACTCATGGTGCTGTGGGAGTGGTGAAAATGATTGCATCATTATTGGCTGCACTGTTTAGGTGTGTTTCCAATGTTCAGTACGTATTCAGTAAGAATAGACCCAGGATTTGAAACAAAACACAGTTTATAACATACAGGATAATGTATTGTATTTGGTTAATAACTATGCTGTAAACACTTGGAAAGGTTGCCACGACATCATTGTAAACCTCAAGTGTGCAGCTCGAAAGGTTTTTAGATGTCATGGCAACCTCGAGAAGTGTTTTCAGCATGGTTGTTAACAAAAGACCATACATTATATTTTATAGTGTGTGGGCTACCAAGATTGTGTCATCACAGATTGAATTACTTTACATTACTGAATTACATTACGGAACAATGATTGTTGTGAGCATTCCATTTTGCTATACCATTGATTTGACATACTCAAGAAGAGTTAACATCACAGTGATGTCATAATGGCATAACAAGGTTGTAATCTGCTTGATTTCAGTTAATAATAAGGGCTCCCCATATGTTATCACATGTTAGCATGCAATTCAGTTCTACTAAGCAACAAGGTAGATAAAATAGCCAGTAACATCAGTGAATTTTAGAGAAGGTAAGCAATCATAAAACGTTATTTTTAAACTAGAAATAATATGATGCAAAACAGGTTGACAGTGTCCCTTTAACTTGAACTTCTTGCGCTGCAGCACCTGTGCTTTTCTGTTTGTACTGCACTGTGTCACTGCTGTGCTTTGGGGCTAGTAGAAATAAGCAATGCAGTCTCCCACTGCCACCCCCCAACACACACACACACATACACGCAGTCTCCCTCCACTAGCACCTTACCCTCACAAATTATTTTGTTTGGCAGCAAGCTTTTGTTGTCATACACCCCCTCCCCACAGTCAGTCCCTGGCTCTTGTCCCTCCCAAGTCCAGACCCTCTCAGTTTTTTCTTGTTTTCTTTTTCCTTTTCCTTTTTTTCTCTTTTTTTTGTTTTTCTTTCCTTTTCATTGGTGGTGTGGGTGGAGGAATTTCACTGGTCCATGGAGACCCATTCTCCCTTTCCTTTCCTTTCCTTTCCACCTGGCCGCTCACTCCCCTGTCCCCCAGTCCCTGGTCCACGTCCGTCCTGAGTCCCCACCCAACCATCTCAGTTTTTTTTAATGTTCTTTTTTTGTTTTTCTTTTGTTTTCATTGGTGGTGTGGATAGAGGAAGTAACTGATCAAACAGAGATGCTTCCCTTCCCTCCTGGCTGCTCGTTCATGTTACTGAGCTCCTCTTTCCTCAGTGGCACAACTGAAATGGCACCAAGGAGAGCTGCATTCTTCTCTATACTCTGGTTTGGCATGCGCAAACCAGAGTATCTTGACCACTGAATCATCAGCTCTTTTCTCACTTGTCACATGAAATGTAGGAGCTGAAAAACACACTCAGAGATCTGAGCCAATCTGAGCAGAGGTTCGACTTGGGTCTTTTGGAAACCAAACCATATGTATTCGGCATGACTCCATTTCACCCCCACAGGTCTGGCATAGCACTACTTTAAAAACAAACACAAAAAAAGTCCTTCTGCCAGAGACTGTGGTCTGTTACTAGAGATGCAGAGAATTTTTTTATTTAGTTGTTTAACCAGCTTTAGCACACTAAGCTGAAAGCTTTTTTACAGGAGCGACCTGGGAGCACAAGGAGGTTAAGTGACTTGCTCAGGGTCACACAGTATGCAGGTGGAAGCTGTGAGATTCAAACCCAGGTTTGGTTTGCTGGATGTCACCAGATTTACAGCTTAGAGCCTTAGACCACTGCGCTATACTGCCTGCCTTGAATTTAAAATCTGAACGCGAAGTGAATGTGAAGTGGCCACTTTGCGTTAGTGTAATGCTAGGCGAAGTGGCCATTGAGGAGTATTCACTTCGCCTTGTGATTATGACTTGACTTTTCATTGTTATTCCGCCTTAACACGAAGTAAGGCGAAACGACAACAATAGGCACTTTATGCAGCCCCCCACACACATCACATGGCTTACAGCACTGTAAGTCACATGCTTTAGCCAGGCAGAAAGGCAGTGAGTCATACCAGCAGATACTTTCAGAGGTAGAAAGAGGAAGGATAGTGTAGGAAATTAGTGTGTATTTCTTGCTTAACTTGCTTTTTTCAACGTCATAAGAACCAACAGCTTTTTTAAAAGCTAATTCTTTAGTTTTTGTTGTACTGTTTTGTGAGTTCTTTTTTTGTGACTGATTTATTTGTTTTATAAGTTTTGTGTTGTGTAAGTGTGTGTGTCTGTGTGTGACTGTGTGTGTGCGTGTGTGAGTCGATTGTCATTGCGTGACGCGTCGGAGTGGAGAGGGAAGGAGAGTTATGGACCAGGGACTGTCTGTGGCCCATGTTGGCTAGAGAGGAGTGCAGACACGTGGGGGTCAGCAAGGGCGGGAGTCACTGGATCGCTCCAGATTATTTGGTCCAGCCCCCCCTCCGGAAGCAGCAGCACCACCAGTGCCACCGCCACATCCAGCAAGTCCGCTGCTGCCACCACCACCACCCCATCTGTACCAGCTGCAGGAGGTCCAGCAGCACCACCTCCACTCCACAGCAGCAGATGGATCCTTCCAGGTGCGTGATGACAGTGCTGCCGGCAATACATCTGCCCTTGTTGTGCCTGATCCCTCCTGCAGCTCGATAGTCTGGCAGTTCTTCAACTGTGTCGGGGGGGTAGGAGCATTGTGGTGTGCCTCCTTTGTGGTGTATAGGTGTGCCGTGGCCCCTGGGGGACACATCTGGGGACTGGGGGCCAGAGGACACACATGATTAACCACCACAAGGTGGAGTGGCAGGCTGCCACAGAACAGGCCAGGCCTCCACCTGCTGGCCCTTCTGTGGCAGTGGCAGTGGGTGCTGCTGCTGCTGTGCATCGCCAGAGCAGAAGGAGGGCTACAGCAGCAGCTGCTGCTCCACCACTACCCCCACCACTGCCACCAGCACCACCCTCACCACCACCACTACCTGGCTTTCCTCCCACAGCAATGGACCCCGCCACGATGCCTGCAATGCAGTCAGAAATAGCACTGCTGTGGGCTGCGATGGAGGAAAGTAATCAGAGGATGGGTGCTGTCCAGTAGCAGATGGAGTGGATGGAACAAGAGCATCTGCAAATTGTGTCAGTGCTTCATCTGCTGCTGGAACACTATGGGATCGAGCATTAGGTTTTGTTTTCTGCACCCCCCCCACTGCTGCACTGTTTTGTGTTTTTTTTGTTTAATACCAGACAGAGAGGAGCGTCTGCATCCTGCCCCCTGCAAGGCTGACCCTCCAGTTAAACCTTTTAAGTATGTTGCAGCATTTTTCTCATGCTGCAACAT
Organism: Neoceratodus forsteri; assembly: GCA_016271365.2. Taxonomy (NCBI): domain Eukaryota; kingdom Metazoa; phylum Chordata; order Ceratodontiformes; family Ceratodontidae; genus Neoceratodus; species Neoceratodus forsteri. The sequence continues at coordinate 646,634,080 of CM028135.1, read as the reverse complement.
ACTTTATTATACTAAAGAATTGTCAGCGACCCGGAAGTATGGCAGATGCTATGGGGACTCCATTATGTGTAAAGGTGCAACGTCGATGCACCATGCACTTCAATACAAAAGTATTTGAAGTGCATGGTTCATCTCCGCCGCACCTTTCCTTTACACATAATGGGGCCCCCATAGTGTCTGCTATCCTTCTGCATCACTGACCTTTCTTTCTTAAAATAAAGTATGTTGTGGCACAAGAAAAATGCTGCAACATACTTAAAAGGGCAGGACGCAGGTGTTCCTGTTGCTGACTGCTTCCCTTCAAATATATAGATGCACATATAGTATACATGCTCCTTATATAGGTGCCTTACCTCCAGAGTAATCTTTCTTGCTCCACATGTCCTTACATTCCATAGTGCAATACTTTTCTGGCAAAAACACTCATAATTTTGGTAAACCGGGGCCCGGAGGACTTCCCATTCTGAAGATCAGCCCAAGTTCTGACACCTTGCTCAGCAATGTTATGACTTGATGCCAGTGAGAGCATGGGGGCATGCTTTATTATAATGAATGGCTGGCAGCTTTACCAATATTTCTTTATGTTATAATGGTCAGTTTGTGGTGAAACGTAGGCACGTTTCTACTAACAAGACTCTTGTTAGTTGAAACGTGCCCACGTTTCACCACAATGTTGCTGAGCGTGGGGGTGGAACTTGGGTGGCTCTTCAGAACGGGAAATACTCCAGGACCCGGTTTACCGAAATTATGAATGTTTTTGCCACAAAATTATTATACTATTTGAGGACATGTGGAGCAACAAAGATTCCCGTGGAGGTTAGGCACCAATATATTGGGTGCAATACCATCCATAACTATGTAACTTGGTGAATCTCTTTAAAGCAGCAGTGCAACAATCTGTTGAAAATTTTGACCAATACTTTTTTATGGTATTTTATATTGCCACTTTACTTACATCTTGACTTTTATGATACTATTCTTTCCAGTATTTGAGTCTGCTTTAGTACTTTTTTTCATGTGTGAGATAATAAAAAGAAGCACTCCTTTTAATATGGTGCAGACCAGGTCTTCGTCAGTATTTTGCACTGTTTTTCTCCTTCAGTTGTTATATAGTACTTCTGTTGTCAAATTAACGAATATGCAGCAGGCAGCGTTTTATGACATCACAGAACAATAGTTGTTCAAAAACAGCTGCAAATAGTGATAAGAACCTGGTCAGAACAATATTAAATGGTGTGCTTCTTTTTTATTTTCACACATGAGAAAAAGTAGTAAAGCAGACACAAATTGTGTAAAGAAGGGTATCATACAAGTCATGAGGTAATTAGTGGCCAGCAATGGCAGCAATGTAAAATAGCATAAAAAACTAAAGGTCAAAATTGTCCGCACATTGTTGCAATACTGCTTTAATTTATAATTTAAGTATGACATTATGTGCTCACAATCACAACACACAAAATGCATCTGCCTTGTTTCTAGAAAATTGACAAGTGGTAACAAAGTGAAATGAAACTGTTCCAGCACAAAGTCACCCAGAATGTAGTGCGCAGTCACTCATGCACACAGTGGTCACACAGAGTCCCCAGATTTTTTTCTACATACCTAAAATGCATTCGCCTTGTCTCCAGAAAATTGACAAGTGGTTATAAAGTGAAATGGGATTGTTTTGGCATACAAAGTCCCCCAGAATTAATGGCTCACTTAGCCATATGGGCAGTGGTGGCACAGAGTCCCCAGATTTTTTCTTCATGTCCAAAATGCATCCGCCTTGTGTCCAGAAAATTGACAAGTGGTAATAAAGTGAAATGGGATTGTTTCAGCACATATGAAGTCACCCGGAATGTATTGTGCAGTCACTCATGCACACAGTGGTCACACAGAGTCCCCAGATTTGTTCTGCATGCCCAAAATGCATCCGCCTTGTGTCCAGAAAATTGACACGTGGTTATAAAGTGAAATGGGATTGTTTCAGCACATACAAAGCCGCCCCAAATTAATGGCGCACTCAGTCATGCATGCAGTGGTAGCACAGAGTCCCCAGAGTTTTTCTTCAGGTCCAAAATGCATCTGTCTTGTGTCCAGAAAATTGACAAGTGGTAATAAAGTGAAATGGGATTGTTTCAGCACATACAAAGTCACCCAGAATGTATTGCGCAATCACTGATGTGCACAGTGGTCACACAGAGTCCCCAGATTTTTTTCTACATACCTAAATTACATTCGCCTTGTGTCCAGAAAATTGACAAGTGGTAATAAAGTGAAATGGGATTGCTTCAGCACATACAAAGTCCCCCAGAATTAATAGGTCACTTAGTCATGCGGGCAGTGGTGGCACTGAGTCCCAGATTTTTTTTCATGCCCAAAATGCATCTGCCTTGTGTTTATAAAATTGACAAGTGGTAAGAAAAAGTGAAATGGGATTGTTTCAGCACATACAAAGTCACCCAGAATGTAGTGCGCAGTCACTCATGCGCGCAGTGGTCACACAGAGTCCCCAGATTTGTTTGTCATGCCCAAAATGCATCCGTCTTGTGTCCAGAAAATTGACAAGTGGTAATAAAGTGAAATGGGATTGTTTAAGCACATACTAAGTCACTCAGAATATGATTGCACACTCAGTCATGCATGCAGTGGTGCAGAGTCCCCAGATTTTGTTCATGCCAAATGGATCCGTCTTGTGTCCAGAAAATTGACACATGGTTATAAAGTGAAATGGGATTGTTTCAACACATACAAAGTCGCCCCAAATTGATGGCACACTCAGTCATGCATGCAGTGGTGGCACAGAGTCCCCAGAGTTTTTCTTCATGTCCAAAATGCATCCGTCTTGTGTCCAGAAAATTGACAAGTGGTAATAAAGTGAAATGGGATTATTTCAGCACATATAAAGTCACCCAGAATGTATTGCGCAATCACTCATGCACACAGTGGTCACAAAGAGTCCCCAGATTTTTTCTACATACCTAAAATGCATTTGCCTTGTGTCCAGAAAATTGACAAGTGGTAATAAAGTGAAATGGGATTGTTTCAGCACATACAAAGTCACCCAGAATTAATGTGCTCACTGAGTCCGTGCAGTGGTGGTACAGAGTCCCCAGGTTTGTTCTGCATGCCCAAAATGCATCCGTCTTGTTTCCAGAAAATTGACAAGTGGTAATAAAGTGAAATGGGATTGTTTCAGCATATACAAAGTCACTCAGAATGTATTGTGCAGTCACTCATGCGTGCAGCGGTCACACAGAGTCCCCAGATTTGTTCTGCATGCCCAAAATGCATCCGCCTTGTGTCCAGAAAATTGACACATGGTTATAAAGTGAAATGGGATTGTTTCAGCACATACAAAGTCGCCCCAAATTGATGGCGCACTCAGTCATACATGCAGCGGTGGCACAGAGTCCCCAGAGTTTTTCTTCAGGTCCAAAATGCATCCGTCTTGTGTCCAGAAAATTGACAAGTGGTAATAAAGTGAAATGGGATTGTTTCAGCACATACAAAGTCGCCCAGAATGTATTGCACAATCACTCATACACACAGTGGTCACAAAGAGTCCCCAGAATTTTTCTACATACCTAAAATGCATTTGCCTTGTGTCCAGAACATTGACAAGTGGTAATAAAGTGAAATGGGATTGTTTCAGCACATACAAAGTCCCCCAGAATTAATGGCTCACTTACCATTCCGGGCAGTGGTGGCACAGAGTCCCAGATTTTTTTTTCATGCCCAAAATGCATCTGCCTTGTGTCCAGAAAATTGACAAGTGGTAGAAAAAGTGAAATGGGATTGTTTCAGCACATACAAAGTCCCCCAGAATTAATGGCTCACTTAGCCATGCGGGCAGTGGTGGCACAGAGTCCCAGATTTTTTTGCATGCCCAAAATGCATCTGTCTTGTGTCCAGAAAAGTGACAAGTGGTAAGAAAGTGAAATGGGATTGTTTCAGCACATACAAAGTCCCCCAGAATTAATGGCACACTCATTCATGTGCGCAGTGGTAGCACCGAGTCCCCAGATTTTGTCTGCATGCCCACAATGCATCCGCCTTGTGTCCAGAAAATTGACAAGTGGTTATAAAGTGAAATGGGATTGTTTCAGCAAATACAAAGTCCCTCAGAATTAATGGTGCACTCAGTCATGCGTGCAGTGCCCCAGAATAAAATTATGACCGAGAGCAAACTGTTGCTGGTCCAATGTGTGCTGCAATTCGAGCAAATGCAATGTGATCATCTCAACTGGATGGAAGGGTGCCCTTTGTCCGTACACTTATAATAGCCTTTGTGAGTTGATATATATAGATATATATTTCTGTATTTTGTAGGTGAGGGGGGTTGACATGGACATGTACTCATGGTATTGTTCTGTATCACAGGTCACAGATACTGGTGGTATGCACATTCCAGTGCTCGATGAAAACTTTTTTTGTACAAATTTGCAATGGATAACTCTCAAGCACATGAAGGTAAGTATTTTTTTTTTTTTTGGGTGGGGAAGCATATTTGCAGGTTTGTCTGTAATGGTTTCTTATTTTGTTACTTCTTCACAGATTTCATCTGCATCCTTCTCGAGTCTGGTTGTTAATGATGGTCATGGTCATCTAATGAAACGACTTCTGCTGTTGATGTGAGCCCCAGCCTGGGGAGGGGGGGAGCCTGATGTTGAAGAACTTGTTTGGATATGGCCACTTTGTCAGAACAACAAAGCATCTGGAAGTTTCCTAAAAAAGGAAATGAATGACTTCTTACAACTTAATTGTTATATGTTCCTCCTTGGTTCTCAAATCTCAATCTCTAAAGACAAGTTACATTTCAAATCCACATATTGTCAACTAACACAACCTGTGTGCAATATTTGCTGCAGTCTTTACAAAACAATGAAACAGATGAAATAAAATCTTCATACTTATCAGAGTAGATTTCACATGGATATTACATCGCTTCCGCTCTGTATAGTACAGCTACAGTACCGTTCCCAATGAGTTTTAGTGATGGAACCTTTCTATGTTACCCTGTAAAAGAAACAAAAGAAGTGTGATGTATGTGTTTTACCATTGCGGCTCTGAAAAGCTGCAGAAAACAAAACATACAACTAAAGGAAGTGAAGCAGCATAACAAACATGAGTACACATACTCACTTTATGGTTTAAATATTAAGAAGCTTTGTGTCTCTGGCTGATGGATGTGGTGGTCCGGACTGACTCATTGTGGCAGTGGTCGCAGTGGCTAACATCAGTCCTGGTCATGGTGGTCTGGGGGTAGACAGACTCATGGTGGCAGTGGATTACATCAGTCCCGGTGGTGGAGGTCCGGAGGGCAGTTCGACTCATGGTAGCAGTGGATAGCACCAGTCCCGGTGGTGGTGTCCGGGGCAGACAGACTCATTGTGGCAGTGGATAACATCAGTCCTGGTGGTTGTGGTCCGGGGGGCAGACAGACTCATGGTGGCAGTGGCTAACATCAGTCCTGGTGGTTGTGGCCCAGGGGGCAGACAGACTCATGGTGGCAGTGGCTAACATCAGTCCCAGTGGTGATGGTCCAGGGAGCAGTCAGACTCATGGTGGTAGTGGCTAACATCAGTGCCGGTGGTGGTGGTCCAGGGGCAGACAGACTCATGGTGGCAGTGGATAACATCAGTCCTGGTGGGGGTGGTCCAGGGGGCAGTTAGACTCATGGTGGCAATGGCTAACATCAGTCCCAGTGGTGGTGGTCTGCAGGGCAGTCAGACTCATGGTGGCAGTAGCTAACATCAGTGCCAGTGGTGGTGGTCTGGGGGACAGACAGACACATGGTGGCAGTGGATAACATCAGTCTCAGTGGTGGTAGACCAGGGGGCAGTCAGACTCATGGTGGCAGTGGCTAACACCAGTCCTGGTGATGGTGGTCCAGGGGGCAGTCAGACTCATGTTGGCAGTGGCTAACATCAGTCCTGGTGGTGGTGGTCTGGGGGGCAGACAGACTCATGGTGGCAGTGGCTAACATCAGTCCCGGTGGTGGTGGTGGTCTGGGGGGCAGACAGACTCATGGTAGCAGTGGATAACATCAGTCCCAGTGGTGGAGGTCCGGGGGGCAGACATACTCATTTTGGTAGTGGATAACAACAGTCCTGGTGGTGGTGGTCCATGGGGAAGATAGACTCATGGTAGCAGTGGATAACATCAGTCCCAGTGGTGGAGGCCCGGGGGGCAGACATACTCATTTTGGTAGTGGATAACAACAGTCCTGGTGGTGGTGGTCCATGGGGAAGATAGACTCATGGTGGCAGTGGCTAACATCAGTCCTAGTGGTTGTGGTCCAGGGGGCAGACAGACTCATGGTGGCAGTGGCTAATATCATTACCGGTGGTGGTGGTTCGGGGGTAGCCAGACTCACGGTGGCAGTGGCTAACATCAGTCCTGGTGGTAGTGGTCCCGGGGGGGGGGCACATCGCCTTTTAAAAACTTCATTGAAAACCTGCCAACAATAACCACATCATCATCTTCATGAAGAAAGCTGCCCTCAAAGTCATCGATGTCTGAAGTCTGACCACTGGGAAATTCTTTCTCCATTGTGTCGTCATCTACATCAGTAGTGGACCATTTCAAGCAGCCAATGCCAGTGCCACCAGGATGCTCCATTTCCACATCAGCAAGACCATCATAACTAGGCCAGGGTATGAATACCGAGGTTGCAGTCTCTGCTAGTACGTGCCTCTCATTCATTTTAATGAATGTTAGCAAACTAACATTTGCAGGAGACAGGTTTGTCCAATGATCCCTGACTATTGCACCTCCTGAGCTGAATACCCTCTCAACACTTACACTGGAGGGTGGGAAAGTGAGGTACTTCAGTGCCACTGCAGTGAGCTCTGGCCATTCACTGACCTTTCCACTCCAGTACAAAAGAGGATCTTCAGTTACTGTCAGATGCCTGTTTTCAGACAAATATGACTCAGCCATTCTCTGTGCCACACTAAGTACAATTTTTGATGCATCATCCTGTTCTCCCGAATCATTTATTTCACAAATACCCACTTGGGACAAAGCCTCCCAGAGCATGTTGATGCCAGCAATTTGAATGTCAGACCTCCTGGAACTGAGTTCAGCTGCCGAGTTTTGCTGACCTTGGCACGTGACTTCTGTGCCCCATGAACCAAGCACAGCAGGTGATCACTGATATTTTTTACCTGTTCAGGCCCTCCTTCCAGTACTGATGCAATGCCATGTTTGTATCGTGGGTCCAGCATTGTTGCTATGGCAAAGTTATCACTACGCTGAATGTTCACAATGTGACGATTCTGGTCGAATACTGTCAGCATGTGTTGCAGCAACATACTGCTACCATCATCTCTGGCAACATCAAGGCTATGCTGTACATTCACCAATGTCTGCCTTAGCACCCACAGCAGTGGAATTGATTGGCTACTGGAGGCAGACTCGCCATTCACTGCCTGTGTGGCATGTTCAAAAGGCCGCAAAATGGTTATTACAGAGTCCATGAGGCACCACTGTTCAGTCGTCATAGACATGGAGGCCCCGGAACTGTCACGGCTAGTGTGCATAACAAGATATTCTGAGATGGCTTTGTATTGTTCATACAACCTCTCTGCCACGTATAACGTGGAGTTCCATCGAGTGACAACTTCCAGCTTCAAGCGGTACTGAGGCAGGCTGTTTTGTATCTGCAAATGCCGCTGTTGGTCATGGGCCTTTCCAGATCTTGAAAGTGAGAGCAGATACATCATGCAACAGTCAGCACTTCCTTTACATCAGGATGCTGCAGAAACTCCTGAACCACAAGATTGAAATAGTGGGCCATGCATAGAACATGAAAAAAACACCATTTGTGATGCATTTCACCACATTTGACCCATTGTCACTTGCTATGAACCCAGCTCTCAGGGACAAAGAGCTTAGCCATCTGTCAATTTCAGTCAGTACTATGTCCAACATGTTCTCACCAGTGTGTGAACAGGTCACTCTGTGCATAGCAATCATTGCCTGCTGTCGAATTCCAGGAAGATTGCTACCGCAACAATCCACCTTACTGCACTGATTATTCACACTACCAACATCACAAACAACTCCCGGCACCTGCGCCCAGTGTGCAGTTATACACAAATATGAACTCCTCGCTGTTTTGCCACTTGTCCACATATTCATACTTAAATGGATGAATGGAGAGGAGGAATGTTGAAGGGCATGTCTTATTGAGTCGGACACGGTGCAGAACAACTTGGTGACAGCACAGGTAGAAAAGTATGTCCTGGATGGGACTTTTCATTTTGGACAGGCATGTGCAGCAAACCGCCGGAACCCAGAATTTTCCACAAAGGAGAAGGGCAAAAGATCAATTGCCAGCATTTTCACTACAGCAGCATTGAGTTCACGTGACACTGTATGATTCAGGGGGTACTTCAGCTTATGCACAAAAACACTCTGTAACGTGGGCTGACTTAAACATTTTACACGGGGTGTGTTGATCAAAAATGGTTGTGCTCTGTAATGAATGGCATTGGCAGGGCATGGAGTGTGGACATTTGATGAAGACGGTTGCACAGGTGATGATGACAAACCCAGAAATGCTGTTATTTTGCCAGATTTGCCAACCTAGATTGATGTACCACTTGCACTAAACATACTGCATTCACCACCACCACCACCATAAAAACTGCTACTCTGACCAGCGCTGGACAACATTTCAAAGTCATTATGGTCCTCCACCTCATCATGCCTGTAGTAATCCTCTGCTCTTATTTCTGCACTACTGCACATGTTTAATTTCCTACTGGGTTTAACAGTCATGGAAGTGGATAACATGCTGACAATGGTTGCCGGTGATGCAGGTGAACACCCCACTGTGGTATTAGCTGCCAGCTTGTGCTGGGTCCACAGTGCCAAGTGCCTATTCTTAAGATGCGTATGCTGCCCTCCTGTGCCCAGATGGCTTCCCTTTTTACCTCGACTCACATGCCCATGGCAAACCTGGCAGATTGCAACTGAATCATCATTTGCATCTTGAACAAAAAAAATCCCAAACAATGGATTGTGATGCTCCGCTTTTAACATGTCCATGATGTGGCTTATTTAAGTCCGTTATTTTAAGCACTGAAGTGGAGGGGGCATGTGGTGTTTCGGGCACTGCACACCTGGACTGCAACTGACCACCACTGCTACCTTTCATATTGATTACTGGGTCATCATCATCATCAACTAAAACCGGAAGATCACAAGTTTTTACAGGGCGAGGGATTCCTGCAAACAGACTCAGACACAGCCACTTTTAATTTATTTTTCTCTGGTTCCCAACTGGGGTCAATTACATCATCATCATAGTCATCAACGTCACACACATCCACATCTTCTGCTTGGATGCTAGCATGTGGACTGCATGTTGTAACAACAGCAACATCGTTATCATCATCATCACATTCATCATCAGCATCTACACCACCATCACCCGATATTTTTTCACCACACTGTGAATCACTGCATGGAAAATGTGTGACATTAAGTGCCATGGTGGACAGAATATCACATTATATGCTATCGTTGACATGATCATCAGAATCCTCAGGTTCAGTTACTGGGATGTTACTGGGAAGTGTGGCAGAGTTATGGAGACTTACTCCTAGAGATCTCTCTTCTCTCCCCCCCCCCCAAGTCTGTTGCAACAGCATTTCATTTCTTTATCTGTCCTCTTCTTTCTGTCCTGTAACTTGTTCCTCATTAGGTAGGCAGGCCACCTACTTAATGTTCTCCCTGTCCCTAAACTTCATCTCAAGGTCTATTTGGGTAGCTCCAATAACGTTCTGTACTCCTCGATTGCTTTCACACTCGCCTACACGAACATGCACATGATGACTCCTCAAATGTGCACATGTTGCGGTAGCGAGTCGGCATTTGTAAATACTAAAAAAAAAAAAAAAACAATATTCATTTGCGGTTACAAGGGGAAGGTTTTGAACAAAAAATACCAAGTGAACACCCGCTGTTTTTCTTATTGAGAGCCCCTGTATATCTCAGTACTTGGTACGCCAGCTGAAGCCTGAAACGGGCGGTGAGGAACCGAGGAAAGCAAGGTAGAGCTTAAAATAAAATAGAAAACAGTTTCCCTGTTGCTTCAGAGCTGCAGGTAAACAGAACGCTCGCTCAGTATTTGGCTTCCATGCTGAGCCTAGGGTGGAATACAAAGCAACAACTGAATGTTAAATCCTGTGTACGTTTTGGTGCATTTGAAATGAAAACCTTCATTGCATGATTGTTTTAGTGTGTCAGAGCTATAAATAATAGTGACTGAACTGGAACTCTACCTTTTTGGTTGCTCCTTAGAGGAATTAGCATTGTAGCCACATGAGTACAGGACTCAACTCCCTCCAGCTTATTCTCTGTCTTGCCTAAGAGCCAGCCGGACGAAATCTCAATATGTTTATACAGAGAATCTGTGGGAGGAGCCTGTAGATTGTGGGTACAGACCCTTTTCTCATTAAAACATGTTTAGAAACTTTTTAAAAAAAAATTCAACTCCTCCAGAATATTGGATATCCTGAATATTGATGTCTGAGTATATCACAATGATAAAAAGATAATCTGATAAAGCTTTTATTTTTAGTTATGTAAGAAGGGAAGGGGCTTCCCTGGTCACATGTTAAGTTTGCACTTTATAATAAGCAAAGGGCTGTTCTTAGGCAGTCTAGTCCAGGGCTCAGCAGGGAGCTGACCCTATCCATAGTATATCCTAGGGGATGATAGTTGCTTTGTTTATGTTATGGACTTTTGAACACCTTGATCGTTTATTGGAAGAAGTATTCCTCTTTTATTTTATTAATCATAGAGTTCGTTTTTCTTTGTGTTTCCTGTTCGAATAAAACTGGTCCATTTTGTTTCATCTACACTGGTGTCTGAGTCTGAATCCCACAATACTTCCACACTGGTGTGAGAAGTGGGATGCTCCAGGACTGTGTCTAGTGGTCTTGGGGATTAGAATATCGGACAAGATTTTCACGACACTTTAAGATGGAACAAGCAGCTACCAGCACCCCAGCTGCCAGCCTACCTGAGGGTGTACAGACTCACAAGATGACTGAACTGACCCAAGAACCTCTGTGGACCAGTTTAACAGATGTGAGGAGAAAGGAGACCAAGAGAGAGGAGAAGGACAAAAAGGAAGGTGCTACAGCTGCAGAGAGCTACATTCCTGAAGAGAGACCCCCTGAGGAGACACAGGATCTATTGAGGTGGTTGTGTACCCGAAATCTGGACCTGGAATAACAACGGGAATATGATCACGTGCAAAATGAAGCCCATTGGACAGATACACTACAGGCCATCCAATCTATAGGTGTGGATTGACCTCCGGTATCAAGAGAAGTGGAGGGACCAAAGGACATCAAACTTTCTAAGCTAACAGAAGTTGATGACAATGAGGCCTATATGACAACTTTTGAAAGGGTGGCAAAAGCCTGCAAATGGCCTAAGGAACAATGGGTTGTGAGGTTAGCCCCTTTGTCTGGAAAAGCCCAGCTTGCCTATAGTTATATTGATAGTAGACATGTGAATGATTATGACTATCTGAAACAGGCAATACTGAAACGTTATGATATTAGTGTAGAGACATATCGGCAGAGATTTCAAACCTACAGATATCATAACGCAGTCTCACCTCAAGAAGCTTATACCCACCTGCAGGATTTGTGCTACAAATGGTTACAGCCCATGACAAAGACTATAGAACAAGTGATGGAAGCTATTATATTAGAGCAATTCATCAAAATATTACCACAAGAAACCCAAATGTGGGTGAGGGAACATCGCCCGGAGACATCTCAGAAGGCCATCAACCTAGCAGAAGATTACATATCTGCTAGATCATCTAGACCAAAAAGCCACTATGGAACATGAGGACCTTCACCCATGGTAAGACCCTTTGCGTCTAATACTACTGACACTGCTATTAAACCTGAGGGAACTGTGAATACTAATACTACAGGGCCTATCAGATCTGGGAGGGGCCAGAACCCGGACATTATTTGTCATGAATGCCAAGGAAAGGGACACATTGCTAGATATTGCCCCCATAAAAAGAAAGAGTAATCCCATCTAGCTCTGGCCATTTGGGATCACTATATGATTATGGTACGTTTAAATGGAAAAGAATTGCCTGCCCTCTTAGACTCTGGCAGTAAACAGACTCAAGTACAAGCATCTTTGCTGCCTAAGGAAAAGAATGAGAACATGACCAGAGTCACATGCATTCATGGGGATATTCATACCTATTCAGTGCAGCATGCCACTCTGGAGGTACAAGGACAGGAACGACAATTGGCAGTCAGTTTGGTACCCAACCTTCCTGTGCCTCTGGTAATTGGACATGACTATCCAGGATTTGACACTCTTTTGCCCAGTAACTGTGAACTAGTTGCTGTCACCACTAGGGCAAAAAGCCAGCAGGCACCATCAGTGACTCAAATGTTTCCCTTTGAAGATGAAATTTTTTCCAGTCCCGGGAAAGACCGGAAGACAAAACGTACAAGAAAAAGAGAAAAGTTATTGTGGAACTGTAGAAAGGACATTGGCTCTATTATGGACAAACAGAATGTACATAAAATGTTTAAAATGGAACAAAGTAAAGACATGACCTTACAATCTTGTTTTTTACAGGTGGTAAAATCAGACAGCATGGAAGAATATCCTAGATATGTAATAAATGACCAACTGTTGTATAGAGAATGTAAACACCCTAGGTTGGGGTTGGTGATAGAACAATTGGTGGTACCATCTCAACATAGGGAGCACTTAATATCCCTAGCCCGTGATGTCCCTATGGCAGGCCATTTGGGGAGGGATAAAACCCTAAGTAGATTACTATACAGGTATTTCTGGCCAGGAATCCATGCACAAGTCTCAACCTATTGCAGCAGTTGTCCTGAGTGTCAGAAGGTAGCAGATATTACCAGGATGGACAAAGTACCCCTACAGCCACTCCCATTGATTACCAGACCATTTGAACATATGGCAATGGACATTGTAGGTCCATTACCGAGAAGCAGTAAAGGGAATCAATTCATCCTGGTAATATGTGATTACACCACCCGCTACCCTGAGGCAATTCCCTTGCGAAATGTTATGGCCCCTCACATAGTGGATGAATTATTAAAGGTCTTTAGTAGAATGGGGGTACCCAAAGAAATATTGATAGACAGAGGTAGTAACTTTCAGTCATGTTTATTGACCTGCCTCTACTAGTCTCTGGGTATAGGAGCTTTATATACCTTTCCATATCACCCTCAAACCGATGGACTGGTGGAAAGGTTTAACAAAACAATGAAGAAAATGTTGATGAAATTTGTGACAGAGGAAGGAAAGACATGGGATGTACAGTTACCATTTTTAATGTTCACCTACAGGGAGGTACCACAATCTTCTATGGGGTTCTCCCCGTTTGAACTACTGAATGGGAAAAATCCCAGAGGGCCCTTAGATATTATCAAGGAACAGTGGGAAGGCATGAAAGGCATGGAGGGCACACCCCCATTGGAGTACATTACCCAATTAAGAGACAGATTAAAGAAATATATTGACATAGCACAGCAGTATAATCAAGGAAAACAGACAGTCCAAAAACAATCTTATGACAGTGGGGTGGGTCAAAAAGACGTGCAACCTGTAGACAAAGTATTGTTACTATTACCATCTACCGATAACAAGCTGGCTATGAAATGGCAAGGCCCTTATGTCATTCAAAGGCAGGATGGGCCTGTAAACTTTGAAGCTGATGTCCCTGAAAGAAGGAAAAGGTTGCAGATTTATCATGCCAACCTATTAAAGAAATGGCAGGAGAGAAAACCATCCCCTGCCTTATCTGTATATCCTGAACAAAGTAGTTCTGAGCTAGAGCAGGCCTATCAGAGGCTAGAAGGCAATGGGGGGTATGAAACAGTGGATATAAATCCAGAATTGGACACTCTAAAAAGGAAGGTGCTAAATAACATTTTAGAGTCTTATAAAGGGTGTTATCCTGCAACCTGGGAAGGGCTTGGGAGTAGAACATCATATACATCTAAAACAGGAGACACCCGTTAGGCAAAAGCCCTACCACCTACCAGAGAGGGTACGGGGTGAGGTTATCAAAGAATTGGAGAAAATGCAGGCATTAGGGGTAATAGAACCCTCCACTAGTGAATGGGGATCACCAATGGTTGTGGTTGAAAAGAAAGAAGGAGGCATAAGGTTCAGCCCAGGTCCGTGTTGCCCCCTCTCAGGGCAGCCTGCATTCCTCCCTATGGAACCATCTCAAACTCGGATCGGCCCACGGGTGCCAAAAACCCCCGTGACATATGTTAGCATTAGCACTGGTGCATAACAGCTGGCCCTTAAAATGATAGTTTTGTACTTGCTGCTACCAATCCTTACCTTGTACTGCTCCAATACTGGCACACACCGCTTACTCTGCTGTACCTGTTCTAACTAAATGTGCCTCATATACCTTGTAGTTTGTGTATTCTACATTATGATGTTCGCACGTGACATGCGAGTTTGTTTTTTTCTAACTTGTACCTCGTTGTCTCATGACGTGTAATCTTTTCCTACTTATGTACCATGTTGTCCCAAGTGTGTAAGTATGTAATTTCCTGTACTCTCCCAGGTCGTACCTGAAAATAGGGAAATTGTCTTGTCTAGTGTACTTACCTGGTTAACAAAAGCTAAATAAATAAATGTCTAGATTTCCGCTGTCTTAACGTCATCTCGAAATTTGATGCATACCCTATGCCTCAAATTAATGACATTATTGATCATTTAGGGAAGGCCCAATATAGTAGTACACTGGACCTCACAAAGGGGTACTGGCAAATACCCCGTGACCCCCTTGCCAAAGACAAGACAGCCTTCAGCACCCCACTAGGACATTTCCAGTTTAAAACCATGCCTTTTGGGCTCCATGGGGCATCAGCCACATTTCAAAGGTTTATGGATACTATACTCAGAGCACATATGGACTATAGTGCTGCATACCTGGATGACGTGATAGTGTTCGGTCCCAGTTGGGAAGATCATTTATGTCATCTGAACCAGGTCCTGGAAGCCATTGCCCAGGCAGGGGTAACAATAAATCCAACAAAGTGTGCTTTGGCTATGAGGGAGGTTAAGTATTTAGGTTTTAGGATAGGGCATGGGCAGGTAAAACCTGACATAGGCAAGGTGGACGCCGTGGCTAAGAGCCCCCGTCCTCTGACTAAGCATCACTTAAGATCTTTCCTAGGCCTTGCTGGTTATTATAGGCATTTTGTGCCTAATTTCTCAACTATAGCAAGTCTTTTGACAGATCTAACAAAGAAAAATAGTCTGTCCAAGGTGAAATGGACACCAGCTTGTGAGGAGGCATTTTGCACCATAAAATGATACTTATGCGCCTCTCCTATACTTAGGAGTCCTGCCTTTAGCCTACCTTTTGTGGTACAGACTGATGCCTCCAACACAGGAATAGGAGCAGTATTAACTCAAATAGTGGAAGGGGAAGAGCATCCGGTAGTATACATTAGCAGGAAGTTGCATACAAGGGAGTCCAGATATTCAACTATTGAAAAAGAATGCTTGGCCCTAAAGTGGGCGATAAAAGCCTTAAAATTTTATCTTTGTGGGGTGGACTTCGAAGTATGGACAGACCATAACCCCCTATGCTGGCTTCACGCTATGAAGGACAAGAATCCCCGGATCATGCGATGGTATTTGGCGTTACAGCCATACAAATTTACCATCAAACATAGATCCGGTTCTGCTAATAAAAATGCAGATTATATGTCCTGGTATGGAGTAGGACTAAATTAACCTAATCAGGTAGAGACAGACCTCGAGGTAAAGAAATTATAGGTATCTAAGTATAATCTTTGATACCATAATGTTTACTGATGTTTGAAAAGGGACCCCGAGGTGGAGCTTCGGAGAGTGGGATGGCTGAAGCTCCATCTCTCCTCGGAGAGATCTGGTTATCTTTTTCATGAGTAGAGAACTGATATAAATATACAAAAGAAATAGAAACCCTCTATAAGGTTCAATCTTAGGTGGGGAGGAGTATGTGGCAGAGTTATGGAGACTTATTCCTAGAGACCTCTCCCCCCCCCCCAAGTCTGTTGCAACAGCATTTCATTTCTTTATCTGTCCTCTTCTTTCTGTCCTGTAACTTGTTCCTCATTAGGTAGGCAGGCCACCTACTTAATGTTCTCCTGTCCCTAAACTTCATCTCAAGGTCTCTATTTAGGTAGCTCTCCAATAATGTTCTGTACTCTCATTTCTTTCCTTTCGCCTACATGACCGTGCAGTGACTCCTCAAATGTCGCATGTTGTGGTAGCAAGTCAGCATTTGTAAATACTAAAAAAAAAAAACAATATTCAGTTGCGGTTACAAGGGGAAGGTTTTGAATGAAAAATACCAAGTAAGCACCTGCTGTTGTTCTTATTGAGAGCCCCTGAATATCTCAGTACTTGGTACGCCAGCTGAAGCCTGAAACGGGCGGTGAGGAATGGAGGAAAGCAAGGTAGAGCTTAAAATAAAATAGAAAACAGTTCCCCTGTTGCTTTAGAGCTGCAAGTAAACAGAATGCTCACTCGGTATTCAGCTTCCATGCTAAGCCTAGGTTGGGGTAAAAAGTAACAGTTGAATGTTAAATCCTGTGTACCTTTTGGGCATTTGAAAGGAAAACCTTTATTGCATGATTGTTTTAGTGTGTCAGAGCCATAAATAACAGTGACTGAACTGGAACTCTACCTTTTTGGTTGCTCCTTAGAGGAATTAGCGTTGTAGCCACACGAGTACAGGACTCAACTCCCTCCAGCTTATTCTCTGTCTTGCCTAAGAGCCAGCCGGACGAAATCTCGATATGTTTATACAGAGAATCTGTGGGAGGAGCCTGTAGATTGTGGGTACAGCCCCTTTTCTCATTAAAACATGTTTAGAAATGTTTTTTAAACATTTCAACTCCTCCAATATATTGGATATCCTGAATATTGATGTCTGAATATATCAGAATGATAAAAAGATAATCTGATAAAGCTTTTATTTTTAGTTATGTAAGAAGGGGAGAGGCTTCCCTGGTCACATGTTAAGTTTGCACTATATAATAAACAAAGGACTGTTCTTAGGCAGTCTAGTCCAGGGTTCAGCAGGGAGCTGACCCAATCCCTAGTATATCCTAGGGGATGATAGTTGCTTTGTTTAGTTTATGGACTTTTGAACACCTTGATCATTTATTGGAAGAAGTATTCCTCTTTTATTTTATTAATCGTACAGTTTGTTTTTCTTTGTGTTTTCTGTTTGAATAAAACTGGTTCATTTAGTCTCATCTACACTGGTGTCTGAGTCTGAATCCCACAATACTACCACAGGAAGTATGACATCATCTACGCTGCCACTCACTTGCACTGCTTCACACTCAATATTTTTGGAAACGGTACACTGGTCGGAATTAGAACTTGATGCAAATCATGCAACAATACTAATACTACCTCCACCACCACTAAAACCAGTAACACTAACACCACAAGCTGGGAAAACATCATCTCCTCCAACTATGAGCGAAGCTACTGATTGGGCTGTAAAAATATTGCAGGGGAAATACCTTTCCTCACATCAGCAATGCACTTTTGTGTCTGCGTACTACTACCATGCCCACAGACCATCTTACTGCCAATATTGCCATGGCGAGAAACAGCTTTGCTTGAATGTCTCTTTGCAGGCATTTTGGGGGATCAACCACAAATATTATAACCAAATTCCGATTTTGATACGTTCACTCTCTGATTGGAGGGACACTGGATGTAAAGTCAAATAAAGAACTGTGACTTCAGCAACAGATAAGAGACTACTCTGAGACTGTCACGGAATTAAAACAACTTCAGTAACCAGTGGTGCTGATGAGGTCACAAAACAATCCAATCTGGTGAAAAATACCTTTTGAACGTGTGGGTGGGGGGGAGCACTGAATACAGACAGTGCTTATTTTTACGGCACTACAATCAGCAAAACTAAGAACAGATGCAATGATCGCAGTACAAAATCAGGCAGCTGCAGTGGATAGCAGGTTCACACTGCTGCTCTTGCAATTACACTAGTCTGTGGCAAAATAAGTGGTGTATTATTTGATGCACACAACACTGCACACACACACACACACACACACACACACACACACACACACACACACCTACCTCTTCTGTTCAACAAAACACTGCTTTTGTTTAAACTAATACCTTTGTCCAGCTGACTGTTTTCTTCCAGGAGTTTAGACGCATTCTACCAGCTGTGTACCTTGAGCCTGTTTCTCTCTCTCTGTCTTCCAACAGTGTGTGTGTGTGTGGAGAGGGATTTAAGGAGTGCTGTGCTGAGATTTTATGTTAGCCATTTCAAGACCAATCTACAGTAATTGTAATGCTGAAAACTGAAGGGGAACAAATATGATAAATAAGATACAGAGCTGAGTTTCCATATCAGGGCTATGCAAAGGTAGCTGCTAAGACATTGTTTGTAATGTAGGCAGCACTGCATGTATTGAGTCCAGCTGCTTGCATTTTTGTAGAACCTTTTTTTGTTTTGATAAAGTTACCATCACGCAGTGAATGACATAGAATTCTTGATGGTTTGAGGTGGTGTAAAAGCAAGCAGTGTATTACATTGTGTGTGTCTGGTATTTCACAAAGAGAGCTATACGCAGATACATGGTGTGTGTTTGCAATTTCATAAAAAGAGCTGTATGCAGATGCAGTTACTCTCACAGAACAGGAATAATGGTATGCAACTTCCCAGCTGCTAGTGCTGTTGATACTGATATGAAATATGAACTAGGATGTGGTATCATGCAGTATGCATATTTATTTATTAATACAATTTTTGCCTAAAAAGTTACAGGCTCAGAGGTCTCAGAGGTAACAAAACAGATATCATAGGGGTATAAACCACAGCACCTAGCTACCCCAGAATGATGCCCCTGCCCAAGCATTCAGTGGATTTACACAGAGGCAAACATATTGACTGTAGGGGGGACTGTCAGATGAAAATCCTTTGGGAACGGGGTTACAAATATTTTGATTTATTTCTAAATTTACATAATAAAAGTGAATTTTTATGTTTTTTCAAGGTGACTGTATGCATTTTTTGTATTGACTCAGGCCTTGCAAAATAAAGTGAATGCCTTTCTTTATATTTTAAAAAAGACACCTTAAATTGCCCTTTAACACTGAATAGAATCTGTTTTTTGGTTCTCAGAATGATTATCTCAGGTACTCTGAATACACTCATAAATAAACATTTCCAGTAGGGGGCCTCTACCTCAGGGAACACATCACCCTGAACCTCCCCTCAGTAATGTATAGGAATACTGTCAACATTAAGATCCTGAATCCTTTCCTGGCATAAAGTCTTCCTGTTACTCAAAAATGTGGGTCAAATTGTTCTCACAAGTCTGCTGTCTACACATTTTTTTATTATTTGCCACATTGCAAATGATTTCCCCAATAAATGAATAAGGTGGTAAAACAAATCAAGGTCGAAAATTGTGAGGAGCATCCTTGCCTGTGTCTCTAATTTGTATGTAGACAATGTCTGGATTATAAAAACAAAAAAGAAACAAAATCCCATAATGTAGCTAACTCAACATTGGCATACAGCTGGGTACCATCATAATACAGTAACTTCATACAATATGTACCTATCATGGTGTCACCATCTATGAGTAGAATATTACTTCACACATGTTTCCCTTGTTTTTTCCCCCTAGCTCATTACATATATTATTGCCCATTTGATTATCATGTATGCATAGCACAGCACATCATAAATTATGTGTGACACACAGTTTACAGTATGGACATTCCATATATTAATTATTTTATACTGTATCCATTTGAATCACATAACCTGTCATGCATAGAAACATCAAAACTGATGGCACATAATTACCACTGGGCCCGTCTAGTCTGTACATTTTTAATTATGATTACTTTTGCTGCACTGTCACTGTCTCTTCCACCCCCTTCCTCCTATGATTCCCTTGTGCCTATCCCAAGCATTTTTGAAACCCACCACTGGCTTTGATGGTTTTGAAGTATATCCTTACATCTCTCCTGACTCTACCCCCTTCCAGCTTCAAATCATGACCCCTTGTTCTTGACAATCTTTTTCTCAGAAAAATATCCCCCTCCTCTACCTTATCAACCCCCGTATGGTCTTATCCCTCCAGGTTGATCCACAGTCCCCATTGTAGCCATACCGCTCCACTATGCACCATTCCTTCTACTATTACTTGAAGGCTTTGGTGCACAGCTCACACTCATTCTCCATATAGTACAAGACACACCACTCACATTTTAAACACATGGAAATCATAGGATCAACCAGATAAATGATCTAACTTTACAAAAAAACAACATTTTCAAATGGAGCTGACTCCAGCAATTCATCTTTATGTTTAAACCCATGAAACGTCCTTATCACGTTAATGCATTAACAGCCGTAGTGGCTCTGACCAGATTTTGTTCCAGGTGCTATGAGTTTGGGAGATCCTTCACTCTCTCTGTGACTAGACCCTCCTGATAGATCTTCATACAAAGTTCCTTAAGGCAGCATTTTCCTAGCTGTGTCGCAGTACAGAGTAGCTTACTGAGCCCAGGCTTTACAGGTCTCGACCTATAGTCATTTGAGAGCAACTAGCCTTGTAACCACTTGTAATTTTGCTCTAGTAAGTAGCTGCTCTACAAGTAGCTTTGCTTAAGCAGAATTTAAAATATTTCATTCTCTGTACTGCAGGGAGTTCTAATTTTAATGTAATCAGCACTGTAGGGAGCTGTTATCACTACTGCTTAGGAGATGCTGATTAATCTATGCTGAAACCACATGAACTAGCTCATGTAACACAACAAAAAGCAAACAAAAAAAATATTTATTTAAAAAGGAAAAAGTTCTCGTTGTGCCCCCTGCCTACTCAGCTTAAGTCCCTCCCCTTTCAGACAGAATATAGCTCACCTTCATTTCTGTCTTTTCCCTCAGCTCCCAAGGTGGTCGTGAGGGCTCTTGAAGGTAGCCCTCCCTGCGCTGCTGCAGGATCCCTTGAAGCAGGTACTAGCCCACCAGTAAACCCCCAAGCTGTGTGGTGAGCTGCGGCCAAGTGCTGCATGCAACGCATGGAAAAAGGATAGTCCAACTGTTTGTTTTGGCCCTGCTGACACTTGACGTCATCTGCCCCACTGCCCCCACCACCACCCTTGGTGAACTCGGCCATAAATAGCTGTATACAGATCACATGGTTTTTGGTGTAAAACCAGTCAGCCCACTTTCCCATCTTTAGATTATCTGAGCTTACCACTAGTGGCCACCCTAGCACATTTCCCAACTACCAATACCCTGCCAGCAATATGCTGCCCTGGTATCTATCAATATTATGCCTTCTAACATGCCTAGCCTCCCTCCCACCTTTCATCTACCCTCTAGCTCAGCCATGCCCCCTTACCTTTTACCCCAGAGCAGAACCTCCCCCGCATCGCACCACCTCCTTCTTATGGCTGCCGCAGCCATGCCCCATGAACAATTTGTCTCTAGGAGCTTCCATCCTGCCACCCTCCTTTCATGCTGGGCTGACGGTAATAAACATCACCAAAACAAGAACACTTCATCCTACCCTGCTCTCCCCCTACCACCGGACTCCCTTGGCCTCCCCTATTCTTTGCCATTCCCTCTCTCTGATCCCTTCCTATCCCGGTCTCACTCTCCACTACCCCCACCAAGGGTACTGTCTCCAGATGTCATAGGCATATCAGCGCTCTTCTCAGGCTGATTGCACTACTCCTCCTTCTATCTGGTAATGTTCACCTCAACCCAGGCCCACTCACTGACAATCAAGCTCATCTCTCTACAACCTCAGGACTCAAAACTTGTCTCCATTAATGTCTGCAGTCTGCTAAAGAAATCGGCTGGCTTGCAAGTCTGGGTCGCTCAGCACCAACCAGATGTGCTGGCACTAGTCAAAACATTGCTATCCAAGACAAGATCCTGACTCATTCATCTCCCTCCCAGGTTACTCGCTCTACAGGTAGGACAGAGTTGGGAAATGAGGGGGGGAGGTTATGCCATCTACCTACAGGACTCCATCCTAGGCCTCCCCCTCCAAAAACCACTACTAGAGCATGGTGCCCAGGCTATCTCTCTAAAGGTCACCCTGGGCTCCTCAAGAGCCCCCCTCATCATCACAGCCACCTACATTCCCCCGCTTCACCAGAACCGCACCCTCCAATCTCTAATAGATTACATCTTTTATCAACCCAGCAAGATGGAACAAATTATCATGGGCGACTTAAATATTAACTGGCTTGCCAGAGCTGGGAACAGTGCTAAAGATGCCTTTGCTGTGCTCAATCTCCCCCAACTTGTCTCCTCCCCTACTCGCCCTCATCTGACTATTGGTAGTGCCACTCTACTGGACCTGATACTCTCAAACAGGCCTCATGTGGGGAGCGTGCATTTTCTTATGCTGCCCCAACCCTGTGGAATTCTCTACCTTGTTGGATAAGAGAATGCTTGACTATCTCATCTTTTAAAGTGGAGCTTAAGACCTATTTGGTTTTAAATACTTTTTCTTAAGGATTTTAATTGTGTGTATTTATGTTGATTAAATAGTTGGTTTTAACATGCTGTACAGTGCCTTGGTTTTGAAAAGCACTTAAAAAATAAAGTTTTACTTTACTCACTTTACTTACTTCATAAGATCACCAATCTGACAGTACTGCCAAATGCCCTTAGTGATCACTGCCCAGTCATTTTCTGCTGGTCATGTAACTTTGAGAAGCCCAAGACCGTGTTCATCTCCAGGAAGCACCTGTCTGCGGGTAACCTTGCCTTACTCTGTGAACACCTTGCCAGCAGGGACTGGTTCCCAGTAAAACTGGCCCCCAATATTGACGCTGCCCTGAATTATTTTATTTACTACTTTAACAGGGCCTGTGATGCATATGCACCCATTTCCAAAACCATATGTAGGAAACACAACTCTCCCTGGATCACCCCTGCTCTTGTAAAGCAAATGCGTCTCAGGGACGATCTCTGGCACAGAGCGCTGGAGTCCAGGAAGACTGCCAATAGACAAGCCTACAGATCTGCGCACAACAAATGCACCTGGGCTATCCATAGTGCAAAGGCAGCATACTACAGGAATATCCTTGTATCCACCTGGGGCTCCTCACGCAAGTTCTGGGACAACCTAAAGGAACTTAACAGCAAAACCCAGTCCCCCCCCAACTCAATATCAATGGCACAATCACCATCGACCCACACAGTATTGCAAATGGGCTGAATGATGCCTTCTCAGATCTCTCCTCTACCCTACCACCAACTTTTTTAATCCGGCCCCTGATTCCCCTACAACCAATCTCCAACACCCACCCTTCTACTTCCCAGCTCTCTCCCTGTCTGCTGCTAAACCCCATCTACTCAAAGCCCTAAAGGGTGCCAGACACAGTAGTGACTCACTTGATCCCTGTCTTCTCTACTCTACTCTACTGTACCCTGAAGGTTGTTCTCACCCCCTCACTGACCTTCTCAACCTCTCCTTCTGACTTGGCCAGTTCCCCCAAGCATGGAAAAGCGTGGTCCTCACCCCCATACACAAGGGCAGTGACAGAATGACCCCAGGCAATTACAGACTGATCTCCATCCTCCTCCCCCTTCCAAAGCCCTAGAAAAGATTATGGCTGACCAGATAACAGACTTCCTCACTGTACACAACCTCTTCTGCAGGGAGCAGCATGGTTTTCACCATGGTTTCAGCACCACAACTGCCCTCATTGAGTTCTCCTCTTTCATTCATTCTGCCCTGGACAAAAGGCAGCCTGCCGGGGCAGTCTTCATTAATTTGTCATATGCCTTTGACATGGTCTGCCGCCCTCTTCTCATTAACACCCTCACCCAGCTTGGTTTCACCTCGGGCCCTGTAAGTTAGGTCACCAATTACTTCGCTGCCCATACCCAGTGCATACAAATCAACAATATCCTCTCTTGCCCACGTCAGGTCTGCTCCGGTGTTCCCCAAGGCTCTATCCTGGGGCCACTACTCTTTAGCTTATACCTAAACACACTGCCCAAAGTCGCCTCAGAAAACATACTGCTTTACACAGATGATGTGGTCCTCTTCATGTCCGGCCCTGACCCCGCCCAACTCCAGCTTGCACTACAATACGCTTTTACCCAGACTGAGCAGTGGTTCCTTGACCACATGCTTGGGAGCAACTGAAAACAAAAACCTTGCTGTTCACCCACAATCAGAACAAACTCAAGGGCTCTGCACTGTCTATTCAATCCCTCTCCCACCACCCTCTTGAGCAGGTCATCTCATACAAATACCTAGGTATCATCCTCAACTCTATCCCTCACCTTCCATGACCAGATACACGCTCTCTGCTCTGCCATAAATTCCCACATAGGCTTGCTATATCAGCACAGAGCCTGTCTCCCCCCAGAAGCACTAAGACCCACCATTGACTTATCAGTCCTGTCACTAGTAGACTATGGACTTCTAATATATGATGCAGCAGACAACACTGCCCTGGGCAAACTCAAGCTCTCAATCAACAAGGCCTGTTGGCTACTTACTGGGGCTGACAGGCTAACACACACCTGCACACTTTATGACTTGTCTAATCTCCTCTTCCTTGAAGAATGGCTACTCTATTAAACCTGTCTGCTCACCCAAAAAATCCATGTTGGACTTCCCCGGTCTGTCTAAGTTAATCAACATGCCCACCCCTCTGTCCACACTCATAGCTCCACTAAGCCCCTGTTAGTAGTCCCTAGGGTTAGGACAACCGTCTGTCGGAGGTCCTTTCCCTACAGGGCACCCTTCTGGTTCAATACCCTCCCTCCCTCCTGGTACCTCATCTGAGCTCAGAATTGGACTGTTCAAATCATCCCTGAGTAGCCACCTTCTCAGCTCCCATCATTGCAATTGTAAACAATTGCACCCCTACTAGTCCACATCCAACCACCTGACCCACTCTACCCACCCTGTTTATATATCAGTGTGCATATCTCACGATTGCTGAGCTACAATCATATATAGACCTGTACCTGCAATTATGAGTTCTGCACCACACTCCTGCTGTCTACCTCTACTGTATGTAATGTCTTCAAGGTATATATGCCCAATGATCACTCCTTTGTTGCTTAGCTACCATCATGTATAGGCCTGTCTCCTGCAAAAAGGGGCTTTCCCTCACTGCTATTGCCCACTCCACCTGTATTTAAGTGTACAAATTTTTATTGTAAATATTATTGCCTTGCTACTGTTCCTGCACTACTGTCTGTTTTCCACTCACTGTGTGTTTCTCCTGCCTGTCTTATTCTGTGTACGACGATGAGCCTTCGTAAATGAGTCTTTGACTCAAAGGGTTGCAATTCTGATACTGTAATAAATAAAATAAATAAACATCTTAGTATAGTCATGAAATTTAAGCTTCTCAGAACATCTAGAATTCTTCCATTTGGATTGAAGTGGATTACTCTACATTTTAAGCTGACCAAGCATGCAGTTACATGATAATGGACATTGATGCACTGTCAGTAGATGTGTACAGATGAAGGAATGGCATAGATGACAACCAGCACCAAATAATTATAGCTGTATATACTGCAGCTACCACCACACCAAAGACTCAGGAAGAGACAGTACTCAAAACATACAGTAGCTACTCCAGCTGTAGTTTGAAGGAGACATATCTGATGAAATTATATCATTTTTATAATTGGAGACAGTGTACAAGGGACCACAAAACTATTGCAAAAGGTATGGCACAGAAGTCTGACCTAGCCACTGAGTTAATGTAAACTGAATTGACCTCTAATCACAAGGAAAACAGAAGGCCCAGTTATGCCACTTGTTTTGTGTAGCTGAATACAACTCCTGCTTGAGTCCAAGTTGAGACATAGTATTCAGGGGTTTCTTTGAGAAAGTTCTAGGAATATTATTGGTCCTGGTGCTGAAATCCCCAGGTTCTAAAAGTCTTGAAAATATTGTACTACTGAGAATAAGAAGAACTTCTGGAACACAAGCAAGAAGTCTCCAGAGAAGTAGCCTGTATCTGGAGCCAGTTCCGAATGCTAAAATCGGACACTCAAAGGATCTAGGCAATTTCATGGCACACAGTGTCAGATCTAGTTTTCATCTAAAACAGATGAGCATCCCACCTTCCCTGAGCTCTAATCACAGGTTGTGTACCATGGAGAAACCTGACAGGATATCGCCATAATTGGACTCACATTTCATCCAAGTAGATTACCATAATGATTTCCCTTATAAAAATAAAAGTGTGCTGTGTACATGCAGAATGCATGCCACATGTTTAATTGTGCAATGTTTGCATGTGGTTTGCGTACACAAAATGAACCTAAGCAAACCAGGTCTAAAAAGCAAATCAGGTTCACAAGCTGCAAGCTTCACGTGTGTGCAGCAGGTAAGCTGGTGCAAACATCTTCTAAAATCACATCAAGTTCACGTGTTGTATGCTTGACATGAGTGCAGCAGTTAAGCTGGTGTGAACATCATTTAAAAATCACATCAGGTTCGCATGTTGCATGCTTGCCATGTATGCAGCAACTAAGCTGGAGCAAATCTCATCTAAAAAAACACATCAGTTTCTATTTTTCCTCCTACTACTAGCAATTAGAGTCATTAAAACACATTTTTTTTATAGATTTCTCTTTAAAATTAGGTAAACTCATTAATTATGATCCTTTTGGAAGTTGTTAAATGGCTTTTGATTTTTGTCATTAAATTGCCATTAATTTCTCAAGTATTGTTTGCTTACTGGATTAAATGCATAGGATATAGTCAACCAACATCTCCCATTCTAGATGTGTGAAGATGGGCCTCCATGATGTGAAGCCTGATCTGTTTTGTTTTGGGCCATGCAAATCCGCTTATACATATTTAGTGCTACAGATGTGCTTCTTCATGACTGCTTTTTCTCACTTACTTTCCCTTTGTCATTCTGTATGGAGCATATACACTATGGTAATGCTCAGCACTCTTTGTGCTGAGTAGGGTCTTGGAAGCATGCACCATGCCTCTCATTTTGTCGCTGAAATGAGGGACATGGACACTCAAAATGAGGAACAATAAGGGACACTAACCCTCATGATGATCAGGATACATCCTAAAACATGGAAATACAGTACCTCAGAACACAGTGGAAACCATTGTATTTACTTGTACCAATATTAGTACCAGAGAATGAATTTCTACCATAAAGCAGGGGTGCCATTTAGGTAGGGCAGAGGGGGGCAGTTATCCACCCCCAACATTTGTGCCTAGGTTGTTCTTATGGTGTGGCAATAATGGCATTAATATTGGATTTAATCTTTTGCACAATAAGTGCCCCCCCCGGCCTGTGTGCACTCACTCTGCAGGTGCACTCCTGACTCGACTGTGTCTCTATTGTGTTGTCCACTCTCTTCGCCTATTAGCAGTGGTGCCATCACATGTGATGTGGAGGAGCTCCAGCCAAGCAAGATCACATGAGTCATGTGAATGTGACACTGTCTTTCCCATCACAGAGTAGGCAGGCAGCACACTACAGCTTGAAGGAGTCAGTGAGCACCAAACTCTCAATAGAAATGTTGTGGTGACATATTTTTGTTGGTCTACTCTTAGTGACTCTCCATCTCCCGTAGTGGCTGAAGGAACAGAGGGTGAGCTAGAAGCTAACTCAAGACTAGGCTACCTTCATACTCTACTAGGCTCACCTCACCAAAAAAAAAGCACAGCCCCCCCCGTGGCAGCAAGTTAGGCCTAGCAGCAGCGGTGACAGTGGTGTGGGTGGCCTTCAAAGGCCTTGATCAGTGCAGTGCAGCAGCAGTCATGGCAGCAGCCAAGCAAGAATCATGCAACACAGGTTGGGTGGGTTCAGTTGGTGAGGTGACTTGGTCGTAGACCATGCTGAGGACCTGGAATGGTCGGTTCTAGCATCCAGCTTCTGGCAGAAGGACTGAGGAGGAGTGGACTGAAAACTGGGCTGGTGGCACACTTGGCCATGCTGCAGGTTCTGCCCAGATGACTGGATAAGTAAAAGTAAATCATTTTTTTACAGGGGGATTGGGAAAGGAGAAAGGACTAAAATATTGATGTGTTTTTCATGTTTCTACATCTTTCTGCAGCTTCATGACCCATAGGGGATGGTTATTGAATGGAATGAAGTCGGGGAGAGAAATCGTGACAAAGGTTTTTTTTTGGGGGGGTTCAGAACTTCAGCCAGGAAACAAATTGATTAGTAACTGGGTGGGTTTAAGCCCAAATCAGATGCACTGCTCCAGGCTATAGACAGATGAATCTTATGCATTTGAATTTTTCCTGATTTACATATCAATTTTCAGTCACAACAAATACTAACATACTAAAATGCCAGCAGAATAGGCCTAACAATCTTTTGTGTCTGCTCGTTTGGTCAGCCCCCACCCTGGGAGCTGACCTTACTGCCCCCTCACCATCTCTGGCTTCTCCCTTCCCAGTCCCAGATATTCCTGCTGCACAGGACTTTGTTTCCAGAACCCTTCCCCTGTACCTGTCCCACCCCCTCTTGAACCCTTCCATTGTCTCTTCCTCCACCAGCCCCCTAGGCAGTGCATTCCATGGCTCCACCACCCTCTCAGTGAAGTAGCACCTCCTCCTTTCTTCCCTGAATCTCCCCCCTCCAGCTTCCACTCATGCCTTCTAGTTGCCCCCTCCTTCCTTCAGAGCACCCCAACTGCTCCTCCCCTATTTAACCCCTTCATGTACCTGAAGACCTCTGTCATGTCCCCCCAGTCCCTTCTCTCTTCCAATGTGTACATATTTAGCTCTTCAAGCCTCTCCTCATAGGTCCTGTCCCCTAAGCCCGAGATCATTTTGGTTGCCCTCCTCTGGACCCTCTCCAGGAGTTCAATGTCCCTCTCTAAGTGTGGTCTCTAAAACTGCATGCAGTACTCAAGGTGCGGCCTCACCAAGCAGTTATACAGAGGGAGTATCACTTCCCTCCTTCTGGAAGTGATCCCCCTAGTAATGCATCCCAACATCCTGTTGGCCTTGGCTGCTTCCCTCCTACAAGTCTCAGAGTTGTTCATCTTGACATCCACCACCACCCCCAGGTCCCTCTCAGCCATTGAGCTTGTAGCATCCCCCCCCAGGGTGTACACTTGGCCTGGATTTCTGGCTCCCAGATGCAGTACCTTGCATTTCCCCTGCATTGAATCTCAGCTTTCACTTTCTAGACCACCTTTCCAGAGCCTCCAGGTCCCTCTGTAGGGCCACCCTCCCCTCCTCCCCATCTACCACTGCCCCCAAATATGTTTTACCTTTTAAAGACATTCCAGACATTCTAGAGCTTGCCACCTAGGGACTAACAAGTACCTGGATTCCACTGGTTGTTGGATCCCACTGCTGAAATCTGAAATGGCACCCCTGCCATAAAGTCTAAATTGACAGGATGTCCTCTGTGTGAGCAACATATTTTCCACGAGGGATGGATGAGGAGCAGAGCAGTTTTCAGGGATAAAATGAGGGCTGCCCCTTGCATTCAGGGACAGTTGAGTGGTATGGTATGCACAGACTATTGGAGCCCCACTATAGTCAGGCTTATGCCCCCCCAGTGAAGCTGACCTTCACATTCCCATGCTCAGGCACATTATGACATAGAGCAAGAGCGACTGCAGGGGCATACACCATTGAAATGAATGGGGTATTTTTTTATTACTATTTTATATATTATTGATGGAGAGTTGGAGATTAATGAAGCCACCTCTCGACTAACAAGGGCCTTGTTAGTAGAACAGTGACCTTCCTTATTCTCCAACTCACCATCATAATGTATAAAATAGTAATAAAAAATAACTCCATTCATTTCAAGAGGGTACTCCCTAGCTTCTGGCCCATGGACATTATCTCTTATAGATGCCTGCCTCTGGCTCCTTAGTACTCAGTTAAGAGACTCTCAGCTTATATCTAGACCTGGTGGGTTGTCTATAGCAGCATGGCCACAACAGCTACAGTGTATGTGTGCATGGGGGAGGGACTGGCCATGTTGGTGTGGTGTCTAGTTATTGCTGCTTTTGTATTTGCCTCTTAAAGTCTGTTTATGTGGAAGCATTCAAAATTATGGAGAGAAAATAGCAGGAGTACAGGCCAGACAGAAGTAATTAAGTAGTTTTGTGGGTAGAGATGTTGTGAAATTATATTTTTCCAGTGAAATTCCGGTGAAATAGCCAATTTCACCCATGAAATATTTTGCAAAATTTGTTCATTACGCAAAATATTTTGCTGGGAGTGAAATGCAGAATTTTGCCTGCAATATGCAAAATTTCACCGTTAAAGAAGTGAAATTTCACCAGTGAAAGGTGAATTTCACCTTCTTCAGGAGAAATTTTACCTTCTGTAGGTAAAATTTTGCCTTCCACAGGTGACATTTTGCATTCCACAGGTGACATTTTGCCTTCTGCAGGCAAAATTTTGCATTATGCAGGTAAAATTCTGAATTTCGCATCCGCAAAAAAAAAATTGTGAAATGGGTGAATTACGCTAAATATTTTGCGTAATGAAATTTTCCAGTTTTGCACATCTCTATTTGTGGGTAAGTGTGTGTACTGGGGTTGGGAAGAACCAAAGTTGTTTCCATTGGTATGTGTGCTACAGTTAAGCAGTGTAGCTGAGATGAGGGGAGACAAGAAAACTAAAAAGTATAGCAGTGGCTATAAGCATGCCGCATGTATGCAGATTTGTTTTGAAGTACAAGTGAGCCATTTGTGTGCAGGCAGTATAGCTTAGTGGTTAAAGGCACTGAAATGCAAACCAGGATAATTAGAGACCTGAAGACCTGGGTTTGAATCTCATCAACCCCAATTGTATATGGTGTGATCCAGAGCATGTCACTTAACTTTTATGTGTGCAGTTATCAGTGACCACTTGCTTTTTTCATGCATGCCACATGCATGCAGTCTGTTCCAATTTAACATAAAAAGCATTCTTTCCACACTTACTTGCTGCACACATGCCACATACATGCAATCGGTTCCAATTTAACATTTGAATCATGCTTGCAGTACGCCTATCACATGGGTAGTTTTATGTGTGCAGCATGAAAACATTTCATATAATTATTTCTGTAAGGGTAGTTCCAAATTAAGCGATAACATTTCTAATGACCCCACCCAGTAACCACCAATCTGTCATTGCAAAGCACTGTCACAACTGGAAGGTTAGGGTTTCTTAAACCCACTGCAGCATTCAAACAATTGCCAACAGACAGTCTATGAATGTGAACCAGGAATTGTGAACCTTTATCCTGAGTCTAAATCCCTGACTTGTGCATTCTTAGAGACCTCCTCCCACAACCCCCATCTGACTGCCAGAAACAGTTGAGTGCATGCTAAGATGGAAAGCCCCCAATGTTGTACACCCATGGGACAGTCATAGAGATAAAGAACAGAAATCCACCAAAAAGAGCAAGGCTTTCTCAGATGGATCACTGTGTTATACTGTAGATGTTTTTTGTTAAAGATATAAAATAGCCTAACTTAAACTATTTACGTAACAAGAACGTATCAAAATTACAATAGACAACAACCCAAATCTACAGTATTCTCTTGCCACAGACTTTATACTTTGTAGTCTACTACATGCACAGTAACATATGCCACACAGTCTTGCAACCAAACATATCACCACACTTTCCACCAGACTCCACACAATCACAATGTAGCCAATCATATACCCATATCCACACACAGACCCTCCAAAGATAAAAATGACAAAAAATAAATCAGATCAGTAAATAAATCAACAAATAATTTAATAGTTCACTAATACTTTGGTTAAACTCTAACCCCCCCCAGCAGCAAAAGGAAAAGACCCCACAGGCAACCAATCAGGTAAGACAAACAACATACAGTTGTTTCCAGATGACACAAATGCAGTAGCACTGATGAGGTACCTTTTTGAATTTGTAACTGTGGCTGAAGATTGGGCCTCTGCTTCTTCAGCCAGACGTGTGTGTGTGTATCTCTTACAGCATGCATGAGTACTTCTGGCTGCAGAAGCGCAGGCACTATGGGGGTCTGCACTTCTGCAGATGGAAGTACTGTTGTAATGTGGATATCATGGTTTCAGCAGAGGATCTAGACATTTTTCAAGGGGGTAATAATTTTGTCTAGAGTTGGCACTTTCTCTGAAAAAGGTAAAATGTTACTTTAGAAAGCTCAGATTATGTTACAACAGTAACATTTTACTGGCCTAAGGGGGTAGCTGGTGATACCTTGCTATATAGCTGGATCTGCTAGTGCATGTTTTTCTATATGTAGCTGTATAAGCGCATGCTCCTGGGCTTGTGCTTCTGCAGCCAGAGGTCGATGTGTATGTCTTATAACATTGACTGAAGAGGCACATGGACCTCAGGGACCTGTGTTTCTGCAAACAGAAGTATTGTTGCAACTTTGGTATCGTAGATTTAATGGTGCCTGTGCTTCTGCAGACAGAACTGTGTATATGCCTTATAGTATAGATGAGTATCTGTGACTACAGAAGCACATGCTCAATGGAGCCCACATTTCTACAAAAAAAAAAAAATTGTAATTTGGGTACTGTGGATTTGTATCTATGCTGCACACAGAAGTAGTGTTGTGATTTCAGTTCCATGGATTTCTATCTGCAGCCTGAAGAGAGAATGCATGTGTTGCTGTGTGCATTCCACAGATACAAATACACAAAGGTAGGACTGGGAGGAGGGCAGATATAGTCCCACTACACAAAAGTGGTAGCAGGGAGAAGGCTGGTAATTATTGGCCAGTCAGCCTGACATTGGTGATGTAAAAGTTAATGGAATCACTGCTGAAGGAAAGGATTGTAGAATATATTGAATCCACTGGGTTACAAGACCCAAGGCA
Source organism: Neoceratodus forsteri (assembly GCA_016271365.2). Classification (NCBI taxonomy): domain Eukaryota; kingdom Metazoa; phylum Chordata; order Ceratodontiformes; family Ceratodontidae; genus Neoceratodus; species Neoceratodus forsteri. The sequence goes on along the minus strand of CM028135.1, from coordinate 646,601,178 downwards.
GCATGGTTTAACAGGGGTGACACCATGTCAAATGAATCTGATAGATTTCTTTGACTGGGTGGCCAAGGAACTAGATAAGGGTGGAGCAATGGATGTGGCCTACCTAGATCTCAGTAAGGCTTTCTACACCATTCCACATACAAGACTAGTAAGCAAGCTGGGTAGCATAGGAGTGGGTACAAAGGTGGTAAAATAGTTAAGAAATTGGTTAGCAGATTGGAGACAGAGGGTGGGGATAAATGGAGTTGATTCCAAGGAAGGGAGGGTGACCAGTGGGGTTCCTCAGGGAACAAGGCCAGGACCAGTCCTCTTCAATGTCTTTATAAGTGACATTGCAGAGGAGCTGGAAGGGAAGGTCTGCCTCTTTGCAGATGACACCAAAGTCTGCAATAGGTGGACAATCCAGGGGGGGAGTATGGAAAGTATGAATAGAGATCTAAGAAAACTAGAGGAGTGGTTAAGGGTATGGCAGCTGGGTTTCAATCTAGAAAAATGCAAAATAATGCACTTAGGGCAGAGAACCCCAAGGGCAGAGTACAACATTGGTTGAGTGGGATTGATGACCACTAAGCAAGAAAGATTCATTGAGTAATTTTATTGGATGACCTAAAGGTCACCAGACATTGTGACAAGGCAGTAGGGAGGGTGAGTGGGATACTAGGGTGCATGGGGAGGGGTACTACCAGCAGAAAGAGGGGAATTGTGTTGCCTCTGTATAAATCACTGGTAAGACCCCAACTACTGTATCATGTCCAGTTCTAGAGACCACATCTGTGGAAGGACATAGACAGAGTGGAGGCAGTCCAGAGGAGGGCAACTAAAATGGTCCAGAGGAAAGCAAATGCAATGGTGCAGGGTCTGCATCAAAAGTCCTATGAAGAGAAACTAAAGGACCTCAGTATCAATCAATCTTTATTTTACCAGGCGAAACACCATTGAGGTGAATTCATTTACAATGTTGACCTGGACAAGTGCACATATCAAATTACAAACAAGGCAATTAATTGCACAGAGGAGCAAGTATATAACATAATTGTCATTAGAAATACATGACTGATAGCCAACTTTACTAATGCAGCATTGGAAAACATAACTTACACAGATTCAATGAAAAATAAGAAACGAAATACAAGTTGGTACCACATGAAAAAGGGACAGAAAGAGAAGTAAAGGAGTGGACAGACAAGTGGTGGTAGCTGAAAGGACAGATATCCGCATGAGTGCAGCAGTTATTTGGACAACCAAGCACCCAAATTGTAGCACATCAGCAGCAGAGATGGGCAAAGTGACCCCAATTCACTCCACAAAGTGAATCGCGAAGCAAAAGCGAATTCATGGAGTGCTCTGCAGTGCGAAGCGGAGAACTTTGTGTTATAATGGGTAACGCAAAGTCCATTGAATACAATGATTTTGCATTACTCCACCTTCCCAAACCACTACTCCACCAATTTTTAAGGTGAAGTACATTGAAAACAATGTACTTTGCCTCACTTTGCCTTGTTTTTAAGCTCTAAAGGTGATTTTTGCAGTGATTCATGGGATTTCAGGTCACATGGGCTCTAGATTGTTTTGCACCGCCTCAGTTCAGGATAGTGTGTGTAGGAAGCTATAGGAGACAGCCTTCTCTGAGAGCTCTCTGTGATTCAAACCTTGTAAAAGCTATTTAAAAAGCCCTGCTGGCAGCTGAAATTGACAATCTTTCCCAGCTATTACACCTGAGCTGGTGTTTCAGGCTGTAGTGCGTTGCCTGCTAATAATTTTGCTCAGTTGTAACATCAAAGAAGCAGGATTGCTGTTTTTGGGACTCTGTGAGCATTCTGGTGTTTGGGGGCTCGGGAGAGCCGGCAACCAGTAAACAAGCAAAAGAGGCGGGGCTAACACACTTCAAAAGCCCGCACCGCTCGCTAGAAAGGAGAGACTGTTGGCAGCTGAAACTGACAATCTTGCCTAGTTATTACACCTGAGCTGGGGTTTCGGGCTGTAGTGTGTTGCCTGCTGATAATTTTGCCCAGTTGTAACATCAAAGAAGCAGGACTGCTGTTTTTGGGACTCTGTGAGCATTCTGGTGTGTGGGGGCTCGGGAGAGCCGGCAACCAGTAAACGAGCAGAAGAGGCGGGGCTAACGCACTTCAAAAGCCCACACCACTCGCTGGAAAGGAGAGACTGCTGGCAGCTGAAATTGACAATCGTGCCCAGCTATTACACCTGAGCTGGGGTTTTGGGCTGTAGTGTGTTGCCTGCTAATAATTTTGCCCATTTGTAACATCAAAGAAGCAGGACTGCTGTTTTTGGGACTCTGTGAGCATTCTGGTGTGTGGGGGCTCGGGAGAGCCAGCAACCAGTAAACGAGCAGTATAGGTGGGGTTAATGCACTTCAAAAGCCTGCGCTGCTTGCTGGAAAGGAGAGACTGCTGGCGGCTGAAATTGACAATCTTGCCCAGCTATTACACCTAAGCTGGTGTTTCGGACTGTAGTGTGTTGCCTGCTGATAATTTTGCCCAGTTGTAACATTAAAGAAGCAGGACTGCTGTTTTTGGGACTCTGTGAGCATTCTGGTGTGTGGGGGCTCGGGAGAGCCGGCAACCAGTAAACGAGCAGAAGAAGTGGGGCTAACGCACTTTAAAAGCCCGCGCCACCTGCCGAGCGCGAGTGGTGGCATGAGTGTGAGTGGCTGCACCACTCGGAAGAAATATTTTATGATAAGCTTTTGGTGCATTCTGTAGCAGATCTTGTTTTTAATAGCGGGAATATTTGAATATTACATGGGGTTTGGGACGTGCATGGTAAGTGTTTTCATTATTATAAGTAAGAGTGTTGTTACTGTTTGTAAAAGTTGGTTTGATTTGAAATTTGACTTACCACGCATGCCCTGCCCTGCAATATTGGAATAAAAAAGTAAAATGTTTTTAAGTGGGTCTGAGTTAAGGTTGTTTTACTTAAATCATATCTGATGTTATTGAAGATGATTGTATTTAATATGTTAAGTAGTTCAGTGCTACTCTGTTTTCTGATATTTGCCTCTATTACTAGAGTGAATAGAAATAAAATAGGTGCACATTGGTCAAAATTAGTTTCAGAGAAGCAGCTGAAATCAACCAGAAGGAATATTTTTACTAGAAATTGGGGGAGATTTGATTATTCTAACAGTATTAAGTTTCCCATTACTAACTCAATAAGGATAGAACCTGATCGTAAAGGGGCTTGCTTTATAATGTTGATGATTTGGGGAGGAGATATAGAATTGAATCCTGGTCCAACAAACAATATATGTAAAGTAATGCATGATAATGCTCATAGTGTGGCACTAAAAACTGATCAACTTGCCTTATTGGTAGTTGAACAAGATCCAGCTGTAATAGGATTGAGTGAGACTTGGTTATCAAACAAGATCGGGGACAGTGAGTTAACTTTACCTAACTACCAATTGTTTAGATCAGATAGAGATAAAAGGGGTGGGGGATAATGTTTTATGTTAAAAATGAGGTAGGTTACATGGAACTTCTCTTAAAGGGAAGTGAGCATGATATTGAATACTTGGTAGAATATGTGGATAGATTTAAGTTAGCTTTTGCAGTGGTGTATTCTCCTCCTAAATCAAGTCTGGTATTTATTAAGGAAGTATTAAACACAATTTGTGGTTGTATAGGGGATATGTCTTTAATCTTAATTGGAGACATGAACTGTGATTGGTTTAAGTCTAGAGGTAGGAAATTAAAGGAGATAGCTTCAACTCTGGGGCTAATGCAGCATATTAAAACACCGACTAGGTATACTAATACTAGGACAGAAGGGACTATATTGGATTTGATATTTACAAATCCTTCTATAGTTATTGAGGCTCTGGGAATTTTGCCCCCGTATCTTAGTGACCATAATCCAATATGGGCTGTGGTAACTAAACAGACTCGGTGTTTGGTGGAACGACCAAACAATAATAATAAAAGAGATACGCATAATTTCTCTGAACAGGGATTTCTGCAGAATATAGCAAATGAGAACTGGGAAAGATGTAAGTTAGTACCAGAATTGAACCAGGCAGTGGAATATTTTTCTACTACTTTTCATACAGTTTGTGATACTCATGCACCAAAAGTTTAATCTCGTGATAAACATGCTCGGTTACCATGGATTAATGAAAAGATTTTGAAAAACAATAGAGTAATAAACAGGTTGTGGAAAAAAGCTTTAAAATCTAAATCAGTTTCTGATTGGGAGTTGTTTAAAGTTACGCGTAATGCATGTAAACAGCTTATAAAGAAGACTAGGGCACAATATTATAGAAACAAGATGGACTGTAATTCAGATCCACGTAAATTTTGGTATACTATAAATTACTTAACAAATCCAAGTAAATATGGAGCACAATCAAATTTAAATCTACAGATTGGAGCAAATTTTGTTGATAAGCCAGAAAGTACTTCTGAGGCCCTGAATAACTTCTTTATAGACTTATCAGGGTGTAATGAGTTGAGAGATTCTACATATGGTGACATGCCTACACAATCAGAAAATTCATCTTGTTTACCACCATTTAGATTTAAGGCTTTGAAAATATCAAAAGTACGTAGAGAATTGAGGTCTATAAATGTTCATAAATCAGTAGGACCAGATGAAATTGAGGGTAGATTTCTTAAGTTAGCGGCAGATATTGTGGCACCAATTGTAACTTATATCTTTAATTGGAGTCTACAGTCTGAATATTTTCCCATGTCCTGGAGAGAAAGTAAGATTATTTCAATTCACAAAGGGGGTGATACTGCAGAACTGAATAATTATCGGCCTATAGCTCTACTCTCTATTTTGTCTAAGTGTTTGGAGAAATGTGTTAATAGGCAGATTTCCGAACACTTGGACAAATATGGACTGTTGACACCCCATCAATCAGGGTTTAGAAAGGGCCATTCTACAACCAAGGCATTGTTAGAGTTTAAAAATCTGGTTTGTACTTCCTTAAATTTGGGGATAGAAACAGCTGTTATATTTGTGGACCTGTCTAAGGCCTTTGACCTGGTGAGCCACTCCCTACTACTGGATAAATTAAAAGATATAGGTATAATTGATGGGCCAAGAAATTGGATAAAATCTTATTTAACAGGACATACTCAGAGGGTAGAGGTCTCACAGACACTGTCTACATCTAGAAATGTTAGTAGAGGAGTTCCACAGGGGTCGATTTTAGGACCACTGTTATTCCTCTTGTTTAATAATGACCTTCCCCAGGTGGTAAGGCATTCAGCCATAAGACTGTATGCAGATGATATTGCGATCGTCACCTCTGGAAGTTCTGTTCTGGATCTTCAACAAAAACTTCAAACAGATTTTGCCAGGGTGGGGAAGTGGCTCACCAGGTCAAGGCTTTTGATGAATGTAAAAAAAACTAAATTGATGTATTTTTCAAATAAGAAACTAAAATCACAGATTCACTTTGTTACACATACAAATAAATTTATAGAACAGGTGGATAGTTACTGTTATTTGGGGGGTAATTTTTGATTATTTGATGACTTTTGACACCCACATAAATAACAATATAAAAAGTGTGACCAAGAAATTAGGAGCTGTAAGATGAACCACTAAATGTTTACAACTTAAGGATAGGAAAAAAGTGGCCAAACAGTTGATTATGCTAACCCTGACATATGGGGATTTTATTTATAGAACAGCGAGTAAATATCAGTTGAGCAGATTGGATAAGGTGCAATATAGAATAGCTAGATATGTTCTGCAGTGTTCATATCGAACCCATCACTGTGATATGTTTAAAAGATTGAATTGGCAGCCTTTAGAAATTATTTCTCAAAAAAATTGGTTAATATTGATACATAAATTTAAGACATTTTATCCTGAACATTATATTATACAAATACTTTTTCCTAAAGTTAGTAAAGGAATGTATGAGTTATTAAGATCTGTGAATATACATAGAGTCTGCTCTATAAAAATTTATAATAAACATGGTAATAGTTCAATTCAAAGTCAGGCAGCTAAGGTATAGAATATTTTACCTCCTCCAATAAGATCTTTAGAAGACCACACGACTTTTAAAAATGAAATTCTGAAACTTTATAAAACAGTGTAATTGTATATGATTGTCTGGATGGGGTGTTTCATTGTGTTATTCTGTATTTTTCTCTTTTGTATTCATGTTTTAATGGGGTTTTTGGATTGTTTTTTCTGTATTGTATGTATTTTGTATTTATTTTGTGTTATATTATTTGTTATGTGTTTAGATGTAACTTAGTGAGTCATACACAGGACTATCTTGAGAACAGGATTGCATAATCCTAATGATAAGTATTTCCTGTATAAAAATAAAAGTTTTTATCTTATCTATCTATCTTTTGAGTAATTTATTTTGCGGAAACTTTAGTTCATCGACTGTAGGAAACTCTCGTGCTCATATCATTGAATGTTTATTGTTTATGTATGGATTTTGAATGTTAATGTACGACATTCAGTCTGTGTACTGAGAGACAGTGGAAGTGTGCTTTGAGGAGGGGCATATCTGTGGTGTAGGTAGATTAACTTGGAGAAAAAGACAGTTCTTTCTGTTTTGGTGATATTTTTCTTGTATAACTGTGTTAATGTACACACAGTAATATTTTCAATAATTCTTGCCATTTTTTTTTTGCTGATTGTTGTGGTGCAGCAGTGCATATTTTTAGTTTGTTTAAAAGACGTGGTTATATTTCTGAAGTTTTCAATTTGCTATGAATTACTTAGTGTGTGTGTGAGTATGTGTGTGACGTGATATCAAATCAGACACCTTTTATTGTGCTACATAGTAATTTCAGCAATGTGAACCTGCTATCCACTGCAGCTGTGTGATTTTTGTATTTCTTTGTGGTATATTTACTGATACTAGTACTAGTGACTGTTACTGCAGCAGTGCAGTACACTGCCTCCCCAAGGCCTGCTCCAACTGACGAAGGTATTCTTTTCCAGATTTGAATTTCTGATGGTGAGCACTGGTTAAGTGTTGTGCCTTTGTGTCTGCATCTCTTCAGTGCGCAGGGCAATCTTAATCTGTCTGTGCATTTGCATCTCTTTAGGGCCCAATCTCCATCTGTAACTGAAGTCACAGTTGTTTCTTTGGTTTCCCTTCAGAGTACTGGACTGGTGTGGTGCATAATTATGCATGAACGTTATACTCATTAATATGCATTTTTAAATCAAGACCATTATCATGAGTCACTCGTGATACAAATCACGTTCTTCATCATCACTGTTACAAATGCAGTCACAAATCACAATTCACAATCACGTCATGAACCACAACATTAATTTTTTTACTAGCTACTTGGATGTATTGTAAGCCTGTTTTGTAATATCTCTCCAGGCTTCACCAACCCACCATTGTACTCATTAATAAGTGTTTTTAAGTTGGGGAGTTTTGTGCTACAGCTCTTACTTCTTAAGGAGTAGGTACCAACAGTACAGATGAGCAGGCAATTTGATACAGTATGTACTGAGGGAGCGTATTAGTGATTACTCTGTATGTCCAAAAGGCTGTATTTCTTTGCCATCTATATTTGAGAGATGTCCAACCTGCAAGTGAATAGAGAGAGCAGTGATGGGTGGTATAAGGTGCTCTAGTGATAAATCTAAGTGTGTCCAGTTTGGACAATGCAGTACTAGTACCTTGACCATAAAGGAAGTCGGCATAGTTCAAGAGTGGAATAAAAGTGGTTTAGACCAAACTAATTTTGGCTTCCTGTGTTAAGAGATGCATGATCCAGAAGAAAAGGGCAAGTTTCTGTTTTAATTTCTTCCCTAGTGCCTCAGTATGTTCCAGGAAGGATAACTTGTGGTGGATCCAAAACCCCAAGTATTCGGGCGCACAACAATTTGCTCCCGTGAATTTGTTCCTGGACATTTCACTCCTGTCAATTACCTCCTGCATCAACTCACTCCTTCTCATTCCAATCCCGTCAATTCACTCCCCGAATAATAAGTTCCTCCAACAGCAGAGGCAGAAAGCTTTTACTTGGCAAGCATGACTGATAATTTACTGTGTGCTTGTGGGTTGACTCTATACATGTTGCATTAACACATGGAGAGGTGCTGGTGACATCAAGGGAAAAAGTTTTTAAAGGGACACTGAAGTAGCCTTTTTTTATTTTAATTGTAATAATGTAAGACCACATTTAAACTGTGTTAGTCTGCTATTTGTACATGCTGGTGCACTTTACTTCTTTAAAACTTGTCCAAAAAATGTTATTTTACACTTAATGCGCATTCAGAAATACCACCAGAAATACAGTTTGCCCTAACATGTGGACACGTGGTTACGGTGAAATGAAAATCCTCATACTAAGCAGATGGGAGAGAGTACGACAAGCGGGCATCTTTGATCCCTTGTATTTCTAGACCTGCCAACAGTGATTGTTCACAGCTTAGGCATGCTCGCTATGTTTGCTATTCACAAAGAAATTTGTAATTCACATAAAATCATGGGAGAAACTTTAGGATAGATCAAATACCAAATATAAAATCTGTCAGATCAGCATTGCTTTGTGACTAAATGCAATATTTGCAGTAGAGAAAATCATTAATCATCATTTTCTGGAGTAAGTCACATGGTAGTGCAGAACTGGTAGTAATTTTAGTAACATTTTCATTCATAGTGTTTTGAGTTTTACTGTAAGTCAATAATTTGAGACTAACTATGGGAAGAGACACCAGGTGAGATGTGGCAGCAGTGTGGATGAGTGCGATCCAGTAAGAAAGAGAGACTATGGTAAGAGGCACATATTAAATAATTCTTGATCACACCAAAAATTGAGAGGCAAAAATCACAGAGGTGTAACTCTGCATACTGCATTACTGAATGAGTGATAAGACACACTGTCTAGCCAGCGTACATCACTCAGATGTGTGAACAGTGTAGCACTTGTGAGGAAAAGATACCAATCCTAGACACATAATGATAGATCAGCACTGCGAATCTTGTCTAGCACACAATGTGTTTGTCTGTTGCATTGATTTAATGTATTTAGAGACCTTCATTCATAGTATCATCAGTGACAGTGATAAAACTTCATAACATATCTGAAGTGAATTGACGGGAGTGGAAATGTAAAGGAGCGAGTTGACGTGGGAGGTAATTGACAGAAATGAAATGTCCAGAAGTGGATTCGTGGGAGTGAGTTGACCGCGAGTATTCAATTTGACTACGAACGCTAATGACTCACCTAGCATTGTGATAATATGGGGAACTATACCTAAGGTGTAGGGATCCAGAGCATTGACTAAAGGTGAAAAGAACATTGCCTTAGTTTTTATGGCATTTAGATGGAGTTTCAAATGCAATAGGTTTTGCTGCATGTGATTAAATTCTGATTGCAGTTCCTGGCATGCCTGTACCAGAGTAGGCCTGTCTATATAGAGAACAATACCATCAGTGAAGAGGTGGATATTTGCTGATTTGATACCATGGTTAATGTTGTTAATGTATATTGTAAAGAGCAGAAGTCCTTGGATGGACCCCTGTGGTAGGCCTCTTTGTAGGGTTTTCATGGGAGAAAAGTCACCATCAGCTTTGACCTGTAGGTATCAGCCAGTTAGATAATTGGTGAACCATTGCATTGCTAAGGAATCTAATCCCATGCTTTGAAGAGTGACCAGAAGGATCTCATGATCCACTGTATCAAAAGCCTTAGTCATGTCCAGGAATAAGGCACATACATAATTTTTCATGTCAAGGGCAATCTGCCAGTCATTAGTGACCTTTGCAAGTGCAGATATAGTACTATGGCATGGTCTAAAACCAGATTGTACAAGATTAAGTAGATTAAAGGTGTCCAAGTGTTGTCTAAGCTGACTGTTAGCTAATTTCTCAAGCATTTTTGAAAGGATCTAGAGCAGAGAAATAGGTCTGTAATTATTTAGATCACTCGGATCACCTGATTTGAACAGGGAAATAACGTGAGCTGTTTTCCAGATTGAGGGGAGATCATATTGTCAATATGTACACACTGAAACGGAAGGAGAGGGGAGATATAATAGAAACTTTTGAATACCTCACAGGGGTAAATAAGGTACAGGAGGGGAGTATTTTTCAGAAGAAGAGGTGCACAAGAACAAGGGGACATGATATGAAGCTGGATGGTAGATTCAGGATAGATGTGAGGAAGTATTTCTTTACGAAAGAGTGGTGGATTCCTAGAATAGCCTTCCATTGGAGGTGGTGGGGGCAAAAATGGTGGTGGGGTTCAAAATGAATGGGATAAACACAGGTGAATCATGTAGTGGGAAAGAAGGGGGGGAGAAACAGTTGTAGATTAGGCACGATCTATGATAACAGTGTAGGTGGGGAGAAATGGGCAGACTGGATTGGCCAAACAGTCTTTAGCTGCCGTCAAATTCTTTGTTTCTATCATTGCTACTGTATTTGTGCCATCTGGAAACAGTTGTATGTTGACTGTCTTACCTGATGATGCCTATCTGTGGTTGGTTTTGTGGTTTTGTCTTTTTGCTGAATTGGGTGGGGGTGGGGAATTTGGTTTGGAAATCCTAATAGTACATTTCCCTGCTTTTGTGGTGTTAAATTGAACCCTAACTGGTGCATTAATGCTTTTTTTGCAAAGAATTTTCTTTCATTTTGAAATTCATTCACTGAAGTCCCGAAGGCACATGCGTGAACAGACGCAGACACACAGGACCCTCAGGCCCCTGTGCCAAGGGAGGAGTCCATCTGCCTATGGAAGTGCAAACACAGATGCCAGGAATTCATAGGACTGTCTGTTAGGCTGCAGAAGCACAGTGCCCTCTTAGCCCAGTGCTTCCATGTGGCCGCAGATACAGACATTTAGTTCAAAACAGTTCATCTATCAACTTAAGAACAGGGCCCCCTTGCTTCACTAAATGGTACCTGTGCCTGTGTGGGCAACCCTGCACTTTCCTTGCCCAGGCTGGGGGGTGGTGCTAAATGACAACGCCTTCCCCCCAGCCTCATCTCATCCAGCTGGATCACTGAGCTCACCCCTGAACTCACAAAGCACTACCTTCTGGGGTAAAGGTTGGCAATACACACAATGTTTCTTCTTCTTTTTTTTTTTTTTTATTTTGAAGCAACTTTTCAAGATATACCCACACACCCAACCCCCAGAATGATCATAAACCCCCCTGCACCCTGCCTGCTCAACATCCTCCACCCCACAACCCCTTCACACAGAATACCGTGCAGAACACCAGCAAGGATGACTGCATCCATCAATGCCCTCCGCTTACTTCTTCAGCCGGTCACCATCCGAATTTCACAGCTGTTTCTGCAGTACTCGAGATCCTTCAGTGAACTTCAGACAGGCAATCAAAAAGGTTAGTGGAAGGCTGTGCTGGTCAATGTCATCCCTACCAGTGTTTGCATATTATACAGGGTGGGGTGGGGGGTGCAGACCAGAGAGTATGGAGCACTTGGGAGGGGGGTTGATGATCGTTCTTGGGGGGTGGGACCACTGGACAACCATTACATGCTTTGCATACACAGAAGAGGCAATCAGGGGGAGGGGAGGTGACCACTAGACCTCCAGGACATCCTTTACCATAAACGGAATGGTCGATTGAGGAGGTGTGGTAGAACTACACCACCAGGATATCCCTTCTAATATTCATAAGAGATGATTGGAGGTGAGAGACCACTAGACTATCAGGGGTTGTATTTTACAGGCAAAGAATGGCACTCTGGAGGCTACACATGCATGCTAATGAGCCCGCGATGGGCATGCAAATGGCCTCTAGCACCCTGCATGCCCTGTGGGCTCATTAGCATGTTAAGGCTGACTATGGCCCACAGGAGCCCTGGTCATCTCTCATTTGGGCTGTATTATCTCTGTTGTCCTCCTGTGGACCATGTTCAGTCTGGGACTATGAAAACTCTTTGCGTGATCACTGTGTGCTACACCACTATGGCCACATATTCAGACAGTGTGCTTTGATCAGAGCACCCTAACTGTCTGATTATCACCCCATGCCAGTCGTATGCCATTTGCCATGCAGTATTCCTGTCTGCATGGTGCACACTGCCAGCATTCAGTATATGGTACACAGAATACCATATAGTTTAGGGTATCAGGAATTTAAAAAGAATGCATACAATACAGATATGCACTTGTGCAATACAGCTGCTACTTAACACTACACTGTTTTTAATTAGTTCATAATACTATGGCTTACAACAGGATAAAACTTTACACAGTTTCTGGTTTGCAAAACTGGGAGATGCAGTTGATAACTTCAACTTTTAAAATAATTTATTTTCCTAATTTCTTGGTGTTCTATTTCTTTTTGCTTTCCCCAAAGCTCTGCTCACCCACCACCACCACCACCACCACCACAATACACATACAGAAACTGTTCCTTTCTATGTTTGCTTGCGCACATGCATGCCGCACATGTGCAAGAAACATCTTGGGACAGTACGACATTTTAGAGGTGTGTGAGTTTCTGCCCAATGCAGTTGATGCTTTATGGGCCTCATCCCTCAGGCACCAATCAATCGGCTAGTTGTCTATGACAGCAGTCTGAGAGAGACGACCGCACTTGAAAGAAATCTGCCGCTGCAATGAGGGACAGTTTCTTCATTGCAGTGGGATCTTACCCTTCCCTCACAACCAGGCACACAGACGTACCTTATCTCTGTTGGCAGTCTACCGAGTCATAATGTCACATGCTTAATAGTGTACAACATTATGGCTAAACCAGTGCAGTGTAGTATGCAAGTGCTAATGGTGCAATACTGCATATACTGCTGTACGCAGTATTGCACCATTAGCGCTTTCCCAGGCAGAGGATAAGACCTCTGCTGGGAGTAAATTAAATCAAGCAGTAGCCATGGCTTACAGGACTGAGCCACAGCAGCCAGAACCCAGGTGCTGTGTCAGGGACTGGGTTTATTCTAGTCCCAGAAACTTTTTTTTTTTTTTTCTTGTGTGTGCTCCCGGGTTGGACCGAGTTGAGAATCTTTAGTGGTGGGGTTCAGGGGCACAGCTCCCCGTAATGTGGGGTATGGGGGGTGGATCCCCCTACAGAAAAAAGACTTATGCATCATGGCAGAAATCACGCTGTATTAGCAGTGTGATCTTGCCATGCTGCATAATGTCTTGCGACATTATAACCCTGTGCCACTGGCAGAAGCTAACAAGACTCCGGCCATATGCATTACAGTGCACAGTAATGTGCATGGCTGGAGTTACGGTTCTTGTCGGCTCCTGCCACTGAGCACCTTGTTTGTTCCGTGTGCCTTTCCTGCTGAACCATTTCAATAAATAATGATCCACAGCATGGCTTTCTACATTGGCGGCTCCTGACACCCACCATCCACTCCCCTGAAAGATGACATCACAGTGCACAATCCCCGTGTTGGCAAGTATCCATCCTCCCCCCCCAATAATGTGACACACTGGGAGCCCACCCCAGTGTGCCAAAATAATTTTTTATTTATGTTTCCGAAACTGGGATGCCCACTCCCAGAGTCAGATGACCCTCCCCCACCCATCTGAATATTTCAAGTGCCAACATCAGGTTGCCCAATCCCTGTGTTGGCATGCCCCACCACACACACACACACTATTGTGGCACACTAGCAGCCCACCCCTGTGTGCCTAAATAATTTTGGTATCCTGTAAAATAAAGAAAAGCATCCCCAAAGTCTTTTTTTCTATTGTAAAAAAGAAAATGGTCCCTTGTCTTCTCCCCATTCTCCCTTCCTCCACCCCGCCCTCCTTCTGTAAACCCACCTCCCCTTACTTCCCTTACCCCATACTTACCTCTGGAGCTTGGGAGCAGTGATCTTCCATGGACTGGGAAAAGTCTGCACACCTCAAGACTGGCCAGCAAACTGAAGAAATGACAGTAAGCTGTATAATGAGAGTCAATGGGAGGGTTCAACTTTGGTTGATATCTCAGCCATTTTTAGGAATTTTGGCCCCAAATTTTCAACATGGGGTTTCTGGGACCCCACCTCATGAACACTATCACTGTCATTTGGTTACTCAGTCCTGAAAGGTGATTTTGTGGTTGCTGCACAAAATCATCTTTCAGGACCGATTAACAAAACGACAGTGCCAGTGTTCATGAGGTGGGGTCCTAAAAAACCCATGTTGCAAATTTGGTGAAAAAATTCCAAAAAATTACTGTTACAAGCGTGCGTTTCACAGTTTCTATGCACGCTTGAAACTTTGCCAATTTTTCATATTTTCACTCCAGATTTTCAACATTGCCATTTTTCCACATCTCCTTATGAACAGTACAGCTGTCATTTTTCACATCCTGCTCAACATGTGTTTTTGCACCTGTGAAACCGAATGGCACGGTTGCTGTGGGAAATCAACTTTCAGGACATATTAACAAAATCACAGTGGCACTGTTCATGAGAGGAGATCCCAAAATGCCCATATTGAAAATTTGGTGAAAAATTAAAAAAATTCCAAAAAAATGATTGCATTACAGGCGTGCGTTGCGCAATTTATATGCACACTAGTAACTTCACCAATTTTTCGTATTTTCACTCCAGATTTTCAACATTGCCATTTTTTCACAACCCCTCATGAACTGTACAGCTGTCATTTTTCACATGCTGCCCAACATGTGTTTTCATACCTGTGGCACTGAATGGAGCAGTCACTGTGCAAAATCACCTTTCAGGACTGAGTAACGAAATGATAGTGTCACTGTTCATGATGTGGGGTCCCAAAAAGCCCTTGTTGAAAATTTGGAGTGCAAATACCAACAAACACCCAGGGTGTTAGGGTTTCCAACTGTAATGCCCCATCCTGTAGAGACTGGTAGGTGTTGGGGTGTGATTTGGGGTCATTGGCCGTAATGCTCATGCCATTCAACCTCCACCCTGCAGTCAGTGATAGGCATTGAAGTGTGCATTGGGGTCTTCAGCCCTAATGTTCACCCCATTCTCCTCTACTGCACCAATCTCAGCTTATTTGCGTTTCTCCATATTCGTGAACAAACTCCCGGCTGCTGCTATCCACTGCAAGCCTATCCTTTATGCAGATGACCTGGTCATCCTGACTCATTCCCCTGAGATAGGGCATCATAAATCACCACCTGAGCGAGGACTTGAGGAACATCCAATCCTGGATATTGTCACATAAGTTGGTTCTAAGTCTCAGGAAAACACAGGCCATGCTCTTTGGGTCTCAGTCCAAGATTAAGGCTGCCCCTACTCCACTATGTGTTTCTGGTGTCGGCGGGTCAAGATCCCAGTTACTGACAACTTTAAATACCTGGGGTGATGCTGGACCACAGCTTGACCTTGGCCACCACATTCAGAATACTTGCAAGACTGTTAACTGCAAACTGGGTCTGCATGCAGAGCAAAAAGTAATCTTACTCTGGCAGCTCGGATTGCACTTGCCAGAGGGGTGCTCCTACCCTCGCTTTGCTATGGGCTCCTCTTGTTTGCCCGCTTATCCAAAGTCCACCTCACTAGGTGGTCCACTGCCTATAACAATGTCTGCCGCTTGGCGCTGGCTGCCCCCCTTCTCACTCACCATTTTGACCTCTACAACAGGCTAAATTGGCTGTCACCCAATAACCACATAGACTTCGTCTCAGGGTGCTTCACCGGAAAGGTCCTTGGCACTGGCACCCCTCCAGGGCTTGTGAAATTTCTTGTCCTGTCCATCTCCTCATCCTACTCCCTCAGGTCCCAGGGACAGGCCCTCCTCAAGACACCGGCTACACGGACTCAAATGGGTGGGCGGAACTTTGCTGCATTTGCTCCCAGACTTTGCATCATTGATCCTTGTGCCGAGACTGTACTACATCAACATGTCCTAAAATGACTTGCCCTGCCTCATCCATACTGACCATCAACACATCTATCTTCAAAGTTTTTCCAAAGGTTAGGGATGTGCATGTGCAGGGCAGCCATGGTCATATATTTGTTTTCTTTCCAGTCAACTCCCTGGAAAGAGCAGGATTCTATTGTGCTGGAAAATGGAGGTGCAGGTTCTGCTGAAGTAGCAGATTTGTGGATTTAGTGAGGACACAAGTTGATTCTCTGAGGCAGTTCTGAGGCAGGCATTGCACACCTGATGCCAGTGAAAGTTAAGGTTGTCAGTGATGGTCAAGACAAGGGTCTGGCAAAGTGGGATATAACTTTTTTTTAAATATTATAAAAAGAAAATCAGGAGCTGGTACATTCTGGGGTCTGCCTGAGAAGAGCAGTCTGTGTGGCAAAGTAACCTTAAGACATAGAAACATAGAATTTGATGGCAAATAAGGACCTCTTGGCCCACCTATTCTGCTCATTTTCCCTACATGTTTCATATACTGCAGATCATAAATAATCTGTGACTTACTCTCTAATTCCTGTCACTAGAGTTCCTTTATGTCTATACATTTTTGAATTCCCCCTACTGTTTTGCCCCTACAAACTCTTCCAGGTGGCTGTTTCATGGATCCACCACCCTTTCCATGAAAAAGTACTTTCTCACATTACCCCTAAGTCTGCTTCCCCTCTATTTTCACATTATGGCCCCTTGTTTTTGAGCATCTTTTTTTTTAAAGATGCTACCCTCTTGTACCTTATTTACACCCTTGAGGTATTTGAAAGTCTCTATCATATCCCCCTCCTCTCTCCTCTCCTCTCCTCTTCTCTCCTCTCCTCCAGGAAATACACATTGAAATCCTCAGTCTCCCCTCATATGACTTTTGGTGCATCCCCTGCATCATTTTTGTTGCCATTCTCTGAATCGCTTCTATTCAGTCTATGCCCTTATAAAGATGCAGCCACCAGAACTGGACACATTACTCTAGATGAGATCTCACCAATGTTCTATACAGTGGCATCACCACCTCCTTCCTTCTGCTGGAAATACTACTCCCTAAGCACCCCATCATTCCACTGGCTCTACTCAAAGCTTTTTCACATTGTTTGGAAACCTTGAGATCATAAGATATGATTACTTCCAGGTCCCTTTCCTGTTTGGTGGCTGTCAGTACCTCACCCCCCATCATATACTCCTCCCCTGCATTTCTGTGCCTCAAGTTCATGATCTTGCACTTCTTTGCATTGAATCTTAGCTATTTATCATGCTGAGTTGTATCTTGTGTGTGTGTTTGTGTGTGACACACACACACAATCAGACAGAGAGACGGAAAGTGAAGGGGATGCATTGTACAAAAGAAATTCTTGTATTTGACCCCTCCAGATTTATGTCATGACCCCTTGTCCCTGAGCATCTTTTTCTGTGTAAAATTGTATTTATTTATTTTATTTATAAGCACATCAAAATTACAACCCTTTGAGTCATAGACTTGTTTCCAAAGGCTCCACATCATGATACAAAGAGAAAAATACAGATAGTAGCAAAAATTGAAGGAACAGGTAATACATATGATAGAGAACATTGAGTACAATTAGCAGGGTGATAGTGTCATTCAGAAGATGAGCTTCAGTCCTATACAAATAGTTGCTAGCCAGTTGTTAACATGTCCATTAGCAGAATGAGCTGTAGTCCTATACAATCAGTAGCTATACAGTTGCTAATGTACAAGCACAGTAACTTCTTATGAGGTACAAAGTGTGCTGTCTCAAGAGAGACATTGTCAAGGCTGGCTAGGCTCTGGCTCCTAAAGAGAGGCAGCTAGAAGTCTAGGGTGGTTTTGGAAGATGACACTCACAGTTGCGGGTGTACAGAATGTGATTCTTAAGTGCAACCTTGAAAGGCCCTATTTTGGTGAGAGATGTGATGGTGGGGGGGAGAGCATTGTACCAGGAAGGTGCTTTGAAGGGGAAGGATCTTTGTGCTAGTGCAGTCCTGGCCTAGGGATCTGCAATATAGTCTTGGAGGCACTGTGAGTGGCAACAGTATGGGTGGCAAGGAGAAGGGATGTGGAGACCCCAGGAGGACATACCCAGTTGTATTTTTTTGGCAAGAAGGCAGGACTGATAATGAAGTCTCTCCTCGAGTGTGAGTAAGTTGGTTAAGAAATAAAGGGTGCCGGTATGTGTCTGTTTATTGGCTTTGGACAGGAGCCGACATGCCTTGTTAATGGAAATTTGGATTTTGTTTAGAGTGGTAGCATCAGTTGCTGCATATACTGTGAGCCCATAGTCCACTAGGGACAGTACAGAGCAGGTGACTGCCAGGCAGAGGGCTTCAAGTGACAGGCAGTCCTTATATCTGTATAACAGGCCAATGCATGCATTGGTGGTTGAGGTGAGTGTATTGATGTAAGAGTGAATTGAAAGGGTAGAGTCAAAAGTGATGCCCAGGTATTTGAAGGTGAGAACTTGGTCCAGTGGATGGAGTGAGCTGGAGAGGATCTGGAGGGGGTAGTCTTTGACTTTGCTTTGGTGGTAGGTGAAAAGCATGGATTTGGATTTTTTAATATTTACGATAAGTCAACGGTCCATGAACCAGTTCTCAATTTGACTGAAGGAGTGCTGGAGGGAGGACTGGAGTGCAGAAGGGTCAGAGTGGGAGGTGAAGAGGGCTGCATCATCCATATAAAGAAGAACCCTGCTTGATAAAAAGCTGGGCAGGGTGTTTAGATAAAGACTAAAGAGCAACGGGCCCAGGATGGAGCCCTGGGGGGACACCAGAGCATACAGACTGGGTACTGGAGAGGGTGGTGTGAATTTTTACACATTTGGACCTTGAGGAAAGGTAGCTAGAGAACCAGGAGAGGGGTCCATGAGAGAGGCCAAGTTGGTGGAGCGTGTTCAGTAAAAGGGGTGTGTGAGATGTATCAAAGGCCTTGGAAAGGTTGATAAAAATGGCACCAACAAGGTGGCCCTTGTCTAGGGCAGAGTGGAGGAAGTTAGAGAATTCCATGAGGGCAGTGATCATGCTATGGGCAGATCATAAGCCATGCTGCTCCCTGCATAGCAGGCCATGGGTGTCAAGATACTCTGTGAGTTGATCGGTCAGTATTTTTCTATAGCTTTGGAGAGTGGAAGGAGGATGGAGATTGGTTGATAATTGTTGGGGGAGGAGCTATCCCCACCTTTAAGTATGGGGGTAATGACTGCCATTTTCCAGGTGGTTGGGAACTACCCAAGACACAGAGAGTGGTCGAGTAAGTCTGTGAGCAGGTCAAGGACGGAGTCAAGGACCAGTCGAAGGAGTCTCGTGTCAAGGGGGTCATTTCAGGGGCTAGTGCCACTGACTGCTTTGGTTAAGTAAGGTTTGGCTTCTTGCAGACTAATACCCCTTAAGTGGAATGGTGGGCAGTGGAGATTAGGCACTGAAGAGGGTGGAGTTGGGTCAAAAAAGTTGACTGAGAGGACTGCACTGAGATCAGAAAAGGCAATGTTGAGGCAGTCAGCAATGCTTTTTGGGTCTTTGGAGGTGGTGCCATTAAAATTGAGTTGGGAAGGGGGTGGAAAACAGGATTTCCCTTTCAGTTCTTTTATATTGTCCCAGAACTTGAGGGCGCTCCCTCAGGAGGCAGTCAGAGAGGAAATGTAGTATTCTGCCTTGGCTTTATGTATGGTACAGGTGCATCTGTTACACCTGGTATTATAGGCTTGTCTATCTGTCTGTTTGCCAGAGGTGGAGGCTTTGTGCCAGAGGTTGTCCCTCAGTTGCAGTTGTTGAAAACGCATGGGAGTGACCCAAGGCGCATTACACTTCTTGGTATGGGTTTTGACAAATGGGAAGAATATATCACAGGCCTTGTTGAGGGAGTTAGTGAAGTAGTTGAGGGCCTCGTCTATGTTCTGGGCCAATTTTATGGGGGACCAATCCCAGTAGGCCAGGTAGTGTTTGAGCTTACTGAGGCTGCAAGGTCATAGACGGTGATGGGAAACAAAGCTGGGCAGTGGTTTTGGTAGCTGATAGGACCAGGTGAAGAGTATTGGAGAGTGGTTGCTCAGTGAGTTATGGAGGACCACAATGTTCATGATTCTGTGGGGGCGATTGTTTAGAAGGATGTCCAGAAGGGTGTGTGAGCCACTTGAGGGGCTAGACCTAGTGGATTGTGTTATCAATTGAGTAAGGTCTAGGGCCACGAAAGTGTCCTTGTCATGGGCTGCTGAGCTCATGAGCCAGTATACATTGAGATCGCCCACCAATATCTGTTCTACTTTGTGGGGGAGGCTGGAGAGATAATCGGAGAAGGATAGGATTGCAGGGGTGTGGTTTACGTGGTGGGATATAAGCCATGGTGATAATAAGGGGAGCCCTGGTGGGATCAGGAGTGAGTTTTAGGGAGAGGGTTTGTTCCCCATGGTCCAGTGTAAGGGCAGGGAATGATTGGCATAGCAAGGAGTCTCGGATGTAGAAAGCACAGCCACCACCATGCTTTCCCACTCTATCCTCCTTGAAGAGGGAGTAACCGGGGAGAGTGTTGAAGGAGTCAAGGGTAATTCTAGAAAGCCAAGTTTCCACCAATGCCAGTACGTCTGGTTGGTGTTGCACTAGCCAGCACTGGAGAGATGCAGTCTTCTTCGGGAGGCTGAAGATGTTCATGGAGGTGATTCGTAGCCCGGGGGGGTCAGCAGCTGGTTGGAGGTAGCAGGGCTTGGGTTGGGATGGATGTTACCAGACAGCAAGAGTAGTAGGGAGAGTATCCTGAGGAGAGCTGAGAAGCGTTTATTAATTGCTGGATGATGACTGTAGGTGGACTTTATGAGGAGTGAGCAGGGGATGGGCGGGGAGCGGAGGGCTGGGAAGCTGAGGTACAGTAAAGGCGGGGGTTGAAGGAGAGCAGCATCATGGGAGGGACTGGGGTGGGGGGCTGAGGAGGTTGTCAGGGTGGGGGAGAGGTGAGTGGAGGGAGGTCCGAGGGATACACCTGACATGTTAAGCATGGGAGGCATCGGTGAGCATACAGGCAGAATAAGTAGTAGTAGTGTCACAAGCAGGGCTGGACCGGCTGTGCATAAAGAAGTGGTCATGGTTGTCAGTGGGTGTTGGGGTCGCAGCATGTACAAGGCTGTGGGGGCCCCTGCCAGAAGTGAGGCAGTCACATGTTGTTTAGAGTTCAGTCTGGTGTCTTCCAAGAGTAGAAAGTGAGTAGACATGGGAATGCCTTTTGAATGGGGAGAAATTAGGCTGGTTTAGATTTCAGTGTGGTGTCTTTTAACTTAAAGATTTAAGATTAACACCAACAAGTGTTAGGCCCTATAACTGCATTCTGTATCTTTAAGGGGAGTTGCAATATTAGTTGGAGGGGGAGGATGAAGACTGCCTAGGAGCAGTGCTGAGGTGGAGGGAGGGAGAATAGTTAATAAAGGCTTGGGGTTGGGGAATGGGGTGGGTGAAAAATGCAAGCAGGAAGCAGAGAAAGTGAAGCAGAGAAAGTGAAACAAAAATGGGATTATTTGCAGGACGTAGCTTACAACTGTGGCCCAAATGAAACCTGCTCTACACAGAGAACTATAATACTTTAAAACCTAAAAAACCTTGAAGTGCAGAATTGCTGTAAACAGGCTTAGATTCATATTTCAGTTAGCATTTGCAGGACAATTTGGAGAAACTTAACCAGTTCTAGAATCAATAAATAAAATTAGCTTAAAGTCCAAAAGATGTAGCAAAGAATTTAAAAAGTGGAGCAGCCAATCAGCAGGCAGAGCTGATGGTTCCGGCCAGTTGGCGTGGAGCCACCACAATTTTCAGCAGCGTACCTTTGGTCTGGTGATTAGCGGGCAGTACAGCAAGGAAGGCAGATGGTGGACAGAATGCTACCCTCCTGTACCTTATTAATACCTTTGAGGTATTTGAACGTTTCTATCATGTCCCCCCTTTCCCTCCTTTCCTCTAGAGAGTACATATTTAATTCCTTGAGTCTTTCCTTGTAGGGCTTTTGATGCAGACTCTGCAACATTTTGGTTGTCCTCCTCTGTACCACTTCCACCTGCTATATATCCTTCCAGAGATGGGGCCTCCAGCACTGGATACAGTACTCAAGGTGGGGCCTCACTAACGATCCATACAGGGATAACACTACCTCCCTCTTTCTGCTGGTGATACACCTCACTATGCAACCGAGCACCATGTTAGCTTTCCCTATTGCCTTATCACACTGTTTTGCTACCTTCAGGTCATCAGAAATGATTAACCCCAGATCTCTTTCCTGTTTTGCAGTTGCCAATATCGTTCCATCCAATTGGTACGTTGTCTGTGGGTTTCTGTGCCCCATGTGCATGATTTTGCACATTAAAACCTGTAATACTATCAGAAACTATTAATTTACTATCAGAAAATTTGTAATTTGTAAATAACAAAGTAGGCAGAAGCAAACCCATGGTCTAAAGGAGCACATATTTCATGGTACAAGTTCAATCAAGTGTGCTTCTCTGTTTTGCAGGAGCACACCACGCTAAATCATTAACACTATCCCTGCTCTGTCCTGGTTCTCAAAGGACATTTTGAAAATACACAACAGAGATGAGCATTTGAGGTCAAACGTACTTTTCTTTTGAATATGGCTACTGATGATATAAATGTTGATATTGATTTCATGTCCTATTACACTATTTAAAGTGCTTCTGTTTCTTTCTTGTTTCAGGTACAACACATGGACATATATTTTGTGTACATGTTTCTTACATGCTTATTATATATAAAATGGTTCTAACTGATCTATATAGCTATGTGTATTTGTGGGTTTGATTTTCACTGGTGGGTGGTGATTTCTTTGACTGTGGATTCATACATGCAGTACTGCTATTTCTAGTGCTTAACAAACACACACACACACACACACACACTCTTGCTTCATAAGTCAGAGACAGAGTTTCTAAAAAAATCAGGGACAAAGACCTATAATCAGGGACACATCTAAAATGTTGGTAATATTCACTCAGAAAGCTAATATAATAAGGGGATTAGTGTTAAATGCATTTTCTAAAGAAGCAGAACTAGTCTGCTAACTGTAATGCCTGACATTATTCTATGCTTACAATCCCAACTGTTCAATCACAAAAACACACATTTTGCAAGGGACACAGAAAAATTTAAGCAAAATCAAGGACATCACTGAAAATAGGGACAGTTGAGAGGCATCACACACACACATACACACACACACACAGTCTCCAACTTATCTTCACTAAGATATTTAACATTAGATAATTTATATACCTTCTACAACTAAATAACATTCCATTCTGTGACATTTGACCTGCACACAACTGCAGTTTAAAGGATGCTTTCTTATCTCTCTTGGTTGTGTTTCTTATCTAATTACTTCCCTAATTTGTCACATTCATGTGTAAAATGTTTTTTTCTTCTTAACGCTATTCTGGGCACTTAAAAAGTGAGCTCTTTTAAGAACACTGCCATTGCTTCTGAAGAAGAACTATGTAGGTTTGAAAGCTTAAGGATGTTCTGTAAATCTCTGTTGGTCAAATAAAAGGTGTCAAATCATCTATTTTGTGCATCTGTTTTAGTGAGAGTAAAAAGGTGGTGATGTCTGTCATGAAAATTAGGCAGTTTTTTAAAATGAAAGGCTATGTTTGTGGGCTGTAACCTGAGCCATCATTTTGTTAACCAGGTGTAGAAGACCAATAGTGAACCTCTGTTGACAAACCAGGATTAAATGATTTAAATAATGTGTCTGCATAAAGCTTGGCAACTCAGTATAGACACAGGACCAATGTTCACCAACACCTTGATGCCTTATTAGTAATTTATTTTAAAGCAAAGTGTCACAACATGGTAGCACAGCCTCCCCTCTCACTGCTTCAAGGTGATTACTGTAGCACAGTAATTTAATGATTGCTTATTTTATAAAATGATGTATGAGTACATCCTTCAGTTGCCAATCGACTGAATTTCTGCATGTCACCAAATATAATGCCTAGACAGTGTTAGCACACAGTAATATTTCATATATTCACTGTAACTTACAATTGATTTTGTTTTGCTCATCTTTAGTAATATTTATTGCCATTACAGATGAATCATGATCGGCATTTAAAAACTTGCTTTGAAGAGTTGTACCCTTTTGTACATTCATACATAAAATCAATCAGGTTCATATGTAAATATATTAGATATATACATAATATAGTAGATATGGCAATTTGACTGCCTTTTCAAAATTTTTTTATTAATTTAAAAAATCTGTAAAAAAGCTGACTGCCAAACTTACTGTTTGACGCTGTGGTCCTAATGGTTGATTGTGCTGTGAGCAGTACTTCAGTCTGTCTTTTTCTTTTGAGGGGGAGGGGTGGATTGTGAGCTGATTATATGTGATGAGTGTAATATGTGAACTCTACACTGCTTGTCTGCCACGCCTGGCTTTAAAGAACCCCGACACCATTATAAAAACATAGAAACAATGTGAGAGTTAGACAGTTCAGTTTGTATTTCATGTATTTTCTATAACTATTTACCTTTTTTCTTTATTACCAAGGACAACTGTATGAAAGAGGCTTACTGTCCCTTAGACTTTATCTGCTCTTTCCACTATCCTACATATGACATCATAATCGAGGTTGCACCTCGAAACAAGCCTCTGGTCATAGTGCTTTTCCTGGTTACCAACTTTGAAATAAATAAATTAATAAAATAAATAATCCACTGTTTATGACATCATAATTATCCCCACAGCAATAGACTGTGATGTCATAAACAGAACTGTGATGTCATATGTAGGCAAACAGCCAGAACAGATAGGGTAGTGATCCTGTTTACACGCAGATGTCCTTAGTGATAAAGAAGAATGAGAAATACAGAAATAACAATAAAATATAAGCTCACTTGTGCTAAACATTACATTTTCTCAAAGTTGTCACAATGGTGTCAGGGGCTCTTTAAGGAACTGGAACACCAATATGATCAGTAGTACTCTTTTGAGTTTGATGTACCTGTGCTTATCAGGAGATGATGGTGACCTGATAGGTGCTGTGGCCAAAAGACTGGATGTCCAAATGTATCAGGGGAATGAGGTACTTTGACATCTGCTGTGGTCAAGCTGAGACAATGTCTTAAGGGCTACCAAGAAGCAGGTGCATCTACAACAGTTATAGCACAAATGAGTTGATGTCCAAGTCCAACCAATTGTACAGTACTAGAGTTCATAATTAAAACATCATACTGACATGAACTTCTTCACATTCAGACTAAACTTGCTCCAAAGCTATTTTGTATATATTAAAATATTATTGGGTACTTTCACCCTGATGTTAGAATAGATTTTACTTATGCTAGTTACCACAGACCCAATTCACAAAATCTCTTTCAGTATTTAACATACAGACTGTTATTCTGCAGTACGTCATTCTCATTAAAAAAACACTAAGAAATTATTAAATTCATAAACTGTCTAACCTACCAATTGCAAATAGCTGTTCAGTTCAACTGTTTAAGCAGTGCTTGATGGCTGGTTTCAGTTTCAGTCATAATGTGATATGGTAGTAGAATGCAAGTATTGTGAAAACAAGCATTTGTCAGTGCAGAATGTTGTCTTGCTGACATTGGAATCAGGAGCGCAGGAGTTGAACAGATGCATAATATGAATGGCAGTGAAGTATGAAAGTAACATCAACCCCACATCACCCTATAGAGACTGACAGGCACTGAGGTGTGCCTTTGAGCATTGGGCATAACGTTCATGGCATTTCAGCTCACCCTACCATGCGACAAATATCACATTGTGCCTTAGGGTCCTCGGGCCTTACACTCACCCCATTCGGCCATAACGCTCATGGCATTTTACCTCACCCTAGCCTGTAAACACTGACAAGTGCTGAGGTGTGCCTTGGGGTGTTCGACTTTACAGTCACCCCATTTCATAAGGACATACACTGAGATGGGTGCAGCATAGGAGAATGAGGTGAAGTGTGAGGCTGAAGAGTCCAAGGCACACCTCGATGCCTGTCAGTGGTTTGACAGTGGGGAAGATGGTATGGAGTGAGCATGACAGCTGGCAATGCAAAGGCACATTTCTGACACCTGTCAGTCTGTACAGGGTGGGACGTTATAGTTAAAAACCTAATGCCCCAGCCATTTGTTGGTATTTGCACTACAAATTTGCAACATGGCATTTTTGTGACCCCCAACTCATGAAAGTGTTAGGGACCTCTGCTCATGAATAGTGGCACTGCGATTTTGTTAATCTGTCCCGAACATTGATTTCTCACAGTGACCATGTCATTCTGTGCCAGATGTGGGAAAACACCATTCAGGCAGGATTTGAAAAATGACAGCTGTACCATTCATAGGTAGGTGTGAAGAGATGGCAGTGTTGAAAATCTTGAGAGAAAATATTAAAAATGCTCGAATTTACAAGCATACGTACAAACTGTGCAATGTACACTCATAACACAATCTTTTAGTGGAATTATTTCACCAAATTTTCAACATAGGCATTTTGGGACTTCTGCTCATGAACATTGTCACTATGATTTTCTTCATCTGTCCTGATCGTTGATTTCCCACAGCGGCCACGCCATTGTGTGCCAGTTGTGAGAAAACACATTTCGGGCAGGATGTGAAAAGTGACTGAAGTACTGTTTATAAGGTGGTGTGCAAAACTGACAATATTGAAAATGTTGACTGAAAATATTACTAAATCTCGAAGTTACGAGTGCACGTGGAAACTGCGCAATGCACACTTGTAACATATTCATTTTGTGGACTTTTGTCACTAACCTTTCAACACAGGCATTTAAGGACCTCTACTCATGAACACTATGAGTGTGATTTTCTTAATCTCTCCCGAACACTGATTTCCCACAGCGACTGTGCTATTCTGTGATGGTAGTGTGAAAACACATTTCAGACAGGATGTGTAAAATGACAGCTGTACTGTTCATAAGGAGGTGTGGAAAAATGCCAATGTTGAAAATCTGGAGTGAAAATATTACCGATTTGTAAAGTTAAGAGCGTGCATGGAAACTGCACAACGCACGCTTGTAAAACAGTTATTGTTTGGACTTTTTTCACCAAATTTGCAACATAGGCTTTTTGAGAGCCCACCTCATGAACAGTGGCACTGTCATTTCGTTAATCAGTCCCAAAAGGTGATTCCGTGCAGTGACTGAGAAATCACCTTTCGAGACTGAATAACAAAATGACAGTGACTGAATTCATGAGGTGGGGTCCCAATAACCCCATGTTGAAAATTTGGTGCTAAAATTCCCCAAAATGCCCAATATATGCACCAAAGTTAAAAAAAAAAACTATTTATGCCATTATACAGCTTACCAGCATTTCTTCAGTTTGTGGTTGGCTTTGAAGAGTGCAGACGTGTTCCTGGTCCACCAAAGATCATCGTGCCAGGCTCCAGAGGTAAGTATGGGTTGAGGGGGGTGTGGGGAGGTGGGGTATGCAGTAGGTGGGTGCAGGTTGGGGGAAGGGGCCAGAGACAGCGAGGAACAGTTTTCTTCTTTACAGGGTTAAAAAAAAGTCACCGACATCGCAGGATGGTTTTTCCATTTCACAGGTACTTTTGGCATGCTGGGGTGGGCTCCCAGTGTGCCACCTGCATGCTTTGGGTGGGGGGAACTGGCACCGATGGGGATTGGGCACCCCTGTTGGCACATACTAGAGGGTCACATGAGCCAAGGGGGATTAGGCACCCCCTCAGCACACAAGACATTGGGGGGAACATGCTGACGGGGATTGGGCACCCCCATCGGTGAATTAAGTTTTGAGGGGGTATGCCAACAGGTGGATTTGACACCCCCGTTAGCTTTATGAAAGACTATGCAAGGCGGTGGCTGTCCCTCGGCTTCCCCATCTCTGTCACCGCCATGTTGACTACAGGAGACACCAGCAGTGATTGGCTACTGCAATTAGGGACCTCTTCATGGCACTCCCCAATTGCAGTGGCTAAATTCTTTCAAGGTGGTGGCACGTTTCCTCAGCTGCTGTCATAGACAGCATGCTATGCCATTGGTGCCACAGGGCCTGGCCACAAAAAAGCAGTGGCTCCATTGGCTGCAGCAGTACTGCACCTCCAAAACCTGCTTCTCAACTGAAGCAACCACAATATGGTTGTCTGCGCTGCGCATGCAAGACTACATAAAAAGGAGAAAAGTTACATATGTTACAAGATCACTGAAATACTATCATTGGTATACTTTTCATCTTTACATCACACTCTCTCATCCACCCATCACACACAAAACTCAAAGATGCAAAAGGGGCAAAAAGGAGTAAGGCCATCAGGAAATGGAGGGTAATGAGTACCAATGCCCGTAGTCTGGGCAGTAAGCTCCCTGAGCTGGTGGCCTTGATGGAAGAGGGATGCCTGGATATCGTAGCAGTCACAGAAACATGGTACACAGAGAACCATGACTGGGATGTTAACATACCAGGGTACATAACCTACAGGAGAGACAGGTAGGGGAGAAGAGGGGGGAGGAGTAGCTCTCTATGTAAAGGAAGGGATAAAAGTAACTGAACAAAAGAGTAAACAGGGAGGAGAGAAGGCACTGTAGGTCACCTTGGAGACTGGAAAGGGTACCACAATCCGCACAGGGATTGTGTACAGACCCCCGTGTCAGGGGAAGGGAATGGACAAGGATATGATAGAAGGCATTCTTAGGATGGCAGAGAAAGGGGAGATACTGTTGATGGGAGACCTGAATATGCCAGATGTTAACTGGAGCACATTTGCTGCAGCCACATCCAAGAGCAGGGCCATTCTTGATGTCCTACAGGTGGCGGCCTCAGACAGCTAGTTTCGGAACCCACTCATGAGGGAGCAATCTTAGACCTCATACTCTCAAATGGGGACAGTGAGAGGATCTCAGATCTAGAAGTGGGTTGCCATCTGGGAACAAGTGACCATCAAACAATGTGGTTCATGTTAAACTCAGCTACAGAGTCAAGCCATACAAAAGTGAGGGTACTGGACTTTAGGAGGGCTGACTTTGGCAAGATGGGAGAGTGCCTCAGAAAAGCACTAGCAAACAGGCTAGAAGGAGGTGTGGAGCAACAATGGAGAATTATCAGAACTGCCATCACAGAGGCAACAAGCCTTTGTGTGAAGCAAATAAGCAAATCAAAATGAAAGAAAAAGACACTATGGTTCTCAAAAGAGGTGGCTGTGAAAGTCAGGAAGAAAAAGATAGCATTCCAGAAGCATAAGGAAACACAGAAGGAGCAGGACAGAGAGCTGTACCAGTTAAGGCAGAAGGAAGCAGGGAGGGAAGTCAGACTAGCAAACGCCCAAACTGAGGAAAAGATAGGCAACTCGGTTAAGAAGGGGGATAAAACCTTTTATAGGTACATCAGTGAGTGTAGAAAGACAAAGGGAGAGATAGTGAGGCTAAATAGAATAAACGGTGGGTGGGCAGAGGGGGACAGTGAAAAAGCAGGGATGCTGAACAAATATTTCTGCTCAGTATTCACAAAAGAGGAGGGGAAGTGCCTAATCCAATTAACAGAAGCACTCTTGATAGGGGGATCGATCCCAGTCCTTTCACAGAAGAAAGGGTTCTGCAAGAACTCCTAAAACTGAAGATAGACAAAGCAATGGGGCCTGATGGAATTCACCCAGAATTCTAAAAAATTAAGGGGAACTAGTGAAACCACTGGCTACTCTTTTTAATAAATCATGGGAGGATGGTGTGGTACCCGAGGACTGGAGGAAGGTGGATGTGATTCCCTTCACAAAAGTGGGACCAAGACAGAGGCAGGAAACTACAGACCTGTCAAGTTTGACCTCTGTGGTAGGGAAAGTGATGGAGTCACTTCTGAAGGAAAGAATTGTTGAGTACCTAGAGGCCAGTGGGGCAGAGGACCCAAGGCAGCATGGGTTCACAGCGGGAAGGTCATGTCAGACGAATCTAATAGATTTCTTTGACTGGGTGACCAAAGTAGTAGACCAGGGTAGGGCTGTGGACATGGCACCTAGACTTTAGCAAGGCATTTGACACAGTCCCACACAAAAGATTAATAGTCAAATTAACCAGCCTGGGAGTGGGTCCCAGGGTGGTAGCCTGGGTAAAACATTGGCTGGACAACAGGACACAGAAGGTAATTGTAAATGGAGTCCACTCTGAAGAAAGAGGTTACTAGTGGGGTACCGCAGGGTTCAGTACTGGGTCCAGTCCTTTTTAATGTCTTCATAAGTGACATTGCAGAGGGACTGGAAGGAAAAGTATGCCTCTTTACAGATGACACAAAGATCTGCAACAGGGTTGATACACAAGGAGGTGTGGAAAGGATGAGAAGGGACTTGGCAAGGTTGGAGGAATGGTCAGAAGTATGGCAGCTAGGATTCAATGCAAAGAAGTGCAAAATAATGCACCTGGGAAACAAGAACCCAGGGGAAGAATACACAATGGGGAGAGGTAGTAACAACAACAAAAAAGGAAAGGGACCTGGGGGTAATCATATCAGATGACCTTAAGGTTAGCAAGCAATGTGAGAAGGCAGTAGGGAGAGCTGGGGGTATACTGGGATGCATAGGGAGAGGCATCACCAGCAGAAAACAGGAAGTTTTTATCCCTCTGTACAGACAGTTGGTGAGACCCCATCTGGAGTACTGTGTCCAGTTCTGGACACCCCATATCTGCAAGGACATAGATAGGATAGAGGCAGTCCAGAGGAGGGCAACTAAAATGGTGCAGGGTCTGCAAGAGAAGCCGTATGAGGAGAGACTAAAGGAGCTTAATATGTATACCCTTGAGGAAAGAAGGGAGAGGGGGGGACATGATAGAAACTTTCAAATACCTCAAGAGAATCAACAAAGTCAAAGAGGGTAGCATCTTTCAGAAAAAGAGACTTGCAAGAAAAAGGGGACACACTTTAAAGATAGAGGGGGGTGGTTCAGGGGCGATGTGAGGAAGTATTATTTCACAGAGAGGGTAGTGGATGCATGGAGAAGCCTTCCTGAGGAGGTTGTGGGGTCTAAAACCGTGGGAGAATTCAAGAATGCATGGGACAGACATAAGGCAATTCTTGTGGGGATAGGAAGACATAGGCTGTTGGTTAACTAGGATCTGTGGCCTATCCTGTAGGT
This sequence comes from Neoceratodus forsteri, assembly GCA_016271365.2. Lineage (NCBI taxonomy): Eukaryota > Metazoa > Chordata > Ceratodontiformes > Ceratodontidae > Neoceratodus > Neoceratodus forsteri. Next base: position 646,570,284 of record CM028135.1, on the reverse strand, counting down.
AGGGAAATGGGCAGACTAGATGGCCAAGCGGTCCTTATCTGCCATCAAAGTCTATGTTTCTATGTTTCTATGCTGTCAGGTGTTTTGCTTGTTCATGTTTGTTTCAGGCGTACAGTGCAGAGCATTCAACATTAAAATCTTTCCATGTTTTCTAAGTATTCATTTTCATTTATTGAGTACTGCAGAACTGATTTTTTAAGGAGCACTGTCTGAATGTAAAGGCAGCATCTGTACACAATAATCCAGGCCAAGATTTGTATAGTCTCATGTAGAACACCATGATCACCCTGGTATCAGTCAATGGGATTGGTATGATAAGCAATTTATGCCCTAGGCTTGCTCGCCCTTGTATGAGAATGTCCTGTGTCACCAGAAGCAGCAAAAGTAAATCCACACTGGGCAGTTGCACGGTGGTTTAAGGCTCTGAGCTGCAAATCTGGTTTGAATCCCACAGCCCCCACTTGCATACTGTCTGTGTAACCCTGAGCAAGTCACTTAACTTCCCTGTGCTCCCAGGTTGCACCTGTAAACAAGCTTTCAACTTAGTGTGCCACTCCTGGTTAAACAATTGAAAAAAACAAAACTTTTATCAAAGTTTTTTCTAATCATAACAAAATTGTGGATTGCTCTTGTGTTTATTTGGCAGATGCTGCATTGCAGCTTTGATTACATACAGCATAAACTGCCTGCATTGAAAACTGCAGTGGCTCCTGTCACAAACTCACTCAGCAGGTCAGGCCCTCTGCTCCCACAGTGCCAACCTCTGAGCTCAGTCTTGTGAACAGTTAACAGAACAGGGTAACCCTCCTGTCTGTTTTGTGGGTTCGAATCAAACTTTGGGCTCAAGTTCTGGAGGGATTCAAACTGTGAACCTCTTGCTAGCGTACCCAATGTACAGGCTCAGATAATTCTGCTCTTCGGGGGGGGGCAGATATCTTTTGCCTATGGGCACCTAACCAGGCATATAAAATGAACCCTTAAAACTCTATTAAAGACCTCAGAATAAACTCTTACCTTTTCCCAGTTTGGTAAAACCAGTAAGCTTTGTACAGTGTCAACTTTAACCATGTATGCTTCACTTGTCAAGAAAAAGAATTTCAAAGCACACCAAGTAGTCTCTAAAGTAGAGGTTTACTTAAAAATAGATAAAACAATGTAAATACAGAACCATATATCACAAAAACATGCAATTATTTAAAAGAACACAGGTTAAAAAAAAGTGCAAAATTCCTACCACCAGACAATTAGATTTATATATCTAATGTATCTCTTCTAATAGTGCTGATAGATGTTGTTGTCAAGACAGTCCAAACATGTATCTCTTTACAGGTCACTCACAGCATAATTAAAACACTGTCTTGAGCCTGCATTCTCCATGATGTCACCCAGCTCCTTTACTGTTTATTAAAAATTATACAATCAGGATGTCTATCCAGCAGGAGGTAAATTAATAAAGGTGACCTTAGCAAAACTCATGTCCCCACGTGACTTTCTTTAAATAACATTCCCTCTTTGATCTCAAGTAGCTCTTCTTCCCAGGACACATCAAAGAATCTTTTATGACTTCACACTAAAGCATTATAACCTGTTCTCTTCCTCTAAACGTTATAAAGGTTTATGATTTCCCATCCTAGCAACTGGCAAGCTACAAATAAGCTAGATAAACAGGAGGTCCTTAATTTAGTCTCTTCTAGCCTGTAATTATCTCCTGGCCTTCCAGGTAATACCTTGTAACTAAAACCTGGGGGAGAGGTGTCATTCCACAGGCTGTCTCAGCATGTCTCATGAGAGACACTCAATAACACATTTTTATATTACAAAATTCATAGATTAATCAGAACCAGCTGTATAAGCGTCACAATCCTCCCTACCTAGACTAAATTTGGGGGATCTATCCCCTGCATGGGATGAGCTTTCCAAATCAGTTCACTCCTCATAGACGCGAGACAAGCCATCTGAGTTCTGATTTTTGGCTCCAGCCCTATATAATATTGTCATATCATACCCTTGCAAAGCAAGACTCCATCTTAGCAATCTATCATTCATCTTTCCCATTTGTATCAGACAAACCAGGGGGTTGTGGTCAATCTGTACCACAATATGCTGCCCATACAAGTATGGCTCTAATTTCTTTAGGGCCCACACTATGGCAAGACACTCTTTTTCCACGATAGAGTATGCCTGCTCCCTGGGAAGTAACTTCTTACTTAGATATGCTATAGGGTGATCTTTCCATTGGCTGGATGTCTGACTCACTACTGCCCCAATACCCACTTTTTAGGCATCAGTCTGAACACTAAAGGGTCTGCTATAGTCAAGACTTGTCAAAACAGGAGCACTGCATAGTGCCTCCTTCATTCTGGTAAATGCTTCTTCACAGGCTGGTCCCCAGATAATTTTCTTTGGCATCCTTTTCTTTACCAGGTCAGATAGGGAAGCAGCCAGGGCACTGTAATTGGGTACAAATTTTCTATAGTACCCTGCTGTCCTGAGGAAACTCCTGAGCTGCTTCTGTGTTTCTGGTCAGGGTCATGCCCGGATTACCTCTATCTTTATTTGGTTAGGACGGAGCTGTCCTCAGCCTACCATTTGCCCGAGGTATTCCACTTCTCCCATGGCTACCTGGCACTTCCCAGCTTTGACAGTGAGCCCGGCCCTCTGTATCCTTCCCAGCACTTCCCTAAGGTGGGATAGATGTTCCTCCCAGCTGGCACTAAAGATGGCAATGTCATCCAGGTATGCCATGGCTTTCTCCTCAGCACCATTTAACACCTGGTTCACCAACCTTTGGAAAGTGACCTGGGTGTTCTTCATTCCAAAAGGCATTACTTTAAATTCAAATAAGCCTATTGGAGTGATGAAGGCCGACCTCTCCTTAGCTCTGTCCATCCACTCTACCTGCCAATACCCCTTGGTCAGGTCAATCGTCGTAAGGTAGGTTGCCCCCCCAAATTGTCCAGGAGTTCATCTGTCCAGGGCATCAGGTGGGTGTCAGACTTCATGACTGCATTCAGTCCACGATAGTCCACACAGAAATGAGTAGAGCCATCTCACTTGGGCACAAGGACTATGAGTGAGTCCCAGGGGCTGTGGGATCTCTGGATTACCCCTACATCCAGCATCTCCTCCACTTCCCTCCTAATGTCCTTTTGGACAGCCTCTGACACCCAATACGCTGTCTGCCGTATGGGCGTCTGTGTCCCTGTCCCCACATCGTGAGTCACTAAGGCTGTTAGTCCAGGCTTGGCGCTAAACAATGGGGCAAAGTCTGCTAAAACCTCCCTTACTTCCTGGATCTGGTCCGGGGCCAGCTGGGGAGACAATTTTACTGCCTCCGCAGAGGACTCCCACTTACTTTCTTCCAGCAAGTTCAGAAGGGGGTCTTCTTCATCCATCCCTTCCCCAGGACTACACACTACAAACACCATGTCAGCCCTATTTGCATATGGCTTCATCATGTTGACATAGTACATCCTTTCTGTCTGTCTTCAGTCAGGTAACTCTATAATATAGTTCACGTCATTTACCTTCCTAACCACTTTGTACGGTCCTGCCCACTCAGCCTGCAGCTTGTCTTTCCAGACTGGAATAAGGACCATGACTTCCTGACCCACCATGTATGAGTGAGCTCTGGCTGTGTGGTCATACCACACTTTTTTTTTCTGTTGGGCAGCTGCCAGGTTGCTCTGGGCTGTCCCCATAAGCTCCTTCAGTCTTTCCCTAAACTTAAGAATGTAATCCACTATGGGAGTTCCCTGGGTGGTGTGTTTGCCTTCCCAGTCCTCCCTGATCAAGTCTGGGGGTTCATGTACCTGGCGTCCATAGAAAAGTTCAAAGGAGGAAAATCCTGTTGACTCTTGGTGCACCTCCCTGTATGCAAACAACAGGTGGGGAAGGTATTTCTCCCAGTCCCTCTCATGCTGTTCAGCAAATGCCCTGAGCACTGACTTCAGGGTACCATTGAATCTTTCCACAAGCCAATTGGCTTGTGGGTGATACAGTGTTGTACATCTCTGCACCACCCCACACTTCTCCCATAAATATTTCATCAGGTCCGACATGAAGGAACCCCCTCGATCAGTGATAACCTCCTGTGGAAACCCAACATGGGAGAAAATCCCAAGTAAGGCATCTGCCACTTAGTCTGTCCTCAGTGAGGATAGAGTGATTGCCTCTGGGTACCGGGTGGCATAATCCACCCCAGCCAGGATGAATCTCTTCCCTGAGGAGCTGGGGGTATTTAAAGGCCCCACAATATCCATTTCTACCCTCTAGAATGGCTCCTCCACTATGGGCAATGGAATCAGGGCGGCTTGGTTTTTTTGTCCACCTTCCCTATTTCTTGGCACCAGTGACAAGACCTGCAATACTCTTTCACCTGCTGGGTGAAGTTAGGCCAGAACAAATTCTGGGCCAACTGCTGCATAGTGCTCATGATTCCCAGATGACCAGACAAGGGAATATCATGTGCAATCTTGAGCAACTGCTCATGATACCCCTGGGGAATGGCAAGCTGCCTGCCTAGCACCCTTCCCTCTGTCTGCACAGCCTGAGTATACATCAGTCCATTTTCCCAATAAACCTTATGTCTACCGTCACCTCCCTGTGTCCCATCAGAGTCTGCCCAAGCCCTCAGCTTCTCTAGACTAGGGTCACTTCTCTGAGCACCTGCAAACCACTCACACATTCCCAAGGCATGGGACAGGTCCCCTTCAGTCACTAAACTAGGGTCCCTAGCACTAGTGCCCAGGGCACTCAGGATCACTGTCAATCCCAACCCTCTGATAATGGATCATCCCTCCCTCTTTGGAGTAACCCTCTGTAGCTGTATGGTTACTTGCTACTGGGGAAATTTCTACCCCCTTTTCATTCATCTTCCCATCTGGAGACACAGGCTGGGGAATCAGCCTCTCAATGGTTTCCACAATGGCTTCTGTGGGGTTCGGGGAACTACAATTTACCCTTGCTGCTTGGCTACGGGTAACTGCACACACCATCCCTTAGTTGAGATTGTTGCCCAGGATCACATCCACTGCTAAGGTTTTGGCTACAGCCACCTGTTGCACAGTTCCCCCTGTTTCACCCCAGTCTAGGAGAACACTAGTGAGGGGCAATGTTTTTGCCTCACCAGTAAAGTCCTGTACAGTGACATATTTATTGGGTATAAGCTGACCAGGTTCTACTAGATGCCCCTGTGTCCCTTAACCCTTGCGTCTGTACACCATTCACCATGACTGGGTGCATGTGTTCCCTCATGTTCACAGGCATGCTTCCAGGGACACACAAACAACCCACTTCCTTCCTAGCCCCCTCTTGTGTATTGCTTGCCTTTTTGGGACACTGTCTGGTAATATGCCCAGTTTCTTTACACAACCAACATTCATTTCTTTTCTCAGAGAAATCTTTTCTCTGAAATCTGCGGCTAACTGGTTTTGGTGGAGGCAGTGAGAGTTTTAGCTGCCCTGAAGGTGTGCGTTTCCCTTTTTGCACTGCCATGCCCACCCCATTCACTCTCAGACCAGGTCTGCTCTTGGCATAGCGGTCTGAGAGTTCAGCAGCTTCTTGCACTGTTTTGGGATCTTGGTCATCCAGCCAGGTTTTCAGCTCTGCTGGGCATGCCCAGAAAAACTGTTCTAACAAAATCACATTTTCAATTTTATCAACAGAGTTTGCTTCAATTCCTTCCCACCAACGTTTTAAAAACTGACGTTGTTTCATGGCTCACTCCTTGTAGCTCATGTCAGGGATTCTCCTGAGCTTACAGAATTTAGCTCTGTATGATTCAGCAGTTAATTCAAATTTCTTTAATAGAGCAGCTTTAAGTTTGCTGTAATCATCACTGTCCTCATTGTCCATTTGACCCAATGCATCCCAAGCTTTCCCGGTAAGTAGCGGGGATAGCTGGAAGCTCCAGGACTCCCCAGGAATTTTAGCCTGAATACAAACTTTTTCAAAAGAATTTAAAAAGGCATCCATATCCGACCCCTTTTTAAATTTGGCTATCGATTTGGAATTCAATTTGTAACCCAGTCCTGTAGCTCCAGTTAAACTCAAGCCACTTACCTGCTCTGGTGCTGGTGATTGGAGACGTAGCTTCTCCAGTTCATGTTGCCTCTGGTGCTCAAACTCCTCATGGTCTGTGTCTCTGTTCATGGTTCCTCTCCCTCTGGAACTTCAGCTCCATTCTGCGCAACTCAGTTTGCAGCCTGAGTACTTCTGGATCCAGGATACTGGTGACCTTCCCCTGCTGCTGTAGCCCTTGCTGACAGTGGCCCAGTTGCCCTCCTCATCGGATCTGGACACTGCATTGGCTGCTAGCCCTGCCACACTCAAGGTTCGGTTCTTTTCAGTCACTGTCTGTAACTCGATGCTCTGGGTATCTGCTACCATCAGGGCATCCACGAGGTTCTGTTTGCTGGCTTTCACCTCGAACAGGACTCCTCTGTCCCTGCTCAACTGTTTTAAGTAGTCTACAGTGTGCCTGCTGTAGTTGGAAGCCATCTTCTTCCCAAACTATGGCTACTCTGACTTGCACTTTGGAAAAAAAAAATAAAATGGGAAGAACCTTGACTGTATGCCAAGTGATACAGTTCTGTCTCCTTTTTTAAAAATAAATCACTGCCTTTTTCTTTCTTTGCAAGTGAACTGATGGTCTGAAGCTGACACACTGAACAATAAAAGCTTGTAATACCAAAAGTATCGCACCGCTGCCAACCAATCTGTCACAAACCCACTCAGCAGGTAAGGCCCTCTGCTCTCACAGTGTCAACCTCCGAGCTCAGTCTTGTGAACAGTTAACAGAACAGGGTAACCTTCATGTCGGTTTTGTGGGTTCGAATCAAACTCTGGTCTCAAGTTCTGGAGGGATTCAAACTGTGAACCTCTTGCTAGTGTACCCAATGTACAGGCTCAGATAATTCTGTTCTTCGGGGGGGCAGATATCTTTTGCCTACAGGCACCTAACCAGGCATACAAAATGAACCCTTAAAACTTTATTAAAGACCTCAGAATAAACTCTTACCTTTTCCCAGTTTGGTAAAGCCAGTAAGCTTTGTACAGTGCCAACTTTAACCATGTATGCTTCACTTGTCAAGAAAAAGAATTTCAAAGGCACACCAAGTAGTCTCTAAAGTAGAGGTATACTTAAAAATAGACAAAACAATTTAAAATGTAAATACAGAACCATATATCACAAAAACATACAATCATTTAAAAGAACAAGGGTTAAAAAAGTGCAAAATTCCTACCACCAGACAATTAGACTTATACATCTAATGTATCTCTTCTAATAGTGCTGATAGACAGATATTGTGGTCAAGAGAGTCCAAACATGTATGTCTTTCCAGGTCACTCACAGCATAATTAATACACTGTCTTGAGCCTGCCTTCTCCTTGATGTCACCTAGCTCCTCCTCTGTTTATTAAAAATTATACAATCAGGATGTCTATTCAACAGGAGGTAAATTAATAAAGATGACCTTAGCAAAACTCATGTCCCCACATGACTTTCTTTAAATAACATCCCCTCTTTGATCTCAAGTAGCTCTTCTTCCCAGGACACATCAAAGAATCTTTTATGACTTCCCACTAAAGCATCATAACCTGCTCTCTTCCTCTAAATGTTATAAAAGTTTATGATTTACCATCCTAGCAACTGGCAAGCTACAAATAAGCTAGATAAACAGGAGATCCTTAATTTAGTCTCTTCTAGCCTGTAATTATCTCCTGGCCGTCCAGGTAACACCTTGTAGCTAAAACCTGGGGAGGGGGGTGCCATTCCACAGGCTGTTTCAGCATGCCTCATGAAAGACAGTGAATAACACATTTTTATATTACAAACATCATAGATTAATCAGAACCAGCTGTATAAGCGTCACAGCTCCCATTAGTTTGATGCATTTGTTTGTGTGTGTGTGTGTGTGTGTGCATATGTGTGTGTGCGTGTGTGTGTGTGTTTGGGGAGTATGGATGGAATAGACATACTGAGACAAAAACTATCGTAGACAAACTGCAAAGCTTGAATTGTTTTGCCCACTATTAATTTCATAGCTATACATCATGTTAACTCAGCAGGCTGCTTTAAGAAAACTTCTCTGAACAGTGAAATTAAAGCAGTGAAAGTTACATTGAAAACACTGACAATGAAGCATTTTAAATAGCAAAATAGAGGGTTTTTTTCCTTTTCTGCACTGCTTTAAATTCTGATCCCAAAGTGGTAGCCCTCTGCTGTTATTATTGCTGGTGGTGGTGGTGGTGTGTGTGAGTGGGGAGGGAAGGGGAGGATATTCCATCATCCAGTTAACTTGGTTGTTGAAGCTTGGAAGTAGACATTCATTTTATTCATCAATTCCTAGAGACATCCAGTTGGAGTCTTTTGTCTATATGACTCAAGAAGATAACTGATTTTCTCCAAATCATTATTTAGCCATCTTGTACTACTATCTAGCAGAGCTGATGTACTCTCTGTAGGGGCATTAATAATGTTGTTAAAAAGCATTTTCAATATGGGATGGAGAAAGGCAGTGTGTGAGAACATATACAACAAAACAACAGTAAGTACACTATTAATTTTCTTTTAATTAAATATATTGAAATACTGGAAAAATGTGAAAGATAAACAAATAGCATGTAATCAATTAGAAAAAGTCTTACATCTAGGCATGACTATCGTAACTTACTACCACTGAAAGAAAACTTGACAGATCAAATAAAACAAACTGTATGTAATTAATGAAAAGAAATACTACAGCAAATGGTATTATAACACCAGAGAGTCAACACACTATCAGTTTGATACGAAGAAGAGAAAGCGGGCTGAAGGGAAAGAAACACTTTCTTGACATAAAGTGTACAATGGCTCTGGTCGGTTACTGACTTCCATCTCTGGGTTCCAAATCCGGCACTTGACTCATTCCACTGCACATTTTATATTGTGTCATCTTTCCTCTATATATGTATGCTATTTTTTTTTTCAATTTATGTATGCCATTGTGTTTATGCCACATGCATAGTTCACCCAGTTATTAAACTTAATTATTTTCTTGTTTGTGCTGTTGATTTCTTTTACTGAGGATAGTATCATCTTTTGCTGAAAGTGAGTCATCATAAGGGTATCAAAAATAAACAATAAATAACAACTTAAATGCTTTCAGCTGTCTGCAACAATAATAACAAAGTTAGTTACCCCCCATGCAGTATTTGTTATTTGACACTGTATAGAACACTGAGCATAGGGACTACTTGACAAGAACTGAATGGGTCACAAATATTTAGGAGGGATAGAGGAACAGATAAAGAGGGAGTATGTCAAGGAGGGCAAATAGGTGATGGAGGAAGAGCGCATCAAGGATTGTAATGGGGAGACTGAGTCACTGCACGTGCAACTCACAGCAGCCTCAGGCAAGAAATTGCACTTTGGGGTGATTGTAGACCACCAGGGCAAGGGAAGGAGAGGGACAGAGAGCTCAGGGAAGAACTGGAAGGGGGGGTCGGTAAGGGGTAAGTAGTTTTGGTGGGTGATCTGAACCTGCCGGACATCAACTGGTATGTTCCAGTGACCAGAAGCACCGGAAACCATGTCTTGCTGAATACATTCCAGGACTGCCTGCTGGTACAGTTACTTAAGGAGCCCACCAGGTAAACTACAGTTCTCAATGTGGTGCTCAACAAATCAGTGGGGGTAGGAGCTGCGGGAGTAGGGGAGCCATTAGGGAGCAGCGACAATAACTCTGTTTGTTTTGAACTGGCTCTCGGTCTGGTAAACTGCAATCAAGAGCTGAAGTCCTTGATTCTTGAAGGACAGACTTCAATAAGCTGAAGGAGTTGGTCAGGGATAAGTTAGTAGGGGTGGACCAGATAGATGGGGCAGGAGAGATATGGGGGGCAATTAAGGTGGCCATTCTTGGGGCATCTAAGGTATTCACGAAAATGATAACCAAAAAGAACAGGTTTAAGAGACCACTGTGGTTCATAGCAAGGGTCAGGGAAATGGTGAGGGCCAAGAAAAAGGCCTTCTACAAATTTAAAGAAAAGCAAGGTAAGGATGAATGGGAAGAATATTTGCTGAAAATTGGGGAGGCAAAGAGTGTGGTTAGGGAGGGAAAAGCAGACATAGAGCTGCATATTGTGGAGGGGGTCAGGAGCAGGAAAAAACTGTTTTGTAGGTGTAATAGTGAAAAAGAAGAAATATGGGGGAATTGTGAGGCTAACAGAGGGGGATAGGGTGACTGAGGTGGGTGGACAAAAGACCATCATTCTTAATTACTTGCTTAGTTTTCAGTAGGGAGGAGGCTGGGCCCTTACCAGGTAATAGCATCAAAGTGGCCATTAATGTGGTCCCAGAGATGAGGCAGCCAGCATTTACTAGCAAAAGAGTCCTGAAAGGGCTGGCAGATCTAAAGAGTGATAAGGCCTCAGGTCCAGGTGGGTTGTATCTGAGGATACTCAGGGAACTGGCAGCAGAACTAGCTGATCCCATGGTAGGTCTATTCAACAGCTCTCTAAGGACAGTGGTGGTTCAGAAGGATTGGAGTGTGGAGGACATAGTTCCACTCCATGGGGATGTGGGACAATGAACAAGCAGGAAACTACAGACCTGTCAGTCTTACCTCTTTTGTAGGAAATCTGATGGAGTTACTGGTCAAAGAGGATCTTGTGGACTACTTGGAGAGAAATGGTCTCCAGAATAGTAAGCAGCACAAATCTGTGGCATGAAGGTCAGGTCAGACTATCTTGATAGTTTTCTTTGACTGGGTGATAAGGAAACTGGATAGGGGCCATGCTGCAGATTTGCTCTACTTCAGCTTGAGAAGGGCTTTCAACTCGATACCCATCAGATGCTTGCTGAAGAAAATGGAGGATCTGGATGCAGCTAAGGTAATAGAAAACTGAATAGATAACTGACTAAAGGGGAGGCACCGGAGGGTAGTGGTCAATGGGGTAAATCAGAAGAGATGGAGGTCATGAGCAGGGTTTTTACAGGGTTCTGTCCTGGGTCTGGTCCTCTTCAACATGTTCATCAGCAGCATTGGTGAGGGGATCCTACCTGATGCCTTAAGTGACCATGACTTGGTCTATCTTGTCCATAAGGTGCATAGGCATAAACCTCCCCAAAAGATACTTCTGACTCGCTCATATAAATCCTTTGATTTAGCACCACTCTTCCACAACTAAGCTAACTCTGACTGTGCCCCAATATTTGCCAGTCCCCATGTGGATGATGCCCTAGCCTGCTTCAAAGATGCATTTCTTGTGATTTGGAATCACTATGCCCCACTCAAGTGAACTAGGTTATGTGGAAACCATGTCCCTTGGGTTACTCCTTATCTGCTGGCCTGCCTCAGAGAAGCAATAAAGCACGGAGCAAACATAAATCAACAAATCAACCGAGTGACTTTATTACCTAGTGTAAACTCCACAATGAATGCACCAAAGCTACTAGGCTAGCCAAGGCTGAGTATTTCAACTCCACATTTCAGACAAACCTAAACTCCCCATCCAAATTTTGAAGAGTGGTTGATACCCTCTTCTCCACCCCCACCCACCCATCCTCCCGTCCTTAAAATAAATGACTCCCTTATTGCAGATCATGCTTCAGTAGCCAAATAATATATATATTTTTTTTTAACCAGGAGAGACACACTAAGCTGAAAGCTTGTTTATAGATGTGACCAGGGAGCACAAGGAAGTTAAGTGACTTGTTCAGAATCACACAGTATGCAAGTGGGGGCTGTGGGATTCAAACCCAGGTCTCCAAGTTTGCAGCTCAGAGCCTTAAACCACAGCACTATACTGCCTCCAAATTCAATTCATACTTCACCTCATGTGCTTCGGCTCTACTAACCTTCCTCCCCACCTGCTCAACTACGCCTTTCCCCTCCAAACCTGTCTGTTCTAACCCCCTCAAACTCATGACCATCTCAGTCTTCTCATTCTATTTGGTTTTGCTAGCTGACACCCTTACTGCCTTACTAACTATTAACCCATCAAAAGGCAGTTCTCCTAATGAGCTTGACCCAAAGCTCCTCTATCTCCCTGCCTCAGATATTGCCTTCCCTCTTTCAGAAATCCTAAACCTCTCCTTTAAGACAGCCATGGTGCCCATGCCCTGGAAGCATGCAATAGTCCTCCCTCTCCCTAAGGGTGGTGACTCCACTTCCACAGCCAACTATTGCCCCATTTCCTTGCTCCCCACCCTTGCTAAACTCCAGGAGCATCTAGTTCTCTCTCAGATCTCCTCATTTCTCTCTGACTCCAATTTCTTCACCACTTTCTAATCTGGATTTCAGAAAAATCATTCCACCACTATCTCCCTACTCAGGCTTACTGATTCAGTCCTCACCAGAATGGATAAGGGCCTGAACACCTCTGCCATCTTCGTCGACCTAGCCAAGGTGTTCAACATGGTTTTCCACTCACTGCTTCTTCAAGCACTCTCCTCAAGCCAAACTCTCACCTTCTGCTACTAACTGGTTTAGAGCCTATCTCACAGGTCAGACACAAACAGTTAAGATAGCTGAGTCCAGCTCCCCTCCTCACCAAATCAACACTGGTGTACCTCAGGGCTCAGTACTTGGCCGTCTACTCTTCTCCATCTTTTTAAACAACCTGCCGTCAGCCTGCTCCTCCTCATCCATCCATATGTACATTGTCGATACCATTTTATTCACCTCTAGTCAATCACCCTTTGATGTACGAGCCAGACTGCAGCTCGATTTTGATAAGATCCAGCACTGGCTTGCATCACATCAGCTCTTCCTAAATGACAAGAAAACAGGCTACATGACATTTGGCACAAGGCAGAGACTTGCTAGGCTCCCCATTCTGCTCACCTTCCACACTCTGGATGGGACACTGCTTGAGAACACCTCATCTTTTAGATACCTTGGGGTTTGGCTAGACCAACACATCACTTCTCTGGTCACATCGATGCCATCCTGAAAAAACTGCACCCCAAGGTCAGCACATAATACAAGAACCATAATTGCATTCCACTTACAGCCAGGCATGAGACTGTCCAAAAGATGATTCTCCCTATTTTTGACTACTATGATGTAGTCTACAGTGTCGCTCCCAAATCCACCTTATCCAGATTGGACCCCCTTTTCAACTCTTTCTGCTGCTTCACCTGGGACTCTCCAATATGTACTCACCATTGTGATCTGTATCACTCATTGTCTTTCCCTTCACTTATTAATAGGTGCCTCTCCCACTGTTCCATATTCATCTCTAAATACTGACTAGGCTCTCTTTCTCCTTACTTATCTTCCTCCCTCACTTCCCTTCCCCTTTCAGCTTACTTCTTAGGACCCTCTGACTCATGCACCTTTCTGATCCTCCACTGTTCTACCCTTGCTGGTCAGTCTGCTTTCATACATTGCTTCCCTAAAATCTGGAATGCCCTTTCCCAACAAATCTAACACTCCTCTTCCCCTCATTTCCTCTCCTGTGCGCTACATAACTACCTCTCCTCTAACTGCACTTGCAACCATTACCCATAACCCTGCCCCTCTCCCACCTTGTCTCTAGCCTAGACTGCTTTAAAAGTCTTTTGTCCCAATAGCACTTGTGTACAATGAATCTGCACTTCTTCAATTCTATTAATTTTTTATCTACCTTCCCTGTAAAATGATTGAACCCTGTATTCCTGACTTTGTTGTAGTCCATGTATTTGTCCATATGTATTATTTGATCCCTATGTAAGATTGTTCTGAATATGATTTGTCGTATGTTTGTATGGTGGTATGTATTTTACCCTTGTTCCCCTCCCAGGTCACACCAGGAGATTAGTAACTTGTTCAGTGTGCCTTCCTGGTGAAACATTTCAATAAATAAATAAAATCTAGGATAGACTGTGTCCCTTTGCAGATGACACTAACCTCTGTGGGAGGGTGGAAAGTGATGAGGGAAAAAAGGAAATGCAAAGAGACTTGCAAAAGTTGAAGGGCTGGCCAAGGGTTTGGCAGTTGAAATTCAATGAAAAAAAGTGCAAGGTGATGCATCTAGGGAACATGAACCCAATGATGGAGTGCTGGATGGGAGGGCTGAAACCAGTACCACAGCTGAGGAACAAGATCCTGAAGTGATCTCCAGCGATTCCCTAAAGCAACTGAGTCAGGCAATGAGGATTACTGCAAGGCAAATAGGATAATTGGATGTATCGAGAGGGGTATTGATAACAGAAAAAGGGAGGTAATACTTCCCCTATATACATCTTCGGTGAGGCCACACCTAGAGTACTGTGTCCAGTTCTGGGGTTCTCATCTCAGGAAGGATAGGGAGAGACCTGAAACAGTGCAATGCAGGGTAACAAAAATGATTCAGGGCCTGCAGTACATGTCCAATGAGGAGTGCCTGAAGGCACTGAACATGTATTCACTAGAGATCAGAAGGGAGAGGGAAGCATGACATCATCACATTCCTAAACGGAATTAACAGGGTGAACTGTGGGGAACTATTTAACTTGAATACCAGCGTGTGGTCAGTTGCTCATGAGTGGAAGCTAAGGGAGCTTCAGGAGGGATGTGAGAAAATACTATTTTGCAGAAAGGGTAGTGAAACTGTGGAACAGGCTGCCAGCCAAGATAATGGGTGCAAAAACTGTTGGTGGTTTTATGCATGGCTGTTGCAGAAAGAAGAGCATATAGGTTGCTCGAGGCATTAGAATCAGGGAGGAGACTGATGGGGGTGGTGAAGGCTACGACCCTGGCGGAACAGTAGGCTCCAGGACTAAATAGGGAACTTGGGCAGACTGGATGGACCTTTGATCTTTTTCTGCCATCATTGTCTTTTATTCTGTGTTTCTAAATCTACTACAACAAAGCAGTTCAACAAGGTATTGCAATGGATGAATGGGAAATAGCTCACTATGTCAAAAAGAGACTGGGCCTGTGATTTAGAAGCAAACACTTCAGCCCAGCTGAATGGGCTCTGTCCCCACTGTGCTGGTGCTATGATCAAATGGCTCTACCAACTAAATATGTTTCAAACATACTCTTATGCATTTGGATATCACACTGTTCTGATTTGATCCATGTTTTTTTTGTATGAATACTTCATCCAATGGATAAGTAATACAGTACACTGGTACTCAATGGTGGAAATTAAGCATAACATACTAATCTTGGGGAATGCATTCTGCACGACACATTGACATGAGGTGGCAAGGTTAATCAATCACAGACTTAAGGGATGACTTGCTACTGCTAAAGAGTTACTTACAATAATGATATCAGCACATAGTATTTGTCTTTACACATTGTTTGTGTGTCTTCCGTGAGGTACAACATTAAGACAATTACTACAGTAATGACAATAACTTAAGATTTAACAGTAACCCAGCCAACATTTTTCATAGATGCACAGCACACATGCTAGAAATGACAGCTAGTCTATGCCATTACGTAAATCATAACTATTAATAAAAAGTAGGGAAGACTAGTTTATTCAGTTGCTGGTGTCTGCATTGTTATAAGCCAAATAATCTGTCTCTTTTTTTTTATAATGTGCTGATTGGTTTGCTTATGTGCAACTACGTTTGTATGTAACATGCATTTTCAAGCTATGTGTTTTTTTATATCTTTTAGGGTTTTACAATTACTGTTTTCATATTTATTCAGCTTGGAAAATGTACATGTTTCTTTTTCTTGAATTGTATACAGTATGTGATGGCAGCTTCTGCCCATGACTGGAAAAAAATCACTTGCTGATAGATTGTGACAGATTGGTCCTTCCCAGACTCAGCCTGTACAATGTTACCCATTTTCTCTGTACTTAAGTAGCTGCCACCACTCAGCCTAGAAATTATTTTGTGGTGTATCCAGGTTTGCATCCCTTCAGAGCCACTGCTCACCCAGTACAATGCTCCTTGTGCAAGGTCACATAACCCACACCTCTCTGTCATACAGTAGCTGAGAAAGCCTTACTTTAGAAATGGGATATGGTAATGATGGCCTTCTTCTCAGTGGCGAAAACAGTTATTGTCAATTATAAATTGGTTAGCTGTACCCCAAGGGATTCCTTCACAGAAACATGAATTATAGGATGACTACACAGGTACAACAGGATACTACAGCAACACTATAGGGAACAGTAATTCTACAAAAATGAAAATAAACTTGTTTTGAACAATATGTTACACACAGAATAGCTTGGTCTCTCTCTGTCTCTATGTCTCTCACTAGGTAGATTGGCTTACCACAAGACACTTTGAATCAGTAGTAATAGCAGTAGTTTTATTTATTTATAATACACAGTTAGGGCTTATTGTGTATGGAATTCAGTGGCTTTCTAAAAGCTGTTGTAGGACAGTTCAAAGGTCATGGAAAGTTGCTGCTGTATCGATGTGATGCCACAATGATCCTTCAACTACATTTTGTGACCTCTGAATCACCCCCTTTCCTCAATACAGTAAAGGGGTTGGCTCTGAGGTACACAATTTAGGGTAATGGCATCACCCTCCACCAACTCATATCCATTAACCTCAGAGCAGTAGCGAAATACTATATTTGATTTATTTTCTTTCTAGTAGTGTGAATGTGTCTCAGCATAGTGGGCTGGCAGCAGTTAATTTATGGCAGTCGGGAGCTGCTGATGAAAGCCACACGGCAGCTCTCTGAAAATAAGCACTTCGGTTTACATAAGAAATTATTTTTCAAAAATGTGCTACACTTATTGCAGTTGCTGAACAAGTGGGTGGGGAGAGATGAACGAGCAAGCAGGTGGGCAGGAGAGACAGGTAAGCAGGTGGGTAGACTTGGAAGCAGGCAGGGTGAGACAAGCTGGCAGCCCATTGTGTCTGTAGCTGTTTGAACCATATATATAAAACAGTATATGGGCAATCATACACAAACAGGGAATGTGTTTCCATCTCGGGGTTGAGATGACATTGAACCTCTCAAGCTTTGCTCTCGAGGTCCCTGTGATGTCATCTCAACCCCTCGATGGAAACACAGCTTTGTTGTGTATGGTTGCCCATACACTATTCTATATGTGACACCCTTCCTTGAAGGCCCAGGGCACCATTACAATAAAAGAACAGAGCAATACATCGAACCAACAACGACATCATAGTGAAACATTTTAACTCTCTAAAGGCATAAAACATAGTTAAATACCAGCTAACAACCCCATTTAATTACCAAATGCCTGCATAAACAGATGATTTCTAAGACCTGTTTTAAAGGTTTCTACTGATGGGGCTTCCCACACAGCCCTTGGTAACGAATTCCAGAATGCTGTGCCTGCCACCTCGAAGGCTCAGTCTCCCAATATTTTAAGTCAAGTCATGGGGACAACCAGGAGACTCTCCTCTGAAGAACAAAAGGGATGAGTTGGAACATTTGGATGTAGAAGTTTGCGCAGGTAGTCCGGACCCAACCCATGCAGAGCCTTGTAGGTTAGCAGACCCACTTTACGTGAGATACGCCACTTAACTGGCAACCAGTGCAGCTCCCACAGCATAGGAGTAATCTGACTCAACTTAGAAAGGTCTGTCAACAGTCTCGCAGCTGTGTTCTGCACTACCTGCAGGCACCACAGCTTACCTCCATTGACCCCAAGGTAGAGGGCATTACAATAATTGAAACGAGATATTACAAAGACATTCACTAGAGACTGAAAATCCTCAGGGGGAATATGGGAACGAGTCTGGCTGATATTTCTAAGATTGTAGAAATCATTCCTAATGACTGCCAACACCTGAGCCTCAAATATCAGCCCTTCCTTCAGAATGACACCTAGATTCTTAACCTTTTGGGCAGTGTCAAGCCTAGAGGTACCGAGACAGAGGCTCAATACTTTCTCAGACACTGCCAATCCCTCCCATTACCAAGCTTAATCACCAGTACTTCAGTTTTGTCTGGGCTGAGTCTCAGCCAGCTTGAAGACATTCAGCTCTGGATCTCAGCCAGACACTTGTTCATCACATCCACCACTTCCTGGTCCTGGGGTGCAAAAGACAGATAGAGCTGGGTGTCATCTTCATAACAGTGAAACCCAACTCCATACCATGTAATGATCCTGCCAGGAGTAGCATGTACACCAAAAACAACATGGGTGATTGGACTGATCCCTGGGGTACCCCACCATACAGGTCCCTTGGGTACAATGAGAAATTACCCATCACAACTCGCTGAGACCTGCCCTTAAGGGAGGACTCAAACCAGTTAATGACTTTGTCAGTGAGTCCCAAATATTTCCTGAGGTGGTCCAATAACAGCCCTGGTCAATGGTGTCAAATGGTGAGGAGAGATCCAGGAGAACAAGAATTGACCGCTGTCCTCTATCTCTCGCTATCAACAAATCATGGTGCACACTGACCAAAGTAGTCTCAGTGCTGAACTTTAACTGAAACCCCAACTGGAGAGGCTCATGTATGTTGAATGTTGCCAGGTTAATCTCTAACAACAACGCAACAACCTTCTCATTAACCTTACCTAAAAAAAAGGCAAGTTAGAGACAGGCCTGTAGTTTGATAGTAGATCCAGATGCAAAGTCATTTTTTTCAAAGGGGCCTTACCGACAAATCAGGGCAGACATGAACTCTCATATGGCAGTTTTATTCATTGTCCCAAGCCTGACTGAATGACTCTATTAGGCCCTGGCAGACCCAAACACCCCTCCAGTTGCACCCCCCCCCATGACATATCATCCAATATGTCTCTCTGACATCATAGATTAAAAACCTTTTGCTTGGAGTTGGGGTTGCGAAAACCAGCTTGGATCAGCCTGTTGAGCAAATATCATGAACCTAACAGGAATGTTTGTGTTAGCTGCTTCCTGACATCAAAGACCCTCCTAATGCCCACCCATAAATTGACAAAGGTCTGTTTTTATGTTTGCTTGCATGCATGTGCAAGAAACATAGTACCACCATACGAATTTCCATAGGTGTGCCACCCCGCTTCCAATGCCCTGCTCCTTCTTGCAGACGCAGCCTCACCACACCAATAAATGTCTGAGCTATTTATGACAGCAGTTCAGATGCAGTGGAGTACAGTTGAAAGCCAAAGACTGCTACAGTCAGCAGTGGTAACGTGTAGGCAATTTGCATACTGCCGTTGGCAGTATGCAAAGTGCCTACACTCAGCACTGCATGTGAACAGCTGTCATAGACAGCTCCATTTTTTTCTACCCCCCAACAAACATGCAAGTATCATGCTGGGAGTCCACCCCAGTGTGCATAAGCGCCCCCCCCGCACACTGTATGGCTGACGGGGGAGCCCAGTCCATGTCAGCTCCACTGGCCTCCCCAAACAGACTTCCAGGTGCTTTGATGGGAGCCCACCCAAGTGTGACAAAAGTCCATATGGCCAATGGGGGTGCCCAATCCCCCGTCGGCTCCACTGCCCCACCAAAAAGCTTCCATCTGCCACGCTGGGAGCCCACCTCAGCATGGCAAAAGTCCTGTGTTGTCTTCCTGAAAAGGAAAAAAAAAAACTGTTAAAAAAAAAAAAAACAGTCCCTCCTTGCCTGTCTTACCCCCCTCCCCCAACCTGCACCCACTTTCTGCACACCCACCTCCCCACACTCCCTGACCCCATACTTACCTCCAGAGCCCAGCGTGATGATCTTCAGTGGACCGGGAACACGTCTGCGCTCTTCAAAGCTGACCGCAAACTGAGGAAATGCCGGTAAGCTGTATAATGGCATACATGTTTTTTTTCAACTTTGGTGCATATCTCGGCCATTTTGGGGAATTTTTTCACCAAATTTTCAATATGGGATTCTTGGGGCCCCACCTCATGAACTCAGTCACTGTCATTTTGTTATTTGGTCCTGAAAGGTGATTTCGTGATCACTGCACGGAATCACCTTTTGGGACTGAGTAATGAAATGACAGTGTCACAGTTCATAAAGTAGGCCCCCCAATACCCTATGTTAAAAATTTGGAGAAAAAATTCCCAAAAATTACTGTTTTATAACCGTGCATTGAGCAGTTCCTTTGCACATTCATAACTTTGCGAATTTTTAATATTTTCACTCCAGATTTCACTCTTCCTTATGAGCAGTACAGCTGTCATTTTTCATATTTGCCCAAAATGTGTTTTCACGCATGTAACGCACAATGGCGCAGTCGGTGTGTGAAATTAATGTTTGGGACAGATTAAGAAAATCTCAGTGATACTGTTGATGAGCAGAGATCTTAAAATGGCTATTTTGAAAATTTGGTGACAAAGCCCATAAAATGACAGTGTTACGAGCGTGCATTGCACAGTTTCCAAGCACCCTCATAAGTTCATGAATTTGTAATATTTTCAGTCCAGATTTTCAGCACTGGCAATTTTCCACACCTCTTTATGAGCAGTACTGCTGTCATTTTTCACATCCTGGCTGAAATCTGTTTTCGCTCTTCCAGCGCAGAATAGCGCTGTCACTGTGGGAAATTGGTGTTCTGGACAGATTACGAAAATCACATTGACACTGTTCATGAGTGGAGGTCCCAAAATGACTGTGTTGAAAATCTGCTATAAAAAATCCCCAAACTAATTACATTATGGGTGTACATTGCACAGTTTCTACACACACTCGTGACTTCACCAGTTTTTGTATATTTTCACTCTGGATTTTCAACAATACCATTTTTTACACCTCCTCATAAACAGTACACCTGGCACTTTTCACATCCTGTTCGAAATGTATTTTCGCACCTGTGGTGCCAAATGGCGCAGTTGCAATGCAAAATTACCTTTCACCTAACGAACTGATAGTGTCACTGTTCATGTTAAAAAGCCCAAGTGGAAAACTTGGAGTAAAAATACCAAGAAAAGCCCAGGGCATTAGGGTTTTCGACCATAACACCCTACCCTGTAGAAATTGACAGGCATCAGGGGTGTGGCTTGGGACTGTCGACAGTAATGCTCATGCCATTCCACCCCCACCCCCACCCTGCAGCCAGTGACAGGCATCGAGGTGTGCCTTGGACCCTTTGCCCCCAGAGTTCACCCTGTTCTCCTACACTGCCCCATTTCAGCATATTTCCTTATGGAATGAGGTGAATGTAAAGCCCAAACACCCCAAGGCACACCTCGACACTTGTCAGTGTCTGAAGGGTAGGGTGAGGTGAAATGTTGTGACCGTCATGGGTGATGACCCAAAGGCACATCCCAATGCCTGTCCATCTCTGCAGAGTGAGGGTGGAGTTGGCATCAGTTCAATACCTCAGTGCCATTCCTATACTGCATCTGTCTAACTCCTGCACTTACACTGCTAATGCCAGCAAGCAAACATTCGGCATTGACAAATGCTTTTTTTACAACAGGGCCATTTGGTTTGTTTTTCTTTTCAGAGACATAGCTAAGAAAGTCTGACATTTTCCCAGAATCTGCTGAATTCAAACTGTTGCCCTTGCAGAAAGAATTACATATATAAGACGAAAAGGCAATACAGTACATGTATACCTAGTACATTTTTAATCTTCCCCCACAAGAGAGAAAAAAACAAATGTTTTTAGCAGGACTGATTTTTTTTTTTTATTGTGTGTGAGCCAGCTGCTCCACCTGCCATTCCCTCAGTTCACTCTTTGTGTGAACCCCACATTGGTGTCTCCTAGGTATTTCCTACTTAAGAAAAAAAGCAGGGCACTAACTATTGTCTGGATAGCCCATCTGCATTGCCATGCTGTGACCTGCTGCAGTGCCTAATGTCCATATTATAGGACTGCAACACCAGACTCCTTCTTAGTAATTCTGAATTCTGGCCACTGGTCCTATACAACCACATGGGGCAGGGGTGATCAGTAACCATGCTAAACTCTCTTCCATACAGGTAAGGTTGCAGCTTCTGCAAAATTCAATCCCCAGACACTCCTTCTCTATTGTGGCATAGGCTTGCTCTCTAGGCAGCTGCTTCCTGACTTCCTGCTCAGGTACATTAATGGGTGCTCCTCTCCCGAGTGCATATGCTGACACAGAACCACACCTAGCCCATGATCAGATGCATCTACATGCACAATGAACCTAAGAGAGTAGTCAGGGCTGGGGAGCCCAGGTACCTGACACAATGCCTCCTTCAGCTGGTGGAACACAGTATCACAAGTTTCCATCCACTGAACTTTTTCAGACATTTTCTTCCTGATGAAATCAGATAGGGCTTTGGCCATACTGCTGAAATTCAGCACAAACCTAGTACCCTGCTGTCCCTATGGTAGCCTGTAATTTCCTCATGGTCATGGGCATGGCCATCCCTGGATGGCCTCAATTTTACATGCCTTAGGCCAGAGGTTTCCACTCCCCACCCTGTGCCCAAGGTATGACACTTCTGCCATTCTTATCTGGCACTTTTCCACCTTGGCTGTCAGCCAAGTGGCCTGCAGTCAGTGGAATATCTCATTCATGTGCCTGCTGTGATCCTCCCAGGTCTGGCTATAAATGGCAATGTCATCCACATACACCAGAGCATATTCTCCTGCCCTCCACAGAATGCAATCCACGAGCCGCTGAAAAGTGGCTGGCACATTCTTCATCTCAAAGGCATTACCCTGAACTTGAATAATCCAAACAGGGTGATGAAGGCCAAGTTTTCTCTGGCTTCAGGGGTACCTGAAAATAGCCCTTTGTCAAGTCTATGGCGGACAGGTAATGGGTTCTCCCTAACGTCTCTTGGACCTCATCCATACTGGGCATGGGTACACATCTGATTCTGGGTGCAGATCTTGAGCTTGCAGTAGTCAATGCAGAACCTCGTGATCCCTTCCTTTTTGAGCATCAGTAACACTGGGGAGCCCTAGGAGCTACAGTACTCCTGGATCATCCAGATAGCCAGCATCTCTTTGACCTCCCGAGAAAAACATTTAAGTAAGTGATGCACACAGATATAGAAAAACACTGCACTTATTTATTCTGGACACACATCACAACAGCTCCCCGGCGCTTCAAGGGCATACACCCTCTTCATTGGGGGGGAGTCAATAAACATGATATATACATATAAAGGACAACAACTGATGACACAATACAAATCATCCAATAAAGTGCAAGTGTATTTCTAATCAATTAGTGCTTTACCATATTGCCCCTCCAAAGGAACATATAAAATGTCAAAGTGCATTACCATAATATACCTAACAGGTTTACCAATAAATAATGCAGTAATATCATCCTGTCATAATCCGCAATAGTATCCTAAGGGATCCTAGGTCCATTTTAAGATATAATTTTACATTATTTGTGTCAATCCTGTATTATATTCAATTGTGAAAAAAAAACACATATAACTACACATTTCATAATGGGCTCTTATTTCATAAACAGTTACATACTGTAGGTTATATAATTTATATATCGAAATATAACTATATCTTATTCTAGAAGTATAATTATTAATTCCAAAACTGGTTTTATTCTTTTGTCACAAACCAGAGATGCACATCCTGCATTCAAATACCAGACCCTATATTCAAAAGAGTTTTTTTAATGTCAAAAATGTAAATTTAGACATATTTTAATAACTTCACTGTAGTTATTAATCTCATTAAAGGCAAAATATAATGCCCAAATGAAATGCTCATTTAACTATATGGGATTGTCTTAAGAATAAGAGGAGGGCATAAGAAATTTTCAAACCACCGTAACTGTTGGTCCAAATATGAAAATTTTTTAAAAATTGATTAACCGTGATGGAGAATAAAATAAATAGATAGCAAGTAAGTAGAAATACTTAATAATAGATGGTATTAATATTCACAGTCTTATAAATATACACTGAGATCCAGATCCTTATTAAGCCCCTTTGGAAAAAGCGACTCTGGTGTGCAAATCCACGTGGATTCTTTTTGTAGTAGCATTTGTTTTCTTTTGCCCTTCCAAGGTAAAGATTTTACATATTCTGTTACAGTGAATCTTAAGGACATAGGGTTACTGTCATGATGTTGCAAATAATGTATTGCAAGAGAGGAATCTGGATCCTTATTCCTAATGTCCCTAATGTGTTCCAAAAACATTCCTTAACACATGTTTTTTTTTTTTATCATGGCTGCTATTTATTCTCCCCAGTCAGCCCCCATCCGACCAACCCCTCCCCAGCCTCATACCCTGGAATCATCGGTTCTTACCTTGCTTGGTCCGGGAGCGGCACCTGCAGGGGGTCGGTCTTCATCCTGCTGACTGGCATTTTTGCCACCTATTTTCTCCTGAAGGCCCCAGGAGTCAGCGCACATGCACTGAACAGCCCCGGTAACAGTTTCCATCTCCCACCCCCTGGCCTATTGCCTAGGCACCCTCTGGCCCAAGTTTCCTCCAGCCTCCACTGGGGGTCACCATCAGCCGAGGGAAGCGGCGCTTCCTCCCCAAAGAGGAGAGCTTGCCTGATGGTAACTCTATCCAGCTCCTCCCACCCCCATGTGGTCCTCCAATGCCCCGGGCTCATACCTGAACCTGGGTTGCCGGCATGGGTCAAGGTAAGGCACCAGCACCTTAGCCCTCTACGCCACCAGACCAGCCTCCTTAGCACATCTAAGGGTTTTTCCCACATACAGGAGTTTGCAGGGGCACTCTGCCACATAAACAACAAAACTGGTTGAACAATTTACAAAATCATAAATCTCCATTATCATGTCCTTAGTTGGATCTCCCCCCCATGGCATGTGTCACACCTTCTGGGACTCTGCAGGGTGGCTGTTTCAGCAGGGCTTGGGACCATGTACCCTCGTGATGCTTTGGCAGCATGGTAGATCCAGTTTCCCTGTAAACATTTTACCAAATGTACTCAGCACCCCACTCATTTCAGCAGCATGGGCCGCTGTCAGGTGCCCCAAGAGGGTGACAGCGTCCACTAAGGATTTTTCCTTCACCTCTCCCAAGAGGTCTACCAATGGATCTGCTTCTGATCCCTCCTCTGGAGAGCTGCACGCAGCCAGGACCATCTTGTCCCTGTCATGGTAGTGCTTCTTCATGTTTACATAGTGAACTTGCTGTTTGCACTTCCTGCTGGGTAGCTCCACATGTAACTAACATTATTCAGTCTCCTAACCACTGAGTAAGGCCCCTCCTAAGCCACTTGTAATTTGTTCTGCCATATGGGCATGATCACCGACACCTGTTGTCCATCTTCGTACTCCTGGGCTCTAGCCACAACATCGTGCAATATCTTCTGCTTCTGTTGTGCAGCAGCTAGGTACTCCTGGACAAACACCATGAGCTCCTTGAGCTGTGACCTGAAATTCAGGTCATACTCTACAATAGATTCCCCTTGGGGAGCAAGCTCACTCTCCCATTCATCCCTTACCAAATCAAGGGGGTCCTTTTCCTTATAGCCAAACAGGGTGAGACCCTGTGAACTCCAATGTGCAACAGAAGAATGGATACATGCTTATCCCACTCTCTTGAATGCTGGTCAGTGAATGCCCCTAAAATTGTCTTAAGGGACCCATTGAATCGCTTGACCAAACCGTTAGTATGGGGGTGGTATGGTGAGGCCCAGAACTGCCTAATCTTACTCTTCTTCCAGAGACTAACCATCATATCAGACATGAAGTTGGTGCACTTGTCCAACAGAATCCTCTGGGGAAACCCCAACTAGCCAAATATCCCCAGCAGTTCGTCGGCCACATTCTCAGCCTTGATGAAGGACAAGGTGCTGCTTCTGGGTACCTGGTGGTGTAATTTATGACCTCCAAAATGTACCGCTTGCCAGTGTGACTTGAGATGCTAAGGAGCCCCACAATATCCATGGAAACCCTTCAAAATGGCTCTTCAATAACAGGTATGGGAATCAAAGCTGATTTAGCCTTTTCCCCAACCTTTCCCACCCTCTGGCACTGTGGACAAGTCTGGCAGTAGTTTGCCACTTCTTGAAAATTACTGGGTCAGTAAAAATTATGTCAGATACCTTTTTGTATGGCTGACCCCTAGGTGTCCCAAAAATGGTATGTCATGAGCTAAGGCCAGAAGCTGCTTCTTATACTCCCTAGGAACCTCTGTCTGCAGAAGCATCCTTCCTCCGGTTCTCCCTTAGGGGCCCACTCACTGTACAGGAGGCCATTCTCCCAGTATGTCCCTTTTTTTAACACTTGGAGAGTCATCTTCTCCACTGGTGGCTAACTCCCCTAGCTGTCACAGGGATGGATCTGCTTGCTGCGCTGGCCCTAGCTTCAGAGGCCCAACCTTCCCCAGGACACAATCTGTTGTGGGACTGCTGCAAATGACTGGGCTCTCCTCAGTCTGTAGCTGTGGCTAGGAACTGCTGCTCCAGCTTGTTCTTCAGCTCCAACTTCTCCTACTTCTAAGGTATGGGTTGCTTCCTCATGCACTGCCTCTATGTGTTCTCAGCAGCTGGTAACCTCCCTTGCTATAGGTAGTTTCACACACAATATTGGCCCTACTATTAAAGACATTACCCATGATTACATCCAGGGGCAGGTTTGGTACAAAACTCAGCTCCCAAATCCCCTGGTCCCCCTCTCAGTTTAGAAAGATCTGGGCTAGCAGTACTGAGAATACAGGATCTGTTACTCCTCTAATCCTAGAAAACTGGTCAGGCAGGATCTGTTGCTCTTGAATCAAATTCTGCTTCATGAAAGAAATGGAGGCCCCAGTGTCCCTCAGTCACTTTGTCACCATCCTATTAAGACACACAGGGTGCATGTGTGCAGTGTAGTTGCACTCTGTGTACAGGTTACCAACTGTAGGGAGCTTCTTAAGCACTCATACCTTTTGTTACATTTTTGGACAATCGTAAGACAAATGCCACTGTTTCTGGCAGATATAGCATTTGAATTCACCTGTCCCCATGCTTTAAGACCAAGGGGCTTCCCTTTTTGTTCAGGCACAGACTGACTTATTATAGGCTGCCTCTCCATGTTTCCCCTAAAACCACCTGATGTCCTTCCCCCATTTCCTTTGTGGTGACAGGATGGTCAGCTCGACATGAACTGATCAGCCCTCTTGGCTGCCTCTCTCATGGAGCTCAGAGTTCTATCTGCCACCATATTCTCAGACCCTCGGGCACAGCTTTTAAATGCTTTTCAGAGGAAATACATCTTTTACCTCCTCTACAGAGCAAGCTTTTGTGCCGTCTACCTAGTGTTCTAATAAATTTCTTAGCTGCACACACATTTCAACATAGCTGTCCCCCAGGGCTTTTCTTAACCCTCTACATTTTTGCTTATAGGCCTTGGGTTAACTCAAAATGCTTTAGCAAGGCATGTTTCACTTTATCATAGCCTATGTAATCATTATCATCCATTTGTGTAAAAGCCTTTGAAAAGATCTTAACAACAAATCAAGATCATCCCCCTCTTGATATCTGGGAAACATTTTAGAATTAATTTTGACTTCCTGGGTTGAACCCCTGGTGCCATTACTCACAGTTTCTGGTGATGTCCTCTCCTGCAGCATCTCCAGCTGTCTCTCATGCTCGTACTACCTCTTACTTCTCTAATTCTTTCAGCTGGACCACATGCTGGCACTACTTTTCTTGCTACTCAACCTTCTATTGCTCTTGCTGGATCTAGTGTTGGTGCATGGCAGTTGTAACAGTGGGCGGCATAATGTCTTCTTTCTATCTTCTCTATCTACTCTTGCTTAACAAGAAACAAAACAGGTAGAATATACAATCTCCTTTTGTATATCATCTTTTGTGACTGGACAAGTAACCTTTATACTGACAAACCCATTTCACATCTCACTTCTACCACCAGTTTGTGACAGACTGGTCCTTCCAAGACTCAGCTTGTACAATGTTACCAACTTTCTCAGTACTTGAGTAGCTGCCACAACTCAGCTTTGACATTCTTTTGAGGCATCTCCAAGTTCATGTCCCTTCAGATCCATTGCTCACACGGTACAGTGTGCCTTGATTAAGGTCACATGACCCAGCCTCTCTGTCACAGTTGAGAACACCTTACTTTAGAACTAGGATATGGTAATGGTAGCCTTCTCTTCAGTGGTGAAAATACAGTTATTGTCAGGTATAAATCAATTAGCTGTACCCCAAAAGATTCAGTCAGAAAAACATGAAATATATAAAAATAATATTTTAATATTTCAAGATAATTACACAGATATAACCAGATATTACAGCAACACTATAGGGGACAGTAATTCTACAGAAATGGAAAGAAACTTGTTTTGAACAATATGTTATACACAGAATAACTGTAACTCTAACTCTCTCTCTCTCTCTCTTACCAGGTAGAATGATTTAGCAAAAGATACTCTGAATCAAGAGAAAGATGAACTCTTAGATGACAGTTTGTTCATAGTTCCAAGCTTGACTGACTCTGTTAGGCTCTGCCAAACCTTAACAATCCTCCAGTTGTCCCCCCATGACACATCATCCAGTATGTCACTCTGACATCACAGATTCAAAATCTTTTGTCTGGAGCTAGGGTTGGGAAAACTGGCTTGGACCAGCATGTTGGACAAATACCATGAGTCCTTAACAGGAATGTTTGTGTTAGCTAGCTGTTTCCTGGCATCAAGGACCCTATTACTACTTTCCCTTAAATTGACAGAGGTCTGACACCTAATAGTAAATTTACAGCAAGGTAATTTGGGCTGTTTTTCTTTTCAGAGACATTGCTAAGAAAGTTTGACTTTTTAACAGCATCTGCTAAATTCAAACTGTTAACCCTGCAGAAATAATTACTTATATGAGAAAAAATGTGAATACAGTACAGGTATACCTAGGAAATTGTTACACAGGCACAAAAAAGATGCAAGTCCCTGCCATTAATATAAATAACTCTGGAGAGGTGTGGGGGTGAAATGAATTTTGGTTTAGCTAAAAAAATAGACATTGTTTGAATTAACAACTGCAAAGGAAAAACTTGATAAATCAAGTAAAATGAACTATATGTATCTGATAAAAAAACATGACTTAAGCAGACAAAGAAACAAAATGCTTGTAAAAGAAAATGTGACATGGAGGGAGGACTGTATGGGATGAGGTAGAAGATGCACATGTATGGGTGAGTCATTGTATAAGAATGCATTAAATGGACTTGTAGAGTAGAAAATAAGCTATTTTTCCTTGTGACAGATGATGATTTCCCCTTTTTTGGCTTTCTGCATCTGGCTTTAAGATAGATTAGATTTATACATATTTATTATACAGAATAGTCTCCATCATCAAATAAAAATGCCATTCCTTCAGCTCATTTCCAACTAAGTAAATGTTTTTGAAAGCCATATATGACAGCATTTTCAGGTTTTGCTAAACAAGCCTTAATCAAAATGTTGTATAAGTGCTTGTGAAGAGCCATTTCCTGCTGTTTGACATGTCTGATAGTCAAAAGGCCATATCCCTTTATACACTACATCCCATTTTTTAAATCAGCCGCACAGCAAAGTATTTTTAAGCTTGAACTACTGTATGACATCTGGCTGAAATGCTCTTGTGAAACCCTCTGATTAAAATGTATCTGAACTGAAGAAACAAACCTTTAATGTTTGTCACTTTTTAACCAGTTTTAACACACTAAGGCCTGGAGCATATCATTTTACATACTCATACTACAATGATAAAAATATCACAACCCTGTACCTGACAATCCTCAGCCATTTCATCGCCCTCTGTTTTTGCAAACTTTACATTCCTCATCCACCACAATGCTGTCTCCCATGCATCCTGCAGCCCAAACCTGGTGTGGTGTAGGGAAGGTAGGTGCCCCCCCCCCCCGTTCCCAGTGTTTTGAGAAATTATGCCTAACACTGATTTCCTCTCATTTTAGGGGAACACCTGTCAATTTCAGAGTAAATGTGTTCCATGCATTGACAGACATACAGTACACTGTGAAAACTGACCTGTGAATTTATGACATGATGATCTGATAATAATATTGCTGGATGGTCACCTCAGTTAAAATTTAGGCATATTTCAGAAAAGCCCCATCTGGCCTCTCAGCATATTTGATTGCATTTGCAGGTGACAGGTTATTAACAGCAGAGCTTATATGATTTTTTCTGCAGATTCCAACATATTTCTTTCTGTTCATTGCTATTAACCAGCTGATTTTTTGCAGTGTTATTCTCCACAATGCAACCGACAGCCTCCTACATCTATAATCTTATGTTCATACAGCAATTTAAAAGCACTGAAAGATTTCCTCTGCGGTTGCTAATTCTCATCTGACCCCAACTAATGCTCCTGAGTGAGAAATCTATAGCAGACTCATTATGTGTCACTGCTCTAAATGAATAATGCATGCTTCTGCAAAGCGTGGACAGTAAGAAGTAACTGAAGGTAGGCACATCTTGTTTTTCCTTAATTACTCATGTTTCACATACTTGAATAGCTCCTCTGTTTTTTGCTGGATTGCCTCCCTATGGAAAGGAGAAGAGGATGTCCTCTCTCATCCTCATCTTGCTCTCCCCCACAAACAACTACCTTGACACCCACCCACACACATCCCTCTGACCTGCATGATGACAGGT
This sequence comes from Neoceratodus forsteri, assembly GCA_016271365.2. NCBI lineage: Eukaryota > Metazoa > Chordata > Ceratodontiformes > Ceratodontidae > Neoceratodus > Neoceratodus forsteri. Next base: position 646,539,913 of record CM028135.1, on the reverse strand, counting down.
AATGAAACAGTTTTTGGGACTGGCTGCTGCTGCCATGGTGGAATGAAATGGAGGATGGATTTCAGTGACTTCCTGCTCCCATCAGTCCCATTATCTCTTCAGAATAATAACTGAGAGATACCCCACCATGAGGCAGGAATCAGATGAAAAAATAAAGGGGGTCAACATGCCAAAATAATTACACCTCACAGAATGATCCAAAGCCTCGGCCACAAAATTTCATTATAGCTACGCACACAGTAGTCTCATTATTAGCTTTACTTCATACCAACATGTCCACAGCACTCATGCACTAATGTTCTACACTGCTGTGCTTGATGGAATGCCTAGTACTATATGACGAAGGCATTTAATTAGTTTTCTTTTTAAAAAATGTTTTATCCTCAGAACAACTCCTGCTTACCCCCACCCGACCACTCTTATTGGGCCCTATGCACTGATGGGTACAAGTTATGCACAAATCACACATAACCCACCCACAGCTTCACACCTGTGCACAGGTGTGCACACAGGGTATGTACAATGGATGCGCACCTGTCCACGGCCCCGCCTCCCCTGGTGCACAGGACTCCACAGGGTGGCCAGGGGAAAAGCTGCTGGTCCAGTCAGGCATCCAATTGGATGCCTATCCTGGACAGGGAGTGGATTCCTTGCATGGAGAGGCATGGGTCAGGGTGCATGAATGCACCCGGCAAGCACCCAGACCCATGCACACCTGCCTTGATTTCAGGCTGTTTGTTGGTGGCCCCACCCACCTGCCAGACTGCAGGGCCACCACCTGTATCAGCATCCCAACCCCCTCCATGTCCTGGACCATAGCAGCCCAGCACCAGACCAGGACCCCCTGTTGGTGACTGCATCTGCCCACAGTTGCCCCAACTGGCGTATTGACCAGCTGACATCCCCCCAACACCACACACCCACCCCCCATGCATGTGTGTCAGTGCCCCCCAGGATGTCTTGCAGCACAGCCCTCCACACACTACCATGGCCACCAGCCACCTGACATAGGCGGGAGCACATCGACTGCACGCACCTGCATAAGTCAAACAGTCAGTGGCCATGGGTGTGTGTGTGGAGGGCTTTGCAAGCAGCCATCCCAGAGGGCACCAGCATGCAGGTACGGGGCTGGGGGGTGGTGTTGGTGCCACATGGGAGCAGTGCACATCACTGTTGGGGGGTATCAGGGTAAGCAGTGGTGCAGCGGCAGCAGTGCCATTGGGAGGGGGAGTGATACTGCCATGCCTGCCAGGACAGGGGCACTGTCAGGTGGGGGCTGCTGTGATGCTGCCAGGACAGGGTGTCTCGGTGTGTGGGGGTGGGTAGCTCTCTTGCTGCTGAGGCTGGGGGGACCCTGTGGATGCACGGGCTTGGCCACATACTATGGTTATGGTAGGGTCCCCCATGGCACAGCCAACTGTCCACTGTGCCCTCCTGTAGATGCATTACGTGCCTTGGTGCATGGCGCATATTGCCAGCCTGCACCTCACCCACCACAGCACATTGCTGTTCATGTGGCTGGAGGATTGGGTGCATTTGTGCTGTGTGCCCCACTTAGTGCATCCTGTGCAGGGGGCACATAGGATGCAGAGTGGTTGTGCGCTCCAGATATGCACACATAGTCACTCTGCCCCATTAATGCATAGGGCCCATTGTATCTAAACTCACTTGATAAACACCCAGCAAGAGTGCAAAACTGCAGAGCTATGTGCCTTTGTTAAGTTGCCTGTCAGCTGTCAATGACTGCTATTTGAATGTAAAACCTCAGACTACCTCATTCATTAGATGCTAACCACGACTGTCCTATATTAAGAAAAGAAATCACCAGATCCAAGCAATACATATGCAGTGTTGAACAGTGCAGGGCTTGATGACTTTGTTTCTTTTTTAATGTGTGATTGTCTGTTCAGTCCCCCCCCCAGTTCTGCACACACACACACACACACACACACACACTCTCTCTCTCTCTCTCTCTCTCTCTCTCTCTCTCTCATGCAAGTGTAACTACAGTTGGAAAGCTTACACTGTCACTTAGAACTTTAAATGTTGCATGCTGCCATACTCTGTAGGGGCTAATTCTGAATATCGAATGCAATAGTTAGTACACAGTTGCATATCATTAGCCAAAGAACAGCCCTGACTGCCAGTTAGATAGATGTCCCTGCGTAAATTCAATACAGAGGGCTTGATGAGCTGGGAAGAGGAGGAAAACAAAGATAGATGTCAAGAGGTGCTTGTGAGCAGGATGATAGCTCTGATTGTGAGGGATATGATGGCAGCAAGTGGAGGGGCTGGCATTAAGGGGCATGTCAGTGACAGAATGGAGTGCATGGTGGTAGCTGCAGAAGGTCAGAGTCCTCATCAGCAGCAAAGGGGGTATGTCATCTGAGGAGAGAGCTAGAGCATCGCAGAATATGGTGGTATGGCTCTCTGGTAAGAAAGGCAAGAATAATTGGATTTTGTGAAGTTGCATTATTTTATTTATTTATTTATTTATTTTGTGGTCTGGATAGGGTTTTTGTTTTGCAGGTGTGGGAATCTTTTCAGTACGCTGTTGTAAGTGTGGCAACTGGTGTGAGAATGTGTGTAATAAGTTCGATATGTATGTTACTAGGTTAATCAATCTGGTAATTAGCTGTATTTAGTGTGGTATCATTGGGTTTTATTACTGTAGGTATATACTTTAAATTGGTATAAGTAAATACTGTTACTCATAAGCATACAAGTAAATAAATGATGGCATGTTCCATGGGGACAAAGACCCATCTATTTGAGATACATGTATATCTTACAGGTGCACAGTTGTGCCCTTATAATTAGGGTTGAGTTAGCAGTTTAATGTTAAACCCCAAATTTTGAACGTTAATAAGTTTGCAAACATTCTCAACAGATTTGCATGAAATTCAGAATGCGAAGTCTTGGATGGTAGATCTCTTGATATGCCAAGTGGCGTTACTGTCAGATTTGCAGTTTTTGTGCAACAAAGCACCAAAAAACAAGTTTTCATGTTTTTTTTTTTCCCATTTCTGCCTACTGTATTTTTGCCCATTGTGCTGCGGCCACACCATTTGGAATTTGAGTCTTAGATTTTAAGGACAGAAAGATGTTTCCCCAAAGAACAATCCAGCATTGATTTGGTGAAAAAATATTAATCCATTTCATAGTTATTTAATTTTGAATTTTCAGGTTCTGAGCATGCTCAGTTCAGTCTTTAGAATTGCTATATGTTTTGCAAAAGAGGATTGGGCTCACAAGCAAGGATTTTGTCACCTCGCAAATGGAGATTCATAAAATCCCCATTCGTGAGGAAATATTTCCCTGTTGCGAGTCGCCATCTTGTTTTCATTTTTCCCCACAAACAAAATATTACAACTTGCCCCACAGATGTGTTGTGTGTTAATTGAAGCATGGGTTTTGTTCAGGGTGATGCCCTTGGCTTTGGTTTGCTTTGTTTTTCTGAAAAAAACAGGTGAACTAAGCAGGCATGGAGGTTTTGAAGTCATGATTATAACTGCAGTGGAATTTTTTTCATAGCTGCTACAGTTACTGAGATATTGGCAAATTAGTGTAACAAGGGTTCCTTTTTGGCCCTATAGGGCAGCTGTATGGCTCCGTAGTTATGTGTAAGTGGGAGTGCAGGGCCCAGAGGGCCCATGCTCTCTCAGACACATATCATTATGCAAAAATGGAAAGCTTGAAGGGAGCATGGGGCCCAGTGGGCCCGCGCTCCCACCAACACATACCAATTACCAGTTACATTACAATTTCTCAAAAAGTAAGAAAATTCAGTGTAAAAAACATAGTTAATGCATCAGTTAGGGTTGAAATGACAAAAGAAGGGAATGAGGCATTAGGGTTGGCAGCCTAACAGCCCCCCATGCCTTACCACCCCACCCCATGCCATCTCACCCCACCCCAACCACCACAGACTAACAGGTGATAGGGGTGTGCCTTGGGGTCATTGGGCCTAACTCTTGCCCCATTCTCCTATACTGTATCATGTGAGCTTTGTCACACATGGAATGGAGTAAGGGTTTAGGCAGATGACCCCAAAGCACACCTCCATCACCTGTTGATCTGTGGTAGGTGGGGGTGGGGTGGGGGTAAAGCTTGGTGGAGTGTTATGGTGTCAACCCTAATGCCTCATTTCCCTAGTTTTGTTGCTTCAACCCTAACTGATGCATTAACAAAGTTTTTTGCAACAGAAGGAACTGGAAGGGGACAGGATCAGTTGTGATCCAGGACAGTAGCTGCTTCTTGTTATTTTTACAGGATTTCTTGTGGATTTTACTTGGTAGAAGGTTATTTCTTTTCTTTCTTTCTTCTAAGGAGCTAGCAGGGTATTGTTTTGGGGGCTGTTGGAAGTTTGAAAACTGGTTTGGTGGCTGTAAGTGGGCTCATTTGTTGGATGTTTCACTGTGTAACAGGCTGCACTGGTGGAGGCCTATTTCTTCTGATTTAAAACCTATTTGGTGGGGTTAGCTTGGGGCCGGTTATTTGAATTGGAGACCTATATCTGTTAATTTCAAGCCTATTTTAATGTGTTGTTAGTGAAGCTGATTAAATTAGAGACCTGTTTCCTTTGGCAGCAAACATATTTTGGGGGCTTTGAGTTGAATTTTGATTCCTTTTTGCTGACTCCACTAGCTGCAAAGGTTAGTGCATAGTGGGGGAAGGATGTTAATGGTCTGGCCATGTCTCACTCAGCTAATTGACTGGAGGCAGAGCTGAATCTGGTTTGTGGTGTTTGTTGCTTTGTCTTCTCAGAAGGAACTGGAAGGAAAAGGATCAGTTGTGTTCCAGGACAGTAGCTGCTTCTTGTTATTTTACAGGATTTCTTGTGGATTTTACTTGATAGAAGGTTATTTCTTTTCTTTCTTTCTTCTAAGGGGCTAGCAGGGTATTGTTTTGGGGGCTGTTGGAAGTTTGAAAACTGGTTTGGTGGCTGTAAGTGGGCTCATTTGTTGGATGTTTCACTGTGTAACAGGCTGCACTGGTGGAGGCCTATTTCTTCTGATTTAAAACCTATTTGGTGGGGTTAGCTTGGGGCTGGTTATTTGAATTGGAGACCCATATCTGTTAATTTCAAGCCTATTTTAATGTGTTGTTAGTGAAGCTGATTAAATTAGAGACCTGTTTCCTTTGGCAGCAAACATATTTTGGGGGCTTTGAGTTGAATTTTGATTCCTTTTTGCTGACTCCACTAGCTGCAAAGGTTAGTGCATAGTGGGGAAGGATGTTAATGGTCTGCCATGTCTCACCCAGCTAATTGACTGGAGGCAGAGCTGAATCAGGTTTGTGGTGTTAGTTGCTTTGTCTTCTCAGAAGGAACTGGAAGGGGACAGGATCAGTTGTGTTCCAGGACAGTAGCTGCTTCTTGTTATTTTTACAGGATTTCTTGTGGATTTTACTTGATAGAAGGTTATTTCTTTTCTTTCTTTCTTCTAAGGGGCTAGCAGGGTATTGTTTTGGGGGCTGTTGGAAGTTTGAAAACTGGTTTGGTGGCTGTAAGTGGGCTCATTTGTTGGATGTTTCACTGTGTAACAGGCTGCACTGGTGGAGGCCTATTTCTTCTGATTTAAAACCTATTTGGTGGGGTTAGCTTGGGGCTGGTTATTTGAATTGGAGACCTATATCTGTTAATTTCAAGCCTATTTTAATGTGTTGTTAGTGAAGCTGATTAAATTAGAGACCTGTTTCCTTTGGCAGCAAACATATTTTGGGGGCTTTGAGTTGAATTTTGATTCCTTTTTGCTGACTCCACTAGCTGCAAAGGTTAGTGCATAGTGGGGGAAGGATGTTAATGGTCTGGCCATGTCTCACTCAGCTAATTGACTGGAGGCAGAGCTGAATCTGGTTTGTGGTGTTTGTTGCTTTGTCTTCTCAGAAGGAACTGGAAGGGAAAAGGATCAGTTGTGTTCCAGGACAGTAGCTGCTTCTTGTTATTTTTACAGGATTTCTTGTGGATTTTACTTGATAGAAGGTTATTTCTTTTCTTTCTTTCTTCTAAGGGGCTAGCAGGGTATTGTTTTGGGGGCTGTTGGAAGTTTGAAAACTGATTTGGTGGCTGTAAGTGGGCTCATTTGTTGGATGTTTCACTGTGTAACAGGCTGCACTGGTGGAGGCCTATTTCTTCTGATTTAAAACCTATTTGGTGGGATTTGCTTGGGGCTGGTTCTTTGGCTGCCAGGCTTGGAGGGGCAGACACAGGGCTGATACACTCTCTCTCGAGAGTCAGGTGTAGGCCCAAGACCCACCCTCCCCCAGAGCTCTGCTAATTTATAGGGGAACACCTGCCCTGCAATTGGAGGAAAAGGCTGCTGGTGCTGCTCATGTAGTTCTAGCCACTTGGAGTTGGATTTAAAGGCTGGGAGAGAGGAGCTTAGGGAGTTGTTCACTTCCCTTATAAGTTTACTGTGTTGTACTGCACCTGGTAACAGGTTTACTGGTTTACTGTGGGACTGTATCTAGGATTAGTGGGTGACCTGATTAGGCAGTAGGGGAGTATCTTGGACTAGTGGGGAACCAGGTGGCTCACCAAAGGAAGCCTACTTGGAGGGGGATGGGACCACACGTCATTAGGGCCGGCATCTTTGTGAGGGTGGTGGGGTGCACAGGGTGTGGAGCAGCCATGATACTGGACTGTGCTTGGAAGTTTGGTGGTTGCCCAGTGTGCTACCAGCTGGCACAGCTTAGGGAGGCGGTTTCAGGGATTAGGAGACAGCTGGGGGAAGGGGGAGGTATGGTGGGGGAAGGGGCAGAGGTTCTCCCATGGGGTTGCACCAAGCACTAGGGGCAGAGGCATAGGAAAAGAAGTGCAGGAGAATACTCGGGGGTCACATAGGGACCCTGGCAGAGGGGGCCCAAAAGGAGGAATCTACCAAGGAAGCAGGCAGGTAACTGGGGACCCTCACAAAGGGGGGCCAGAGGGACAACATTCTCAGGGAAGTAGGCAGATGGCTGGGGCTGGACAGAAGGAAGCAAGGCAGGGAGGTGGATCAGACCTTACGCTCAGTAGCCACTTCAATTCTCTTCTTCGGCTTGAGGATGAGGGGGGTGATGTAGCCACGGCAGGGGTGGTTAGAGATGGAAAGGGAGTGGGGGGCAGGAGGCAGGGGCCGGATGGCAGGAGGAAAAGGGGAGAACCTGGAATGAAGGAAAATGGGGGGAGCAGTGAATCAGAGCAGGAGGGGCAGGGGGAAGAGGGAGGAAAGTGCAAGGAGAAGGACCAGTTGGGAGGAAAGGGCAAGGAGAAGAACCAGAAGTACAAGGAGGATACAGTAAAGGGAGCTGAGGGTTTAGGCCAGGGGAGCACGACAAGCAAGGAGGGACTAAACGGAGACAGGAGGGAAGGGAGGATGAGCCAGGCTAGTTTAGCAGATGGGGGAGAAGAACCAGTCGAAGCAGTGAGGGGGGAGTTAGCGAGGTACAGAAGGATACTCGGGAGGAGGAGATGCATAGGATTGGAGGGGAGGGGATGGCCAGGGTAAATAAGGAGGGGGCGGCATGTGACACCCAGATAGGGAAGGAACAAGGAGCCGGCTGGGTGGAGGGGCCAGTAGAAAGGATGAGGGACATGGAATGGGGAAATGGAGGAAAAGGAGTGGTCAGAGTGCTCCTGTTGGGGGATTCTATGATCAGGGGTATCAAATGGGATAGGGAGGGAGAAGCCTGGCCAGTTAGAACAAAATGCTTCCCTGGATTAATGATGTACAGGTCCAAGCACAAGGTATATCAGCTGGCAAAGGATTGTGGGGTTTCCAGACATACTGGTCCACCTGGGTACAATGACATTGAGGAAATAGAGCTAGAGATACAGGCAAGATTCAGGAGCTGCCAGGTCTGTCATGACATAGGATGCACAGTTTCCTCTCAGAAATCCTGCCGTGCCAAGGACTAGTGGGGAACACAAAAGGAAGATTAGGAGATAAACCAGTAACTCAGGAGTGGTGGAGGCCAGAGGGTATGGGGTTGATGGGGATTGGGGAGACCTGGGAGGATAAGGAGCTGTATGCTAGAGATAGGCTCCATCTCAATTTGGAGGAGGGAATCCTTAAGTTGAAAATAGGGGTTCATTGGTGAAAAGTGGGGTTTAAATTTGTGAAGGGCAGAGGATGGGAGAAAAGGCTGTCAAGGGGTGCCGATAAAGGAGGACTCTATGTCTCACCCCCCTGGGGAGCTGGAGGAATGTGGGAAAAGGTCAACTGGTAAAGTGCAGACCAGGGGAAAACAGAATCCCCATGGGAACATAAGCAGGGAAAATGGAAATATAGGGAAATGGTGGAAGGTAGTCCTGCTAAATGCCAGGAGCTTGGGCAATAAAATGCCTGAGCTCCAGGTGATGCTAACTGAGGGAGCGGTGGATGTGGCAGTGGTCACTGAGACCTGGGCAACCGCAGGACATGACTGGGACCTGAATGTGGAGGGTTACACTATGTTCAGAAAGGACAGGGGGGAGGGAAGGGGAGGAGGGGTAGCAATGATAGTCAAAAACTGCATTGGCATAGGGGGAGTAGAAGAGGTGGAGGGAACCATGGAGGCAATTTGGGTCACCTTGATAACAAGGGGGGGCAAGAGGGTAAAAATAGGAGTGGTGAATAGACCCCCTGCACTGGCGGAGGAGCTGGAGGAGAGTCTGGTGGCAGATGGGAGACATTGCAGACTGGGCAGGGGAAGGGTGGTGGTGTTGGGGGATTTAAACATGCCAGAAACAGACTGGGAGACTATGACATCCTTGGTGGCCAGGGAACAGAGGTTGTTGGATGTCTTTCAAGACGTGTTCCTAACTCAGCAGGTGGGGGAACCGACCAGGGAGGCGAAGGTACTGGATATGGTCCTGGCAGACAGTGACCAGATTGGGGGCATGGAGGTAAGGGACCCATTGGAGGGGAGAGACCATGCCACGGTCTGCTTCTGCCTGGACCTAGGAGAGGTAGAAGGCTGCACAAAGATGGAGGTAACTGACTTCAGGGGGTGGATTTTAAGGAAATGGAAAGGATCCTTAAGGAGCATTTGGATGGGATTGGGTCAGACATGGATGTTGATAGTAGGTGGAAAATCATCAGGAGAGGGGTGCAGGATGCTACCAGCACCTGTGTAAGAGTAATACGAAAATGCGGTAGGGCCAGAAAACCCTGCTGGTGGAACAGGGAGGTTCAGGAGGTGGTGCAGGGAAATAAGGCAGCCTATAAGCAATTCAAGTGCTCAAGGAGTGAAAGGAATTGAGTGGAGTATGAGCTGATGGCTAGAAGGGCCACTAGGGTGGTGAGGGAGGCTAAGGCAAGGAAGGAGCAGAACCTGGTCAGGAAAATTAGGAGAGAGAACAAGGGGTTCTTTAGATACATTGGGGAAAAACGAAGGGTGAAGGGGCAGATTATCAGGATTAAAACAGGGGAGAGATGGGCACAAGACCCGGGGGAGCAGGCTGAGGTACTAAATGAGTACTGCACCCCAGTTTTCACCAAGGAAAATGGGGGTGCTGCATCATACATGGGAGGAAACAGTGATACTGAGGAAGGGGTACCCTTACCGATCGGCGGGTCTGGGAAGAGGGGGAGACATCACTGGCAGGAGGGGGGAAGACTAAGCAAGGAGAAGAGGTAGAGGAAGTGGAAATCACAGCAGAGAGAGTGAGGGAAGCCCTCGGGTCCCTTAAGATGGAGAAAGCACCGGGGCTGGATAAATTACATCCCAGAGTGCTGAAGGAACTTGCGGATGTCATGGCAAAACCCCTGGCGGAGCTTTTCACCATCTCTCTGAGGACAGGGTGGTTGCCCCAGGACTGGAAGGTGGCACATATAGTGCCTATCCACAAGGGTGGATCAAGGGAGGTGGCCGGGAACTACAGGCCTGTCAGCCTGACATCGGTGGTGGGCAAGGTGATGGAGGGCATTGTCAAGGAGAGGCTAGGGGGGACTTGGAAAAGTCAGGGTGCATGGATGATAGACAGCATGGATTCATCCTGGGGAAATCGTGTCAGACAAACCTTGTGCAGTTCTGTGACTGGGTGATGAGTGCCTTGGACCTGGGTAGACCAGTGGACATCCTCTTTCTAGACTTCAGCAAGGCATTTGACTCTGTTCCTCACGTGGGCCTGTTGGATAGCTGGGAGAAATGGGGGTGGGGAACCAGATGATCAGATGGATAGGCATTTGACTCCAGGACTGGACCCAGAGGGTCGTAGTTGGCGGGAATAGCCTCATCCCCAAGGAGGGTCATTAGTGGGGTCCCACAGGGATCAGTCCTTGGGCCCATCCTGTTCAACGCCTACGTCTCTGACATAAGGACAGGTATCAGGAGTGAGATGAGTCTCTTTGCGGATGACTCAAAACTGGTGGTGGTGGTGAATGGGGAGGAGGGGAGGGTGGCCCTATAGGGGGACCTGGAGGCTCTGAAAAGATGGTCTAGAAAGTGGAATCTGAGGTTCAATGCAGGGAAATGCAAGGTACTGCACCTGGGGGTCAGAAACCCTGGCCAAGTGTACACCCTGGGGGGGCAAATGCTACATGCTACAAGTCTTGATGGCTGAGAGGGACCTGGGGGTGGTGGTAGATGTCAAGATGAACAACTCAGAGACTTGTAGGAGGGTAGCAGCCAAGGCCAACAGGATGCTGGGATGCATTGCTAGGGGGATCACCTCCAGAAGGATGGAAGTGATACTCCCTCTATAACTGCTTGGTGAGGCCGCACCTTGAGTACTGCATGCAGTTTTGGAGGCCACACTTAAAGAGGGACATTAAGCTCCTGGAGAGGGTCTAGAGGAGGGCAACCAAAATGATTTGGAGCTTGGGGGACAGGACCTATGAGGAGAGGCTCGAAGAGCTAAATATATACACATTGGAAGAGAGAAGGGACTGGGGGGACATGATAGAGGTCTTCAGGTACATGAAGGGGGTAAATAGGGGAGACACAGTCAGGGTGCTTCGAGGGAAGGAGGAGGGGGCCACTAGAGGGCATGGGTGGAAGCTGGAGGGGGGAAGATTCAGGGGAGAAAAGAGGAGGTGCTACTTCACTGAGAGCATGGTGGAGCCATGGAATGTGATGCGTAGTGGGCTGGTGGAGGCAGAGATGGTGGAGGGGTTCAAGAGGGGGTGGGATAGGTACAGGGGAAGGGTTCTGGAAGCAAAATCCAATGCAGCGAGAATATCCGGAACTGGGAAGGAAGAAGCCAGAGAAGGTGAGGGGGGCAGCAAGGTCAGCTCCCATGGTGGGGGCTGACCAAACGAGCAGACACGAAAGACCATTAGGCCTATTCTGCTGTCATTTTAGTATGTTAGTATATATATGGGATATGCAATGGAATCAAGTGTAATAAATGATTTATCTGCACAAGAGCAGTTTGACCTCAGGAAACCTCACGAGTGGCATGAGCCATGAAAGAGGTGTCCGAGGTCAAACTGCATGAGTGCAGATAAATCATTTATTATACAAGTTTTCTATCACGTATTCCATTCATGCAGTTCTTTTGTTTTGCTTTTGTAGGTGGCATTTGTTAGTCAAAAAAGTGAATAAAAAATAAATTTTCTGCAATTTTTTGCTGTTTACAGAAAATATAAAAGGAATCTAGAAATGAAACAACTCTCATTTTGTAGATATTTTTATGCTGAACAACTTTTGTGTTCAAAGTACCATATTATCATTTTTTTTGTTGTTTTTGGTTATTTGCATTTGTTTGATGAAAAAGTGCACACAATGGAATTTTCTGCTGTTTTCACTAATTATGAAAAAACTAAAAAGTATCTATAAATGAAACACCACTCATTTTGTTGATATTTATGTGCTGAATAAACCTTCTGCTCACAGTTCCATGCCATCATTTTTCATGTTAAAATTATTTACATTTGTTTGCTGACAAAATGGGAAAAAATGGATTTTCTGCCAATTGTTGCTATATATCAAAAAATCTAAAAGGTATCAATAAATGAAACACCACTCATTTTGTAGATATTTCTGTGCTGAACAACTTTCATGCTCACAGTACCATGCTATAATTTTTCATTTTAAAGTTATTCACATTTGAATATGGTTAATACTGCTACTGAGGCTGAACATTCTAAATGACATAAACACTGTATAGATAAATGGCCGATGACATAAGCACTGTGTGGATAAACGGTTGATGACATAAGTACTGTATACACACATGAAATTTATGTACACAATTACTCAGATAAACGGATTTATCACACTGTTTATCTCCCCCATTGCATAAATAAATAAATATATATATATGTAAGCAATAAGACATGATGGGGTGTGAGTGGAACACATTTTACTGCATGGCCATGGGCATAATATGGCACAAGACAGAAGGCCAAGTGACATTAGCTCCTGGCTGTGAGGTAAAATGTGTTCCACACAATTCCCTGAGTGCCTTATTGTGCCTTTAAAATGGGCTCTTTTTTTAAAAACTTTTTACAGTTTGGAAAAGCATGTTTATATGTAGAAACAATAGATTTACTTGTGTGCATTTAAGATAAAATAGTTCTTCCACCCACTGCAAATTATGTTATTGATGATGTCATTGTATTGTTGCCTACTTTCTTCTTCCTGTTTTTTTTTTCTCTGTCTTCCCCCATTCAAGATATGTAATGTTTATCATGGAATGTTTACTATGGAATACATGGATTCAAAATTCTGCTCAGTTTCAGTGGCAGAATATTTTGCTTCTAACACACCATACACACAGTCAACAAAGGCCTTTGTTACTGCCAGAGACTCAATTATCTCACTGTCAGGGCAAGAAAAGAGTTCCCAGATGAGCAGGTAAAGATAGAAGGCGGAGGAAGGGGGGTTCACTGTCAGCAAAGAAACAGTTGTAGTGAAAACTATAAACAATACTTATTGTTTCTAATTTGTTTCTGTACAGTATGGAAGGAGAGTGTGATAATCAGGGAAACAACATTTAATTAATTTGTTTTATTTTTTTATTTAAGGTAGTTTTATTTTAAGGGCCCAGTTAAAGTGCTTTTTTACAATGTAAAGGTAGCAGCCATGTTTGTGGTAGAAGATCAGTTCTGGCTGTAGGGGGCTAACTGAAATGCATGTGTTCCAAATGCCCATTGATCTGGGTTCCAGACTCTTCACTGCTGAGCAGTCCTTTTTAACCATGTGTAAACCATATTTTACACATAGATAAGAGCCAATCAGATTACATGATTTTACTCTGCCATCATATATATATATATATATATATATATATATGTATATATATATATATATATATGTATGTATATATTGTGGTAAACTCAGGTACTGGAGGAGAGGGGGTTTCCCAGAGTAAGATAGTCAGGGTACAGCTGCAGCTGATTTGGCTGATTAGCTACAGCTGCACCGACAGGAGAGCTTTAAAAACAGGAAGGAAAAGCCAGCAGGCGGTTGCTGCAGGGGTAGAGGGTTGACAAACTGCTTGGATGTGTTCCAGAACAGGAGTCCCTTAAGCAACCCTCAGGAGACTGGTCTCCTGAATTAGGCCAAAAAGAAAAAGGTTTTTTCCATTGTGAGTTTTCCCTTTTACTGTTTGTTTTCTTCCAGAAGGTCTTGTCTTCTGGAAAAGGGGGGTTTCTAGTTAGGGTCGGGGATTGTTTAGTCAGTGCTCCCACCTGGAGCTAGGCCTCTTTATTTCTGTTTTTGTTTCATTTTCCTCAGTGGGGCTTAAAAAAGAAAAGGGCAGAAGCCTGAAGTTCTGTGTCACCAACCATATTAAGAAAATAAAAATATACCTGGTTGGTTTGATGTTAACAAACTGGTCTTCCTAAGATTCCTTAACCACCACAAAGCTGATCTTTAATCCCGTGGTGAGGTTACGCATTGTCGCAATATATATAGAGGATAATGGCTGGGGATTGGGTGATAACCACACCGTAATCACCTCGAGTGGTTGCATGGGCAACATGGTAAACCTCGAGAGCGCAGCTCGAGAGGTTTACTGTAGCCCTAGCAACCGCAGTGATTTCAGTAGTGTGGCTGTCTACCCGATCCCCAGCCATCATCTTATAGTGTATGGGTCAAAAACACTGTTTGCATTCTGTGTGTGAGAATTATGGAACTCTGGTGCATTCTTTTATGCCACTGTTTGGAAGTTCCGAAGTGTGGTTAACAACTTTTAAAATTCTAAACAGTGCATAACAAAGCTGTGTGACTGCTGATTATGGTGGTTAATAGGCACTTACCATACATTATATATAAATAAATATATATATATATATATATATGCAATAGGAGTGGGCTGAAATCTCATTGAATAAATCCATTTATCTTCACAGCCATTGAATAAAAAAAATGTATCCATACAGTAGCTATGTCACAATCACTCTGGAACTCATCTAGAATGTTTGGCCTCAGTAGCAGTACTAACCATATTCAAATATGAATAACTAAAATGAAAAAAGATAGCATGGCAATGTGAGCATGAACGTTGTTCAGCACAAAATTATCTACAAAATGAGTAGTGTTTCATTTATAGATACCTTATAGATTTTTTATAATTAGCAAAAAAGAGCAGAAAAAGCAATTTTTTGTTCACTTTTTTGACAAACATATGCAAGAAAAGAGAATCAATCAAAAGCAAATGTCCCTGCACTGACAGAAAGCATCCCTATTGCATAAATGAAAAATACAACGGTGAACTGTCAGATAAATGATGTATCTATGCTTGTACTGTTTGACCTCGGACATCTCACTCATGGCTTACACCACTCATGAGGTTACCGGAGGTCAAACAGCACTTGTGTAGATAAATCATTTATCGGGCAGCTCACCATTGTATATCCTACATATATATATATATATATATATATATATATATATATATATATATATATATACACACACACACAATAGGGGTGGAGAGAAACAGAGTGAACTAAATCTATTTATCTGAACAACTGTGGATAAATTTAATTTATCCACACAATACTTATGTCATCAGCCATTTATCTATACAGTGCTTAGAAAATGGGCTTTTTATTTCCTGGTCTCTGATTGACTGGTACCCCTGCCAGGGGGGTACATTAACTTTCAATAGATGACCAGGAAATAAAAAGTGCCAGCTCCAGTACCCCTTTACTCACTTAGGTATCTTTGTCCCCAGCCTGCTTTCTGATTGGCTAAAACCACCTATTTGAAAATGAAATTGCCGCCATTTCTTTTGTATCGCTTACTGAGAGAATACTATACCTAGCCAGTCAGCCCTACCAATCACACATGGCACAACCATGACCAGAAGTATTTTGGCATTTAAAACAAAAACTGAAACTACCTAATTTCTTATGGCCAGTAAAATTTCTGTTTTGAATACAGGAACACCACTCCTTATACTTGTCGGCACCCCCCCCCCATCTGTGCCCCAGTCCCTTCACTGATCCTTCACCAATTCCCACAAAACGCCAGCCACCGAAAGCTCATGAATGTACCTGCTTTTTGCAGGTTTACTTTCTCTTTCTGCCACCTCGTTCAGCCTCCTCCCACAAAATCTACGGACCTTCCACGACTTCCATTCTCAGCTGATGTACAGTGCTGCAACCTGCCCGCCACCTCAGCTCCTCTCATACAGAAGACACATGCTCCACTTCCATTCTGCTCCCCATTTTAAATGCTGTTGCACAATAAAGGAAGAAACTGCACTCTTACGTTTCTTTATATAAAAAGTAAACATTTTACAGTCTCAGTTGATTGCTGGAATTACTGGATCTCTCCCATTCTGCTCCAGATCTCATCAGTAACCAGAGAAAAAGGTCGAAATAAGACTGGAAAGGGAAGCTGTCAGCCCAATCAGCTCCAGGTAACTGGTGGTAGGCAGAGTGCGTCTCCATAAAAATAGTAAACTTCTATTTCAAGAAGGTATGTGTGTGGGGGGTTGACACTCTGCAGTGTTAAGGGGAGTTATAAACAGACTACTATATGAAGCTGTTACTACACACAATCAGTTTATTTAGGCAGAAGAAATATTTTATAACAAAATTAATCTTAAACAATTTAACAATTTTCTAACTCTTGTTTTTTATTTTTTTAACAGTGCCCATTTTCTAAGAGCAATAATACCCTCCAGGGTGGGTGGTATGGGCTATATGGCCCTTCTAGGAGCTATAAGGTCCACCACCTGTGGTGTCGGGCCTCATTACACCCCTGGGTGGTCTGGTATAGATCAATACCGCCCATCCTGTTGAGTATTATTGCTTACTTATGTCATTTAGAATGTTTGGCCTCAGTAGCCATATTAATCATATTCAAATGTGAATAACTTTAAAACAAAAAATTATACCATGGTACTGTGAGCATGAAAGTTGTTCAGCACAAAAATATCTACACAATGAGTGGTGTTTCATTTATTGATACCTTTTAGATGTTTTGATAATTAGCAAATAAACATCAGAAAATGTAATTTTTTTCATTTTGTCAGCAACCAAAAATAAAACTTTAAAATGAAAAATGATATGTAACCCCCTTGGTCCCAGGGGTTACTAGAATCCCAACTGGAATCAGTGGCAGGCAGGGTAGGCAGCTTGTGTAATCCCAGGTAAATGGGTTTCACACTATCACACTCTGTTTTCAGCCTCAGCTGAGCTGGAGTGATAATGTAATCTTAGAACTCTCGCAGTGGCATAAGCCACATTCTGGCAAGCAGTTGTCAGCTAGACTAGAATGTTCAGTAGTCTTGGAGTGCAAGTTCCAGAAGGAGGCTTCAGCTTGCTGTGCAGCTCCTTAATAATCTCTGTTATACAGCTACCTCTTTAGGTTTGGATAGTTTGTTCTCACCCTAGAAGAAGAACATAAAAGACAGTGTCTGAAGTGGTGAAGACCTTGCTAAGTGGGGTTTCCTTTGCCATATCCCAGGAGGGATGGAGGCAATCTTCAGGGTTCATGGGCAATCCCCTCAGTCCATTCTGTCTGGTGAAGCTGCCTTGGACATCTTCATTTATTATGAGTACAACTTTTCTTCTGAGTAAGCCCAGGAGGGGCACCTGCAATATCTAGGGGTGAATTTCTGTGACAAAGGGACTCAGCCACCTAGACTTTCTGTGGTTTAAAAGTGTCTGCCTATGTTGGAGTCCAGTATGTGACCATCCAAGTACAGAACGTTTAACTTCTGACACCTCAGAGGTGTGTGCGTGTGGTATGTTAAGTGTGAAATACATTTCAAGACAGCATCTACAGTTTTCTACAGTTATGTGGTGTTTTTAATCAGATGAAGGGCTGAGTATAAACTTGGAAGCAAAAGGTGGGAGACCCCCCATCTGGAGTGACCCTGTTTACCTCTCCAGGTTGAGTTTGGGCACCAGTACGTTTTTCATTTAGTGCATCGGGCCTATGCCTAATGGAAGTAGTTACCCCTGGATGTGGGTTGTTTTCTCTCAGTTTACCCCAGTATGGTGGGTTCTGAAAGTTCCTGAGCCTGGACATGCTCCTTTATGGTCATGTGTACCACCTTCATTCCTCATGAAATATGGGAAAGTGTTCTAGTACTGGTCATGAATGCCTAGTCTATGGGAAATGTACCAGTTCTGGCAGTATGTGCCAATTTCCATTTCAGAACCATGAAGTTTGCTGTTTTGTGTTATGCCAGCCTATGCTAAATGGGAATGTCAGGAATTTATGTACCCTGGAGAATCTGCAATACCAGTATGTGTAGCTCTATGGGGGGCCATCTTCACTTTATGATTATTCCTACTTTGTTACATGAATAAAAGCCACACTCTATATCCCAGCCTGGTTTGGAAAGTATTGTTATTGCTTCCTTATGTCTGGATTTATTTGGGTGTCCTGTCCAGAAGTGCAAACCTAGCATAATTGTGAGCAACTTTTTCTCTCAGGGACCTGGGTTGCTGGCCATGGTAATTGGTCCCCACAGGGGTGTGCCATGTAGTCACACTTGGGTTTGACTGTTCTAGTGCAACCGTCAGGTCACCTAGCTTAATGGTGGCCATTTCTCTGTTTTTCAAATCTGTATTCACATATGTAAACCCCCACCTCACTCATTTGCCCCTAGACATCTGTGGTGAGAGGAGCAGACCTGCTAGTTAAAGAAGGGGGGCCGATGGGGGTTACAAAAATGGTGGCTCGCCTGATGATGTGTTCTGAATTTTGGAAGAAAACTAAAGATGTTTGCTCAGGTTGTGGCTAGCATTTTGTCTGTCTGGCAGATGGTAGCCCAAAATTGGAAGCTTTTCACATAAGGAGTTTGCTCAGAGTAGTGCCATCCATATGTGCCGCTGTGTGCCTGCTGTTCATGTGCTGCTGTGATAGTGCCAACGTTTACCAAGGAGCTGTAAAGCCAATGTGTGTGTGCCCCTTGTCCTGCATCAAAAGTAGAATGTTTACCAGCTTTAATTTTTAAGTTTTCTGTGACAAAAAAGTATTGTGGACTTTGGGAAACTGACAGACAGTTGTGCCCTGAAAGTTTAAAATGCTCACTGTGTGAACTGGGGGAGTCGTTAAAGAAATAGCCAAGTTCTGACAAGAAATGGTCAAAAACGGTGCCCCCACCATGAAAAATTTCAGCCGAGAAATAAAAGTTGTTTTGCAGTTTAAATTTTGTCTGCTTGATGATCGCCATGGAGGAAGAGCACGAGAAGAAAGTGGAGTTCATTTGCATGGCAATCTAATGATTGGTGAGACTGCAATCAGTCCCACCCCCTAGCCAGCTTCAGAGTGCTGCCCAGTGTTTGAGGGGGGAGAGTGAGAGGTGTGCGAGCTGGTAGCAGGAGAATTGTCATGGTGACTGTAAATGTTCTAAAAATCTGGAAATACAGACT
Source organism: Neoceratodus forsteri (assembly GCA_016271365.2). NCBI lineage: Eukaryota > Metazoa > Chordata > Ceratodontiformes > Ceratodontidae > Neoceratodus > Neoceratodus forsteri. Next base: position 646,521,161 of record CM028135.1, on the reverse strand, counting down.
GTTTCTGTGCAAGTTCAGGCTCAACCCATAATCCAACCAACTGGGAAGCAAGCGTGGTGTCTGTAGTGACAATCAGCGGAATTGCCAGCCCAATTCAACCCAGAGGCCTTCCAGGATCGGCTTTAAGCCGAGATTTTCCATCAGATCAAGCCAGCTACTTATTCAGTGAGTACCATTCAGCAAAACTGGGCTCAAACTGTGTTGTGATTTTCAAAAGCCAGCTGGATCTGTGTGTAAATGGTGCAATTGTTTTTGCAAAGAAGGACTGTAAAGTAATCAAAACAAGCAAGAATTCTGAGCAATAGACTGTGAGCATGTATTATGGATCCAGCAACATTTTAATTTTCTGAGCAATTTGAGATACTGTGAGTTGTATGAGAGGCTACAACAAGCAGGTAATCCTGCTCCTAGAAATAATGCGGCTTTAGTGACTTTAAGCAAGTAACACTAATTGAAAACTAATCATAAAGTCCAAAAATCAAATAGGTGTGCTTAGGAAGGTAAAAGCAGTGCAATCATTACAGTTTGAGAAAATTTTCAGTAGCAGTAAGTTGGATACGCAGTGGTTTGAGTCAGATACAGATCTGTTGATGCATCAAAAGTGTTGCCGCCACCATGACAGGGTTGGGCAGTGATGTAAGCACAGCAGCAGGGCACCATTTTGAGAGACTGTTCCAAGTTTAGTGGACTCAGTAACAGTGAAATTTTGTGTGTTTATTTACAGACATGGCTACGGGACCATCCCATTACCCGGATCATGCTCAAGCTATTATAGCAGAGGAGGTTGCCAAGCTTAAAGAAATTGAGCAATGTTTCTATGGTGGATATTTGCCTCCTCACATTGCGATACCCAACTACCTGTGAGAGTATGCATAATGTGCCTCAAGGCTGGGAGGGACATATTCTTGATTCCTCACTGTTCAGGGTGTTTAGAGAAGCAAGGTCTGACTAGAACATTCAAATTCATTTGGCTCCCACTGGGATGAAAGTAGTGGACCCTGCATGTAGCAGCCCACAGCAGCAGGTTAAACCAGCTGGGGGAGGCCCAGCAGAGTGCGGCATAAAGGCAGAGGGTGTGGATGTACTGCCAGAGCAGATTCCTCATGATGTCTCCATGCCTGTGTCACAGATGGACAGAGCGGAGGGAGGATCAGTGGATCCATGGAGAGAGGGTTCTAGCCCTAGCCTCATTGGAGAGGATGATGTCTGAGCAACTCTAGAATGGGAGGTGTCTAGCTCCACACCCAGTGAAGAGTGGACTGTCTTGGGAGTGAGGATGACTGCTCACTCCTGGGACCAAATTCTGAGTGAGAAAGTGGGAGAGGAAGAAATGTATCTTCCTGTGGAGGGTCCCTGTCTGCGGCCTCAAGCTCTTGCTCAGAGGAGCCAGAAGAAGAAGTTGGTGACTCTACAGCCCTGCCCTCAGAAGGAGGGGTCAGGGACAAGTTCTACATTTCTTTGAGTATGCAACACTGGCAGAACCAGGCTGAGGGTCACAAATTGATGAACAGTAGTAAGGAGGAAAGACTGGTTCATAGGAAGGCTCACAATGTCTATGGGTTGACCTATCCTATCTTTCTTTGGAGAGTCTGGGAGGAAATTGAGAAATACAGAAGATCCTGTTTAGAGGAAGAGGCCAGTCAAGATATTGATCCAAGTACAACTTCCTATGTCAGAAATAAAGTGATAACAGACAAACTGTGATTTTGGAAGCTGAGAAGGACATTGTTCATAGGCACTGTATGGTATGTGGACCCTAAAGGAAAATAAACTTTCCATAATGTGAATTATGTAGGCCCAGATGAGGTCACAATTCTTGCACCAGATCCAAATTGGTAGTACCCTTAAGTGTACCATCATCCTGAGATTATGCCTGTGCCTACCTAGAGGGAAGCAGAGCAGTGGTACCAAGTGTCTGCCATCCAGCCATTGCTGTACCGATGTTGTTCTACCAGTCTGGTGTTCCAGGATCCAAGGTATGTCCAGATTTATCAGCATCTACAGTGTGCCTTTCCAATTTCATCGACTGGTCTTCCAGATGCCAAGATGACATCAACCCAGCTGTTTTCCTGATTCATCGCCTGGAATTTCTGATGACATCACCCAGCTGTTCCTTTCCTGTTCCAAGGTTCCATCTCCTAGATGACATCAATCCAGCAGTTTCCAGTTCATCATCCTGTTTTCCAGAAGATTTCCACCCAGCTGTATCCAAAAATACTGCCAGGAAGAGTCTTCAGCTGGAGAAGTAGGTGATGCTCATTTTCAATCTTCAAGGGACTGGTAAGTCCAGACTTTTCTTACTTTATTAACATTGCAATACATATCCTACACCTGGCAGACTACAGAATGTTGAACTGTCCCCTTTGGAATTACAGTACTTCAAGAATTGTGTTTCACTGGGCTTTGGCCCAGGAGAGACTCTTTAATGGACTCTTGACTTTGGGCATAACTGCTTGTCACTAGTTTGGACATTTAAGGCATTCCATCCCCCCCAAAAGGCATATTGTGCATAAAGTTAGATGTTTTCTACTGTTTTCTACTTTTCTAAAAAAAATATTTTTGGGGAGTCTCCAGTGCACCTGGAGCACCTGGTTTATTCTGGGCTGTCTGGTACAGTCCTCAAATGATTTCATTCTTACCTCACAGACAGGTCTCAGAGAGTTGCCATTGGAAGTTATTCCTCTGGCACTCACTCCCTGCCTTGTGGGGTACCGAAGGGCTACATTTTAGCTCCCATGTTGTTTGCAGTGTATATGCTGCCATTGGGAGAAATCATCAGGCAATACAGTCTGGGTTTTCACTGCTATGCAGATGATACCCAGCTGTATCTGTCCTTTCTGCCCGACCAGGATGATGCACTCTCCATGCTAAACAACTGCCTTGTTGAGATCAGACTTTGGATGAGTTCCAGCTGGCTGAGAAGAATCCAGATGAGACTGAGGTATTGGTAGTGGACTCAGGTCACCTGGGGGCAGGTTTGGGAGCTGAACAACCTTCAGGTTTGTTACTTGATGGTATGCCACTCCCTACCTCCAATCAGGTGCGTAATCTGGGCGTTATTTTTGATGATGGTTTGACCCTAAAATCTCAGGTGTCAGCTGTCATCAAATCCTCTTTTTACCATCTGAGGAATATCGCCCGGGTGAAACACCTGGTTCCTTTGGGTGATCTTCCAACATTGGTCCATGCCTTTGTCACTACCCATCTTGATTACTGCAGTTCCCTTTACCTAGGGCTACCTGGGGTTGATATCCGCCACCTGCAGCTGGTGCAGAATGTGGCGGCCAGGCTTCTGACTGGGACATCTAGAACCAGTCAAATTACACCTGTGCTCTGCGAACTGCACTGGCTGCCTGTTTGGTGGTGGATCACCTTTAAGGTTGGTTTACTAACCTTTAAAGCCCTACATGATCAGGGACCCAGTTACCTGAAAGATCTCCTGATTCCCTATTGCCCCCTCCGTCCTCTCCGTTCCGCCAATGAGGGATTGCTGGTGATTTCCAGGGTTTGATTAAAGACATCAGGATCCCGTGCTTTTGCTTTTTCAGCACCAACCCTGTGGAATTCTCTACCTCGTTGGTTGAGAGAATGTCTAACCGTCGATAGTTTCAAAGTTGGTCTAAAGACATATTTATTTAGTTTAGCTTTTATTTAGTTATGGTTGACATATTTTAATGCTGTTTTAATCAATATTATGTATATGTTTTTTTGTACAGCGCCTTGGCTCTGAAAGGCACTATAAAAATAAAGTTGATTTGATTTGATTTTATTTGTTTGTTGGTAAGAGTTATTGTTGTTATACTGTATGTTTTGCAGATTTGAGGTGTGTTTTATCTCTTTTTTCTCTTTCAGGTGGTTCCTGTTAAAGAAGAAAGAAGAGAAAAGAAGACCAGAAGAGGATATGGGCACTCATCTGAGTTCCACTGCTTTTGTAGAGTGTTTTTGTAGTATTGTATGGTTAACAGGTATTAATAGTTTTCCTTCCACAGGTGTTAGTGCATGGGGGATAGTAGTAGTGTAATGCTTAGGTATAGTGTTAGCACTGTGTTTTGGTTTGAAGATGTCTTGGGCTGGGGGGGAGGTCCTCCCTTTGGTTACGTTTTTGGTTTGATAGGTTTTCTCTAGAGGGCTAGGGGGATAGGCAGGTTGTGGCCCTGATCTGCAGTAGGGGTCACAGCCCTGGTCTGTCAGGCTATGCTCTGGACAGTTCTTCCAGAGCTACTGGTTTTCCATAGTAAGATCATAGTGTAGGGGCTGATGTGTCAGCCAATGGCCTCTGGGCTCTTAGTGTTGCCTGCCTGTGCCTGACACATGGTAGGAGAGGGCCTGATCACCCGTCTCCATAGGTAGTACATAGGGTAGGATTGGAGTGATGATGTAGTCTTAGAACTCTTACATCCACATTAGCCACACTCTGGCAAGCAGTTGTTAGCTTGAGTAGAATGTTCAGTAGTCTGGGAGTGTGAATTCCAGAAGGAGGTTGCAGCTTGCTGTGTGGCTCCTCAGTGAGCTCTGTTATAGAGCTACCTCTTTAGTTTTGGGTAGTTTGTTCTCACCCTAGAAGAAGAACATAGAAGATAGTGTCTGAAGTAGTGGAGACCTTGCTAAGTGGGTTTTCCTTTGCTCCATCTCAGGAGGGATGGAGGCAATCTTCAGGGTTCTGGGGCAATCCCCTCAATCCATTATATCTTGTGAAGCTGTCTTTGACATTTTCATTTGTTGTGAGTACCACTTTTCTTCTGAGTAAGCCCAGGAGGGGAACCTGCAATTCGTAGGGGTGAATTTCTCTGACAAAGGGACTCAGTCATCTAAACTTTCTGTGGTTTAAGTGTCTGCCTACATTGGAGTCCAGTATGTGGCCATCCAAGTACAGAACTTTTAACTTCTGACACCTCAGAGGTATGTGTGTGTGTAGTATGTTAAGTGTGAAATACATTTCAAGACAGCATCTACAGTTTTCTACAGTTGTGTGGTGTTTTTAACCAGATGAAGGGCTGAGTATAAACTTGGAAACAAAAGGTGGGAGACCCCCCCATCTGGAGTGACCCTGTTTACCTCTCCGGGTTCAGTTTGGGCACCAGTACTTTTTTCATTTAGTGCATCTGGCCAATGCCTAGTGGAAGTAGTTACTCCCTGGATGTGGGTTGTTTTCTCTCAGTTTACCCCAGTATGGTGGGTTCTGAAAATTCCTGAGCCTGGATGTGCTCCTTTTTGGTCGTGTGTACCACCTTCATTCCTCATGAAATATGGGAAAATGTCCTAGTACTAGCTGTGTGTGCCTAGTTGATGGGAAATGTACCAGTTCTGGCTGTGTGCACCAATCCCCATTTCAGAACCAGGGTATTCACTGTTTTGTGTCACTTCAGCCTATGTTAAATGGGAATATCAGGAATTTATGTACCCTGGAAAATCTACAATACCAGTATGTGTAGCCCTATGGGGGCCCATCTTCACTTTGTGATTATTCCTCCTTTGTTATGTGAATAAAAGCCACACACTAGAATCCCAGCCTGGTTTGGACAGTATTGTTACTGCTTCCTTGTGTCTGGATTTATTTGGGTGCCTCTGTCCAGAAGTGCAAACCTAGCATAATTGTGAGCAAATGCTTTCTCTCAGGGACCTGGGTTGCTGGCCATGGTAATTGGTCCCCCCAGGTGTGTGCCATGCAGCCATACTTGGGTTTGACTGTTCTAGTGTAACAGTCAGGTCACCTAGCCTAATGGTGGCCACTTCTCTGATCCCCAAATCTGTATTCATTTATGTAAATTCCCACCCCTCTCATTTGCCCCTAGATATCTGTGGTGAGAGGAGCAACCCCCGGTGTGTGTGTGGGGGGGTACAGATAGCATGGCACTGTGAGGACAAAGTTTGTTCAGCACAGAAATAGCTACAAAATGAGTAGTGTTTCATTTATAGATACCTTATAGTTTTTTGATAATTAGCAAACAAAAGCAGACAATTTCATTTGTGTGCACCTTTCATCAAACAAATGCAAATAACTTTAAAATAAAAAATGATAGTTTGGTACTTTGAGCATAAAAGTGGTTCAGTACCAAAATATCTACAAAACGAGAGGCGTTTCATTTCTAGATACCTTTTAGATGTTCTATTATCAGCAAAATCTGGCAGAAAATTCAATTTTTATTCACTTTTTTGACTAACAAATGCCCCCTCCAAAAGCAAAAATAAAATAATTGTGTATCAAACATTTTCCTTATGTTCTAACCGTAATGCAAAGTAGGAGTGTCAATAGCAACCGCTTAGCAGCCACTATGCTAAGCGGAGCTACGCTGGGAAACATTTATCAAAAATAATACACAAACTACACTAGACATAGATAAAAAAGCATTCCAAAAACTCCTATCCTATTGCATAAATGGAATATGCAATGAAAAACTCGAGGATTAAATTATTTATCTGCATCAAGCAGTTTGACCATAGACATCTCACTCGTGGCTTACGGACACTCGTGAGGTTACCTGAGGTCAAACTGCTCTTGTGCAGATAAATAATTTATTATACTTGTTTCCATTGCATATCCCTTATTTATCTGAGCAACTGTGTGGATAAATTTCATTTATCCACACAGTGCTTATGCCATCAGCCATTTATCTATAAAGTGCTTATGTCATTTAGAATGTTCGGTCTCAGTAGCAGTATTAACCATATTTAAATGTGAATAACTTTAAAATGAAATACAATAGCATTTTACTGTGAGCATGAACATTGTTCAGCACAAAAAATATCTACAAAATGAGTGGTGTTTCATTTTTTGATCCCTTTTAGACTTTTCGATAATTAGCAAAAAACAGCAGAAAATTCCATTTTTTTTCATTTGTCAGCACAAAAATATCTACACAATGAGTGGTGTTTCATTCATTGATACCTTTTAGATTTTTTGATAATTTGCAAATAAACAGCAGAACATTCAATTTATTTCATTTTGTCAGCAAACAAATGGCAATAACTTTAAAATGAAAAATGACAGCATGGTACTGTGAGCACAAAGTTTATTCAGCACAGAAATATCTACAAATGAGTGGTGTTTCATTTATAGACACCTTTTATTTTTTTCGTAATTGCAGAAAAAAGCATAAAATTCCAATTGTGTGCACTTTTTCCTCAAACAAATAACTTTAAAACAAGAAATGATATTACGGTACTTTGAACACAAACGTTGTTCAGCACAAAAATATCTACAAAATGAGAGGTGTTTCATTTTTGGATACCTTTTAGATTTTCTATAATCAGCAAAAAATGGCAAAAAATTCAATTTGTATTCATTTTTTGACTAATAGATGCCCCCTCCAAAAGCAAAAACAAAAGAATTGTCTATCAAACATTATCATTATGTACTGACAATAATGTACAGTTGCAGTGTCCATAGCAACCACTTAGAAAACACTATGCTAAGTGGAGTTACACTGGGGAACATTTATCAAAAATAAAACACAAACTATGCTAAACATAAATGAAAAAGCACTAAAAACTCCAGTCCTATTGAATAAATGCAATATGCAATGGAAAACTCATGGAATAAAGGATTTATCTGCACTCGAGCAGTTTGACCTCAGACATCTCACTCATGGCTTATGCCACTCATGAGGTTACCTGAGATCATACTGCTCTTGTGCAGATAAATCATTTATTACACTTGTTTCCATTGCATATGCCTTGTATATATGCATAAATACATACATACATACATACAAAGTTGCCAGCAGATTAGGCCAAACTGTGTATCTTGTCTGCCTGAGATGCAACTCCTAATTAAGTTTTTGCTGCGGCCCCCCACCCTTTTTGTGTTCCTTTCTCCCTGTCACCCCCCAGAAACCTGCTGTTTACCACCCCCAACCTGTACCTTGCCCATGCACCTGTCCCATCCCATCTTGAATCCCTCCTCTGTTTCCTTTGTCATCAGCTCCCCTGGTGCCCTGGTAGTGCATTCCAAGGTGCCATCCCTCTCTGTGAAGAAGTGTCTCCTCATCTTCCCACTCTATCCCTCCCCTACCAGTTTAAGGTTATGGCCCCTCATATTTCCCTCCCCTTCAACTTAAACAGACCATGTCTACCCTATTGATCCCCTTCACATATTTGAAGGCCTTTATCATGTCCCCCCTGCCCCTTCTGATTTCTAGGGAATACTTGTTCAGCTCCCTAAATCACTATTCATAGGACATTTCCCCCAGGCCATGGATCATCTTTGTGGCTCTTCTCTAGGCTTGTTCCAATAGGGTAACAACCTTCTCAAAGTAAAGGCACAAGAACTGTAGGCAGTACTGTACTCCAGGTATTGTTTCACTAAAGAGTTGTACAGGGGCAGTATGACCTCCCTCCTTCTCCTCAATGTTATCCCCCTAGCAATACAACCAAGCATTTTATTTGCCTTAGCAGCCACTCTCCTGTACTGTTCTGAGTTGTTCATTCTGATGTCTACTACCCTCCCAGATCCTTTTCCTCCTTAGAGATCATCAGCTGTTCTCCCCCCAAAATGATAGTTATACCCAAGGTTCTGCACTCCTAAATGTAGTATGCTACGCTTCCAAGAGTTAAACCCCAGCTGCCAAGTGTGTGTCCATCATTCCAGCCTCACCAAGTCTTCCTGAAGTGCCCCCTTCCCCTCATCACTGTCCACCTCCCCTGCCAGTTTGGAATCATCAGCAAATAGGCTTATTTTGCTCCTACTTCCCTCCCCAATGTCCACAATGAAAGCATTGAACAGGACTGGGCCCAACACTGATCCTTGAGGGACACCACTGATGACCCTTTTGTGAGCCAAAGCCACTCCCCCTACCACCATCCTCTGCTGCCAGTTACTGAGCCAGTTTGCAATCCATCCCACTGTCTTTTTCCCCACCCCTAGATTCCGTAGCTCACATATCAACCTTCCATGTGGGACCAAGTCGAAAGCCTTGCTGAAGTCCAAGTACAGGACATCAACTGGCCTTCCTCCATCCAGGGATCTTGTTACCCAGTCAAAGAATTTGACTAGATTGGTTTGGCATGATCCCCCCCCGATGAACCCATGTTAGCTTTCATCCTGAAAGTCATTAGCCTCCAGGAACTCTACCATCCTTTCCTTCAAGATAGCCTCCATCATTTTCCCTCTTTGGACGTCAGACTGACTGGTCTGTAATTTTCCAGTTCATCTCGAGGTCCACTCTTGTGGAGTGGCACAATGTGTGCCATTCTCCAGTCCTAGGGTACCCATTCTGATTGGAGGAAGGAATTGAATAGTTCCATCATTGGAGCAGGTAGGACATTATCCAGTTTCTTTAGAACTCTGGGGTGGATTTCATCTGGGTCTGGGGCCTTATCAGTCCTCAAGTACTTAAGAACTTCCCTCACCTTCCTCACTTGGCTATCACCATCTGTGAGTACCCCCTATCCCCAGCCTCTATCTTGCCTCCTCCCTGTGGTAACATACCTTCTCTTTCCATTGTAAAGACTGAGCAGAAGTACTCATTAAGTACTTCAGCCTGTTCTACCATCCCTTCTGCCCAGCCCCCCTCCTTTTTCAACCTTTTAATCTGCCCTTCCTCTTTCTATTTCTGACATATCTATAAAATTCCCTCTTCCCCTGCCCTGATCCCCTGCACTAGCCTAAGATCCCAATCTGCCTTGCCTGCTCTTAGCCTTCTACTGACTTCATTGGAGATCCTGTGGCACTCCTCCCTGTCTGCCTCCCTATGAGAACACTTGTACCTTCTAAAGACCATCTCTCTCTCTCTCTCTCTCTATATATATATATATATATATATATATATATACATACAGTACATTTCCAAAAACTTTGTTAATGCATCAGTTAGGGTTCAAGTGACAAAAGTAGGGAAATGAGATGTTAGGGTTGAGCCCCAAAGCCCCTCACCCTACCACCTCACCCCACATCCTCCACACACCAACAGGCATCGGAGTGTGCCATGGGGTCATTAGGCCCAACTCTCACCCCATTTCATATGTAAAGAGGCTAACATGGTACAGCATAGGAGACTGGGGTGAGAATTAGGCCTAATGACCCCATGGCACACCCCAATGCCTGTTGGTGTGGAGGATGTGGGGTGCGGTGGTAGGTTGGAGGGGTTTGGGGCTCAACTCTAATGTCTCATTTCCCTACTTTTGTCACTTCAAGCCTAACTGATGCATTAATGAAATTTTTAGCAATGAGTTTCCTTACTTTTTGAGAAAGTGTAATGTAACTGGTAAGTGGCATGTGTTGGTGGGAGCACTGGCCCCCAGGCCCCGGGCACCCACCAAGTTGTCCACTTGTGCATAACAATATGCATCTGTGGGAGTGCAGGCCCTCTGGGCCCTGCGCTGTCACTTATACATATCAACAGAGCCATACAGTAGCCCTATAGGGCTGAAAAGGAACCCTTGTAACAATAATTTGCCAATATCTCAGTCACCATATAAGCTATGAAAAAAATTCTACTACGGTTGTAATCATGACCTTGAATCCTCCATATGAGATAAGTGAATTAAATCCATATCTCTCAACATTTCCGAGATACAGGCACCGAAAAGCACTGTGGGCATCGCAGTGGTATCCTATGAGAAAAATCTCAACTTTGTGATGGCATGTCTATGGGACTGATTAACTTTTTTACACCTTAACAGCATAATTCACGGCTCTGGGACACACTCTTTATGCCCTGCAAATTTCAAGCCAAAAGACCAAACCATTTATTTACAGTGCACTGGCAAAATTTTTCAATTCCTAGTTTGTGAGGTGGCAAAATCCATGTATGCAAGGTCAGTCCCCGTTTGTGAGCTGTCAAAATCCCTGTTCTTTAGAAGTCTTCACTCATCAGTTTTTGGCCATCTGATCTGGAAGTCACAATCAAGGATTTTGTCAGCTATCGAAAAGGATTTTGACAGCTCGCAAATGGGGATTTTGTCAGCTCGAGAACGAGGAATTAAAAAACCAACCCCCTTTCGCTAGCGGACAAAATCCCCTTTTGCAAGTCAATCTCCTTTCATGAGGTGTCATAATCCCCATTCACGAGCCAGTCCTCGTTTGTGAGTAGGCCACCTGGTTGTGAAATGATGATCAAGGATTTTGTCAGCTCGAGAAAGGGGATTTTGTCACCTTCGAAAGGGGATTCAAAAATCCAATCCTTTAAACAGGCAATAAAATCCTTTTGTGACTGATCACTTTCCCAAGGTGACAAAATCCCTTTTGTGAGCCAATCTATGTTCGCAAGATGAGGTATCTAGTCCCTAAGTTGCAATCAAGGATTTGGTACCTCAAAAGGGGATCAACTCGTGAACGGGGATTTTGTCACCTCATGAACAAGGATTGGAAACGAGTCAGGAATGAAGAACTTTAAAATCTACAATGGCCATTTTTTGGCCAAAATGAAATAAACCAAAGGCATGGGTTTATAGAGGGCATCACCCTGAACAAAACCCATGCCTCATTTGTAAAAGAAGTTAGCCGTGGGGCACGCTACAACATTTTGTTTTGGGGAAAAAATAAAAACAAGATGGCAGCTCACATTCCTCATGAAAGGAGATTTTATAAATTCTGTTTTGTAAGGTGAGAAAATCCTTGATCGTGAGCCCAATCCTCTTTTGCAAAACATACATGTAAATTTTGAACTGAACTGAGCATGCTCAGAACCCGAAAATTTAAAATTAAGTAATGTTAGAATTGATTAATATTTTTTCACCAAACTAGTGCTGGATTGTTCTTTAACCAAACCTCTTTGTACCCTGAAAATTTCAGATCAAAGTACCAAATGGTGTGGCCGTAGCACGATGGGCAAAAATCAGCAAAAAAGTGCCAGAAAAATGCGTTATTCAGCGCTTTGCTGCACGAAAACTGCAAATCAAACCAAAATGCAACTTGGCAAATCAAGAGATCTGCCATTCGAGATTGTGCATTCCACATTTCATGGAAATCTGTTAAATGGTTGCAAATTTATTAAGGTGCAAAATTTGAGGTTTAACATTAAACTGCTTACTTAACCCTAACTATACTGGCGAGACTGCGCCAGTATAATATCTATATATATATATATATATTTAGAGAGAGAAAGACAGAGAATATCTCACAGATAAGTGTCACAGAAGAGGAAATAGCACCACTGAGGGGGTCAAACAAGTCATTAACTGAGAACTGGCTGGATGAAAATGCTGGCCCCATATTGGAAGCTGCAATTCCTGCCTGGTAATCGGTGATCCAGTGCTCGAGATTGGACCACGGGGGGGGTAGTGGTTTGTTTTAAGACCAAGTTGGGCCTTGCGAGGGCACCAGCTGAGAAAGCCGAATCTTTTGAGTGTACCGTGGTGGCAGGTGTGGGCTGCAGGATAGCTCTTATGTACTGTCTACCAGGGGATGAGAAGTGATTCCTGCAGGAAGTAGTGGACTTCATTGTCTACATGGCACTGGAGTCACCGATATTGATGGTTCTGAGTGACTTTAACACCTGAGTTGATGAGGAGATCTCACAATTTGGACAGCACTTTCTTCAGTTGATTACATCACTGGGCCTTACACAGTTTGTTACCTCTGCCACCCATCGGCATGGCCACTCTCTCAATTTGGTTTTCCTTCTGGGGATCGAGGCCTCCGCCTTGGGGGTGGAACCCATTGAATGGTTTGATTACTACACCAAGAGGTTCAACTTTTGCACCCCTTTTTGTAGGCCTGCCTCTGTGGATATGGTCAGTTACCACCCTTTACCGGAGGTGAGCCCTGAAGGTCTGGCGGTGGGCGATTCACCTCTCGGAGTTTCCCGTGGCTAGCATGAGTCCAGAGCCTTTGGTACTGGCCTATAATTAGGTCATTTCCATGGCCCTGGACTTGATTGCTCCTGTCCGTGTTCATCCTCTCCCTCTTCGCCCTCGGGCCCCATGGTTTGATGGGTCCTTGAGGGAGTTGTGGTGACTATGAATATTTGTTAGAGCGTCATTGGTGGAAATCTGCCCTGGAGGTTGACCACCTTAAATTGGAAGAGCATTATCAGACCTACCAATCAGCAATCTCCTGTAACAAGGCAGAATTCCTGTCCGGGGAGATTGCTGAAGCTCAGAATCGACCAGCCCAGCTCTTCTGAACTGTGGACAGGTTGTGCAACCCAACCTGCCTGCAGTTCAGAAGACCTTTTTTGCAAATAGAGTGTGATGAGTTTGCTTGATTCTTTGAGAATAAGGTGGCCGACATCAGGTCAGAGATCATTTTGACTCTATCTATGGGGGATGCTGTTGATCGGTGCATGGTCGTCTCACCTCATGTTTCCTGGAGCTCCTTTGACCTGCTAGAGTTCATGGATGTCATGCAGATCATCCAGAGTATGCACCCTACATGCTGTAGTTTGAACCTGGGTCCCACCTCCCTGATTATGGGATGTTGTGACATCAGTGGCCTAGTCCTGGTTCAGATAGTCTTGTGCTCCCTTGATTCGGCTAAGTTTCCAAGCTCCCTGAAGGAGGTGGTGGTAACACCCTTCCTGAAGAAAGCTTCTTTGGTCCCCGACTCTCTGACTAACTACAAACCAATCTCTAACCTCCCTTTTATAGAAAAGGTTATTGAGAAATTAGTGATGGTACAACTTGAGAACCACTTGACCATCCATGACATTTATGAACCTCTCCAGTCCAGTTTTCAAAATAAGCATAGTTCCGAGAATGCGAATGTTCGGGTGCTCAATGATCTCCTGATGGCGAGAGATTGGAGAAGCCGTTCTATTCTGGTGCTCCTTGATCTCTCTTCAGCCTTTGACACTGTGGACCATGGGGTGCTGCTTGGGTGCCTCAGGTCCATCTGCGGATTGACACATGCAGTCCTCAGGTGGTTTTCATCTTTCCTCACTGGCAGAACTCTGAGAGTGCTGTCTGGGGTCTTTTCCTCAGACCCATTTTCGCTGTCATGTAGGTTACCTCAGGGTTCAGTGCTTTCCCCCATGTTGTTTGCAGTGTATATGCTGCCCCTTGGAGACATTGTAAGATGGTATGGGCTGAGGTTTCACTGCTATGCTGATGATACCCAGCTCTATCTGTTTTTCACACCTGACCAGGATAGTGCTTTCTCGGTATTTAATAACTGCCTTGTTGAAATCCATGATTGGATGAATTCAAGCTGGCTAAAGTTTAATGCGGGAAAGACTGAGGTGATGGCTGTGGAGCCAGGTCGCTGCATAGAGGGGCTGAGGACTGGCCAGCCCTCTGGAATTTACCTAGGTGGCGCCCAGCTCCTTACCTCCAAATGGATCCGGGACCTGGGGGTGGTGCTCGATGATGGGCTGACCTTAAGATCTCAAGTGTCGGTCATTGTCAAGTCTTCCTTTTGCCACCTCTGGAACATTGCCAGGATTAAGCACCTTGTTCCATCTGGAGACCTTCCTACACTCGTTCACACCTTTGTGACCTCACACCTTGACTAATGCAACTCCCTGTACTTGGAGCTTCCTGGGGTTGATATCCACCACTTGCAGCTAGTGCAGAACACTGCAGCATGATTGCTGATGGGGGTTTCTCGAATATCTCATATTACCCCCATTCTGCATAGTCTGCACTGGCTGCCGATTCAGTGGTGGATCACCTTTAAAGTTGGTTTACTGACTTATAAAGCCCTACATCGACTTGGCCCTGACTACTTGAAAGAGTTTCTAGTTCCCTATTGCCCTAAGTGACAGCTCTGTTCAGCCAACGAGGGGTTGCTAGAGATCCCGAGGGTGTTTTTGAAATCTTCTGGGGCCTGTGCTTTTATGTATGTCATCCCTACCCTCTGGAATTCTCTACTCTGTTGGCTTCGGGAATGTGCAACAGTGGAAGGCTTTAAACAAGCATTAAACACTTTTCTATGGTCCCAGGCTTTTAATGGTATTTAGTGAATTGAACCCTGTGGATTATTGCTCTGTTTTATACTGTATTTATTGTTTTTATTTCTTATGTCAATCTTTTTGTAAAGCGCCTTGATAATCTGAAAGGTGCTTCGAGAAATAAAGTTATTATTATTATTATTATTATTAAGCCATAAACCTGAAGGACAATTTACTGTATTTATTAAATTTATATGAGGGAAGGTTTACAATATAATCAAAATACAGTGTACAGTAAATATTGGAAACAAATATACAGAATATACAGGTAATATACAGGTAATTACTCATATGTCCACAAAAAATCCAAAGTGTACTAGTGTGGCAATGCAGGTAATAAACAGGTGATACACATACATGCCATCCAGCTGAGCCAATGCAATGCAGATGAATAGGAGTTTCAGGAACAGGTACAAGAGGGAGTGGTGAGTTCAGACAGGAGGGGAGCAAGAGAGGAGGAGGATGTGGTGGACTGGATGTATAAAGGGAGTGAGTTCCAGGGTTTGGGGAAGTGGTGGGAGAAAGCAACTTGCCCAGTCGAGGAGGACCTGGGTGGGAGAGCAAGGGAGTGGAAAGCAAAGCTGCGAAAGGCATTGGGAGAGGGAGGAAGCAGGGAGATGATGGAGGAAAGGTAGGAAGGGAGAGAGCCCAGCCAGTATTTGGCTATGAAAGTAGCGCAATGGGCCAGGTGTCTGTCCTCAAGTGAAGAGAAGGAGAGGGAAGTATAGAGAGAGAGAGAGAGAGAGAGAGAGAGAGAGAGAGCAGTGGTGAGTTTGAGGTGGAGCATCCAGGGCAAAGTGGCAGAAGGAGTAGAGGAGTGGGCCCAGTCTGGATAGGGTGGATTTAGGAGCAACACTATAGGCAATGTCTCCATAGTCAAATAGAGGTAGAATAATTTTCTGAACAATGGCTCTGTGAGCCTGCAGAGGGATACTGCCGTGGTTGTGGTAAAGTGCTTTGAGTTTGGGATGGAGTTTCTTTGTGAACGGCATCCACATGTTCAGAAAAGTCAAGACGACTGTCTAGCCAGACCCCCAGGAATTTGAAAGATGGGACAACTTCAATGGCAAACTCATCCAGGGTACAGAAGGAGGGGGAGCAGCAGTCCTGGCAGGTTTTTGTCTGGAGCCAAAGGTCATGGAGATCGTTTCCTTGGCATTTAGAACCAGCTGATTTGTCTGGAACCAACGCTGAAAATTATCAAAGTCCAGTTGTAGACTGGGCAGCAAATCAGAGGGAGAAGGGCCGGAAGCAAGCAGGACTGTATCGTCAGCATACATGCGAATGTGGCATGGTGCCAAGTGGCCTTTATAAGCTTGTTTGACCCCAAGATGGTGGTATTTCATGAATATTTGTGACTTACCTGTCAGATGTTTTATATATTGCATAAGGTTGGTCTTTTTTGTTTCCTTCCTGGCCATTTCTGGGATCTCTTAGTGTTTTTCCTGCTTGTAGTTCTTTTCCTATATGTAGTGGGGGCACATGCACTTAGTGTAGTGCTGTTCTGCAGTGTAATGGGGGTATATGTGCATCTATGAATGTGTGCAGGTGTCTAAATATGTGCACCTGCACATGAGTGTTATGCCCATATAAGAGGGTGTGGTTCAACAGGCATTTCCTTTCTTTCTTTTTCATGATGGCATGAGCAGCTGATGCTGGCAGTATCACAGGGAGTGTGTTCAACCAAAAGGGCCGTGTTGGGGTTTGCAGTTGGGAATTTCAGGACATGCAGTAGGAGCAAAGGAGAAGCAGCAGGGGCAGAGGAGCAGCAACAGCAGTAGGTGCAGAGGAGCAGCAGAAGTTACTAGGGCAGAGGAGCGGCAACATGAAACATAGAAGCTGTTGGCAAGTAATGGCCTCTTGGCCCACCTAGCCTGCCCAGTTTCCCCTGCCTACTCTGCCACCGCAGACTCTACTTGATCTCCAGTCATTTCCTCCCCTTGCCTTACTACCAAGGTCCTCTTGTATCTGTCCCATGCATGCTTAAATCCTGTCACCATTTTGGCACCCACCACCTCCACTGGAAGGCTGATTCAGGTGTTCACCTGACACCACCCTCTCCATGAAGAAGTATTTCCTCACACTTTCTCTGAGCCCCCTTCCCCCAACTTCATAGTATGACTCCTTGATTATAAGCTTATTTTTCTATGGAAAATGCTACCTTCCTTTAGCTTATTAATACCTTTTAGGTATTTGAATGTTTCTATCACATCCCCACTTTCCTTCTTTCCTCTAGCGAGTACTTATTTAGTTTCTTGAGTCTCTTCTCATAGGGCTTTTGATGCAGACCCTGAACGATTTTGGTAGCTCTCTTTTGTGCTGCCTCCACCTTATCAATGTCCTTCCAGAGGTGGGGCCTCCAGACCTGGACACAGTACTTGAGGTGGGGTCTTACGAGTGACCTGTACAGGGTTAATATTACCTCCTTCTTCCTGCTGGTGATACCCCTTGCTATGCACCCAAGTATCCTGCTAGCTTTCTCCACTGTCTTATCACACTGCTTGGCTACTTTCAGGTCATCAGAAATGATTACCCCCAAGTCCCTTTCCTGTTTTGTGGTTGCCAGTACTTCCCTTCTCAATTGGTACATAGCTACCTGGTTTCTGTGCCCCGAGTGCATGTTTTTGCACTTTTTTGCATTGCAACCCAGCTGCCAAATCCTTGACCATTCTTCCAACTGTTTTAACTCATCCTTCATTTGTTCTACCACACCCAGTGTGTCTGTTCTGTTGCAGATTTTTGTGTCACCTGTGAACAGGCATATTTTCCCTTCTTGCCCTTCCACAATGCCACTGATAAAGACATTGAAGGGGACTGGGCCTAGCACTGAGCCCTGAGGCACCCTACTGATCACCTTGCCTTCTCCAGAGTGGACACCATTTTCCACCACCCTCTAACTCCTGTTGCTTAACCAACGTCTTACCCAGTTTATAGAGCACTCCTCCCTGATTAACTACCCTGGTCACCCAGTCAAAGAACTTGATCAGGTTTGTCTGGTAAGACCTCCCTCCATGTGAAACCATGTTGCCTTGGATCCTGTAATCCACTGGTTACAAGGTATTCCACTATCCTTTCCTTCAGTAGTGTTTCCATAACATTGCTCACTACCGAAGTCAAGCTGACAGGTCTGTCATTTCCTGCCTCCCCCCATTCCTACTTTTGTGAAGTGGGACCACATCTGCTGTCCTCCAGTCCCTCGGAACCTCCCCTATTTCTGATGATAAATTAAACAGAGTTGTCAGAGGTTCAGCCAGCACCTCTTTGAGCTCCCTTAGTATCCTGGGGTGCATCCCTTCAGGTCTCATTGCCTTGCCTAATTTTAATTATGCTTGTACCATGACGACGTTCTCCTCTGTAAAAGGAATGGTGTCTACCTCCCTACCATTTATGCCCTTGTCCCTTATATTTGACCCATCACCTACCCCTTCTTCTGTAAATACTGAACAAAAGTATTTGTTCAATACATCTGCCTTTTTTTTTTGGTCCTCCTTGCAAAACCCATTTTTCCCTTTTATCCTTACTATTCGCCCTTTGGTCTTCCTCTTCACACTTATATATTTAAAAAAAGTTTTATTCCCTTGTTTTACTGATTGGGCAGTATGCTCCTCTGTTTGTGCCTTTGCACATCTAACTGCCTTCCCTGCCTCCCTTTGTTTCTCCTGGTAGTTTTCCCCTATCCTCCTCCTTCTGTGTCCTTTTGTACTTTCTAAGTGCTAGTTTTTTTTTTTTGCTCTTTTTCTACTACATCTTTAGAGAACTATTGCAGTCTCTTTTTTCTCTTGCACTTGTTAACCTATCTTACACAGTAATTTGTTGCTTTTTCAGTGCCCCTCTTTATTTTTGCCTATAGTTCCTTAATCCCCTTCCCCCAGATCCTCTATTCCAGTGACAGCATCCCTCAGGCATTCTCTTGTTTTCCTGGAATCATCCCTCCTGAAGTCCAGGGCCCTCATCTTACTGCAACTCAGTTCTGACCCAGTCCTTTTATTGAACCACACTGTACGGTGATCACTGGACACCAGGTTGTCACTCACCATGTCATCAGCAGCACTGTCCCCATTTGTCAGTACCAGGTCCAGTATTACCCTCCCCATGAGTTGGCTTCTTAAGTTTCTTAAGCATTCTGAGGAATGCCCCTTGTTAGGAGTCCAGGATGTCCCTGCTTCTGACTGTTGCTGCAGCTGGTACACTCTAATCCATGTCTGGTAGACCAAAGTCCCCACTAGCAACACTACCTCCCTGCATGCCATCCTTTGGATGGCTTCTGTCATGTCCTTATCCATCTCTCCCCACTGTGGTGGAGGTCTGTAGACCACTCCTATGCAAATAGTGTCCCCCTTATGTGTTTCCAGGTGACCCACAGTACCTCAGCTCCTCCCTGCTCTCTCTGTGTTTCCATGGCTTTTATTTTGCCCCTAACATAAACAGGTACTTCTCCCCTTTTTTTACCTATCCTGTCTTTTCTGAACAGAGTATACCCTGGTATAGCCACATCCCAATCCTGGTTTTCATTGCACCAGGACTCGATAATTGCAACCATATCCCAGTCAGCTTCTGCCATCTGCAGTCTTGTTGACTAGACTTTGAGTGTTTGCATACATTGTTCTCCAGATTGTGACGCCCCTCTCCCTTTGTCTCCTATTTGCCCCCCTTTGTTTTCTCCACTGTCTATCTCATGATTACTCTTGCTTTCTGTCCCCTCAGGATTTCCATTGCTGACTCCATTTGCCAGTGAGGGGGCAGTTTATGTCTACCTTCATATTTATGCCTCCCCTTGGCTAGTTTAAATGCTAGCCTGGAGGGGCTAGAAGAGAAGGACGGAGCACTGAGGGAAATTGATGTTTGTTGAGTTGCTGGAGGGAGGTTGTGGTTTAGGCTAGGCCTTTTTTGCACGTAGTTTTGATTATTACTGTGTTGGTTTCTTAGGGGTTGCAATTATTAGAAGTTTGGGGATTTTCGGGGGTGATTTTTCCTTCGTGATTAAGGTTCTTGTTACATGTTTAGTTAAACAAGTTAATATTGTTGTAATAACATGTATATTTTTGTTCACATTTGTAATAGTGAGTGAGTTGTTCATTATATTGTAATAAGCTGTACAGTTACCAATGTAGTGTCAATTGCCATCATATATGGGGAAATATCTGATAGTTTTTATAACTGCAAGAAGTCTCAACAATGTAATATCTGTCTATCTATCTATCTATCTATCTATCTGACTATCTCTATTTATCATTTAACCAATGCAAGTCAGGATATTATTTGGCAGTTATAGTCAATATTTTTGCTTACTGTACACCTACAGTGAGAATATCAAAATATTCTCAGTCTGAGTCATGTGTTTCAAAACATTCTCACTGTAGTATACCACGCACTAACCCCCAACTTTGCACAGCTGCAGAGATAACTAATCTTACACCTAACAGTCCTGTTCACCTGCTGGCATTCTAAACCCTCTCATTTGGCTTTTTGCCATTAAGCAGAGAACAACTACCAAGACCAAACCGCTAGAAATTCCTATTACCACAACAGTGCCATGGAGCCCCAAAATGTTAGCTTTGAAGTCAAATATGATGATTTAATTACTGTGTTTAAAGAAGATGACCCCTACATGGCAGACAACTCATTAGAAATAGCAGAAACAATGGTAATCGGAAATCTCACCTCAGACCGGACTGTACCCAGAAGACACCAAATCCATACAAACATAAATTCCATCAGAAAGAAAAACACAAGCAAAAAAAACATAACCAACATGGGCATGATACAATATTACATACAAAAATACAAGGAGGACCAAGAGCTTCACAGCATACCACCTTAAGACTTGGAATTTATATTAAGCAAATAGTTCATGGAAGCAAGAAAAAAAAAGTCGCCATATAAATCACTTACTCTCTGGTCCCATTTCCAGTACATTGAAAGATGGTTCAAGGACAGAAACTGCTCCCACTCATTATTCCACACAACCAGAGATGGCCCGGCAGCAAAACAAAACAAAAATCTCAAGGAACAGGGGAAAGGCTGCAGAAAACATGCTGCTGATGAGATACTAGACAAGCTGATAGATAAGCTGTATGGAAAAGAAATACAATGCCCCTTCAATCCAGCCTCTTTGTTGAGCACCCTGTGGCTCATATGCACAGTGTTATTCAGAATAAAGAGTAACACTGAAAGAAGAGACATTAAATGGGGGGAGACAATCAATTAAAACTGAACACAAGCGAAAAAAAAAATACCTAGAATACAGTGTAGAAAGAAGAATGAAAACAAGAACCAGCCTCAATCCCAAGGATGTTCACAAAATAAAATCAAGAGCATACAACACTGAACACAACACTTCAAAAAATACAAACATCAAAGTTCTTTGTGTACTGAGACAGCGAACATATAGGATAGTGCATGGGGAACAGTTGACAACAGGGCTATTCTTTCACCAAGTTGGCACTATGACGACAGATTGATTATAATCCGTTGTCATAGTGCCAACGAGGTGAAAGATGCCCTGTTGTCAACTGCTCCCCATGCACTTTTCTTTATAGTGTATGGTGAAACGTCGTTTTTTTGGGGAAAAAAATCAGCTACTAGAAGGAAAAAAAGAACTTTACATTTTGAACGTTTTCACGCTTGACATTTTAACTGCTTAAGAACTTTACATTGTGAACATTTTAACGCTAAACATTAGTACTGCTGCTGACATTGCTGCTTTCGCCATGTGTCCTGTCTATGGAGTGAGCCCTAACTGTCAAATGCTGCTTGAGGATGCAGTGTGACGTTCGCAGTACAGTAGAAAACATCATTCTGTTGCACTGCCAACGTCACTAGTGTGTGACTACAAGGTTTCGAAAATGATGGATTTCGGGTGGAGAACGATGTTCCACCATACACTATAGACCATTTTTCCTCACAATAAACACAAACCAACAACTGAACAAATCATCAGCATCCTGGTATGAAAACCAGCCACTGGGTATTAACAAGACCTGAACTATACTAAAAAAAAATTATTCAAGACAGTGGCATCACTACAGAAAAAAAGAATGACAAACCACTTGGCTAGGAAGCACTTACTCCAAAAAACTAAATGATGCAGGTGTACCAACAACCAACATAATGCAGGTTAAAGGACACAAAATTGTTGCAAGTCTCAATAACTACTTCTACCTGAATGACTGGCAGCAAGAAAGAACACCAGAAATTCTCAGCAACAACCCATCAACGTCAGAGTCCACCTACAGCAGTGTCACAATCTCCCACTCAGTAATGACAAGTAGGCCGACTACATCCCTAGGGATAGATTCATAAAAAGTCACAAAGCACAGTGCAAAAATTTGCCTTGCGCTTTGTGATTGCCCAGGTGTCAAAAGTCACTATTCACTGTCAGAAAACGCATCTGTACTATCCGACTGTGAATAGGGCCAGGATGAGTCAGCTCTAACCCCATTACTGCCACCACTAACCCCACTAGCACCACCCCAACATAAAGCCAGAAGTATGGCTCTGCAATGAATAGTGCATGTACATTGGTATTCACAAAAGCAACAATGTAAATGAGTCCATTGGGTATGCAAGGTGCTATGTGGCTATTTTCATGCTCATTATGGGTCTATACTCAGTATTAACATAGGCCACACCATGTGTAGTGAGGCCCCACCCTGCTGATCACCAGCTTGATGTTCAAGATATAACTCTCCCTGGTGCTAGTGTTCCCCCACTACCACCTCCACCAATCACCATCCTGATTGCAAAAATATAAGTTTTCCCTGGTGCTAGTGCCCCCCCCCCACCAATACCGAGACAGATGGAAAAGATAGACTTTATCTCTGATGTAATGGTCCCCCCTCTGATCACCATCCCTAATGTGACAATACAGTTTCCCTGGTGCTAGTGTCCTCCCCAACTGATCCCTGGCCCAATGTGAAATATTGTACTTTCCCTGGTGTCTAGTTGTCCCTCCCCAACCCCATCCCATGCTCATTAATAGACACCAGGAAATGGTATTAATGTTTTGTATAAGGGATCAGGATGAGGGTACCCCCAGTGTCACAGACTGAGGATTTTGGCAGTGGGGGATTGGGCACCCCCCAGTGCCAATCTTATGTTTCTGGGGGTGGGTGGATGCTAAATGGATGGTCAGGTGGGGAAAAAAAAAAAAAGACAGAAGATTTCAGCGCTGGGGTTGGCACCCCCAATGTCTGAACTAGTATTTGAGCACCATAGTGTCACTCTTATGTTTCTGGGGGGTGTGAGTGGTGAGTTGCTGAGAGAGAGAGGTCAGGTGGGGGTATATCAATAATTTAAAAGAAAAAATAAATCAGCAGTCATGGCACAATGCACTGCACCCAACATGGCCACCACAGTGTACTGCTCATGCATGAATACTGGCGCATGTGCAGTGGTGTGCGATGGCCATTTTGGACATGGCGGAGTGTTTCACCATGACTGCCATTTTTTTCCTTTAAAATTAGGAATATGCCCTGACCTGCTCTCTCAGCACCCACAACCTCCCTTCCCCCAAAACATAACAGTGACACTGGGTGTGCCCTATCTCCCAGTGTCCTGATCAGCACAGTTTGATTTATTTATAGTGCAGTGCAACCAAACTGCTCAACAGATGCAGAGGTGACTGTAGTGACTAGAGATGCAGCAAAATAAAATTCCACCCACAAAATGGCCACAAAGTGGCCACTTTGCATTAGCATTCTGCAGTGTGAAGTGCTCATTTTAAAGCCTCACTTCGCCACTTCGCATTTTAATTATGACTTCTCGTTGCCCACTCTGCCTTAATTCACTTTAAGGCAGAGTGAGAAGTCTATTGGCAGCCTCCACATATCACTTGGCTTACACTAGTGTAAGTCACACGCTTTAGCCAGGCAGGCAGGAAGAATTTCACTTTCGCCTTGCGTGAGGAGAAAGAGGGTGTGAGCAGAAAACTTCTAGAGAGAGGAGAAGCTTTAGAAAGAAAAACTTTGAATCTTTTAATTTTTTTGGCTGTATAAGTGATTTTGTTTGAGTATTTCATTTGTTGTCTGGATTTGTGTTTGTGTGTGTGTTGTTGTGGTGAGGAGGACAGTTTTACTGATTCCACAATGGAGGGTGAGAGATGTTCCAGGAGGATTTGTTCGATGTGGCAGTGATCGGGTGGGTGTTCGCATGTGTGGTGACCGGATTCGTCTGAACCACAGTAACATCTTGAAGACCCCCCCTGAAACAAGAAATATTGGAGTCGGTGTTGCTGCCATGGAAAACCACCTCCTTTGGCACCACCGACCAGTGCCCCTCAAGTGCCAGCAGCAGCACCCATGTCCCCCGAGGCTGTGGCTCAGCAGCAGCAGGAAGTGAGGGAGGAGGAGCCACAGCAGGAAATGCAGTAGCAGGTGCCTGCGCCCCCAGCCCCAACTGTAGAGCCGCAGCCCCTGGCTCCCACACCATGTGCACAGTCTGCTACTGCAAATGTATTGATGGCAAAACAAAGCACAGAAATGACTCCTGTGTTTTGGTGGTTAGGCCTTCTTTTGGGGGCCCCATAATGAAGGCCTAAGCGCTAAAGCACAGGGGTCATTTTTGTGTGTCTTGTTTTTCCATCAAGAAATTCACAGCAGTGAACATTTCTTCTTCACATTTTTTGGTCTGGAGTTCTGGCTTTCTGGTTTAGACTGGCTGTTGCAGTTTTGCAGCTAGCTGCTCTCCACCAGCACCCGGCCCCAGTGTTAGCACAGCATGGTAGTGGACTGGACCTGTTATATTCCAACTTAATAATGTCTGTTCAGCATGAAATATTTTGGGTGCCTCAGTAATATTTCATTTCTGTCAGGAAGGATTTGTTGAAAAGAAGGAGTGAGCAGTGCTATGATCTGCTAAACTGCATGTGAGCACTGTGAGGTGCACACTGCCCACCAAACCCTCTGAAAACATATTATATGACTGTCCACTGATGATGATAGTACAAATAAAATATATGTTATATAGTCTTATCTTTAGTCTTTATAACATAAACAGTGGAACAAGTCATCATACATGTTTGCAAGGAGCAGGACAGTGTGTGCACTTGACAGTGCACTGCACACATGCTGTTTAGCACATCGTTATTGCACTGCTCAGTCCTGCTTTTCTACACATGCACACAGCGAGACAGAAATAAAACATTACTGAGACAACTAAAATTATGTATTTTTGGAAATAGACATTATTAAGTTGGAATATAACAAGGGAGGGAATTAATTAAAGGTGCACTCAGTCATGTGTCCAGTGCTGCCACACAGTCCCCAGAATTAATGTGCATCCCCAAAATACTACTGTCTTGTATTCAGAAAATTCCCCACTCCAGACGAAGAGAAATGAGAACATAACATGGAATGAAAAGTCTCCACAAATTAATGGTGCACGCAGACAGGCGTGCAGTGCTGACACACAGTCCCCAGAATTATTGTGCACCCCCAAAATGCTACTGTCTTGTGTCTAGAAAATTACCCACTTCAGATGACGAGAAATGAGAGTATAACATGGAATGCAAAGTCTCCACGATCCACACTCCAATAAGAACCAAGTGCCCTGCTGTTGGAATTACATGTAACGCTGCTGTTGACCTGACTGTGATGATGAACAGTGTCTTGCCAAGTGGTGTGCTAGAAGGATAACCTGACCATTGAGTTAAGCATCCAAGATGATGAGACTGAAACCTCTGTCGGTTGCCCAAAGTGTGCTGTACTGACCCCAACAGGAAGGATGCCCTTTGTGTGTACACTAATACTACCCTTGGTAAGTTGATTAATGTACCTGCCTAGCACCATCATTGTTTCATTGTTTTCCACAGAACCTGACCTTAACTTTTATATATATATATATATATATATATATATATATATATATATATATATATATATATATATATATATATATATATATATATATATATATAATATATATATATTATATATATATATATATATATATATATATATACATGTAATCATTGTTTTGTTTTGTATCACAGGTCACATAGTTGCAGTTGATGTGTGCATTTCTGTGTTTGATGAGGAATTATGGCATTGGAATTCTGTCAAGGCCGGCCTGGTGGCACTGAGGGCTGATGCACTGGCACCTTGCCTTACACCATGCCAGCGACCTGAGTTCGGGAACGGGTCACCAGGGGTCAGCAGGGGAGGAGAGGATTGAGCATCTGTAGGGACTGCTCTCCTCTTCTGGGGTGGGTAGCTGGGTTGCATCGCTCTTCAGTGATATCCGGTGGAGACTGAGAGTGCTGCATGAACATTGACGCAGGGGGATGTACCAGAAACACAGAAGTCATCCCAGATTGGCCAGGATGATGGCAGCCAATCTGCCGACACCGCCAAAGAACTCCAGAGGAGTCTGACCACCTCAGCAGTGCCCTGGGGACAAGAGAAAGAGTGTGCTGGCTGCCCCACCAGTGCCTTCCCCCCTCGGAGGAGGGGACCCACCCAGCGAAGGGTTATACTGAGCTACCCAAGGGTCAGCTGCAATCTTCGGTAGGGGGGTCCGAGGGAGGACAGATGGGGGGATGTTGGAGATCATGGCTGCCTGAAGGAAATTGCAGATCTGGGGCATGTAGAGGGGATAAAGAAATGATGCAGGAATACTGTCAAGCTACTGAAGGTAAGTATTTTTTTTGGGGGGGGGGGCATTTGCAAGCAAGTTTCATTAATGGTTTATTGTTTGGTTAATTCTTCACAGGTTTTATCTGCATCCTCCTCCAGTCCAGTAATAATGGTCATGGTCATGGATTCATACTACTTGTTGAGTGTCTGCTGGCCTGGGGGGTATGATGAACTTGTTATTTGGAGAAAGCAACAATGACAGCACACAGCATCAGAATGTTTCCTTCTAAAAGAGATGAAGAAGGAGTTATTAGTATTTGATTGCAGTAACACATCATGTTTAAAGTCTGGCTGTTCCATCCTGTCATATATGTTGATTAACAGATAACGAGCTGTCTCACTAAGCCATATAAAGACCAAAACATCACAATCACAAATTTAGTACCTGTAACCCATACACTGTCACTGTCCCTATGTCTTAACTCAAGTTGCATTGTAAAAACACATCTTGTCAAGTCACAACCTAGATAAAACTTTGTTCAACACTGGCATGGCTGCTGCAGCAAAACAGTGTGTGATGTGCATGACGAATATATTATGTGACATACATGTCACCTACTTTATATGTCACTTGGATTTGCACTAGTTTGAAAAAATGAACAACAAAAAAGAACTGATGAAATAAAATTGATACACTTACCAGTATGGAAATGGATATCCTGTGGGTTGCTGTAGACAGTACTGCAGTACTGTAGTCCTCCAACGAAGGAGAGTGGTTTGTTAACCTGTAAAAAAAGAAAATAAGTTGACCATATGTGTTTGACCACTGCATCTCAGAAAAGCAACAGAAAACATACAGTGACACAGCTAAACCAAGTTCTGTAGTATGAAACATTAGTACACGTTCTCACTTTAAAGTATTGATAGCAAGAAGCCTTGTGGCTATGGCTGATGGATGTAGTCTCCTCTCTGACTCCTTCTGCCACGGCATGGGCAGAACACAGAATGGAAAACATCGGTGTACCGGTGGTGGTGGATGGTCATGGAGGCACATGATGACATTTCCTCTCACTATCTGCATCTGGCATCTTTGGCTAACAGTGGTTTTCTAGTGGTGGTCATGGGGAAACAGCTACAGCCTGCAACACATTCACTATCACTGTCAGACACACACAGGTGGGTGGTGTGGCGGGCGGGATATAGTGTGCACTGTGTTACGAATATGACATACGGAATTTGAATCATTCTGAGTGGGACACTGATTTAACTTTATGAAAAACAAAACATGTACTATAGAAAAAATGTGACAGCCTTTTAACCACTTCACTTAAAACCTACCAACATCAACCTCATCATCATCATGATACAGAAAGCGGCCCCCCGCAGTCATCAATGTCTGAGTTGTGCCTACTAGGGAATTCTTACTCCATGATGTCATCATCTACCTCAATGGTAGGCTGTTTCATGCTGCCAGTGCCACCAGGATGGTCTGTTTCTCCCTCATCAAACAAGCATGACCATGCCTGGGTACTAATACAGAGGTTGCAGTTCGAGCTGGTATGTGCCCCTCATTCATTTTTATGAATGTCAGCAAGCTGACATTTGAAGGAGAGAGGTTTTTACAAGGATCCCAAACTATTGCAACAGCTGAACTGAATACCCTCTCAACACTTACACTGGAGGGTGGGTATGTCAGGTACTTCAGTGCCACTGCGGTCAGCTCTGGCCATTCACTGGCCTTTCCACTCCAGTATAAAAGAGGATCATCAGTTACTGACAGATGCCTATTTTCAGCCAAATATGAGTCAACCATTCGCTGTGCTGCATGAAGTCCGGTGGTTGATGCATCATCCTGTTCTCCGGAATCATTTATCTCACAAATCTCGACTTGGGACAAAGTGGGTTAATAACAACCAGTTTTGATGACAGACCACTTGGAACTGCAGCCCTCTTACAGGATGTGCTTGATACTACTCCAAACGGACTTTCAGCTTGATTATGCTGCTGAGGTTTGTTGGCCTTGGCATGTGACTTCTGTGCCCCATGAACCAAGCGCACCAGTTGCCCAGTGACATTTTTTGCCTGTTCAGGCCCTCCCTCCAGTAGTGAGGCAATTTCACTTTTGTATCATGGGTCCAGAATTGTTGCTATTGCAAAGTCATCACTCTGCTGAATGCTCAAGATGTGCTGATTGTGGTCAAATAGTGTCAGCATGTGTTTCAGCAACACACTGCTAGTACAGTCTCCGGAACCATCAAGGTTATGCTGAAGATTCAGTAATTTCTGCCTCAACACCCACAGCAGTGGAATTGATTAACTAATGGAGGCAGACTCACCACTCACTGCCTATGTGGCATGTTAAAAAGGCCTCAAATTATTATAGAGTCCATGAGGTGCCACTATTCAGTTGTGAGAGGCATGGAGGCCCCGGAAGTGTCACGGCTAGTGAGCATGACAAGATATTCTGAGATGGCTTTGTATTGTTCATACAACCTCTCTGCCATGTATAAAGTGGAGTTCCACCGGGTGACAACTTCCAGCTTGAGGTCATGCTGAGGGAGGCTGTTTTGGATCTGCAACTGCCGAACTTGTTCATGGGCCTTTGCAGAGCGTGAAAAGTGAGAACAGATATGGCGTGCAACTGTCAGCATTTCCTTTATATCAGGGTGCTGTAGAAACTCCTGCACCACAAGATTTAAACAGTGGGCCATGCACTGAACCTGAACAAAGCCACCATTCATGATGCATTTAACCACATTTGACCTATTTTCACTTGCTATAAACCCAGCTCTCGGGTACAAGGGATTCAGCCACTCATCAGTTTCAGTCAGTAACAAGTCCAGCATGTTTTCACCAGTGTGTGAACAGGTCAAACTGCACATAGCAGGTGTTGCATGCTGCCAAATTCCTGGAAGATTGCTACCATGACAGTCCACCTTACTACACTGATTATTCACACTACCACCAGTACAAACAACCCCCGGCACATGCACCCAATGTACAGTTATACACAAATATGAACTACCCGTTTTGCCACTTGTTCACATATTTTTGCCACTTGTTCTCATATCCATACTTAAATGGATGTATGGAGAGGAGGAATGTTGAACAGCATGTCTTACAGAGTCAGCCACAGCAAGGAATAACTCAGGTCTAGCACTGGTGGAAAAGTATGTCCTGGATGGGACTTTCCATTTCAGACAGGCATGTGCCGTAAACTGCTGGAATCCAGAATTCTCCATGAAGGAGAAGGGTAAAAGATCAATTGCCAGCATTTCAGCTACAGCACCATCAAGTTCACATGACACTGCATGATTGGGTGCGTATTTCAGGTTACGGCCAAAAACACTCTGCAACGTGGGCTGACTTTTCACATGGGATGTGACAAATGGATCTGCTATGCGAATAACCAGGATGGGGTGTGGACATATGATGAAGAGGGCTGCACAGGTGACAAATCCACAAATGAAGTTATTTTCCCAGATATACGCACAGGGGTTGATGTACCACTTGCACTAGACATACTGCATTGACCAGATTAGTGAAGCTCAGCAGACAGTAAGGCTAGGGACTGGACCACACTTGGTGTATGCCTCCTGGGGTTTCCCTTTGAGTCTGAGCTGTTGCTTCTGGTTGTTTTTGGCAGACAGCTTTCTATTAGCTGACCACTATTTCAGTAGTGGGTACAGTAGACAGTAAAGCTAGGGGCTGGACCACTCTTGGTGTATGTCTCCTATGGGTGCCCTTTGTGTCTGAGCTGTTGCTTCCAGCTGAGAGCTTTCTATTAGTCGACCACTATTTCAGTAGTGGTACAGCAGTACAATTGCTGCTTTACATACAGCAGCCAGGAATTCTGGGTAAGTGTTCCAGCTGCTCCTTATTCTGAGAGAGCTGCTGCTGGCTGGGGTCTGTGCAGAGCAATCAAGGAGAAAAGTCACCTCAGCGGAGACAGGAGCCCAGACTGTGCACTCCAAGAGGGAATTCAGCCAGGCTGAACTACTGTCAAGGAATCCCTACTTCTGCACCTGTTTGAGTCTGCCTTTCCTCCATGACTGGTCTTTCTCCCAGTCGATGAAGATCAATGAATCTCAGCAGACAGTAAGGCTAGTAGCTGGACCACACTTGGCATATGTCTCCTAGGGTTGCCTTTTGTGTTTGAGCTATTGCTTCCAGGTGAGAGCTTTCTATTAGTTGACCACTATCTCAGTAGTGGTACAGCAGTACAAATGCTGATTTACGTACAACAGCCAGAAATTCTAGGTAAGTGTTCCAACTGCTCCTTATGCTAAGAGAGCTACCATCGGCTGGGTCTGAGCAGAGCAATCAGGGAGAGAAGTCACCTCAGCAGAGATAACAGCCTAGACTGAGCATTCCAAGGGGGGATTCAGCCAGGCAGAACTGCTGTCAAGGAATCCCTGCTTCTACACCTGTCAGAGTCTGCCTTCCATCCATGACTGGTCTTTCTCCCAGTCAGTGAATATCAGTGAAGCTCAGCAGACAATAAAGCTAGGGACTGGACTGCACTTGGCGTATGCCTCCCAGGGTTGCCCTTTGTGTCTGAGTGATTGCTTCTGGTTGTTTCTGTCTGAGAGCTTTCTATTAACCAACCACTATTTCAGTAGTGGGTACAGCAGACAGTAAGGCTAGGGGCTGGACCACTCTTGGCTTATGCCTCGTAGAGGTGCCTTTGTGTCTGAGTTGTTGCTTCCAGCTGAGAGCTTTCTATTAGTCGACCACTATTTCAGTAGTGGTACAGCAGTACAAATGCTGATTCACATACAGCAGCCAGGAATTCTGGGTAAGTGTTCTAACCTCTCCTTATGTTGAGAGAGCAGCTGCTGGGTGGGCCTGAGCAGAGCGATAGAGGAAAGAAGTTGCCTCAGCAGAGATAGGAGCATGGACTGTGCACTCCAAGGGGGATTCAGCCAGGTAGAACTGCTGTCAAGGATTCCCTGCTTCTGCACCAGTCAGAGTCTGCCTTCCCTCCGTGATTGATCTCTCTCTCAGTCAGAGAAGATTAGCGAAGCTCAGCAGACAGTAAGACTAGGTGCTGGACCGCACTTGGCATATGCCTCCCAGGGTTGCCCTTTGTGTCTGAGCTGAAACAGAATTCCATATTCAAACAGTGAGCAACACCCAGCAGATGCTAGGTTTTCATAAAACATAGATAATGCCACAATTCATTATTAAGGAAAGGCTACTTGAAGTAAATGGGTACAGGTCAGTAGGCAGCATTGGTTCATGGTGGGTAGATATTTTCAGATGAACCTGACTGACCTCTTTGATTGGATAACAAAGGCTGCTGACAAAGGCTAGGATATGAATGTATCCTCTCTGGACTTTAGTATGGTGCTTGACTCTGTCCAGAGTACAAGGTTGGTTAAGAAACCAGTAGACCTGGGTGTATGGTATAAACTAACTACCTGTATTGAGAACTGGCTGGAGGAGAGTATTCAGAGTAGTGCTCAAGAAGGAATTTTCAGAGGTGAGGGTGGTCACTAGTGGGGTGCCTCAGGTGTTGGTTCTGAGGGCCAGTGCTTTTTAGCATCTTTATTTGTGTTATTAGTAAAGACAGCCAAGGCAAAATTTCCCTCTTCGTGGATGACACACAAATATGTGGGAGAATCGATAGCAGGGATGGAATAAGGATAATAAAGAATGATTTGAAATGGTTGGAGAGGTGGTCCAAGGCCCAGCAGATAAGGTTCAATGCAAAAAGTGCAAAGGCATGCAATAGAATGCAAGATGTGCATATTAAAAATGGAGCAGAGAAAGGATAAGAAGGATCTGGGGGTTATTATATCTGATGACCTAAAACAAGAAGTTCAATGCAATATGATAGTGGGAAAGACCAACAGAATATTGGGATACATACTGTAGGCAGGGGGATCAGCAATAGATGCAGGGATACAGGGAGACTGTACTTTCCTTGTACAAATCCCTAGTGAGAGTACACTTAGAGTACTGTGTGAAGTTAGAAATATATAAACATGTTTAAATACATAAAATATAAATATAGACTCCAACAGCAGAAAAAGATTGACGGCCCTTCTAGTCTGCTAATTTTACTCTGTCATTCCCCGGGACCTATTGTCTCTGTGTGTGCTACGTATACCCTAGTGTTCCTTTTATACTCCATGTTTCTGCTTCCCTCATTCTGCTGAGTAACTGCTATACCCTTAGCTCTATCCCACCTTTGTTTGAAGCAGTTTATGGTTTGGGCACCCACCATCTCTGCCAGCAGACCATTCCATGGCTCAGTCACTCTTTCTGTAAAATAATACTTCCTCACATTTTTTCAAATCTTTTCCCCATTAACCTCCACTCATGATACTGTGTCCTAGCTTCTCTGCTCCTGGTAAAGAGCTCTTCACAGTTCACCTTGTTTATTCCTTTCAGAAACCTTAAGGTCTCAATCATATCTCCCCTCTAATCTGATTTTGAATGAATTCATGTGCAGTGTTTTCAATCAATCCTCTTAAAATCTACCTTCCTGGCCTTGCATAATCTTGGTCACCCTGCCTTGTGCTGTCTCTAGCCTATGCCTTTTCTTTTTTGCTGTCTTCTACAGAATTGGACACAGTACTCCAGATGTGGCCTTACCAGTGATCTATACAGAGGTAACAGTACCCCGTGCTTCCTACTGTGGAACCCTCTCTCAGTAAACCGTAGAATCATGTTAGCTTTACTAAAGGCCTTGTTACACTGCCTGGTTTGCTTAAGGAAATCACTGATAAATACGACTAGTTCCCTTTCCTCTGATGTTGTGTCCAGCTGAACCCCTTCCATTCAATACTCTGGTTTGGGGTTTTTGTTCCCTAAATGCATCACTTTGCACTTTCTGACTCTGAATTTCAGTTGCCAAACTTTGGACCAATTTTCCAGCCTTTTCAGGTCTCTCTGCAATTCCTTTATCCCCTCCACACTGTCAACTCTATGACAGAGTTCAGTGTCATCTGCAGATAGATACAACCTGTGCTGGCTCCCCTCTCCTATGTCGCTAATGTACATATTGAAGAAAACTGGGCCCAGAACAGATCCTTGTGTTACTACACTGATGACCTCTGTTTCCATTGATCTGACCTAATTTACCACAAATCTCTGCTGCCTGCCCTCCAACCAGTTCCCTACCCACTTTACTATTTATCTAGCTGTACCCAGAGCCCCATCTTCTTCAGCAGCCTTTGACATGGCATTGAGTTGAATGCAATGCTGCAGTCAAAGTGCAGTAGGTCTACCACATTCCCTTTGTCCAGTACCCTTGTTACCCAATCAAATGATTATATCAGCTTGGTCTGACAAGACCTACATGTCACTGATTAATGCTGCTTACTATCCTGAGGCCCAGTGATCTCCAAGTGTTCTACTACAGGAAGATCCTCTTTGGCAAGTGTTTCCATCAGTTTCCCTACAACAGAGGTAAGGCTGACAGGTCTATGGTTTCCCAGTTGCTCCTTTTCCCCTCCCTTCTGTAGGGGCGCTACCTTCACCATCTTCCAGTCCTTGGAAACAACCACTTGCTGCAAACAGTTATTGAATGGCCCCTTTAGGGATTCAGTTAACACTGATGCCAGTTCCCTCAGATGCATTCCATCCAACCCCGGGGCCTTGTTTACCTTCAGGGCTGCTAACCCATTTCTGACTGTTTCACTAGTATACTTCTTTAGCTTCAGTTCTGGGACCCCTCTATCAGCTGCCTTTATGCCACTGTCTGGCAAAGGCATGTTATTCTCCTTTAATAAATACTGAGCAGAAGTAATCATTCAGCATGGCTGTTTTCTACCTGTCTTCCTCTTTTACCCTGTCCCTCTTTAGCCTGACAATCCCCCCCCCCATCTTTCTTTTTTCCCTTGTATAGCTAAAAAATGTTTTTCCCATTCCTTGATCCCCTCTGCAATATGCAGTTTTGTGTCTGCCTCTGTGATCTTGACTGCCTCTTGGCTTGTCTGGTTTTCTTGGCTATTCATCCCATTCCTTATCCCCCTGTTTTTTTTGTACCTTGTAAAGGTGTTCTTTTTGACCCTCAATGCCTCCCTAACCTTTTCAGAGGACAAACTTGGTCTTTTGTTTCTCTTGACAATGCTTCCTGTGCATGTTTTAATTGTCATGAGAAATGCACCTTTTATGACTTCCAATCTGTGTTGTACTTCCCCTGAAGCTGTCTATGTCGGCTAACCAGTCCACGACTAGTTCACTCATTAGGTTGAAATCTGTCCTTCTGAAGACTACTCCAGGAAGTTCTTTGCCATATTTCTTCTAACAAAAAGTAATTCAGTTGGCCAGCCATCTGGAAAAGCACTGCCTAGAAACAGGTTCACCCTCTTTTCCGAGGGCAAAGGATACAAAAAGTTGCATTAACTTGTGCATGTCTTTGGTACGCAGAATGTAGTACCTTGAGATTCTATGTACAACTAAGGTATGGAGCAATGCATCCCCTGGATTGGCATGCTCTGGGTAATACACCAGAAGTTGTATGGATTGGTTTAGTGTAAACTCTGAAACCACCTTGGAGAGAAAATGTGGGTTTGTAAGTAAAGATACTCTACCTCTATGGAAAATTAAATAAGGCTGATTGCACATGAGTGCCTGTAGCTCAGAAATTCACCTCACTGAAGTGATCACAATTAAAAATAGGGCTTTCCAAGAGAGAAAGCACAGCTCCATGTGGTCATTTGTTCAAAAGGAGACAATGTCAGCTTTTCTAGAACAAAGTTCAAGTCCCAATGTGGGAGTGGGTTATGCACAGGTAGTTTCAGGTGTAGCACAACTTTTAGGGATGTTTTCATTATGTCTAGTTGGGCCAGTGGGTGGTCAGAAATGGGGACGTGGAATGCCAATATGGCAGAAAGATGTACCTTCTCGGAGTAGTATTTAAGGCCGACATCTGACAAAGGGAGCAGGTAATTTAAAATCTGTTGAGGTGGGCATGTGTAGGGGTCCACTGCGTGCTCTGAGGCCCATGCAGTGAAATGTTTTCACTTCATAGTGTATGTTGGCCTTGTATATGGTTTGTGAGCTACTCTCAAGAGCTCCACAACCTGAGGCGATATGCGGTATTGCACGAGAGCTACGTCTTCAGGAACCAGGCATGAAGATGAAGAGAGTGGAGGCTGGGATGTAGTAGGGTACCCTGATCCTGGGATAGAAGAGTGGGACAAATGGGAAGGGGAACGGGTTCCTCTACTGCTAGTTGTTGTAGTAAGGGGAACCAGACTTGACGAGGCCAGAGAGGTGCCACTAGGATCATTGTTGCCTGATCCTGAAGTTGTTTGAGTAGCAAGAAGTCTAGCACATCAGCCTTAGATGAGGACTTACTGGTGCCCAGGCCAACTTAATCCATATTGCAGCTCTGAGGAAGGAGTGGCCACACTCCAAAATGTGATCATATTTTTTGGGCGTCACAATGTCAGTAGATTCTTGATAGCAACTTCTAGAATAGGGAGCTCGCACGATGGAAAAGGTTTCCACGAAGTACTAAATATTTTGCACAAATGTAACCAGATTTAGGCAGTTGAGCCATGATAACATTTTGATGTTTCCTGCCTGTGATTGCTGCCATTACAGTGTTTTGCACATGACTGTTTGCACTGAAGGAAAAGAATAAACAAGGAACTGGGTAGGAATTTTATGCACCTGTGTCACCTGCCTGTTTGTGCTGATAGATTGAGTTCACTTAGTAAATTGACTTAGTAGGAATTAATTTCCATGCTATTGAGCACCAGGAAAAGAAAAGTGAGTTATTAAGGGATAATATGATTTAATCCAGATTAGCATACCAATGGTGTGTTTTATATAGCACGGTGGTCACTGGACCCCGGTGGTTTCCAAACCCACACTCCATCTATTCTTTATGAATTGGTGAGTGCCACATTGAAAATGGTTGATCGTCCAGTGGGTTCCTTGATCTGCTGCACCAGCGGATCCAGGATACAGTCCTGTAAAGTATCAAGAAGAACCTGACTTCTGGCCACTGTTGGAATTGCACAGGGGCTTGCCAGGATCAGCCCCCTAGCTCTGAAGTGAGCCCCAGTAGCTCACATATCATTGCCTTGACTTATAATAGGAAGGGATCAATTTAAAGATGGGGCCCTTATGGGCCCCTCTAACTCCCAAGGCTAATAAAGTGTAATTCCAACACTGCTTCTGGGGCTTCTGGCTGCTGGGGTGGTCCAATGAATGTCTGGAAGATTAAGATCTCCTGCTACTACAACCTCCCATGTTGCCTCCTCTTTTCTACTTTTGTTCCTAGTTCCTTAACTCTCTTCTGTCCCTGCACTCCCCCCAAGCAAAGTTTTCAACCTGGTGACTTTGTGAGCTATATTCATGGTGATTCTACCTCCCCTTTTCCACCAATGGTGCATCCTCTACTGCTTTTATTCTTTCCCAGACATAAATGGCCATCTCTCCACCTCTATCCATCCCCTATTGTGCCTCTGTAATGTTTGGGTTACCCTTATGTATTCCTGTGGCTTACTATCCTGACACATGCCTGCCTGGGCATTATTGCCTGATAGGTGTAGTGTTGTGATAGTGAGCATCACGGTAATGGATTCTCTGATGGATTTTGACAGGGGTAAGGTAGCAGATGTAACGGGTTGCAACCTTACCCCTGCTGGTGCACGTCAAGGGACAGTTGTTTTGGGAAGTTGGTCAAGCTGTTCCAGTGGTGTACAATGCTAAACCACCAGCAGCTTTTCCAGCACACTCCCTCAGACCCAGGTTCTGGACTGGGTCATATCCTTTTATGGAACTCACCCCTCGAAACTAATATATTTTTACTCTGGGGTCCGCTTCCCCTCGGAGTTAGTGATTTTAGTTATGGGGGTGTGGGAGGCAAATCCCCCTGCATTTTACACTTAGTTTTCATTGTAATACCTGAAACATTTCTGTCTGGCTGTTGATTTTGGGCAATTTAACTTGGTATGCTGAACGTCAGCATACCGAGGTTAGGTATACCATAATATATCCGTTTGTACAGAGATTGGCAGGTTCTAGTAGTTGTTCTGGTTGGCCAGTGTTTCTGTAATGGCCACTAGATCCAGCCCAGAGTCTGCCATCAGTGTCTGTAGTTTGCTACTTTTACTACCCAGACTCCTGGCATTGAGGCACATGACCCTCCATCTTATGCTCCCACCCCGGTGGTTCTTGAATGACTTCCTCATTACAATTCCTTGATATCCAAGATGTCTCGTGTTTTTTTTTTCTTTTTTGATGGTCTATTTGTTCCACACTCCCTGGTCCCCTGAACATCTTTCACTCTGCTACTACTTCTTGTACACCGTGTCCCCATCCCTGACTTGTATAGGTTCTCCATGTCACCTACGTCATCTGTGAAATCCCTAGTCCTGAGCTCCCCACAGTTAGTTTAACTGTTTGCCACTTTAGACATCAAACCTCTGCCATAATGCACTAGTCCCCTCTCTTATCAGGAGAAGGCTATCAACTTTGAATAGCCTCCTGTCCCTGAAGCCCCCCACAAAGTGGTACTTGGTACCTCTGTTCCTGACACCACCCTTTTAACTCCCTATTGAACTACTCAATCTCCTCCTTCCTCAATCTGTCTTCTGTCTTCTCCCTACCCCAGACAGGGAGTATCCCAGAAAAGGTCAAGGAAGCTGGGTGCTTCTTTAGCCATCCCCCCCCCAAGCCTCTGGAAGTCCCACTTCACTGTCTACACTTGCCAGTTCACCAGATTGTGGTACCTTGGTGTACCAACACTACCTACTTCCTCCCCTCCTTCACTGTCCTCCCTATTCTTTTCCAATCCCAGATGACTGATGCTCCTGGCAGGCATCTAACTACCCCTCCCCTTTTCTGCACTATCTACCACCCTCTCTACACCCCTAACCATAGAGTCCCCTATCACCAAAATCCTTCTTACTAACTTCTGCCCTCTCTTGCCTCTGAGTGTCACCATGTCTTCCTTCCCCTTAAACGCAACTGACATGAGGTCCCCCTGTGCTAGGGTCAGTGACCTTATTCCAGTTAAAAAATTGTAGTGATATTTAAAGCAGCTCTGCTGTGACAAAACTTTCCACATGATGCCAAATTAGGGATATCAGGAGCAGAGAAAGTAAACCCTAGAAGTAAAATAAACTGCAGTGTATTTATATTTTCTTTCCTATATGTACTGTAAGTCTGCTACATTTTACATTATGTCCATTTGTATTTCTCTATGTCTTGCTAGCTAGCCACTATAAATGTGTTTTTCTACTTCTTCTTTCTTCTGTATTCTGTAAACCCCAACCCCTCCCCCCACCCACCAAAAAATGCAGCATACTGGTCTGCAAAGATAACTGCCTAATCACAAGTACCTGAAAGTGAACTACAGGAAGAATGTATGTGTGTGCTTTTAAATACTGCTCTTATCGAAGAGATGGAATAAAAGTTTTGTGGCAGTTAATATTAAGCTTCCTTGTCTGCTATACAGCAGAAGCAGCAGGAGCAACAGGTAGTAGGAGATTCAGTCAGCCCCCAACATTAAAAGAAAACGTTTTTTTCTCTGCAGTGTGCTTCGCTCCTAGAAGCAGCTTGTTTCCGTAAATGATACCATTTGCCAGTACAGAGCTTTGATTTGGTCCTCAAAGCATACATTTTTATTCAAATAAAATAGACGGGACCATCAAATTCCACAACGGAGTTATAAAGAAAAGTTAATTAAAAGAAAGTCTGTATATGAGAAGATGTAAAATCTTTTACAGTCCTGTTGAGCTCAACAGAGGGTGCACCATGTTGTCCTTAATTAAACATAAAAGAAAAATGACTATACAGTAGTTGCCCCTCCCTTCCAGGCTGCAGATGGTAAGAGAGGGAAAGTAGATGTGAAGCCATGAGAGTGTAATATCTTCAATATGCCTGGG
Source organism: Neoceratodus forsteri (assembly GCA_016271365.2). Lineage (NCBI taxonomy): Eukaryota > Metazoa > Chordata > Ceratodontiformes > Ceratodontidae > Neoceratodus > Neoceratodus forsteri. The sequence continues at coordinate 646,481,900 of CM028135.1, read as the reverse complement.
ATAAAGTGATCACAGGGTGTAGGTGGCTCCCAACTCAGAAATGACTTCTTAGAAATAACTAACATATTAAATTTAGAATTACATGTCCAAGATAGTACAAGAGAAGAGAATATATATTGGATATTGCACTGATCAATATGGAGGAGGATATTGTTAACTGTAGAGTTAGGGAATCTTTAAGTGAGTATAGTTAGGGAATCTTTAAGTGGCAGTGAACACAACATGGTCTAATCTGAAATTCAAAACTGCAAAGAAAAAAGTCGAGTGAAAACTAAAGTGAAATGTTTCAATAGCACAAACTTCCCTGAAATAGAAATATTTTTGCAGCACTGGAACTGGGAGAGTAATTTGAAGGTCTTAACCTGGATGAAATGTGGGAAATATTCATAAATACAATCTGAGTAGTGAGGCTCGCTTTGTCCCTGAAAGATTCAAATACAATTCCCTGGAGAAAATACCATTGTGATGTTCTGTTAAGATCAGGAGGATCACTGGAATGAAAGAAAGCATACAAGAAGGCTAAGAAAAGTAACTCAGTGATTAAGAGGTATTTACAAAAAACAAGCCAAAATCTGAAAAAAAGGAAATTAAAAGAAAGGGATGAAGAGCTGAGACTAGTATGCAGGGTGAAAGACAACAATAAATCATTTTATAACCATAGCAATTCTTTAAAGAAGGGAAAACCAACAAATAGGGCCAATAATGATTTTTATAACATGGGATGCTGAAAGCAGGCATGCATTAAATGCCTATAAACCCACACCCTGTCGTGGGTTATTGCTTACATGACTATCAGGTTACAGGCATGTCAGAAATGGTAGAAGTGTTGAACAGTTTTTCTCTGTAGTATGTACAGGGAAAAGGAACAAACAATAATCTATGAGAATATTAACAGAGAAAGTAACAGTTTAGCATTAAGTGTCAGAGATGTGGAGGGAAAACTAAAAGGGCTAAAGTGAAATGAATCACCAGGGCCAGATGGGCTGCACCCGAGATTCTTCAATGAACTAGCTAGACAGCTGGCTGGCCCCATAGCTGTGATTTTCCAAAAGTCCCTGCACAAGGGGAAGGTTGTGTCAAGTTGGAGGGATGCAATGATAATGCCCATAGTTTAAAAAGTTTTAAGATCTAACTGCCAAAATTACCAACCGGTATGGCATTGGTGATCCAATGTCTCAGTGGAAGCACTCCGGTCTTCCATGTCAGCAATCCAGATTCGGAAGTGAGCTCTGGTCTGCTGAGATCTGGTGGCTGGCTGGAGAGTGCTTCCAAAGGGAGTGCGATCCAGTCAAGGAGGGAAACGGCCAGGCTACAACACAGCAGCCAGTTGTTGCGAGCCAGGGAGCTTGCTCTCTCATCGGGGGTTGCACATGCCCTGAGCATGCTGCTGCTGTCAACATCAACAGAGACTGCAATTACCATCATGGAGTGGTGTGAAGGATGTGGGAGAAAACTGCAGGAGAAAATGGAGTCTGGGCTGCATGATGCCCTGCTCACTCACTGTGGACCTGCACCATAGTCCTGAACTCCTCAGCACAAGTTGCATAAGTACCCGGGGGATTACAGCCCCCTTCTCCACTCTGCCATGCAGGGGTAATCTGTGTTGACTGAGCTGAGGTAAGTCCCAGGAGAAGATTGACGCTGATTGTGTGAGAATGGGGCATAGGCTGAACCTGCACCCAGTCATCCAAGGAGGACAAACAATAGATGGAAATAGAAATGACTGAACAGTGAGTTTGATCTCATAGTGGGTAAAATTCTGGAGTGCTTTATAAAGGAAACTTGGGAAAGCCATCTAGGTATAAAGGGTTGCAGGATGCAACACAACATGTAGTCAAGAGAGACAGGTCTTCAGACAAATCTGATGTGCTTCTTTGAACCAATCAATAAGGCATTGAACAGTGGCCTACTAGTGGATGTAGTGGGCCGGATTTTCGAAAGGGAGCGCAGGGCTTGCATCCAGCCCTGCACCACAGGACTTTGAAATCCATGATGTGCCAACCCCCTTTGTAGTAACTGCACCCAAATTTTCATTCTTGTATGCAGTTGTGACAGTTTCCATGATTTATAGCAGCGTGCACTAATGCTCTGGCACAAGCACCGTTACTTAGACTCCCAGGGCTGGTGCATGCTAGACCACAAAACTGTGGTCTAAGGTACGGTGAATGGTGAAAGGGATGGAATTCCCGATCATCTGCAGGGTAATGCCACAAGCCGCTTGCATCACATGTTGGGCACACCAGGGGCTTGCGGCATTCCAAGAGCATTGAATATCCGACCCAGTGTAACTGTATTATTCTAAGACCTTTGACACAGTTCCTCATAGAGAGTTACTTAAAATACTTGAAAGGCAAGTCATTAATGTAAATCTGATAAACTAGATGACATCGTGCCTGCAGGAGAAGAAGCAGAGAATAAATGTAAGAGGACATTGTCTGGTCTGGAAATGTGATGAGTGGGATATCATGGGGACTGGCATTGGGCCCTTGTTTCTTTCATGCTTATGTGTTATCTGTGACTTGCACAAGTAAGGCCTGGTTGTGTAAGAATGCAGATTTCACTAATATAGGTACTATAGTAGACACAGCTGAAGCCATTAGAAATGTTTAGAGTGAGGTCAGAGAGCTGGAAAGGATGGCTGTTAATACTTTAACATTGAAACGTGTAAGATAATGCACTTTGGAACAAAAAATAGGAGAGCGAGTTACAGTCTCATGGGCCAAAATCTATAGGAGACAGTTCTGGGGAGTGATTTAGAGGTTTTAATACTGAGTGATCTTACTTTTCACACTCAGTGTAAAGAAGTGAGCAAAAAAAATGCAATAAAATCTTGGGTTGCATAACTAGAAACATAGCAAACAGAACAAGGAGGTGCTTTCACTCTGTGTGTCATTGGTCAGACCACACATGGAGTACTGAGGACAGCTCTGGGCCCCTCATAAGGAAAAATAGTATTAAATAGCTAGAGGCTATACAAAAGAGGGCCACCAGGCTTGTTGGGGGCTTGGGGAACTACAATGTGAGCAGAGACTTACTGAATACGTATTCTGTCAAGCACAGTTGAGTGGACCATTGTCTTATATTTGTGGCTTTTGGAACTCAGAATCTATGCAAGCAATAATACCCAACAGGGTGGGTGGTATTGGGCAATACTGGACTGCCCAAGGGTGTAATGAGGCCCAACGCCGCAGGCAGAGGGCCTTATAGCCTCTGGAAGGTCCGGTATTGTCCATACCACCCACCCTGGAGGGTATTATTGCGCTTAGAAAAATGGGCTAACAGTAACATTTTATATAAAACATTTTTAAACATGTATAATAAATGTTAAAGAGCAAAACTACATTTTATTATAAAAAAGTCCCTGTACTGCCACTTGTGGCCATTAGCGGCCACTGCTGTGAAGGGATTTGGGTTTCACTGCAAATCATAGGTGTCCCATGGGAGTTGTAGTTTGTTTCTAAAGTGGTGGCTTAGTTTCTAGCTAAAAAGGTTTTTCTCTACTTAGTCAAGTCTTTTTTACCCCTCAGAAGTTGTTTCTGATGCTGATTCACCGCATAGCCATGGAAGCACTAAGCTGTCACATTTCTATGAATGCAGCGCGAGCAGTGGTACCATCGCCATCAACAGAAGGCAATGACTGTGCATGAGCACAGTACGAGTGGCGGTAACTTTGTTTTTCTATTGCGTAACTCCAACAGGGCATTTACGTTTAGAAGGGCGCAATGTACAGTTTTTCTGAAATGCTAGGGGTGAACTAGGGAATTTCCCAAGATGCGAGTCCCACTGAAATAAAGCAATGTACATACAGAATTGTGGTTTGGATTTTGTTAAAACACCCAGATCTTGTGTTGGCACCAGTGATGTGTGTGGGGGACTAACATGGAGTTACTACAGTGTCAAACATACAGAAGGAAAATGTCAATGTCTGGGAGGCAGATGTGGGGGGCGCAGGCAACCAGGCAGCAAAGAAGAAATGTTCTCGCTAAGCCAAACCCAGCAAAACGGCAGCTGGAGGACAAAGGAGGGATGGCACTCTCATAGACATAGTATAAAAAAAAACAGAAAAGAAATGTAGGTAGAAATGAGCCCAGCTAATGTTGTGTGCATGGTTATAGGCAGCTGCTAGGGGGTGTACTACCTCTAGCTAAGTGAGAGAAAAAAAAGGCGGCGTTTTGAAATTGGGTGCCCAGTGGTTCAACCAATTATGAAGCAGCCTGGGCAAAATGATTACAGTGATGAGCGTGGTAGGGTTGGCATGACTGGCACTTTAAACTTACAGGGCTCTCACTGTAAGTTAATGTACCTCATGCCAGCCAATCAGATTTCAGTATTTTTCCCCCCATTTTCTAAAGGAATGTATCAGTCTGGAGTTAAAAGAGTATATTTATGAAGGCAAATTACACAACAGGCAGTTAAAGTGAGAATTATATAAAACTAGCAGAAGGGGTGGGTGCATAAATTAAAGAATAGTCAAAACCTGGAACAGTCTGCCTGAATATATGGTTTCTTGCAAGACAATGAATGCCTTTAAAATGACTTTAGATTAGCATTTAGTGAACAAGGGAACACTTTCACACATCTATTGAGAAATGGCAAGTATATAAGGGCAAACACTCAACCAGCTTGTAACTTACTATGAATCCTAAATCCTATGAGCTTCATTGTTTTTTGGTAAAAAGCTCAAAATGGAAAAAAGGTTTCTTATCTTGGAGTTTGTGGACAGAAAAGCACTGCTACAGAAATTGGGTATTCAAACTCTCTTGTGTGAAACAATGTGAATAAACCTGATTTAACAATGTGGCTGAAATAAATTCCCAGAGCATATCTGCCTATTTTAAGTTACAAAATATCAAATGTTCTCAATTCATCTGTTTGTTCTGGGCCTTCACATGCATAAAAACTTGGAATGAGGCTTGTAGTAACATTTCTTACCTATACTAAAGTATTGGAAGTTTATTTCTTCATACCAGTGATGAGAGTGGATTTCCTCCTGGGAATCTGGGCCGGTGCTGGTGGCAGCCATGGCTGCTTCCCTGTAGCGCCTTTAGAGGGGATGGGCCTCCGCTTTCTTATTTTTTTCAGAAAGGAGCTGTGATGTCATAAAGGGAACAGTCCTGTTTGTAAGGAAGGAATTTCCTGTCTTGAATTGTTTTGGTTTATTTTACTTTGTCTAGATTGTAATAAATACCTAGGGGACTAGAATTTTGTAAATATTTCCCTCATAGTTGCTGATTAATGAGTACGTCCTAATTTATCTGTATATAATGTTTTTATGTATTATTTGTAATTGTTGGCCTTTGAATGACAGATCACATGACTGCTGACTACCATAAAAGGCCATAGAGGACTCAGTGTATCAGTTCAACTAGAGTCCTGACTCTAGCCATTCATGTGGGACCGGAAAAGGAGGGTAAAAGGCTATCCAACTAGTGTGCCCCACCACACTCATGTCAAAGAGCCTGAGTGAACCACAGCAAAAGTGGAACCATGAAGATGTTGATGTCTAAGGCATCAGTACACATCCACAGTCCTGCAGGGAACTCTGCCAGTTCAGTAAGATAAGGTACAGTACCTTTTTGTTTGCTGCTACCTGTATAGAAAGTACAGGGGGAGGTTAAGAAGGTAACAGGAGGGAGGGTATCCTGTGAACATAACGACCATGATTGAGTGACTGCAAAAATGGCAACTCAATCACAGCGCCTGTGTTCTGGGCTATCTGGCAGGGCAGCGACAGGATATGGGGGTAGGCGAATACAGTGACAGGATATTTATATGTATACATGCATGTGGGGGGGACCACACCACACAAGGGGTGGAAGGGGAGGGAGGGTATGTGGGAGGTAGTGTGGCACTCTGCTGTCAAGCTGTCCATGTGGTGTGGTGGGTAGGGTGGCAGGCTGGGGCTGGGAAGGTGCCAGGTTTGGTTCTGGGGTGGGATCACTTTTTGCGTCGGGATGTTTTTTTTTTTTTTTCTGAGTTTTACATCCCCCCCAACATGCACCCCCCTGGAGTTGGGAATCTTTAATTAGGTGGGTGTGGGGGGCAAAACATCACCGGTTTTGAAGTCGTCATGAGTGTACATCACAATTATTTATTTTCGGTGATGTACACTAGCCCAAATGGCGACTGCCATTCAGCGATCACCTTTATGACATGGAACCACAGGGAGCATACCTCTCAACTGTCCCTGATTTTCAGGGATGTCCCTGATTTTAGCTCAATATTTTCCTCTGTCCCTCGTACAATGTGTGTGTTTTTGTGATTGAACAGAGGGAATTGTAAGCACAGAATAATGTCAGTCATTACAGTTACAGACTTATTCTTCTTCAAGAAATGCATCTTACACTAATTCCCTTATTCTATTAGCTTTCTAAGTGAATATTACTGATTTATAAGATGTGTCCTTGATTGTGGGTCTTTGTCCCTGATTTTTTAGGCCTTTTCCCTGATTTACGAGGCAAGAGATTGAGAGGTGTAGCAGGGATGTAACAGTCCTTACAAACAGTAAAAACCTGTTCTGTGGGAAAAAAGAAAACACCATATCTAGGGTAGAGGTATGGAGAAGGTTAAAGACATGTGCAAAGGGAAAGGGTAAGCAATAAGCAGTTAGAGAGATATAAGTGGAGGGATTCAGGAACAAGTAAGGGATAAGTAAAGAAAAAAGGGAATACAAGAAACACCCTAACTACAGTAGGGTTACAAAGGGATAAAACCAAAGGGAAGAATGGAAAACTAGAAACACTTTGTCTAGGGCAAGGTTACAAAGGGGCACAAAGTAAAGCAAAAGGGGGAAACCAGGACCACCCTATCTTAGGTTAGGTTACAGAGGGATAAAGTAAAGTAAAGCAAAAAGAGGAAAGCAAGAAACATCCTATCTAGGGTAAGGGTACAAGTAAAGTCAAGTAAAAAGTAGTGAGTGAAGCAATGGGAATTTTGGAAGTGGTGCAATGTAGTGGTTGTGGAGCTGCACTTTCAGAGAGACCTTCTGGAGACTGAGGTACCACCCAATCTACATCTACCTCTTTGGGCTGAGGAAGGAGGTGGCTGGATCCTGAGCCAAACTGGCTAGGATCCAGAGGGCCTCCTCCTCATCCATGGATCACCGAGTCTACCACCATTGTCCCAGACAGTACCTAGAAGAGGGAGAGCCAGCTGGACTGTGGTGGACTCTTAAGGGTGGAGGTTGTGGGTCGGGGCACATTTCTCAGCCTGAACCACTACAAAATTAATTTGGCACTTTGGTAGGAAGAGATTTCTGGGAGAAAGCCTCTGTGGTTGTTGCAAGTGAGGATGTGGGGACCTTCAGTAGGAGAGACCCCAAGGTGAGAGGAAGAGCAACTCATCAGAGGAGAAAGCATATTCTGCTGGAGAACTTGACTTTTAGGGGGTTGATTTGGGGATAGGAAGGGGGTAAGGTGCTTACCTGGTACCTCATCTTGGAGGGATGGACAGTGGATCCTAAGGATCCCTAGGGCAGTGGGGCAGGAAGATGAGCTGGATGTCATTGTCCATCTGGGGATTAATGACGTGGCAAAGTATGGGGCTGGATTTGTGCAGAGAGATTTTAGGGAAGTGGGAAGGGTTCTTAGGCATGTGACAAACACAATGGCTTTTGCTTCAGTGTTGCCTGTCTATGAGGGGAAAGGATAGGGTTCTCCACATCAGGAACATCAATTCATGGTTGAAGGAATGATGTCATGAAGAGGGGTTCAGCTACATTGGGGATTGGGGACCAAACTGGAGGGATAAGGACCTATACTGAGGTGATGGCCTGTATCTATCTGGAAAGGGAACCTTAGTCATCACTGGATGTTTAAAAGTTTCTGTGATGAACATTTAAACTAGTTGAGGGGGAAGGTGGAAACAAAATGGCAGGCAGGCATAAACTGCCCTCTTCCCCATAGACTAAAACTGATAGAAGGGAAGACCTGAGGGGAGAATAATTCCCCAGGTAGTAGGACAAAGAAAACAGCACAATGGTAATAAACAAGGGGGATGGGAACAAAAGTCATGGAAGGAGAGGGAAAAAGGAGGCAGGGCCAAAGGGACAGAAGTGGGGCTGTAGTCAAAACGTGAAAAAGGTGCGGAAGGCCATGTGTGCAAATGCAAGAAGTTTTGAAAAAGGTAATCATTACAGAGGCTGCCCTGGATATTGTTGCCATTACTGAGTCATGGTGCACAAGAAATCATGAGTGGGGCATAGCCTTACGAGGTTTTACACAATTCAGGAAGGACAGCATGGGAAGGAAGGTAGTAGGTGTGGTGGTGTATGTAATGGAGGGTATTAAAGCAACAGAAACACAGAGGCACCGGGTAAAAGGAGGGGTTGGAGGTACTGCAGGTCACCCTGGAGACAGGACCCAGAGGCACTGTCTGCAATGGGGTGATCCACAGACCTTCAACACAAAAGGAAGAGTTGCATATGGCACTGGGGGAAGCCATTAGCATGATAGTAGAAAAAGGGGAAGTGTTGCTGATGGGGGACTTCTATCTGCCAGATGTAGACTGGAGCCTCCCAGTCACAGCCTCAGCTAGAAGTAGGGACATCCTAGACTCTCTGCAGAGGGCACTTCTCTGACAACTAGTCAAGAAGCCTACTCATGATGGGGCAATACTGGACCTGATGTTCATTATCATGGACAGTATTACAGACTTCAAGGTGGGAGACCACCTGGGGACCAGCAGTCACCATACAGTGTGGTTCAGTTTAAGGATGACAGTGGAAGCAAACCAGACAAGGATAAGGGTTCTGGACTTCAGGATGGTAGATTTAAAACAATGGGTGAAGGCATCAGAGATGACCTAGCAGGGGGAAATAGACAGAGTGGAGGAACAGTGGCCCACATTGAGCAATGGCATAAGTTGACAAACCTCTGTGCAAAAGAGGTGAGCAAAACCGAAAGAAAAATAGAGACCAGCATGGTTCTCAAGGTAAGTGGCTGTAAAGGTTAAGGCTAAAAGTATTGAATTTAGAAGGTACAAAGAGATGAATAGGGAAGAGGATAGGGAAGTGTACCAGAAAAGGCAGAGGGAAAAAGGAAAAGTGGGGGGAAGTGCAAAGGCACAAACAGAGGAAAGGACAGTCAAAGGGTAACAAAAGGGGATGAGACCTTTTTAGGTATACAGGTGAGAAAAGGAAGACAAGAGGAGGGATTGTAAAGTTAAAGAGTGCGGGGGAAGATCAGAGGGGGAGACTGTTCAGAGGAGTAGCAGGAAAAAGCAGATACTCAGAACAAATTTTTCTGATTAGTCTTCATGGTGGAAGGGGAAGGGGGTATCCTGTGAGCTCGGTGACCGCACGGCGCCTTACACCACAGCAATGAGGGAGGGAAGGTGACCGGAAGGGGGGTGCATGAATATAGTGACATCCTGTCACTACATGTATACATGGGGGGGAGCGAGCACACTGAGCATGGGGTGGGATGGGAGGGAGGGAGGGATTTGAGGGTGGTGCTGCAGTGAGCTGCAGAGCTGCTCCTGTGGCATGGTGGTTGGGCTTAGCACTGCAGTATGAATCATGCTGAGTTTGGGTCTGGGCGCAGGTGCCTTTGTTGCATCCAGCCTGAAAAATTGTTTTTGGGGGTTGCACCCCTGGCATACCCCCGGAGTTGATTAATCCTACAGATCGGTGCTGGGGCACAGCCCCCTGCATTTACATTTAAAATCCAAGTCCCTGGTACCCTTTTGCTGTACTCAAGGGACTGCATCGCTGAAATATTTTTCAGCGATTTACATTTGCCCTAACTGTGATCACTATTCTGTGATCGCCGCTATCACATAGATCTGGGAAAGGGATGGACTGCACAAAAGCAGCAGAAATAAGGGAGGTGGTAGACACATGCCCATTTACAGAGGAGAGAGTACTGAAATGACTGACAAATCTGAAAATGGACAAAGCTATGGGACCATATGGGGTACACCCAAGGGTGATGAGGGAAAGTTATGGAGGTACAGGCTGCACCTCTGACAGACCTATTCAGCAACTCACTCCAAACAGGATTGATTTCAGAGGACTGAAAGAGGGCAGATGTACTCCAGCTTCATAAAAGTAGTAGGAGGGAGGAGGGTGACAACTATAGACCGGCCAGGCTGACATCCATGGTGGGAAGGCTGATGTAGTAACATTTGAAGGAAAGGATTGTGAAATATCTTGACTGCAGTGCCTGAAGCAGCATGGACTCATGGAGGGGGGGGGGGGGTCATTTCAGGTGAACCTAAGAGATTTCTTCAACTGGGTGATCAGGGAAATAGATCAGGTTGGGGTGGTGGATGTGGTCTCCTTAGAGTTCAGCAAGGCGTTCTACAGCATACTACATAGAAGGCTCATTAGAAAACTGGGAAGTTTGGGGATGAGTCCTAAAGTGGCAAACTACATATGAAATTGGTTGATGGATAGGTGGCTGAGGGTGGTGGTAAACAGAATTCAGTCAGGGGAGGGAAGAGTGACCAGTGGGGTAACTTAGGTAGCTCAGTACTGGGTCCTGTCATTTTTTAATGTCTTTATAACTGATATTGCAGAAGAGCTGGTAAGGAAGGTATGCCTATTTGCAGATGAGACTAAAATCAGCAATCTGGTCAACACCTCGGGGGGGGGGGGGTAGAGAATGTGCAGAGACCTGAAAACTGTGGTCTACCACATGGCAACTGTTTTCACTGCTAAAAAGTGCAAAATCATGCATCTAGGGCAAAGAAACCCAGAGGCAAATTATAATATAGGGGAGAGGTATTGATGGACACCAAACAGGAAAGAGACCTGGGAGTAGTCATATCTGATAACCTAGGGAGTGCCTAGGGAGGGGTATCAGCAGCAGAAGAGGGAGGTGGTGCTACCACTGTATAGTTCTTTGGTGAGACCCCACTTGGAGTATTGTGTCCAGTTCTGGAGACCGCATCTCAATAAGGACATAGACAGGGTGGAGGCTATCAAGAGGAGGGCAAATAAAATGGTGCAGAGGCTGTACCAGAAGACCAATGAGGAAAGATTAAGGGATCTCAGTATGTACACCACAGAAGAGAGGAGGGAGGGGGGATATGATTGAGATGTATATACCTCATGGGGTTGAACAAGGTACAGGAGGGGAGTATTTTTCAATGGAGAAGGTGCATGAGAACAAGGGGGCATACAATGAAGCTGTAAGGGAAAAATTTAGGAGGGATGTGAGGAAGTACTTCTTCACTGAAACAGTGGTGGATTCGTGGAATGGCCTTCAAGCAGAGGTAGTGGGGGTGAAAACAGTGATGCACTTCAAGCATGCATGGAATAGACACATGGAAATCTTAGTTGGGAAACAGGGTGGGGAGGTAGCCTACAATCAGGGAGGGTCTGCAGTGTAAGTATAGGCTGGGAAGAAGGGGCAGACTAGGTGGGTCAAGCGGTCCTTATCTGCAAACAAATTCTATGTTCCTAGGAGTCCCAAGAGCACAAGCATGGGTCTAGGAATGGTGCCTGAGTCCTGAGAGGAGAAGCACGAAAGCATTAAGCTGTGTTCTGAGAAGTGAGAACTGCAACTCCCTGGTGGATTATAAATAACAAGCTGTGCCAGATTTACAATAAAACAAAAAAGGAGGCACATGCTCTTGACTTCCAGAGATTGTACAGTGGTTGGCTCAACAGTGGATAGAGGCAGAGCAATGGTGTTCTGTGGCACAGCAACAAATCCATTCACTCGTGTTGATGGAAGCTGTGATCACTAATCAAGCAGTGTGTGGGAACCATGAGGTTGATGGAGAAGGAATAGTGCCATCTAATTCTGCTGAGTATAATAATGGTGATGTCCCAGAAGGAGATTCTGGTGGTGTGCCCCTACAGATTGGTGTGGTGCTGTGGAAACAGTGGAGTTAACTGAGCTGGAGTAGATTAAGAGAGTAGAGGTAACACTTCCTGAGCTGATAGAGCCTGAATGTTGAGGGAGTGGGCCGAGCTAGCTATGTGAACAGTTTCAGGACTTGGGTGTCAGAGTCCAGAAAGGCCCTTGACTTTCGATGGATTGCAGGTGTGAAGAACCAGTGGTCCTTTTGAGAACAGGACAGACTGATCATTTAATGCCCAAAACTAAAACTGACATCCAAATGTGGAATAAGCTCCAAATGAATGATACTTGTGTAGGTAGGTTATTTTCATTTGCAAAAACTGGTGGAAGATGGGACTATTTATGTTTAATGTCTGGATAGTACTTGAACCTTTTACTTTACAAAGAATGGGATCCTGTACAGACGTCACAAGAATTTCCAGGAGTAATATACTGAAGACCAGTTAGTGGTGGCCAGGGTACTTTGAATGGAAGTTCTTCAGGCAGCATATTTTGACCCCCAGAAAAGGGCATTTGAGACACCATAGGATGTTAAATCACATACTATCCTATTTCTATTTACCAGGGGCATTTTAAAAAGCTGTTAGGTTCTGCAAGACTTGTCTAAAATGTCAATGAGTGGTAGCAACCATTAGGGTAGCAGCCAGAATAGTCCTAATAAATAATATCAACCTCTCTACCTAACTCTTGGAAGTTGACTACTGTTATTCCCTTTCCTAAAGGAGGTGACCTCTTTTCCCTTAGTAACTTCTGTCCTATTTGTCTCCCTAGGAGGCAAAGTATTTGAGCCAACCAGCCACACCTCTTCATTTTCTAAAATTTGAAGTTGTATTTTCTTTTTTTCAATAAACACAACGATCCCCCGGTGTGCCCAACATTTCAACCAACTAATAAGCTTATACACAAGTGCACCAGATGCTAAGGAGCTTGCTAGCAAGCTCCAGTGTAAGAAATACCCTGTGAAAAGGGAGAAGAGTCATTGCCTCAAGCAGCAACTTGAAGGCATGAATGGCCATCAGTCATGCTAACTTTATCTAAAACTATAATGGGAACATGAAAAATATAGATTGTTTTTTGAATGTGATACAAACAGAAGTACTGGCCACAAGATTATTGCTCCTGAAGAAGCCCAGGGTTGGGTGAAACATTGTGCACAGCAGGGGGTCATTGTGACATGGAAAAAAGAAAATAAAACTTCAAACTTTAGAAAATGAAGGTGTGGCTGGTTGGCTCAAATACTTTTCTTCCCGATTGACAAGGTCCATATTACCAGCCCCGAACAAGAAAACAGAAATACTGTTCTAGAAAAGGGTACCCACTCTACACTTGTCTGCCATCTCTGTCCTCCCCACACTGGCTGAACTCCAGGAACATCTTGTTATTTCCCAACTCTCCTCTTCTTGATTCAACCTCCTTCTTCACTCTTTTCCTGTCTGGTTTTAGGAAGTCCCATTCCACCCCCACCTCTCTCCTACGACTCACTGATATTATTCTCTATAGCATAGGTCAGGGTCTTGTCATCTCTACCAATTTTGTTGATTTAGCCAAAGCTTTGATATTGTTGCCCACCCCATTCTACTGGACAAGTTTCAAGCTGCTGGACTCTTTGCCTCTTTAGTTGAGAGGTTCCACTCCCACTTTGAGGACAGGTCACAAGCTGTCCACACTGGAGACTTCGTCTCCCCCCTCCGCCACACCCAATCAGCTTAGTCATCCAGCAAGGGTCTGTCTTTGGCCCAGTTCTTTTCTCCATTTCTCTAAATGACTTCCCCACTGCCTGCACCTTTGTGATTATTTATATGTATGCAGATTATATGGTTCTCTTTACCTCTGGCCTTCTGCCTCTGACCTCATGAACCAGCTCCAACTGGACTTTAACAACATGCAGCACTGGTTAAGAGAAAATCAGTTATCCCTCAATACAAAGAAAAGGAAGAGGCTTGCTAGAGTCTTCACCCTTCCTTTCTTTCATACCCTTGATTGTGCTATTATTGAACATGTCTCCTCCTTGAAGTACCTCAGGGTCTGGTTGGATTGCCACCTTGATTTTTCTGCTCATGTGGACGCAGCATACAAGAAGGTCCACCCCAAACTTGGAGCATTTTACAGAAATAAGAGATGCCTACCCTTTAATGTTCAAAGAGAAATTTTCACTGAGATGAGTCTCTCAGCTTTTATGTTCATCGTGCGTGCTAGCGCAAGTCGAACATTTTGCTATGTACAGGGTTTTGAGAGGTCTATCATAATGGTCCAATGCAGAAGACTGTACAAGGGACTTGACCAATAATCAGCAAGCCTGAGCATGACACTGTTCAGGCATGAAAGTGAGTGGGCTTCAAAACAATGTGGCAACAGACACATTCATAAATCAACTCTTTCAGCAAGCGCAGCTGATCTCATCATGTGCTTATAGCCTGCCTGTTCCCTTCCTCCTCAACATTACAGCAATGGAATCTGAAACAGCTTGTTCAATATTGGTTGCCTATTACTGGAGATTAGTTTACCCCCTTCAAAATGCAACAACTTGCACATTTAAATACTTAGCATTTAAATATTTTCTTGCTACTAGCTTCAGTTTTATATTTCGTAAAAAGGAACTTGCTGTGCAAGGAGCTAAAGTTTCTTGTGCTGAAAAAATTCACTTGACCGGCTAACAAAACTTCATTTTTCTTTTTATTTTGTAAATTCCCCTATGTTTTGCTCCTCAGAGCTTGTTCACAGGGATTAATTTTCTGTTTAAACATAAAACACATATTTTTAGTCTTATTTATTTTTTTGTTTTCCAAATATCTTAATATCTTTTTTTGAATATTTTTTATATAACTGAATTCCATTTATCATGAATAATTCTGTTATCTGCTGTATTTAAGCATTTTTTCAAAACTTATCCTGTGGCATTACGCTTTGTGTGAATATACAAAAAACAGAAAACACCTTTCATGCGATGGCAGCATAGACGTCTGCTATGGTAAAGTGCAGTATTTTTACTTCTGTATTAAACTTGAAACCCCATAATTGCTTACATATCTCAACAGCAAATGAACTTTATGTTTAAAGCCCTTTTTCCTCTATTTGTGATTTTCCATGGCCCAAAGTTCTTTTAAACTTTATGGGCCAGATATTCAAAACTTTGCACTGGACAAAAAATGTTTGCGCAGGTTTAGTGCGGGATTAGCGCAGGTATACTATATTCAAAAGGCCAAATAGCGTGGAAAACTGCATTTGCGCTGGGCAAAATCATAATGTATGCAAGGGGCAAACTGACATGAATACAGGCGCAATGCTATATTCAGCGACTAGCACCACGCTAAATGGTTTTGTGTGACTTAGCGTGACACTTAACGTCGTGCACATTACCGCCCAGGAAAAGCTTGTCTTAACCCTGGGCAATCAGCTTTGCACGGTATTTGTACGCCTTTTGCGTGGCTTTGCGTGATCCTAACAAATAAATATGACACAAAGACAAAGCTAAACATAGAGGAAACATGCTGCTAACTGATGGCATCACAATGATGCCAACATCTTCCACCAGTCCCAGCCATGCCAGGCAGTAAGTAATGACCCTGCCACCAGTGGACAGCATGGCAGTGTGGCCATACAGCATACACCTGCAGACCACTCTTCTGTGAACACCAACAGATGCCAGCACACACATGCAGCACTGTGGGCATGGAGGATGTTGAGGGGAGAGTGTATTGGTGGCCAGGCTGTGCCACAGACCAGGTGTGGCCACAAGGCTGGGACACATCATGCAGTGCACATGGGCCAGTAATGGGAATACCCCAACACCAGTGTATCTTTGTGATAATATATGCCCCCCCGGCCACATACCACACAGCTGTACAACTGCCACAACACACAAAGCCGGACATGTATTTGTCACTGTGAGCATCCCATGCCAGAGGTGCAGCATCTGTGGGTCACACAACAGTGTAACAGTAATGCCCACTGTCAGTAAACACCCGCAGGTCGGGCCTCTCACTGTGTATAGTGCAGTCATCATCACTGCCCTACACACCTTAGGCATTGCTGTGTCCATACACTACTGGCCCCCTTGCTACTGTAGTGTCTGCTGTGCACTGTAGCATGACCTACAGTGTGACAGTTGCATGCAGCACCACCACCATCTGTGCCTATGCTGTGTTGTCCCAGTACAGCTGCAAGCAGCAGCACATGTAAAAGTACAGTGTTCAAAACTGAATAACATGTTTGCGTGGGTTTAGCGCAGGGCTAAACCGTTAGCCTGGTGCAAACTACATGCAAATCAGGGCATAATGAGATGCTAATTTGGATGTTTGCCCAGAGATTACTTAAGTAGGCTCATTTGCATATCACTTTTGAATATGACAAGGTTTAGCTCCGGGCAAACATGTGTGCACCGGGCTAACGGTTTAGCCCTGCGCATGCCTGTGCAAACATGTTAGCGCTGCGCAAACAGTTTGGGGAATATTTTACAGTTTTGCACACTGTACTTTCACATATGCTGCTGCCTGCAGCTGTACTGGGTCCATGCATTTGCTGGCACACACATTGGCCACATAGTTCACCTCTACCTACCTTCACATCGCTGTGCACTGTGTTGCTGTTGTGGTTTGCACTTTCTGGTTGCCATATTCAGAGCTGCCTTATTCCAGGGCTAAGTTTGCCCTGCACTCCCAGCCCAGTTTGCCCAGCCTCATTCCCATGCTATATTCAGAAGCTGTTTGCCCTGGGCTATTCCTTTTGAATATGGCTTGCTTTGTGCTCCAGGCTAAGTTTGCCCACCAGGCAGTGCTAATTTAGCCCCAGAGCAAAGTTTTGAATATCTGGCTCTCTGTTTCTTTCTTGTTACTTGATGCCTTTAGTGGAAAAAACATTTATTTAGTGTCTTATTTCACCATTAAGCCCCCAATCTAATGATTTTTAGCTACTTTGTTTCTTCAATGAAAGCGCTATACACACTGTCCCACGCAATGCTCACTCGCGTTGCAAGCTGTAATGCTCCAAGACAATGGCATTCCAGATGCTAATTTTGCTTAGAGATTTGTGGCTCCCTCTTGAGCCTACTCAGATTTGCCACCAAAGTGACGTAGCAATTTGTGTACCTCTCATAAAAACGAGAGTGTTGCTTAACAACTTTATATTCTCCCCCACAAGGAAGGAGACGCGGTTTGTCCGAGCAGGCTCATCTGTATCTTGTAACAAAGACTGCGCTATGCTGCCATTCTGCCTTTTGTGATACTCTTAACTTTGTATGCAGAACCATCCAGGTTAACAATGGCCTGCACAAACAAAATACATGTTTGTATTATATTGCTAGACAATTATATACACTGATCACAAGAAGGTTTTCTTTACTATAAACCCATTACTATTCATTTTAAATTTGCATCACACATAAAAGGAGTTGTGCAATGACTGACAGGCTTGGTAATAACAATTGGAACTGTTACATTTATAAAATCCATGCTCCAAATTATTGAAAATAAATATTTACTCTACAGCACCCATTTTTCCACTACTCTTAGAGCACTCCAACATCTCCAACAATATTTACAACCAATCCCATATATTCCTAGATACATGTATGCCAATTACTTTCTATATTCATTCCTATAGTTGGATCTAACGTATTTAATAAAAAAAATCTACTTCATTTCCACCTTATCCAGTAACTGTTTATAATTGCCCACCTAAGGGGAGGTTGTATCACTTCCAATCCCCAAAATCTTAACAATGCTCCTGTGTGTCCCTCTCAATTGAAATGTAGTGCAACAGGGGACTGTTCATCGCTATTCCTGATATCTCCCTTGTGTTCTAAAATCCTCTTTTTTAATGCTTTTTTTGTCACACGGACACTGTATGACATAAATGACACCTTCTGTGTTGCATCTATATGCTCCCTAATCTTAAACTCCTTGTTAATAAAAGGATGTTTAAACATATCCCTTTTACTTGTGTTATTGCAGACCATGCACCTACCACACCTTACCATGCCTGATTGTAAAGGACCCAGCAGCAACTGAGGTCCCTCCCTGTCAGGCACGGCAAACTGGGGGTGCACCAACCTGTCTTTAAAATTCAACACCTTTTTGCCACTATGATTGGTTTCTGCTGCAAAGTAGAATTTTGTAAATTATCTTGAACTACCATGTGCCAATATTTATTTATGATTCTACGAATATCTGTCATTTTATTATTATATTTAAGCACCAATACTGTTCAGTCAAGTTCTTGTTTCTTTTGTTTGTTCTGTAATAGCTCTTCTATATTATGACAGGCTTGTTTAAAAACCCTAGGTTTATAGCCCCTATTTGTAAATCTTTTGACCATTTCCTGTTTGTTTTTTTGATAGTCCTCTGTTTTCTGACAATTTCTCTTGATTCTTACCATTTGTGAATATGGTATGCTATTCTTTAATTTTGGCTCAGTGTAACTTGTACTATGCAATATGGTGTTTCTATCAGTCTCTTTTCTAAAAATAGAGGTGCTAATCTGATTTCTTTCCTTCATTATTGATAAATCTAGATAAGGGATGCTGTCATGACTGCTATTCATGGTAAACATTACATTCCTGTCCCAGCTGTTAAGGGCCTGATGAAATTCTTGCAATTCTTGTATGTTCCACCCCATATACACAGTATATTGTCAATAAATCATTTCCAAAATATTATTCTGTTCATAAATGGATTTATTCAATCAATAAACACCTTTTCCTTCTCAAAATCAATCATGAAGGCATTTGCATATGCGGGAGCCATTGTACTTCCCATTGCTGTCCATTTATCTTGCTGGTAAAATTGTCCATTAACTTCAAAGTAAATATTTTGTAATATAAACAATGCTAAATCCTGTAGCATTTCTGTTTTTGGTCATTCATCTCTTACCTGTTTGTTTAATATTTTGCCCATATTTAGTAAGCCTTCTTTATGTGGTATTGACGTATATAAGTCAATTACATCCCATGTCACTAGTATAGTGTCATTAAGATTTTGCGCTGTTGTTATTCTTTCTAACTGTTGCATAATGTTCGTCGAATCCTGTATATACATGTCACTTTTCTCAATCAAAGGTTGCAGATGAAAATTGATATACTTAGATATAAGGTCAAACAGGGAATCTATTCCTGACACAATTGGTCTTACCTGGTGGATCGGATATATTCTTGTGTATTTTTGGAATACTGTAAAATGTAGGAATCTTAGGGTGCTCTTTGATTAAAATTCTCATTTCCCATTCATTTAACCAATTTAAATTGACATATTCAGCTAACATGTCCCTTAACTTTTCTTGAAGTGATAAAGTTGGGTCTTCTAGTAATAAAGAATAAACCATTCGCATTTCGGGACTGTGTAGTACAGTACGGTCTGCAGCCCATTGGCTCATGATGCGACTAATGGGTGTACAGCTGGTAGAGCTGTCAGTCAGCGGGCAGCTGGGTGGCTTGCAGGTGGGGAGCTGCAGCCTGCCACTGACTGGGGGGGAGCGGGGTGGCGGGTCTGAGTGAGCGGGGGTAGGGGGGTACCGCTGGACCACCAGGGATGGTACATTTTCTGAAGCCCACAATTGGGCTTTATTCAGTCCACTGGACCACCAGAGATACATTTATTTATTATAAGCCCATGATCGGGCATGGGAGCAGATCCACTGGACCACCAGGGATTATTAAAATATACTTAAGCCCGTGATCGGGCAGGAGAACAGGTCCACTGGACCACCAGGGAATATATGGTTTCATAATGCCCACGATTGGGCAAGGGGGGCAACGACATCTGGACCTTGTCTCTGGAGGTCAAGTGGCCAGCCACAGCTGGCGGCTTCTGTGTTGCACCCTGCAATATGGCGGCTGACCTGTGGGTGGCTAGGCCTTGCTCGTACTTTTCACGGGCAGATCTTTGCACCCTCCCTGTGTGGCACAAGGTGGGTGTGTTCCTGCATATGCATTGCGCATCCTAGGCTGAATATCAGGATGTGCCAAATATGCATGAGCATGCCCCCGCATTTCGCCGCATAAATTACTGGTGCACCCTGGCGCATTGGGATTTGTGCAGTGCAACTTCCACCGTTGAATATCATGCTGGGGTGCATCAGTGGGTTGCACATGGCACAACACTGTTGCATCATGAGCAACCCCTTTGAATATCCCACCCACAGTTTACTATAGCAGACAACATCTGTAAAGAACTGTTATCTTTTGTTACTAATTTTTCTATGCTTTTGGAAAAAAATACTTATATAGGGCTTTAAATGGCAAACACATTATGAAACTTTTAGCCCCAAAAACAGTCACCTTTTCTGGTTTCAAATCTAAGTGCATATCACAACCAGCAATACCTAGAATGCATGTTAGTATAGCAAAGGGCATCTGCTACTCTAACCCCTAAGACAGGTAACGAATGGTATCATTTGTTACTCCTTTTACTATGCTTTTTGGGAAAAAATATTTATATTGAGCTACAGCAAACACACACTCAAGCATACTGTACACACCATCCTCATGGCCACAACATTCAAAATAAATACTACAATCTAATATGATATAAAACAATAAAGAAACTGTTTATGTTAGTCTTGGTTATGTGGAACACAGTGGAGTTCATATTACAGTAGATTTCCTTTAAATATTTCTTATCCTACATTTTGTATCTTGGATAGCACAGGGGAGATGCTACATCTCATTCTCATAGGGATCTTCAATCTACACATTTTTGCACTGTATTTACTCAGGATGTCCCAGATTAGATGCAATACTGTATCTTGTTTTAAGTGGGGTCATGATTTTACTGTCTTTATAATGTATTTATCCATGGTAGCCTAGTCCAGATGTAAAATATTGTTTTCAGCATGTTTTGATTATACGCAGTGCAGCATAATATTGTATACATGTAGAGCCACACTGAAAATAAGATGTCACTTCTTCTGTGAACTATCCAGACTAAATATACAGTACAGCAATCAGCAAGCATATTCTAGGAAAACACATTGTAAAAATGTGTAAAAGGAAGACCACATTATAACTGCCTCTCAGCAGATCTGCATTGTGCAAATTTATTAGAAATAATGGGTAAAAAGCATGACCACACCATAAGTGATATTTTACAGGATATGCCAGTTGAGATTTGATATATGCTATATCAAATCACAACTGGCATATCTTGTAAAAAATCAATATTTAAAATGGTTTAAATGCTTTTTATTTATTAATCAATCAGAAAATATGCTTTACCCAAATGAAATAAATATTTTAAATATTGAATTGGCTAGTCTTTCCTTATAGGTCTTATCCCATATGCCCTACACCATTGTAGTTGCCTTCCACTGCACTGCCTCCATCTTGTCTATGTTTTTTTATGTTGATTGTGCGCATGCGCAAGAAACATGTTGCGTCATTTTCTGCACAAGCAGGTTATGGAGCCGTGGCACTGTTGTGCCCAATGCCCCCATAGCCTGCAAAAGCTTGTCCCCTGTCCCCCAATGTCGTGGCACGTTGCTGCTGACACTAGTTCAGTTAGCTTGCCACAACCTTCTAAAAAAGTAGCTGCTGCAATCAGAGGCCGCCTCGTCATTGCAGCATCAGCCATCTGCTGCAATGAGGGAGAGACCCATCATTGCAGGGTGGGATGTGAAACCCCCGATATTGTTTGTGAACATGGCGGCGGGTTGCTGCCGTCTTCACAAACAATATACCCTCCCCACTGTGTTTACTTGCCAGCGGGGAGCCCACTGCCTGTCGGCATTCTGCCCCCCTCCCGGTGTTGTTCCTGCTGATGGGGTGCCCAATCCCCATCAGCATAATGATACCCCCCTTTGTTCCTGCTGATGGGGTGCCCAATCCCTGTTGGCTTAATGATACCCCCTTCCATTTCTATAGCTAAGGGGGTGCCCAATCCCCCTCGGCTCCTGCAGCTCCCCTCCCCCTGTCCTTGTTTGCCAACAGGGGTGCCCAATCCCCCATCGGCTAATGCACCCACACAGGTGGCATGCTGGGAGCCCACCCCAGCATGCCAAAACACCTGTTAAACAAGAAAATGGTCCCCTGATGTCTTATTTTTTTTTCAACCTGTAAAGAAGGAAACAGTGTCTCGGAGCTCTCCCAGGCCCTCCCCCCACAACCCGCACCCACCCACTGTGCACCCTGCCTCCCCACACCCCTCCCTCACCCTATACTTACCTCCGGAGTCCGGTGCAACGATCTTCGGTGGACCGGGAACACGTCTGCACTCTTCAAAGCCGACCACGAACTGAAGAAATGCCGGTAAACTGTATAATGTAATAAATAGTTTTTTTTCAACTTTAGTGCATATCTTGGGCATTTCTGGGGCTTTTTTCACCAAATTTTCAACATGGGGTTTTTGGGGAACCCTCCTCATGAATTCTTGAACTGTCATGGCGTTAATCAGCCCTGAAAGGTGGTTTCACGGTCACTGTGCAGAATCACTCTTAGGGGCCGATTAATGAAACAACAGTGCCAGTGTTCATGGGTGGGCTCTCAAAAAGCCTATGTTACAAATTGATGAGGCATAAAAAAATGACTGTTTATGAGAGTGCGTTGCGCAGTTGCTACGTACGCTTGTAACTTCACAAATTTACAATATTTTTGACATTGGCATTTTCTCACACCTCCTTGTAAGCAGTATAGCTGTCATTGTTCACGTCGTGGCCGAAATGTGTTTTCGCAGTTCCGGCGCAGAATAGCTTGGATGCTGCAGGAAATCAGTGTTCAGGAAGATTAAGAAAATGACAGTGACACTGTTCATGAGTAGAGGTCTCAAAATACCTATGTTGAAAATTTGGTAACGATACTCCATAAAATGACTGTGTTATGAGTGTGCTTTGTGCAGTTGGCACGCACGCTCGTAACTTTGCGAATTTATAATATTTTCACTCCAGATTTTCAACATTGCCATTTCCCAAGACCTACTTATGAACAGTGCAGCTATCATTTTTCCCATCTTGGCCAAAATGTGTTTTTTGCACATCCGGTGCAGAATAGAGAGGTCGCTGTGGGAAATCACTGTTCGGGACAGATCAAGAAAATGACAATGATACTGTTCATGAGCAGAGGTCCTAAAATGCCTATGTTTAAAATTTGGTGATGATAGCCCATCAATTGACTGTGTTACAAGTGTGCGTTGCACACTTTCTATGCACCCTTGTAACTTCGCAGCTTTGTAATATTGTCAAACCAGATTTTCAACAGTGCCATTTTTTCACACCTCCTTATAAGCAGCACAGCTGTCGTTTTTTCACATGCTGGCTGAAATGTGTTTTCTCAGTCCAGCGCAGAATAACGTGGTCACTGAGGGAAGTCAGTGTTCGGGACAGATTAAGAAAATGATAGTGGCACTGTTCATGAGCAGAGGTCCTAAAATCCCTATGTTGAAAATTTGGTGATGAAACTCCATAACATGACTGTGTTACAAGCGTGCATTGAACTGTTTCCACGCACCCCTGTAACTTTGCAAATGTGTAATACTGTCACGCCACATTTTCAACAGTGGCATTTTTTCACAACTCCTTATGAACACTACAGCTGTCATTTTTCACATCCTGGCTAAAATATGTTTTTGCACTCCTGCCGGACAATAGCACGGTCACTCTGGGAAATCAGTGTTTGGGACAGATTAAGATAGACTGAGTGAGAGGGGGGGAGTGACCGAGTTCAACTGAGCTCTGTCGGGACTACTACAGATTTGTTTGTGGGCAGACAAAGGCCCCAACAGAAGAACCCACTACAAAAGGGCAGCCTGCAGCACTGGGAGAAACAGAACGAGAGAGCGAGTGAGGAAGGGGGAGTGAGCGAACTCACCGAAGAGCTGTCAGGACTGCTGCAGATTTCTTTGTGGGCAGAAAAAGGCATTAGTACAGGCAGGGGACCAGTACAAAAGGCCAGCCTGCAGCGCTGGGAGAAACAGTATGAGCGAGTGAGACAAGGGGACTTAGTGAGCTCAACAGAGCTCTATCAGGACTGCTGAGATTTCTTTGTGGGCAGAAAAAGGTGCCAATGCAGGCAGGAGCCCCGTACAAAAGGGCAGCTTGTAGTGCCAGGACAAACAGAATGAGCAATGAGAGAGGGAGATTGAGCGACCTCAACGGAGCTCTGTCGGGACAGCTGCAGATTTCTTTGTGGACAGACAAAGGTGCCAACATAGCCAGGAGCCCCATACAAAAGCGCAGTCTGTGTCGTCATGAGAAACAGAACGAGCGAGTGACAGAGCAGTACTGAGTGAGCTCAACAGAGCTCTAGTGTGACTGCTGCAGATTTCTTTGTGGGCAGAAAATGCGGCAACGCAGGCAGGAGCCCAGTACAAAAGGCCAGCTTGGAGCGCCGGCAGAAACGGAATGCGAGAGTGACAGAAGGGGAATGAGCGAGCTCAGTGGAACTGTGTTGGGACTGCTTCAGATTTATTTCTGCCAGAAAAAGCAGGAGCCCAGTACAAAAGGGCAGCCTGCAGCGCCAGGAGAAACAGGACAACCGAGTGAGGGAGGGGGAGTCAGTGAGCTCAGCGGGGCTCTGTTGGGACTGCTGCAGATTTGTTTGTGGGCAGAAAAATGCAGCAATGCATGCAGCGGCCCAGTACAAAAAGGCAGCTTGCAGTGGCAGGAAAATCAGAATGAGCGAGTGAGTGAGCTCAACAGACCTGTATTGTAACTGCTGCAAATTTCTTTATGGGCATAAGAAGGCAGAAACGCAGACAGGCGCCCAATAGAAAAGGACAGTCTGCAGTGCTGGTAGAACAGAATGAGCGAGTGAGAGAAGGAGAGTGAGCAAGCTCAACACAGCTTTGTCGGGATTGCTGCAGGTTTCTCTGTGGGCAGAAAAAGGTGCCAACAGAGGCAGGAGCCCAGTACAAAAGGGAAGCCTGCAGCACCGGGAGAACCAGACTGACTGAGTGAAACAGGGGGAGTGAACGACCTCAATGGAGCTCTGTCAGGACAGCTGTGGATTTCTTTGTGGGTACAAAAAGCCACCAACACAGGCAGGAGCCCAGTACAAAAGGACAGCCTGCAGCACCAGGAGAAACAGATTGAGCGAGTGAGAGAGGGGGAGTGAGCTACCTCAATGGAGCTCTGTCGGGACAGCTGCAGATTTCTTCCTCAGCAGAACAAGGTGCCAATGCAGGCAGCAGCCCAGTACAAAACAGCAGCCTGCAGCACCGGGACAAACAGACTGACCCACTGACAGGGCCACTGAGCGAGCTCAACAGACCAACGCAATCAACATTCGGCATTGATAAATGCTTGTTTCAGATGGGGCCTCCAGAACTGGATGCAGTATTCCAGGTGCAGTCTCATGAGTAGAGATAGGCAAAGTGGCCCCAATTCACTCTGCGAAGTGAATCACGAAGTGAAAGTGAATTCACAGTGTGCTCTGCAATGCGAAGCAGAGTACTTCGTGTTATAATGGGTAATGCGAAGTCCATTGAAAACAATGACTTCGCATTACTCCACCTTCCCAAACCACTACTCCACCAATTCTTAAGGCGAAGTACATTGAAAACAATGTACTTCACCTCACTTCGCCTTTGTTTTTTAAGCTCCAAAGGCGAGTTTTGCAGTGATTCATGTGATTTCAGGTCACATGGGCTCTAGATTTTTCTGCACAGCCTCAGTTCGGGGTAGTGTGTATAGGACGCTTTAGGAGATTGTCTGCTCTGAGCGCTCTCTGTGATTCATACCTTCTAAAAGCTATTAAAAAAGCCTTTTTGAGTAATTTTCTTTGCTGAAACTTTAGTTCATCGATTGTAGAAAACCTTCCTGTGCTCATATCATCGAGCATATATTGTTTGTGTATGGATTTTGAATGTTAATGTACAGCATTCAGTCTGTGTACTGAGAGAAAGTGGAAGTGTGCTTTGGGGAGGGGCATATCTGTGGTGTAGGTAGATTAACTTGGAGAAAAAGACAGTTCTCTCTGTTTTGGTGATATTTGTCTTGTATAACTGTGTTAATGTATGCACAGTAATATTTTCAATAATTCTTGCCATTTTTTTGCTGATTGTTGTGGTGCAGCAGTGCATAATTTTAGTTTGTTTAAAATACGTGGTTATATTACTGGAGTTTTCAATTTGCTACGCATTACTTAGCGTGTGTGTATGTGTGTGATGCGTGTCATCAAATCAGACACCTTTTATTGTGCCACATAGGAATTTCAGCAATGTGAACCTGCTATCCACTGCAGCTGTGTGATTTTTAATACTTCTTTGTGGTATCTTTACTGGTGGTAGTACTAGTGACTGTTACTGCAGCAATGCAATACACTGCCCGCCCCGTGGCTGCCCCAACTGGCAAAGGTATTCTTTTCCAG
The DNA here is from genome assembly GCA_016271365.2 of Neoceratodus forsteri. NCBI lineage: Eukaryota > Metazoa > Chordata > Ceratodontiformes > Ceratodontidae > Neoceratodus > Neoceratodus forsteri. The sequence continues at coordinate 646,455,803 of CM028135.1, read as the reverse complement.
ATTTGAATTTCTGATAGTGAGCACTGGTTAGGTGTTGTGCCTTACGTCTGCATCTCTTCAGTGTGCAGCACAATCTTAATCTGTCTGTGCATTTGCATCACTTTAGGGCCCAATCTCCATCTATAACTTAAGTCACAGTTGTTTTTTTGTCTTCCCTTCAGAGTACTGGACGAGTGTGGTGCATAATTCTGCATGAACATTGTACTCATTAATATGTGCTTTTAAGTCAGGACCATCATCATGAGTCACTTGTGATACAAATCACGTTCTTCATCATCACAGTCACAAATGCAGTCACAAATCATGATTCACGATCACGTCACGAATCACAACATTCATTTTTTACTAGTTACTTGGATGTATTGTAAGCCTGTTTTGTAGTATCTCTCCTGGCTTCACCACCCCACCATTGTACTCATTAATAAGTGTTTTTAAGTCAGGGAGTTTTGTGCTACAACTCATCAGGGAAGTACAGTCATAGGCATTCACGTTCCTTCCTGTACAGCATGTGAGTTACAGTACTGTAAGCAGAGGTGGTCGAAGTGGCCCCAATTCGCTCCATGAAGTGATTCACGGAGTAACACAGAATCCTCGGAGTACTCCACAATGTGAAGCGGAGTACTTCGCTTCATAATGAGGAATGTGAAGTCCATTGAAACCAATGACTTTGCATTATTCCACCTTCCCCAAACCACTTCTCCACCAATTTTAATTGAAATCAATGTAATTCGCCTCTCTTCACCTTATAATTGAGCTCCAAATGAAATTCTGCAGTGATTCATGGGATTGCAGGTCACATGGGCTCTAGATTGTTCTGCATAGCCTCAGTTCTTTCCTGGGCAGTGTGTGTAGTGGTAGCTGGAGACAATTTGTCCTCAGAGCGCTGTGATTCAAATCCTCTAAAAGCTGTTTAAAATGCCTTTTTGCTCAAAATTTAGTACATCAATTATAGGAAACCCTTCTGTGTTCATATCGAGTGTTTATTGTTGTGAGTGGATTTTGAATGTTAATTTAGAACAGTCAGTCTGTGTACTGTGAAGTGTGCTTTGGGGAAGGGGCGTATTTGTGGTGTAGGTACATTAACTGGGAGAAAAGGCAGTCTTTCTGTTTTGGTTACATTTTTCTTGTATAACTGTGTTAATGTACACACAGTAATATTTTCAGTAATTCTTGACTTTTTTTGCTCATTATTGTGGTGCAGCAGTGTATCATTTGTCTGTTTAAAACAGTTGGTTATATTACTAAAGGTTTTCAATTTGCTACACATTACTTGTACTGTGTGTGTGAGTGTGTGTGCGATGCATGCCATTAAATCAGACACCTTTTTTTGTGCCACAGAGTAATTGCAGCAATTTGAACCTGCTATCCACTGCACCTGCATGAATTTTGTTATACTGCTTTGTGGTATCTTTACTGGCAGTGCATTGTTACTGCCGTGCACTAATCCCCCAACTGGCAAAATTTGTATTCCTTTACAGATTTGGATTTGTGACTTGTGAGCACTGGTTAGGTGTTTTTGTGTCTTTTTGTATGCATCCCTTGAGTGTGCAGCACAATCCTAATCTGTCTGTGTGTTTGCAGTGCACCATTAATTCTGGGAGACTGCATTTCTTGTTACGGTCTCATTTCACTTCGTCAGCACTGGGGAGTTTTCTGGACACAAGACAGTAGCATTTTGGGGATGCACATTAATTCTGGTGACTCTGTGTGTGACCAGTGAGAGCACGACTGAGTGCACCATTAATTCTGGGAGACTTTGCATTTCTTGTTACGCTCTCATTTCACTTCATTAGCACTAGGGAGTTTTCTGGACACAAGACAGTAGCACTTTGGGGATGCAGATTAATTCTGGTGACTGTGTGGGTGTGGTGCTGCCAATATTGTTGTCAACTCCACCTTACTTCGCATTTAAGGTGGAATGACAATGCGAAGTAATAATAACAAGGCAAAGCGTGCCTTTTCTATGGGGCACCCCGCGTAGCGAAGTGCCAACTCAAAGTGGCCACTTCACGTTCACTTCGCTGGCGAATTTAAAATTCGCTGCATCTCTACTCATGAGTGTCTTATACAGTGGAAAGATTACCTTCCTCTTTATACTCCTTATACCCTTCCCTGTTCATCCAATTATCTGGCTAGCCTTTCCAGGCACCTTATCACACTACCTAGTTTCTCTTAGGTCCTGTGAGATGATAACTCCCAAGTCCCTTTCCTGCTTTGTGACTGTCAGTACCTCCCCACATAGTTTGTACTTTGCCCCCTGGGTTCTTGTGCCCTATCTGCATGATTCTGCACTTCTTTGCATTGAATCCCAGCTGCCATTCTTCAGACCATTTCTCCAGTTTTTTTTATTGTGCTTGTGCCCTCGTTTTTCCCCGTTTCTGCCTGACTTCCCATGCTGCTGTGGAGGCACGCACATACTGTGGTTCTGAAAAACCTTCCCTCTGCTTGCCACCTGCCTGTCTGTGTTACCCTCAGGCCTCCACCTTGGGTCAGTTGAACTGTGGGGGGGACAGAGTCCCTCCCTGGGAGAGGAGAGCTGCCTTGTGGCTTCTCAATCCTGCTTCCTCCCTCCCCCCAGCCAACCTTCAATGACCCGGGCTCGCTCCTGAACCCGTGCCACCAGTGTAGCATAAGGTGTGGCATCCAGCAGCTCAACCCTCAGCACCACTGGGCCAGATCTCCACTTTATTAAGGTCTTCCATCATTCTTTCAACACCCCCTGGCATGTCCACCCCATTGCATACCTTTGCATCCTCTGCAAAGAGAAATGCTTTCCACTCCAGTCCCTGTGCAATGTCCCCAACAAAGTCATTGAAGAGGACCAACCCCAACTCCAACCCCTGTGGCACCCTGCTCATCACCTCTCCCTCTCCAGAGTACTCCCTGTTTACCACAACCCTCTTACTCCCACCATTCAGCCAGTTCTCCACCCACAGAACTATATTAGGACTAACCCCAGGCTCTGCAGTTTGTTTATCAGTCTTCTATGGGGGAGAGTGTCAAAAGCCTTTCTGAAGTCCAGATAGGCCACATCAACATCCTGGTCCCACCTTAGTTACCCAGTCATGCAATAGATTAGTACAATGAGTTAGTGCAAAACACAGTGCTTATACAAAATTCAGTAAAAGTTAGGCTTAGCTGTACAAGTAAATAAATGCCATATAATGGCTCCACCAAGTCACAGTGACGGAAATTTCACTCACCGCAATCCTTCACGTCAACACAATCCTGCTGACATCGCCGACGCATCCAAACAGTGACCCGCAACACGCCGACACAGACCGCCACACATAACTGTATCAGTGCGGGGGGGGGGGCTTTTCCCCGCATCCCGCCTACTTTAAATATCTAATTCCATATCACACAGACAGTGGAGTTAGGTGCTTACCCCTGTCGATGAAAAATTTTCCCATCAATGCAAAATCTGTCAGTGTCAGGATTTCAATGTTGGGGAGTCAATGTCAAAACCTGAATGTTCAAACAGTACACCCCACATAAGGCAGTGTATGTGTGTTAGTGTGTGTGTGTGTGGGGGGGGCAATGCTTTATGTGTGCAGACAGTGCACTGCTATGTTATACTGTAATATATATGCATATATGTGTATTTGTATTTGCATCTGTGTATCACAACAGTTAGAAAGTGCAGCTAGGCGGCTCTTTGGTTAGTACAAAAAGTGCTAGTCTACATTTCCCCGCTATCCAGATCAGTTTAAGCCTTCTGTATGTCATTGCTTATTTAACTGATGTGTCTAGTGGCAGCTCCCCACCCTCTGATGTCCTTCAGAGCCTGAAAAGAAGAAAATGGTTCCCTGATGTATTTTCTTTTAATCTGTAAACATGTGTGTAGATGGTGCACTGCAGTGTTATACTCACGGGAATATATATGTGTATTAGTTAGCGTGTGTGTATCGCAGCAATTAGAAAGTGAAGCAGCAGTACTATGAAAAAAAAATTACCTATGCTCTGCTTATCATATACCTGGTACTCTTTCCCACCAGCATTGTACTATCACTGAGTAATTTGCTCAGTTATCCTCTGCTGCTGTTTACATTTCTGCCACCAAGCATGTTGCACTGGAACCCCCTCTGCTGCCAACTGCAGATGTGTATGACTTGCAGAGACATCAGGAATGGCCAGCACAGGGTCCCACTGCTGTAATCAAAAGACATGATGCGGCCTGAAGGAAAAGCACAGGTGAAAATTAGTCAGTTGCCATATTTATTGTGGAGTCACAACAATTCAAATAAATTGCAAATATCTAAAAAACTAAAGGTGACTGAAAAAAAAATTACAGATATGGAAACTAAAACTATGGCCGCATGCTTACAGCCAAAAAGCAAAATTTTGATAGATCACTTCCTGATCTAGTACTGCTGCTTTAAGTGGCTCAGTGGTTAGTGCAAAAATTGCTAGTCTACGTTCCCCCACTATCTAGATCAGTTTCAGCCTTATGCATGTCATTTTTGACTTAAATGAGAATGTGTTGCAGCCCCGCCATAACTGTCCACCCCCTATGCCCAGCCCATCCCAAGCCCAGCCAATATTAGTCTTCTGGCACAGGTATCTGCTCCTAAACCTAGTACAACATCAATACCAGCGGCAAACATCTGGCATTGACAAATGCTTGTTGACTATGGAGACATTGTCTACAGTGCTGCTCCAAAGTCCACTTTGGTTAGACTGGACCCCCTCTTTCAATCTGTCTCTCAATTTACCCTTGACAAACTCCTATGTACTCACCACTGGTCTTTGTATACCTACAAACATATGAAATTTGCCAGCACATAAAGGTCTAGAGGTCTATCAAGTCTGCTCGAATGTGCAGCTAGCACCCCTTATTCTGCAGCTGTCCCTCCCTTCCACTCTTCCCCTCCATTGACCCTCCCCCTTGTCCTGTCCCATCTCCTTTTGAAGCAGTCCACTGTTCTACTGGATACCACTTCTGCAGGTAATGCACTTCACCCAGCTACCACCCTCTCTGTAAAAAAGTGTCTCCTCATTTCCCTCCTTAACCTTCCTCCCTCCAGTCTCATATCATGGCCCCTGGTGTCCCTCCCCTCCCTTACTTTGAACAGCCCCTCTGTACCTGTCTTATTTATTCCTTTCACATACTTAAAGGTTTCAATCATGTCCCCCCATCCCTCCCCTCCTCCTGCGAGTACATGTTCAACTCCCTCAGCCTCCTCTCGTACAATAAGTCCCCCAGTCCCTTGATCATCTTTGTCACCCTGCTCTGCACCCCCTCCAGTAACTTAATGTCCCTCTTCAGATACGGGCACCAGTACTGCACTCAGTACTCCAGGTGCAGCATTTTGTTGGCCTTTGCAGCTGCCTTCCTACATTGTACCGAGTTGTTCATTGACCCTGTAATGAGCACCCCCAGATTCTTCTCCTCTTATGTCTGGGCTAGCTGCACTCTTCCCAGCTGGTAACTCCTCCTTGGGTTCTTCACCCCAAAATGCAGCACCTTGCACTTTTTGGCATTAAACCCCAGTTGCCAGGTGTCTGACCAGGTTTCAAGCTTTGCCAGATCATCCTGCAACCCCTGCCATCCCCCTAGGTCGTCCACCACCACTACCATCTTGGTATCATCAGCGAACAGACTGATCTTGCTCTTGATGTCCAATGATATGTCTGCAATGAATATCCCAAACAACACTGGTACCAACACCGAGCCCTGTGGAACACCGCTCGTCACTACCCTTGGGTGTGAGAGCTCCCCACCCACCACTACCCTCTGTTATCTTCCCTGAAGCCAGTTCCCTACCCATCTCACCAGCTTTGCACTGCCCCTGTGCCTTCTAACTTTCTTCCCAGCCTCTCATGTGTCACGGAGTCAAATACCTTACTGAAATCCAGATACAGGACATCCACTGCATGACCCCTGTCCAGTTGCCTAGTTACCCAGTCATAGAACTCCACCAGGTTGGCTTGGTAGGATCTGCCACATGTGAAGCCATACTGTCTGCTGTCCTGTAGTCCTTTTGGCCTCTAGGAGGGCCACCAGCCTCTCCTTCAGGATAGTCTCCATCAGCTTACCCATGATTGATGTGAGACTCACAGGTCTGTAGTTTCCAGGTTCATCCTTGGGGCCACTCTTGTGGAGGGGCACCACATGAGCCATCCTCCAATCCTGAGGCACACACCCTGAGTGTAGTGAGGCATTAAATAGGTCTTTCAAAGGTCTCGCAAGGACCTCTGCCAGCTCCTTCAGTACCCTAGGGTGGATGCCATCTGGGCCTGGCGCCTTGTCCACCTTCAGTGCTTTCGAACCCTCCCGAACTCTACCCTCCAAGATTTCCCCATCTGTCATCCTATTCCCTCCATTTCTGCCATTTCTCCCCCTTGGGTATCAACCCCCCATCTTCTCCTTAGTAAATACTGAGCAGAAGTAATCATTTAGCACTTCTGCCTTATCACACCCTGCTTCCACCCAACCCCCTCCTTCCTAATCCTTACTATGTGGTCCTTACAGCTCCTTTTCTCCCTGATGTACCTAAAGAAGTCCTTCTCCCCCTTCTTAAGGCCTTATGCCAGCCTGAGCTCCATAGATACCTTGGCTCCCCTTACTGCCCGTGTCACCTCCTTCAATTCCATCAGGTAGTCCTCCCTGTCCTCCCCCCTCCCTGTTTTCTTGTACCTCCTGAAGGCAGCTCTTTTCCTCCTTACTTTTTCCATGACCTCCTTCTTCAAATAGCTCAGTTTCTTAGCCCTAGCCTTCTTGCTCTGGGCCTTGCAGCAGGTTTTGGTTGCCTCCATTATCCCCAGCTTTATGATCTCCCACCTCTGGCTAGTGCCCATACTACAGTAGGTTGAATTCTGGCCAGGTACCCTTTTACCATTCCCCCATCCTCCCAAAGTCAGCCCTCCTGAAGTCCATCACTCTTGCACCAGATTCTACTCCTTCCTTGCTCATATCCAATGTGAGCCATACTGAATGGCGGTCACTCCCTGACAGCGGTTCTTCCACTGTAAGTTCTCTCACAAACTCCCCATTTGCCAGCACAGGGTCAAGGGTATTCCCTAACCTGGTTGGTTCACTGACCATTTGCAGCAGGAAGCTGTCCTGGAAATCATCCAGCAGTACCTGATCCCTTCTATTCCTGGTTGTTGGGGGTACTCCAGTCCACTACTGGTATGTTGAAGTCCCCCACAATCACCACACTACCCTTCTCGCAGGTCCTCCTGATCTGTCCCACTAGTTACCTGTCTATGGCCAGAATAGGTGGGCCAAACGGTCCTTATCTGTCATCAAAGTGTATGTTTCTATGTAACTCCTCCATCTGAGAGGGTGGCCTGTACACCACTCCCATTCTGAGAATCCTATTCTTGGAATCCTGGATTTGCATCCAAAGTGATTCTGTACTACCTTCCTCCCTTACACACTTCAGTCCTTCCTTCACATATAGTGCCACCCCCATCCTTTCCCAATCACCCAGTCCCTACCAAATAAGCTGTACACTGGTACAGACAGGTCCTAGTCATTGTAGTTGGTGGCCCATGTTTCTGTGATGGCTTAAATGTCCACCTCTCCATCTGCCATGAGCACCTGTAACTCTGCAGTTTTCCTCCCAAGGCTCCTAGCGTTAAGGGTAACCACCTTCCACCTCCCCCCCCATCCTGTCCTCCTTTACTAGCATCACCAATAGTACTTGCCATTTGTCCTTTGTCACTGTTATGTGGGGTAAGCTCATATGGTTTCCCAACCTGTGGTCTCTGCATGTCTCTTGCCCACTTGCCACCCCCCACTCCTAGTTTAACTTCCCAACTTTCTCTATGTACTCCTCCATCCTCTGTTTCAACACTTTCTTTCCTTCCCCACTCAAGTGTAGTCTGTCCTTGGCATAGAGACTACTGTCCTCCCAGGTCCCTTCCCACCCCCAACAGCCCATACCCTTTAGCATGACACCAGGTTCTTAGACATCCATTAAATTCCTCTATTCTCAGCTTTCTTGTTGTGCTTGTCTTTGGCACTGGAAGTATCTCTGAAAAAGTTACTGATCTTCCTGCCCCCTCACATAATTGTCCTAGTTCCTCAAACCTCCTTTAGACTATATCTATTGTCTTGTCAGCCAGATCATTCGTCCCAAGATGTATAATTAAATGAGGCTTGTCCTACCCCTTCTAGCATATTTCAGAATAGATTGTTCCACCCTTTCCACTGTCATTCCTGGTATGGCCTCCACCCAAATGCGACTATGCCTCTCCCCCTTGCTACCCCACCTGACTCCTCTTAGTATTGAGTCCCCCAGCACGAAGATTCCACCCCTCTTACTCCCTGCTTGATTCCATTCATCTCCATCTCTCATTCCCAGCTCCTCTTCTTCCTCCTCCTGCACATTTTTCCCCCTTTTGACCCTGTTGCAATTCTCCCAGCAGAACTTCCCCTTGCTCTGGTTTGGTCCAGACATTTATCAATTACTCCTCCAATTGTATCACCTGCCTCCTCCTTTTTCCCCTCTAGCAGTGCAAAACTATTTTCTGAAGACCCTTCACAAATGCCCACTTCCTCTCTCTTCATAGTAACCTGTTCCTTCCTTTCCATTCCATGACTGTTGCCACTTCTTCTCCTCCCCTTCCAAGTCCCTGTCTCTTCCTTCCATTTTTCTTTTGTCTCTTGACCTGGTTTCCCTGGCAATCGTTCTTCCTGGCCTGGGCCCCTCATCTCTGCTTCCCTTCTGCTGACCCTCTCCTCACCACTGTTGGCTCAAATTGCCCTGCCTTATCTCCCCGCCTCCCTCCCTACAGTATTGGGCTAAACCCACCTCCAGTCTGCCTTGCCTGTCTTAGTTCCTCCTGCAGCCCCTCAATCTCATTTCTAAGTTTCTCTATGTGGTTGCACACTAAACATCCCCCCACCATCCAGGCAATTTTTAGAAATATTGGGCTATGGAAGTTGTTGGAGCCTGCCACCCTACCCATTGCTCTCATTGCCCACCAGTGACCCACCACCCTTCCAGATGAAGAATACCAAACACTCCCCCAAGTCTCCCCCTATCAGTGCAAAACATTATTCTCCTTTTTATTCCCCTTACCCCCTTTGTCGTACATGTCTAGATAGATTGAGCAACTGCTTATTACATTCCTATCCTTCCTGTCCACACCCAAAAAGAGACTTTAAGTGACTATTGCACAACCTTCTTCAAACTCCTACTCCTCTTTTCCACAATGCAAATAGCAATGCAAAGAAGTAACAATGAAAGCTTCTTGATTTGCAGTTACTTCCCTTCCACTGAGATAGCAGTCACCTCTTCACCGGCCGCTGTTCCTTTCCTGGATGTCTGCTTCTGCTATGATAGGTGTGTGTCCTTTGCCCGTTTGGGGAAGTGATGTCAGAACCCCTGGTCAGAACCTCCCTCTTCCTCCTTTCTCTTGATGCCAGGCATTTTTCCCACTGTGTCTCATTTGCACTTTGGGATACAACATGTATGAAAAGCACTTAATAAATGCTGATTCTTCTTCTATCTCCAAATTTTGGTTTGGCTCCATACCCTTATAGCTTTCTTGTCCCTTGTCTCTCCCCTTCCCTCTTCTACCACTTACTCCCATTGCAATGCTCATCTTCACTCTCTCACCTTCCCATCTGTGAAATCTATTGCTATCCAAGCTGCCTTCTTGTTCTGCTTCCCTAAAATTTTGGGCTTTCTCCCCCCTTCCATTCACTCTGCTCCTTCCCTTCTTGCTCTGAAATCTCTCCACCGTGATTTTTCTACTCACAGCTGCAGTTGTTTCTAATACTGGGGTGGACATCTGTCACCAGTCTTCCTCCCTACACTGACTAGCTAGTTCCATACACTGACTAGCTTATCCCCTCTCTCCCATTAATCAGTCACTACTCCTTACTCCTAATATTATTGTTTTGTTGTTCACAGTTTAATGTTCTTTTGCCAGGTTCATAATTTACTGTGTGATAATTACTGTATGGCAATTTTTATTCTGAAGTGTTTTCTTGTAATCTGTATATATCACTTTATGTGTTGTCATTTTGCTGTATTGTTTTTGTACATTGTACCTTGGATCTAGTCTGTTCATGTCTCTTCCTTGTCCTCACAGGATGCGTTTGGAAACAAGCTGATACCAGCTCAGTATGACTTTCCTGGTAAAACATTTGAAGCAAATAAATAAATAAATATCTCAAGGTACCAATGGTACTAAAGGTCTCAAATTAAGGTCTGTAAAGTGTCAAATATTTATGTATTAAAATACAATATATCATGTGCTTACTTGGATTAAAACCACTAATCCTTTTCCTGCTAAGCAAACACTCATTCAACATGCCAGTCAGCTGTGGTTGTAGGAATTATAGTTCCTGTGGAGCAGAGGTTAAGTCACAACCTGGAAACAGGCAACTGGGGATCTAATCCCAGCAGTCGATTTACCTTCACAAATTGTTATTCTTAGTGAAATTTACTCGCTATATTATTTACTATTCCAGTTCCACACCCCCATCAACCGTCACTAAATTGAGTTTCCATAGGACAAAACAATGTTTACATCCCTACTAGGATTTACACTGTATTTACCTGGATTTGAACTGGTAATCCTTTGCCCGTAAAGCAAACACACAATCAATGTGTCACTGAACTGCAGATATATGAGCTACAGTTCCTGCGGTGTAGAGGTATATCGCAACCTGCAAAACATGCATCTTGGGATCTAATCCCAGCAGGCACTATAGCATCACAAATGGTGGTTCTTAGCTAAATGTACTTCTCATATAATTTACTATTACAAATTCTCACCACCATGAATCACTATTCAAGTGAGTTAACATCTTATAAAAAAGAAGACTGAAACAATTGCTTAAGTTGTTGCCAGGATTTGAATCACTGATCCTTTTCCTGTTAATTGAACACACATGCAGTGTGCCACTGAGCTGCAGGTAAGTGATGTTCAGTTCATATGATGTAGATGCTATATCACATTCTGCAAAACAGGTGACTGGGGATGTAAACCCAGCAGGCAATTTACCTTCACAAAGTGTTGCTGTTAGTTAAACGTACTTCTCATATTGTTTACTAGTCCAACTTCCACAACACCAAGAATCACCCAAGTGAGTTTCCATCTTGTGAAGCAAATTTGAAGAAAAAAAAATATTCGAATTACTGCCGGGACTCAAACTATGTCTACCTGTATTTGAACTACTTATTGTTTTTTTTGTTTTGTTTTGTTTGTTTGTTTGTTTGTTTGTGCCTGCAAGGCAAACATACCACTAAGCTACTGGTAAATGAGTTGCAGTTTCTATGATGTAGCGGTTATGTCATATCCTGCAAAAACAAGAGACTGTGATGGAGATCTAATTCCAGCAGGAAATTTACATTCACAAATTGTTGTTCTTAGCTAAACTAATGTCTCATAAAATTTATTATTTCAACTCCACATCACAATGAATAGTCACTCAAATGAGTTCCTTTCTTACAAAAATGTTTTAAGTTTAACTTGGTTTAACTTGGAGCAATCAGATAAAGTAGGCAAACATACCCATTTAATTGTCTCCCACTACATAGTGGGGTTATCTCAACTTCCTGAAACTCAGGAGGTAATCATCCAGCCTTATTTTAAATTGATCAAATGTAGATGCTTCAACAATATGATAGGGTAATGAATTCCATAATCGGGTAGTACACATATTATAAAAATTCAGTCGTTTAACTGAAAGTACATTAGGAACTTGTATTTGCATTTTATGTGACCTAAGGTTAGCTCCCTCTCTATTAACTTAAAACCACAGTTCTCTCTTATGGAGGGGTCCTTTTTAATTTTGTATAATAACAACAAGTCACCCCTAATTCTTCTGGTTTCCAAAGAATACAGGTTTAGTATCTTCAACCTTTCATTATATTCATAATTCTTTAACCCATAAACTGATTTAGTTATCCTTCTCTGGATTTTTTTCTATTAAATTAATATATTTTTGAAGACAGGGACTCCAAACTGGACTTCCAAAATCAAGATGTGGCAAAACATAAGTTTTATATAATTTCATAATACTTCATCTATCTCTAGATATAAAAGTTCTTCTTACTGAATATGTTATTCGATTGCATTTAACAAAACGTTTTTTAACATGTGTTAAGGAAGATAAATTAGAATCCATTCATACTCCCAGGTCTTTTTCACATATATTAGCCTTAAGTGCCTTGTTGTTTAAAAAATATTGATATTTAGGATTTCTGTTACCAAAATGTAACACGGAACATTTATCCTCATTAAATTTCATATTATTTTCCATTCCTCAAAATTCTATAGAATGAAGATCTTTACACAATTTTTGATATTCAATAAGGGAGGAAACACCCCCTCCAATTTTTTTATCATCAGCAAATTTGGTTATTACACTGCTTAATCCTTTACCCATATCACTCATGTATAAACCAAACAACACTGGACCCAGTACGGATCCCTGGGGGACTCTACTAGTAACATTTCCCTCTCTTGATAATTTTGAATTTATTCTTACTTTTTGTTTCCTGTCAGTTAGCCAGTTATTAATCCATCTCAGGATATAACCATTTAATCCTAAATTATGTAATTTAGTAATTAATTTATCATGGGGTACTGAATCAAAGGCCTTTCCTAAATCCAGAAAAATTACGTCAACTGGTATTCCTTTATCCAATTGACTGCTAACAAAATTATAAAAAGTAATCAAATTTGTATTACACGAAAGACCCATCTTAAAGCCATGCTACATGATATCCTCTAATCCCAGAGAGGTTATTTCAAGCTCAATTGCATTTTTAATTATTTTCTCAAATAATTTACAACAGACTGATGTTAAACTAGTAGGCCTATAGTTAGAAATGCAAGCTCTATTTCCCTTTTTATAAATTGGGACAACTATAGCAGTTAACCAATCAATTGGAATATTGCCAGTCTTAAGGGATTTATTAAACAGAAGTGTAAGTGGCTGTACTACAATATCAGCAATTCTTTTTCCAAACACTTGGGCTAATATTGTCAGGTCCCACTGATGAAGAGGTATGTAGTTTATTTAATTTGTTCAATACAGTTACTTGATCTATATTTATTTCCACAGCATAATCAAAATTGGGTTTTAAAGCTGTTAGATCTTTCTGGTGAAATATAGATGTGAGAAAGGAATTAAAAGCATTGGCTATATCTGTATTGTTTGTTAATGACTTACCATCAACTGTTATTGTATTGACTTGATTATTTGACTGTTTATATAGCCAATTTATGCTCTAACTTAATTTTTTCTTTTTTAATTAAGGCTTTAAGTAATCTTTGTTGAGTCCTAGATTTTAATTTATTTAATGGTGTATGGTTTAATTTAAATTTCCTAAAGGTTCACTTCTTCTTACTTATCAATGTTTTAATTGACTTAGAAAACCAGAGTGGAATATTACCCTTACTATTAAATGTTTTTATGTATTGGGACATGCAATGTAATTGCCTCAAGTATCTTAGTTTTCAACATGGTCCACATTTGATTTACAGTTAAGTCTTTAAGGAGAGATATTCGATCTAATTTACCAAGTTCAAGAGTTAATTTGGACCAATCAATTCTCTTGAAATCCAATATATCAGTTATACCATGTATCTTGGGTTTAAAAAGTTTTAGTGTACATTCAATGGTTTTATGATCACTAGATCCCAAATGAGCACACACATTTATATTACAAATGCGTTCCTTGCAGTTTGTTATCACAAGATCCAAGATGTTATTGCCCCTAGTTGGATTCCTAACTAGTTGATCACAACCATGCAGGATTAGGGCTTCTAAAAGAAGCCCGTTCAAATATAGTTGTTCCACTTACCTCCTCCCAAGATATACCAGGGGCATTGAAGTCACCAATGATTATAGCATCACCCAATTTGCAAACTTTGTTGATTTCATTTATTAACTCATAATTATAATTCTGAATGCTATTAGGAGGTTGATAACAGATACCTAACCTTATTTTTGGTTGATGAGTAAAGATTAAGTCTATCCATAATGATTCAGTTAACTTATTGGACGTATTAACTATTTATAATTTTTGACATTGTATATTCTCAGAAATATAACAACAGACACAACCACATTTCTTCCCATTTCTGTTCTTATAAAATAACCTAAATCCTGGTATATTGTTAAACCACTCGCGCGAGTCATCCCACCAAGTTTCGGTAACACAAATTATATCCACACCAAGTTCTTGAATTAGAATTTTTAACTCTACTAATTTAAGCTGATTTAGGCTTCGAGCATTAATCCTCCAGATCTTAAGTTGAGTTCTTTTATCTGTGTCAAGGCTCTTATTCTTTATTCCCTTGTCCTCCTTATCAATCAGTTTAAAGATTTACAAATGATGTTTTCATACACCCTACCCAATTTATATGCACCCTGTTTACTCAAGTGCAACCCATCCCAACAAAATAATGATCTATTAACACTAAATGTTTCCCAATGAGGTATAGAAAAGAAACCTTCCTCAAGAGTCCATTTCCTAAGCCACTCATTAACACATTTTATTTTTTTCTCTGTATGATAATTAACCCTTGGTACTGGTAAAATTTCAGAGAAATGGACTTCACAATTTAGTTCCTGTAATGTTTTTCCTAAACTAATAAACTCTTCTTTTATAACTTCAATTGACCATTTTTTAATATCATTTGTACCAACATGTATAATAACAAGTGGATTGGTACCTGAGTTGTGAAGAATATCAGTACACATATCATGGATATCCTTTATTCTGGCCCCCTAAATGATGAACAGGCAATATTATGTTTATCTTTCCTACAAACAATTTTATCAGTATATTTAATTATATAATCACCAAGTACAAAATACTGCCTATTAACTAATCTGGAGGACTCAGTCTCTAAGGGTAAGGATGTATTTCTTATGTCATCTTCTGATATAACATGGCGTTTGGATTTAGATTTGTGTTTACCACTTTTACTTTGAGTCAGGGAAGGGTAAATCTGCTCTGATGGAGTTTCAAGTGCTTGTGTACTTTTGCTGTGAGTAGAAATTGGTGGGGTATATACTACTAGTTCATCAAGTGCTTGTGTACTTTGTTCATTCAAATCACATAATATAGGGTTTGCTTGAAAATCCAATGTTATCAGAAATAGAAGCATCCAATTGTTCCTCATTAACACAATAAGGGAACTTATCAATGGAATTCTCACTATTTTCAAGATTTATTAATGGTTCAAATCTATTGTTTAATACTAGGTTATTTCCCAAAGTCCTACGTCTAGTTTTCAGTCTAGGGCCTACTAGTACCTCGGTCCAATCATCACTCTCAAAGTTACCAATGATGTTACTATCAGCTTCACGCTTGCGTTTATCAGTATGGCTACCAGGACAACCATTATTTTCTCTCACTAAATCAGTCCCTACCAGGATTTGAACCACAGATTCTTTGCCTGCTAAGAAAACACATATTCAGTGCACTACTGAGCTGCAGGTAAGTGAAATGTAGTTCTTATGGTGGAAAGGTTATGTCACAACCTGCAAAACAGGTGACCTGAATGTGTTCAAACCTAGACAAGCCTCAGTTGGCACTAATTTAATTGACTGCAACATACTGCAGAGCTAAGTTCAGTTATCTGAAAATCTACTATTTAGCTCTGTTGAAACCCTTCACTACATCTGCAATGACATCTAACAATATGTCTCATACTACATAAACTGTAGTGAGGAAGAGCAGATTGTGAAATACATAGGATCAAACCCAGCCTTGTGCAGGTGTGAAACCCTGTGCCAAAACCTAAAAGCCCGCTCGCCAATATCATCGGTGACATCCTGCAGCTCAATATCTCATACTGAATGTAACCTTCAACTTGATTAGATGTACAAAAATAGTATGCATGACCACAATTTGTGATAACAGCTATGCTGTTCTCAGCTAAATGAAATTTTCTGTAGAAACAGCATCCACTACATGTGTGAGCTGGAGATGGTGAAGCCAAAGTCAGTTAAAGCCAGTTAAGAGGAGGTGGTGGTGAAGGACCCCTTCAAGTTCCATGTGGGAGGCCAGCCCACTGGCACAGGGGCAGGGCACCCATCTGCAACACTGATGACTCAGGTTCGGAAATGGTCTCAGGACATTGGAGGGCCAGCTAGGGGAGAAGGATTGAGCATCCTAAGAACTGCTCTCCTTCCTTAGGAGGGAGGGGGTAGTCTGTCCAGCACAATGTGGATCCTTGGTGAAGGTTGGGGGTATCTCTGTGCCAGTGCTGTCACTTGTGGGGTGGACACGGGAAATCATTGCACATCCCCACCCCAGAAGAAAAACAGTATTTAGAATTGCAACCACCCATTAATGATGCCTGCTTCTGGCTCCAGTCGCTTCCTCTGGCTCTCCTTCTGCTGACCAATTTCAATGTCTGTGGCTCCAGCTGGCCTGGAACCCCACCCTGGTGGGAAAGCTAGGGAGGCAATGCCAGTGGGTGCTCCCCACCTACGCCTTCTACTGTTGTTGAGAGGTTCACCAGCACCGTGGCCCCACACTGGGGAGTAAGCCAGGGGGTATCAACCAGGGGGATGGTAAGTCCAGAGGAGTGAGGTGGGGGTCGGGATTTGGGGCAGAAATGGGAGGGGTGGTGTGCAGGAAAAAAGTTCAATGTGGTAGGAGTCAGGATGGGTGGAATCCCATACCCCTTTGACATTAAGATTGGACAGATATTCTTGGAGGTGGGAAGCACCTCTTGGATATAGTTTCTTTCCCTTAGATGTTAGCATGAAAAGTAATGTATATTCTGAGAGAGATTCACCACCAGAGATGAAAAATGTTGAATCATATAATAAATCATTGGAGAAAATTATTGGAAATTGAATGTTAGGATAAAGAAATGATAATTTCTACATGAAAGGGAATGAATGTGAGAGTCTTAGACTCAACAGTAGGAAGACATGGTTAACTGATTTACCATGTTGTAGAAATTCTCTCTTAATGGTACAGACAGTAGGCTGAGTTGTCATACCTGAAGCTAAAGAAAGGCAATGATTCTATTAGAAGAAACAGTGATGCACAAACAAAGTGAAAAAGCAATTTGTGGAATGGGAAATCCTGAAAATGGTATTAAAAACAGATTCTTTGAAAGTAAACCCTGAAAGTGGGTAGGTGTGGTAATCCTTGTTCATACTCCTTTTTAGGTGGCCCATTTAGAGTTGTTAGGTCAAACAATGGAAACAGGTGGGCTCCACTCTGTGGCAGGTTATGTTTACTCTCTAAGAGTACCATTTCCTGCAGTATATGTATATGTGACTGTTGGGTTTGCAGTCCAGGGGTGTGACAGGTATGGAAAGATGACTCTTGAGGGACCTGTGGGAGAATAGCAGTCCAGTTCTGGGTTTGTGTAGATCACTGAGGGTGGAGATCTTGAATGGCAGAGGTTGGTGACTCCTTTACACATGCTCTAGTACCCCAACTTGACAGATTTTTTTCTTCTATCGAGACCATAAAAAGAAATATAAATGAGTAACTGAGCCTGGATTAATGATGCGGAACTTGTGGCAGGTCTGGTAGAGGTCAACTCCTGTTTATTTGATTGTCCTGCTTAAAAGTTTTCATCTGAGGACTCTGTGCCTGATCAGTTATATCAACAAAAAATGTGAAGTAAGGTATGGAAACCAATCCTTTGCAGGAACTGGCTCTCTTCTATGCTGAGGAGGGGGTATGTGATAGGATCAGGGACCCTATCCCAATTATAAAATTGTAGTGATATTTAAAGCAGCCATGCTGTGACAAAGCTCCACCCTCCCATACCAAATTCTGGATATCCAGGGCATAAAGTAAACCCTAGTGGTAAAATAAACTTTATGTGCCATTTCTTTCCTCTGTGTAAGTCTGTTGTACTACACATTCTGTCCTTTGGTATTTCGCTATGCCTTGTAGCAGAGCACAGTCATGGTGCTTTTCTTCTTCATTTACTTTCTGTGACCCCCCTCCCCCCAAAAAAATGCAGCAGACATATTGGTCTAAAGAGATGACTGCCTTATAAGATGTTCCTGAAAGTGGACTACAGGAAGGATGTATGTTTCTTCTAAATTCTGCTCCTACTGGGGAGACAGAATAAAAGTTTTTGAACGGTTAATATTATGCCTCCCTGCTGCATCCACTACACAGCACGAGCAGCAGGTAGCAGGAGAGTCTGTCACCATCCCCCCCCCAATTTTAAAAGTATTTTTTTCCTCTGAGTGTGCCTCACTCCTAGAGCAGCTTGTTTCAGTAAGTGATACCATTTGTGAGTACAGAGGTTTGTCCTGGTCCTCAAAGCATGCATTTTTCTTAAAATAAAATAATTGGAACCATTAAACTCCACAAGGGAGTCATAAGGAAAAGTGAATTAAAAAAGTGCCTGAGCAGATATAAAATCTTGTCCAGACCTGATGAGCTAAAAGAGAGAACGCCATATTGTCCTTAACTAAACACAATACTGCAAACCAAGTACAAGCTCTGGACTTCCAGAACTTGGGAAAACAGACTTTGTGAGTAGTTAAGCCATGTGAACTGAATTGTACAGCATCCGGGCATCATTTTACTATCGTCTCATGAACTTTACTGATGTAAATAATAAAACGGTGTATTCTGCACCTTGTACCAGAGGCACAGTATGTAATTTTAGTTCTTCCTTGTGACCCACCCACTTACACCCCCACCCTCTGCCCTGGTGCTCTGAATTTCTCACCTGAAAAGGATAGAGATAGGGAGGAGTTTTTCTGGGAGGGCCACTAAAACTATTCAGCAGCAACAGGGGAGAAAATACTGCAGGATATGGAAAAGTTGACATGTATTCACTAAAAACAAGGGGGGAGAGAGGGGACATAATAGAAATGTTTATGGATGAGATAAAAAAAATGAACAGTAGTGAATTGTTCACCTACAGTGTTAACATAAACAATAAGTAACATGAAGAAGTTGGAAAGGGGAAGTTTTAAGAAGGGTATCAGGAGGATGTTTCTACAAACAGTGTGGTGAACAGGTGGAAAAAAACTGCCCTTGAAAAATGGTCTGTGCAAAATCAGTGGTGGTGTTCCAGCACAAGTAGAATAGACACATATGGGTTTAATGGCGACATCAGGAAGGAGGGGATAAAAGGTCAGGGAGGAGATGATTGATGTCTAAAGGGTTCAGTCTCATAGCTTAGGCATGGTTAAGAGAAGGGAACATTATTTAACCAGGAGTAGCACACTAAGCCAAAGCTTGTTTCCAGATGCGACCTGGGAGCACAAACAAGTTCGATGACTTGCTCAGGATCACACATTATGCACCTAGGCAGCTGTGGGATTTAAACCCAGATCTCCCAATCTGCAGTTCAGAGCCTTAACCCAGTGCGCTATACTGCCTCCAGTTAATGGTTAAGGGGTTAATGGTTAAGGGTAGACTGAACGGACCAGTTGGTCTTCCACCATCAAAGTCAATGTTTCTTTTTGACAATTCATTATTAATCACTTCACATTGTTGTATAATTGCCTAATGTTCCATAATTTCTTTTTTTTTTATTGGAATTGTTTTCTTGTCATGTCATAGTGACTGTACAGTATTCTGCTACTCTGTTTAAAGGTGCTTCACATATAATTAAAATAAATAAATACATAAATAATTAAATAATTGTGGAGCACTGCTTTCCTGTAGAGCTCAGAGACTGGGACCAGATTGTGGTTAGAAACATATATTTAATCAGAGGAAGCAGTGTCTGCTGTACAGTACTAACTCCATCTTTAGGCATCAGACAGTTCCTAACTCGATATAGCTTGCCAAGTTTCTGGTGGACTTTTTGGTAACGACATTAAAATGGTCAGCAAAGAAAAAGGAGGAGCTTAGGGGTACCCACCGATATTTAAAGCTATCCACATATGCTACTGGGGTGCTGTCAGAAGTAACTAGACAGCCATGCTGGCCCAGTGGTGTTGAGGGTTGCAGCGCTGGATACCACTCCTCACACCATGCCGGTGGCCCAGGTTCAGAAACAGACTCAGGTTGCTCAGACGTCAGCTGAGGCAAGGAAGGACTGAGAGTCTGCTGAAAGCTCTCCTTTCTCAGGGGAGGATGGACAGTGCAGAGTGCTGTAGACTGACACCGAGTAGTGGCTAGGTGTCAGCACAGGTGCACTGCCCAGAATGGAGAGGGCCCACATCCAGGGTGTCGACTGCCTCCACAGAGGCGGAGACAATCACCCCACTCATTGCATGTTCATTGACCCTGAGGTGTAAAACTGAAGGAACAAACAATGCTGGCAGTCTCCATGATGGCCAGCTGCACCCACGCCAATCCCTGGCAATCTGGATGTGGTTTTCGGGGTTGGGGGAGGCTGGTACCCCTGGCCACCAGCCCTGTTACGGGGGGTAACTCATGGGGATGGCTGGGTGGGATGGGTGCGGGGAAGCCTGGACAGAGAGATGAGTCCCCTCCAAGGGAGGGACTAGAAGCAGCCTACCCACTCTGAGGAGGAGCAGAAAAAGTGTACATGGAAAAAAAAAGTAGTAACTAGACAGATCACACTTGTGCTTGAAGACTCTAGGCTTGTAGCCAAAGAACATAGTCTTAATTATACTTTTATTAAGCAAGAGCATATTGGCTTGAAACCAGGTCTGGAAGAGATGAAAGATGGAACACAGTCCTGAATTTATTTCATCATCACTATTTGTGGTGAGAAAGAAATAATATGACCTACAGGGAACTAAACCCAGGCCCCTGGAATACAGTCTCGGTGCTCTGCCATTGAAGTACAGGCTCACATGATTAGAGCTGGCATTCCTGGACACATTTCCTTTCTCTGACACTGCATATCCTGTAACTATGAACAACTGAGGTGACAATTAGATATTTTTGGTGTCATATTAGCGACTGGCTAATACTGCACCAAAAACATCTAATTGTCTTTCATTATCGGTACTAGTCTTTGAACAGTACTGCATTATTAGCATACAACATGACCTGGGAGTGCTTACATATTGTAGGTACATCATTAATAAATAGGTAGAAGAGTACTGCGCCTAGGATCAAACCCTGAATGACAATGTTTTTGACAGTAACCAGGGGGGGGCGGGGGATAGGGTACCATGGAATTTGACAAAATGGGTACAGTTGATTAGGTAGTCATGCAACCAGCTAAGAGATGAGTGATCAAAACCCAGGGCTTCAAATTTAAAGGGGAACAGTTAGCATTAACAGCCCCACACCTAAAATTCTTTCAGTGCAGTAACTGCTTATTGCTGTTTTTATTGTTTCTTTTACTGCTTATTGTTGATTTCTCTTGATAGTAGGTTGATTTTTTGACTTCTTATAAGGAGCTAACAGGGAGTTGTTTTGGGGCTGTTGAAAATTTGAAACCTATGTTAGTGTGATTTACAATAAGTGAGGCTGTTATTTATTTGAATTAGAAACACATTTCTTCTCATTTCAAACCTATTTTGGTGTGCTTTTAGTGGGGCTGTTATTTTTTGTCTGTTTTTATCTGCTGTTGAAAATTTGAAACCTATTTTGGTGTGATTTAAGTGGGGCTGTTATTTCCTTGCTGTTTTTACTTGCTGTTGAAAATGTGAAACCTACTTTGGCATGATTTAAGTGGGGCTGTTATTTTCTTGCTGTTTTTACTTACAGTTGAACATCTGAAACCTATTTCACTGTGATTTAAGTGGGGCTGTTATTTACTTTCTGTTGAAAATTTGAAATTTTTCTTTGTGTGATTTAAGTGGGGCTGTTATTTTGTTGCTGTTTTTACTTGCATTTGAAAATCTGAAACCTATGTTGTTGTGATTTAAGTAGGACTGTTATTTCCCTACTGTTTTGACTTTCTGCAGATTTCCTTGCTGGTTTTACTTGCTATTGAAAATTTGAAACCTACTTTGGTGTGATTTAAGAGGGGCTGTTATTTCCTTGCTGTTTTTACTTGCTATTGAACATTTGAAACCTATTTCAGTGTGATTTAAGTGGGGCTGTTATTTCCTTGCTGTTTTTACTTGCTATTGAACATTTGAAACCTATTTCAGAGTGATTTAAGTGGGGCTGTCATTTACTTGCTGTTGAAAATTTGATTTTTTGGTGTGATTTAAGTTGGGCTGTTATGTCCTTGCTGTTTTTACTTGCTATTGAACATTTGAAACCTATTTCAGTGTGATTTAAGAGGGGCTGTTATTTACTTGCTGTTGAAATGTGATTTTTTTGGTGTGATTTAAGTAGGGCTGTTATTTTCCCACTGTTTTTACTTGCTGCAGATTTCCTTGCTGGTTTTACTTGCTATTGAAAATTTCAAACCTATTTTGGCATGATTTAAGTGGGGCTGTTATTTCCTTGCTGTTTTTACTTGCTATTGAAAATCTGAAACATATTTCAGTGTGATTTAAGTGGGGCTGTAATTTACTTGCTGTTGAAAATTTGAGATTTTTTTGCTGTGATTTAAGTGGGGCTGTTATTTCCTTGCTGTTTTTACTTGCTGTTGAAAATGTGAAACCTATTTTGGTGAGATTTAAGTAGGGCTGTTATATCCTTGCTGTTTTTACTTGATGTTGAAAATCTGAAACCTATTTTGGTGTGATTTATGTGTAGCTGTTACTTCCTTGTTGGTTTTACTTGCTGTTGAAAATCTGAAACCTATTTTGGTGTGATTTAAGTAGGGTTGTTATTTCCTTGCTGTTTTTACTTGCTGAAAATTTTTGCCCACCCTCCCACCTCCTTCCCCACTGTTAATTAAATGCCCTGTTAAATCTGATTGACAGGAGCCAAGCATAGAGAATAGCAGGGGCTATGAAGTAGGAGGGTCATAAGGTGGAGTAAGCCTGCCCTTGGCACAACAAGTTGCAGTAACATAGGAGTGCAGTTGACTCGAGGGGTACCATAGCATAAATTACAAAACAAAAACTGATATCAAGTAAAAATACTTCCAAAAAACAAACACAAGAAGCTAAAAGGAGAGCTACACATCTAGGGGAACTAGAAGGAGAGCTTCAGAATCAGACAACTACTATAATAGCTAAGAGACAAATAGTGTAATATTTTAATTTCACATATAGTGTCATAGCTGTATAAGTGAAGAGTAATGTGGGGAGTGGTGTAATGTCATGGATGCAAGATGGCCATATTTAGGCAGACCTTCTGGATGCTGAGGTGCTGCCTATCTGCAGGCATCTCTCTGGATTGTGGGATGAGGTAGCCAGGCTCAAAGCAGAGGTAAACTGGGTCAGGAGTATGTTCATCCCCATCCAAAGACCACTCAGTCCAATGTCACTGCCTCAAAGGATGCCAAGAATGAGGAGAACTTGGACAATGGTGGGCTCAGGAAAGGTTAGGATGGTCAGTCAGAGGCACATACCAAATTCTTTTCCACTCTAGAACTCATATGTCACACTGGCAAATGGGGACTACCAGACAGAGGCACCTGAAGTGGAAGGGAAGGATGTGGATGTCAACTGAGGATGTGACCTCAGTGGGGGAAGCAGTGGTATCCAGAGGAGAAGGAAGTGAATCCTGGTAGGGGACTCCATCATATAGTTGATTGAGATAGGAACATGTGAGGGGGAGGACAGGGAGTTGAGGTGCCTACCAGGTGCCATGGTGTGGATAGATGAGAGGAAGATCCTGGGAATCACCAGGAAGGCAAGATGGGAGAGAGAGAGCTGGATGTCATTATCCCACCTAGGAACCAATGACCTGGCAAATAGGGAGCCTAAGAAAGTAAAGGAAGAGTTTAGAAAATTGGGGGGGTCTCAAGCAAGTAGCTACATCCGTCACCTTCTCAGAAATACTACCTGTGAGAGGAATGGGAGAGCATAGGGTCACAAGCACCAGAAACTTTAACACATGGTTTAAGAACTGGTGCTGCGAGGAAGGGTTTGGATTCATTGGTGACTGGGGACCCACCTGGAGGGATGGGGGCTTTTCAAGCCTGATGGCCTGCATCCATCCTGGGGTGGAATCCAATTACTCAATGAAAAGTTCAAATGCTTCATGGACAAGCATTTAAACTAGCCAAGAGGGGACAGGTCAGTAAGGAGGGTACCTAATTTCCCATACCCCCATAGCTAGCAGTGGAACCACATAACAGGAGTAGGAGAAATCACTACAAAGCAGTGTGCAAAAGATGGAGATAAGCACCCAAAGGGTAGATAGGCAGAAAAGGACAAAATACAACAGAAGGGCAGACAACAGGGAGAACCATGGATAAAGGACAACCAGTGAGGGGACTGGAATAGAACAGCAAAACAGACGAGGGAAGGCATAGAAACATAGACAATGATGGCAGATAAGTACCACTTGGCCCACCTAGTCTGCCCATTTCTCTACCTATTTGATAAGCTGCAGATCCTAGTTAACCAGCAGTCTACTTCTTCCTACCCCCACCAGAATTGCCATATGTCTGTCCCATGCATTCTTGAATTCCTTCACTGTTTTTGACCCCACACCCTCCTCAGGAAGGCTGTTTCATTCATCCACCATCCTCTCCATGAAAAAATACTTCTTCAAGTTGCCCCTGAGCCATCCCTCCTCTATCTCCAAATTGTGCCCCCTTTTTTTTGTACATCTCTTTTTCTGAAAGATGTTACTTTCTTGGACTTTGTTGATTCCCTTGAGGTACTTGAAAGTTTCTATCATGTCCCACCCCTCCCTCCTTTCCTCGAGGTATACCTATTAAGCTCCTTTAGTTACATCATGGAAAACCATGTATGCCAATGCCAGGAGCCTTAGCAGCAAGATGGAGGATTTGGAGGCTTCCATGGTGCAGTCAGACCTGGACATTGTGGTCACCGTAGAGACCTGGTATAATGACAACCAGGACTGGAAGATGGTCATACCCGGCTACAACATATTCAGAAGAGATAGGGCAGGCAGGAAGGGAGGAGGAGTGACACTTTAAGTGAAAGATGGTATAAAGGCCACAGAGATCCAGGAGGAACAAAACGGGTTGGGGAGATACTGTAGGTTAAGCTGAAAAGGAAATTGGGATCAGTCATCTGCACAGGGGTGGTCTACAGACCACCAGCCCAGGAGGAAGAGACAGATAGGGAGTTAATGCTAGCCATACAAAGCATGGTGGACAAGTGGGAGGTGGTGCTGGTTGGAGACTTCAATATTCCAGGCTGGACTGGAGCCTCCCAGCAGCAGCATCGACTAGGAGCAGATTTATTCTGGACTCCCTTCAGGGTGCCTTCCTTAAGCAACTGGTCATGGAACCAACTGAGTAGAAGGCAATACTGGACCTCGTGCTCACAAACAAGGACAGTGTGATGGGGTAACAGTGGCTGAGGACCTGGGGAACAGTGATCATCAGTCACTGTGGTTTGAAATCACAGAAGGAGCAGAACCAAACTGCACAAAGACACTTATCCTGGATTTTAGGAGGGCAAATTTTGGGAGAATGGGGACATGCTTGAAAGAGGCACTAACAGGAATGGGAAAGGAACTGGGGTGGAGGAACAGTGGGCAGTATTTAAAACAGGGATTACAAGAGTAACACAATTATGTGTTAAGCAGGTTAGCAAGGGGAAAAGGAAGAGGAGGCCATTATGGTTTTCCAAGGAGGTAGTGGAGAAAGCGAAAGTCAAAAAGATCGCATTCAGGCAATACAAAAAGACATAGGCAGAAGGAGATAGGGAGGAGTACCAGGAGAAGCAAAGGGAGGCAGGGAGGTCAGTAAGGGATGCCAAAGCTCAGACAGAAGAGCTCATCACAAAATCATTGGTTTGAGGGGATAAAACTTTTTATAGGTACATAAGTGAAAAAGAAGGGTGAAAGGAGGGATAGTGAGACTGAAGGGGAGGATGGGAGCATCGTGGAGTATGACAACTGTAAAGCAGACATACTGAACAGATATTTCTGTTCAGTCTTTACTGAGAAAGGGGAGGGTAACAGGCCTGAAGGGAGTACAAGAGGTTGGAAAGGTACAGAAATGGACACAAGTCCCTTTACACAGGAAAGGGTCCTAAAGGAATTAGAAGGAATGAGAGTTGATAAAGCAATGGGGCCATATGGGGTGCACCCCAGGGTCCTAAAGGAACTAAGAGAGGTGGTGGCTTAACCTTTAACAATACTGTTTTGCCAATCACTCAAAACAGGGGAGATACCCAAAGACTGGAGGACAGCAGATGTAGTCTCCTTATACAAAAGCAGGAACAAAGAGGAAGCAGGGAACTACAGACCAGTCAGCCTGACCTCGGTAGTGGGGGAGATCATGGAAGCACTACTGAGGGAGACATTGGTGGAACATCTGATTGCCAATGGACTACAGGACCCAAGGCAGCATAGTTTCACTGGGGGACGGTTATGCCAGACCAAACTCATTGAATTTTTTGACTGGGTGACAAGGGAGGTAAATCAGGGGAGGGCAGTGGACATGGCCTATCTGGACTTCAGCAGAGCCTTTGACACTGTTCTGCATAGAAGGCTGTTAAACAAAATGGGGAATATGGGAGTGATACCCCCTTAAAAGGCTTCATTGCCGAGGTGCTAAGGGTTCAGGTTATTTGTCACTGGCATTCACTAAAAAACTGCATTTGCATATTGTTTTGTAAAGTATCTTCCTTGCATGTGTGTGACATCTGTGACCGAATATGGGAGTGGGCAGGACAGTAGTGCAGTGGGTGGGTAATTGGCTGGGTGGCAGGATACAGAGGGTGGTGGTCAATGGCTGTCACTCCACAGAGGGAAGAGTGACCAGTGGGGTGCCACAGGGATCTGTGCTGAGACCGATCCTATTCAACATCTTCATCAGTGGCATTGCACAGGACCTAGAAGGCAGAATTTCCCTGTTTGCTAATTACATGAAGCTCTGCAACAGAGTGGACATGCCAGAGGGTGTAGACAGAATAAGGAGGGACCTACAAAAGCTTGAAGAATGGTCAAGGGTTTGGCAGTTGAAATTTAACACATAAAAGTGCAAAATAATGCACATGGGGCACAAAAACCCTGGAACAACATATCAGTTAGGGGGTGAGGATGTAGCATGCACCAAGCAGGAAAGGGACCTTGGGTTTATCATCTCTAATGACCTCAAGGTTGGGAAACAGTACGACAAGGTGGAAGGTAAAGCAAATAGGATGCTGGGATGCACAGGCTGGGGCATCAGCAGCAGGATAAAGGAGGTCATAATTCCACTATGCAAGACACTAGTATGGCCCCACCTGGAGTACAGTGTCCTGTTCTGGAGATCTTACCTATGTAAGGGCATTGACGGGGTGGAGAAGGTTCAGAGGAGGGCACCAAAGATAGTACAGGGATTGCATCACAAGTCCTTTGATGATAGGCTGAAGGACTTGAGTATGTACTCCCTGGAGGAGAGAAAGGAGAGAGGGGGGATATGACAGAGACATACAAGTACCTTACAGGGAGGAACAAGGTGCAGGAAAGCACTATTTCCAGTGAAAAAAATGTTCCAGGACTAGAGGGCATGAGATGAAGTTGGAGGGAGGGCGATTCAGAAGAAATGTGAGGAAGAATTTCTTCACAGAAAGGGTGGCAGACAAGTGGAACACCCTGCCTGAGGAAGTGGTGGGGGCTGAAACAATCATGGGATTTAAGAATGTATGGGATAGACATAAGGGAATCCTTGAGGTCAGGGGTAAGGGGCAACAGACTTCTAGAAAAACTTAGTGATCTTACGAGCTCAAATGGGCAGACTGAGAGGGTCGTAGGCCCTTATCTGCTGACAGTATCTATATATCTAAGTGCGGATCTTAGTAGAATGTACCAGGCTAATTCTGCTGCCTTTCAAGGTGACATTTGCTATAACCAGAAATCCTAGAATCCCCTGCAACTAATGTCAGAGCAGAGCTGCAGCACTGGAGATTCAATAGCATGCAGTTTTATGTTAGAGTCTTTATAAGCTCTGATCTTCTGTTTGCAGGTCCCACTGTCCTCCTGGGGCTAAGTGCAGTCACAAAGGACTGTACATAGCTCTAGGACAACAGAGGAACCAGTAAACCACTGATCTGAGCTTATAAAATCTCTAACATGCACTGCAGGTTACTGAATCTCTCATTGCTGCAGCTCTCCTCTGATGTCAAATGCAGGGGATTCTGTTATTTCTGGTTACAGCAAATGTCAGTATGAAAGGTGACAAAATTAGCCTGATGCAATCTAATATATAACAGTAACTAAAACAATGTTTTTTGAACACAAATTGCAAATTGGGACCAGTCCCACACTTTGGTGTGGTACTTTTAGTGCTGGCTGTTCTCCGCAGCAACTAATGATTGATACAATCAAATGTTTTGGAGATGTCTAAAAACATGGCATCTGTCAACTAGCCTTCCTTTGCCTATGGTCTAGTAAAAATCATCGGTAAGAGTAACCAGGGTAGTAGATGTCCTGTGGTGCTTTCTGAACCCACATTGACTAGGAAATAGGAGAGAATGGGGATTAATATAATGAACGGTTTGCTGGTATAACTAACTTTTCCAACACTTTTGCAAGCACAAGGAGAAAATTGATAGTTCTATAATTACCAGTCCCAGGATTAGTCCAGGATCCCTCTTTGGATAAGAACCACAATGGCTTTTGCAGATATCAGGCACCTAACCATAGCTAAGCAAAAGGTTGAACAGAGAAGCAACTGATTTGGATATCACGTCACTGGTGCAGCGGCTTTGAGCAGACTAGGTGAGAGCCCATTACTCCCCACTGTATCAGATGGGGTGATGACCACTTGATTCCCAATCTATTTGAAAAGCCCATTCCAAATGTACCTAAACAAGCCCTACGTGGCAAATGGGCACTGTGTTGTATGCTTGAAGTACCCTTTCCCAAAATTACACCGCCATGGTTGTAAAATGCATGTATGATAATACTGATTCTATATCTGTGCAGATATAGTCAAATCTCCATCAATTATCATAAAACAGCTTTGAAAGTCGCTTATGTTTTAGTCTGATAAGTGTCAGCACTTTTTAACCTATATATCAGCACTTTCAGTAATACAGGAATATATGTTTGTTTTATTCAACTAATGTGATTCAGTGCCTATGGAGGCTAATAGAATATAGTGTATGGTGGAAGGTCATTCTCCACCGAAATCCATCGCTGTCGAAATGTTGTTCTCCTACACTAGTGACATTCGCAGTGTAGCAGAATGATTTTTTGTTCTACTGCACTGCGCATATCACACACTTTGTCCTCAAGCAGCATTTGACAGTTAGGGCTCACTCCATAGACAAGACACATAGAGAAAGCAGCAATGTCAGCGGCAGTACTAATGTCAAGCGTGAAAATGTTCAAAATGTAAAGTTCTTTTTTCCTTCTAGTAACCTAGTAAAAATGTTTTGAAGCAGAAACATGCTGTAGTGATTCTTTTCCCCCCAAAAAATGACGTTCCAGCATACACTATAAAGAAAAGTGCATGGGGAAAAGTTGACAACAGGGCTAATCTTTCACCTCGTTGGCACTATGATGACGGAATACCTCTCGAGCTGCGCTCTCAAGGTAATCCGTCATCATAGTGCCACTCGATGAAAGAATAGCCCTGTTGTCAACTGTTCCCCATGCATTATCCTATATGTTTAGTGTTAGCACATTCAAGCAGACTTGATAGACCTCTAGGCCTTTATCTGATGGCAGATTTCGTATGTTTTCAGTGCTTTGTAAAGTGTTTCAGTTTTGTGAACAGCAATTGACAGGATTTGAAATTATTTTAAAAAGCCTTCTGTTTAATTTGTAAAAACTGGAAGCTTGCATTTTCACCTAAATTTGTTTCTCAGATAGTATCCTGATTGAAAATATTGTACTTCTCTGTCTTGTTTTATCTAAAAAAGTTGTTTATTGTGTAATTTGCTGTTTTTCTGTACTATCAATAAAATAATAGAAAGGTGTTTAAACGTCATAATTTCATGTCTGATGATGTAACTGATACAGTACCCAAGCATTTTTGTCTATGAATTATGGACTAATTTAAATGCAATTCACAAATTACATATTGCTCTGAGGCAGGGAACTTTTTATGCTATTTAAATAAAATACAAATACTTGATTTTGTGAAGGAATGGCATCATCTATGGCCACAGACCATATGTTCTGACAATGATCTCTCTGCTTAACAACTCAGTAATACTTGAACACCTAGTTGCTCTCTGTAATGGTCACCCTATTAAAGTTTATTAGTGCAACACCATAATTAGAGTTCGTTATTTGAACATTGAGATACCTAGTGCATGATATTATTCAGTTAACATTGCAATACAGATTTCATACACAGTATATCGCAAGAGGTCTGACAGCACTGAACCAATATTACAGGCTTTCTTTTCTGAAGGACTTGAGTACAGTATGTGCTCCCTGGAGGAGAGAATGGAGAGAGGAAATATGACAAACATACAGGTACCTTAAGGGGAGGAACAGGGTGCTGGAAAGCACTATTTTCCAGTGAAAAATATGTTCATGATATTATTCAGTAGCCCTTCAAGCTACAGTATCCTTACTAATAGAAAGACTACAGCTTGCTTTGTGATCACCAATTTTTTCTTCTCAAACTGATATTTTTGTTATCCCCTGCAGAGACATTACACTGGCCTGGCATTAATTGTCTTAAGCTGGTAAAATGAAAAGAGAGGTCCAGTTTTGTTTACAGAACTCATACAAGTGATACAGTGCATTCTGTATATAGGCTACTAAATATGTGGAGGGTACAAATGTCTCTGTGTTGCCGATTTGAACTCAAAAACCTATTTGTCCTTACTTCTCCTCTTCCAGCCTGTGTTACAGTCCCAAACTCTTATCTTCTCATAAGACATGAAAATCTAGTTTAGTGACTGCTCATTTTTTGGGGATGAAATCACATTTGCAAATGTTACTACAGGTTACAATCAGGGCACCATTTGGGGGCAGTCACTCTCCCAGATTCAGGCTATTGTTGTTTTTTGTTTTCACCTGGATCCACCCCATTGCTCCTCTGACCAGTTTTGTCCCCCTACCTAAAACCAAAATTGCCACCCCTGGTTACAATGTAGGTCTTATAAACCCACCTGAAAGCTTCCTTACATTGGTTTAAGTAAGATTTAAGACTTTTTCAGTTAATTATTCACATTGGTATGGCAAAACTGCCTCTTGTCTTTGATCATTGTCAATCTCCTGAAGAAAACTGGGACCAATACACAGTCACAGTAATAAGTGATGGGATTTGGGGGTGCACAGAAGCTCCTCAAGGCTCTGTGTACTGCTGCCCACCAAAACTGCTATACACAAAGATCTGGCAGAATCTTCAGGTGTCAGATTGAGCCCGGTGACAGTGTCACACTGCCTCATTATGTAAATCATTAATCCAGATGTTAGTAGTCACATATAGGCTGTGGGACCACTAACATGGTAGACTGTGACAGGTATCAAAACATAGCATGGCTCCACGCACAAGATGCCATACTACGGACCATGCCTTGGGCACTCTATGCTACCACTGCAGTCTTCCCTTCCTCTCTCAGCCCACACCTGGGTTCCTGTTCATAGTTATTGATGGTTACAATTTTCCTACCCCATGACATTTTCACTGGTGGTCCAGTGGCTCTGAAAGCATTCTATTTGTCAATGTTCATTTGCTGCTCCCATGTAGAGAGTAGCCCCCTTCCCTAACCTTTTCTACATTTCCTTCCCCATGTTGGACAACATCCTTGCTCACAAGGCAGAGACCCCCGGAACTGTTGTTAGCAGTTCTTTCTGTGTGTTTGTTGTGCCTTGCATCCAGGGTGGAGGTAGCAAAGAACTGTTGTGGATAGCCCAGCACATCTATGCACACTGGTACTCTCATTAAAATTGCCACCCATACCCCTTTCCCTATGCTACTGCACTGACCTCAGGCAATGTAGAAATGTGCCACAAAGTCCTCCCCTTTCAAACATTTTATGCCACACAGTTTTGAATGTTTATTGGTCTCCTGTAAAAGAGCATTCTCTAAAAAGAAAACACATTTTTATTTTCTCTATTCTCTTTTCAGAATGCAGTATATTGTTAATTTGGATCAAAAATTGATCTCTCGAGATACATGAAGTCCCAGTATGCAATATATCCATTTTCAGTTATACTTTTGGTAGAACTCATACGGCTGTATCTGTCTTTCTGTCTGTCTGTCTGTCTGTCTGTCTGTCTGTCTATCTATCTATCTATCTATCTATCTATCTATCTATCTATCTATCTATCTATCTTTCTATCAATCTAGCCATCTATCTTTCTATCTATTGTACAGTTTAATAATAAAGTAATGCTATTTGTCCCTATTATTTGTTTACATTCACTGACCTGCTACCTCAGTTCCTATTTGAGAATACCAATGTTGAAAAAAGGACATCCTACTTTATGTTTTATTTTGTAGGAAAGGTTTACAGTCTGAAGCAACATTTTGGTGAAAATCATCAGCATACAAATGTTCATCCACACCTAAAGTGCTGTCTTTACTATGGCTAAGGATAAAATGTGTCTGAGCCCAGTGGGACAATGTTTTCCCCCAGTACTGACTCTGTAGTGAGCCACATTACTATATAAAGTCTGTGGCATAATGTCCTGAAGGTGTGATATCAGTTATAAAAAAAAAATAAATGACATTAGTCTTCTTAATGTTGTGAAACTGGTGTAAATGCTCAAAGAATCTCCCATGGGTGTCAGCAGCACTGAACACAGCTGCAAGCTTAAACACTGCAATGTTCTGCAAATGTTGGCTATACTTCTGGCAACATAGGCTAGGCCAGTAGTAAAGAGATGCTCCCTTCTCTGGTTCCTGCTTTGCCCATAGGGCTGTCAGTTATGCCGCACGTAAGGATTCATGATCTAGCTTTTTCTATTACGACATGGAAACATGTGGTAATACTATGATTTTTTTAATGTGATCAATTTTTTTTACCAGTACTGAAACATAGAATCATTACATGCGGTAGGAGTAACATACTGTAGTACTGTAATGGTTATTTCTACGTATTTGAATGTTTTATTAAGGTATAACATCTCATTTATA
This sequence comes from Neoceratodus forsteri, assembly GCA_016271365.2. Lineage (NCBI taxonomy): Eukaryota > Metazoa > Chordata > Ceratodontiformes > Ceratodontidae > Neoceratodus > Neoceratodus forsteri. Next base: position 646,422,920 of record CM028135.1, on the reverse strand, counting down.
TGGGTGTCCTGGAGGATGGCAATAGGATAAACAGACAATTCTTTGACTGCTGTCAAATATCTGTGAAATGATCTTTGGGTACTTAACATAACGTCATTAGCTCTTTGAGACGGCGTACCTTTTTTGACTCTTGTAAATGGACTTTAAGTACATTGCAGTTAGTTATACTGCTCTTGGGCTTCATTTTTTATCAGTATTATTCTTTAACTTTTAGGCAATAATGATTGGTTCAACTCTCCAAAGATGTACCACAATACATTAGATGAATGGTATCCCTTTGATTAAGGGGGCACTGTCCCCAGCAGGTGCAGTAAGCATGTCTGGACTGTCAACCATATAGAATCTTTTTCAGTTGTTATGTATTTGATAAAAATTTAAAAACAAGTTTCAAAAAAGGATGGACAACTGGTCATACACGATGCAATCATGCAAAGCTTTCACAATGTGCCACAGGAGAATCCTCCTGGGGTTGAGAGGGCTATTGTTGCTAAGACCACGCTACCCCTCACATCATGCCACCTCTTACCCAAGCAGCCACCAGAGCTGCAGGACCAGTACTGAAGCTGTGACTCCCTAGCCCAGCAGCCGGCAACCAGTGCACAGGGAAAGCTGAAACCACGCCTCCCTTCTACAATGGCCACCAATCCCTGAGCTGCAACTAGAGACTACAGGGTGGAGATATGTCTGCCCAAGCCTTAAATGTTGGAACTCTCTCTGCCTACCCTAACTTCCACCAGATGTCACCAGAGAATCCACCCAGGGTCAAGATGGCTGTTGTTGCTGAGACTGCCCTCCCCCTGCAGCATGCCACTAATCACCCAAGCAGTCACTGTAACTGCAGAACCCATGCTCAAGCCACACCTTCCAATCCCAGCTGTGACCAACCAGTGCATAGGGAAAGCTGAAACCATGCCTCCCTTCTACAATGGTCACCAATCCCTGAGCTGCAACTAAAGACTACAGGGTGGAGATATGACTGCCCAAACCTTAAATGTTGGAACGTTCTCTGCCTGCTCTAGCTTTCACCAGACGTTGCTGGACATTCCACCTGAGGTCAAGAAGGCTATTGTGGTTGAGACAGCCCTCCTGCTGCAGCATGCCGCTAATCACCCAAGCAGCCATTGGAACTGCAGAACTCATGCTGAAGCCACACCTCCCTTCTCCAGCAGCCACCAACCAATGCGTAAGGAAAGCTGAAACCACACATCCCTTCCACAATGGCCACCAATCCTTGAGCGCTAGATAGAGACTACCAGGTGGAAATACCACCTTTATAGCATCACTACCGCAAGTGACCCCCTGTGCTGTGGTCTGCAGTGTGAAAGACCGCAGCACAAATGGTATCTAGGAGTCTGCCTGGAGTCAGCTGTGAGGCAAACAGTGGCCAGACATTCTTTAATGTTGTTTTCCTGTACTTAGTTGACTATAAGTACTCTCAGCTCTGCTGCTCATTTTGTACTGTATTGGCAATATTCAGTTAAGCCACTAAATCCTATTTCCTGATACAACTGTCCTTGTTACTGACTGTTCTTTGAGCCTACTGCCTGCTCTATTGTATCCTGCTTACCCTGTTGTTCTTACCACCTGTTTGGTGTTAGTACTGAAACACTTTATCCAGGTGGCTTTAATAATTTCTCAGCTCTGTGACTCCCTATCAAGGTGCCCTGTTATTTGTTCATTTTCTACCCAACTGTTTTAAATCAGTCCACGTATAGCTAGTTCATTATTGTTTGTCCATGTCCATGTATAGCTAGCCTCAAGTATTCTTCAGACCCTTATATTGATGAAGCAACATGTGAAGTCAGGTTTTACACTGAATGCATTGTTTGTAAAGTACTTGTTTAAATGTGTGTTAATTTTAAAGTCGTAAAGTGTATTTAAGAATGTAAACTATTGTAAAGTTAAAACTGGATCACCTTGAAAACAAGTCCTTTCATCCTAATGGTGTTGTGTTACCATATTCCTGTATGAAGAAAAGAAAGATTTCACTTCTTGTTTGTGTTGGGTTATTACTGGTACTCCCCATCTGGGTGGCCTTGCAACTGTACTTCTTGTTACAGCTTAGTACTTTGCTTAGTTAGTGCTATCATAATGCTACAATTGGTTATTTTAGCTGCTCTCTCTCTTTCTCCAACTTCTCTCACTGACCCAACAGGTAAGAGCCAAGGACGGTGACACTATTACAGCGAAATCATTGATGCTAACAACAGCAACGTTTTCACTGTAATAGACTGCCCAGGACCCCGGCACTCTCTCTCCCGGTCCTGTACCCCCTTCCTGATCCAACTTCAACTCGGAGTTAGAATACTAAAGATCGGGGGGTTCGGGGGGTGAAGCCCTTCAATGAAAAAATGTCCAGTGTCTCAAGTCAGATTTAAGTCAACAGAAAGTTGCGGTCAACATAAATCTGTCGCTGTGATGGCGGTTAACAGCTTAGTTGTCAAACCGGCATCGTAGAGCCCTGCCAGCATACTCATACCACCCCATTATCTTCTGACTCCATCACTTCCTAGTCTCACATCATGCTGAGTTATTAAACAGTGACTACCTCGGCTCTTGCCTCTTTTCTCAGCACCCCATTCCTGATCGTCTATTCTACCTGAGGGACAACCCCTCAGCTAGTTATGTACATGGTGGCTTACCAATGCTTCCGAGAGGTTATTAATCCTACGCCTGTTGCTGGAGGGTGATAGCCTCCTCAGCAGCCCAACATACCCATGCTCCAGTCTAAAGGCCTTCGCCTCTATCACATAAACATTCACAGCCTACTTTTCAGAATTTACTTTATTAGGGTATGAGTATCTCAAACTGCCGCTGATATCTTAGTGCTTACTGAAACCTGGCTATCTGCCAAGACACCCTTGTTTGACACTGCTCTTCCAGGCTTTGCTGTCTATCACCATGACTGATGTAAGGGGTTTGCCCTCTTTTTATCCACTGCCTTGTCACTTACCTTCACCTCCCAGGTAACAGTTTCTAGATCACACAAGCTAATTTGTGGCAAAATTACCTTTTCCCACTCCATCCACCGTTCATCGCTGGCATTTACTGCTCACCTGGTGAAAGTGCTGAAGCTGTTACAGATGTCATCTCTTGTCACCTCCTTCATATTTATATCCCAAGGCATGAACATATACTACTTGGTAGCCTAAACATTAATTGGCTGATGCCCAAGTCCTTGTCTCTACATTCCAAACTCAAGGCCTTAAATATTCACAAATGATAACCCACCTACATCTACTCACTATTGGATTGGATCCTATCAACCCACTCTCACTGTGTTGTGGCAACAAAGACTCCCTACATGATATGTTCATTGTCCACTGCATAATTTTTTTTTTCCCAAAAAATATTGTGAAGAAGGACCATTCTAGAATTGTTACTGGCCATGCCAGCTGACATTTTTCCTTACCACTTTTTCTATTAGATCTTATGTCCAATGACTGGAGCTTGGTGTATAATTCCTCTGCCCTGACCAGACATTGGATCACTTCTGCACAACATTTTTGGCCATCTGTAATGCCCATGCTCCTATCAGATGAGTGAGAGTGAGAGGTGCTCATCTTCCCTTGGTCTTTTCTTTTTTTTTTTATAGTTAATAATTGTTATTATTTTCAACACACAGGAACATAACACAGAGTCACAGTTTCATTATACATATGCAGTTACAAAAGTATATGCCTACCCAGGTAGGAGGTGGATAACTTATACAGTAAGAAAATACCTGTTATGTCATGATATGAGTAGTATAGGCAGGGGCATCACCAATCAGGAATGGACATTGCCATGTATAGGTGTGCAAGGGAATATGAATTAATTGCACAAAGCCCAGTTTCCTGTGGTACAATCTCTTCACCTGCAGGCAAAAGTAACAACAAGAAAAAAACAACAACAAAGGAACAGGCAACTATTGTAACTTGTATATATAGTTATATTCATTCTATACAGTAGTATATGGCAGCTTAATACACAGGACTGACAATTAGACAGCTAGAGGGTAACAACATTAAGTTGAAACAGTCGTATTGGATGGTACTTCACCCTATCCCAGTTTCAGGTTTCAGGTAAGTGAGAAAGGGATTATAGCATGAGTAATATTTAGGGAGAATAGTTGTGATCACATGTGATAGATGATCTAAGGAAGCTATCTTAGTGAGTGAGTTAAGAAGTTCTGACGTTGAGAGAATGTCTGCTGTTCTCCATTTGCATAGTATCAACCATTTGGCCTAGATACTGAGAAGGGCCAACCATATTTTTAAGGGTGGATTCAGACGTGGGTGTAATGGTGGAATGCCCAGTATCCAGAACAGTGTGTCTGGCCTTATCTTGGAGCCTACAATCTGTGTGGCCAGTTCACATACTGAGACCCAGAAAGGGGTTATAAGATGGCATTGCCATATAATATGGTGCAAATCCCCCACCTTGGTCTGGCATCTAAAGCACAGGTTATTATTCAGAAGCTTAAATTTATACAACATGTAAGGAATCCTGTACCAATGGTGGAGGATTTGGTTTTAAATAAGCTTGCTCCCGGTATCTGAATAAGCAAAATGAGCCTGTTTCCAGTAAAGGTTCCACTGGGAATCCGTTATCCGGGTATTTAGGGCTTTCTTCTACTTCGTCTTAGAGTCGAGGGATTGAGTGGGGGGACTGTGTCCCGAAGTTCCGCATAGATTTTACTGGCCAGACACTTCAGTTGATAAAGTCATCTGGTTACTTCTTCTGGTTTGGGGTTAATCCCTGGCCTATTTTTCAAGTATGTGGACATAGAGCCATGTAGCTGCAGGTATCTCCAGAAGTCTGCCCGTCTTGTTCCAAAGTCATGGGATATCTCCTGGAAGGATTTGAGGCTTGTCCCCCCCCCCACGTCTTGGATAGTACCAAAAGTAGTGATCCCTGCTGTCTCCCAGTGGCTCCAGTATATGGGCTTACTATCTAACCGGAGTTGCCCGTTACCCCAGATAAGGGTGCGGTGAAGAGGTTGTGGGTTCACTTCTAGTTTTATATGTACTGGGTGCCACAGTTTAACTGAATAAGCTATGGTAGGATGAACTGTGAGCTTTCTTGGGAGGGGATTATATAGAAGAAGGGGGAGACTGTCTACCTGAGATATTGATTTCTCCATGTGGACCCACTGGGGGGAATTAGGGGTCAGTGGGGCAAGCCACTTCATTGTCTGCATCATTGAATAGGCCCATTTATACCCTTCTAGCCATGGAAGGCCCCACCCTCCATCTTTCCAGTGGGCCCTCAACTTATTCCTGCTGTAGAGCAGTTTCTTTTGATCCCATATGAATTTCCCAGTGATAGAATATATGGACCTAAACCATTTAGCCGGAAGTTCCATTGGAACGTGAGATATAACATATAGGATTTTGGGTGCCATGATCATTTTAATGGCTGAGATCTTCCCAGCAAGTGTAAGACATAGTGTCTGCCATCTTTCCAATTCCTTTTTAAGCTCTGCTATAATGGGCTTCAGATTTAGGTCACACATTTCAGAGATGTCAGGAGAGATATGGACTCCTAGGTATACTAAAGATTTGGGGGACTATTGGAGACCATAGGGGGCAACCTGAGTAGGAGTGGCAAGAGTATTCAGGGAAAGTACTTCAGTTTTAGTATGATTGATTTTCAAACCAGAGAGTGTTTCAAAATTTGCAAGGAGGGTGAGGAGGGTCAGGAGTGAGGTCTCTAAGTTTTCCAGGGGAACTAAGAGATCATCAGCACACCTGAGCATAGCACAGGGTCTATCACCTATGGAGATGCCCTGGATTTTGGGGTGTTGCCTTACAGCAGTGGTCAAGGGTTCTGCTGCAAGGACAAATAATAGTGGGGACAGGGGACAGCAGGCAGCCCTGCCTTGTGCCCCTGCCTAATGGGAAAGGTGTGGATAGAGTTGCATTCGTTAAAATGTTTGCCATCTGGTGGTGATATAACACTGTAATCGAACCCCTAAACTGCATCCCAAATCCCAGGTGTTGAAGAACCAGTGCCAAATAGTTACACTCCAGGAAGTCAAACACCTTTTCAAAATCTATGGCTACTGCTGCTGCTGCTGGAGTGGGAAGGGATTTGGCATAATGAAGGAAGTTTTGCATGGAATTAATATGATCTCTGCTATATTGGCCAGGGACAAAACATACTTGTGAGGGGTGTATGAGGGAGGGAAGGAGGGGGGTCAGTCTCATAGAGAGAGTCTTGGCAAACAGTTTACTGTCCATGTTTATAAGGGAGATAGGGCAATAACTTGTGGGTGAAGTGGGGTCTTTACCTTTTTTCAGGAAAATGGTGATTGTGGCTTCTTGGAGAGTAGGTGGGAAGATGCCTGTGGCCAATGCTTCATTGTACATGGAGCTTAACAGGGGGGGAGATTTGTGAAGAGACTAGATGCCATATTTCCAGAGGGAAGCCATCTCCCCCTGGAGCTTTGCCCAAGTTCATATCCCTTAAGGCTGTTTCTACTTACCCTGAGGAGATGTGATGATCTGATAGGGCAGCTTGCTGGGAGGAATGTTTGGGAAGCTTAAGGGAAGAGAGGAAATCCCTTGCCACATCTTGATCCAGGGGTCTGGAGGAAGTATATAACTGGGAGTAGAATTGCTTCATTATGTTATTGGTTTGGTCCAGTACTGTATGGGATTTCCCTGCATGATCCATTAGCCCAGGGATGAAACACTCTGCCTATTGTTTTTTTAATCTGTAGGCTAAGAGCTTCCCCTTCCCCCCCCTTCCCAAAACTTATGTCTCAGTTGTAGGAGAGCCACTTTGGCTTTGTGGGCTAGCAGATAGTTGATCTATAGGTGAAGTTTAACAATGTTCCGGCCTAATGGGGTGTGACTGCTAAAATGCGAGGTTTGCTTTGCCTCTAGCTCTAATCGTTTAAGCTGTTCCTCTGTATCTTTGAGTTTTTGCTCCCTCTGTCTCCTTCTTCTGGTCACATAACCCATGATCCTTCCTCTTAGTGTGGCCTTAAAGGCTTCTCGAGAAGTGCTTGAGGATGTGTCTGGGTGGGGTGGTTTGGCAAGGAAGTGGTAAACTTCAGAGGTAACCATGGTTTAAAGTCTGGGTTTCAAAGAAGAAGGGGGTCCAATTTCCACGTTGATGTCAGGGTGGCCTTAGGTCCCCAAAGAATATGTAAGTGGACTGGAGAATGGTAATCATAGGCTTAATCTCTGCACCTATTGACATTTGAGCAACGTCAGCCAACACCAACCAACAGTCAAGCCAACTATGAGTTCCATGAATTAGAGAATAAAATATGTAATCTCTTTCTCACGGGTGGAAAATCCGCCATATATTTGACATCCCAATGTTCAAAGTGAACTGCTGTAATGAGAGCTGTGCTCTGGGATGGTTATCCTTTCCTGGAGAGCTCCTTATTGGCTAAGGGGTCAAGGGGTAGGTTAAAGTCCCAACCCATGATGGTCGGCATAGGGGTTTGAGTAAGGGAGATTAGGGCCTGGGCCACTTGATGGAAGAATTCCGGGGTGTCCTTGTTTGGACCGTACACATTACCAAGGAGTATTGGGCCCTCTGGGGTATCCATCCACACCAAAATCCATCTCCCCTGTGTATCCTGCTTAATTTGTGCAGGGGTCCATCTTAGAGATTTATGTATGATTATGGCTACCCCCCACTTTTGGTGGAGGCAGAGGAAGAGACGACCTGCACAACTCATTCCTGGCTAACTTGTCATGATCTTGTTTATTCAGCCTAGTTTCCTGCAGGAATGCCACACTGGTTCGCAGTCTCCTCAGATGAGCCAATACCTGTTTACATTTTATTGGAGTGTTGAGGCCCTTGCGTTCCAGAGTATAGCGATTGTAGGTCACCCATAGGCTACGCAAGGATTAATAGGTAAACAGCAGGACAGATTAATAAGTTCAGAAGAGACTGCAAACCAAGCCCGCACCTCCCACAGGAAGTCCCTAGTATACCACATGTAATGCATTCTTATCAGTTTCATAGTAACAGGCTTTTTCCATTCAGTTCTTGATGTCTGATCCTTAACAATCCTATTTATGTCTATGGGGCAGCAGGCCCCAGCTAACAACCAAACACACACTATAAACATTTTCCAGGATAAATCCCATTTTACTGACAAGTAGGGAGGAAAAAGGCCAGCAAGCATTCCACCAGGGCCACCTCTCTCTCTCTCATGGGGGGTAGAGCCCACACTACCGTGCTATCCTGTGTGGGTTCTGTGGCATAGCCCAGCAAGCATAGGGTGCCCCCTTTAAAATTGGGATAGGTAGGGGTGACTTTTATATAAAGTTATCTGATCTGGGAGGGAGATGGAAAAAGTCTCCCATGGCCGGGCAGCACGTATATCAAATGGGGCATGGACTGGAAAAGAGGGGCTCAAATGGGCTATAACAATCCCCCCCATGTTATAAAGATATGTACTCCAGCTGTGGCCAGAGGTCTGTAATCTGCAAAGACTGCCTGGCCCAGGCAGCTAATAATCCAATGAAGAAAGAAAAGTCAAAAGAGACTACAGGGAGGGATCCCATACTGCTTTGCCAGATTCAGTGGGCTCTAGTAGACAGTGCTGGTACCTAACTAAGTGCACTTTATGGTGAGGAAGGTGCCCTTTTTGGCAGTATAGAGACTCATTGGGGGAAGTGAGTATAGTACCATACCAAATAAACCAGCCAAATTCTCAAGTCCAGTGAGTTAGACTGTGTCCCACGTACACTTCCATCTTGACAGGCATTATGCCTGGTATATGTACAGACCAAAGGCCTGGGTCTCTGTGCTCTAGTGCAATAGATAGTCAATTGCAGTTATTGCAAAGACAGATCAGTAGGATTGCCATGAAGGTGATGGGGGCTGGGGTGGGTAGTATACGGGGAGAGAAACAAAGCAGGACACCCTGGCAAGGCAAAAGGTAGGGACCTCCCTAAATCTCGGCTGCTCCCCCCCATCCTTCGCCCCAATAATCATCACTGCGGTATTAATTCAATATTTATCTGAAAGCCCATTCAGATGAGACCATCCATTTCCACAGTTTTAGAGTCTTCTTTCTGCAGTTTCCTTAGGGCTAAATCAGGCTGATGACAGTGAAGGGAAATCTTGTCTCCGGCTAAGTCTTTCGGAGAAGCAGATGCCACTGCAGCTATGTCTGCCCAGCACTTTCCATGGCCTGGTGAGGAGGAGGAATAATGCAGGTGATCCTGAGGGGCTAGATCCACTTCTATGAGGTTGGAAGGGTCCAAGGAATCTGTTTATAGTGTTGCAAAGTGGTTCAGCATGTGGAAAGCTTGGAGACCTGATTTTTCAGTCGTTACCAGGTGCTCATTGTTCCCAGGCCTGAATTACCTCCACCTGTCTTTTTCAGTTGTTATGTATTTGATAAAAATTTAAAAACAAGTTTCAAAAAAGGATGAACAACTGGTCATACACGATGCAATCATGCAAAGCTTTCACAATGTGCCACAGGAGAATCCTCCTGGGGTTGAGAGGGCTATTGTTGCTAAGACCACGCTACCCCTCACATAATGCCACCTCTTACCCAAGAAGCCACCAGAGCTGCAGGACCAGTACTGAAGCTGTGACTCCCTAGCCGAGCAGCCGGCAACCAGTGCACAGGGAAAGCTGAAACCACGCCTCCCTTCTACAATGGCCACCAATCCCTGAGCTGCAACTAGAGACTACAGGGTGGAGATATGTCTGCCCAAGCCTTAAATGTTGGAACTCTCTCTGCCTACCCTAACTTCCACCAGATGTCACCAGAGAATCCACCCAGGGTCAAGACGGCTGTTGTTGCTGAGACTGCCCTCCCCCTGCAGCATGCCACTAATCACCCAAGCAGTCACTGTAACTGCAGAACCCATGCTAAAGCCACACCTCCAAATCCCAGCAGCGACCAACCAGTGCATAGGGAAAGCTGAAACCATGCCTCCCTTCTACAATGGTCACCAATCCCTGAGCTGCAACTAAAGACTACAGGGTGGAGATATGACTGCCCAAACCTTAAATGTTGGAATGTTCTCTGCCTGCTCTAGCTTTCACCAGATGTTGCTGGATATTCCACCTGAGGTCAAGAAGGCTATTGTGGCTGAGACAGCCCTCCTGCTGCAGCATGCCGCTAATCACCCAAGCAGCCATTGGAACTGCAGAACTCATGCTGAAGCCACACCTTCCTTCTCCAGCAGCCACCAACCAATGCATAGGGAAAGCTGAAACCATACATCCCTTCCACAATGGCCACCAATCCTTGAGCGCTAGATAGAGACTACCAGGTGGAAATACCACCTTTATAGCATCACTACCGCAAGTGACCCCCCTGTGCTGTGGTCTGCAGTGTGAAAGACTGCAGCACAAATGGTATCTAGGAGTCTGCCTTGAGTCAGCTGTGAGGCAAACAATGGCCAGACATTCTTTAATGTTGTTTTCCTGTACTTAGTCGACTATAAGTACTCTCAGCTCTGCTGCTCATTTTGTACTGTATTGGCAATATTCAGTTAAGCCACTAAATCCTATTTTCTGATACAACTGTCCATGTTACTGACTGTTCTTTGAGCCTACTGCCTGCTCTATTGTATCCTGCTTACCCTGTTGTTCTTACCACCTGTTTGGTGTTAGTACTGAAACATTTTATCCAGGTGGCTTTAATAATTTCTCAGCTCTGTGACTCCCTATCAAGGTGCCCTGTTATTTGTTCATTTTCTACCCAACTGTTTTAAATCAGTCCACGTATAGCTAGTTCATTATTGTTTGTCCATGTCCATGTATAGCTGGTCTCAAGTATTCTTCAGACCCTTATATTGATGAAGAAACATGTGAAGTCAGGTTTTACACTGAATGCATTGTTTGTAAAGTACTTGTTTAAATGTGTGTTAATTTTAAAGTCGTAAAGTGTATTTAAGAATGTAAACTATTGTAAAGTTAAAACTGGATCACCTTGAAAACAAGTCCTTTCATCCTAATGGTGTTGTGTTACCATATTCCTGTATGAAGAAAAGAAAGATTTCACTGCTTGTTTGTGTTGGGTTATTACTGGTACTCCCCATCTGGGTGGCCTTGCAACTGTACTTCTTGTTACAGCTTAGTACTTTGCTTAGTTAGTGCTATCATAATGCAACAATTGGTTATTTTAGCTGCTGCTCTCCCTTTCTCCAACTTCTCTCACTGACTCAACTGGTCAGTGCCAAGGACGGTGACACTATTACAGCGAAATCATTGATGCAAACAACAGCAATGTTTTCACTGTAATAGACTGCCCAGGACACCGGCACTCTCTCTCCCGGTCCTGTACCCCCTTCCTGAACCAACTCCAACTCGGAGTTAGAATACTAAAGATCGGGGGGTTCAGGGGGTGAAGCCCTTCAATGAAAAAATATCCAGTGTCTCAAGCCAGATTTAAGTAGACTGAAAGTTGCGGTCAACATAAATCTGTCGCTGTGATGGCGGTCAACAGCTTAGTTGTCAAACCGGCATCGTAGTGCCCTGCCAGCATACTCATACCACCCCATTATCTTCTGACTCCATCACTTCCTAGTCTCACATACATGCTGAGTTATTAAACAGTGACTACCTCGGCTCTTGCCTCTTTTCTCAGCACCCCGTTCCTGATCGTCTATTCTACCTGAGGGACAACACCCCAGCTAGTTATGTACATGGTGGCTTACCAATGCTTCCGAGAGGTTATTAATCCTACGCCTGTTGCTGGAGGGTGATAGCCTCCTCAGCAGCCCAACATACCCATGCTCCAGTCTAAAGGCCTTCGCCTCTATCACATAAACATTCACAGCCTACTCTTCAGGATTTACTTTATTAGGGTATGAGTATCACAAACTGCCGTTGATAGCTTAGTGCTTACTGAGACCTGGCTATCTGCCAAGACACCCTTGTTTGACACTGCTCTTCCAGGCTTTGCAGTCTATCACCATGACTGATGTAAGGGGTTTGCCCTCTTTTTATCCACTGCCTTGTCACTTACCTTCACCTCCCAGGTAACAGTTTCTAGATCACACTAGCTAATTTGTGGCAAAATTACCTTTTCCCACTCCATCCACCGTTCATCGCTGGCATTTGCTGCTCACCTGGTGAAAGTGCTGAAGCTGTTACAGATGTCATCTCTTGTCACCTCCTTCATATTTATATCCCAAGGCATGAACATGTACTACTTGGTAACCTAAACATTAATTGGCTGATGCCCAAGTCCTTGTCTCTACACTCCAAACTCAAGGCCTTAAATATTCACCAAATGATAACCAACCCTACACATCACTCACTATTGGATTGGATCCTATCAACCCACTCTCACTGTGTTGTGGCAACAAAGACTCCCTACATGATATGTTCACTGTCCACTGCATAATTGTTTTTTTCCAAAAAAATATTGTGAAGAAGGACCCATCTAGAATTGTTACTGGCCATGCCAGCTGACATTTTTCCTTACCACTTTTTCTATTAGATCTTATGTCCAATGACTGGAGCTTAGTGTATAATTCCTCTGCCCTGACCAGACATTGGATCACTTCTACACAACATTTCTGGTCATCTGTAATGCCCATGCTCCTATCAGATCAGTGAGAGTGAGAGGTGCTCATCTTCCCTTGGTCTTTTCTTTTTTTTTTGATAGTTAATAATTGTTATTATTTTCAACACACAAGAACATAACACAGAGTCACAGTTTCATTATACATATGCAGTTACAAAAGTATATGCCTACCCAGGTAGGAGATGGATAACTTATACAGTAAGAAAACACCTGTTATGTCATGATATGAGTAGTATAGGCAGGGGCATCACCAATCAGGAATGGACATTGCCATGTATAGGTGTGCAAGGGAATATGAATAAATTGCACAAAGCCCAGTTTCCTGTGGTACAATCTCTTCACCTGCAGGCAAAAGTAACAACAAGAAAAAAACAACAACAAAGGAACAGGCAACTATTGTAACTTGTATATACAGTTTTATTCATTCTATACAGTAGTATATGGCAGCTTAATACACAGGACTGACAATTAGACAGCTAGAGGGAAACAACATTAAGTTGAAACAGTCGTATTGGTTGGTACTTCACCCTATCCCAGTTTCAGGTTTCAGGTAAGTGAGAAAGGGATTATAGCATTAGTAATATTTAGGGAGAATAGTTGTGATCACATGTGATAGATGATCTAAGGAAGCTATCTTAGTGAGTGAGTTAAGAAGTTCTGACATTGAGAGAATGTCTGCTGTTCTCCATTTGCATAGTATCAACCATTTGGCCTAGATACTGAGAAGGGCCAACCATATTTTTAAGGGTGGATTCAGACGTGGGTGTAATGGTGGAATGCCCAGTATCCAGAACAGTGTGTCTGGCCTTATCTTGGAGCCTACAATCTGTGTGGCCAGTTCACATACTGAGACCCAGAAAGGGGTTATAAGATGGCATTGCCATATAATATGGTGCAAATCCCCCACCTTGGTCTGGCATCTAAAGCACAGGTTATTATTCAGAAGCTTAAATTTATACAACATGTAAGGAATCCTGTACCAATGGTGGAGGATTTTGTTTTAAATAAGCTTGCTCCCAGTATCTGGATAAGCAAAATGAGCCTGTTTCCAGTAAAGGTTCCACTGGGAATCTGTTATCCGGGTATTTAGGGCTTTCTCCTACTTCATCTTAGAGTCGAGAGATTGAGTGGGGGGACTGTGTCCCAAAGTTCTGCATAGATTTTACTGGCCAGACACTTCAGTTGATAAAGTCATCTGGTTACTTCTTCTGGTTTGGGGTTAATCCCTGGCCTATTTTTCAAGTATGTAAACATAGAGCCATGAAGCTGCAGGTATCTCCAGAAGTCTGCCCGCCTCGTTCCAAAGTCATGGGATATCTCCTGGAAGGATTTGAGGCTTGTTCCCCCCCCCTCCACGTCTTAGATAGTACCAAAAGTAGTGATCCCTGCTGTCTCCCAGTGGCTCCAGTATATGGGCTTATTGTCTAACCGGAGTTGCCCATTACTCCAGATAAGGGTGCGGTGAAGAGGGTGTGGGTTCATTTCTAGTTTTATATGTACTGGGTGCCACACTTTAACTGAATAAGCTATGGTAGGATGAGCTGTGAGCTTTCTTGGGAGGGGATTATATAGAAGAAGGGGGAGACTGTCTACCTGAGATATTGATTTCTCTATGTGGACCCACTGGGGGGAATCAGGGGTCAGTGGGGCAAGCCACTTCATTGTCTGCATCATTGAATAGGCCCATTTATGCAATAGGTGTGAGACCAAAAGCCATTGAATAAATCCATTTATTTCCACATATGTGGAATAAATCTAACCACCCTAGATTTATCCCACATAAGTGGGATAAATGCAAACTGTCAATCAAAGCTTTTTTGTTCACTTTTTTGACAAACAAATGTGAATAACTTTAAAATGAAAAATGATAGCATAGTACTGTGAGCACGAAAAATGTTCTGGACAAAAATATCTACAAAATGAGTGATGTTTCATTTATAGATACCTTTTAGTTTTTTTATAATTAGCAAAAACAGCAAAAATCCTATTTTCTTTTCACTTTTCAGACAAACAAATATAAATAACTTTAAAATGAAAATGATAACATGGTACTGTGAGCACGAAAAATGTTCAGCATAAAAATATCTACAAAATTAGTGGTGTTTCATTCAGAGATACCTTTTAGTTTTTCAAAATTAGCAAAAACAGCATAAAATTCAGTTTTCTTTTCACTTTTAGACAAACAAATGTGAATCACTTTAAAACTAAAAATAATAGCATGGTACTATGAGCACAAAAATGTTCACTATGAAAATATCTACAAAATGAGTGGCATTTCATTAATAAACACCTTTAGTTTTTTTTTTATAATTAGCAAAAACAGCATAAAATTAAACTTTTGTTTCACTTTTCATCAAACAAATGTGAATAACTTTAAAACAAAAAGGTAGCATGATACTGTCACCATGACATTTGTTCAGCAAGAAGTTCTCTACAAAATGAGTGGTGTTTCATTTAATACAACCACCCGCTAGGCGGACATACACCAGGAAAGTTAACCAAAAGTCCCAGAAAGTCCTAGAATTACCATTTAAAAAAGAACATAAACAGTCAAAACCAAATGTTCCCACACTGATAAGAAGCATCCCTATTGCATAAATGAAATATACAATGGTGAGCTGTCAGATAAATGATTTATCTACACTTGTACTGTTTGACCTGGGACACCTCACTAGTAGCTTCGCCACTGCGTGAAGTTCCCGAGGTCAAACAGCACTGTAGATAAATCATTATCTGACAACTCCTCATATATCACTATTATACCCTTCTAGCAGGGAGGCCATCCACCCTCCATCTTTCCAGTGGGCCCTCAACTTATTCCTGCTGTAGAGCAGTTTCTTTTGATCCCATATGAATTTCCCAGTGATAGAATGTATGGACCTAAACCATTTGCTCGGAAGTTCCATTGGAGCGTGAGATATAACATATAAGATTTTGGGTGCCATGATCATTTTAATGGCTGAGATCTTCCCAGTAAGTGTAAGGCGTAGGGTCTGCCATCTTTCAATTCCTTTTAAGCTCTGCTATAATGGGCTTCAGATTTAGGTCACACATTTCAGAGATGTCAGGAGAGATATGGACTCCTAGGTATACTAAAGATTTGGGGGACTATTGGAGACCATAGGGGGCAACCTGAGTAGGAGTGGCAAGAGTATTCAGGGAAAGTACTTCAGTTTTAGTACGATTGATTTTCAAACCAGAGAGTGTTTCAAAATTTGCAAGGAGGGTGAGGAGGGTCAGGAGTGAGGTCTCTAAGTTTTCCAGGGGAACTAAGAGATCATCAGTACACATGAGCATAGCACAGGGTCTATCACCTATGGAGATGCCCTGGATTTTGGGGTGTTGCCTTACAGCAGTGGTCAAGGGTTCCGCTGCAAGGACAAATAATAGTGGGGACAGGGGACAGCAGGCAGCCCTGCCTTGTGCCCCTGCCTAATGGGAAAGGTGTGGATAGAGTTGCATTCGTTAAAATGTTTGCCATCTGGTGGTGATATAACACTGTAATCGAACCCCTAAACTGCATCCCAAATCCCAGGTGTTGAAGAACCAGTGCCAAATAGTTACACTCCAGGAAGTCAAACACCTTTTCAAAATCTATGGCTACTGCTGCTGCTGCTGGAGTGGGAAGGGATTTGGCATAATGAAGGAAGTTTTGCATGGAATTAATATGATCTCTGCTATATTGGCCAGGGACAAAACATACTTGTGAGGGGTGTATGAGGGAGGGAAGGAGGGGGGTCAGTCTCATAGAGAGAGTCTTGGCAAACAGTTTACTGTCCATGTTTATAAGGGAGATAGGGCACTAACTTGTGGGTGAAGTGGGGTCTTTACCTTTTTTCAGGAAAATGGTGATTGTGGCTTCTTGGAGAGTAGGTGGGAAGATGCCTGTGGCCAATGCTTCATTGTACATGGAGCTTAACAGGGGGGGAGATTTGTGAAGAGACTAGATGCCATATTTCCAGAGGGAAGCCATCTCCCCCTGGAGCTTTGCCCAAGTTCATATCCCTTAAGGCTGTTTCTACTTACCCTGAGGAGATGTGATGATCTGGTAGGGCAGCTTGCTGGGAGAAATGTTTGGGAAGCTTAAGGGAAGAGAGGAAATCCCTTACCTCATCTTGATCCAGGGGTCTGGAGGAAGTATATAGTTGGGAGTAGAATTGCTTCATTATGTTATTGGTTTGGTCCAGCACTGTATGGAATTTCCCTGCATGATCCATTAGCCCAGGGATGAAACACTCTGCCTATTGTTTTTTTAATCTGTAGGCTAAGAGCTTCCCCCTTCCCCCCTTCCCAAAACTTATGTCTCAGTTGTAGGACAGCCACTTTGGCTTTGTGGGCTAGCAGATAGTTGATCTCTAGGTGAAGTTTAGCAATGTTCCGGCCTAATGGGGTGTGACTGCTAAAATGCGAGGTTTGCTTTGCCTCTAGCTCTGATCGTTTAAGCTTTTCCTCTGTATCTTTGAGTTTTTGCTCCCTCTGTCTCCTTCTTCTGGCCACATAACCCATGATCCTTCCTCTTAGGGTGGCCTTAAAGGCTTCTCAAGAAGTGCTTGAGGATGTGTCTGAGTGGGGTGGTTTGGCAAGGAAGTGGTAAACTTCAGAGGTAACCATGGTTTAAAGTCTGGGTTTCAAAGAAGGAGGGGGTCCAATTTCCACGTTGATGTCAGGGTGGCCTTAGGTCCCCAAAGAATATGTAAGTGGACTGGAGAATGGTAATCATAGGCTTAATCTCTGCACCTATTGACATTTGAGCAATGTCAGCCAACACCAACCAACAGTCAAGCCAACTATGAGTTCCATGCATTAGAGAATAAAATATGTAATCTCTTTCACACGGGTGGAAAATCCGCCATATATTTGACATCCCAATGTTCAAAGTGAACTGCTGTAATGAGAGCTGTGCTCTGGGATGGTTATCCTTTCCTGGAGAGCTCCTTATCAGCTAAGGGGTCAAGGGGTAGGTTAAAGTCCCCACCCATGATGGTCGGCATAGGGGTTTGAGTAAGGGAGATTAGGGCCTCGGCCACTTGATGGAAGAATTCCGGGGAGTCCTTGTTTGGACCGTACACATTACCAAGGATTATTGGGCCCTCTGGGGTATCCATCCACACCAGGACCCATCTCCCCTGTGTATCCTGCTTAATTTGTGCAGGGGTCCATCTTAGAGATTTATGTATGAGTATGGCTACCCCCCACTTTTTGGTGGAGGCAGAGGAAGAGACGACCTGCACAACTCATTCCCTGGCTAACTTGTCATGATCTTGTTTATTCAGCCTAGTTTCCTGCAGGAATGCCACACTGGTTCGCAGTCTCCTCAGATGAGCCAATACCTGTTTACATTTTATTGGAGTGTTGAGGCCCCGGACGTTCCAGGTATAGCGGTGTAGGTCACCCATAGGCTACGCAAGGATTAATAGGTAAACAGCAGGACAGATTAATAAGTTCAGAAGAGACTGCAAACCAAGCCGGCACCTCCCACAGGAAGTCCCTAGTATACCACATGTAATGCATTCTTATCAGTTTCATAGTAACAGGCTTTTTCCATTCAGTTCTTGATGCCTGATCCTTAACAATCCTATTTATGTCTATGGGGCAGCAGGCCCCAGCTAACAACCAAACACACACTATAAACATTTTCCAGGATAAATCCCATTTTACTGACAAGTAGGGAGGAAAAAGGCCAGCAAGCATTCCACCAGGGCCACCTCTCTCTCTCTCATGGGGGGGGTAGAGCCCACACTTCCGTGCTATCCTGTGTGGGTTCTGTGGCATAGCCCAGCAAGCATAGGGTGCCCCCTTTAAAATTGGGATAGGTAGGGGTGACTTTTATATAAAGTTATCTGATCTGGGAGGGAGATGGAAAAAGTCTCCCATGGCCAGGCAGCACGTATATCAAATGGGGCATGGACTGGAAAAGAGGGGCTCAAATGGGCTATAACAATCCCCCCCATGGTATAAAGATATGTACTCCAGCTGTGGCCAGAGGTCTGTAGTCTGCAAAGACTGCCTGAGCCCAGGCTGCTAATAATCCAATGAAGAAAGAAAAGTCAAAAGAGACTACAGGGAGGGATCCCATAATGCTTTGCCAGATTCAGTGGGCTCTAGTAGACAGTGCTGGTACCTAACTAAGTGCACTTTATGGTGAGGAAGGTGCCCTTTTTGGCAGTATAGAGACTCATTGGGGGGAAGTGAGTATAGTACCATACCAAATAAACCAGCCAAATTCTCAAGTCCAGTGAGTTAGACTGTGTCCCACGTACACTTCCATCTTGACAGGCATTATGCCTGGTATATGTACAGACCAAAGGCCTGGGTCTCTGTGCTCTAGTGCAATAGATAGTCAATTGCAGTGATTGCAAAGACAGATCAGTAGGATTGCCATGAAGGTGATGGGGGCTGGGGTGGGTAGTATACGGGGAGAGAAACAAAGCAGG
The DNA here is from genome assembly GCA_016271365.2 of Neoceratodus forsteri. Taxonomy (NCBI): domain Eukaryota; kingdom Metazoa; phylum Chordata; order Ceratodontiformes; family Ceratodontidae; genus Neoceratodus; species Neoceratodus forsteri. Next base: position 646,403,975 of record CM028135.1, on the reverse strand, counting down.
ACACCCTGGCAAGGCAAAAGGTAGGGACCTCCCTAAATCTCGGCTGCTCCCCCCCATCCTTCCCCCCAATAATCATCACTCCGGTATTAATTCAATATTTATCTGAAAGCCCATTCAGATGAGACCATCCATTTCCACAGTTTTAGAGTCTTCCATCTGCAGTTTCCTTAGGGCTAAATCAGGCTGATGACAGTGAAGGGAAATCTTGTCTCCGGCTAAGTCTTTCAGAGAAGCAGATGCCGCTGCAGCTACGTCTGCCCAGCATTTCCATGGCCTGGTGAGGAGGAGGAATAATGCAGGTGATCCTGAGGGGCTAGATCCACTTCTATGAGGCTGGAAGGGTCCAAGGAATCTGTTTATAGTGTTGCAAAGTGTTTCGGCATGTGGAAAGCTTGGAGACCTGATTTTTCAGTCGTTACCAGGTGCTCATTGTTCCCAGGCCTGAATTACCTCCACCTGTCTGCAGGGTGATGTCTCCATTCATGCCGTTGTAGGTATGGCATTTTTTGTTTCAGGGAGGGGAAGAACTCCCTCAGCGATATGGACCTCCTGGTTTGTAGTGCTCGCCAGGGAAAAGTCAAAGTTCCTCATCCCCCCAATGTCCCGGGCAGTGAACATCCCATTCCTCTTGGGCAAGCTTGATCCCAGAACTCTGCCAGATGCATTTTCTTTAAGAAATCCGTCAGGTGTTCCAGAGTGGCAAAGAGTAGTGGGGAGCCATTGTGGATCACCAGCTTAGTAGCGGGGTATCAGAGGGAAAACGGCAGGTTGATGTAGTGAAGGAGCCGGCGGCCCTCTGTGTAAGCCCTTCTTTTTTTCTGAGAGATCTCAAGAGTAGTCTTGGAATATTTGGACCCACCGGCCACTCCAGAGCAGATGTCCTTTGGTTCCAGCTGTGGTGGAGATCAGTTCTTTTTGACGGTAGTCAAGGAAGTGGGCTAAGAGGGATCAGGGCCTTTCCCCAGGCTTTGGAGATGGAGCGAGAGATCAATGGGCTTGCTCAGTTTGTAGCAATATGCCAGTGGGTAGGTCAAGCATCTGGGACAATGTGTTTTGCAGAAATCCAAAGGGGTCCCTTTGCACGGGCCCTTCAGGGAACCTGACAAACCTCAGGTTGTTGTGACAACTGCGATTTTCCAAGTCACTGATTTTATCCTGTAGAGTCTGGAGGGTTCAGGCCTGTTCCTGTAATGTGGTAGTTAGTTGTTGGATTGAGGCCTCATGTGATCCAGTACGTTGCTCTGTTTGAAACAACCACACCTCGATGGAGTGCAGGGCTTGGGTATTATTGTTGACTGCTGTAGTAATTTGTGCCATTTGTACCAGCAGTTGGTTAAACATTTCTTCTGTTGTTTTAGATTTGCCCTGAGGAAAGGGCAATGAGGCCATGCTACAGGCTGGGGGAGCTCTCTGTTAGACCCGGTAATCTGTCAGCTGGTAAGAAATGTCTGCTGTAATCCACTGTATAAATACAGAATTGTTCTTTGTGTTTTATAATGTGAAAAAATGAACAGATTGGTCCCCAAGATGACAGATCATGCAGGATTATGTCCCAGTAATAGAGGAATTTATTCTCTAAGCAGCCATGCTAGTCTAGGGCTAAGCCACCCCCTGGGTCTCTTCTGATTATATCACACTGACGAACCTCAGGACATAGCCTGGTCTGTCCAAAAGGCATTTGGCTTGGCTGTGGGCCACCTGTATTACAACAAACTCAGAAACCCCTGCATGGCTACCATCAAAAAAGACAAAGCATCCTTCTTCCACACTGAATTCGTCAGTGAATCATTCAGTTCTTATGGAGTCTGGGATGTTGTAAATAACCTGCTCCATCCTGTTCATGCTGGCTCTGAGATTACCTGTCTAAATTATACATCTGGTCTGGACACTGATCAATCTGCTATACCCAATGCCTTAAATTCACAATTCTTTAATGCCCTTGATCATTATCCCTTATCATCTGGGTCTAAATCTGGGTCCTCCTCTCACTTACCATACTACAGGTGAGAAATTTAAGTTTTCCAAAATTACGCCCTCTATAGTCCTTCTTGAACTCTCCTGAATCAAACAACATTCTTGTGCTGGTCCTGATGGTCTTCCTCCTCATCTCCTGAAACTCAGAACTTCAGACACTTCTGCTCCTCTGGCCCATATCCTTAATTCTTTTCTAGCCATCGAGCTTTTCCCTGCAATCTGGAAGCATGCCACTGCCAATCCTCTACATAAAGAAGGCCCCACTGAGTCTTCTGTCAACTACAGACCCATATCCCTACTCCCTGTTCTTTCCAAACTACTTGAGTGGCTAGTTGCTTCTCAGCTTTCTGACTTCCTGTCTAGCACAACCTTTTTTTCTGACTACCAATCTAGTTTCCATGCTTCACACTCCACATCTACCTCTCTACTTGGAGTTACTGACCATATCTTCACAAACAGAGATGTGAGTTCTCATACAGGTGTCATTTTTTTCAACTTAGCCAGGGCTTTTGATAATGTTGATAATTGTCTCCTACAGAACAAACTTGCTGCCTTTCCTGGCTCCACCCTCTCACAGTTCTCTTCCTATCTTTTTCAAGCATTCACAATCTGTCTATATTTACTGATTAGTGTCCATAAATGCTCATAGGCAGAACTGTACAAATTCCATTACTCTCATGAGCAAATAATGGAGTTCCGAAAACAACCTTTCCAAAAAAATTCTAAAATACCTCTCACTCAAGCGATGCACCTGTGCCACGTTCTGTCCTTATGCTGGTCATTCGCTCCCACTCCCTCACAAAAAATGTCAGCGTGAACAACAGACATATCTCCCCTGGATGTGAACTGTGCTTACCACCTGATTTTACTCACATTTACAGTATGTAAATTTTACATTAGTTTGTATTTATTTTCTGGCTGTGTCGTGGTGTATTCCTATACGTAGTGGGTCAGATGTTTGGTCATGAGCAACCATTGCAGTTTCCTGATCAGAGAGAAGAGGAGAGTAAAGGAATGTGTTTTCCAGTTGGAGCTCATTGGCAGTTAGTTAGCTGCCTTGATTGTGATTTTCAGTTTTTTTTTTAATGAAAAAGCCACTCGCTGTGATGGTGTGCAAATGCTGCAGGTCAGCTGCTGAGTGGCTCAACCTTTACACTGCATGGACAGGACAGTCAAGAGGAATGCAGCTGGGATGAGAGAATGGACAGCAGAGTGGTAAGGCACTGCATGGAGGAGTGTAAAATAAAATGCTGTTAGTCCCATTCACTCCCTCAAGTAGGATTGAAGAGGCCTCGCTGCCTGGCTATTACAGGTAGATGGATCTGGACAGACAAAAGCAGCAGTGAGATAAAAACCAGTTTGATGTAAAAACACCAGTAAATATAAAAAATAAAACATAGGGAAGTGTGTACAAACAAGGATTTTATGCACACCCTTGGTGTGCGATGCCCAGATAAACCCCTGAGGCTTCACCCTTGGGATTTATGAGGCATTGCACACCTCAGGTGTGCATAAAATCCTGTTATATATGCTTCCTCATGCATTATTCTATATTTACTGGCTGCGTATTATCTGATCCCAGGCTTAGTTCTATGAAAATACCTCAAAGCTCTGTCCTACAGCCACTACTAGTCACTATTTTTATAAATGATCTCCTGCACACTGTAAGACACTGTGTTAACCACACATACATGGACTGTGCCCTCCTATTTTCCTCCAGGCGCTGCCCAGCTGACCTCACTCCTGCCCTTCAAGCTTACTTTAACTCAATTTCCAAATGGCTTATTATAACCACCTAGCTCCTAATCAATCAAAGATTCTATCCCTGTTCTTCAGTAACAAAAAATCTTTTGCCACTGCTCCTGATCTTGACCTAAGTATTTATACCCCAATGGTGCCTCCTTAACCTCTGTGTCCCAGTAGAAATACCTGGGGGTCACCCTGGACATTTCCTTTGACTTCTTCTTGTACATCCAATCACTGGTCTCAAAATATTACAGGAAGCTTGGTGCCTCTACCAAGTGGGAGACTGCCTGTCACTGGGTTTATGTAAACGCTTGGTTGAAAGTTTAATACTGCCTCTAATTGACTTTGGAGATGTAGTCTATGATGCTACTTCAAAGTGCCACCTATCAAAACCTGACACATTTTATGATGCCCTTTGGCATTTTAACATATGAACCCCAGGCAGCATAGTGCACTGGTTTAAGGCTCTGAGCTGCAAATCTGGAGACCTGGGTTTGAATCATACAGCCCCCACTTGCATACTGTATGATCCTGAGCAAGTCACTTAACTTCCCTGTGCTCCTAGGTTGCACCTGTAAACAAGTTTTCAGGTTAGTGTGTCTCTCCTGGTTAAACAATTGGAAAAAAAAGGCTGCACCCATCACTGTGCAGTTTACGTCCAGCTGGGTTGGCCCCCGCTACAGTGCAACACCTTGCTCTGTTTGGTTTCAAATACTGGCTAAACAAACTCCCTAATTATTTGTGCATCCTGCTTTTCCTGCCCGCCCACCCCATTCTGGTTGACATCTCCACTCCCATGCTGGAAACAGGTTTGTTGTTCCTTAGAAGTAAATGTCCTCTGGTCAGCTTACTTTTAATTTTCATCTTTCTCATGTGTGGAACAACCATAGCTTATGCAATTGTTTTCTTTCCTGTTTTGTTACTGCCAAGCAATTACTCAAAACATCCATAGCATCCTACTGTGATTGTACCTTATTGCTGATTATTGTGTTGCTTGTATATTTCTGCTCATCATCCTGCATGTCTTAATGTATATAACTGGTGTGGATATAAATTTATAAAAAATAACTAGTGATAACTCCAAGCTAAGTTTCAAGATATAAGGGATATGCAGGGGGGACCTGGGTGATGCATGATTTATGTCCACAAGTGCTGTTTGACCTTGGGTAACCTTAACAGTGACATAAGCCATGAGTGAGGTCCCCAAGGAAAAACAGCAGAAGTGTGCATAAATCATGTATCACACAAGGTTCCCCCTGCGTATTTGACTTATGCAACAGTGAAGGACTTTGAGTACATGATTAGTTTAGTGAGACTGTTTTGTAAAAATAAAGCAAAATAAAAAATGTGGGGTTTATTTAGTGATTTGTCATGTTGCTATGCCTTTGGAGTGTAGTTGCTAAAGCCAACGTGACATCATGGCTGCATTACAACATTGCAGCCAATTGGCTGAATGTAAGCTTCAACAGTTTTTTAAAGATAAAAATATCTGATGTGTTTAGCAAGTGACCGTCGAATGGATTGGGCTGCAGCAGTGGTTGTCATTAAGTGTTTTCTTTTGCTTGTCAGACTTATGGCAAGATTTATTTTAAGTTATATTTTTATGATGACTGGCAGCTGGGATTGGAGTGAGCAGCACTGGGAGGAAAAGGAGACTGAATAGAGAGAGAGAGAGCGGACATGAGAGGAGAGTAGCACCAGCAAGTAAATATAGGTATTGCAGCTTCTGTGTAAGAGACGAGAAGGGTACTTTGTTTTTCTTCCCTGGAGAGCCATAAAATAATGTGTTTAGCTGTGAGAAGAGCAGTGAGTGTCTGAGCAGAGTGGTAGCTTTTCCAGACAGGATAGTGCAGTATACCAGAGAAGCTGGAGTTAGTTACAGGCTTGACTGATGGCAGCTGGGGAGCAGAAATGCTCAAAGAGTGGAGGGCTGTTAATAATGTGTGCCATGCCAGGCATGTTTTTGGAGTGGCCAACAGGTACGGCTGTATATTTTTAAAATGTATTTATGATTTTTTTTATCATAGGCGAGTGACTGGAAACTGTAGAGCTGATAGTTGCGCTACTGTTGAGTGAGTGGGAGACAGTCTGGGGGACTGGAACAGTGACAAAGCTTGCAGGCAGGTGGCTGAGAGATATGGGGAATTGAAAGTTAGAAAGTAGTGTCAGCATTGTATGTGTGTGTGTGTGTGTGTGTGTGTGTGTGTGTGATGCAGCAACCGTGTACATAAATGGGCAGTGACATAGTAACTATCTACATAAATGTAGAAATCTTACATTTATACACACAGTTACATAGACTAACGGATTTATCGCACTCTATTTATGTCCACCTCTATTGCATAAATCAAGATATCACCTGTTAGGTACCAAGATAGCACATGTTAAATACATCACAAATGACCTATCCATGATTGACCAATAGCAGCAGAACATGTCACATTACCTCATATCACTGCTACCGTGACAACCATTATGTCACACATTCTTCAGAAACAAGCATAAAATGGAGAATGAAAATGGAAACCAGTTGTTTACAGCTTTCTTTATGATATTTTCAGGCCCTGTTGTATACATCAAATATGAGATGAGCTAATGTACAATATCAAAAATAACTTCTTTCATTGTACTTGACCTCTTGTGATCTCACTCATGGTTTTGCTACTCGTGAAATCAGAGGTCAAGTACAACTCAAGAAGATATTTCTGATATCTTACATTAGTTTATCTCATATCCTAGATTTATCCAGTGCTTGTAAGGATATTCTTTGGCACTTATTGTTGACATTTTTGCTCCCTCTGGCCCTAGAGTGAGAATATCGAAATATTATCAGTCTAGGCCACCTGTATACCGATATTCTCCCTGTAGACATACTACGTGGAGACCCCCAACTTCATGCAGTTGCATTCATTGCTCACCTTGTGCTTAACACCAATCACCCACAGGAATTCCAAACCCTCTCAGTCAACATTTAGCCATTGACCTGAGAAGAAGTAACTGGACTACAGCTGTTGCAGCCTCCAACTATAACAACAATGCCATGGACCCACAAAATGTGAGTTGCGAGGTCAAATACAACTACTTAATAAATGTGTTTAAGGAAGATGGCCCTTACATGGCAGAGGACTCCTTAAACATGGCAGAAACACTGAAAATCTCCACAGAAAAAACAGCTGAGACCATGGAGGACCTGGAAGATACCGAAGCCATTCAAGCATTAATCATCTCAAGCAAAAACAAGAACATAACCAAGAAGACGGTAACAGGCATGGCCATGATTCACAGATACCTACAGGAAAATTATTATGAACACTGGGAGCTTCACAACATACCAGCAAAAGACTTAGATGTTATAGTAAGCAAGTACTTCATGGAAGTGCAAAAAATGCCCCAGAACAGACACCATACGAATCACTGGCTCTCTGGTCCCAGTTTGTATGAAACTGTATGAAAAAGAGGTCCTGGGACCCTTCACTCCAAGATCTTTACTAAATACTATGTGGATCATATAAACAGTCTTCTTTGGCAAAACAGGCAACACAGAAATCAGCAAGGCCCCTAGAATTCTGTGGCTGCAGAAGTTTGTGCAGAACTTGCAACCTACTGGAGAATATCTGCAGTGCCACAGAATTCACTGTTCCTGGTGATTCTTTTTCTACATTTACAGTTTTTCCATAGCAGCTGGTTCTTGTCCCTTCCTTTTATATCTGAAGCCCTTCTATGCTTACCATGTGATGTTATCAGTAACATCACATCCTACATTAGTTAATGATAGGGTGGCATTCTGCCACAGAAATGAACAGTCATTTAGCCACCATTGCTCCCAGTCCTTGAAGAAATGGCACGCACATCAGATACTGTGATATTTGCTCTACCTGTACTACAGCCCAATAAAATTTTCAGTCTAAAGTTACTACACTGGGGCCAACTTAAGCAAATACTTGACAATATCATAGACCTGTTAATTGAACACCTTACTCTGTACAGCTTTATTTGTGCCTTTAAGGAATGGAGACACCCTATGAAATGACTAACTGGTAAAATAAATTAACCTGTCTTTAAAAAAAAAATTTAACTGCCTACTAAGGCCAACAGTCCCCTCACTGGATGTATGCAGGCTTCTGAGAAGGTCATGGAGCTTGCTACCTGCCCAAGGCCCCCCCCCACAACTCCCTGAATGCCTCCTCCTGCACTCTTCCTATCCCTGCCTTGTCCCTAGCCAGGTCATTTGTTCCCAGATGGACAATGACATCCAGTTCCCCTCACTTTGTTGCTGACCTAGTGATCCTCGGGACCTGCTCTCCAGCCCTCTGAGCTGTGCCTCCCGGCAGACACTTAACCTTCCTCTTCACCCCACTACCTGTCCCCAACTCCACTCCACACATGATGGAGTACCCCACCAGGAGTTGCTTTCTCCTCTTTTGGGGTCCTCTGCTACCCCCCTTGAGGTCTCGACACTGGAGGACCTCCACATCCATCCCCACCACTACTTTGGGTGCCTTTGTGAGACTGTCCCACCCTGCCAGTGTGGTGTAAGAGTTCTGTAGTGGTATGGAATTTGGGATGTACCTATGCTCCACTACCCTAACCCTCCTGAAGCCCACCACTGTCCATCTGTTCCTCCTTCCCAGCATCCTCTGAGGAAGTGGAGGTGGACTTGGTGGTCCCTGAGTGGAGGAGTTGGTCCTCCTGATCTAAGCCAACTCAGCGCTAAGTCTGGTAACCTTCTCCCTCAGCCCAGAGAGGTGCTTGAAGATGGGGCAGCACCGCAGTTTTTAGAAGGTCTCTCTGAAGACCGCTGCCCCACAGCTGCTGTACTGCATGACTTCCATCATAATTACACCCTGTATGTAGACCTGACCTGCTCCTCCCTGCCCATTCTTACAATACAATAATAAACCTACAGGTTAACAACTCCCTTTCCTTTTTGTTTTTCCTCTCTCCCCTCTCTCCTCTTCCCTTTTACTACCTGCATATAATATCTAACCTTGCCTCACCAACTCAGTTTCTAAACCCCCAATGCAGTGTTCAAATCCTCTAACCTCTGACTAACAACGCCCAGGTGCCCTGTATCCCACACTCCCTTAGAGCTACCACATCCCCACCTCTGACTTTTTCTGCTGAACCCAGCCTTTCTGTTCCCACAGGAAGTATCAGTCATCAGTCAATCCTGGTGCCTGTAAGATTGGAGTTGGCAACAGGTGGGCAGCAGGGCAATTCCAACCTTGAGGAGAGTAACTGCCTTGTCCTACCTCCTTGTCCCCTGCTGGTCTAGAAAAAAAGACAAGCTGATCTCCTACTTACAAGAAAAAGTACACAACAGCCACTATCAACTTTTTTGCTCGTTTTCCCCCTGCTGGTCTCTTCCTACAGAAATATAGTCAGCTGCCTCCTTGGCCTTCCTCTGCTTCATTTTCTCTGGCCAAAGCTGACTACAGTCTTTTATAACCCGGTGATATGATCAAGACAGGTGGAATTTTTAAAATCCCATCCAAAAGGTGATTTTACTGTGCAACTGTGAAAACAGGTTTTGATGGGGAATTGAAAAATGACACCTGCGATGTATAGAAGGTGGGTAACACAAGGAATATATTGAAGATTAGACATCTGCAAAAAATAAATGGATAAGTAAATTTTGGAACAATTAATTTCTTCATAATTTAGTTGTTTTTTCAGATTTTTACCCCAAATTTTCAACATAATCTTTTTATGACTACTCCTTCTGAGCATGACAGGTGTCATTTATAAAACAATGGCTGAAATGTCATTTTACGCCACACATGTTAAAACACATTTTGTGTAGGATTTGAGAAGTCACAGCTGTCACATTCATCAAGTGGTGTGAAAAATGGCTATGTTGAAAACTTGGGGTCAAAATATTGAAAATTATGACAGTTATGAGCGTGTTGAAAAATTGCAACATAGACTCATAACTTTGTTGTTTTTTCATATTTGTACTCCAGATTTTCAACATAGACTTCTTATGACCCCACATAGCTTTCTTATGAGCCCACCTCATGAACAAGGGCAGAGAAAGTTTTCAAATCCTGCCCAAAGGGTGATTTTGTACCACAAGTGTGAAAACACATTTTGGCCAGGATTTGCAAAATGACAGCTGTCGCACTCATGAGGTTTTGTGAAGAAATGGCTATGTTGAAAATTTGGAGTCAAAATATTGAAAATTATCAAAGTTACAAGCTTCTGTTTGCAAATTTCAGCATAGGCTCATAGCTTTTTTTTATATATATTTTTACCCCAATGTTTCAATATAGCCTTCTTTCTTATGAACAAGGGCAGAGAAAATTTTCAACTCCTGCCTGGAAGGTGATTTTGCATTCATCTTTTGGGATGTGAAAACACATTTTAGCCAAGATTTGAAAAATGACAGTTGTCACATTCATGAGGTGCTGTGAAGAAATGGCTATGTTAAAAATTTGGGGTCAAAATATTGAAAATTACCAAAGTTATGAGCATACATTCACAAATTTCAACATAGGCTCATAACTTTGTTGTTTTTTTATATTTTAACCCCCAAATTTTCAACATAGCCTTCTAATGACCCCACCTCATGAACAAGGGTGGCACAAATGTTCAACTTCTGTTTGACAGCTGATTTCACACAGTGCCTAAGAAATCACCTTTTGGGACAGATTTGCCTAATTTCACTGCCATCGTTCATGATGTGGGGTCTCAAAAAAGGCATGTTAAAAATTTGGTGCAAAAATTTTCAAAAAATGACTAAGTTATATTGCTGAGTTCAAAACCCCATTGAAACACATTGAACCACATACCTGATTTTTCTCATTTTGCGATCCAGTACTAAAGAGCAAAGATATGCCTGTGGTCCAGAGAGGATTATGGTGTTAGACCCCTGATGAGTAGGTAAGGGCTTGGGAGGGAGTACTGAGTGGGAGCATCGGGTGGGGGTACTAATGGTGGCGGCAGCAACAGACTTCAATGGATGGTATTCTTTTTTTCAGGGTATATTTAATTAAAATACTACTAGTGACAGTTTTCTTTTTATTTCAGGTGGCAGCAGTGGGGGACTGGGCACCCCCAGTGTTAGTGTAATGTTTGTGGGGAGGGTGGGGGGTGGTGGGCGCTGAGTGAGAGGGTTGAGTGGGGGAACAGTAATGGCAGTGGCAGCAACAGACATCAATTGATGGTTTTCTTTGTAACAGCATGCAATTCAACCTCAGCAGGCGGATCATGACAGATCATCTGTGCTTGCTGGGAGGCAAAGATCGAAGGATGAGCTGACCTATGTTGGGGTTGGCTCTCTCCATTGAACTACACTGTGTTTATGCCCAGCAAGCCAGAAAAGTGTCATGATCAGTCTGGCTTATGATTGGTGTGACACTCATTAGCCCCTTGCAGACCACTCTGCATTGGACTGACAGTATTACACCCCTGGAAAACTACTCTCCTAACAAAATGATCACTGCATGTGTGCACATGGCAAACATATAAAAAGATTCAAGACAGTGTCATTAATACAGAGAAAAGAATAATGAACCACTCCACTAGGAAAAATCTTGACCAAAAGCTTAACAATGCCAGTATTCCACCCACGGAAATCGTGCAGGTGACAGGATGCAAAAGTATTGCAAGTGACAACAATTACTTCTGACTCCGTGACAAGCAGCAAGAAAAAAATATCTGAGATTCTGAGCACCCCACCATCTACTGCACATCAGTCTTCAGCTACAACATTGTCATGACCTCCCACTCAGTAATGACAAGTAGCCCAAACACATCCCTAGAGTCTTACTTCATGAACCCTGTGTTCAATGCAAAACTCATCACCATCCAGATCATTCACGATAAGTCACAGTACATTATACAAAACAAAACAAATGCAACCCATCTGTAACCAACCCCACTCCATTAGTATTCCCACAGGAAAACCAGAACTGTAAAAAAGGTGAATCTGCATTATTGAAGATAGTAATTCTAAAGGGGTGCTAGCTGCACATTCGAGTAGACTTGATAGACCTCTAGGCCTTTATCTGCTGGCAAATTTCATATGTTCATATGTTCGTAATTCTGACTCAAAACTAAAGTTATGCACAAGAAAGTGTATAAATTATCCAATCACAGTACCCTCAAAAAAACCCAAACAAATGCAACCTAACACATAAAATCCCCACCCCAAACTCCACAATATACTGACAGACAAATAAACAGGAACACTTTATATATATCTGAAACAGAATAAAAAAGTATAAACTTGTATGCAATAGAATACCTCTAAACAAGTCCTTAACATATACATTTTTTTGCTCCCTAATAACACTATCTAAAATATGATATCCTTTGCTAGCAAATCCTACAACCTGTGAGAAGAAAAAAATGAAGATAAACTACAAAACAACTCATTGCATTTCACAAAGTAAGCAGCATTCTGGATTGGTCACCGCAGTGAACTGTAAACAAAAAGCAAAAAAAAAACAGAAATAAAATACAAAAAAAATGTTTGCATATTCCTCCTGAAAGAGAAAAGAACTGAAATACCTGCTACAGTCTCTATTTCTTTACAATTGGTTAAATTTTAGAGTTGCATTTTTGAAACACTTACATGCTTATAAAACCAGTTTCTAAACTTCTTTTTCTTGATGCACTTAAAAAATGTTTATTTCCTATAGTTGCTTAGTTACTGTTTACCCTGCTGAAGTTCAACTTAAAAAAGGAAAATCCTTACCCCTGTGTTCACAAGAGTTGAATGTCTCCATAATTTCACTTACCAATAAATGTTTTCTTGTTGAAAACATTGCAAAATAAAGATGTTACTTTTTTCCCCAAACTGGCCTTTCTGCAATCCACATAGCAGCAAAAAAAACAAAAAAAAAAACAAAAACCAAAAAAAACAATAACCCAAAAGTAAAAACATGAAAAGGAAAGAGGAAAGAGTAAATTCCAGACTAATTCTTCCAAACAATGCCCACAAAATTCCAAAAAAAATCCACCCCCAAATAATCCACACTACAGAAGCAGACAGCAAAATTCCAAGCCATCCGGTAAAAACAACATTCTAAACAAGAAGAAAATCCCCAACAGGTGAAAAAAACTCCATAGAAAATTCCAGTAAATCCACAAGATTCAACAAAGTGACCCTGATAAATCCATATCCTGGAGCTGAAGATCTACACCTTTTCTCATCTCCTCCACGACACTGAGGTCCCAGTTCTCCCAGATGCAGGTTGGCTCCTATGATAATGCCACCAGGATGCTGGTCCAGGTGAGCGACCTCCACCACCTGGTCCTTGGTACTACACAGTTCCTGGTCCTTCTGCCTCCAACTAGGCCACTGAGATGATGATGCCACCACAACTAAACTCTGATGCACAGGAACTCCTCCCACAAGGCCCTTCAACTAGCAACTGTTTCAGAATGGTGCATGCCTAACTTATACCCTCCCACCACAAGAATGAATCCATCAGAAATGAGGGATAAAAAAAGAACCAGTAAGGACAGAGTTCCCACACTACTCTAGCCTAGTGAACCCCCAATGTTAGACTATGGTTATCTACTCTCCACCCATACTGTACCTCAGGAAATACTAAATACATAATAAAAAAAGAAAGGATTATACAATTTAAAATACTGAAAATTCATCACTCATCTTGAAAAGTTGAAACAAACGATGGATAAATCGAATAGGCCACTGGTGCCTTGGAAATATGTACAGTATATTTTTCTCATGAAGGTGGACCTTATGATGTTACTTGTTGCTTTGCCACTCATTGTGTCATAAAGTCAACCTGCACTTGAAAAAAAATATTGCACATTTCTGAGGCAGCCATGGCATATTCCCTATTTATACTGTATTTATTGTTGATGTATTTTTATATACTTCAGTATAATTTATTTATTTTTTTATTTAAAAGTTTCACCAGGAAAGGCATACTGAGCTACAATTAGCTCATTTTCAGATGTGTTTTGGGGGTGGGGAAGGATAAGTAACAGCAGATATATTTAAATGCCTTATATTTACATGCCAATAAAAGAAATACCGAGAATAAAATAAAAGTAAATACAGTGCATTTGTGAATTAGTACAGCTTTGTACGTAAGGGGAGTGTGTGCACTAGAACATAAGCTAAAACAATAGCAAATTCATAATACAAGGCATTTGCACAAGACACAAGGCAACACAAGGAGCGGTAAGAAGAAAGCAGGAGGGAGGACTTGGAAGTGGGGAGGAAAGAGAACATGAGTGGGAGGGGAAACAGGATGTGGAGACGAGGGAGAGCACTTGAGAAAGAAGGAGAGGCAGACCTATGACCCTCTGGGGTGCAAACCCCACAAGAGCCAGATATGAATGGATGCACACCCAGCCTGAATCCTAGGTGCTAGGCCTGTGGAGGTATGGAGAAGAGTAGGAGTGGGAAGGGACAAGGAGTAGGGGAAGACAGGCAGGATGTAGTATGGTAGAGCAGAGGTACAGAGAGAGGCAGAGGCAGACCTAACGACTCTCTGGGATTCAAACCCCACAAGGGTGGGACATGGCTGGATGCACACCCACTGAGTCCTAGTTGCAAGGCCTGCAAAGGTATGGAGAAGAGTATAAGTGGGAAAGAACAGGGAGTAGGGGAAAACAGGTAGGAGAGAGTATGGTAGAGAGAAATGCACACCCAGCCTGTGTCCTGGCCCAGGCCTGCAAAGGTATGGAAAAAACTAGATAGGGAAGAGGCAGGGAGAAGGAGACAACCAGACAAAGGGGAGAAAGAGGAGCAGAGTAGGCTAACATTTATGGGCAGTGACAGGAGGGAGTAGTGTGGGCTTGGAGTAGAGAGAAAAGAAAGCATTTGGATATTGCAGAGCAAATAGCTAGGGTGAGAGAGTTCCAGAGTTTAGGAAAGTGAAAAGAGAAGGTAGTCTGACCAGTGAGGGACATATGTTAGGGAAGTGAGAGGGAATGATAGACTGAGGGGAGAATAGAGAGATAGGAGGGGAATAAGGCTAAACAGAATTTGGAAAGGAAGGAGTCACAGTTGTAGTGTGATGGTCGACCAGGGAAGGGATTGAGTGGGCAGAATACAGGGAGCAGTGAGAATAGAGGGAGGTGATGTATTTTGTATGTATGTGCTTTGCCTGTACTGCTGCGCCCCTTCCTCTTCCCCCAGGTCACTTCTATACTCAAAATTGTTTTATATCTTTATATGTTTACCTGGTGAATTATTTTAAATAATTAAATGATATAACTGCAGAGACAAATATAAGGTGTTGTAGTATAGTACTAGAATAGTATTAAAATAATAAGTGGTATGTAGACTTTAGTTTTTTAGATTAACCAAAAAAATTCCTTGGAGTGCATATGTAATGTATAGTTTATAGTAACTGGAGAGATGTATACCAAGTGGTTCCATATATAGTTTGATAGTTTCTTGGCTGTTCTGTCATTATGTCATTTTGAAAGTGCCTGAAGTATTTGGACAGAGCACATATGTTGTTCCAGTCCAAGTTACTGAAAAAAAGTTAGTGGAACCAACTTTTTGCTGATGATATACTCCTTTCCCTCCTATCTCCTACAGATAAGATCAAAGCGACATGGAAAATTCTATCCCGATTTGAAGAATTAGCTGGCTTTAAATTAAACATTTCAAAAACCAAAGCCCTCTTATATAATTACACCCCTCCAAATACCTTAAAATGAAGTCTAACCATTAAATGGCACTCAACCAAAATAAAATACCTAGGCATACACATTCCCCATAATCTTCATGTAATTGAATTAATCAATTGCAAACCTATTTCCATCATGATCAAGAAAGACCTGGATAGATGGACTCACCTTCCACTCTCCCTGTTCCAACTCATTGAAACTATTAGAATGAATGCCTTACCCCTCCTACAGTATTTGTTCCAAAATATTCCATATTTCTCATCTCAATACTATTTTAAATCATGGGATAACATGATATCAATGTTTATTTGGAACAAACAAAAACCACAAATCCGTCTTTCAATATTAAAACTATCATTGGCTCAGGGTGGAACCAACCTCCCAGACCTCAAAAAATATGCAGAAGCCACATTTCTTAAAATTCTTCTTCTGTGGCTTTCTGAACAGTTTGATTCCCTATGGAAGAAATTAGAGTTTCACCTGAATAATATGTATGACATAAAAAAAAGTTCTTCTTCAAGGAGGACTCCTCCTTTAAGAGACTTTATTGATATCACCTCACAGGTTTTAAAAATATGGCGTTAAATGTGAGATAAAGAGCCATTTCAATTAATCAATGAGTACTGTAAGATTATTTCAGAGGATGACCTTTTCATTCCATCCCATGATGACCTAACTTTCTCCCACTGGCGTAGATTAGGATTGGAGCAGGTGTTCCAGTTTTTAGGTCCAAATGGGATCCTATCATTTAAAGAACTAAAACTTAAATTTAACCTACCAAATGTTGATCACCTTAGATACCTCCAAATCAGAAACCACCTATTACACAACAGAATTATTCTGGTCAAACTGACCCCTCCTTTCCCTCCTCTCTTAAAACTATTTTTTAACCACTCCCAGGGACAACATTGGAATCATTTAATTGGAAATCTATATAAGATGATGCGAGATCGAACTAAAGAATCAACAAACTCAATATTGACAAATTGGAACAAAGATTTAGGCCTCATTGTATCTAAAGAAGAGTGGTCCTCTTCATCTCTATGTGCGGTCAAAATCACTCAATCACATATTTGGAGAGAATACTCATGGAAATGTAGATCTAGATTTTTCAAGTCACTGGCAAGTCTGATGAAATATCTTCCGATTGAATTTGGGGCTTGTTGGAGGGAGTGTGGAGCTGAGATGGCAGACCTGGCACATATAATGTGGCAATGTCCACGCTGGATGCCTTTCTGGATATGTATACAAAAAGAAATCAGTGATAGCCTTGGGGAGAACATTGAGCTCACAGCCAAAGTGGTGCTTATGGCTGTTTACCTGGATCGTTCCCCCCCATGGACAAAATCCCTGTTGCCCATTTTACTGTTGGCTGCAAAAAAATCCTTAACAAGGAAATGGATGACCCAAGAAATCCCGCTCATACAAGATTTGAGGCAAATAGTGAAATCTATATACCAGATGGAAAATATCACTGCAAACGTAATAACCAAACAGAACATTCTCTTTGGCAGAGATGGTCAATTTATCAAGCAAGGATTGATCTTGAATTTTGCCCATAACACGTATGAATCAGGGAGAAGAAATGAGACTAGAATGGTGCCCCAGATTTATTCGATTTTAGCAAAGAATATGAATAATTTATTTCAATGCTAAACTGTATCAATTGTAAAAGATCTTCATGCATACTTGAATACTGTAAATCTGTGTAATAACAAATTTGGAGTAAGCACAGAAAAAATTCTTATTGTAAAATGTCTCCTGACTTAAAGGAAAAAAATCAATAAAAATATATTTTAAAGAAAAAGTTAGTGGAACCAAAACAGACAGGAAAATGATACAAATTTTAAGTAGACATTTGTAACCTTTTATTTCTGAAGTATTTTTCTTTTTTCTGTAGTTTTCTACGTGATAATATTGTGCTGGATGTGTGAAGCAGCTGTCAGACTGGCAGTTGACATCTCTAGCTCTACCTCCCCACTACATCATCAACATTGTGTTGTCACTGACAGTGACATCACAGGTGACTGACCTAGCAGCCAGTGAGAGGCTGTTCCTAAGAAGCACTGATGTCACAGTCTTGCTTGGCAGGTCACAATGCTGAATATCTAACAGGGGAACAGAGCTAGATGTGTGAGTTACCTGAGGTTGCTGTTCAACACATCACACCTAACTAACATCAGCTAAACAATCTTTTGATTATCCAAAAGGAAAACAAAGAAGTTCCTCATATATAGAAGGTAATGGTTAGAATCATAGAAACATAGACGTTGATGGCAGAAGGAGCCCGCTAGGTCCCTCTAGTCTGCCCATTTGTTTTAGACCTATTTTGACACTCCAGTTGCCCTTTTGTAGTCAGGGCTCCCTTGTGTCTATCACATGAATTATTGAATTATTGAATTCCCCCCCTCCCCAGGGTTGACCCCTTCAACCTCTTGGGGAAGTCTGTTCCAGTCATTCACCACTCTTTCTGTGAAGAAAAACTTCTTGGTGTTGGTAGAGAACCTCTCTTCTTGCAGCCTGAAGTCATGTTCCCTGGTCCTGGAGCTATTCTTGAAGTGAAAATGTTCCTGTGCCTGTACCTTGTTAATGCCTTTTATGTACTTGAATGTTTCAATCATGTCCCCTCTCTCTCTCTACTCTGCTCCAGGGAACACATATTCAGTTCCCTAAGTCTTTCCTCATAGTACATGTACTGCAGATTCTGAATCATTTTTGTTGCCTTTCTGTGTACTGTTTCCACCTGGTTCATGTCCTTCCTGAGATGAGGCCTCCAGAATTGGACTCCGTATTCCAGGTGAGGCCTGACCAGCCATCTATATGGCAGTACCCCCCTCTCTCCTCCTGCTCATGATTCCCCTCCCAATAGTTGTCTGCTTTTAAAAACTAGTATTAGTTTTAGACAGTTTACTAGTTCTTTAAGACAAATGCCTGTTTTCCCATTTATGGTCTAACTTTAGGGCCTTGGTAGGTTTTATGGGCAGATGATCTAAGGCTATACAGGTTTTGAATAGGTAATGGTCATGGTCTAAAAAATGTTTTTGTTTCCAAAAAAAAAATCATAGCTAGCATTGGCAGAACTTTGTTACATATATTTGTCACCAAAATCTGATTTTCAGAATGTTCCATTTTTATTACTGTAGGTAATTTCACTGAAGCAGGTTTTTTTTTATTGTAAAAAGGATCTGAGAAATGGAGCTTTCTGATTTGCTTCAAACATTCTAACAGCCTTATGTTAATCTTTTATTAACATACATGTAGAGCTTAACCATATGCTGAACAAGGTTTAACACTGTTTAAAAACATTTTTTATTATAATAGCAATAAGGAGGGCACTCACAGGGATTATGTGAATGGTCAGTTAATCACCTTCTAGGGCATGTGGCACTCAGCTATACCTCGAAGTATACATGCACCCCTAGAAGGTGATTAACAGACCATTAACATAACCCTTGGTCATGCCTTATTGCTTAATTATTTACTATGCTTTCTGCTTCCCTGCCTGGCTGTCATTGGCCTTCCTTTTCCTCCCAGCCCCATTGCTCACCATCCTCAGGACTTAGTACCTCTGACCCATCAGTGCCCCATGGTTTACCCATTGTGGCAGAGCCTTCCAGGGTCCCCAAACGTGATCGGAGTTATAGTTGGGTTGTGGTTGGGAACCCAGTGAGCAATGTGGGGCCTGTGGAGGGGAGAAAGCTTCACTCTGCAGCAGACCAGGGAGGTATTTTAACTCTTTTGTCCCCTTCCTCGAGAGTGCTCCATGGACTAGGACCCAATGGACTGCTGCATGCAAGTGTGCAGACATCAAGACCAGAAACTGCACACCCTCTCATCACAGCTCTGTTGCACTGCAACCTGTGGTCACCCAGGTGGCACTGTCATAGCAGAGCAACTGTCCACCCTCCTTAGATGTCCCTCTAGGACATTTGGACCTCTTTCCCCTGAGTCATCCCCAGATGACAAGGGAAGGTTCCCGAACCCAGCTCACTGGTGTTGGGAGTGGTATCTCCTTTTTTTCTTAGATTTCATCTTTTCACAGCCGGCCCACTGGCTTAGTGGTAGTGCTACTGTTTCCAATGCCTATGATCAGAATTTGGGACATGGGTTATCAGATGGCCAGCCGGGGGGGAGTTGGCTGAGCATCCTATGGATGCCTCCTCCTCCTCTGGAGAGGGAGGGAGTTTGATCTACTCTATCATACCACCACCTGGCTGACTACAGATGGTGCTGCAGCTGGAGCCATGAACTTAGGGAGGGAGATTTTGGTGGCATGTTATACATCAGCAAGGCCTTGCTGACAGCAGGGATTGAGACAGAAAATATGGAAAACACTCTGACTGCAACAGGATCTCACCCACTGTCAACCACAGACTCCACAGTGCCAACTGAGTTCTTCTACATCAACTGACACTAAACCTCTTTCCAGGAGGAGTAAAGGCCAGCAGCCTTTCCCATGAGGGGTTATTGGTGGGGGAGCTGTTAGTGAAGGTAAGTCCGAGATGGTGGGTGATGGTGCTGGACAGTTCAGCAGGACTGATGGGGACCAGTCAGGCTAGAAAGGAGTAAAGAACAGTAAATGCAATTTTTCACATTACTTATTTCAGCTGTGAAGTCATAATCATCTCCTCATGACATCATAATGTGTTGCAATGGAATTTATAATGATGTCACAAGAAGAGGATTATGACTTTACAACATGAAAGCAGCAGGAACAGAAGTCCAAAGGAGGAACATAACCTGTTTAAATATAAATGTCTTCAATAATAAATAATGGAAAGTCCTGAAATGCAATTTTCTGGGGGGGAAATGCCACTAGATTCCAGTCCTGTGGATTCCAATTGTTACTGTTCTATAGGAAATTGGAAAAATCACTTAAAGTAATGGTGCAGTATCATTGCTGCACCTGAATTCTGGAAATCTGAGACAGCCTTGTCTAGGTATAGTGGAGCCCTCCAGGAAACTATGTAATTCTACAGAATTATTCAGCAGAGTTGCCGCAAAAAACAAAGCAATTTCAATGGCAGTTAGTCCCTTTTGTCATGCAGGAATCTATGACACATAGCATTGGATCCTGGTGGACTCCATTTTAAGATTACAGAGATGTGTCCTACAGGGTGAGGATTGAAGCACAAATAGGAATATTAGTCAAGGCTAGTTTATGAAATATCTATGTACTCGCATATAAGTCAGCCCCACGTGTAAGTTGACCCCCTTGGCCATGTGATATTAGCAGGTTTTTTTTTAAATACCTCATAGATAGGTCACCCCCCACCCCCCTTTATAATGTTTACCATACTGGCAACCCATATATGGTAAGTTACCACACCCAGTAGAATAAAGGGAGGAAAAATGAAGTGTACACCACAAAATAAAGAAATTGGTGCATTTTTTTTTTAAATCGTTATATATTAAAAGATTCTCAGATTTCACTTTAATTATATACTGTAAACAAGCAGAAAGATACCTGTTCTTTAATACCATTTATTAAGGTATTCTGCAGTTGCCTGGAGGAGGGCCGTTTGCTGTACCATCTTTTCAAGCACTGCAATAAAAAACAAATGGATAAGTTGACCAGAGCCCTCTACAGGCCAGTAAAACACCCACACATAAGTCGACCTCGCGTATAAGTGGAGTTCCTATTCTTTAGCGCCTACTTCTGGCACTTAAAACTTAGAAACATAGACTTTTATGGCAGATAAGGACTGCTTGGACCACCTAGTCTGCCTCATTTCCCTACCTATAGGATAAGCTGCAGATCCTAGTTAACCAGCAGCCTATTTCTTCCTACCCCCTCAAGAATTTCCTTATGTCTATCCCATGCATTCTTGAATTCTTCCACAGTTTTAGACCCCACAACCTCATCAGGAAGGCTGTTCCATGTATCCACCACTTTATCTGTGGAAAAATACTTCCTCACATTGTCCCTGAGCCATCCCCCCTCAATCTTCAAGTTGTGTCCCCTTGTTCTTGCACTTCTCTTTTTCTGAAAGATGCTACCCTCTTGGACTTTGTTGATTCCACTGAGGTACTTAAAAGTTTCTATCATGTACCTCCTCTCCCTCCTTTCTTCAAGGGTATTTTATTGGGTCTTTTAGTCTCTCCTCATATGGCTTCTCTTGCAGACCCTGCACCATTTTAGTTGCCCTCCTCTCGACTGCCTCCATCCTGTCTATGTCCTTGCAGAGATGGGGTCTCCAGAACTGGATGCAGTACTCAAGATGGGGTATCACCAACTGTACAGAGAGATAACAACTTCCTGTTTTCTTCTGGTGATGCTTCTCACTATACATTCCAGTATCCCCCCAGCCCTTCCTACTGCCTTCTGACATTGCTTGCTAACCTTAAGGATATCTGATATGATTATCCCCAGGTCCCTTTCCATTTTTATTGTTGTTACTACCTCCTCCCCCATTGTGCAATCTTCCCCTGCGTTTTTGTTTCCTAGGTGCATTATTTTGCACTTCTTTGCATTGAATCCAAGCTGCCGTACTTCTGACCATTCCTCCAACCTTGCCACGTCCCTTCTCATCCTTTCCACGCCTCCTTGTGTATCAACCCTGTTGCAGATCTTTGTGTCATCTGCAAAGAGGCATACTTTTCCTTCCAGTCCCTCTGCAGTGGCACTTATAAAGACATTAAAAAGGACTGGACCCAGTACTGAATCCTGCAGTACCCCACTAGTAACCCCTCTTTCTTCAGAGTGGACTCCATTTACAAGTACCTTCTCTGTCCTGTTGTCCAGCCAATGTTTTACCCAGGCTACCACCCTGGGACACAATCTCAGGCTGGTTAATTTGATTATTAATCTTTTGTGTGGGACTGTGTCAAATGCCTTGCTAAAGTCTAGGTAGGCCATGTCCACTGCCCTTCCCTGGTCTACTACTTTGGTCACCCAGCCAAAGAAATCAAATAGATTAGTCTGACATGACCTTCCTGCTGTGAACCCATGCTGCCTTGGGTCTTATGCCCCACTGGCTTCTGGGTACTCAACAGTTCTTTCCTTCAGAAGTAATTCCAGCACTTTCCCTACCACAGAGGTCAAACTGATAGGTCTGTAGTTTCCTGCCTCTGTGTTGCTCCCACTTCTGTGAAGGGGAATCACATCCCCCTTCCTCCAGTCCTCAGGTACCACACCATCCTCCCATGATTTGTTAAAAAGGGTAGTCAGTGCTGTCACTAGTTCTCACCTTAATTCTTTTAGAATTCTGGCTTGAATTCAGTCAAGCCCCATTGCTTTGTTCACCTTCAGTTTTAGGAGATCTTTCAGAACCCTTTCTTCAATGAAAGGACTGAGATCACCCCCCCCCCCCATCCAGAGTGCTTCTGTTAATTGGATTAGGCATCTCCCCTTCCTCCACTTTTGTGAATACTGAGCAGAAGTATTAATTCAGTATAGTTGCTTTTTCACTGTCCCTTTCTGCCCGCCCATCGTCCTTTCTATTCGGCCTCACTATCCCTCCTTTTGTCTTTCAACGCTCCCTGATATACCTATAAAAGGTTTTATCCCCCTTCTTAACCAAGTTGGCTATCTTTTCCTCAGTTTGGGCCTTTGCTATTATGACTTCCCTCCCTGCTTCCTTCTGCCTTAACTCGTACAGTTCTCTGTCCTGCTCCTTCTGTGTTTCCTTATATTTTCTAAATGCTCTATTGTTCTCCCTAACCTTCCCCGCCACCTCTTTTGAGAACCATAGTGGCTTTTTCTTTCATTTTGATTTGTTTATTTGCTTCACACAAAGGCATGTTGCCTCTGTGATGGCAGTTTTGATGTTTCTCCATTGTTGCTCCACCCCTTCTTCTAGCCTGTTTGCTAGTGCTTTTCTAAGGCACCTCCCATCTTGCCAAAGTCAGTCCTCCTGAAGTCCAGTACCTTCACTTTTGTATGGCTTGACTCTGTAGCTGAGTTTATCGTGAACCATACTGTTTGGTGATCACTTGTTCCCAGATGGCTACCCACTTCTAGATCTGAAATCCTCTCACTGTCCCCATTTGAGAGTACGAGGTCTAAGATTGCTCCCTCATGAGTGGGTTCCAAAACTAGCAGTCTGAGGCATGCCACCTGTAGGACATCGAGAATGGCCCTGCTCTTGGATGTGGCTGCAGCAAAGGTGCTCCGGTTAACATCTGGCATATTTGGATCCCCCATGAACAGTATCTCCCCTTTCTCTGCCATCCTAAGGATGCCTTCTATCATATCCTTGTCCATTCCCTCCACCTGACCTGGGGGTCTGTATACAACCCTTGTGCGGATTGTGGTGCCATTTCCAGTCTCTAAGGTGACCCGTAGTGCCTCCTCTCCTCCCTGTTTACTCTTTTGTTCAGTTGCTTTTATCCCTTCCATTACATAGAGAACTACTCTTCCCCCTATTCTACCCTCCCTGTCTCTCCTGTAGGTTGTGTACCCTGGTAAGTTAACACCTCAGTCATGGTTCTCTGTGTACCATGTTTCTGTGACTGCTACGATATCCAGGTATCCCTCTTCCATCAAGGTCACCAGTTCAGGGAGCTTGTTGCCCAGACTAAGGGCATTGGTACTCATTGCCCTCCATTTCTTGATGGCCTTACCCTTTTTTGCCCCATCCCTGTCCTTATTACCTTTGTCATTTTCTCCATTTGCCCCTGCCCTTCTCCATGTCAACATTAACATGTATGTGAGTATATATATATATATATATATATATATATATATGGTAGTCAGATTGAGTTCATATAGTCTATTATTGGTTGAAGTAGCTGCAGGTTCACAGTGAGTCTGAGACTAGTCCCGTGATGTTGTACT
Organism: Neoceratodus forsteri; assembly: GCA_016271365.2. Lineage (NCBI taxonomy): Eukaryota > Metazoa > Chordata > Ceratodontiformes > Ceratodontidae > Neoceratodus > Neoceratodus forsteri. Next base: position 646,379,851 of record CM028135.1, on the reverse strand, counting down.
GGGATAACATCACGGGTCCAGCCCAAGACTGACCAATCAGAGTCCAGGATTTTTTCTTGCCATTGTCTACTATTGGTTGAAGTAGCTGCAGGGCTAGCCTAATTCCAGTGAGTCCAAGACTCTCCCCTTCTCCACACAGCTTCAAACAGGAGCTTCGTATGGCTCTTCTAAGCTCTGAACCCTGCTCCTGTTCTCTATCCACCCATTCCTGTACTGGTTCCTCCTAGTTGCCTACTGGCTTCAACCTCTACTACTCTCAAACCTGCCTGGAAATCTTGCCATTTCCTCTCTTCTAGCACTTACTCAGTAGTTGTATGACTTATGACTGTTTGTTATTTGCACTTATATTTCTGTTTTGTTACTACATATAGATTCCTGCAAATGTACTGTCATTGCTGAAAATTTTGTCTAAGTGTACTATGTCTGACTTCTACTTGTTCCCATGATGTTTTCTTGTATCTACTACTGTCTACATACCCTTTGTTGTAATCCCCCGGGTCGTACCTGAAAATAGGCAGCTATGCTGTCTAGTGTACCTACCAGGTTAACAAAAACTAGATAAATAAATACAATTTCTGGGGCTGAGGGAGAAACAAGCCTTAGGCCTTTAGGGTAAGGTAGGTTTGGAATACATTTTTATTGTGGTAGTGTAGTGTACTGTACTATATGTGTATCTGGCAATGTTGGACATATTATCAAACCAGACACCTAAGACCTAATTTTTAAAGGTCCAGACATGGCCCAGGCCCAACTAACTAGTGTGGGAAAAAACCCACACCTGCAAATATGCTATTTTTAGTGTTACATGTACATGCTTGGCATTTTCTTCTTTTCCACAGTTGTGGAAAAACTGCTATGCCTAGTAATACCAAACACAGCATTTTTCCACAGCTGAACAAAAAAATATGTGCAAGCTGCCACAAATTTTGGGAAAGGCTGCAAAAAGAGTTAGCGCATGTGGAAAAAGTTGTGGTTGAACAAGGAAAATTTCCCTTACATAAAGTTTTGTCTGTACGTGCACAAGTTTTTTTACTTTTTGAAAATTTGATGCCTGGTTACTTGAACTAGTTCATGAGGTAAGAGGGTACAGTATAGAGTCAATTCAGAATATTCCATGTATCCTTATTCTTCAATTTAGTACCAAAAGCCTATTTGCTTTGTTGAAAAAAAGGGTGAATATACCCTGAAGTAGCTAACTTAAAATCTTCTTACATTTCATTATTTTTTTTTTGTGAAATTCTTTTTCTCCTTCAATCAGGGCATCTCTCAGAGGTACGCTCTCAATCATAGAAACATAGAAACATAGACTTTGATGGCAGATAAGGACCGCTAGGCCCATTTAGTCTGCCCATTTCCCTACCTACAGGATAGGCCGCAGATCCTAGTTAACCAACAGCCTATATCTTCCTGCCCCCCACAAGAATTGCCTTATGTCTGTCCCATGCATTCTTGAATTCTCCCACAGTTTTAGACCCCACAACTTCCTCAGGAAGGCTGTTCCATGCATCCACTACCCTCTCTGTGAAATAATACTTCCTCACATTGCCCCTGAACCGCCCTCCTTCTATCTTTAAATTGTGTCCCCTTGTTCTTGCAAGTCTCTTTTTCTGAAAGATGCTACCCTCTTGGACTTTGTTGATTCCCTTGAGGTACTTGAAAGTTTCTATCATGTCCCCCCTCTCCCTTCTTTCCTCAAGGGTATACATATTAAGCTCCTTTAGTCTCTCCTCATTCGGCTTCTCTTGCAGACCCTGCACCATTTTAGTTGCCCTCCTCTGGACTGCCTCTATCCTGTCTAGTCCTTGGAGATGGGGTCTCCAGAACTGGACACAGTATTCCAGATGGGGTCTCACCAACTGTCTGTACAGAGGATAACAACTTCCTGTTTTCTGCTGCTAATGCCTCTCCCTATACATCCCAGTATACCCCCGGCCCTCCCCTACTGCCTTCTCACATTGCTTGCTAACCTTAAGGTCATCTGATATGATTACCCCCAGGTCCCTTTCCTGTTTTGTTGTTGTTACTACCTCCCCACCCATTGTGTATTCTTCCCCTGGGTTCTTGTTTCCCAGGTGCATTATTTTGCACTTTTGCATTGAATCCTAGCTGCCATATGTCTGACCATTCCTCCAACCTTGCCAAGTCCCTTTTCATCCTTTCCCACCTCTTTGTGTATCAACCCTGTTGCAGATCTTTGTGTCATCTGCAAAGGCATACTTTTCCTTCAGTCCCTCTGCAATGTCACTGATGAAGACATTAAAAGGACTGGACCAATACTGAACCCTGCAGTACCCCACTGGTAACAACCCTTTCTTCAGAGTGGACTCCATTTACAATTACCTTCTGTGTCCTGTTGTCCAGCCAATGTTTTACAGGCTACCACCCTGGGACCACTCCCAGGCTGGTTAATCTGACTAATAATCTTTTGTGTGGGACTGTGTCAAATGCCTTGCTAAAGTCTAGGTAGGCCATGTCACAGCCCCTCCCTGGTCTACTACTTTGGTCACCCAGTCAAAGAAATCTATTAGATTCGTCTGACATGACCTTCCGCTGTGAACCCATGCTGCCTTGGATCCTGTGCTCCACTGACCTCTAGGTACTCAATTATTCTTTCCTTCAGAGTGACTCCATCACTTTCCCTACCACAGAGTCAGACTGACAGGTCTGTAGTTTCCTGCCTCTGTCTTGGTCCCACTTTTGTAAAGGGGAATCACATCCGCCTTCCTCCAGTCCTCGGATACCACACCATCCTCCCATGATTTATTAAAAAGAGTAGCCAGTGGTTTCACTTGTTCCTTCCTTAATTCTTTTAGAATTCTGGGGTGAATTCCATCAGGACCCATTGCTTTGTCCACCTTCAGTTTTAGGAGTTCTTGCAGAACCCTTTCTTCTGTGAAAGGACTGGGATCGACCCCCCTATCAAGAGTGCTTCTGTTAATTGGATTAGGCACTTCCCCCTCCTCTTTTGTGAATACTGAGCAGAAATATTCGTTCAGTATTCCTGCTTTTCACTGTCCCCTCTGCCCACCACGTTCATTCTATTTCAGCCTCACTATCCTCCCTTTGCCTTTCTCGGCTCAGCTGATATACCTATAAAGGTTTTATCCCCTTCTTAACTGGAGTTGGCTATCTTTTCCTCAGTTTGGGCCTTTGCTATTCTGACTTCCATCCCTGCTTCTTTCTGCCTTAACTGGTACAGCTCTCTGTCCTGCTCCTTCTGTGTTTCTTATACTTCCGAATGCTATCTTTTCTTCCTGACTTTCACAGCCACCTCTCTTGAGAACCATAGTGGCTTTTCTTTCGTTTTAATTTGTTTATTTGCTACACAAAGGCTTGTTGCCTCTGTGATGGCAGTTTGATAATTCCCCATTGTTGCTCCACACCTCCTTCTAGCCTGTTTGCTAGTGCTTTCTGAGGCACTCTCCCATCTTGCCAAAGTCAGCCCTCCTAAAGTCCAGTACCCTCACTTTTGTATGGCTTGACTCTGTAGCTGAGTTTAACGTGAACCACACTGTTTGATGGTCACTTGTCCCCAGATGGCAACCCACTTCTAGATCTGAGATCCTCTCACTGCCCCCGTTTGAGTATGAGGTCTAAGATTGCTCCCTCATGAGTGGGTTCCGAAACTAGCTGTCTAATGCCTGCCACCTGTAGGGCGTCAAGAATGGCCCTGCTCTTGGATGTGGCTGCAGCAAATGTGCTCCAGTTAACATCTGGCATATTCAGGTCTCCCATCAACAGTATCTCCCCTTTCTCTGCCATTCTAAGAATGCCTTCCATCATATCCTTGTCCATTCCTTCCCCTGACATGGGGACTGTACACAACCCTGTGCGGATTGTGGTGCCTTTTCCAGTCTCCAGGTGACCCACAGTGCCTCTTCTCTCTCCCTGTTTACTCTTTTGTTCAGTTGCTTTTATCCCTTCCTTTACATAGAGAGCTACTCCTCCCCTCTTCTCCCTGCCTGTCTCTCCTGTAAGTTATGTACCTGGTATGTTAACATCCCAGTCATGGTTCTCTGTGTACCATGTTCTGTGACTGCTACAATATCCAGGCATCCTCTTCCATTAAGGCCACCAGCTCAGGGGCTTGTTGCCCAGACTATGAGCATTGGTACTCATTACCCTCCATTTCCTGATGGCCTTACCCCCTTTGCCCCATCCCTGTCCTTCTTGCCTTTGTCACTTTCTCCATTTACCCCTGCCCTTCTCCCTATCGACACCTCCATGTTGGTGTTTGCCACCACTACTACCGTGATTGTTTGGGGGGCTAGGATTTTCCTGCTCCTTTCCAGTGCCTCCCCTTGGCTAGTTTAAAGCTTGCCAATGAAGCATTTAAACCTATCACCTAGGATCCTGGTTCCCTCCCGGACAGGTGCAGCCCATCATGCCAGTATAGGCTTGCATCACTCCAGGTGGACCTCAGTCCCCAATGAAGCCAAATCCTGAGCTCCACACCAGTTTTTCAACCACTGATTGAATCCCATAGTGTGAACACCCTAGCCTCTCCTATGCCATAGATGGGTAGCACCTCCGAAAAAGGTTACCGCGTACTACTTGACTAAAAGGCCCTCCCAATTCCACAAACTCTTCCTGCACTTCTCTAATCCCTTTCTTAGCCAGGTCATTTGTCCCTGGGTGGACAATGACCACATAGCTCCCTCCCTGTGCAGCTGCCCTGCAATCCTGGAGGATTCGGCCCCTGTCCCTCCAAGCTACGCCCAGGCAGGCACCTTACCTCCTCTCCCCTTCCTTGCCCAGTTCTACCTTCCTGACAATGGAGTCCCCCACCAGGAGTTGTTTCCTTCCCCTGCAGGGTCCCCTGCCACCCTCCTGTGGGTCTCCTTTGTGGAGGTTCCCAGCATCCTCCTTGGTCTCCACTGTAGGTGCCTCCATAGAGGAACCACACTTTGCCAGAATGGCATAGGAATTGTGGAGAGGTACAACTGGAGGGATGTGCCTCTGTTCCACCACTCTCACCCTCCCTGAGCCCACTGTGGTCCAACTGCTCCTCTTTCTTAGCAACCTCTGAGGCAACGGCAGTGGCACTGGTGGTCCCTGGATGGAAGAGGAGGTCCCACAAATCCTGGCCAACTCAGCCTGGAGATGAGCAACCTCCTCCCTCAGCCCAGAGAGATGTCTGCAGATGGGACAACACCGCATCCTCCAGAACATCTCCCAGAAGACTGCTGCTCCACAGCCACTGCACTGCACCACTCCAATCATGTCTTATTTCTGGCCCCTTAACTGTTTGCAATCCTTACTATTTCCTCTGTTTTTTTTCTCTCTCACCTTACTTTCTGCCTGTGTGCCCTTTAAGCTCCTGATTGTCCTGTTCTGAGACAAGAATATCCTATATTTCTCAGTAGACCACTTACTTGTTCAGAGGCAGACCTCCAGCAGCTAGAGGGGGCCGGAGTGCTACCCTTGCCCTTCTAGGATGGTGGGTCCTTGGTGGTTCTGTGCTCACTCACTTCCTGCCCCTAAACAGGAAGTTCCTGTTGTCAGTCAAATCCTGTGCCTATAAAAATAGAACTAGCTTTGGGTGGGGGGTGGAGGGGAGGGAAGGAGAGCAATATAGTCCCAGTAGAGAAGTTCAGTCACACAGCAGTCCTTTCTCCTGTTGTCTTCTGCCAAGCTATTCTAATCTGCCCTCTACTCCCCACCATGACTTCTCTTTGAGTCCCCCACAGGACTTCCCAGCCCCCCCGATCACCCCTAAGGGATGGCCCACATCTCCTACCTGCAGCTGTTTCTGTGTTTAGAGGGTCCATTTTGTGGGTGGATCCAGGACCATCGGGAGAGATTCCTGTGTTAGGAATGTGGGGCTAGACCCCTGAGATCCTCATCGCCTCCTTTGTTTCCAGGGCTTTCCTTCATATGTTCCACTATGGAGTGTGGATGTGCAATGGAGTCCATAGTGTTGATGCACTGATGCCTGCCGACAATCCGCCCCCAGCATACACTTGCGCCAATTGTTCCACTGCAGCCCCTGGCTACCACCAAGGACTACACTGGAGTGACACAACCCCAAGATTCCTCCCCAGGAAGGGAACGCAGTCTTCCGGACTCTTGATCCCTTTCTTCCCCTGCCGACCCCCAGTGGTCCAAATCTGTTCCTGAACCCAGGACACCAGCGTGGTATGAGGTGTGGTGTCCAGTACCTCAACCCACAGTGCCACCGGGCCAAATAGAAATTCTTACGTTTTAGAAGAAGCTAGTAATAACCTTTTAATTTTCAAGGACATTTTCTTTCTTTGTCAGAACATTTCTTGCAGGATTGTTCAATTGTTCTGGTGCAGAACGCAGTGCCCAGGTTACTGATAGGCCTTCAAAGGTCCTGTCATGTGACCCTGGTCCTGAGTGATATGCACTGGCTGTTGGTGAGGTGGCAAATTACCTCAAAGTCCATTTACTGACCTATAAAGCCCTACATGGACATGGCCCAGCTTAGCTATCTGTGTGACCTCCCGACTCCTCATCATAACCTCCACCCTCTCTGCTCCTCAGAGGTATACCTCCTGGCAGTTCCCAGGGCACGGCTAAAATCATTCAGGGACAGAGCCTTCAAGGTAGTTGGCCCAGTCCTATGGAACTTGCTTCCAAAATGTTTGAAGGATGCCCCCTCACTGGAGGTCTTTGAGAGGGGTCTGAAATCTCATCTCTTCAAGGATACTTTTTGTGCATAAGCAACCCAATCCACTGGCTGTCTATCAGGGATTGTACTGTTATTCATTACTATTTCTTTGATTTTAACTATTTTTTTTTCATCTTGTATTTATCTCCTTCATCTCTGGCTGCTCCCTTTGTTCTAACTCCCCCCCCACCCCATCACACAGGTATCACCGGGATATACCTTCAGCCTGGTTGCTGGGTGTGGAGCCTGTGGAGGGTTGAACATCATCCTGCTGATGGGGTTTTTCCTTCATTTTTCCATTTTTCCCAGTTGCTGGAGTGTGTACAGCCAGATATGCATGCGTGGAGGCACATGCACGTCAGCAGAAGTCCCACAGCACCCTCGCCTTTCAGGCACCCAACAGACCCGTACAGTCTGCAAGCCTCCACCTAGAGGTGGTCATTCAGTGGGAGCACCTGTCCTCCCTCCCTCCCTGGGAGAGGAGAGCTGTCCTCCAGACACTCAATCCTCTCTCTCACCAGCTGACCCCTGGCGAGCCACTCGCACTGTGTACACGGGTCACCGTCATGGCAGGAGTAAGGCATTGCTGCCTCAGCCCTCCTTGCCACTGGGCCTGCTTGATTTTAACTATTTTAACTGGAATTTCAAGCTGATATTGATTTATTATAAGTTTTTATTTTTTGTATTTATTGTTCATGTATGTCTGAACTTTTGTACAACATTCTAAGCCCCTTTGATCGGATGGTCTATAAAAAAAGGTTTACTTGCTTACTTGCCTGCAAGGTGTGATATATAGACAAGTATTTTATATGGAAGCTGGCAAATCTATAGAAGCAGAACTGAGAAAAATAATTTTGCCAAAGTTCTGTGAAACAATTTACTATTATCTGTATTGCCCCCCCCAACACACACACATAAATATTAATCATCAGGGGCACATATCCATCCTTTTGTTTTTCTTCAGTAATAGCAGCATCTTGCAATTATATATACACTTGGTGGTGCTGGGTTTATTTCTTTTTAAAATTAAAATACTCTCGCCTCTCTTTGCCACCCCATACACTAAGTAAGTGTAGAGGAGTGTGACTTAATAGTAATGGCATACATAGTAGCAGTCAGCCAGCAGGGGCCTGTTGGAGTCTAAGTAGGAGTTTGTAGTCATTGGTGGTTTGGGAGTGTGAATGAATGCCATTATGTAAGCCCTAAATCATAGAACCGATGGCTGAAAATCTCACAGAATGAACCTCCTGCAGTTTATTTATTTATTGAAAATGTTTCACCAGGGGAGGCACACTGAGCAACAAGATGCTTGTCTCACGGTACGATCTGGGGAAGGGGGGTACAAGGGAGGAGGATATACTTAAAACAATCAGTAGGTTGTACATAGGAGTCAAGCAATTTGAAACAAGTGTTACATAGTTAAGGGTGGCTTTACAAACTTGCTACATGAGGAGACACTACATACATGTGCCACAATGAGGGTGACATTACATACTTGATTACGCAACTAGAACCATTTGTACTTGCATAGGTGCCTACTATCTAGAGATTTATTTTGGAATATTTTACTCCGAGTTGGCTGATAGAACTGGAAACCTGGGCTAGGGGCCAGTTAGAGATGACAGGTCTGGATAGTAAACAACAGGAAAGGATGAGTGGGTAGTCTTAGGGGGGACATTGATAGGGTAATAAGAAGGGGAATAGCAGAAGTGCCATGAGAGTGTGAGTGCATGGGTTGTTTAGGGCAGTTTATAAGCCAGTCATTGGGTGAAGGCAAGCCACTGGTCGAGCTGCATGAAGGTGAGAGGAGATCAGAGGGGAGAGAATCAGGCAAGGGTGGAGGGAGGAGGTCAGGGGCATGTACAATTAGGTACATAGATGTTAGTGAGGGCAGAGGATAGACAGAGTTTGGAGGAGGAATGGCAGATTTGGGCCAGCAGATCGTTCCAGAGCTTAGGGAGGTGGTAAGAGAAAGCCGATTGGCCTGCAGAGGTCTTTCGGTGAGGGATTACTAATAGTCTGGAGTCAGTGAACCTAAGGGCATGGGCTGGGGATGGTGGGGAAGATAGGGAGGAGACAAGATAAAGCAGAAGGGAAGCGAGCCAGAAATTAGAAACAAATTTAGCGCTGTGAAGTAGGTGCCAGTTGCTCAGGGATGTAAGGGCCAGCGAATGGAAGAGCTCACAGTGATGGGTATGGGGGGGGCATTGAGGGTGAAGCGACAGAAAGCATTGAAGAGGGGTCCAGTCTGGATAGAGTGGACTCGGGGGCAGAGCTAGACAACATCGCAGTAGTCAAAGGAAGGTAGAATCATTTTCAGGACTATTTCACGTCTTACAGGAAGCGGGAGACTAGTGCGGTTTCTATAGAAAGCACCGAGCTTA